>OX402562.1:2415000-3767000 GCA_948098915.1 Lampropteryx suffumata
GCCTTCACTGTAAACGTGCAACGTGACAATCATCCAATCGTGCGCCATTGGCTACGACACCTAACTCTACTACAGTTACAAAGCATTCAGACAAGCAGCTAATATGTTGATGGCTATATGGCATTAAGCATTTTAACACTGGGTGTGTTGAAATGCTTAATGATTCAATTGCAATTATTTTAACACACTTTTGTTTTTTTATTATTCAGGATAAACATTTGTGTGATGAACATAGGCGTTTGTTCTGTGTCTGGGTTATCATAAGTATGTATTTAAAAATATATACGTATTCTGTCAGTTATTTGCAAACCAGTACAAGCTATGATTATTTTGGGGCCAGATGGTGTTGTGTGCATCGTCCACCAATATATGTATATTTTGTTTATATTAGTATACAGTTTTTAAAATTACACTCCCATATTATTACAATCTAGCCAAGTTAGGCAATGAGTAATTTAACTATGACTTATTTTTATAACATAAACAATGCCTGAGAATGTGTCCAATAGCACTTTTCTTATTGTCTCTAGGTAAGGGGACCACCAATATTGATTTATTTATTTATTGTCAACAGTTTGTTAATTAACAGCCATTTATCGAGTTTATTTTTTAATGTATTTGATGTAGATACAGAAATAATGCCGTTGACGACCTTGCACTTTCTTTCCATACATAATATGTTGTTTATGTCGGGAAATTTTGACATGTCAAAAAGGATTTTGAAATGTCTTTATTTCGTTCACGCGTCTTGCTACTGGTAATAGCACTTTTCTTATTGTCTGTAGTTAAGGGAACACCAATATTGATTTATTGATTTATTGTCAACAGTTTGTTAATTAACAGCCATTTATCGAGTTTATTTTTGAATGTATTTGTTGTAGAGACAGAAATAATGCCCTTGACAACCTTGCACTTTCTTTCCATACATAATATGTTGTTTATGTCGGGAAATTTTGACATGTCAAAAAGGATTTTGAAATGTTTTTATTTCGTTCACGCGTCTTGCTACTGGTTCTTCTTTCATCATCCGTAGCATGCATTAGTTTGCTCTTAATTACACTTTGATGAGAGTAAGAGATTGACATAACTTGAAAGATAATTCCCCTTTCACTGTCGTTTCCACAACTTTTATATTCACAGTCGCTTCGGTAAAATTGTTGTTGTTTCCGGCAGAAGGTGAGGAGTGAGAGTTGCTGAATTTTAAAACTGTTCGACCCCAAGTATTTTTTTGTTTTGCCTTTAACGCCTCCCTGTCGATAGACTGAATAATTTAATTCAAAAATATTCCGTGAAATTAAATAACACGGAATGTATAATGGCTTGCGATCAAATACTTTTAATTGTGCTGTTCATTTTGTACGTCAATTAAGTTTTATTTTGAAGCATATATTAGTCGCAGTTTTAACTAAAATCAAGACTATGCATAGACATATTGTGATTACATGCTTTGGAACATCTCGCTCCACAGTACACATTAATCCGCTATTTGTAGTGAACCCCGTGAGTTTTTGTACAAAACAACAAAATGTTTATGCATTATTTTTGTAATATTTGTAACCCATAAGTTTATAGATAACCCCACACAAAGCCGCGTTATAAATAGAGAACATTAGAATACCCCTGAGACGGCGCGTGCATATTAAACATCACGCACAAAAATACAATTAATTAATAATCCTATTTTTCTATTCAAACTCCCCTATACGTCAGATATGGTGCTACTATGGGTCCGGAAAAGTCTTAAGAACCTCGAACCAATATCACACAAACTATTTGGTAAAAAAATTGTCAATAACGGAAGCCTTTTTGTGGGCTAAACTGCGTTACCAGAAATAGTCACTCATACGAAATAGTATCGGATACTTTCCATGCATCGTAGTTGTTCCTAGAAACTATACTGTTGATAATAAATGCAACTAAACTACCTATAAAGGAATATAAAGCTTAAATTAAGGGTAGTTCTGAGAAGAATGCGTATTAAAATGAAATTAAATGAAAAATATTTATTTGAAATGACACAACTCAAAATAGACTTAAAGGTTAAGGTGGTAAATGATACAAACATAATTAAATGTAAAAGAATAAAAATGAGTACCTACGCCACAAAACTTGGTAGGTGACCGACCAGTATTAGGTATCTACTTGCAATTAAAATCAATATAAAAGATCAATACAAAGATACAAAGATTACGCACCTTACAGCATAGTGTGCTATTAATTATATTATTAATTACTATTTTGTTGGTCAGAATACCTGTCTTCACGTTGCTTTGCTCTCTGATAGTTGACTGACAGATTTGCATGGTATAACTGCCTTTATAATGCTTTATAAGTTACTAGCTGACCCGGCCACGCGTTGCTGTAGCTCAGTAGTTCTAATACGTTGAACCCATATAAACAAACCTCTAAAATTATCAGTGTTTCCTTACTATTTTATGTATGTATTATACATATAAACCTTCTTCTTGAATCACTCTATCTATTAAAAGAAACCGCATCAAAATCAAAATCCGTTGCGTAGTTTTGAAGATCTAAGCATACATAGGGACAGACAGACAGCGGGAAGCTACTTTGTTTTATACTCTGTAATGATAAGGAGGATGATACAAAAAAGCGCTAGGACTAAAACGAGTTTCTTGTCAATTCTTCTAGATATTGGGTAAATAGGAATTGGCACCTAAACTCACCTAGTATGTAGACGTTTCAAAGTAATCTTTGTAATTGTCTTAAATACATTATTTTGACTTTGACGTTGATAACGAAACGTGCCGTTTTGATAGCAACCGGCAAAGCCATATGAAAAACTCGAACATATTTCACGTATAAATATGGTAGGTATCGTGACAAATGGTACCGCTCGCCCATATTGCATTTATCTATACGACATCGTTTGACCGCATACATAAAATTCCCGTATATTATATTCGGTTGTTTTAATTAAAGTACGCGATGACCCCATGTCCAATGTTGCAGCAATTTTTTATCGCACATGTAAATAAATCGTAAATTTTTCACGGTGTATTGACTTTGGTCGGTTATCCTGCTGATACAAGGTTTTATAATACAAAAGTGCTGATGCTGAATGATGCATTGGCTTTCACACAAAAAACTCCATCACCAAATTTTACCACTTTCATATAGAAGTTGTAATCTATTTTGCGTACTGACCAAGCAGTAAGTTTTAAGTCTTACTGCGACACACAGATTATTTGTTATATTTATCTAATTTATATTATGGATCGAAATAATTAACCAGTAAAGATTCTGAGAGTTGCAATAGTTCTATTAATGTACTTTAACTAAGTATGAGACTTTTATTAAGTCTCTGAGGGCTGAGTCTTCAGTGTCAAAGTTGTCAAATTATTGACTTACTCCATTGGCGCAGGGACCTAAAATGAGTCTTGGCCTCCGAAACGAGAACTCTCCACCTTCTCCGGTCCTTTGCAATTTCCTGCCAGTTATCAGCTTCAAGCTCACGCAGGTCACCTTCGAGTCGATCGCTCCAACGATATTTGGGTGACACCAAATGCTCGGCCCATTATGCTCTCTACGATCTTCACCCATTCGTTGAATATGGCCGAGCCAACGGAGTCAGTTAGATTTATATTCACCTATAATGTTGTCAAATTATTTGCTGGCTTTTATTAATAGTACAAAAGCATATATTTTATACACATATGACCCCTTCATCACGGTGATTAATTTAATCAAACCCTTTCGTTCCATACATTTGTTATTGGCGTTTGAATAAAATTCGACCAATCGCCACCAGTCCATTGTCCCGTTCAAATAATCGTAAATTCACGAACGGACAAAATATAATAAATTGCCGATGAGATCTGCGCGTAGACTCCAAAAAAAACGTATTTGCGCGTAGGTCATTAGCCACTTCACTCTAACACCCCGCTGTAGAGACCAAAATTGTTTGGTTTGTCGTTCAAACGCTCGCAAAATCGACACCGATGAGTCTATATTTGCACTTTGGACCCTTTGTTGTCGGCTTTTTTCGGTTGTTTCCGAGTAAAGGCTGATAGAACACGTTTTTCAAATCATTAAACAGTTTCGACCACGGCCGCGGTCGGAAAAAGGAGTACGTGGAAAAATAAAAGGAAAATGCGAAGCGTTGGCCTGTGCGAGACGAACTGATGCTTGTTTTGCCGCGATAATACTGTGCACGGATTCAGTAGTGTTGAACGTGTGGATTCTATACATCAAATGTCAATTTTAATCATTTGCATTAGTGTTTTATGTCCACCTTAGTACAACTACACGTCGACGAACGGATACAAAAACACGGGAAAATAGTTTAGTTAGTTAAGGCACACAATATTTATTATGACAAGCAGAAAGTGATCTCCACGAATGCATCTATTTAAATAGCGACTCCCACTACGACGCACCAAAGCGAAATCACTCCGAAGTCTTAAAAAAAGGTCTTATTACGGAAGCTACCAGCTAAGCTATAATACCAATAGTCGAAAATACGCTTGTAGTAGAGATATTAGCATGATCTTATACAGCAGTAATCACACAAAACACGACCGACCATTGCTAGTTTTCGCCAGTTATGAATATAATATTATGAGTTTCTTGTAAATTTTTCTCGGACCTTGCGGTAGGAGTTGGCACCTAAATTTAACTAGCATGTAAGACGATACAAAACTATCCCTGTGATTGTATTAAAAAAATGTTTTAATGAAAGTTCAGTAAGTACGTAATACATGTATATAGAGGCGGCCCAAAGAAAAGAATATGTATCACGCTTTAGTTTTATACATTAACTTTACACACTACTGGCATTGGTTCAAGTATCAAGAGCTATTAATCGGAAACTGCGGTCAGCATGTTGCCAGTCGATTCCCACGCCCTCGCTCTCAAATCGACACCTCACTGTTTGTAAACATGGTTTATCCCACTTTGAGGTCGTCAGCGATTTGCGATGGAGTAGGTATCGATAGAATGTTGTGTGTGAATTAATTGGTTTCGTGCAAACTGAGTACATGTTCATCTCGTCAGCCACGAACAAACCACGAACACTCTATAATTTGTATTGAAGGTTTTGGACGACGTATAAACGACGTATAAAATCTGTAGTTTTTCTATATTAATCGCAATAAATGACGGCCGGTAGTGATTCTTAAAAGCGAAGCGAGCAGAGCAGTGCGCCACGCAAGCGAAAACCTTCCGCCGGCTACGTGGACGTACATAAATTTGAAGCGCGTAGCTCCAAGCTGCAGGATACCACGAAAGTTTCACACCATTAATTCTTGCCCGCAGTCCAGTGCACTTTTTCCATCGTTTTTCATAAAAAATCGCTTTTCTATATGCAAAACCGAGCCACCCCGTGTCCGTACCACCGTAATAATAGGATCATCTATACAATTTCAATTTGGTATAATATATTGGGGTATTTTTATGTTTTATTGGTTGGACGGATTTCGGTTCCCATTTAAACTTTTTTTTTCGAATTTTATGTTACGGAAGATATTGTTCTTCTTGTTTGAATATTTAATGGCGGTTTGGGATTTTTCCCTTGATTTGTGTTATTGTTTCTCCCGAGTTGAAATCGATTATGAAACAAGAGCCCTAAGTTCTGAACGTCTGGGAGAGGCGATAAAAACTAATTTGTTGCCAGTCTAACGTATTTAATGGGCTTTAATTTTCTTTTGTATTTTTTCTTACGCAGACGTTTACAAATGAGGGTTAATTATATTCAGCGAAGTCAACCATCGATCACGTGCGAAAGCGAACCGTCATCGCGTACAATAAACGAGTCAGGATCTGCATCAAACGATCGCCTATTGCCACAATCAATTTTCATTTGCCGTCGCGAGTAGAAAAAGCATCTTTCGAAGGGCGCAGTTGGCGAACCATTTTTAATAGACGAAGAAAGCTCGCCAGTCACTCGCAGACAAATCGACGGTAATTAATGACTGTGAGGGTATATTTTTTTCCACTCCGATACCAATAAAGGAGGCCACATTACGAGAAGGGACAAAACAACGGCCGAGTGTCGAACGAAAGGAGAATTTATCATCTAGACGGCAGCGGCAGTCGGCGCGGTCGCCAATGTCCATTTGGATAATGCCCGACGCGATTAAAAATATAAAAATACCCACCACCCGAGGGGCGGGGGAGATTTGACGGAGGACACCGCTCTGAGGACACAAAAGGATTATAAATGAGAAGGAATTTTAGATAATATTTGTACGTTGGATGTGGATTGTAATGTTGGAGATCGGGACGTCGGTCGGGTACCTTCCCCCTCAGCCCCCGCCAGCTCCCGAAGGGGGGAATCGCCTTCCGCGATCCTAATGAGTGTTTGTATCAATTTGTTAGTATTGTATTTGAATATTTTTGTGCGTTCGTTACGATTTTAATCCCTTGTGGTTGCGGGTTCCGGATCGATGTTTTTTGTTTAATATTCCATCTTTTTGTTTTAATTTCGAGTCCGTTTGATCGTCGACCGTTTGTGTGTTGATTAAAGGCGTGGGGAGCACTTCTGGGAGTGAGGTCGACTCGTCTCCGCTTTCTCGATACTTTTTGGGGAATTTATCGGGATAAATAAATACTCTTCGGTAATACCTATCTTATTAATTAGGTCAGACGTGTCTTTGATTCGAGCTTCATAAATGTACGTGATGTATTCCCAGATGTCAAAGGCGCCGGCTCGGGCTCACGGAAACTGGGACAGTTTATTTAAAAAATGCTAATTAAACTCATGATTGCGTGCCTTTGAAAAAATATCGCAGTGGCCGCGTACGCGCGATACTAGAAGGGTCGTATAAACATGCAAAATCTAATTCACATATTTAATATTTTTTTGGAAAAAAAATGTATATTTTCTCGACATTCTGCGCGGAGGATGAATCCGAATGAGCGAGAAAAGAATAACAGCGTCGGAGCGACACGCGCCGCCGCCGTGTTTTCAATTCATTATCACGAAAACAAAAATTTCATTAGCCCAGAGATTTCCTTTTTAAATTTAATTATTCATATTTAAATTAAACAAAATATTATAGAGGTCTGCGGAGTAAAAAAGCGGCTTTATCGTATCATATTTATTAACCGAATTTATAATTCTCCGCCGATTCGAGTAAATCCCCGCGCCCTGCGCCTCGCGGGTCGTGGATAATATTTATGAATGCCGACCAGAAAAATCCACAATAATATTTCAGGGTGGGCGCCGCGGTCTTCCCTCCCTGATCTATTTAAAAGAGCCCGGAAGGACAAAAGGGCTGGCGCTCGTAAAAAAACTGGACACGTATAGAGGTTACCGGCCGTCCGGCGTCCGGTGCCGCGGCTTTGTCTGATTCTTATTTTTTACCGGATCGGATCCTTTTGCGCCGTTTTTTATCGGTTTTTGTTCCGGAGACACCGCGGCCACTGTTTGTGCCCCGTTTGTTCTAATGCCGGACCATTTGTAATTTTATATTTTTACGGTCGGTTCATTTTTTTAGTTGTGTGCTTAATGGCGTGACCCTTCCGTTCGGCTGTGGAAAAAGGTGGATTTATGATAAGACTCTACGCGTGCTCTTATTGTTTTGCCATATCTGCGACATGGGACTGATAAATAGCACATTAATTATTCAACAAAATATACTGCGCAAAACCAAATACACTAGCGTATATATTTGTTAATAGTTGGCCATGCATGAATCCAGATTTGATATGTAAATTCATGTAACATTTATCATTTCGTAGCAGGCGTAGAGAGTCTGCTGCTACGAAATTGCCTTCCCGTCGTAGCACTCGTAGATAATGCGTGGCTGACGTCTACGACCTTTGTAGCTCACGTAGACCTCTCGTAGATGATGCGTAGCCTGCTTACAGAGTATCTGCTACGAATTTCGTTGGAATACAAAAGTTCTTAAGGCAAGTATCCACCAAAGAGATGTGTATAAGATATTTTTACAAAAAACTGAAAACCGGCTTCTTAACCCTGAATATCAAATAACCAATATAATTTCCAACTTTAACTGCCATACATAAATTTTTTCTCATCGATGCGATCCGTCCTTACGTTCATGGTCTAGGTCAAGCCCATGGTCTGATCAACTAACAAATTCTTATTAAACTGTTGTATGTGATAACCAATGCAATGCCTTACTGACAACACATGAACAGCTTGCCGTTGAAAAGTGCCACAGGGTATCTTCAAAGCCCAATGTCTGGCCAACTGACAAGTATGCATAAAGTTATTGCCTGAGATCACTAATACAATGGTTTAATTGCGATACACGAGTTGTTTTTCGTTGAAGAGTTCTTTAGGGTATCTTCAAAGTCCATTGTCAAGCTAGTTGACCACTGAAAGTTATATACTTTACTAATGGGTATTCCCTGACTATATTTACCAAAGTAATTACTAATTTGCGATTTATTTATTCTCAAGCGTTGAGGAGTTTCGGATTTTCATAATGTTCTCCATCCTCATCAAACATATATGGAACCATAAAAAATACAGCTGAATTAAGAATCTCCGTCTGTTTTTTGGTCGGTTAAAGTCGGTTAAAAATGAACCAAATTAAATTGCATGACATAAACTTTGACACGACTTTTGTCAAAATTGCGCAAAATTTTTCATAGTTATTTTTATTTAAAGATAATGCAAGTTTCATGCTTTTTAACTCTAGAAGATAACATAGAAGTGCTATTAGTTTAACGTGTGTGTATGGTGTGTCTGTCTGCAGCATCGTAAACGGATGTATCGAATTTGGTTTAGTTTTTTTTTGTGTGCAAGTTGACTCGATCGAGAGTGTTCTTAGCATGATTTAAGAAAATCTGTTTAAGCATATGCAGATCATTAGTTCTTTTATTGTTGATGAAAAGATGTGAGCAAATTTCAGGTCAGATCGATTCAAAATTTAAAAACTTCAATGATATTGCAAGAGCTGGGTAACCTTGACCTGGTGCTGCAGTATCACTTGAAATATACATAGAATCAATACTAGGACTAGGAATAGAAACAAATTAGGTTTCGACTAGAAAAAATAAATAAGTCATTTATGGGGAACACGGTGCGCTTCTATAATAAGCTTCCTGAAAATGCAACTTAACTACCTATTAAGAAATTTAAAGCATACACAAAGGGTAGTCTTTTGAAGAAAGCGCATTATATTTATAATATAATGATGAAAAATCCTTTGGTGTAATCGTATTCGACCAATAGCCAGGGTCATCATCATTAATACGTGACCATCAGTGCTCTAAATGCCACTGCTGGATTCCACTGCCGGAGAGTATCCTCCAGTACTTGGACGAGAGAGACCGATGACGGATCAGGGAGTTGCCTGCCGTACTAGTATATAGCTTGAAGCGGTTGGAATCAAATAGAGAGACCAACTTCAAGTCGTACTTTCTTCTTCGTACGAGCTTCAGGTAACTGCCAAATACAATGACATATTCCTCGCACCCGACTGATCAGCAAGACTGATCTACCCACGGGATAGAGTTACATGGTTACAAATAAAGTGCACTGACTAGTATTTGTTAAACTTTCGTTCGGATTTATCGCGTATTATCTTAAAATTTATTCCTGAAACTTCGGCTATGTTACAATTATTAGTTTGACGACCTTTGTAGCGCAAAGGGTCAAACCCGACAGAAACGCAGAAGAATTGGACAAATGTTTGTATGATCTGCAAATATTTGTCTCGGGTCTGTGTGTTTCTATGTATATTATGTATGTATTTAAAAAAAAACTATTTAAGTAGTATATCGGTCATTTGGTACCCATAACACAAACACTGCTTACTTTGGGGCTAGATGATGCTGTGTGAAATGTCTGGCATTATTATTAATATATGGGCTCCAAATACGGACCTAAAACGTGCTAAAACTGTGATGGTTGATGACAGCGCTGAACTCGTGAACATTACTGCAAAGTTGGCAATTAGCCGCGGCGCGACCGACGCGGAATAATACTCCGCTGCAATTTGACGCGCGGCGTATTTCTATTGGTCAGTGTCAGTGACACAACTATTGTAATCCTTCCACAGTTTCAGCATTCCTATCTTAGGAAGCGAGAAGGTAAAACTTGTCAAAATTAAAACCTCTACTCAGAACCGTCTCTCAAGTTCTGTCAAAAGTTAATCACTGTTTAAAATAAAGCCATCCCTTTTTGTAAGATAGTGACATATAGTGACACGGCTAATCTTAAGCAGTTTTAAGGCAGTTTTCAAGTGGCGGACACAATTTATTGTGTCAATATTGGCTTTGATTATGTTGTTTCCCTAGACTCTACTAAACTGAAGTGTAGTAGTGTCTAGCGTTGACTAGTATATCTTTATATATATAATTCTACTGTACGTGTGTATGTCACTGAACTCCTCCTAAACGGCTAGAGCGATTTGAATATTTTTTTTGTGTGTGTTCAAATGGATTCGAGAATGGTTTAGATTTACAATTAGATATTTTTTTTTTGTAAAAAACGCTCGGACGAATTCGCGAACGGGACAGCTAGTATATATATTGGTTTATTTCACAACTATTATTACAAGAATCTACAGAACAAGTCTATGCTTATAACGCTGTCTTGCCTTTGGATTATGAATATCACAGCCACACTAAAGCGTGGCTATTACTCGGGACTCATTCCTCTCTCGTAAAAACTCTGAAAACAAACAAACATGGCCGCCGTAAGCAAATTATTGCGAAGCTGAGGCCACGTGAGGGCGCTCCTTACCGCATATTTATCATAGGGAATAATGAATGGACCTTTTTTTGCGCCGATCATAACGGGAGGAAACGGAGTTACGGGTAGCTACGGTGGACCGCAGACATGCCTCGCTCGGTATTAGGTCAAGCGAAATTTGAAAATTGTATTTTACTTATCTTGTAGTCACTATAGTTGTTGTTGTATAGTGTCACTCCTATTATGTGGGCTTGCTACCTGTCATACAGAACTGAATCCTGTGCAATGTGGACGTTTGTCAAATATGATGTTTGGCCATGCATAATGATGACCTCTGTGGCGCAGTGGGCCAAGGTCCGGCAGAAACACAGAGGGTTCGTCCGATTCCCGCCGCGGGACAAATGTTTGTATGATCTGCAAGTATTTTTCTCGGGTCTGGGTGTTTCTATGTATGTATTAACAAAAAAATGGTAGATAACTAGTATATGAGTCATCTGGTACCCATAACACAAGCTCTGCTTACTTTGCTTTGACGATGCTGTGTGAAATATCCGGCATAGTTTATTATTAATTACACACTAGCGACCCGTCCTGGCTTCGCACGGGTGCAATGCTTATACTAAATATACAAATGTATTTTTTTACGACATCACATTAGAACCCTCTAAAATTATCAGTGTGTCTCTACTATATTATGCATGTATTATACATAATATAAACCTTCCTCTTGAATCACTCTATCTATTAAACCGCATCAAAATTCGTTGCGTAGTTTTAAAGATCTAAGCATACATAGGCACAGACAGACAACGGAAAGCGACTTTGTTGTATACTATGTAGTGATAATCGAACACCTCTATTTTTGTATGAGTCAGCGGGCTAATTAATGGTAAATGCCGAATTAAATATTACCTTAAGGTAAGACTACAGTTGAGGATACCATATCAATGCCAGTTATACTGAAGCAGTTGTTTGTTATGCAGTAGTGTGCAAGCAATCACCATGAGAGTGGTTGTCGTGGAGTTGGAATATCACCGTAATGTGATTTTCAATTCATATATGGTGAGATTGTCAAAGAATCGTCACTCGTCATGGACACCGGGTTCTGGCCTAAATATGTCGTGTTTAGAAAATTCAAAGAATCCCTGACACAAGACACATCTGTAATGTAGTAGTAAGTTTTATATTTTGTACGTATGTTAAATATCAAACAGAATCCCAGGCAAATTGGCGTCAGTGGAGAGAAAACTTCACCCAAGCTTGCTGGAGTGGATCCATGAACGAAAGTTACAAATAACTGCTCTGTAATTTGACTGACGTGACCTAAATCATCTTCAACAGATGAACTAAGGCCAATGATGATGTATGTTATAGTCTTTAAAGTACTTATCTGTAGCGTTGCTCAATTTCGCTGATCTGTTAGAAATGAGCAGTTTGCTGTGTTCGCTTCGCATAATCGAATTATCCGTCAACTGCCTCTTTCCTCTGGCTATCAGTATGAAAAGTCAGAGCGGAAATTTTGTATTCGTTAGTTATTACACGCTGCGCCGTCAGAGCCGCCCTCGAGATTTCACACATCAGATTACTACAGTTATCGGTCTGAGGCAGTGCTGCCTCCGAACGCGAAAAGTAAACTAATTGGTGTGCATCGAATTATTTACTGCCTGTGCGAGTTTAGGGTTCGACTCGATTATTTACTTACTAACAAAAGCTAATCAGATTTGACGTCGGTGGAGTTTGTGATACCTTGTATTGTAAGCTCCCATTGGTTACGGTACAGACCGTTCAAACGAATCTAAGTTTATATACGCTTTTAGTATTTTGAAGGCTAACACAAATTTGAAAGTTTCGATAGCTGCCTACTATGCCCAAGCGTACTCAACCTTTAATTATTGTTTAATAATATGGGAGAAAGTGTAGATATCGACCAGCTGTTTGTAATTCATTTGATTAAGAACGGATTATGGACTCTTCCGTGCATATGCATTCTCCAAGCTGCCTTATTTGTAAAACGTCATAAAAATATTTCAAATCAAATTTAGATACCAATGTACCAGACACAAAAAAACAAGTTATGAATACCCGCCACAAACCTACGAAGATTCAGAACAAGTCTATTCTTTAGACTAATTTACAATAAACAATAATTTTATTTACAATAAAATTCCTGCAAAATTAAAAGCTGACCCGAAGGACAATCTTTTTATTACAAATCTTAAACGATTATTAATAAATAAATTGCGGGCGGTTTAGGTACGTAGATGAATTAATTTGACATAAAAATTACAAAACTTATATATCATCTGACGATAATTTATTCAACACATGGACTGTAACTAATTGTTAAACAGTGACAACATATTCTAACTAAGAATTTAAATATGTAGTTATATCTGAATAATTTGTTCTTTTGACACACTTTAATTAGGTACGTTTGACTAAGTAATATTTTAATTTAAGACACACATAACAAGAGGTACTACATAATTACGTTTAAAATGTTAAAAGAATCGCGACTTCATTGCAGCAGATGTATCGTGTTTGGGCTCATTGGATTTGTCTCAATGATCTTACTTCTTACTAATATTATAAACGCGAAAGTTTGTATGTATGTTTGTTACTCTTACACGAAAAAACTACTGAATGGATTATGAAACTTTACAATAATATAGCTTATACATCAGAATAACACATAGGCTATGATTTATAAAGATATTGAGTGAATTGTCCAAAATAAATCGATAACTGTCAAGTAGGAAAAAAATCTGCCATCTGCGAGCTATTCTGGCGTGCGCTGCAAAATTACAATTTAGTTAGAATTACACGAAGCACTAAATCTGCGCAGACGAAGTCGCGGGCACCAGCTAGTTAGGTTATAAGTAAACTTTTTGTATATGTTACGGAAATGTATTTTTTTAATTAATGTAATTCCAGGTGCCACACCCTGGATGAGCGGTTGCTGTACTCTCAAGGCGAGGTTCGCCGCGTGCACTGGCACCCCACCTCACTCTCACACGTCATGGTACTCGTGTCGGACAACACTATCAGGTGAGCAGTTTATGTACGCTTTAGAACGTAGCATTCAACATTTATTGACTCTCCTGTTGGGGCTCTGGCGTACCTAACTCAGTTGGTTCTACTTCTCCACAACGGTATCGTGTGATGTCGGCACAAACATAACTGCTTATATATAATGCTATTCGTTTTAAGGTATCTGTACCTCAGAAGGAAAAATGAAACCTTGATATGACATATCATTCATTCATGGCTCATAACATTCCTATACATAAATAATATTATTCCATCATTCCTCTCTGTATTCGGACAATCTTAAACAATATCATTCCACTATTGACGACCTCTGTGGCGCAGTGGCCTTGGGTCCGGCTGAGACGCAAAAACTTACGGGTTCAATTCCCGCCGCGGGACAAATATTTGTATGATCTGCAAGAATTTGCCTCGGGTCTGGGTGTTTCTATGTATAATATATACGTATTTACACAAAAGAAAAGTGTATCAGTCGTGTGAGACCCATAACACAAGCTCTGCTTACTTTGGGGCCAGATGATGCTGTGTGAAATGTCCGGTATTATTATTATTACCACCATCATACTTCTCTGCATTCCAGGCTGTACAGCATAGCTCTGAAGAGCGGTCCCAAGCTAGTGAAGCTGTTCACGATAGGTCCCAAGCCGAGCAGTCTCATATCCGGACGCACTCTGCTGGAGAGTCTGGGCGACACGGCGGTGGACTTCACGCCGCTCCCGGAGACCGACACGCTGCTCGTACTACGCGGGAACGGAGATGTTTATATGCTAAACTGTGAATTGGACGGAAAAAGGTATTTGCTAGTGATATAATGTCCTAGTTTGCAAAAAAACAGCGAACACATGCGGTTCATTATCTTATTTGCATTATAGTGCCTACTACCATTGGGCTGTAAAATATAACTGTATCAACCTATACCTACCCAAACATAGTTCAAAACTTAGATTATTTATGCGGTTTGTAATTATTTTTTAGGGTTTTGTATCCGCAACAGAAAAAAGGAAAATGTAGGACTTTATAGGATCACTTCGTTGTCTGTCGGTTAAGACCCTTTTTAAACGCGTGGAGGTTCAGTAATATCAAATTCTAAGGTAGTTTTTCTTGGATCTGCCAAAGGATGGTAATATAAAAGAATAACTGAATTTTTGCAGTCCACCAAAGTTTATTATGTGCAGTCCGATATCGATGTACTCAAAGATCAGCTCAAAAATCTGTTATAATAGTTAGTAGTACATCAAAGTGTTTATCAATGGAATGCAGTCCACCAAAGTATTTTACAATGGATTGCAGTCCACCAAAGTATCTTACAATAGTTTGACTGCCAAAGTGAGTTGTGTACAGTCCGCTGTCGGTGTACTTCAGCTCAGGAATCTGTATAATAATGGTTTGCAACACAACAAAGTTTTTACAATGGTTAACAGTCCACCAAAGTGTGCTGTTCGCTGTCCGCTGTACATGTGGTTCAACAAAAAACAATGGTTTGTAGTACTTTAAAGTGTATTTTTACTCGGTCCGCTGTCGATATACTTGTAGTTCAACTCAGGAATATATCTTAAAATAGCTTGAATCTATCTTTCAACAGTTTGCAGGGCACTTAAATGTTTTACAATAGGCAGACTGCCAAGGGTGTTTTACGATGACTTACAGGCCACCAAACTGTCCTCTCCGCGGTCCGCTGTGGATGTAGTTCAACCTAGGAATCTACAACAGTATGCAGTCCTCCAAAGTGTTTTACAATGGTTTGCAGCCCACCAAAGTGTATTGTCCGCGGTCCACTGTCGATGTTCCCTCCGGCGGACGACAACTACGGCTCGGAGTCGTGCTGCATCGCCGCACTCACCGCGCGCCGCGCGCCGCCGCTGCTCGTCCTCGCCTCCGCCTCCGCCGCGCTCTACCACTGCCTGCTGCTGCCCACTGTGAGACCAACACTCTACCCTTGTGTCCTCTAACTCGCACGGTAGCGAGTACTAGCGAGTAGTGCTGTGCGAGTGAGTGGACATAGTTAAACCTAAATGTGAAACCACCACTGCACTGTAACCTAGTGCTCGCCTCGACTTCTCTACCACTGCCTGCTGCTGCCAACTGTGAGACCAACACTGTACCCTCGTGTCCTCTCACTCAATAATGTTATTAGGGATTTGCGAATGAGAGGGTATGATACAAACCAATTTTGATCTCTCACTCGTGATGAGATTCACTCAAGACTACCACTCTAGCCTAACCTCATGTCCTCTCATTCCACAATAACGCAGAAGGTTGCGGTTTCGATTCCCGCTGCGGGACAAATGTTTGTATGAACTGCAGTATATCAGTCATCTGGTAGCCATAACACAAGCTCTGCTTACTTTGGGGCCTGATGATGCTGTGTGAAATGTCTGGCATTATTATTATTCAATTAAATTTCTTAGGTAAAGATCTTTATGTTTGATTCTACGGTCATCAGACGTGCTGCGATCATTTGTCAATATTATTGGCGCAGCCGGCAGAATCAGCCACGAACATTATATTATCATATTCAGGACTGATTCAACGCTAATCGGACGTCCTGCCGTCAGTATGATTAAACTAAACAGCATTATGTGTTAATTTTTCAGACGAACGATGGCGACGAGGACGATTCCTACGCGCTCTATGTGGTAGAAGCCGTGGAACTCAATACAACAGATGACGCACTACATTCCTACCCTGTTCACATCTACCCAGTAAGGCCATACATTAATTACGTACTCGTCTATTTTTTATCGGACTTAGGAGAAATGGGCACCTAAATACATCTAGCGAGTATTCAAAGACGATTTAACCTTGAACCTTGTGATTGTATTAAATAAAACTAAATTAGTTAAAAAGATGGAAAAGTGGTCGACAATGTGTGACAAGATGGGGATTTTATTTTTGTTGTTTAACATTTTTCTTTTCGCTTTCCTGCAATCTGTTTGATTACCTTCGTGAATAGGGACGGAAGTATGTAACATGAAGCCAGGGGAGCGCGATCTATTTGATTTGCCCAATTTGGGCGCGCGCGGTGGTAGTGTTAGATATTACAATCCAATTTCTTATTACCAAGGTGAGATGACAGATGTTTCATATCATATGCGATTACTGTACTTTATAACACCGAGACACATAACAAACATCTACGTTCATCACACAAATGTTTGTCCTGTGTGGGAATCTAACCCTCAACCTACAGCGCAGAAGGCAAAGCTACTACCAACTGAGCTGAGAAGGCAGTCATAATGCAAAGGTATCGTGTTTGAGCTCATTGGATTCGTCTCAGAGAATAGGTTATAGAAAGATGTATTTTTTGGCTAAAGTTATGATCAACAAACACATTGACCCGGGACCGGTCGCCGTAAACAGTCGCCCTCGAAGTTGTATCCGAATATGTATACCTAAGGCATTTGCTTCAACTAGGTAAAAATAACTTTGACAAAGACGTTAAAAGACGTTTACGTTTACGTTTCGTAGATGGATAGATAGATTAACACTTTATTGTACACAAAAAGAACACAGGAGAAATAATAGAAATAAAATTGTACAATGGGCGGCCTTATCGCTAAAAGCGATCTCTTCCAGGCAACCTTTGTATGGACAGGATAAACAAAAACAGAACGACGGCGGTGTACAAAAAGTACTGGGTGGCATTAGGGAAACTTCGTCGAGTCGTCTCATCGCCCATCTCTCAAAGTCTAAATTCAAAAGTTTTTAAACTATGCGTCCTACCAGTAATGACATACGTAGCCGAAACGTGGCCACTTACCGTACGACTTGTCTGCCAGTTCAAGGTCGCTCAGCGAGCTATGGAGATAGCTATGCTCGGAGTTTTTTTTAAGGATCGAATCCGGAACGAAGTTATTTGTCAGAGAAGTAAGGTCACTGATAAAGCCCAACGAATTAGCAAGCTGAAGTGGCAGTAGGCAGGTTACATGCCGCAGAACCGATGGCCGTTAGGGCAGACTGGTTCTTGAGTAGAGGCCGCGTGTCGGCAAACGTAGTGTAGGGCGTCCTGTAGCTAGGTGGGGCGATATTCGTAAGGCAGCGGGCCTGGATTGTAGGAGAGCTTAACGTCGAGCTTAGTAGCGTGCCAAGCGTTAGGCAGGGCTGATGATGATAAGTATTTTTAAGCCCTGGATAAAAGCTTTTATATGTAAATAAATAATGCCGGACATTTCACACAGCATCATCTGGCCCTAAAGTAAGCAGAGCTTGTGTTATGGGTACCACATGACTGATACTTATATACTTTTTTTTATACATACATATAGAAACGCCCAGATACGAGACAAATACTCGCAGATCATACAAATATTTGTCACGCGTTGGGAATCGAACCCGCAATTTTCTTTGTCTCAGTCGGACCTTGGCCTACTGCGCACAGAGGTCGTCCTTAAAATGAATTGAACTGTTTCAATTCCAGTGCTCGGAGACTAGTTACGCGGTTGTGCACGCAGCAGGCGTCCATACAGTAACACTGCCGATACTCAAACAGCTCACGGAATTCGCGATGGCTGACGATGGTATGTTCTATACTAGTCTATATAAGTTCCCTCTCGACTCTAAGCGCAGACGATCATCCCACTTGCGTATGTACCTTCGACTCGCAACTGCGGCGAATAGTAGGTACGTAATGCCTACATACAAGTACCCAACATACTTTAATAATGATTTCTAGGTTTGCAATTACCTATGTAAAAAATGAAATTACCTACTCTTGAAAAAATACCACAGATAGATTTTACGAAATGCGTCGCTTCGGCCCAGACAGTGACAGCGCTACATGTAAGAAGCGTTTGGCTATGTTATCTATAACATAAGAGGATATGCGAGTTGAATTGAACTTTGTTGCGTCGCCGTAAGAGTCGCTATTTATATTCCATCATAGCGCGGCGAGGCGTCGCCACCGCCTGTATCGCCAGGCCAGCAATTACGTTTACCCTAGCCTATAGATGTTTCTCATCAAAAATAAACTTCTAGTAACGGACGGCCATTTGTGGTCAAGCAAAGGTCTAACAAAGGCGCTGACATATA
Source organism: Lampropteryx suffumata (assembly GCA_948098915.1). Taxonomy (NCBI): domain Eukaryota; kingdom Metazoa; phylum Arthropoda; class Insecta; order Lepidoptera; family Geometridae; genus Lampropteryx; species Lampropteryx suffumata. The sequence goes on from OX402562.1 coordinate 2,433,710, forward strand.
TGAGACAGCCACAACCGGAAGCACAACAAAATTATTTTTCAAGAGTGTAATAAAAGTTTATAAGATTTTAAAGCATGTAGCAATGGATTTTGCACAGATATTTAGCAGTCATGGCGGTTTTAAGTTTTATTTACATAGATTTAAGTTAGCAGAGTCTTCATCTTGCTCCTGTGATGATAGTGTTACGCAAACAGTGCAACATCTCTTGCTTCAGTGCCCAAAATTTGGGCTGTTTCTCAGTTTTGCGAAGATCGTACTTCGCAAAATTGGTATAGAAAATGGATCCTTTCTGGAGTAATTATTGATTATTGTATAGTTGTTATCATTATAATTATCTTAGGTACTTTACTAAGTAAAGAATTATTATTATTATTCTTAATTATTACTTAAATTACTATCTACTGAGCTACTTGAAGCTATTGACTCCATTTGTTATATTGCTTCCTGAGTTGAATCATTATACTCAGCTCTTGTAAGTATATTTATAACAGTAGTTTAATAATAAACAGTGGCCTAAAGTTTATTTCTTTCTGGAAAGTAACTTATTGGGTGCTTACATATCTCTTATTATTGTTTAGGTATGTACCTACGATTTAATTATTCTCAGAAAATGATAATGAAAACACACATGCTTTATCTAAAATTAGGGAACTACACACAATTGAATTATATAATTATATTTTGAATGTATAATTTTATATTATTTTAAAATTAAATTGGTAAGTTGTTAATTTTTTTGTATAATCTAAAATTAAAAATGCACAAGTTTTAATTAAATTAATGAGTTATTATTATTATTTTTATATATAACTTTTAGAGTAATAAATTTATTTCTTTTTATTTATTTTTTGAGGGGAGATTAGTTCCAACTTTAATATATTTATCAGGTAAAAAAGAAAAAAAAAGAAGTCCATTACTAAAGCAATGGTTGCTTTAGTAATGGACGCCTTTTTTTTCATTTTTCTTTTTAGTACCTATATTCATCGTTATAAATACATAGGTACAAGTAATATAATGAATCCGCATTAATAAAATACATACAAGTATAAAAATCTACTAGAAATATAATGTTGTTGCATAATAAAAGCAACAGGAATAGGTTTAGTTAGTGTCGTTTCGAGACGCCAAAAAAAAAACAGAGGCGCTGATATCACACATTAAAGTTCTTCATTACGCAAGTAGAGGTTAAAACGCTTTCTTCACAAGATACCATACTGGTCTTCAACAATGTTTCTAGTATTGTAGTTGATGTTGTCCTTGTGTGTAACAGTGGAGTGCGAGGGCCTGTTGTCGACTCTGTGCTCGGCGCGGTCTGGCGCTCAGCACGCGTTACGGCTTGCGCCCTCGCCCGCCGGACTGGCGCTCTCGCCGCCGCCGCTGCCGCACCTACTCGTGCTCACGCAACACGCGCAACTACTGACCAGGTAACTGACAGGTGACATTGTGTAACGCGCGATGTCATGACGCAACACGTTCTTCATAATGAGAATTTTGCCAGTGACAAGTGTTTATATTGTTTATAGCGACTTCGTCCACGCGTTTTAAAAAAAAAATATAAAACATTTTGCTTGACTTCGCTTCTACATCTATGACACAGTTGTTGATGCGCGCACAATGACAACTGTCGTAACTTAACAAACCGAACATCGTCAAAGGTTGTATCAAACTGAACTCCACTCTAATTTTTTTACAAATTTTTTTTTTTTGGTTGTTATTCTGCTATTCGGGGCGAAGAAAAACAACAAATCAAAAATCATGAAAATCGTTCCAGCCGTTCTCTAGTTATAAATGGTGTATCTAAACACGACTTTATTTTATATATATAGATAAAATAACACGAACCTGAACTAGATACCAAATCCTGTGATTAGATAGAATCTAATCACAGGATGAATATTTTATTCACTAAAAATAAAAATATATTCAATAAAAATATTTCAACACAATCAAGAACTTCTCTGTATCATTAAATTAACGTTTCAGAATTTTGGAACCTTTCGACTTGGAAGACCAACTATACAAAGAACTGCAATTGAAGAACCCAGCCCTGCTACAAGACGATATCAACGACATACTCAAGGAGGTACAATTATTACTAATTCGTCACAAAAAGCCTTCGTGCGTTCGAGTAATATTCTGAAAGCAAGTTCAAATAACTTTAATGAAACGCCATCTATGTTTCACTGTTGTTACTATTAGTTCATTATTAAAATGATATGTGTTTAATTCATATAGATGGCGCTACAACCAATTATTTCGAGAAACTATCTATAAACGAAACATGTTATCTCATTACAAAGTTATAAAACAATAAATGGTTTCATGTTAAGTCTTAAATATACTTCTAATAGCTGCTGCCCGCGGCTTCGCATGCATTTTGCCTCTAAAAAGTATTTTATGTCCTTCACCAAGATACAATCTTTCTCCTAATCAAATTTCATCACGCAAACGGACAGTCAAACATAAACGAGTTTATTAGTAGGTGATGATTATTTGACCAAGCGAAGCGAGTGTCGCCGTGTCAGCATAGACAGAAATGCTTTCGTATGTCTATCCGGCCGGCGTCTGTCCGGATGTTCTCCTCTACAGTTCACATTTCTCAGCCGATTCTCGTGAAATTTGTGAGGTTCTATAACTATAAACATTTTTTTGTCGATTCAGTTTTTAGAAATTTTTAAAAATGGCTGAGAGATGTGGTTTGAAAATAAGTTTTATTCCAGTCGGTCAAGCACGGGTTTTACTCGCGACTTATTTTGTCGAAGAAGGCACGGGTCACACGTGCTTCTCAAAATGTATTGTACAATTGACGTATGTTTTGAAAGTGAAATAAATGGATGTTGTTAAATAGATTGTGTTTAATCTTTCAGAGGCAGAAGCTATCGTTCACATCTATAATGCAGGAGATATTGTCACGCGACGTCTCTCAGCCAATCCTCAACATCAGGCAACGCGAAGAGCCGACACCACAGGAATGTCTTGAGGTAAACATCTGATTACTTCGGGTTCTACTGTAATAATTTGAATTTTGGTGACAAGGGTGTTTTAAAGGTTTAATTTTATAAAAAAAAAGATCTTCAGCTTTTGCGCCATATACAATAAAATATAACCGTGTAAGTTGTCAACAACAGAACGGTTTGTATAATTCTAATTATATCAATTGATTCTTTTTAATCTGTGGGAGTGATTTCATGTTTGAAACGGAAGTTTGTAACAGGAAGCTGGGGAAGCGCGTGCAATTTGATTTGACCAATGAGCGTACGCGGTTTTTGATTTGAGAAAGGGAATTAGAGAAGGAGAACAGAAATCATCTACTGTGCGCTTACCTACAGTGTTGTGTATAAGGTGTGCTGTTATATAAACTAAATCAGGATAATGTTAATGTTGCTTATTACCAAGGTGAGGTGTTAGATGTTACACATATGAGCGGCTTCTTTAAGGCTCGCTTGTTATTTTTCTAATTAATAAATGATGCCGGACATATTCACACATCACCTGGGTCCAAAGGCCTAAAGTACGCAGAGCTTATGTAATGGGTTTCATGACTGTTATTACTCATACAAGTTTTTTATAAACACCCAGACCCGAGTCAAATATTTGCAGATCATACAAACATTTGTTCCGGCAGAGGGAATCGATCCCGCAGCCTTATGCGTCTCAGCCGGTCTTGGCCCACTGTGCTACAGACGTCGTCATTTGCTAAGTGCGGTGCTTTGAATAAATGTTTTGTCAATAAATATTGATGGATGTTCTACACAATACTCTACCTAGCCTCAACCTACGCAAAGCTGAGCCAAACACACCATATAGCTGAGAAAATACCTTAGGTACATTTGTGTGATGGATGCACGTAGACTGGTTTTTGTGTGACTGTACGTTTTATAAATATACCAATTTGATATAACTAGTGATCGCCCATTGGTCGAAATTCGGTAAGGTATACACAGAAGGCGTCATGTTGGAATTGAAATTTTAGTGGGATCGTATAGCGGATGGTTGAAGATATTTATTTTCTCACAAGAATTAAGTAATTCACTTACAGAGAAAAAATAAAAATAACTTAATATTAGAGTGCCTTACAGCGTTAACATAGGATATTAGTTGTAAAAATTATTCTAGTTATAAAAAACAATATAGCTGTAAAAATAACAATCACAACAACAAAAACAGAAATATAGATAAAAGTGGGTAGGAGCTTAATTCGTTCATTTGTGTTAGTAGGTATTACCGAGCGAGAACTCTGCTTGCGTTTCCGTGACTATTATGTAACGCCTCGGTCATGGTGAGATGTTACACTAGAGTTAGGATGCTTAGTTATAGTTGGGTAGAAGTTATGTTTTTATTGAAAAATCCTTTAAAATGTGAGTTTTTAGCAATCTTTTAAATGTGACTAATGAGTTGACATCCTTAATGTCTTTTGGTAGTTTATTGTACAGCTGCGCACCTTCATACAATATGTTCTTTTTCCCATAATCAGTCCTAGGTGCTCTTAAAATAATATTGTTTGCTTGTCTTGTCATTCGCGTTTGAGTTTTGTTTATTTTTGTGAATGTTATTTGAGAGTGTACGTCTTTAGTTAATAGTTTTCTAATTAGTAAGCAAGTATTGTATTTATATATTTGATTTAGGTTCATTAATTTTGTTTGTTTGTAAATATTAAGAGTAGGTTCTAAGTGGTTATATCCAAATAATATTTCAATCAATTTATTTTGTGTTGTTTGCAAGACATTTAAATTAGTTTTTGCAGCCGTGCCCCAAACTTCAATCAAATAATCTAGGTGGGATTTAACCAAGGAGTTGTATATAGTATACCGAACCTTTCTAGGGAGACACCGCACAATGCCACGCATAGTACCTGATACCGCTATCAGTTTGCTTCGGATAGTGTCTATATGTGGTTTCCAGGTTAGTTGGCTATCCACAGTTAGGCCTAGGTATTTTCTTTGTTGACTTTGTTTATTACTTCGCCGTTGATTGTTAAGGGTTTATAATTTCCAACTTTCTTGTTTTTTGCCGCGAATATGATGTAGTTCGTTTTTGTCGCATTTATAATCAGGAGGTTTGATTGTAACCAAGTATGTAAGAGTTCCAGGTCATGTTGCGCTTGTTCCATTAGTGGGACTATTGAATGGCCGAAATAAAACAGATTTGTGTCGTCTGCGTACAGAGTGATGTCTCCCTTCAGACCTATCTTGCAGATGTTATTAATGTAAATTAAAAATAATAACTGCCCTATTATCGATCCTTGAGGAACGCCATATGTGACCTCTTGAGGAGCACTTTGGTGGCCATTGATATTAACAATTTGTTGCCTATTCGCTAAGTACGATTGGAACATTTCATGAGCTATGCCATCAACACCTATGTATTTCAATTTAATTATCAGTATTTTATGACTTACGGTGTCAAACGCCTTTTTGAGGTCTATGAATATACCTAGTGCTATTTTTCCCTGGTCAATGTTGACTTTAATCATTGTTATTCGGTCTACCGTTGCGGTAGATTATTATTATATTTGCGGCGTTGTTAGATTTACAACGGAAGCCGTATTGTTTATTGGAAAGAAAGTTTGTATTCGCGAGAAATTTACTGAGACGGTTGTGCAAGATTTTTTCATAAACCATGATAGGACTGGTAGTACAGATATTGGTCGATAATTACCGGGGTCCATCTTGTTACCAGACTTGAAAATTGGGCTTACCTTGGCTACCTTTAAGGTGTCAGGGAAATGACCTTCACTCAAGCATTTGTTAATTATTTTAGTAATATCGCTAGCAAGTAAGTCTTTGCTTCGAAGAAATTAAAAAACTTGTGTGAACCCCCCTCCTTGCCCCCCTATGGCCGCCATACAAAAATAATATTGTCCCATACAAAAAGTGCACTCCCATACAGAATCTTAAAACACCTGTATCTTCTTTGTAAATACGCTTCGGAGACCATGCAAAAATTCTACATGCGTATACAAGATGCCCCAAAAAAAACATTTCTACCCCCCCCTAAAACTGCCCTCATATTTAGGCAGACCAAGATGGCATCATGTTGGGTAGTACATTTTGGTGGGATCGTATAGAGGATGCTTCGTAGAGTAGAAAAAATATGTTTTACCCACCCCCGTCCTATCCCCCTTTTCCCCCCTCTCGCATTATCTCGGAAACTACAAATCTGAGAGGGATGGTGCTCGAACAAATGTTGCTCAAGACCCTCTTCATTATGCGATTCAGAAATAAAAAAACTTTAAACGTTCATAACTTTTAAACGGTGCTAGATAGACATAGCAAACTTAACCTTGGGTTGTAAGGACTTTTAGGGGTTAGTAGGGATTGTAAGGGTTTGTAGGATTTTTAAGGGGTTATACGGGGTTTTAGGGTCTGTAGGGGTTGTAGGCGTTTGTAGATGGTTGTAGGGGTTTGTAGGATTTTTTAGGGGTTGTAGGGGTTTTTAGGGATTGTAGGGGTGTTTAGGGGTTTTGAAGTTGTAGGGGTTTGTAGGATTTTTAGGGGTTTTTAGGGATTTGTAGGGGTTTGTAGGGTTTGTAGAGTTTTTTAGGGGTTGTAGGGTTTTTAGGGTCCGTAGGGCTTGTAGGGACATTACCTTACGTAACTTAACCAGCACAAAAGTTAACCCGCGAGCTGCATGCAGCTCGCGCACTACGCAACCTCTAGTCTAAACTATAAGTGTGCGAAATTTCATACTCCTCCGTCCGCGCAATTTTCGTAAAAAGGGGTATATATGTTTTTGCTTCACGTATTAATATATACATTATAAATATAATATATATTGATAAAATACAGTCACATAAAACCGGTCTACATTCAACCATCACACAAATGTTTGGGTGCCGAGGATCGATCCCACAACCTCCAGCGCAGAAGGCGGAGCCACTACCGACTGAGCTGCGATGGCTGTTGGAGATGCGTCGAATAATGTGTATATGTGTAGGTGGCGTGCGGCGCGGCAGTGCGCCTGCGCAGTGAGTACGTGTGTCGGCAGGCCCGCGCATGCGCCGTGCTGAGCGACAAGCTGCGTGCGATGGCCGCGCTCTCGGCCACGCACGCCGCCTGTCTGCAACACTTGCAGGTACAACTACCCACATTCCTAACCTATAATAATGTAGATGTCGTTAGTTATGACTGATCGCGCTGACGAAAATTTCCTGCCTGGAGGGACTGGCGTCACATGGATATCACACAAATTGTAATCTTTATGTAATTTGTTCAAAATTTGTATATGGTTAAAATCGGCGTAACTTACCACTAGTAATATAGAACCGGAAGGTAACTACAACTAGGTAACCGATGCTTTTTGTTTTGAGAATAACTGAGCCAATTTTATTTTCATACAAAAGTCGAAGGATGACTCCGCTATTTTATCTCGTCATAATCTATGCTTGTATCGCAACAGAATCGTATAAGAAAAATGAGTTTAAAATAAAAATGTATAAGCTTCAAAAAAACACATTTTAACACTGATTATAGTGCAACTTTCGACGTAAATAAATAACATACGGAGTTCACAAACTCTAAAATTATCTCGATTCAATCATAGTTTATTTATTTAATAAGACAAATAACTTTATTTCGAATGAATTACATTCAGTAGTTTTTCCATGAGAACCTTTGAGCCACTCATCAGTATATCACCATAAACCAAACCATTTTTATCAAATAGTCTTCAATCATTTTGTGTGCCTGTTTGCAGTTCAATAACTTTAGTAAACTTTGGACTTTTCATTTCGTCTCTACACCAAGTACATATATCTAAGAGCCCTAAGATTCCCACCATAATAGTCCTAGTCTTTTACTAGAATATTACATACAGCTCCATCTACCCTCAAACTTAGAAAAGCTGTATCATAGGTTGATCTACAAATTTTGATATTGCAGGACGAGGCAGCAGACGTGCAAGGAGAAGTCACGCGACTCACAGAGCTCTGCATTCTGGCGGAGAAGCGACAAGAAGACCTCAAGTACAGGTAAATATGCTGTTCTTGAAATGTCCTATGTCTGATTGTCGGCTCGATGACTGACAAGTCGCGGGACGGTCGGTGTGCAAACCACAAACGTTGCCGAGGCGTCTAGTTAAAATCGTAGTACTGTCAGAGAATACTTATTAATATGGACTCCGTGAAAACATTTATATAAATAGCGACTCTAGCTATGAGGCAACAAAGTGCATTTCAGCACGCACAAGCGCTTAGTACCTAAAATTATATTTACCTACATAGTGCCTCTCTTTCTACCGCGTAACTTTATCTTATCTGGCGACACTTCTCTACGAATTACGAATGTGAGTAGTTTTAATAGTAAGCGTGATAGAAGATAAAATTGTCTGATCTCTTAAACAGAAACGAGGAACCCGATGTAATTTGCTTGACTGACACAAAAATAGAGCAGGGCATGGAATATGTAATTAGGCTACACGGTTATTATCCTGCTTCTTTCTTTTGTAGAAATTTGAATCAAAAATATGGAGATGTGTGCATACTCATTAAAAGAAACTTAGTCTACAAAGATACAACAGGCAAAAAAGTCTCGATTGACAAGCATTTTGAATGTTGCTGTATCAATTTGGCATCCCAAAATATAATAATAATATTTTTGTATCGAACCCCCGACTCGGATATTAACATTTTCATGAAAAAACTAGACGGCTTGTTACAGTTTATCACATTAAACTACAAAAAAATATAGTAATAGCTGGTGATTTAAATATTAATACACTTACAGACAATCAAAACTTCAAGTGGCTCAAAGAGTTAGCGGATAATTTTAACTTAAGTTTGCACATAAATGCACCTACAAGAAACGAAAATTGTATCGACCATATACTTAGCTCCATAAGCTCTGCAAGAGGTGAACTTCTACACTGGGGAATATCAGACCATAATACTGCACAGCTTCTTATCGTTCCACCACATTTAAAACATCCCCTACAAACACACTTTAAATACTAAAGGGACTACAGTTTACCTACATACATACATACCTATTACATTGCTTTCTTCCTTGACATTCTCAGAAGTTCTCAATGAAAAAATAGACGCAGTCTCAAGTCTTTACTAACTTCCATGAACTGTTTTGTTTGCTCTACAATATCTCATTTTCTAAAATTAGAATAAAAATATCGAACAAAATCTGGAAAAATAAATGGATCAGTAAAAGACTAAAGATCAGCTGCAAAAGAAATAGGACCCTACGGTACTTATATTATTCTAAGAAAAGTTAATTCAGTCGTAATCAAATTTTAATAATAATTGCAAAGATATTCACAGAATTATAATTTGTCTTCGAAACACAGACGCGGAAGGGTATGATGAAATATCTACAAAATTTCTAGAGCTTTCAATGTTCAATGGAGATAAACCCAGTACTAACGTACCTGATAATCTTATCCTATGAAGAGGGTTCCTTTCCCATGCTTTTGAAAAAAAAACAGTTGTTAGACCCCTACACAAGAAAGGTCAAAATTTGACCTGTAATATCTAAGGTCTTCGAGGTAGCCATGCAAAGACGCATACAAGCGTTCATTAAAAAAACATAATATATTGAAACAGAAACAATACGGATTCCAGCAAGAGAAATCCACAACTTTAGCTTGTTTTAATCTTGTTAAAAAAGTAATAGAGGGCATCGATAATATAGAATTAGCTACCGTTATTTTTTTCGATATGTCAAAGGCGTTCGACTATGTCTCTCACGATATATTGTTGACTAAGCTAGATATGTATGGTATCCGTCGACCTGCCCTTAGTTGGTTAAAAATGTACTTGGAAAATGTGTCGAAATACCCAATCTGAATAAAGATAATGAATTAGCATCATTTTGCTCTACCTAGAGACCTAACAAAGTTGGAGTGTCTCAGGGAAGTGTCTTCTTTTTCTTCTATATATTAAAGATCTTCCTGATTACATTTCTTTAATATTTACGTCTAATGGCAACACTGACATTAATAATTACATAATTGACATAAATAATACTATTGCATGTGTCAGAAATAGATAGATACCTGCTCTAATTACAATAATATATTACACCTAATATCAAGATTTTGAAGTTTATAATGAAAGTTAGTCAAATTACTGAAGTTAAATACCTACTTTTCACTTAAGGAATTGAAGCTAAATGTAAGCAAGGATAAATTCAAAGAGAAGACAGAATAACAAATTTACCATAGTATATTCTATTTCCTTTATTCAATAAAATCACAAGGACCACTTAGAATCGTCTTCTTACATGCTAGTGAATCTAGGTGCCGGTTCCTCCTAACCCTAGTTCAAGAAGAATCCGGCAAGAAACTTGTCTGGTCCTAGCACTTTTTTGCATGATCCTTTACAATTTTACACAACGCAAGTACCCTTCCTACAAAATAAACACCATAAGGAAACAACGACAGAATAAGTAACTGATACAAAAGTATGTAGTTCACAAAGATAAAATAGTTTTAAAGCCTGGGATAGTTACAACACAAAAAGTTAACGGTATACATATTAAATACACACAAATATATTTTAGTACAATATTATTACAAGGTACTTATCTTTCTAGTTCGGTGGTCACTCCCAATCTACCCGTCTTAGGCTTTAACCTCGCCTTTTATACATTTTTGAAATATATACAAAACTTCACACCATATTCATTATTCAACCAATCACAGAAGCCTATTAAGAATCTAAGTATAATAATGAAAGTTATTTACTAAATAACAATAAATGTAAATAAAAGATGTTAAAATATAATTCAAGAAACAATGGATTCATAGTTTTGCTATTTATGTCTTAATAAAAGAATTATAACGAATTTACCGATTTAGTAAACAATCAAATGAAGGACTTGATTTTCTCATTATCAGAATAATGAGAACAGAAAATAATAAAGTGAAATATTCGTTAATAAATCCAAACTAATTAATAACTGAAAAATAGTAAGAAAGTATGTATCAAACAATTGTATATATAACAATCTTTGGATACTTTCGTTCTGAAATCCTAATTTCGTTCTCAAATGTGTGTGATGGTATAATCATTTTTATTACAATAATATTTATTAAAGCAAATGTTAATTAAAACAAACTATTAAATGATAATATAAGTATAAAACTGTTTAACTGTTTTATCAAAACACCATCTGTGTTTTTAGATGTGATCTAATTGAATGACAGGTGGATTTTTATTGAAATCTTACGAGTATAATTTCAATTATACTGTCACATGCATAATTAAATGGCTTGACATTAATAACTTGAATGTATACTTGACAAAGACAAATTATATACAGTTTAAAACCTATACACGTATAAACCAGCCTGTGAAAAACATTTCATATGGAAATATCTTCATTTCAGAGGTCGATAGTACAAACAGAATTGTTTATGCCCTGCGGAGATTGAGAAACACGTCGTCCTTAGCCACAGTACTTCAGGCATATCATGGTTATGTAGCATCGGTACTCACCTATGGTTTAATTCTTTAGGGAAACTCACAGATGTTAAAAGAGCATTTATCGCACAAAAATGTGTAAGGGCCATTGGCGGGATACCGCCCTAGCGCCCTGGGAATCATGCAAGCCACTCTTTAAACAATTAAATCTCCCACTACCTTGTATGTATATCCTGGAGTCCTCTGCTTTGTTTGTTAGAAAGCACAATCAACTTGTTAAGGCTAGTGAGGTATATCATAGAAGCACTAGAAACTAGGGCAGAATTTTATTGCCTAAAGTTCCAAAGACGAGTAGGTATATACATAGTAACTATGCAATATGCGGGATAGTATATAATTCTATACCTGACTATATAAAAATAACCAATAAATAAATTTATTAAGGAACTCAAACAAGCTAAATGTTACCTGGTTACAAGCTAAATGTTTTTATAACATTTCTGAATTAATAAAATTACATAAATTTAATTAACTTATATTCCAATGTGACGTTTATATTGAATTATTATTGTGCTACTTGGTTAGAAAATATGCTACACCATTTACCAAATGGTAGCATAGCGAATTTAAAACCTGTAATTTACCTATGTTCCAAAATAAATGAATTATGAATTTGCCTAACAAGTTGTTACTTTAACAAATGAAGGAACTTCCAAAATTTCAATTTGATTGAAGTTGTTAGTAATAGCCGTTTTTTTTAAACAACCAAGCCGATTAATAAGCTTGTTCGCGGGGTGTGGTGAGTCATCTGGTCTGACTCACCACACGCTGGTCGTAACATGTGATAAAACTTTTGTAATAAAAATTGATACTATAAATATCTCAACCAGTGGCTCCAAGTAGCATGCGTCAGCCACACCCTGGGAAACCACGTCAGCTTGTGAGGTAAACCTGGTGAGGGGGTTTGAGAGTCTAGCAATCAATCTGTGCCCCCGCATAGTGCATTAACCGCGCAATTCATAGTCGTGCTAGGGGTTCTTCCAGGGGTCCATAAATGGGCTCTCAATTTTACAGAACCCCTAGCTTCTGAAGCTGGATACTGGATGCCCGATTTCAATCCTCCAAACATTTTTCTTCGTTAACGTTTTGCGTAATAGTGTTGTAATAGATTTTATTAAAAAATGAGTTTGGAAATTGATTTGGTACTATTTATTAGCCTGTAAAGCTATATAAGAAATGCAATTGTGATCAAATATTTATGTAGAAATCTCAATCTGGTTATAGTAACGAATATGTCGCTTCAAAATGGATGTGTAGATACTCGCATTTTTAAAAGGACTAACAGGCTAATAAATAGTTATATTTACTACAACAACATTCAAAACATGATGTAGTTGAATGTTTGGAGGACGAGAATCCAACTATCAAGCACATAGCTTCTGGGGGCTAGCTAAGGGTCCGTTTTCAGTATGAAACTCATCAAGGTTGAATTCGACACCCAGGGGCTGAATGGGGCCATCCCTAGGGCGACTAATTGCGCGGTTAGTCTCCTCATGCGTCCTTGCAGCCTTATCAAACGCGAATAGGCCCGGGAAAATCAGTAATAGTGAACTGTTGGTCTGTGTAGATGTTCAGCTGTGATCCGAGGTATGGGGGCGGGCGGGGCGTCCCCGGCCGAGCGCCAGCTGCTCGCACAGCTGCAGGACACGCGGCGTCGGGCCGGCGCACTCGCACTGCGGCTGCACAACACTAGGCAACACGCGGCGCGCTCCCGACACGAGGTATACTGCACTAGCGACCCACCTGATAGCAGCCAGGGGGGGACCCTCGCACTGCGGCTGCACAACACTAGGCAACACGCGGCGCGCTCCCGACACGAGGTATACTGCACTAGCGACCCACCTGATAGCAGCCAGGGGGGGACCCTCGCACTGCGGCTGCACAACACTAGGCAACACGCGGCGCGCTCCCGACACGAGGTATACTGCACTAGCGACCCACCTGATAGCAGCCAGGGGGGGACCCTCGCACTGCGGCTGCACAACACTAGGCAACACGCGGCGCGCTCCCGACACGAGGTATACTGCACTAGCGACCCACCTGATAGCAGCCAGGGGGGGACCCTCGCACTGCGGCTGCACAACACTAGGCAACACGCGGCGCGCTCCCGACACGAGGTATACTGCACTAGCGACCCACCTGATAGCAGCCAGGGGGGGACCCTCGCACTGCGGCTGCACAACACTAGGCAACACGCGGCGCGCTCCCGACACGAGGTATACTGCACTAGCGACCCACCTGATAGCAGCCAGGGGGGGACCCTCGCACTGCGGCTGCACAACACTAGGCAACACGCGGCGCGCTCCCGACACGAGGTATACTGCACTAGCGACCCACCTGATAGCAGCCAGGGGGGGACCCTCGCACTGCGGCTGCACAACACTAGGCAACACGCGGCGCGCTCCCGACACGAGGTATACTGCACTAGCGACCCACCTGATAGCAGCCAGGGGGGGACCCTCGCACTGCGGCTGCACAACACTAGGCAACACGCGGCGCGCTCCCGACACGAGGTATACTGCACTAGCGACCCACCTGATAGCAGCCAGGGGGGGACCCTCGCACTGCGGCTGCACAACACTAGGCAACACGCGGCGCGCTCCCGACACGAGGTATACTGCACTAGCGACCCACCTGATAGCAGCCAGGGGGGGACCCTCGCACTGCGGCTGCACAACACTAGGCAACACGCGGCGCGCTCCCGACACGAGGTATACTGCACTAGCGACCCACCTGATAGCAGCCAGGGGGGGACCCTCGCACTGCGGCTGCACAACACTAGGCAACACGCGGCGCGCTCCCGACACGAGGTATACTGCACTAGCGACCCACCTGATAGCAGCCAGGGGGGGACCCTCGCACTGCGGCTGCACAACACTAGGCAACACGCGGCGCGCTCCCGACACGAGGTATACTGCACTAGCGACCCACCTGATAGCAGCCAGGGGGGGACACTCGCACTGCGGCTGCACAACACTAAGCAACGAGCTATATTGATATAATCGAGCTTATAAAATCATAACTGCTGCCAACAGCTTCGCACGCGTGGTACATAAAAAGTAGCCTATGTCCTTCTCCAAGGTCCCATTGTCTCTATACCAAAATTCATCAAAATCGGTTCAGCCGTTTAGGCGTAAAAACGTAACAAGCAGGCAGACAGACAGAGTTACTTTCGTACTTGTAATATTAGTAGGGATTGTTGTAGTTATCGGGTAACATGTTATTGTATTAAACTAGCTTATTTTTGTTAGGATCTGGCTTCAATAGTAATCAAGTTACAAGGGGATCTTAATTCTTGGGCGCATTCCACTTCCAGTGGCTAGAGAGGGAACTATCTATGGCCGACTGTCAAGTTACTCGTAATTGAAGTGTATTGTGTTGTTTCCAGATGAAGCAGTGGAAGGAAGACTACAAACGGAAGGACGTGGCTCTCGGCAAGTCACATAGCGACACCATCGCCACTATTCTACAGGAACAGTGAGTAGACTCTCGCCGGACGAGAATGAATAGGCTATGTACCAGTACTAAGGGAAAACATAATATGTACTTCAAATGATTTGAAAAATAACCCAACTAGTTATAGTGGGACTCATTGAGAATCCATTGTTTGAAAAAATCAATAATATAAATTAAATAGCTTATTTCAATTCCAGTATCCAATTAGACAGAGATGGGTTGTAAGTATTTTTGAAGTGAAAACATCTTTAGCATCGTTGTGATTTGAAAGTCGATGAAACGAAAAAGCGACAGTAAAAAGAGACAGACACATAAATTTATAAGATTTAACGTGGGAGAAAATGAGATAAGAAGCATTATAAGTGTTTATTATTACGTGTTTGTGCGCGCATGCGTAGTACAAAGCTTGAGAAAAGGCATCACAACAACCGTGGTGTTTTGTATACGTGTACGTATTATACGTTTGTTTTTTGAAGGTTTCACTTCTACCACGTGTGAATTGCACAAAAGTTTTTTTTTTATATTAATATTTTTTTTTTAACGACGTCATTTCACATAACATCATCAGTAGGGCGATTATAGAACTCTAATTACAATCAATGTCTATCAGTTTTCGACGTAATTTCAATCATTCGTTTGACGAATTTGACGTTTCGATAGACGTTTCGATAGATTTCGATTGATTGTAATTAGACTTAATCGTCCTACTGGCACCAAAGTAAACATAGCTTGTATTATGGTGACCAATTGATTGATAGATAGAAAACATATACATTTTTAAATATATACTTATCATTACATATTATAAAACAAAGTCGCCTCCCGCTGTCTGTCTGTCCCGATGTATGCTTAGATCTTTAAAACTATGCAACGGATTTTGATTCGGTTTTATTTAATAGATAGAGTAATTCAAGAGGAAGGTTTATATGTATAAAACATGCATAATATAGTAGAGAAACACTGATAATTTTAGAGATTCCTAATGTGGTGTCGTAAATAAACACATTTTTTTGTGCTTACATTGCAAACGCTGGCTGAACCCTACGAGTTAGATCAAAATAATGTACTACAGTATTGTAAAACTTAAAAAGGTCTACACAAAAGTCCGCAATGGTATGTTTATCTCTTAGTCTATGTTATTCTCTTAGATCACGTTGTATATAAAGACATTCTGTAGTATATTTAGTATCAGCATTGCACCCGTGCGAAGCCGGGGCGGGTCGCTAGTATTTTATAACACCCAAACACAGAGGAAACACCTATATTCATGACACAAATGTTTGTACTGGAAGGGAATGGAACCCTCAACCCACAGCGCAGAAGCTACAGCCAACAGAGCTGTCAGGCCAGTATGGATAGAGGTAAAATAGAAGAGTTGACAGTCTTGTAGTATCGATGCATCCTTATAGAGAAAACACAATAAAACTGTGATCTATACCATTGTAATCAAACCTTACTTGCTTTCAGAACTCTCCAAATATCAACGGTCATCGAAGAAACCAAACTATTGAAAGACCAGCTGAGCATCGTCTGAACTTTTGCACTCGCTGAAGATTAAATGAATGTTCTTCCTACATTTTGTGCATCCAATAGTAATTCCACACAATTTTCACCATTGTCATGGTTATGGGAAGTGGAACTTCATGAGCAAAATTTCTTTCAACCTTAAATTATAGTTAGGTATATTAAGTATGTTAGTCGATTTTCTGTGTCATTTATGTTTTGTAATAAAATAAATATTGTGAATAACCTATTTTGTTTTCATAAGTTGATTACACCTCTTAATTATTTGGTTTATCAGTTTGATAGCTATCAAACACGCACTTTCAAAGAGTGCTTGAAAAATTAATTGTACCTACCTAATTATTACTATTAAATCAAAGAATTGAATAGAACAATATATAATAATAATAATAACCATACCGGACATTTTCACACAGCATCATCTGGCCCCAAAGTAAGCAGAGCTTAGGTTATGGGTACCACATGACTGCTACTACTTATACTTATATTTTTTTTGTAAATACATACATGTATAATACATGGAAACACCCAGACCCGAGACAAATACTTGCAGATCATACGAACATTTCTCCTGCGGCGGGAATCGAACCCGCAACTTTTTGCGTCTCGTATATATAACTTTAGCGTAATAATAACATACAGGTGCAATTACTGTTGACACAATGGTGGACTCGTTTATGAACATTATTACGTGCTTGATAGACAAACCCACTCCGTCTAAAACAATTAATTTAATACATAAACCTGCACCATGGTAACGGACACAGTAAAAAAAATATCATGTACAAATGAGGCACACGATAAATTTTCACGGAACTTTTTTAATAAATTTAGATGAACCAAATTAGAGAAAGATAAATTACAATATAAGGAACTAAAATCATTTGTGAAGGAGCGTAGATTGTATCATAAGGGAGCAAAATAATATTTTTACGGCGAGGGCGCTTTTTTGAATTCCGAGCGTATCGAAGGATTCTTTAGTAGAATTCTGAACGTAGCGAGGGATTCAAAGTACGTTGCCCGAGCCAAAAATATATTTTGCGCCCGAGTGACACTCTACTTTTCATCACCCACTATGAGGAAATAAAAGGTGCTTCATATTATATTGTAATATTATTATTTAAAAACAACTTAAAACTTATATACATTTGAGACATTTTCGCAATTATGAAAATTTATTGTTACAGTTTTATTAGGATTAGAGATTGTTGTAGATTGTATATGCTGCGTGTTTGAAATAATGTCCGAATCTGGCTCATTTTGAGGAAAATGTGACGGTGAATCTCGTTGTTTGGATGTAGATGGGCGCGGCGACAGTGGCATGGGTGGATTAACTGAAAGTTGCAATTTAATGTTTTCCACGATACGTTCACATGTTTTCGCCTTGTTCTCAATGGAATCTTCTATATACCCCTCTGCTACAGCACTCGCCTTCCATGCTCCATGTCGCTTGAGAACAGTTAAGTCCGCTCCAGAATCTGCCAAAAGGGTAGCAGAAGTACGACGATAGCGAACCTCTGCCGGAGATTGTTCGCACCCCCTGTTCCGCCTTTACCGTGGCCGCCACCTATGCCAGGAATAGCGGAACTGCCGGGAACTGGAGGCCGTCTTCTATTTGTGTAGGTACATCATTTTGGGGGTTTTGCCAGTCACCACGCTTGGTAGGCGGATTGGTGACCGCAGATTTTGTGTTAAGTACTCGGGGGGTGCTGCTGCCCAATCCCCTGGTGTGTGTTCCCTTAGTCGCCTTTTACGACATCCATGGGAGGAGATGGAGGGGTTCTATTCTATGCCGGAACCACCACGGCTACATCATCATCATCTCATACAGTAAGTACATTATTATTGCACATAATTGCAGTTAAAACTTCTACTATACCTATCCAATGGAGTTTGTTTGCTTGGCTTTTATGGGTTTCCGCGCTGGCGGGCACTGGTTTTCCGATACGAATATTCCGAATTACTGAACTGACCGTGACGTGACCGGCCGTCATTTCACTTTTGGCAAAGCGATCGCTTGTGGCCGGTTCAGTTTCAACCGTTGAATAAACTTGGAGAGCAGAGCCGAGGAATTAGGAGTTTCCATTCTATTTTGTGATTCCGAGATGGATGGAAAAAATAATTCCGATTATTTGTTTGAGGTGTCTTACCTCAAACAAATAATCGGTTTAAAACATTGACATGTTTGTGTGTGTGTGGAGTGAGAAATGAGAGAATCTGCGACCGGTCGAAATGATAAGTACGCAAACCCTACCCGCTTTATTTTAGTAACTATGAAACTGAAAGTTTTGATAAGTTTCTGTAAAAGTATGTATTGTTCTTACTTATTTGTCTCGGGTCTGGGTGTTTCTATGTATAATATGTAATGTATTTACAAAAATAAAAATGTATAGGTATAAGTAGTATATCAGTCATGTGGTCATGTCACCCATAACACAAGCTCTGCTTACTTTGGGGCTAGATGATGCGGTGTCAAATGTCCGGTATTATTATTATTATTATTTAGCTCTAATAATCCACTTGAGCTCGTAATTGCTTGCCGGCTATTGAAACCACTGTCGTCATACATAACTTGTGATTCTCTTTTATGTACTTAGATAAACAATGTTTCTCAATCCCTCGAAATTGCCGATGCAAGAATTGTGTATCTTTGTCGTGATCACTGCATCCAATTATTTATTTTAAAGAGTATTCGCACCACATGCTTTCTGTAGGTACTCTGACGGTTTGAAAAAAACCATTGTGACTATTGTGCGATTTTTACGAGCCCAGTTAATCCAACATGCCAAGTTGGCAGCTCTGCAATCAGTCAAAACAAACAAGACAAGTTGCATGCACGCAATCAATGGGTACCAGTGTTACCAGATCAGTTCCAAAAGGGTCAATATTGCCCGAGCCAATTCGTGGTACAAGCTTCGCTCTGTTATATTTATTTTTTTATTACACGAGATGATAATATTTTTAAGTATGAATATATTTACACAAAATATTGTTTCTTAAAGTAAGTGATGCACAGTATCGCTGTCTTTAACAAACCAGTCCAAAAATCATCTCAATTTCGTATAACGGTGAACTGCCTTAGTTGTTAGTTTTAGATTATCCTTAAAATATGACTTTTAAAACAACATTTCTTGGTCTTTGTTCAGATGCCAATGGAACAATGGAAAACATGAATGACCCTTTCCCGAGTAAGCGCCTTGTCAGACCTTGAAAGTAGGATCTTCGCTATCATGGGACTATGTATTAGTGAGACAGCGCCTTGGATGAGCGTTGGGCTCTTCCCCAACGAGGTTGACTAAATGACTTATACATATAAATTTAATCTTGCACACACCTAAGTGAATAATATGAATATTATTTAATAAATATATTTATTTAACAATACATTATAAGACAGTTAATTCTAATCTGTTTACTTATTGACCTAAGATTAACACTATTTCATTTTCAGTTGGGTGGAGTTGTTCGAGTTGGGATTTGACGGTGCATGATTGTTCCACACAAATGAGTCAAGATTTGCCCCACCATGGCTAGCATCTATACTTACAGTATTTAAGTTGTAGTAACATACCTAAATATATAACAGTATATTAGTAGGTGTTAGCATTGTACATAATACTAAACCAAAAGAAATTAAATTTAGATAAATTACTTTCACCTGTACCTAAACATTGTTTTATTTTCATATAAACATTCATAAATGAGTACCTACCTATCTATAATTATCCTAAAAAAATTACATATTCTTACATATTTAACAATGGCATCAATTCACTCTGAAACACAGGGCATGTTAAACTTGAGGTAAAAATTGAAAATAAGAGTAGGTAGGCACTTAGGTAGATATAGTTAGACAGTAGTATAGTAGTTAACTGTGTGCTTTTAATAAAAACTATTAATGAATTAAGGGCCTACCCTTATTTCAGTTCAGTCTATACCTACAACCAAAGATTTATATAAACTCTTGTCCTATTCTTATAGTTCTTGATGCCTAGAAGTTGTAGGCTACACTAAAACCCAACAAACTGAAAGTCCGGCATCTCGATAGTCCCATTTTGCGAACACTTTGCCGGCGATATGGAACATACTCCGAAACACGCCCGTGCATCAGAAAGTTTGAATAAAGACCTAAAAATCTAACATTATTAATGCATTTTTCATCAAAATCGACGATATGAATTGTAAAAAGTTCCTCACGAGTAACTTTTTATGAATCGGCTATTTGACGTGTAAGCAATTCAGATTTTGTGTACCATTTTACGAATCTCCATACAAAACTGTCAAATAGATGAATTGTTGATATGAATCGGTTCGTGAATCATAATATGAATTCTCTTCATGTGGCCATTTTGTGATTTGCAATGTAATTCATATTAGGATCATATTATGATTCATACAATGTTACCTTTTTAGCCCCGCAGAACAGACGTGTCCCAAATGTATATTTATATAAACAAATAATCACTTGCTGACTCGTGACCTTGTTTACTGTGCAGCAATCTGTGTCATACCTACTCAAGGTATAGGATATTATGTTTAGTGTCGTGAAAATGGACAATAATTATTAATTATGTTTCACTTATATACTACAAAATGGACAACAGTCCCTTCAACCGGAGCAGCAGGACAGCTCGCTCGCCGCTGCCTGCGCCTTCGCCCGAATCAGCATCCCGCCCTATAGCACCAGTCCGAGAAGATGATTGATGTCGTAGAAGTTATTTCTACCCCTGAAATTCAGAACTGGATGATGTCAATCGAACAGTACTGAAACGAAGTGTGTACTATTGCATCGGAGGGAAACTGAATACAGAACAAAAACTTTGCATAAGCACTTTGTGTCGAAAAGTTGGTCATGGTACATCGCAGATGGCACTGCAATACCAATGTCTTAAGCAGAAAGCCGTTCAAACCCACTCCGTTACTCAAGAACTGAAAAATAAACTTAATCTTTCTCAGCGGCTTCAAGAACTTAAAGAAAGTATTGACCAGTCCTCAAAACCCGTAGCAGGAACCTCTTTTGCCATTATGGTTAAAAATGGAACCAATAACTACATTAAGCCGATTAATCTTAGTTCAGTTGCCATATGTCTATCGATGTCTATCGGACAGGCTTTTAGCCTAGTTTAGGCATCTGAGGCCTTTAGATAATAGTTGTGGCGGATTAGGTTGAGACCGCCACAAGCCGCGTAGAATTCTTCCTCGACGATCCGGTGCCTCCTACCTAGCCTACCTAGGTAGATAGGAATTCTTCTAGCCTGCCTGTTCCGGAACTTCTTTATTCCTACTTCGCCCAGCCTACTCAGGGTGGTCTTCAAGGAGGTTTCAGTAAAACACTACTTCTTTCTTCAGTTGTCCAGATTCGTGTGCACTGTGCGACGTCGCTTCGGTGAGTGACGGTTGCGTGGAAATGCGCGAATATTTATAGAGCGATCGCATGGTGCAACGAAGTAGTGGCGCATAAAGCGTTAGGTATAAACATAAGTAGGTACGAACATTCAATATAGGTAGGTCTAAAGTTACTTAGTTCAAGTTTAGTACAAGTTCTTATAATAAACTAAGTACTAGATAATTCCTATATACAATTGTTGTTTCTAGGTAAATAGGTATGGTATGCTAGGTAATTTCTAAGTAAGTTGTTTCTAAATTTAAATGTTACTTTTAAGTATGTTATAGATCCCTGTTGAAATGTACGCTATTTATTATATTTATGAAATCTATAGGTAGCGGTGTCCGGATGTTTATTGATGATTGTCAACAGTTCTCCCCCCGTGCGAGGATGTGGGCTGAGCACGTTAGGTGTTGTTGGTCGTTGACTTATATGGACGAGTCTTGACGTTGGACGTCTCAGGACACCGGCTGTAGTTCTTACGTCCACGGTACGTATTCTATGGTCGGGACCGGGATAGGTATGTATTACTTCGCCTCTGGGCCATACTCCGTGGTAGTGATGCGTCGGCTATGATAACTATATCACCTGGGACTGGGTCAGTGAACTCTTTGGTCCCATGGAGCGGTCTTGGAGCAATAGTGGGTAAGGTACGGTTCGGTTTTGAGTCTTTTATCGTTCTTTTTATTGCAGTGACTCGATTTACGTTTTTTAGTTTGCTTTTGAAGACTTCGATGCTTTGTAGAAAGCGTGCCGTCGCTCGAAGCAAACGTGTCCAAGACGAGAATCGTAGCGGGTTTGGAATGGGTGGTGCTAGTCTAGAACCCAACAGTGCCGCCTGAAGCTCTAGTCTGGGTATTGAAGTAGGCTTCAAGGGTGTTACTTTAGCTTTCGCCGCTAGAAGCTTAACACTTGGTTGGCTGTTCTCGCAAGTTTTCCAGTACACGGCCGCTGCATAGGCACTTTCGCTTGCGTCTACGAATGTGCGCAGTTCGCCATCCGTGTGCGAGTCGGTACATCGCGGTATATTTAGAGCTTGTAATAAATTTAAGCTGTCAATCCATTTGATCCAATTTTCGTGAAGTTCTGTGGGTATAGTTTGATCCCATTCTATACCGGTTTTCCATATCATTTGTATGAGTTTCTTTCCCTGTATTAAGACGGGCGTGGCCAATCCTAGCGGGTTTAAAACTGACATTACGGCGCTAGTTACTTCGCGTTTCGTTGGTGGGCGTATCCCTTTTATTACATCCTCGGGAGTATTTCGCAAGTTCAATGTATAATTGAGTGAGTCGTTTTTTACGTTCCACAGCATACCGAGGGTTTTCTCGATTTGTTCGGCGCTATTTAGGTTGACGTGCTCTTGCTGTTTGTCTCGAAAGCTTTCGGTCACATACGAGTCGTTGCTAGCCCAACCTCTTAGTTCAAAACCTTCGGCTTTGTGAATTATTTCTACTTGTTGTGCTGTTGTTCTGGCTTGCTCTTTTGTTGCGAAGCTTTGTAAATAGTCATCCATGTAATGGTACTTTTCTATTGTAAATACTGCCTCAGGGTATTTTTCGATAAAATCGTTTGCGTTTGCGTTCTTTGCGTAGATAGCTGAACATGGTGATGAAGCTGCACCAAATACTAGTGACGTCATGCGATATTCTTGCGGTTGTTCGCTGTCTTTCTCTCTCCATAGAAATCGTAGGCTGTCTCTGTCTTCTTCTGTTATTTGAATCCTAAGGAACATTTCTTTTATATCGGCGGCTACAGCGATTGGGCCTTGTCGGAATCTTATAAGAACGCCGAATAGCGATTGTAGTAAGTCGGGTCCAGTAAGTAGGGCGTCATTTAAACTTTTTCCTTCGGTTCGTTCAGCAGCGTCGAAGACTAGTCTCATTTTCCCTTTTTGTGGGTGTATGACGGCGAAGTGGGGTAAGTACCATGTTCGCAAAGAAGTTGGTTCGGCTAATACTTTCTCTGCGTAGCCGTTTCGTAACAAGTTTTGTATTTGTTCCGTATATATTATTTTGAATGTCTCTTCTTTTTTCATTCTTTTTTCTGTACTCGACAGTCGTTTTATAGCACTATCTCTGTTTGACGGCATTGTTTCGTTATCGGTTTTCCATAGTAACCCGCATTCGAATCGGCCCTCCGGTAGGCGCGGTGTAGTGTTTTTTAAAATAGCTAGGGCTCTTTCCTCGGGATCGTTGGCAGGTTTTCTTCGGGATATGCCGATCGAGTCTAAGTCGAAGTGACTCTTTATTAAGGCTTCGATGCTATCTTGTGGCTTGCAGGTGATGTGGTTGGAAAACATAACTGGTTTCACGGCGTCCGTTTTAAATCCGTGAAGTATCCATCCGAGCTTCGTAAGCGATGCTACTGGTTGGTTTGCGCTGCCAGTCTTTAGCTCTCGTGTTACGATTAAATGCCAGTTATCTTGTCCGATAAGTAACGAAGGTGAATTCGTCTGTACGTTAGTCGGTCACTGACCTCAGTCAGGTGTCGGCAATCTTCTATGTCTTCGCTTTTCACTTGTTGAGAAGAGAGGTTCAGTTCTTGAATCGTGTGTGCG
This sequence comes from Lampropteryx suffumata, assembly GCA_948098915.1. Taxonomy (NCBI): domain Eukaryota; kingdom Metazoa; phylum Arthropoda; class Insecta; order Lepidoptera; family Geometridae; genus Lampropteryx; species Lampropteryx suffumata. The sequence continues at coordinate 2,458,067 of OX402562.1, forward strand.
GTTATATTTTCATAGCCTCTTTCTAGTAATCCTTTGACGCGTAAGTTGACTTTCTTAGATTTCTCGGCTTTCATTAGGTGGCCGGTGACGCCCTCTATCGTGATTTCTTTCGTTGGTCCGTTTGCACCAATTTTTTCCGTAGTTTCATCTAGTAATAATGTTACTGTGGATCGCTCGTCGAGTAACGCTCCGACTGTTATGGTTCCATTTGGTCCTGATAATTCTACTGGTAATATTTTTAGGTACGGAAAGCGGCAATCAAGTAGTATCAGTCAATCACATCGGCACAACACGGGCCGTTGTGCCGATGTGATTGACTGATACTACTTGATTGCCGCTTTCCGTTTCAGGTTGTTCTATCTGTGGAACCGGGTCACTGTGCAGTAGTGTATGATGGCGTCTCATACATCCTTCTTTGCTGCAAGGTTTCGCTTTGCAGTTGATGCTACGATGACTGGTCTTAAGACACTTGAAGCAGGCTTTGGTTGTTTTTACGGTTTCCCAGCGTTCTTTAACAGATTGTGCCTCAAATTAGTTGCATTTCTGGAGTTCATGTTCTTTTTTACATAGAGGACATCGCAAGTTCATGGCTGCGAAGACTGTCTTTCTTTCCTCTTCGTACTCGGAATCCGATTGGAAGTCGCTTTCTTCATTTTCCGTATCTGAATCGTAACGTGTTGTGTTGACTTTGCGAGGTGGCGGTCTGGTTTTAAAAGGTTCTTTTTGATGCGAGGTTTACTATCGTCTTCGAATATTTCGAATTGATCCGCGATGGTGTTAAGGAATCTGGAGAGGGATAGCAATATCAGATCACTTTCGTGCGATGATCTATATTCGTGCTACCTGAATCTAATTATCATATTCATTTTGTCTATTATTTTCTCAGATATGTCGTGGGAATATAAATATTCAATTTTGTTCATTTGTTTGATCGTGTTTACACTGTTCGCCACGGCGCTCGCGAATGGTCCGATTCCTTTGATATCATTGCCCATAGGTGGTAATTTCTCTAAGGTGGCGATTTCGCTTTTTATCAGGAATGTTGGTCTTCCAAAACGTCGTTCTAAAGCTTTTAAAATTTCCTCAGGATCTTGGCTTGTGTACGTAAGTGATTTCACCGAGTCCCAAGTCAGTCTTAGCCTAGCTACGTTCTCTATATCGGAAAAGTATGTTGCGGTATCCTTGTAAGTAACGCGGAAAGAAATCCATTCTCGGGCATTTCCGTCGAAGAAGTGAAGTTCGTTGATGTATTTTGGCGGTGTTTTTGGTGGTTTTGTGCATTTGATCGCTTCCATGATTGCGGAGGCGAGATCGTCGATGCCGTTTTGCTTGTTTTTCCTTTGTTTGTTGTTGGTTTGTTTGACGGATTCGTCGACCCAGTCGGTGACTACATCTTCGTTGTCGATTTCACTTAAATCTGAAGTGTCATTGTCTTGATCATCTAGCTGTACTAGTTCCAGCTTCGTTTTTGCTAGGGCGGCTTCGACTTCTAACCGTTCTTTCTCTTTTTGTTGTAATTCCAGTTTTGCTTGAAGTTCCGCTCTCTTCTTGCTTGAACTCGTAGAGTGTCGTGATCCATCCGTACTACGATTTACCAACGTACCCTCCGACCTATCCTTGGGGTCTCTGCCCCTTCTTGTCTCTGTGCTCATTGTACTAGTTTCCGTGTACTTGTGGTGTATTCCGATGTATTTGAAGATGTCGTCCTTTCAGATTCTTCAGATTCCGGTTGCATCTTGGTCTGGCTTCTTGTCTTGCGTTGACTCATCCTCTTCTGAGCGGGGACTTGATTGCAGGCCCTACGGTCCCTACTACCCTAACAGTACCACTTGAGGGCCTCGAAAGGCACAACTAGCAGCGATGGATCGTGCAGGATAGGAAAGGTGGGAACCGCCCGACAGAGGGTGTTATGCGCGACTAAAGTGCTCGGGTGCGGGGGGAAAGTCCGCACCGTCCGACGTGCCTTCCAGGAGGTCAGTTAGTCCGCACGCACCGTATCGACGCCGGTCGGACTGTGCGGTAATGCAGAGCCTTGAAAAAGGCAAATTACCGGTAGCGTCGTCCGTTTCGCTACTCCGCCTTTACGGCGTTAAACCAAGCACTACCCCGTGTTGACACCGTTAGGGGGCGGTAGTGTGGCCACGATATAATCGTGTAAGAAACAAGACCGTTTGTTGTAGTTCTCTTCAGGGAGCTCCGCCTCTTCTGTGATGTTCTGTGGCTGCTCCTCTTCTGTGGCTGCTCCTCTTCTGGGGCTGCTCCTCTTCTGGGATGTTCTATGGTTGCTCCTCTTCTTCCTCTGCCGGCCGAGATCCTTCCCCGCAGCAGGTACCCACTGACCTACGTCAGTGGATGGTTGCACTTCACAGGGACGGCTTCCTGCACGCTGTCTATGGCTGCTTCTCTTCTGTGTGGTTCTGTCGGCCGAGCTCCTTCCCCGCAGCAGGTACCCACTGACCCACGTCAGTGGATGGTTGCACTTCACAGGGACGGCTTCCTGCACGACAGCGCCACCCGACTCCCTCAAATCGACCGGGCTCCTTCTCCGCAGCAGTGTCTGCTGGCCCCTGCCAGTAGACGGTTGCACTTCACGGTGACGGCCTGGCACGACCTGTGCGACGTTGATGCGCGTCTCCACGTCCAACAACACCCGGCGCCTCCAGCAGCGGTGTTCCAGTAGTCTCCGTACTACTCGAACCAAGATGCGTTCACTGGGGGTGTGTCAACAAAGGTGCATTGGCTGGTGGGGCACACGAAGTACTGGTTCTGTTGATATCCTTCTTGAAAATACGGCTCGAATGGACCATTCACTGTGGCGGATTAGGTTGAGACCGCCACAAGCCGCGTAGAATTCTTCCTCGACGATCCGGTGCCTCCTACCTAGACTACCTAGGTAGATAGGAATTATTCTAGCCTGCCTGTTCCGGGTCTTCTTTATTCCTACTTTGCCCAGCCTACTCAGGGTGGTCTTCAAGGAGGTTTCAGTAAATAGAGCGATCGCATGGTGCAACGAAGTAGTGGCGCATAAAGCGTTTTATTAACATAGGCGCATAAAGCGTTTTATTAACATAAGTAGGTACGAACATTCAATATAGGTAGGTCTAAAGTTACATAGACAAGTTCTTATTATAAACTAAGTAAGTACTAGATAATTCCTATACACAATTGTTGTTTCTAGGTAAATAGGTATGGTATGCTAGGTAATTTCTAAGTAAGTTGTTTCTAAATTTAAATGTTACTTTTAAGTATGTTATAGATCCCTGTTGAAATGTACGCTATTTATTATATTTATGAAATCTATAGGTAGAGGTGTCCGGATGTTTATTGATGATTGTCAACAATAGTTATGTTATTGTTATTACATTTAAAACCAATTTTTAAATAGTTATAAAAACTTATGTTCAAATTGTGCTCAATAAATATTATTATTATTATTATTATATATCCCAACGATAAATTGAAATCAAGTGAAGACACAAAATCCCTTGTCCAGAAAATGCTTTGTCCTGAACGGATGAAGTTACACATAAGAGGCCTTCGAAAAACAAGGAACGGAGGAATAATAATAAGCACTGAAAGTAAAGATGACATTGAGAAGCTCAAGCAATCGATGCAGCTTAAAAACTCTGACCTTACGATCGATGATCCATATAAACGGAAGCCCAGAGTTGTAGTTATCGGTGTGCCTTCATCGATGGCTGAAAAAGAGGTTTTTACGTGTCTCGATCACCAGAATCTAGCCGAAACACTTCATAATTCTTCTCTTGACCAGTTTTTAAGCTCAATTAGGTTGTGCCATAAGTTAGGCAAGAGGACAGCTGAGACCTGCAACTATGTAATTGAAGTACCTGCAGATATACGTAAAGCCCTTGTAACAAAAGATAGAGTGTATGTGAATTGGTCATCTTGCCCTGTGCGAGACTTTACTTTGATCACTCAATGTTATAAGTGTCAACAGTATGGACACGCGGCCAAGTCATGTCGGGATCCTACATACACCTGTGGCCACTGTGCTGCTCCTGGTCATTCTATTAAGGAATGCACGAAGAAGGCAGATGAACCAAAGTACGCCACTTGCGTCCACTTCAATAAGCCGAGTAAACATTGTACAGGAACTGCTGAATGCCCGACAAAAATAATAGCAGAAAAAAGGTACATTAACTCCATAGATTGGTATGGAGGTTCCTAAGAATGCCTAAGAAGACTATTTGGAGGCGTCATTTAAAATATTTCTAGTGTCGGTTCATAAGTAAAGAAAAAAAAAATTAAGACAGTAATCAATCACGATGCCCTACTAACCTTAAATTCTAAGGCAAGTTAAATAAACAACGTTTGCACATTTTCATACAAGTTAAATAATTACACTTAAAAACTAGATAAATACTTACGTAGGTATCATTACTTTGTTTACAATTACCAATTTTACAATTCCGCTAACTCGCAATTTGTTTATCTTTTGTTTTTTGTTTATATTTTTATAATGTTTGCATTATTTGTAGTTTTAGGTTTAGTTAAGATTTTTAATACTATTCTATACATCTAACTCAAACTAAAATGTCAATGTAGGTGATTATTTTAGAATCTATGTACCTAAGTAAGCTCTTCACGCCTGAGATACAGGATTACCTAGTTCAGGCTCGTATTATGCATACCTTTAATTAAATAAGTTTTAGAATTTTGTTATTAGGTACCAAGTAAATTTTGAATAAATAATATTATTATTATTATTATGACACGATAATCTAATAACTTAAGCTTAAGTATCTGAGAATTGTTGTTTATTGTTAAGTTGGTGATTATTTTAGATTCTGTAGTAAGCTCAGGCTTCAGGCTCGTGTTATTCTTATGGATAGATAAATATAAATTAGATTTTTATGTTGTTTAAGTATTATTGTACACACTATGATACATGTTGAACAAACAACTTTGATTTAATTTGGAATATATTGTCGATGCTAAGACAAGTTTTTTTAATCATAATCACATACTATTATACACATCTTGCATTTTGTTATTATTAACCATAATATAATGTATAATGAAGCGTGTAATGTAGTTTTGTTTGCTTGGTCTTTTTTGGGTTATCGTGCTGGCAATACTGATTGTTTGCACCGAATTTTACCAAACTTGCTCGGACGGACGGCCCGAGCCGACTGACCCGCCCGACCGTCATTTCCGGAAAAGTAGTCTTTGTAGGGATGTGACATTGTACATAAAAATCGATTTTTAATTAATCGATTGTTTTTTCAGCAGGAAAAATCGATTAATAAATAATCCATTTTTCGTCAAAAAATAATCGATTTTTTAATATTAATCGATTTTTCCCTAATTTGTTAATTAGTTTCAAAATAAACGCCATAAATATTATATATATCATAGTTTCATTAATGAAATATAATATAACAGAAATGATAAGTTTTTAATTAATAAACATTATAATAGGTTCAAGTTAAAATTATTTATTTTTCAACAATAATTAACAAAATTAAACTTTCAAATAAAAACAATCTAGAAATCCGTAGGCAATGAGATCAGGACTAACAACTTAGGTAAGCGTTTTGATAATATTCGGCTCCTGGTCTTTGATAATATGGCGTAAGCTGTTTAGAACATCTCTCTGCTGGAGCCGAAGAAGCCGGTACCTAAAGGTTATACGCCAACTGTGTCAGTTGGGGATAAGCTGCCTCATAGCTTCTCCTAGATTTTAAAGCGTCTTCTTTTAATCCTATTACAGGCGCTATGTACAAAGTTAAGCTTAATTCAGATGTCTGACTGTGGCTTTGACTGGTTCTCATATTCTCCACCAACAGATTGTAGTGGGTTTCCCAAATGTCATAATTATCGACATCATCAGCGGTCGATTTTCATTTTTCTCGGTTTTCTTCAATGGATCGTTTAGTGTAGTTTATAGTTCTTGCCAAAGATGATGCCATCGTAGATGCACAGATGGCGTTTAGTGTAATATTATGGAGATGGTATTCATTGGTAGTTTGCACTCCGGGCTATAGCAGACCAGACTTAATGTCGAGGGGAAGCAGATGAAAAATCGATTATTATTGATTTTTGAATATAAAAAAAAACGATTATTAATCGATTAATTGTAATAATAAAATCGCGAATAAAAATCGATTTTTACCATAAAAAAAATCGATTTTAATCGATTATTTTTATAATCGATTATTTTTTCACATCCCTAAGTCTTTGGCATGGTTGGGTGTACTTGGATTGGATTGGAGAGCGGAACTGAGAGTTATGAAGATTCAGATTCTATCTACTTTGTTATTCCGAGATGGATGGAAGAAAGAAAAGACCCTTCAAACATACAATCGTCTTCAAAAATTCACAACTTGTGGAGAAAGTTGAGAGAATCTGCTCGTTAGGTAAGCACCCAAACAAGCCTACCCACAATAATTTTAGTACCTAACTATAAATATTTATAACTAAAGCCTCTGTAAAAGTAATTAATGTAACTTACATAGTTAGCTCTAGTATTTGAACCACATGAGGTCGTGGTTGCCTGCCATTGCCGGCTAAGAAGCCACTCGTTCATAATATATGATTCTCTCGCCTACCTACAATGTATCTCAATTTTTCAAAATTGCATTTTCAGATTTGGTTATCTTTATTGTGATCATTGGGTCCTTTTATTAATTATAAATGCATTCATATAATACATGCCCAGCTATAATTTAATTTGGCATCTCATTAAGTGTAGGTACTCACCTTTAGCTACCTACCCAACTGAATTGTGGGTAGACTTGTAAAATGATTTCATAATGTGCTTTATTGAATTAATTACAAATATATACAAAATATATACCTATTTAGCTTTTTCAATAAATGCTAGACTTTCCTCTAAGAATCTTCCAAGAACTGTTAATAAGTAGGTATGGTGCTTAGGACAGTTAAAAAAGGCCTAGTGTTCAATATACAAACATAGCAGTGGGTGAATCCAGGCTGTAAATCAATATAAGCCAGAGTATTTAAAACATTCATTTGTGTTTATTATACACTGTATTGTTACAGCTGTTCCTGATTTGCCAGTTATAGTCCTCTGATAGTGAGGTGCCGGTGCAATGTGCAGAAGAAATCAGTGGTACCTAACTGCAACTAAAGACATGAATGGAGGTGTGTATGAGTGAGTCATCTTTTTCTCCAAAGAGAGGTGTCGAACTGCATTATTTCAATGATGTGATCTGTCAGTACCTAGATGGGTGACTGGGTGGGTGGCATTTTCATCTGAGCACTTGTGCTCGGAGGACATGCTGTTCTGGTTTTGCTGCTGTAAAAAAAGCATGGGCCGATGTTACTAATGGATGTCACTTACTTCCTAAAAATTGTGTGCACCGTGTTTCACATAACTCATGTCGCTCTGCCGTCAGACAGTTAACCGACAAAATGTATAAACACTCTTGTATTAGTATTTCGTAGTTAAGGTAGTTATAAGATGGATCATATAAAAAAGCGCTAGGACCAAGACGAGTTTCTTGCCAATTCTTCTCGGGCTTGGGTTAGGATGAATTAGCACCTAAATTCACCTAGTATGTAAGACATTTCAAAGTGATCCTTTTGTGATTGTATTGAATAAAGTATCTTTTGACTTTAATAATAGACTTGATTGCTGCTCGTTGGTAAAATTAGATCATAATTAGCATGCATAGTGAAGTATAGATAAGAATCAAATGAAAAAACCATAAAAAAAATACCACATCTGGGCTATGAAATAAAAAAAAACCTGGTTTTTGTTATTCTTAAAAAACTTTGTGGTATTTAATATTTTTTTATTACTTAATTTTTCAGGGGTGTATCCCTAAAACAGTATTTTTTAATGTTTTTATTTCATAACTTTATAAGGGACACTAATGCATATTACTGTTCAAAATGTCATTTACATTAAACTTAGTCTGCGAGAAAGAGCTCTGATTAGGGTGGACAGACAGACAAGCAGACAGACATAGGTAAACTATGTAAAATTGTAAACTTCAGAACCCTAAAAATAACTTTTGAAAGGAAGACTTACCATTGTTACTAGCTCTTTGAGTCCCTAGCGTTTTGAATACAAACCACACCAAGGTTAATATTGTAAGGGTTATGAACCCCACAATACGTAAAGCTGTGGTTAAACTGCTGAGGGGTGGTGACTCCGAAGAGAGTTAAAGGACCGAACCTGATGAGTGTAATAACTCTACAACTGCTTTATTGTTTCCACCAATGATTGATAATAATTGCAGCGTAAGGTAATGCAAGCTAGGCTAATTTATATATAAAATATCTTACTAAAAGTTCATTGTATCATTGTAAATGTGTGTGTTAGCTCGTACAAATATATTACATATTTTTCAGTAAGGTGGCTACAATAATAATAATGCTGGACATTTCACACAACATCATCTGGCCCCAAAGTAAGCAGAGCTTGTGTTATGGGTACCACATGACTGATATACTACTTATATTCTTTTTTTTTGTTAATACATACATATTATACATAGAAACACCCAGACCCCAGACAAATACTTGCAGATCATACAAACATTTGTCCCGCAGCGGGAATCGAACCCGCAACCTTTTGTGTCTCAGCCAGGCCTTGGCCCACTGCGTTACAGAGGTCGTCACAATGGAGTGTTGATGCTGCGACAGCTGATTCCCAGTTGTATGTCACCGCTACTAACGGTATTGGCAACCTGCTCCTTGAAATGGGTACAAGCCTTCTTATTCGCTTGGATATTACCTCTTTCTCTAAGTCGCTTTAAGAGTCACTGTAGGCATAGTGTAGTTATTAAGTGAAGCTCAAATTAGCTTAATAAATTGTGACTGTCACCCGTCCAATGACCAGTGCTTGAATAGCTTGAATTCCATTTCAAGTAGCTAAAAGTCTTTAAATACTGCACAAAGTTACTGGTGGTCGCCAAATGATCACGGCTCTTGACTTCCAGGGAAAACACTGGACATTCAAGGGTCCAGTGATGATGATGACAGAAGTTATATATGTATACTGAATGGATTCAGTCTTTTTAAATGGTTTGAAAACTTCTAAAGATTATCAAATGTTTTCCCATGTTCCCATCAGCTGTTTGAAATAATATTCTTTGAAAATTCTTATTAACATTATATTATAATGTCCTGAAAAAACATTAACAAGACTTGTCTTGTTAATGTTTTTCAGGACTGGCGTTTCCTCTTGAAATTTCCACAATGGAGTCTCGATGCTTCTGAAGTTTTTCTGCCGACAGGATATGGCCGGGAGGTTGGTATTAGTAATTTAAGATTTTATTGCCAATGAATGCCTCACAGCCTCCAGGGCGCCATCATCACACAACAGCTGCTTACTATTTGGAAGGGCTATACCTATTAATTGTCATCAAGCAGTGCTACTTCTTATAAATTGTGACTATCGGTGAATGCCTTACAACCGTCAGGCGTCAGCAGAATTCACTGAATCTATATCCATACTTACTGATGTTATAAATTCGAAATTGTCTGTCTGTCTGTTACCTTTTCACGGCTAAACGGCTGAACGGATCCTGATGAAATGTGGTTAAAATATGTATCTTGGGAACAGACATAGGCCACATTTTGTGTATGTACCACACAAGTGAAACCGCAGGCGGTAGCTATATTGTATTGTTTTGGAGGACAATGCACGCAACACCATCTAGCCCCAAACTAAGTAGGGGAGGAGACTGGGGTTAATTGAAACGTTATTAAAAAAATCTGTCAATGTAACTTCATTTTAAATCTTTTCAGTTATGTACCTAATTGGTTTTAATTATAGTTAAATTATCTTGCTATATAATAACAGTGTTAATGTTGCTTCATTATATGCCTTTAACTTAGGTATAAACTATTAACAAACGCTCGAAAAATGTTTTAATGTATATGAAATGGTATAGTATGTTTGTCATGAATAAATATATTTTAAGTTAGTTCAGGGTATAGTATTTACGTAAACGTAAAGATAATCGACGTAATAAAATTGAAATTATTATTTGGTCTTATATTTATATAACATCACGTTTATTTATAATTACGTTACGTTTATAAGTCTCCAAATCAACAAAGACTAATTGGTCCAAACACTCAAATATAATATTTATTCAGATACTCAATTATAGTGCAAATAAATTGGATCTCCTGCTTTGCAAGCTTCGTGTGCCCATAGCCTACATCCAGAACTTTGCATCTGTTCCTGGCCTGCTGCGGCCATAGTTTTGCTTCTTCTTGTATCTAAACAAGGATTATGTATAAAGATTATGTTATAATTTCAGCCACCTTGTCAAAGGAATGTCATATTTTTATATCATCATGTTTTATTATAATATTGAAGATTCAGCTTATCTGTGGTTTGTAGTTTTGGACAGTTTCTTGATCTAAAAATTATAACAAGATTTGACTAACATGCTTGTTAAATATTATTTGAAAAAAGCGGTTCGGATCAATACGTTTCAACTGACCCAGAATCGTTTGTTTTAACTGCCCCCACATCCTCACTTTAAATATGTTAACATACAGCATAAAATCTAAATGTAGTAGGAGGGTACTGACCACAGTAAACTCGAAAGGATTTCAAAGCAACAATAATTGTAAACTATACTGAAGAACGAACAATAATTTTGGAGCAATACACAAAATAATAATAAACTATAAACTTACTTTTCGTGTCGAAAATCGATGCACCCACATAAAAATGTCCAACGTGCTTGGAGCGGTGGCGCACACTAAGCGACTGGTCCCGACTCGCAAGGCAGCCCTACTACCCTTGAGGCCCTTGAGGCCCTTGAGGCCTTGAGCCCTTGAGGCCCCGCCGCTGTCACAAACCGTCTCCGAGTTATTCAACTTGTTTCTATTGACCCCGGTCTCCCCTATAGCTTGTGTTATGGTGACCAGATCACTGATTTTTATATATTTTTAAACACATACTTATGATACTTTATAACACCCAGACACAGAACAAACATCTGTGTTCGTCACACAAATGTTAATCCTGGGAGGGAATCGAACCCTCTACCTACAGCGCAAAAGGCAGAGCTAATACCAACTGAGCTGACAGACCTGTCAAATATAAATTGATATTATTGATATGCTCAACGTTTTAGAAACTCGCCTCGGTTGGCGGTCCGTTGTCGGGGGCAGCCGTTTGTAAAACGTAGGAGTTTTAGCAGCTGCCCCAAACAGCAAACTGCTCTCAGAGCCAGTCCCAAGCCTGGAAAAAGAGTGAGGGTCCCCAAACCCCTAAACCTCCCAAACTCCATCCTATGCCCCTCTCCCTAATATCACTACCTACTGTCCAACACACCCATCCTTTCCAAATCCGTTGCGGAGCCCTGTGGTCCAGCACCGTGGGCCAGCCATTAATGGCAGGTGGGGGGTGAACCACCTACGTTTTGATGCTGTGCGTAGGGGCCCGTGAGGGATGCAACTGACCTGGTGGCTGAGCGGACAGACGTCTCTTCCACAACGCTTCCACTTCGGTGTGAATTTCCTTTAAAAACGGGGGGCCATGGTCTAACCAACCAAATCAGCATATCGGTTGGCCTTCAGCTGCCGAGGTGAGAGGGGGGGGTTCAACAGTCGGCGGTTCACGCCCATGGTGATGACGGTGGGTGGTCAACGTCAACATTGGTGGTGCCGTTTAGGCTCGTGGGCAACGTGATCACCCTCTCTATATCGGACTGGTAGCTCTGATGTATATATATGTACATATATACATCCCTCAAGGCGTAGACTCCGTGGTGGGTGGGGAGCCAGAATGATGAAATAAAACTTAGCATGTCTTCAACAAACAAAACTGATCACTATGACACCCCCATAATAGGGGATGCGGTAAAGGATTTGGAGGCGGCCTTCGCGGTCCCCCAGTCCAATACTGCTGCCTGGAGGGTTGTTGAACCGAAGGGTAAAATAAACAAGCGAGCTGGGAAAGAGGTGCAAAGCCCAAAGGCCGGACCCTCCGTTACCAACGTTCGAGCCCTCGTGGAGGCTAACGTCCCGGAAGGCAAAAACGTAGGAAAGCTCGAAAACAAAAGAACAGACAGACCAGACATCAGACCAGAGGACATTCCGTCGATAGGCCCTGGTCTGAGTCACTTCTACAAGGAAAGAAAGCAAGCCAGGTCCGAACCCGAACCGCATGCCCCGCCGGCGAGACCTGCAGGCCCGCCTGTAGTGACCGCCGGGTCCGTTGGTTGCAGAGGTAAGGGTAAGACCAAGCATGACAACCGCCGCAACCGCCAAAGGCGTGCGTCTTAGCAGTTTCACACAGCAGGTTCATTGTGAGCTAGGGCACAGGCCCTAGCTCACAATGAACCGAGCAAGAGGACGCGGGCGGATGACACTGTATCTCCAAGAGGAGAACATAAGCGACAGAAACTCGACAACTCGTGTCGAGCCCCACCCAGCTACGTGGAAGTTGCCCAAAGCAACCTCCAAGTTGCAGTAGCCAGGGTCGACAACCAAACAATGACGGATGAGCAAATAAGTGAAGAAGTACCTCGAGCGAAGGATTCTGGAAGGCGTGAAGAATCCCGCCATCGACTTCTCACCGCGCTTTATGGGCAGGCCAATCACATAATAAAAGAGTATGCGAGCGATAACCAGTTGCTTGTATCACTCTACGATAGAACACTCAAAAAAACACTTTCCCACAAAAAAATACACTATACATACACTATTACACAAAGAGCCGAGCGACACTTCAAAGTGCAACGAATTAAGAATCTACATAGACGGCTCTAAGACAAAGACAGGTTCGGGGGCAGGGGTCTTCTCGGAAGACCTAAACATACACATATTTACGCCCCTAGGTACTCACAACTCCATCTTTCAGGCAAAATGCATAGGCATAATACAGCCTGCAACTGCAGTGCTAAATAGACCAGGTAACAGATTACAACATAAGAATCCTCTCAGATAGCGCTGCGGTACTACATGCACTTAACAGGTACGAGCATAACTCCGGTCTTACCGCACAATGCCATAAGTTACTGGAGGAGGTAAGTACATCCAACAAGGTTACTCTACAATGGATTAAGGGCCATAGTGGTTCCAGAGGCAACCATGAGGCCGACGTTCTAGCCAAAAAAGGCTCTGAACTACGGGCTGCAGGACCGGAGCCCATGGTCCCCCTTCCCAGGCACGATCATGGATCCGCCAACGTACAACCAACCTACATCAAAAATACTGGGCTAGTATTGAAGGCTGCAGGCAGTCGAAGGAGGCTCTACCGGATCTTAATCCTAGATACTCCCGAAAACTCCTCAGCCTCAAACGTGACAAAATTCGACGTATCGTCGGTATTGTCACGGGTCACTACTCACTAAACAAACATCTTTTTACACTGGGCGTTACAGACAGCCCACTATGCAGAGAGTGTTTGAGCAAGGAGGAAACAGCTGCACATGTGCTTCTAGAGTGCAGTAGCGTGAAATCCCAACGAGCTCAACACCTTGGAAAACCGAGGACAACCAAGGAAGCCTGCGCCGGCGTAAGCAAGCTGCTGGCTTTCCTGGAGGACATAGGGTGGCTGGAGTAGCAGCCTCCACCCGTCACGCAAAAAGGTACCAAGTAAGTACTCCCGAAAACTCGGCCTCAAACGTGAAAAACTTCGACGTGTCGTCGGTATTGTCACAGGTCACTGCTCACTAAACAAACATCTATTTACACTGAGTGTTACAGACTACCCACTATGCAGAGGGTGCTTAAGCAAGCAGGAAACAGCTGGCTCCTAGAGTGCTGTAGCGTGGAACCTCAACGAGCTCTACACCTTGGAACACCGAGAACACCCAAGGAAGCCTGTGCCGGCATGAACGAGCTGCTGGCGTTTTTGGAGGACATCGGGTAGCTGGAGTAGCTGCCTCCACCCGCCACGCAAAAAGGGCCCACCTGCGGCCTGGTTGCGGAAACCAGTCCACACACAAAGTACTTACCAAGTAAGTACCTACTTACTGCTACCTACTTTACTTATAATCTATGTACTTCGGTACCTATACCTTCAGTGTCAGTATGTCCTGGCTAGGTTCCTACCTATCTTATCATCTTAGATCATCCTGTATGATTTAGCTAGCTACCTACTTTGACATCTGGATTATCTTTGATATCTGAATTTATATATTTTTTTAACATTGATATAAGTGTGTAATAATACACAGTGTTGTAGAAGCAGTGATTTTGACATCCGCTATTAATATTGCCCGAGGTTTAATGCGAAAGATGTGTAAAGGCATAATGTCATAATGTGTACACGCACTGCCACAGAAATCATTCCGGAATACTGTCCAGCAGCGCGAGTGGCATGAGCAGGGGCATAGTGTAAACAGGTTATTACATTCATTATTAAATAGCATCCATTGGTTGATTTTTTTTTGAAAATTAGAGCAAACCATTTACATCTTCTCATAAAAGACATCACTGATGTTTGCTTAAAATTAAACAAGGCATAAGTGAGGAGGGTGTATGAGTAATCGTATCATCCAACACTTACGTTTACTATATCTCCTATCCCTCTGCACAGATGTCCGCCTAAAAGTTGAGTTAGTAATGCCTCTAATAGCGCAGACATCACAACACAGTGGTGTCTGAAGAAACGAGGCTATAACAACGCCGCGATAACTAACTCCCAGTTGTATGTCACCGCTGCTCACGGTATCGACACCTGCTCCTCGTAATGGCTACAAACCCTCTTATCCACCCACATGTTACCACGATGTCACTAGGCCGTTTATAGAATTACTTAATACTATATTTTTTTATTTTCAGAAGGCAGATTGTGAAGATATCTCGAAGTGAACTAAAAGACTGTGACTGCAACATACCCACTTCGGTGCGTTATTTAAAATAAGCATAGCATAATATGGTTACCAAATGACTGATAGAATACATAATTATATAAATATTGAACATAAGATATTTAACACTCTGACACAAAACAAACACCTATGTTCATCACGCAAATGTTTGTCCTGGGAGCAAATCCAACCCTAACTTCAGCGCTATTACCAACTGAGCTGACAAGCCAGGCTTGATTTCCAAGTCAAGTTTATTCCAAAATATTAAATTAGGATCCTTGTGTGTCCAGTGATCACAAGTTTGTAAAGTGCTAGTAGTGTAATTAATAACCTTGTGTTTAGTTAGACTACTGGCTTTTACGAACTTGTTTATTATCCAACGATTTGTTTGATCTCTGTGTAATGCAACTTTATAGTAGCGACTGATATTATTTTCAATGACTAAATAAATAAATATAAATATCGGTGGACAATGCACACGACACCATCTAGCCCCAAACTACTGCTATTCTTAAGCTTGTATTATGATGACTGATAGAATCTATATATTATAAATGTGAAAGTAACTCTGTCTATCTGTCTGTTTGTTACGTTTACACGACTAAATAGCTGAATCGATTTTGATGAATTTTGGTAAGTATAGAGATAGATGGGACCTTGAAGGACTTTTTATGTTACCACGCGTGCAAAGCCGCCGGCAGCAGCTAGTATTTATATTTTTTTTATACTTACATACTTATGATACTTTATAACACCCAGACACAGAACAAACACCTGTGTTCTTCACACAATTGTTTATCCTGGGAGGGAATGGAACCCTCAACCTACAACGCAAAAGGCAAAGCTACTACCAACTGAGCTGACAAGCTATTCAAACGTGATATTCTAATTTTCAAAAACAAATCAACTGACGGATGCTACTTCTGAATGAGTTTAGGTTAAGGTAAAGGAATGTGCCTTCAGTTGAACACCTACCCCTAGTTGATTGTTACAAGGAATAGTTATATTTATAATGATATAATTGTTTGTTTTGTCGTGTCTCTGGTTCTGTATAGTTAAATAGAGGTAATTGTGTTGAAATATATTACCATTTGACTTCAATAGTGTCCCCTACAATTTGTACTTAGTATTGTTCAGTAGAGAGATAGATCTCCGGAACCGCCTCTACAAATATATGAACAAAGTTTTGAGTTGTTCAAGTATTTATTATTTATGATAGGATATGGTATATCATCCTGCTTTTGTACGTTTGTTACTGAGAATCAGTCGTAATGGCCAAACCGATCATAGTGTAATGTGCTTTTACAACTAACGGATGAAATTGCACGTTTTGTGTGTACTTATGTTACATTGTATGAGTATGTTTGTTACATAGATTCAGTCATTGCAGCTAAACCATTCATGATTAAATTTTGGTATACCAATAGCTATGAAATTTGGAATGTGATTGTTTCATGTGCTTCTTTTTTGTAGATGTCTTTTAACACAAATGATGCGCCTCCCCAGGCTTTTCTGAGGGAGCTCAATGAGAGTTCAGAGAGAGGTGAGCGAAGGGGATTGTTCCCTAGGTGGCTGGGAGTCATCTGACTCTGATATCTCTGAGGCAGAGATGTCTGTGTGTGGGAAGCCCTGGGGAGACCATACGTCCTTTGTAAGTAGGTACATATTACAAATAACATATTAAATTTCTTATTAATATGTTTATTACATTTACATTTTTTGTAGGTTTTTTGCGCTACAGAGGTCGTCTACAGAGGTAGACGACCTAGGCAGTAGGTAGGCAGTAGGCTCCAGGTCCAGCTGAGACGCAGAAGGTTGCGGGTTCGATTCCCGTCGCGGGACAAATGTTTGTATTATCTGCAAGTATTTGTCTCGGGTCTGGGTGTTTCTATGTGTATAATATGTATGTATTTACAAAAAAAAATATGTATAAGTAGTATATATCAGTCATGTGTTACCCATAACACAAGCTCTGCTTACTTTGGGGCCAGATGATGCTGTGTGACATGTCCAGGATTATTTATTTATTTTATTACAAATACAAAAATCATTTATTTTTAGCCAGACAAATGCAGGAGCCTTGCCCATAATGGGTGTATTTATTAAGGGGGATGACGAAGCCAATGTGGAAGCGGCCTTTAGAGAATGGTATTATTTATACCATAGTATATAGTAGTATATGTCCATTCCCAAGATATCATCTATCTGCTTACCAAATTTCATCAAGATTTGTTCAGCTGTTTAGTCCTGAAAAGATAACATGCAGACAGACAGACTGAGACACTTTAATATTTATATATTAGTATGGTTCGTTATTATTTTGTAGAAACTAATTGAATTAATTTATTTATTGTAGGTCTGCAATCGCCAGCCCGCTGTCTAGCCCAACCACACCAGCACAGAGGTAATAATTATTTTTGTTATTCTATTTATAATGTGCTCTTAGTTGATAGCTTACATGTTGCTAGTACATCAGTATGATATACCGATATATTGTAACTCTCAGTATTTATGTAAATATATAAAAACATTTTGGTTTACAGATACACAGTGACAGTGGGCTCGGAAGCGGAGATCAGGATCTCAGCGTGCCTGGCGAGACGGCGTCGGTGGTACAGGTATCTGGGGCAGAGGTAACCGCGCTGCAAGGGCTGCCAATGTTAGTAGAGGACGGGGGCGTGGACAGCCAGTATTAGAGGTTTGAGTGAATAACGAGGACCTTACGCCGAGTCTAGCAGAGATGGTTGAAAATGCTGAGTAGTCAACGTACTAGAGAGATGAGTGCACGACGGCAAAGCGTCTGAATGAATGTTGCACATGTTGAGAATGGTGGAGAAGGTCCGGAAAATTTCGAAGCTCAGGAATTGTTTGGTGGGGACAGCGGGGCAATGGAATTTCAGTGGTCAACCATGGCCACTTTTAGTAGTCGTGCGGAGCAGTTTCAGCCAGAAAACCCTGGGCCCACTAGGCACTTTTCCCGGCTCTACGAAGTTTTCCGCTTTTTCTGGGACAACATTCTCAAACATATCGTGCGGGAAACCAACCGTTATGCTGCGGGCTTGAAGTCGTCAGCCGCACTGATGTGCGGTTCGCTAGAGATTGGTACGACACAAATGTGCATGAAATAATGATGCTTTTTGCTTTTTGGATGATGCTTGGTGTCATTCGGACGCCAAGTATCAAGAGTTGTTTCAGTACCAATACTCTGTTGAATGTATAAATTTTGGCTAGGTACTTAACCATATGTTGATTTTCTTTTTGGTTTGTTTGCATAAATAAGTGTCACAAGTTCTTAAAAGGTAGATATTGCAATATAAACTCATGGCGGTTTGAATGTCGTGATAAGTCTTTAGACTAACTACATTAATATGGTTGTACATTTCTTGGTTAAGGTTAATTATACCATCTTTTAAGTGAGAGGAAACCATAAAATTTATATTTCTTGTAAATTCTGCCAAGTTCAAGTTTTTACTTAAAACCGCGTCTACATAAACACATTCATTGGCCTCAATTCTGTTGGCACCAACCTAACTAATTTTAGCTAAAATTAGGTTCAAACTGTCAAATGTCACTTTGGTATTCTGCTGTTACCAACTTATCCTAATTTAAATATATCTAATTTAATTAAGCGTTCCTAATTCAGTTAGATGGTATCAACCAAATAGGTTTTACAAATGCTATGTCAAATATACTAACTAAAATATATTTTAGACAATTCCTAATTTTAGAAATGAACCAACCGAATTGCCACCATTGTTTACTTTTCATTTGTCCTTGTTAAAAACCGTATGTACTTAATTAAATTAATTAAATTACACAAACATATGATAGAAATTTCATAAGCTCTCCAAAAACTTTCTATAGTAAGTAGGTACATTCTATAAGTTCTTAGTTTTGTAATAGTTATTGTCATATACTGTGTATATACCTATTGTTACTTATGTCAGTAATAAAACATGTTATTGAATGTACTCAAGGCTATCTCATTTATATATAATGCCTATCCTGTTATGTACCTTCCTACTAAGCATACTCGTAAGTAGGTATACATCTAATTTGTGAAATAATAAATTAGTCATGTACATTGCTATTCTATTCTGTTATTTTGTTGTAGAAGTTAAAGAAGACGTTAGATCATTTATATTTTATAAAATTTTATATACATTTTTGTTAGGGTGATATAAAATGTCTAAGATTACAATCTTACATCTATATTTTATTGGTTCTTTCAAATCACATTTATTCAGACAGTACAATCAGGAATTTATAATTTGTATACGATATAAAAATTATAAAATAAAAAAATCATTAAGAATTATATACTCAACTTAGTGGATTACTACAAAGTTTTCATGTCGAGCGATGGCATTAAAATAAAATAATATAAAAATTAATCAGTTTACAACTATAATCAGATAATAACAATAAATCATTTTTTCAATAAACACTAAAATAATCACAGTATTATATACTCACCTACTTGATAAATTACAATCAAACACACTTGTATGTCATTTACAATAAGTTAATAATCCTAATCAACTATGGCTTTACTTAAATATTAATCACAATTAGGTAATCAAACAATCACAGGTAAGTAAATACATTCGAATTATTCATTCCTTAGATTAATCTAAAATATTTTAAGTAATAAGTCCATCAACCACACAAATGAGTGTTCTTAGTTTTCAACTGTAGGCTCGTTAGACCAATGAACATTTCTCGTGTGCCTCCGTAAGTATTCTGCGCAGTTAAACGAGCTCGCGCACTCTCCGCACGCATGCCCTTTGGTCGGAACGTGGACCCTCAGGACATGTGCGTTCAAATACTTCCTGGACAAGCATAGGTAATCGCACATATCACATTTGATAGTTTTACCATTCGCGTGCAAATCTATATGAATCTTGAACACCTTCTCGTTGTAACTCGAGAAAGTACACGTAGTACATTTCAACACCGTTGGCTTGTTGTGGTTGGCTCTATGCCTTTCGAAGTAATATTTGACATCGGTTTGGTAGTCGCAAATACTGCACACGAATTTGTGTACGCCGTGAATGCGTAAATGTGCTCTGGTGTTGAATACATTCTGGCATTTTTCACATTGCCAAGATGGCTTGTTTCCTGACATTCTGGCATCCTTCTGATCAACTGTTTCATGTTTATTTTCATTCTTAGCTCCTTTTGACTTGTTATGAGACTGCTCGTGTCTTTTGTAATAATATTTCACATCGGTTTTGTAGTTGCAAATCGTGCAACTGAACTTCTGTGCTCCACCGTGTATGCGTATGTGGCCACGTAACTGATCTCTGCTGCCCAAAACTTTGTTGCACTTATTACATATCCAAAGGGACTTTGCTATGTTTGGGTTAGCATTTTCCTTACTTCCAGATAGATGTTGTTTCTGTTTCAGTATTTCTCTGGCGTTTTCCTCATTTTTAAAATATTTTTCTTGATCTTCGTTGTTATCGGTGTTAATAATGAGTAATTCACGATCATCGTTACAGGTGATATTCAATATCGCATCTTTAACATAATTTGCAGCTTTTGAATCAGTTGATTCTTCAATAAAAGAATTGCTATCAGTGGTCTGTTTTCTCTCTATCTCTTTATACTCAAGTTTATCTATTTCCATAAATATAGAAACATAGTCGTTATATCTGTCTAAGGGATCGGAATCAGACGATTTTAATTTATCTTTGTGACAGCATTTCTGTTTGATCAACGCCTTAGCTCGCTGAGTTTCCGGCGAAGTTGACTTTAGAGCTTCAACTAAATCTATCGTTTTTAACTCTGAACTTTTTACCGGTGGATCTGAAATCAGAAGTTGATGGTAGCATTTGAGTCTAGTTTGTCTAATTTAAAGATCTAAGTAGTAACTTTGACGACTCTGATTTGTATGTTGTTTGTTTGAGTTCTTCTCCTATCTTATCTTATTGTGTCACTAGTTATTTAGAACCAGTGTGGAGAAAGGATTAAAGTGTGCTTCGGAGACTACATTCGTCCACCTGGTTTCGTCTTTGAACTTTTAGGTTATGCAACCTGCTGGTTTCATCGCGATGTTTTCCTTCACCGTTTAAAATTACCTACTGGTATAGCGCATATAAATTTATCGAATAGCATAATTAGTGCACGATTGGATTCGTACCCACGATCTTAGGATCGGAAGGCCACTAAATGGTACCTATGGTAGGTATGTTTATAGGGTGACAGCCAGCTGCTCTGATGATGGAGTCCAAAGCACTTCTATGGAACTTCTTCGAGAATAATAGTAGGTAAAATACTCGAGCTTAGGCTCATTTGAACCAGCTCGCATTTGTTTAATAAATATTTGTTTTTGCCCTTTACCTACCTAGCTCATAGATTTAAACCTAAATACTTGTATCGACCGACACAATACAGACATCTCGAGATTACCATCTCTAGGGTTACTCTGACTAAAACGAGGTGGAAACTATGCAGTAAACGTGCTTATCATAGCATGTAAATTGATCAGCAGTTGATCAATCGTTGCATTCTTTAAGCTAAGCATTAAGCTAATGAAAGAACAGGCGTAGTTAGGAAAAGGCTATTGCAAACAGCTAATATACAAAGATGCTATGCTCACGTGTACGTTCGACCGCCTCCATACTGTTGTAATTGCCGAGGTGGATGTTTAGCTTGGCCGCGAACTCGTTGCCGTAGTAAACGAGCAGCTCCCTGCCGCGTCTTATTATCCGAGAGGTCCTGTCGAGTAAAACGTGACCACTGAAACAGTCCGTCTTACCAACTTCGGAAGCTGTCACTGTGCATGGTCGCATGCGCCGAGTGGACACACAAAGGCTACAGTCCAGGTGAGTCCTGCGATACCTGTAATAGATCTGTCCGTGGAACTGGTAGGCCACGAGGTTCTGCTCCGTGCAGTGTCGCGCGCAGTTGACGTACCGCATCCAGTTGGACGCGCTCTCGTCTGCCGCGTCCGTCACGTGACTCGCGCGTCCGGACAACTCGCAGATCTGCAATACCAAGCCAATCGCTTCACATCCAGACAGACGCCATTACAGGAACAGAAGAAGATTGTACGCTACAAACACTGACCTGCCAACAATAATTTGAATTAGAGTTTTTCGTCAGGCGTCCGCAGTAAGGGCCGAAACGTACACCCTGAGGCAATGTCCTCTTGGCAAACACTCCGGTGCCAGCGTCTGTACACAAATACAGTTTACTATTTCGTTTATATTTTGGCAAATATTATCGAGTATAAGTCGAGACTGACATCGAAGCGCGAAAGCATTCCAATGCAAATGCTAAGGGTTCATAATACATCCAAGTGCTGATGGCGTACTATGTTAGTACTCAAGACTCAAGGCTGCCTATTTACCAAAATGAATTGGCCCAAGCATTGCCATCGGTTGGCGTAAATACTTACCTGGTATAGAGGAGGTATCTATGTACAGGAACATGTTGGGTACGGATAGCTTGGCGCGCGGCATCTCTTCGCATACCAGGCGCGCCGGGACCTGACAAACAACATGTAGCCAGCTCAGGGAACTGAGGTCATAGCATAACATACGCGGGATGAAACTTCTTTTATACGAGACAGGTCACCTCGTGTAAAATGACGTTTTGTCTTGTCCGTTTTTCTGCATGCATAGGTAGGTAGGTACGTAATCTGGGGTTAATTCAATACAGATTACCTACCTATACATGCTATTCCACACGGACAGGATGCTATATAAGTTTAACGAGTGTTTCTGTGCAGGTGTGTGTTTCGGTGGCATCGTAGCTTACAAACGGACGAACCAATTTTTATTTAGTTTTCTTATTAAAAAGGTGACTTGATTGAAAGTATGAGAGCTCTTTTCTAGCTGATGAATAGATGTTAGCAACTTTCACAGGACTGTTAGATTAAGTATATTGCAAGAACATGGTAACCTTAACAAGATGGTACAGCATCGCCTGAAATCTGCAGGATACGGAACTCCTCACAGACTTGCAGCATAGGTATCGTGTTAACTATTCATAGAAAGATCTTCTCTGTCTTTATCCCACGCTTTGTCTTTCACACAATCGATCCACCTTTTCTTTAACATACCTCTACTTTTGTGTCCATCCACAACACTCTTGTGTCACATGACATGTAGCAACGAATGACGTTACCAACCACGTATTCGTGCGTAGCGTGTTCGAGTGTAGCTGTGAGATAGCGTCTTTATAACATGATGGAACCACAACATTCAAGCTCTTCCATTCCTAATACTAGTAGGAGATGATCCACCTACACTTACTTTGTCATCAGGAACCACTAAGAGGCCGCCATGTATAGAACAGTATTCGAATGTGAAAATGCCGCATTCAACACAAACTGAAACAAAATGCCTTTTCGTAGGTACGAGTAGGTGCAACTAGGTAGGTAAGCAGCTGCTTTGGCAACTATGTCGCCAATAGTTTATCGATTATGTCAAAGTAATTTCTAATTATTTTAAGGAAAGGAAAAAGGAAACCTTATAGTATCACTTCGTTGTCCGTCTGTAGGTATGTCTGTATGTCAAGGCCCTTTTTCTCACAAAAACAGCCTTAAAACATATACATCATCATCTAGGGCGCTACAGCCGCGGGTGGGCCTTGGCCTGGTCGAGTAAGTTACGCCATCCGATTCGGTTTCTGGCTTTTTCTTTCCAGCCTCTCACTCCAATTGCTCTTAGGTCCTGCTCCACTCCATCCAGCCATCTGAGCTTTGGTCTTCCAGGGGGTCTGCGGCCGTCGGGTTTGCCACTTAGAAGACGTTTTGGTGTTCTGACGTCCTCCATTCTCTCTACGTGACCTGCCCATCGCAGGCGACCCACTTTGATAAACATTAAAATATATACGTATATGTAAATACAGTATAATATTTCCGATCGGCAGAAAATTAAAACCTATAGGGTACCTAGCTACTTCCTGTTGACCTAGAATCATCAAATTTTACAAGAAGCTACATTAATCTATCTATCTAAAGTTGTTTGTAGGTAGGTACAAGTTTTATAATGCATGGAAACATCATTCCCATTACACAGATTCAACCAACTCAGCCGCAACTTTCACGGCCTCAGCCGTGTTTCTTAGCTCCAATTGCTCCAATTAAATTTTAGAGTACGTACCTACGCAGAAATATCGCAGTATCGCAGCGTCAATCAATTACATGTGGCCGCATTGCTCTGTGAGATGCCGATTATGGAACTCTTGATAACAATGTCTACTAGTTTCGATTATCTATAGGCATTATTTCATGAATTGGTATTACGTACCTACCTACATTCTGTTTCTATATAAGATATACTTAGCATGACAGTATTTACCAATTCATCAATAGTAACAGAGCTGGTAGGTACCTATCAATGTTTTGAACTATAAATAAAAAAAAATAGGTAGGCTTCAGCCAGGCAGGCAGACGCCTAACTACTTACCTACTACCTACTTATCGTCATACCACAGATACCTACAACAAGGTAGGTAGGTACGTGAGTACAAATTTACGCGCGTCGAGGATCGATTGGCTAGGAACCGCTTAAGTTATAATTATATTTCGCAAGGATTCTGAAAAATGCTTTGGATTGTTTTAAATAACTTGGTCAGGTAAGGTACGTACTTTGTAAATAAAATAATGGCGGCGGGAAATAAATTACAATGCTTACATTCATACGCGTCATCTGGCGGCTCGTCGGGTTCGTAATAGTTTATTGGTCTTCTAGTTCGTAGTTGTCTCGTCATCCTGAGATATTAAAAAATAATGTTCTTCTGATCAATTCAATTTAAGTGGTTCAATAAGGTGGACGCAAATTATCAGAACCCAAATGAATGAGTTATTTTTTTTACCGCCATAAAATTATAACGATTATTGAGGCAAAGGTCGCTATTATTAGTAAGGTAATCAAATAGCTGTCCCTGCGAATTTCATTTTGCTTTAATATTTTTTACAATACAATATATATATATTTATAAAAATTACAATATACCTAGCTCATGTTACTCCAGAATAATGTAGCTCTCCATAGGTAAAAAAATATTTTCAAATTGGTTATGTAGTATTTGAGTTTATCCATTACAAACAATTTTACAAACATGAAATGGTACATACAAACTGTTAGGTACCTAGGTATGTTGTTTACCTGCGGACAGAGATAAGGGCTAGATTAAAAAAAGGAACTGCCGTGTTTCATACGTTTGCAATTGCGCTGAGGTTCACGTTAACGTTATGTTAACGTTTGAATGCCAATCAAAGATGGATTATAAAATCGGAGTGCCTGTTGCCCATCACGAAACATATTGTCAACAGAAGTATGGCCAGTCAATGCACGAATAAAGACATGGATTATCTACAAAAGGAGATTTATCTACACCGGGATTGCGCCCAGTGATATCGACACAGTAAACGACTGAAATTTTAACAAGTGCTTTTATTAGCCAATGCTTTTATGACACGATCTATGAACATTTTGACATCTGTATGTATGCCTAAAAAGTGCCGTAGGGATTGTGTCTGCTGTCTGTTTGGTTTACGTGTAATATCATAATATCATAATTATCATAAACGTAAATTGAAACTACATGCGGCTTGGAAGCGTTCTGGTTGTCGGTCGGGATACGTACAAAGCATTTTCAGGCCTTCGTGCTGACCTGAAATCACGAGTAGTGTCTTCGTACATTAATCACACGAAACCCATAGAGAATAATATTAAGCGTGATCCACCAAGATTCTGGCAGCACATATCTAACTTGCGGTCAAAAGGTGGGTTTGAACCTTTTAACTTTTATTTTTATTTTATTTTATTTTTATTTTGAACTTTTATTCTCTCTACCTAGCAGGTTGGCAGGTAGAGAACGCTACTAGCATAAAGCCCACCTATTGTACATCAGTATATATTTGTTTGTGCAATGAAGAGTTAAATAAAAAAAAGGTGAGCCGTCACGTGACGGCTGGCAGATGTGAAACATCGAAATTATTTTGTACAAGTAACACAATGATATTTTATTAATATAATATCATTGAAGTAACATTAAAGTACAGATTAAGACAGTACCAGATTAAGACAGTAAGACAATACAGATTAAGACCTACCTAGCTAAAAGCTTTAATAGGTACCTACCCAACGGTAGATTTAAAACCTACCTGAGAAGTATTGGGGTTTGGGTGACAAAAGAAACACGTAATTAACGATTTGATATAACTGAATGTAATTAATCGTTATTATTTGTAGGAGAGGTGTGTGTGCTCTATGCCAGAGTTTTACCCGGACTACACAAAAGAAATAGGGACTATGCCTATTAAACCAGATCCTCTTGAGAACAATAAAGTACTGTTTCAGTAAATACTTATACGTATAAAAGAGCAAGACACGCTAACTATATGTTAGAGTGAGATATATTTATTTTGTTATATTCCAACACGCCCCCTCAAAATTAATCCTCTTTCTCAAAACAAGTATTCAAAACTATTTACAAAAATAATATCACACACCTTCCTTTATTTACCTGGGAGTACAAATTATCTTGGTCCACTATTTGATGGACTTAGGATTAGGATTAGGGAAACCCAGAAAACCTAATCAGACAAATTCATCAATAATAAATTTTATTTAAAGTTATGATATCTTATTTACTTATTTACAACACCCCAAGTTTTTCTCTCATTTCAGAAAAACGCACTGTCGTTAATGACTTTGTCAAGATGTCAGCCAACTGATTACCTGAGGAAACATAAATCATTTTAATAACATTTTTCTCCACCTGTTCTCTAGAAAAGTGATACTTTATGTCAATATGTTTTGATCTTTTGTGACTTGTAGGATTATTTGCAATGCTTATACACCCATTATTATCCTCATAGATAGGAATTGCATTGGGTATTTCACTGTCAATGCTGGTCACTAATGATTTTAACCAAAGAGCCTCTCTTACTGCTTCAAATAAAGCCATGTACTCAGCTTCAGTGGACGAAGCCGCCACTGTTAGTGTCCTCTTTGTAATCCAACATATTGTCCATTGTTCAAATAATTTAAACAAATAACCCGTAGTACTTCTTCTACCTACTTTACACTTGCCTAGTCAGAGTCAACAAAGCCACTTAATATATTACGAGTATGATTATAGTTATTACTACGAACGTAAGTTAATTGTAGATCAATTGATCCTTTCAAGTAACGTAATATCCTTTTTAAGTACGACCACAGTGAATGATTGTTTTTGTTAGCAAATCTACTCAAGATGTTTACACTAAAGCTCAAGTCAGGGCGAGTGCATACCATTATATACATCAAGCACCCAATTAGATTTTTACAAGGAGCCATTGTTACTTCACTCGAGTTTAACGCTTTGTAATCTACTTTGATTTCCAAGGGTGTACTGACAGTTTTACAGTCACTCATATTGAACTTTTCTAAAACTGTTTTTATATACATTTTCTGGTCTAAGTTAACTTGTTGTTACACCGCTCTACTTTTATTCCCAGAAAACATCTGATTAAAAGATATCAGTCTACCATTTTAAACTTATTCATTAAGTAGTTTTTAAAACTCTTCATGGCATTTATATCAGCAGTTGAAATTACTAGATCATCAACATAAAGTACAACATAAATGTTTTTTAATATATAACCCGCATCTAGAATGTAAATGCATCGATCAGCTGATAAGTATCGAAAACCCTTTTCAAATAAAGCTTGTTCGAACATTTGGAACCAACAGCGTGCAGACTGTTTTAATCCATATAACGCTTTGTTTAATTTGCAAACTTGGTTATCTGCAATTTGGATTCCTTCAGAAATTTTCATATAAATTTCTTCTTTTAGTTTCCCATTCAGAAATGCAGTTTTTACGTCCATATGGTGGACAAGTAAATTAAACTGATTTGCAAAAGCTAATATAAATCTGAAACTTGAGATTCTTGCAACTGGTGCAAACGTTTCGTTATAATCAATCAGATATTCCTGACTAAAACCACGAGCTACTAAACGAGCTTTATATTTTAGGGGTTTTCCAAACTCATCATTTTTAATAGTAAATACCCATTTACAATCAATAATATTTCTGTTTTCGGGTTTTTCTACAAGCGTCCAGGTTTCATTTTCAGTGAGTGATTTTATTTCCTCACTTATAACATTTTCCCACAAAAGCTTATCATCCCTGGATTTGATTTCATTATATGATGTAGGTATTTTGCATATTAAAGATTTTGCGTATAACAAATAGTTTACAGAAATATCATCTTCATTTTCGTCATAAGATACAGTGGGCAGATTTTTAATCCTCTCACTCCTTCTCTGATCATTAGAAGCCAGTTCATTTCGAGATGAAGTCAATGTATTTTGAAATGAAGAGTCATACACATCTGTTTCACATACAGATTTATTAGGTGGTGGACCTAATGACACAGGTATTTTATCAGTTTGCTCACTCATTTTCTTTACTATGAGCTTATCAGAGTTACAAGGGCTATTGCTATTTTCAGCCAATATTCCCCCAGGCTTCAATGGCCTGCTTGACAAAAATTAATTTCATCAACTATAACAACTCTTGACTTTCACAAACTTTTCATCTACCACATTCCACACCTTATAACCATTTGGTTCATAAACAAACAATATGCCCTTTAACGATTTTTTTTTATCGAACTTTGTTTTTCTTGTTTTATTAACAAAATAAACAGTTGAACCAAAAACCTTTAAATATTTTAGTTGTGGTAGCTAATACCTTTTTCAACACTATACTCTTTCATTTCTTTTGCCAAATATTCACCACCATATCACAATACAAATTGACAATTCTCGAACCGAAATGAGCTTCACACTTTGCAACATAATCTCGAAACGTTAGAAAAACGTCTGATTTATGGGCTATTAAGTATGTCGCACAGTAGTGAGTATATTCATCGACAAAAATCACAAAGTAATTTTTGTCGTCAAGTGTTAAAGGAGTGATGGGACCACACACGTCTGTATGCACATTAAATAGAGGTCGTTTTATATATTTTGACTTTGATTTATTAAATGGCAAACATGCTTGTTTTCCATTCATGCAAGCTTCACATAGATTATCATTTGGTGTAACATGATTTAATTGCTCATTGTCACAAAACATTTCATTACTTTTAATTTGCAAAAAACTTAGATTTGCCAATGTGACCATGTCTTTGATACCATAATTCATAATTATCGTTTACGACCCTATTTGATGAGCTTTTAGCATTTAAAGCACAATTGTCAAGCACAAAATTTATACCAATTAAATTGTTTAAAATCTCACCCTTTGTTACCAATTACCCTTGTTGTATATTTGCACACCGCCGTTACTGCCAAAAACAACGGTTATTCCAGCTTCTTGCATCATAACTGAGAGCCAGTTGTAAGGGATTTCAGAACAGAAAAGGACATCCTGTAGCATCCCTTTTACACTTAAGTTGCTGGTTACTAGAAGATTGCCTTTCTTCGTTGCTCTTATGTACGTTCCATTTTTCGCAACTGATATATTTATTGGATTTTTCAGTTCCGTGAAGTTTTGTGCCAGATCTTCTCTGTTAATTAAATGATCTGAGGCACCCGAGTCCAAAATAAACGTGATGCCGTTTTGATCACGTACACATTCATTTTCATAATCTCCAACCATAAAAGCAAATCCCGAGATATTAGGATCTTTAGTATTCGTAATATTTACAGTCTGAACTGTTCTGTTCATTTCAGATCGTTGTTTGCCCTTCTTGTTAAAGTAACAGTTCTTTTGTATGTGATCTTTCTTTCCGCAGCAATGACATTTAATATGTTTTAGTTTATTGAGTTTTGCTTTGAATTAAATTTTATTTGACTGTCCACGATTCGGGTTTCATTTCGTGTTGGAATTTTCAGAATAAGATTTTGATGTTTAAGTATGGAATTTAGTGGATTCCGCCTAAAGTACTTTCATACTTGTGTCGCGTCTTTCACTGATCAACTTTATTTCGTGATCGAGAAGTCTAGTTTTGACAAAGGTTAGAGTCAAATTCTCCTCAGCCAATGTTTCAATTGCTGTGACGACACCATCATAGCTATTAGGCAGAGTCATAAATAGATGCGTTACTTTATCTACTTCTTCCAGTTTTGCACCTGCAGCTATTAATTCAATTAACAAATCATCAAACTCTTGAAAATGTTTTGTCAAGGGGTTTTCTCCTTTCAACTTAAAATTCAATAATCTTTTCCTCAAGGCTAATTGAGTCGCTATGCTTTTTCTTTCATAGATTGAATCCAGCTTCAAGAAAATTTGTCTCGCAGTATTTTCTTCGTAAGTAAGTCATAAAAATGATTTTATTTTTTGAATAAAATTGTAATAACTAGAGGAGTCCGAGTTGGGACACTCACGTTTTGTATGAAAAACTAAAATTGATGCAGTATCTTGATTTACTTAAAATTAGTTATACAGAAAACTTGTGAAAGAAACCTATGTTTGAATTAGGTACTAAGTGCAGAATAAGTTAAGGTTTATTAATCAAGTCTTAAAACTCACCTGAGTTATCACATTTTTTTTATATTATGATTTCCAGGTAAGATGCCACCGTTACCTTGCTCGAAATGACAACAATTTGGTCCTTACCCACCTACCTCCCTCAATAGATACACTTTTGTATTTGATGTTTAAGGTTAGGTAAACTACCTACCTACTAGGTAGGTACTTAACTAATTACCTAGTAACACTACTCATCGCCACCTACTGCCTACCTAATCTACTTACCTACTGGCTAATGGCTATTGTAAGTACTTATCTACCTATTGGTTAGGTATTTACCAAATTATGTAACCTACTGTCTATGGATGAGGAGCAGTCAGACCCACAAGTCAGGAAGAACCTAAGTACCTAGTATATTTTAATATCAGTAAAAACCAGAGGACAAAACGAAGTTTCTATTTGCGAGTAGGTAGGTAGTTAAACTTACCTACATACATAGAGCTGGCTCCTATCTGGCTCAGGTAGGCATTGCCATTCAACGTGGCAACACTGCCAGTTTTCAAAAATGTAAAATTCAATATCACTTTATTCAATACAATCACAAGGACCACTTTGAATCGTTTTCTTACATGCTAGTGAATCTAGGTGCCGGTTCCTCCTAACCCCAGTTCAAGAAGAATCCGGCAAGAAACTTGTCTGGTCTTAACACTTATCCTTGACAATTTTATTACGGATGCCGAGTCGAGTTGGAGCAGATTCAACCCAAGCTTTTTTGTCATTTAAATAATCAGATATTTTATAATATGCTTTAATAGACAGTGGCCTCAATTCTGTTGGCACCAACCTAACTAATTTTAGCTAAAATTAGGTTTAGACTGTCAAATGAAACTTTGGTATTGGTGGCAATTCGGTTGGTTCATTTCTAAATTTAGGAATTGTATAAAATATATTTAGTTAGACATATCATTTGTAAAACCTATTCGATTGGTACCATCTAACTAAATTAGGAACGCTTAATTAAGTTAGATAAAATTAAATAAGGATATGATGGTAGCAGCAGAATACCAAAGGTTAATTTGACAGTTCATAACCTAATTTTAGCTAAAATTAGTTAGGTTGGTGCCAACAGAATTGAGGCCAATGTGCTGTTACCAACTTATCCGAATTTAATTTTATCTAATTTAATTAAGCGGTCTTAATTTTGTCTTAGATGGTACCAACCGAATAGGTTTTATAAATGCTATGACTAACTAAAATATATTTTAGACAATTCCTAATTTTAGAAATGAACCAACCGAATTGCCACCAGTGTCTGTTTAATTACGTTTTTAAATTAGCCAATCGACAAATCTGAAACGTCGCTTGGGACCTTGTTATAGAAGCGTACACATTGCCCTGACTTATTAACTTTAGCGAGCCAACAGTGGGAACAGCGAGTTTATCTTTATTTAATACTATGATTATCGCAATTATTATTAATAAATGAACATTTTTGTGCACATACATTAAGTTTTCGTATATATATATAGTGTGTGTAGTGTCTTGGGAACGCTGCCTACTGGTAGTGATCTGGATCAGTTGAGGTATCTATAGATCATTTTAAACGGTGTTTAGACAGCTCAAATGTATTTTATATTATTCTGTACATTTCTGTGAGTAATTAATTATTTATGTAAATTATCTACTTAAATAAAATTGTGTAGGTAAGTATACTAAGAATAGCTATGGGAACCAGATACTTAACTGAATCCCTACTATTAATAAGAATGCGAAAGTAACTCTGTCTGTCTGTCTGTTTATTACGTTTTCACACCTAAACCGCTGATCCGATTTTGATGAATTTTGAAATAGAGACAGATGCGACCTTGGAGAAGGACATAGGCTATTTTTATGGAGGTACTACGCTTGCGAAGCCGCGGGCAGCAGCTAGTACTTACTTTACGTACCTACATTACGCTACAGATGGTTTAGGTAGGTATGTAAATAAAACTTAAACAAGTGTCGGAAGGTTAAGTAGGTAGGTACTACGAGATACTACCTACTTTAATCTTCATACCTAGGTGAGCCTAGAAGTTTACTCTTGATATTACACCACAGATAGATTTTACGAAATGCGTCGCTCCGGCCCAGACAGTGACAGCGCTATATGTAAGAAGCGTTTGGCTATGTTATAGAGAATATGCGAGCTGAATTGAACTTTGTTGCGTCGCCGCAAGAGTCGCAATTTATATTCCATCATAGCGCGGCGAAGCGTCGCCACCGCCTATATCGCCAAAACAACAATTACGTTTACCCCAAGCCTATAGATTTTCACATCAAAAATTAAAAAAATAACTTACCAGGGTACAACAGGTCCCGAGGCCGCTGAGGCCTTTGTGAGTTACTTTGCTAGTGTTTTCTTGTCCTTGTCAGAAATACCCAAACTCGATGCTTCTAGAGCTGTTTCTCTCGATAGCGCCGTTAATAGTAACACCATCAATATTATCAGATTCACTCACGTTGACGTCTCTTGGGGTATAAAGAGCCTTAAACTAAGTAGCGCAATGGGCCCGAACTATATACCTTCTGCCTTTGTCAAGGGTGCTGGAAAGCTATTGTGTGGACCACTTTGTCACATCTTCAACCTAGGACTTAAGTATGGCGTATATCTCCCGCAGTGGAAGTCCTCCAGGGTTATTCCTATTCCCAAAAGCTCTAATAAGTCTATTGTTGAGGAGTATCGCCCAATAGCAATCCTCTCTTCCCTCGCGAAAGTCTTTGAGAACATCCTTAATATATACCAACAACACGGTTTTAGAAGCAATTGGTCTGTAAACACAAATTTGTTGAAGCTCGTTGATTATTTCTTTAAATATGGATTAAATATTTTACCAAGTTGACCTTTATTTTGATTTCCGGAAGGCGTTTGATAGGGTTAATAACACGACATTCTGCTTTCTAAACTGAATGCCATAGGCTTTGCCCCGGGTCTTCTCCGGCTTCTGGCAGATTACCTCCGTAATCTTCAGCAGTTTGTTAGACTCGGCCTGTACGAATCTCAACCTTACAGGCGTTCTGGGGTCAGTCAGGGATCGATTCTGGGCCCTTTGCTATTTTTATTAATGATCAGTGGCCTCCCGACAGTGGTGTCGCATGCAAAGAGTTTACTATACGCTGAAGACTTAAAGCTCTTCACAGAGATTAGGCTAATGCTGAACAACAGCCCCTCCAGTTAGTTTCACTCCTTGTGCTTATATACCATACTCGTACGTAATTTACGTAATTTTTATCCTGAAACACGAACTTTTTTTCTTTATAAAGAAGACTCAAGTTTGAAATCAATCGTGTCACGGGAATTTTTTGTAATTTACAAAATCAATTACATTAAAAATTTCAAGCAAATTGTTTCAAGCGTTGAAGGTTTTTTATTAAAAACTTGATACACATGTATATTTATTTTGTATTAAAGGTACCAAAACCCAATTTCAAGAGAAGCGCAACCCTCTTTAAAATGTCCCTACACAATTAACTAAATACTACCAACGCTTAGTTTAAAAAACCCTTAAACACGATTTGATTTTATGATTTGTTTAGTATTTGAGTTATACAAACCAAGTTTGAAGCACATGGTACTAACGTTAAAAAGTCCCTATACAATTTTAAATTTTAGAATTTTAACCTCCATTGCACCTATTTTTAAGGCTAGTTTTGGGAAACTCTGACGCTCGGGTCTATATTATGTCTAACTGGCCTGTCAGCTCAGTTTGTGGTTGCTCTGCCTTCTGAGCTGTAGGTTGAGGGTTCGATTCCCTCCCAGGATAAACATTAGTGTGAAGAACATAGTTGTTCGTTCTGTGTTTGAGTGATTAATTGTATGTATGTACTTAAAAATATATAAGTATTCTATCTGTCATCTAGTCACCATAATACAAGCTATGCTTAGTCCGGGACTAGATGGTGTTGTGTGCATTGTCCAGCAATATTTTAATTATATTTTTATTTACTTTGTATTTAATAGCGATTTAAAGCAAATTTCAGCACGTTCTAAAAAGTTCCAATTCAAATTTTGAGCCCTTATTGTACCCTTGTTTATAGTTTGAAAAACAAATATTAGTTAGTCGTATCAAAGCATGTTTGAGCAAATTTCAGAATTGTAATTTCTAGGAATACGATTTTTTTACAAACGTTTTCACCAAGTTTTGGAAAATCTGTTCTTGGTGAGCGCCTACACCTCTAAAAGATTCTGCTGCTCTCTGCTTCTCTGCTTATGCCAAATTTCAAACATGTTACCCTTGTAGTTTTGGGGATTTCGTGATGAGTGAGAGTCAGTAGAGGTCTTCTTTTTTTATTATAAATTAATCTAAGGAGTGATTGATTCGAATATTTTTGGGAATGTATTTCACCTAAAAGTGAAACCACAGTTGATAATGATTATTGTAAAATAACTAACGCATATGTGTTTCATTATAATTTATTTTCAATTTATTATGTACAATTCTGATTATTTTAGTGTTTATTAAAGATAATTTAGATTATAATTATCTGATTGTTGTTAATTTTGATAACATTTTATTATAATGCCATCGCACTGGCACGACATGAATTTGTAGAAAATTACAAAGATGATCATGGTGACATGCTCAATGTTTATTTTATTTAATATAATTTGTACGATATTTCTGATTGTGTTGTGATATGTGATGTGATATGTGATAACATATGTGATAGGAAATAACCAGTTAACTAAAGATGGTAGCTATCTATAAACTTAATATTTAACATGGAATTAAATAAAATATAAGTGATCTAACGTCTTCTTTATATATCTTTTACAACAAAATAACAGAATAGAGTTATTACTATGCAATGTAGCAAACAAGCTAACAATGAAGACTTCATAGAAATTAAAAACAGTTGGTTAGAACAAATAAATCTCATGAGTTATATTGATTAAATTATGTTCATACAATTATAACTATAAGTCAATTCCAATAACCATTAACATTCAAAATCGAGGCACTGCTTTAGAACAAGTTAGTTAAACATTTTTGGGTATGTCTATAGACACAAATTTCAATTGTAAATGGCATATTATTAAAGAAAACGCCAAACATTCCAAGTATTGTTGTTTTGTCCGTTAGTATATTATCAAAAACTATAGCAACAAGTGCTTACTACGGTTATGTGACCGTCAGTTTAATTATGGCATTATAGTTTAGTGAAATTCAGTAAACGTGGAATCTAATTTTATATAATTCATAATAAAAGTTTACGTATCATTTACAATATGAACAGCACCGATACACTGCGCAACATATTTAGATCTAATAGCATATTAACTCTAACTTCTATATATATATATATTGTATAAAATATATAATATATTCATGAGGATTGTTTATTTGATAAAATAATTATTAATAACTATTTTTACAAAATTAAATCATCTCGCTATAATAGTCAAAAAACATATTTGGAAACAAACAGTACCTTGAGTACATTCAATAACATGTTTTATTACAGACAAAAATAACAGTATATACATT
The DNA here is from genome assembly GCA_948098915.1 of Lampropteryx suffumata. Classification (NCBI taxonomy): domain Eukaryota; kingdom Metazoa; phylum Arthropoda; class Insecta; order Lepidoptera; family Geometridae; genus Lampropteryx; species Lampropteryx suffumata. The sequence continues at coordinate 2,493,800 of OX402562.1, forward strand.
TACAACAACTTAATACAACTCTATTACAAAACTAAGGACTTACTATAGTAGTTTTACAACCAGACCAGTGAAGCTTATGAAATTTATAAGTACCTATTAAATTAAAAACTTACATCTACGTATTTAACACAGACTAATACAAAGTCAACAATGAATCTCTTTATGTTGACGGTTTTCAATAGAAACTTGAACTTGACACAATTTACAATAAATAAAGGTTTATGGTTCCCTCTCACTTAATATAAGGTCTCATAAATCTACGAGTATAATTGGTTAATATTCAACCATATTAATATAGCAAGTCTTGTCACGACATTCAATTCGCCATGAGTTTAAATTGCAATAATACCTTTTAAAACCTTTCGCACACTTATTTATGCAATACATATCATGAAGTTTTAGGTTGAGACTGATGCAACCTTTACGGGCCGACTTCAATAGCCGGATCCACCGTGCTCTGATCGCACGCGACAGGAGCGCGATCTAAGGACTCGTTCAGTTGACCTGGACTTCTAATTGAAAATGCAGAACGGATGACGCCAATTATCTTCAAGGTATTTTTTAACGTAACATTTTTAAAAATGATTGTTCAAATGACCATGAACACGCAGTTGAAATATTAAACAAAGGTCCTAGTCCTGCAAGCAGGCTTAAATGCTGGAAAGAAACGAATGAAATATAATTATTAACTTTTCTAGGAATTTTATTTACGCTCCCAATATGAAGCTTATCCACAATAAGCAAATACTGGGCTAAAGCCATTTACATAAATTTCATTTAGGTTCGTACATGACGGCTGTCCCAAACCAAAGCCAGCCATTTTTTTTGCAGACGTTTTTGTGCGACATCGTTCCTTGGATGTACAGCCGCGTGTTATGCAAAAACACCCGTATTTCTATCTCATTAAGAACCAAAGCTACGTGACCCGTTAATCCTAGTAACTCCAGTTGCTACACTGCGAAACAAAATCAAAATCCTAGCATGTAACATTTCCAAATTCAAATACCTCGTAAATGGTGCTCATACTAGGTGTTTGAGTTTGAAATTTCTACTTACTATGTTTTTGGATTTGTAAAAATCACATAATAGGTTTTTCAATTTGAGATTGGCTTTTACTAAGTTTTTGAATTGGAAAACAATGTAATGATTATACCTACAATATCAAAAAAGCTCACACAAAACACAGCAAGTCGATGCGTAGTGCGTGTGGTTAAGGAGCGAGGTGTGGGGGCGGGATGAGCGTGTTAGTACGTCTACGTCTATCCGTTGTGCACCTCGCTTGCATTCAGCGGGATTGCGTCGACACGGAATGTTGTTTCGTTTTGTTTCGTGCAACTTTATGGTGTAAAATGAATAATATTAGAAGTAAACGAATTTTAGCTGCTGCTCTTGGAAGGTATGTGTTTGAATTTTAAAAATTGGACACTATATACAGCTTTAGTAATAATTGCTAATTGCAGTGAATATAAAATAGAAACTATCACATTGAGTTACCTAACGAAGGGTCACACGCATATGACGGCAGATTCTGTGCATGGTAACATTGAGAGAAAAATAAAAAAGTGGTCCAAAGTTCTAGAAACAAGATGCGTCTCTAAGAGGTTTCAGAACGCCAGGCTTAGACTAAAAAAAAGAGAGTTGCCAAAAATGATGGAGTTGATCTTTTGAAATCTTTTACTGTTAACAAAGTCGTTAGAGTCAAATTTGTAGCTGGCTCAAAGAATTTTTTTTTCAAAACGAGGTATTAAGCACAATTTTGTAAATCGATACGCGATACGCCATGCGCCAGTACATATAAAAATAAAAGACATAAATTTGGTATAAAGTTATACATATTGGCTGACCCTAACGGCCTTGTACACAAAGTACATAACATGTACAAAGAGTCAGCTGATAGCGAAGTTGGAGTTGGCCACGTAAAAAAAGTCAGGGGAAATAAAAAAGTCCTCAAACTGAGCATTTAAAGATAATTTAAATGCTGGTCACTCGGTATACATTGTAAATTTTTACAATGGTGTAAATTTAGCCGAAATTTTACTCTCAAAAAAAAACATTTGTTTGTAACGTGCCACAGTACGCAAACGAACAGAAGAGGAAATCCTGTATCGGTAACTAGCAAAAAAGTACCAGAGGTACCTATTCGTATTAGTGTTTATCGTGTAAATGGAAAAGGTGTATGCGTCATAAAGCGGAAAGACAAAAGAGATCTGCTTATTCTATCCACAGAGCATACACCCGACTATAGAGATCTTGAAAGATGTCGTCAAAGTGTTGTGACAAAGCTTTTAGCTAAGTGGCGTGAATGTAAATACATGTACGACCGTTTTACAAATAAGCACGCCAATTGGCTCAGTGAAGAACTCAATCTCCGAGAGATACCACAGGTACAACCTCCGTTTTCGGAGAAGAAACGAGGATGACCAAAAAAACTTTTTGAAGCCAGCTCTGAACGCAGTAAAAAGCGAAAACTAAAATCGCTCGTCTCGCGTTTTACACCTGAAAAGCTATGTTTAGCGGCGGAAACTAGTCTGGTGAAATCTGGCAAAAGAAAGGCAGCTGAAATTATGAAACTGGCGATAAATTCGACTCCGAAAAGGCTGAAAAAAAATAGAACTCACTCACTCATCGTGTCCTGTAAATGTTGTGCCATACAGTGCTGAAGAAGCTTTAGGTCTCACGGTGGACCTTCATTTAACCAAAAAGGAATACGGGACGAAGCAATTAGGGGCTAAGAAGAGAGGTGCTATATCCCTCTTACCTCCCATGTGGTGGCAGGTGCAAATCTTATCCACCAAATATAAGTATAAATATAAATATGCAAGTGTTATCCACCAAATATAAGTGTTACTCAGACTGAAGCTGTGGTGCCGTTACAAGATCTTTTAGACCACCAAGATGGTAGCGGAGGTCACAGTGTATACAAGCAAAATTTTTCAAATAATTTAGTTTACGCTGATACTAACATTATATTATGTACAATTGTACCCCTGGAGTTATCGAAAATAAGAGAAGGAAACAAAATAATTTATTGGAAAAACCAGACTCCATCTTCGACCTGTAGGGCGATTATGGTACTCTAATTACAATCAATGTCTATCAGTTTTCGGCGTAATTTCAATCATTACTGATAGACATTGATTGTAATTAGAGTTAGATAATTGCCCTACAGATATAGTCGTCCTATCTCATTTAAATTGAAAAAAGAAAATGATCAAAATACTAAAGACGAGTACGACGACATTGAGCAGCAAATAAGGCAGGTGCAGCCAACAAACATAGTTCTAGAAGACAAAATAATACAAATAAATCATATTCCTATTTGCAGGATGCTGGATGGCAAACTAGTGATTTTTTTAACAGAAACCAAAAGTACACAAGCTTGTAACATCTGTAAAGCCACACCCACGATCATGAACGACTTAGACAAAGTCAAGAAAAGAGTATGTAATGAAGACTCGTACAAATTTGGGATTTCTATATTACGTGCTCATCTTCGGTGCTAAGAATATTTACTGCATATTTCCTACAAATTAGAGTTGCAGCAAGCCAGAGGCAAAGAAGCACAGGAAATAGTGAAACAGAAAAAGAATAAAATCTGTAAAGATTTTTATAATCTGTTGGGACTTGATGTTGACCAACCAATACAAGGAGGAGGTAACAGTAACGATGGGTACACGGCAGCAATTTTTTTTTAAAAACCCGGTACCTACTCGTTTCCCAAATCACAGGTGTGTCTAAAGATTTGATAGAAATATTTGCGAATATTCTTTGTGTCATTTTCTGCGGACATTACATAAATGAAGAAAAATTTAGGACATACTGTCTGGCTACTGCTGAAATGACGATCAATCAATATGGATGGTACAACATAAGTGCAAGTGTACATAAACTTCTTATTCACGGTGCTGATATAATTAAATCTTTGAAATTGCCTGTAGGGCAATTATCAGAAGACATAGAAGCAGGCACAAAAGCTATAAAAACCTGCGACAATACTATTCCCACAAGACGTCCAGAATCAACACAAATAGCCAGTGCCTATCCCCGGTAAGGTCGCGCTTTCCACGTGGGAATCGGCATCCACGCCCTGAACCCCGGCGTCAGCTGAATGCGAGGACGCCGTGCCACCTGTCTGGAAGTGAGCGACTCGGCACCCGCGTCGGCGTTCGTGACGGAAGGCTCCAGGGAATGGTCAGTGGCTGCTTCTGAACTGGAGCTGTTACCGAGTGAGGCAGGCCGTCAAAGGCATCGTTGGTATAGCATCGGGCACAGGCTCGAAGCTGAATAAGGCGTCGTCGACGTCGCACAGTGGATCGAAAATAACCTTTCCATAGACATAGGACTATGTTTTTGTAAACATGCTTTTTCTAGTTGGAAACCAACACAGAATCTTAATAGGAACCCACACTTTATTATATTTATGCACCTCATGTGTTTAAGAAATGCAGTAATGATTTTTCGAATAAGATATCTATGGAGAAAAACATGAAAGTCGATATTTCTCGGCTTTCGTGCGAGTGCCCGTTATATCGTCTGGTAAGAATAATGTCGTTATTTTTTACAATTTTTTGACATATCATTACATAGTATAAAAACAAAGTCGCCTCCCGCTGTCTGTCTGTCCCGTTGTATGCTTAGATCTTTAAAACTATGCAACGGATATTGATGCGGGTTTTTTTAATAGATAGAGTAATTCAAGAGGAAGGTTTATATGTATAAAACATGCATAGTATAGAAGAGAAACACTGATAACTTTAGAGGTTTCTAATGTGGTGTCATAAATAAACACATTTTTTTGCACTTACATTGCAAATGCTGGCTGAACCCTACGAGATAGATCAAAATAATGTACTACGGTATTGTACACCCTCAAAAGGTCTACAAAAAAGTCTGCTATGGTATATGGCTATCTCCTAGGGATAACCATTCTATAGTATAATTAGTATCAGCATTGCACCCGTGCTAAGCCGGGGCTAATCGCTAGTAGCACATAAAGGGCACTCGATGGACTTCAGGTGAAAAAAAATGTTCTTCGATTTTTTTATTAATATATTTTATTTTACCTTTAAAAACTAATAGAAATTGTTAAACTGCAGTTGAATTTGAGTTTGTCAGAAGATGCAGACATTCTCCAAGAATTCTGTCGAAGATTTAGCCAATCTGTGATAAAAAGATGGGAATCTGCGAAATGTAATTCAGAAACTTTCAAAAAACAATATGCTAATATGTTGCAACAAAACATCGAGTGACCAACTTGTGTACGTGAAAATACACGACCGCAAGAGTTACTAAGTGCAATTGAAGAAACAAGTGAAGCTGGCGAATTGTTTTTACCATCTCTAAGTACATCAACTGTTGGAACATCAACGAAAACAGCTCCAAGTCCGCGCAAACCTTTCACAGACCTTGGGACAAAACAAAAGATACGAAGGATTGTTGATTTCAGTTATAAAGGCCGAGAAAGTTCGGAATTGGCCTTTGCTTTAATAGCTAAGGGCAACGATGTTTTAGCAGCAGCCATAGATCATATTATAAAGAACCCAGAAGAGGCGGAAAAAATCGTTTTACAAGGAAAATAAAAAAAGAGTGGGCTTTTTTCACCACTACTAAAGCGCTCGGTTTATTACTGTCACTTAAATTATCAAAGTGGCAATATATTACGTTGAGAATCTGCCATTCAAGGTCTTAAAAATGTGTATCCAACATATTACAAAGTTCGGCAAGCTAAAATGGATTGCTTTCCTCCGAAAGACCTAATTACTTTTACTGATACGTACGATGGCCAAAGTAGCATTCAATTCAAGTAGCTGTTCAAGCATTACTTGACATACTGTTACCAGAACAATAAAAAGTTTACCTGAATAGATTAATAATCAATCAATGACTTCAATATCGAAATGTGGATTCGATGGTGCCTCCAGTCAGAGCAGATACAAACAAAGTTTCGAAGCAGATGGAAAAAGTGACGAATCAGTTTGCATGACCACTTTGGTCCCGTTAAAACTTACTGCTGGAAATGAAGTCATAGGAAAACCCAAAACCCAGTTAAGCGTTATATTGTCGTCCTGTACAGTTTATCTTCATAAAAGAGTCAAAATTAGTTATACAAGAACAGCTCTGCCGTCCTAAAGCTAAAATGCCGTTATCCAACATCCGACCAATTTTGACTTTTTTACACATCGTAATCAGGAAAAAAAGTTCTATCGACCTTACCAGACCTTATCGGTCTTACCAGAATTAAAATAGCTCTTATAGCTTTCAAGATAGGAAAACAACAATGGCCGTTACCGGGATCAAATTTACATCATTTCAATGCCTAAATGCGGTCATGTGTAATTGCTAAACTTAAATGATGATCATTAAATATTTTTATTTTATTTCTTTTTTAGCAATTTCCAAATAATTAATGAAATATTTTTGCGACGGCGCGGTGTCAAGACAAAATTGCCACTATCCCGCATTACTTCACTATAATGCGGTATACAAATATCTACACTCGCACGCGCCGGTTAGTAGCTAACGCGGGGTAGACACGGGGATGCCAGTGCGACGCGGATGGCTGAATAGGGCGGAGCGGACGGGTGTGCGGCGGAGCTCAGCGCGTTCGCGCCATTCTTATCGACATGGGTGAAAAGGTTTACAGGTAATTTAATTAATTTATGTTTGAATGTGCGCAATTTTTACCAAGTAAAATCCGAAGTGTGCTTCCTTATCCTTCTTATTATTGAAAATTAGTCTTTAATAATTTAGCTGTACTCACATAATATTATTAGCTTGTTGCAGGGGCAACATTTCTCATAGAGCTAAGATTATTTTAAACATGATAAAGCCCTTGCCATCGGTCGAACTGAATCCAAAAGAAAATGTTCATACCGTCTCTGAAAAAGCAAGACCACTGGTTCCTGAGGATTATTTAAAAAATCTTTACGCTTGCCCTTATTCCATGACGTCCAGTGTTTTTCATATATTCTGATAATTTTGATAATTTTGCATCATGAGTCGAGACTCATGATGCAAAATTATCAGATTTAATGATGAATCTAAATGTAAATGATTTCATTCAAACGTTTGAAAATGCAAGAGTATAAAACCATAATGTCACGCCGCCAACAAATCCAGATAGAGTGGTCTTGATATGCAATGAAGTTATCCATTAGAATCATCTTTTTGCGACGTGTATGCAGCGGAGTGCACAGTTTTCGAAATGCCACAACAACAATATGATTTTGATTCGGACGACTGTGTACAAGATAAGGATTATAAGCCATCGAATACTTCAAATGGCGATGATTCGATAGACGATCAACCAGACAAGATACAGAGGAAAAGAAACCAAAACATCTATCAAAAAGAAAACAGTTTCGTCTGCTCTTATTGCGAAGAATTTTACTTTGCCTGATTCTGTTTCTCATACAGAAAAAAGGACGTTTTTGAAAAAACCACGAAGCTCATTTGATTTGACCACATTGAAAAAATATTTGCATTCCCCAACACTCAATCGCAAGAAAAGACACACCACTGAAGTTGTTTATGAAACTACCTGTCAACAGCCTGTCGAAAGACCGCAAGCACCGCCGCCGGCGCCGCCGCCGGCGCCGCCGCCGTGCGATCATATACAGGAAACGTCGCCTTTCCACCAAAACGTCGCAAATATAATTCATCCGCTCTCTCCAAAGCGTAAAATGGATGCCAAAAACCAAAGACGCATGAATTATTTTGTTAAGCAAGGGTGTGACCTAAAGAGTTTGAAGAAATGTTCAACTCAAATTTGGAAAATGAACGAGAAGCAATCAATAATTCATATTGGGAATTGACATTTCAAGAACAACATTCATTTGTGAACTCACACACTTCAGTGGCCGTATCGAAATGGGAAACCACCAGCGACCCAAAACGGAAACCTAAAAGAACTTTTATCTTGAAAAAAGCGGACGGGACTTTAGCAGAGGTATGCAAAATTTTCTTTTTGACCACCTTAGGCTACGTAAAATCGAATGATAGAATTTTACACGATATTCGCCAAGATCCTTCCGTTGATAAAAGAGGAAAACATCAAAAAACTCCAGGATTCGATCGTAATTTACTTACCCAGCACGATCAATCATTTAATCCACTGGAACCACATTATAGACGTGAACACGCCCCTCTGCAACGTTACCTTCCAAGCGATCTGAATATTGCTCAAATGCATAAACATTTTAATGAAATGCATCCTGACAAAAAGATTTCCTACGAACTGTATAGGCAACACATGAAACAAATTAATATATCTTTTACTCAACTCGGCAATGAAGAATGTGAAGTCTGTGAAAGCTATAACTTACACAAAAAAGGAACATCCCACAATCAAAACGAGGATTGCCCTATTTGCACGGCCTGGGTCAAGCATCACGACAAGTATACTAAAGCGAGAAAGCTTTACGATGATCACAAAAAACAACAACAAAATGATTCGGATATATTTGGTGACCTCGAAAAAGTAATAATGTTGCCACGATTGGAAACATTCAAAGCTGCAATTTTTTGTCAACGCCTTGTGGCATTCAACCAGACATTTGCACCACTAGGAAAAATCTCTTCGGAATCTAAGCCACTAACAGTTTTATGGCATGACGGCATTGCAGGTAGAAAACAAGAAGACATTATGAATGCCTTCTATCATTTTCTTGTACGTCATAGTGATATGACTAATATCCACATTGGGCTCGACAACTGCACAGCACAAAATAAGAATTGGTTGATGTATTCTTTGCTAGTGCATATGATTAATAGCAAAGACATTTCCGCTGAAAAATTCGTGCTTTACTATTTTGAACCAGGCCATACATTTATGAGTTGTGATCAAGTTCATCACCAATTAGAGTTGGCCATGAAAAAAAAACGTAAACTCTATGATTTTGGTGATTTCAAAAACGCAGTATCGTCAATTAATAATTCGAAGGTTTTCGTAAAATCTTTGTCAGCAGAGAACTTCCTGAATATACTAAATTATGTATCAGACAGACGAATTCAAAACTCTAACCCAAGAGCGTATTTAAGATATATATGACACAGGTATGCTTTACACGAAATAAGAAAGATATTATGTACAAAAACATTTTTTATGAAGAGTATATTACGTTGCGATTCATGAACGACAGATATTTGAAGAATCCAAGTATTTTGAAACCTGAATTCCGCTCAGAACCTAAAGGTATAGATTCAAAGAGAAAGGAAGATATACTCGAGAAATTGATTAACATAACATAATCCACACAAGCTTTTATTTTGGAAAAACTAGCCAATAAATAAATAAGTTTATTGGCAAGTTTTTTCCTAATGAAATTCATTAAATTTCATTATCTCGCTGTGACTACATTTCGTCTAAAAGGGTACCAAAAAGACTATTTAGATAATAATGTACCAAAAAGACTGTTTAGTACTACATACTTAATTGAATTTGCCAATTTTGATATTGATTATTTTATTTTGATATCAATATTTGCTGAGAGCATACTGTAATAGTTAAGATTCCTGTTCTATGTACAATTAAGTAATTAGGATTTGTTAAAAACTTGTTCATTGAGGCTGATAATTTACGCAATAATTAAGCCAATTAAGTTTGCATGTTTGTAATAATTTTAAATATGTTTATGGTTTAAAAAAAACCAGATCTCGATTAATAAGCTTATAAGTTTTTTAAGTGTGATTCAGTTTTTTAGAATTTTTTATGTGAAATGATTGTCAATTTAAAGAAAAAACATAACATATAAATTCCCAAACTTGTCTTTAATTTTTTGATTTATAAATTTTCTTGTTGTTTCTTAAACATTTATATGCATTTATTTGCATTCATATGCTACGCTAAAATGCCGTTAGTCTTGCAATTTTGGTAAAATTGAATGTAAGAAAAAAGTCTAAAAAGTTACCAGTCTTGATTGCGGCTAAGTAACGCTAGCGGCAATTTAGTGTAGTAATCCATTTTTAGGGTTCCGTAGCCAATTGGAAAAAAAACGGAACCCTTATGTATTCATCATGTCTGTCTGTCTGTCTGTCTGTCTGTCTGTCTGTCTGTCTGTCCGTCCGTATGTCACAGCCACTTTTTTCCGAAACTATAAAAACTTTACTGTTGAAATTTGGTAAGTAGATGAACCGCATTAAGGTTTTCACACCCAAAATAAAAAAAACAATAAATTTGGGGGTTCCCCATACTTAAAACGGTTCCACATACTTTTCATCAAACCCATACGTGTGGGGTTTCTATGGATAGGTCTTCAAACATTATATTGAGGTTTCTGATATAATTTTTTTCTAAACTGAATAGTTTCCAAGAGACACTTCCAAAGTGGTAAAATGTGTGTGTCCCTCCCTGTAACTTCTAAAATAAGAGAATGATAAAATTAAAAAAATATATGATGTACATTCCACCGAAAATTGGTTTGAACGAGATTTAGTAAGTTGTTTTTTTTTTAATACGTTTTAAATCGTAAACCGCAATTTACCTTTCATTCAATCAGCTCAAATACAAAATGTTAGTTGCTGCTACGGAACCCTTCATGGGCGAGTCCGACTCGCACTTGGTCGCTTTATTACAAGAAGCATAGTGCTAATCTATAAAGCCCTTGAAGTATTTTAGCGGCATATTAGGCTAGCAATTGTAATATATTTTATGGCTTTTTAAAATACATGAAAAAGTTTATAAACCAATCCCTTAAGGATACACAAGTCAGCGGCACAAGCTCCTTAGTGGGCGCAGCTAAAATGCATGCTATTTCACCTAGCTTAGTGTGAGAAAAGGATAGACGTGCACCAAGGATAGAAATGAGCAGTAAGGAGATAGCGTGATTATAATTTCGAGTCATATGTTCAGATTAATCTATGATTTCTAAATAAAACTATTGCGTAAAAATAATGAATAGACCTTCGGCTCAAGGGTTCTCATGAAAAAACTTCTGAATGTATTTATAAAAAAAAAAGGTATTTGAGCTCTTGAATAAATAATCTATGCTTGTATCGGAATATTTTTTAGTTTGCGTACTCCTTTTGTTATTTATTCACACCTAAAGTTGCGCTAAAATCAGTGATGAAAAACGATTTTTTTTTAGTCTTGTATCTTTCAAACCCATATTATTTTTACAATTATGTATTGATACAAGCATAGATTATGACAAGACAAATTTATATCACTTTTAGTTTTGATTGTTCATCATCAGACGGTGGTGTGATCACCCTTTGACGTTTGGAAAGTATGGAAGTATAATCGATGTAAAGTATGGAAAGATAATCGACTTGTTCACTCTTAAATGCTGTTAACCTAGGCTTAGCGGCAATATTGACGTGGATTTCTACTTATATATTTAGAAAAATGCTTAGTTTAAAAGCTTTTTCACCATTTTCTCGAAATTTAGTCATTGTTTCGAACTTAAACCTAGACTTCAGAAAAAGCTTCATTAGCTCAAATTTTTGGTATTTCAATGTCTGCTGAAAGATTTATAGTCTTTGTGTAGCAATCGTTTAAAAGTAAATTTTGGTTTTTCCCTCCTTATTCAAAAAGTGCTTTTTGTATTTAACGGCACATATAGACAACATATTTAAAAATAAACTCCTAAAAATAAATAAATGTATACGCTGATATAAAGGTAATAAGTTCGGAATATCATCACTGCATACTCGCATAAACTGCATGAAATGCCTATTGCGCATAGCCTACAGACAAGATTTAAAGACTTGGTCCGTAAGAGGAGAAGAAAATAAACGAATAATAGAAGAAAAGAAAGAAGAAATTTAAGCCAAGTTCAGAAAAGAAACTGGTTTATTCCTTGATGTTGTTAAGCAAGGATCGGGAACAACCAATGATGGGAAAATTGCGACAAAGCTTTTCGAGTTCCCTGAAATAACCGCAGCTATAACTGGGCTTGATGAAGAGCTAATACGCAGATTTGCAGTCATACTGCAAGTCATATCATCGGGTGAAACAATAAATGCTGAAAAAATCAAAGAATACACCCAAAAGACTGCAGAGCGATACACGGAACTGTACATTTGGTACTATATGTCAGCAACCGTTCATAAGGAGCTCATACATGATGCTGACATGGCCAATGTAGCGATTGTGCCCATTGGTAAATTATCCGAAGAAGCCTCAGACGCTAGAAATAAAGACTTTCGCAAATACAGAGAGTCTCATGCTCGGAAGACAAGCAGGGTTGATAACAATCAAGATATTTTAAATATGCTGCTTCTTTCATCAGAACCCAACATTTCTTCTACAAGACCTGTACTGAATGCAGCACGGAGAAAAGAGTTAAGTTTCGAAGCTTTAGGTCTTATGGATATTAATCCGGAACACCTTGAGACAGAATTCATAGATGTAAGTAACATTGATCCAGAAGACATGGGTTCTTTACGACGACCACAGGGCAGAGATGTTGGACGCGATTACGCATCCGGGCGCTATCAACGGTCTGATACACTTAGCGGACCAGTTAATTGCGTCGAAAACTTCATACTTTTTACCAAGTTCGCGATGGCACCGTAGGCGGAGACTTAAGGACGAATAGGAACGTATATTGTAGCGTGTTTTAGGTACCTATATATATAATTAGTACTTATGGGTATAGGTACATACGTACGTACTTTGTGTATTTTTATGTATATTGCAACATATATTTATGTATTTGTTATATTATTATTTATGTAGACTTTGGAAGGAAGGGAATCGGAACGGATCTCGGGCAGCCTGGTGACGAGGTTCGTTTTGTGTACAACAAGCCCCCAGAAGGGGGAGAATGGCGGGACATGTGTTTAGGAAAGATTTGTAGAGCAGGGTACCGTACTTGTGCGGCAACACCGCTGGCAGTTTCGGTCCATATAACCGCAAGGTTGGTTGGACCATGGGCGGTTGGAGGGTGTTGCAACAAGTGCCAACAATACGGCTACCCGGAAAAGTTTTGAAGTGCCAAGGAGTCAGGGCATCGCGCGGACACCTGCGGATACCTGCTCAAATTGTCAAAACCCGAGCTACCTGGATGGAACGAGCTAATTTGGGACATTCTATTGTTATGTTGTCACTGTCATGATTTCGAAGGTCACAGTTACACATCATGGGTTTTTAGAAAGCTAACAGTGTAAACTATAATTTAATTTAAGTTGTATTCGCAAACAAGGTAGGCAGCCCCCAATCGTTGAGAAAGAATTCGCGTGAATTAAATTTAAATAATTATAATATCATATAATTATAATATCATATTATAATATTATGATAATATGATAACCAAGATTAATTATTTATTTATTAGCAATACACCAATATATTTTTATTTTATATGTATATTATTTATTATTGTAAGTCGGTTAAAAGTAGCTAGCTACTTCAAACTAGAAAAGAAAAGCTCATGATAAAATTGATGGATTAAATATGTCTGGTTCTGGATATATAACCAAAAGGAAGCGTCTTAGTTCAGTCATTCCACCGTCGACTACCAAAGTGAAAGCTCTAAAAAAAATTACGAGTTAATAATCAAAAAGATATATTCTCATAAATATTTTTTAAAATATCATTCTTACACGGCCATTCCTGTGAATGTATAAAATCAGAGTTAGACTTATTTGCTCTACCATCCACGCAAACTAGCATAGAAAACGGATTATGGATACACTACAAACCCATTTCATCTCTAGCTGATGATGGACCCATAGAATTTCAAGTACCTGGAACAGGTTATGACTACATGGATTTATCCCATACATTGCTGTACATAAAAGCCAAGATACAAAACCAGGATGGTACGAAATTAACTGAGTCAACTCTTGTAGCTCCAGTAAACAATTGGCTCCATTCTCTTTTCACCCAACTATAGGGTCTTCCAATAGGCACGTCCGAACTTTGACAGTTGGTAGCGGCCATCTTGTTGAAGCTACATCTGTCAAATTGGTTGTAATTTATTCATTCTGTTTTGCCAAATCATCATGGATAGCTATAGCATTCAACAACACGTGCAAATGATAAAATTGTTTTATCAAAATGAGTGTTCTGTTCGGGCAACGCACCGCGCGCTTCGCCCATTTTACGGTCGCCATAATCGTCCTAGCGAGAGGACTATTTGTCGTGTGGTGGATAAATTTGAGTCCACTGGTTCGGTAAATGATCGACCAACACCCGTACGTCAACGAAACGCAAGGTCTGCCGAAAACATCGCCGCTGTCCGTGAGAGTGTGCAGGAGAATCCGAGGCAGTCGATTTCGCGTCGCTCACAAGAACTCGGCCTTTCACAGACCACAACTTGGCGAATTTTGCGTCGTGACTTGGGCCCTGCACCCGTATAAAATTCAACTCACCTAGGAATTGAAGGTAAACGACCATAGACAACGACGTGTGTTCGCTGAATGGGCACTGGAGCAGTTAGCAACTGACCGTAATTTTCACAGAAAAATTATCTTCAGCGATGAGGCCCATTTCTGGATGAATGGGTACGTAAACAAACAAAATTGTCGAATTTGGGACGATACCAATCCACATGAGATCCAAGAGCGTCCAATGCATCCCGAAAAAGTTACAGTTTGGTTTGGGTTTTGGGCTGGCGGCGTCATCGGGCCATATTTCTTTGAGAACAACATTGGCCAGGCCATCACTGTCAACGGCGAGCGCTATAGGTCGATGATTACCAACTTTTTTTGGCATGAACTGGATCATCTGAACACCAACGACATGTGGTTTCAACAAGACGGCGCTACGTGCCACACAGCTCATGCCACATTGAATATTCTGCATGAGAGATTTGAGGGCATGGTCATCTCACGTGGAGCTGATGTGAACTGGCCACCGAGATCTTGTGACTTAACCCCGCTAGACTTTTTCTTGTGGGGTTTTCTTAAGTCGCAGGTCTATGTGAATAAACCCTCAAAGCCAACATAACCTATGCCATAAGTCAAATTCAGCCTGATTTATGCGCAAAAGTCATGGAAAATTGGATATCTCGCATGCGCTCCACCCAGAGAAGCCGTGGCGGACATTTGAATGATGTCATATTCCACACATAATGGCATCACTACATCTTTCAAATAAATAAATAATTTCGATAATATATCACACACAGTTTGTTTTATTTAAATTTAAAGATAGGACACGCTTAATATTTAGATATTTAGATATTTATTTGAATCAAAAGCTAGTATCAGCGCCAAACAGTACATATGCCTATAGAGCTATCATGGAATCTTTATTAAATTATGCTCCTGCAGCTAAGGAATCTCATCTGACTTGTGGTTGATTGGTATCAAGATACGGCTGGGAAAATGGATTCAACTGATGAAAAAAATGAGGGACTTGTTAAAAGACGAGAAAGTATGAAAGAAGAAGAAGAAAGTAGAAATGATTGGTCATCTTCATGGTGATATATATGACCATGAAGATGACCAATCATTTCTATCTCCTTACTTTCACATGCTAATTCTCGTAAAAGTCGTGCTAGATCCGTTAAGGGCGTGGAGTACCCATAATTTCTGACTTATTTCACTATGAAATACCCAACCCTAAACATAACCCTTTTCGAGATATTCGACTTTGAATTTTTTTATTGAATATTGCCGATTTTTAGGATACTAAATTTAATTTTGTTTATTTTGTGTGTCTTATTATTATTATTATTGCATTTTTATATTATTATTATCATTATTGCATCCACTCAACTTGATCAGGGACATGTGGTTCCAACATGATGGCTGCCCTGCCCATTTCAGGAGAAGTGTCAGAGACTGGCTGGACACAAATTATCCAAACAAATGGATAGGACGAGGTGGGCCGTTGCCATGGCCAGCAAGAAGTCCGGACCTAACCCCCATGGATTTTCATGTGTGGGGGCGCATGAAAAGTCTTGTCTACAGCGAGCCAAATCCAGTTTCGTCTGTGGAAGAATTAAGAGAAAGGATTGTGGATGCAGCAAATAAAATGAGGACAACGTTGACCACTGGAGTAGTGAAGACTGGTCTCCGTAGAAGGATGCGACAATGTATCAGAAACAGAAGCGGCCATGTTGAGCATGAACCATGGCCATGGCATGTAGAGTAAGAAAAAGTTGTGTGAAAACCTGATTAATAAATGACATGTCATGCTTACCTATTGTTTTATTTTACTTTTTAGGGCTAAGTATTAATATTCTTCTCCACTGTCGCCTATGAAACTACGTTTTTTTCAATTCATTTAAATAAAACCCTAGATTGTTATACCTCGTTAGATAGCTGATGAAACGTAGATATTTTAAAACACATCTGCCGAACAACTGCCATAATACTTTTTTTAGATATCCCTTAGAGAAAAATAAACTTTATAATCTTTTTTTTAATATCTTAACTTTCACTAGTCTACTACGGCCTATTTAATCAACTTATGCACTATTTTAATGATTGACGTCCTAAAGCATCTTATTACACATGTAAAAATGCAATAATAATAATAATAATACACACAAAATAATCAAAATTAAATTTAGTAGCCTAAAAATCGGCAATTTTCAATAAAAAAAATAAAAGTCGAATATTTCGAAAAGGGTTAAGTTTAGGGTAGGGTATTTCATAGTGAAATAAGTCAGAAATGATGGGTACTCCACGCCCTTAACGGATCTAGCACGACTTTTCCTGTAACTCTGTATTTAATCAAGAAAACTTTTTAATAAAGGGTGTTGAAATGAGTGTCAAATTACACTCGAGAGCATAGAAATCGCACATAGGGGAGTTTTTCTGCATTTTGATTTCGACACTTATTTTTTAAAAAAAAATTAAACATTGGTTGCAAATATAACTTAAATTAAATTAAAGTACACACTGTTAGCTTCCTAAAAACTCATAATGTCTGGCCTTGACCTTCCAAGTCATAGCAGTGGCGGCTTAACAATGGAATGGCCTAAATTCAAATTAAAAGAAATTACATCATTTGCATAACAACTCCCAGTCAGAAAGGTTTTTTAACGAATACGTCATCTCTCTAAAAGAGAAAATGGATACCACACCACAAGCAGCGTCTCAAGTGGTTGCACTAATGGAAGCTGGACAGGGCCAAAGTCAAGTGGCTCGTCAATTAAATTTGAGCAGATATGCTGTTCGACGTGTATACCAGCGATATCAGCAAACTGGTGGCTATACCAGGCGACCAGGAACAGGCCCAAAACGTGCGACAACACAGCGCGATGACCGTTTTCTTGTGAATACATCACTACGAAATCGCCGGTTGAATGCAGTTCAACTCGGACAGCAGCTCCAGGAAGTTACAGAAGTGGAAGTCACGGTGAGAAGAAGACTAGCCGAAGGAGGTCTGACAGCGCACAGACCAGCAACTGGCCTAAAATTGACCCCAGCGCACAGACAAGCACGCCTTCAGTTTGCTCGAAATCACGTTAATTGGACTATGGATCAATGGCAGGCAGTCCTCTTCTCCGACGAGTGCAGGATGTGTCTCCATGGTAACGACGGACGGGGTAGAGTCTACCGAAGATCCTGCATCTCCGAACGGGTCGCATACGGCGGTGGTTCGTATATGTTCTGGGGAGGCATT
Organism: Lampropteryx suffumata; assembly: GCA_948098915.1. Lineage (NCBI taxonomy): Eukaryota > Metazoa > Arthropoda > Insecta > Lepidoptera > Geometridae > Lampropteryx > Lampropteryx suffumata. The sequence continues at coordinate 2,511,324 of OX402562.1, forward strand.
TTACTGGAAGCGAAAACCGAACTTGTCTTCATCACAGGCCCCGATACCGACCGTCGATCGCGTGGATTGACTTCCCTTGACGTTTGTCGAGGAGATCCTGCAAGAACATGTTGTGCGTAAAAACGAAGTTTTCGCCGATAAATCCCGAAAAGATTTATCGGCGAAAACTTCGTTTTTATGCAGGACAACGCTAGACCACACAACGCCGAAAATTTAATGTATGTGCACAAAAATATTCATTTATTAAAAAAAAATTGCGATAATCATAGTATTAACACTAGAAATAATGATAAACTCGCTGTTCCCACTGTTAGGCTCGCTAAAGTTAATAAGTATTTTATAGGGCAATGTGTACGCTTCTTTAACAAGGTCCCAAGCGACGTCTTAGATTTGTCGATTGGCAAATTTAAAAACGTAATTAAACAGAAACTGTCTATTAAAGCATATTATAAAATATCTGGTTATTTAGATGACAAAAAAGCTTGGGATGAATCAGCTCCAACTCGACTCGGCATCCGTAACAAAATTGTCAAGGATCATACAAAAAGTGTTAAGACCAGACAAGATTCTTGCCGGATTCTTCTTGAACTGGGGTTAGGAGGAACCAGCACCTAGATTCACTAGCATGTAAGAAGACGATTCAAAGTGGTCCTTGTGATTTTATTGAATAAATAATTATTGAATTTTGATTTTTTTTTGCTGCTATAGTACGCCAGTACTTGGAGGAGGTTGAAGTACTCGTTATGGAGTGGCCTGCTCGAAGCCCAGATCTCAATCCCATTGAGCACTTATGGGACAAACTAAAGAAACGAGTAAGAGCCAGAAACGCAGCCTACGAGTCTCAGAGAGCTCTAACCAGCGATCAAGGAAGAATGGGACAGCATACCGCAGGATTTCGTAAAAAAAATGATTACTTCAATGAAACATCAAATGGAAGCTGTTATTCAGGCTAGGGGATGCAAAACCTCGTATTAATAAATTGTTACATTCACAAATTTATTGTTTTTTTAACCTTTTATACCTGCTCAAAGTCCCACAAACCGACGAGCGAATTTAGGCCATTCCATTGTTAAGCCGCCACTGCTATGATTTGGAAGGTCAAGGCCAGACATTATGAGTTTTTAGGAAGCTAACAGTGTGTACTTTAATTTAATTTAAGTTATATTTGCAACCAATCTTTAATTTAAAACATGTGTCCAAATCAAAATGCAGGAAAATTCCCCTATGTGCGATTTCTATGCTCTCGAGTGTAGTTCGTTCGAGAGAAACATTTAACCTAATGGCTTCTACGACCGACTTGAAATTTAAAGTATGCATTAAGCATGTGCTACACGGTTCGAAACTGCAGTTCTAGTCTACCAAGGTCACTTTGGTAGAAACTGCGGTTGCAAACCGTGTAGATAGTGGTTGCAAACAGTGTAGATAGTGGTTGCAAACCAAATTTCGCATGACCTTTTAACGCCCTTGTTATAATGGCTTGCCCAGCAAACCACTGGCAGAAGCGGTGGTTGCAAACCGTCTAGCCGCTTGTTTAAAACCACGCGTACCACAGTCGCAACGCTGCACGCATCGAGCGCGGACGTATTGCGCGCACGCACGGTATTACGGAGAAAGAGCGTGAGGTTATCACTGAATTCATCGAGTTATTTAGAGACCTACCCTGTCTCTGGGACTTAATGTCTAAGGAGTACAAAGACTCCACCCAAAAAAAGTTTTTTTTTCTTCGAATGCACAAAGTGCCATACAAACTCCAAACTTTAGAAATTTTGATAAATAAAGAGCCATGGCCTCTTTGTAAATTGTTTAAGTGCATTACAAGCATTCTGCACACGTCAATTCAGCACGAGCGTTTTAAACACACTGATGTTTGGGGTTTGTTTGCAAACCGTGTAGACAGAAAACGTTCTACCAAGGTCACCTTAGTAGAAACTGCGGTGTCAAACCGTGTAGCACATGCTTTACAGATGCAACACATATTATACGTAGAGCACGAATCAATCCTACTGTACAGTGTGTTTGACAAGAACGTGACCACTATAAAAAAATGTATTCGAGGCTTTTTTTCAAAACAAAAAATACGAGCAGATAGCCCAACGTTTTGCCCATGACGCATCAAAAAAACAAACCAGTTCTTGCGTTCACTTCGCACAGAGCGCACGCTTCCCGAGATGAGTGACGCGTATGCTTCCCGCTATGAGGCAGTGTTCCTTTGTTCGCATCCGAAAGGACCCAAAATGTCACGTGTTCAGGCAGCAAAGTATATGAAAAAGTCAAAGGCATTCGTGACCAAGTGGGTAAACCGATATTCAGTAACAAAGCATGTCGATGACCTACCAGAACGTGATACAACAAGATTTTTTTCCGAAATTTTGAAAATTTTCAACTTATTAAAAAAAAGTAGAAAACTTTCTTGAGATTTTTTTTTTGCTACTTAATTTTTATGAGTTGTTTATGCATAAAATAATCGGCTACGTGACTTTGATGAAAACTATGAAAATGTTGGTGTAAAGTCAGAAAATTACATTCGGTGAATTATGACTTCAATTTACAACTTTATAAATTAAAAACCTTAAAAAGTGATTTCGTGGTTCTAAAATAAGCCTTAAGAATTCTCCAGACTTTCAGCTTTCATAATCATTAAAAAAAAGTAGTACTTAATGGGCTACTTTGGCTAAAATCGGCCTTCAAAGATGGCGAGGTGGAAAATTCTTAAAATTAGCTACATGATTAGAAAAAAAATTTTGGCCATTTTATCATTCCTAAGTCGTTTGTTAACTAACCAAAAATGACTGCAGGAAAGTAAGATTTAATTAATATTTGAAGGTTTTATTTATTTAAATTTTAGCTAAATTTATGAAATAAAACAACAATTAATATTTATTAATTATTTATTTACAAAAAGCTTTCAAAATGTCGACCTTCTTGGTCGATACAAATCCTACATTGCCTTAAAAAGTTTTCCTTTAATCGTATGAAAGCTATTCTATTTGCCTTAATTTTTTCTTCGGCCTGTCTTAATTTTGTTCTTAATTCGGCCATATTGCTGATTTATTTGTCGTAAACTAATTCTTTGTGCCCACACAAAGAAATCCATCGGGTTAAAGTCGGGGGACCGCGGCGGCCACGCAATAGGTCCTCCACGGCCGATCCACCTGCCTCTGAATTAGGGCATGCAGTTATCGAAACTTTTCGATGATCAGATTTTTATCAGGTTTTTTTTTCAATAAAAACCGATAAATACCGGTTTATATAAGCAAAGTAACGTTCTCGTAGAAATTCTTTGTCCATATCCATAGTATATAAGAACATTTTACGTCTTTTATTATTGAATTAAAATAATTATTTTTTCGATAATATGGATTTATTTCAATTAAACTACAAATTTATATAAATCAAGTCTGAATCTAAATAGCACTAGTCATGGTTACCTACCATTAAAAACTAAACAAATGAAATATTTTTCTGAAATAATTACAGTAAAATATACTAAGGTAGGTAGTAAAACAGTCCAAGGTAGTAAAGCTACTTATTAGTTCGTACTTTTGTATCTATTTGAAATTAAATCACTTTGAAGACGGCGTGTCTACAAAGCCAATTTTGCATATTTGTTGGTTCATCAATTCTTTATTTGATAATCTCAGACCGAGGTAAATATATATAGACGCTTCGCCGCTTTCAATCATAGTGAAGCCATAAAACCGTGCTACTTTATGTTAATACAAGAACGCAAGCACACTCAGACACCCAAACCGTGAGGCATGCTCTTAGTACACTTCACATCACCATACAGTAAATATCGTAGCAAAAAAAACACTATGGAGGGAGGGAGGGAGGCCTGTGCGTTGAAAAGTTCGGTGAAAAATAAAATAGTGCCACGGTATCACTTTTCACTTGTGAGTACATCAAATAACACATTTTTATTAAATACTAGCTGACCCAGCCACGAGTTGCTGTAGCTCAGTAGTTCTAATACGCTGAACCCATATACGCTAACCTCTAAAATTATCAGTGTTTCTCTACTATATTATGTATGTATTATACACATAAACCTTTCTCTTGAATCACTCTATCTATTAAAAAAACCCGCATCAAAATCAGTTGCGTAGTTTTGAAGATCTAAGCATACATAGGGACAGACAGACAGCGGGAAGCGACTTTGTTTTATACTATGTAATGATACTTCGTAAATTTTAAGGTTATTTGGAACACAAATCCTCATTGACACACTTGGCATAAAACGCGATGCTTGCCAGAATATATATTTTAAAATTTCCCTAGTCAATGATATTATTTAAAAACATACGAACTTTGACACTCCATTTTAACTCTTTGTTAAGGTTATTTTGGAAAATCCTAAAACACTGGGTGGGTGGTTTTGCTCTAAAAGGAAGCTACCTTCCAAATTTCAGCTTTCTAGCTTCAGCGGTTTGGGCTCGGCTTGTATAGATTTATATTGATATTAAATAAAATTCTCAAAGTTGTAAGTTCTCAAGCAGCAACAGTGAAACAAAAATAAAATGAATCACTGCTATAAGAAACTGTTGAATTAATCCACAATGGCTACCGTCGAAAACAAGCGTCGTTTGTTCAAATAATTTTGAATGCTATGACTTGTGCATAAATAGTTTTGGACTTTATCGTGTGATCAAAAGCGAATATCCATTATCGGATATCTCGAAAAGCATTTTAAAAAAATCTACTCGAAATTGCTCAATAAATGGCGATGTAATAAACATACATAACCGAAATATTATGCATAAATTATAATATGCGGTAACACGCGATAAATACCCGTTTTCTACTAAAGCAATATGAACCCTGATAGTGAATGTTACAAAAAAATACACCGTTATTAGTTGTAGTAGTGCATAACAGAATAATTGATTTGTAAATGAATTAACCACCATAACTTTTTAAGCATTCATACAAATTTACCTAATTATAGGGAACCATTTAACAAATGGTGACTTCACTTTGGTTGATAGCGGCGAGGCGTCTATATATTTACCTTGGTCTGAGTTGATAATGGGGTTTATTTGACTCGCGGTAGTGATAGGAATGATTACATAAAACCTTTATAAAATTATCGTTTATCGGTATTTTTATCGAAATTTTTCGATAATTATCGCTGACAAAAATTTACTGATTACCGATAAATTATCGGTTTCGATTATCGGTTTGCATGCCTTACTCTGAATCTTTCGTCTAAATGTTCTCTGACAATTCTTGCGAAGTGGCATGGAGCGCCGTCGTTTTGGAAAATCATGTGCCTACTGTAAACAGGTCCATCTTGTAATAGGCCCTTGAGGTTATTTCGCAAGAAATTCAGGTAGGCCTAGGGTTGCCATCCGTCCGGGTTTCCCCGGATTTGTCCTAGTTTAGAGGGCGTCCGGGGAGTGTCCGGGCGGGGTTTCATTTGTAGTCCGGATTTAAAAATTTCAAGTCTTGGGCAGCCGCCGCACAGTGGTTTGACTCCATACAAGAGGTCGGATATATAGGGTACTAAAATGTTTAAGTCGTTATTTAATAATATTGAATATGCCGTTCGATTGCTATTATAAAACTAACCAAATGTTATTCTATTATAATTAGTGCTTAGACTTATAGTTCAGGAGTAAATGGCATAAAACTGATTTTAATGTATGGGAAGCAAAGTACAAAAGTCTGTAGACTGCGTGTTTCGCTTTCGTCTTATTTCGTTCTGGGGTCTCTATGGTACGTTCTTGAAGAAAATGTGTCGCATTATGTCAACTAATCAAATATAATTCTATTGCACGTTACGCCTGGGGGCTGTCCATTAATCACGTGAGGTTCGAAAGGGGGGGAGGGGTTCGGCAAAAATCACTAAATATCACAAGGGGGGGAGGGGGGGGGGGTATAGTAAGATATCACGTGTACTTATTTTTTAGTTTTTTCTTATTTCTAAACCGAAAAGCGGCGTGTAGTGTAATCTTGACTCGCCGTTGCTAGGCAACGAACGAAGTCCTCGCGCGTCGCGACTTCTCCCGGGCTCGGCTTGCCGGTCGTCAGTTATTCTGTTATTTTGGCGTCGAATACATGCGTAAACCGTTACCTCGTATGTTTCGCATTAACAATGTCTAAACTAGGTGATCTGTATAAAGACCTATTTGCAGAGTATAAGAAATGAAAAAACCTAGTGTGGCTCAGAAAGAATTTAATGAGTTGTGGGCTAATTCGAAACAAAAATATACTACAAAAGAAGAATTAATGAAGTGGGCAAATGATCTTTTATAAGATTACCGCCGAAAGCACCAAGCAAAGAAGTCTTCCAATATTCTCTATTATTGTTCTACCTAATTCTAAAAAGGTAAGTTAAAACTAATAGTTATCTAAGGACATTGTTCTAATAAATAAGACTTTACCTATAGTTTATTTGCAGCGTAAATGTTATTGTTAAATTTTATGATTTATATAATAAACACCCCTTACCATCGATAAATCCAGTAAATCCACTATCAAATCACAATCAAAGGTCACTGAACTCACACAGACCAGGCGCGAAACGCGAAAGCACATAAAATACTAAACGAACACAGATGATGTAATATTTTTTGTTCAGAATGTAGATAATATATCAAAGAACGTAACTCAGTAAACTTCTCCATACAAAAGTAGACTGACATGTGAAATAAGGTTTATAATCAAATGGGCGAGCGCGGTAGTCGGCTACCGCTCGGTGTTTTACGGTGAAGTATGGCGCGATTGGCGCGGTAGTGGGCTACCGCTTAGAGATAGAATATAGATAAAATTCTACTTATTACGTATTAAGTACCTACTTATTTATTTTTAAGATATAAAAAAGTTAATCAATTAATCTCTTAGGTTTTTAACAGTTTTAGCTAGTCGTTGGCGTACAGGAATATTATACCTACTTCTCACCGCTCGCTGGACTACAAAAGTAGGTATATTGAGCTGAACCTTGTCTACGAAGCATGGGCTTATCAAACGTAAAAAAACAAAGTAAAACGTAAGTCGTGGTGGTTGTAAGGTGGATGTTATATTACTATTGTAACACATTTGGCGCCTTTTTATATATTAATATCTTACCACCTTGTGAAAAACTACAATATTTTTATGCCTATCGTAGTTCATACTATTGGACTGAAAGATTCTCTAATGAACGATGGCAATATTATCTTGCATACATAGGTACCCATTATTCTAGTGAAAATATGAGGATTGTGCATGGTTTATGTGCCGTTTCGAATTCTTATTGTAATATCAGAAAAAAATCAAATTACTGGGGATGGTTAATTTACTTGCACAAAATTATCTTTACTTGCACGATAATAATTACATTATTAAATTTTCAGAATGCCAGCGAAAATATTCCTATTTTGTCAATCACATCCAATGACCCAAGTTCACCTGTAAAACTTCCTACGTCTACGTAATGCGTCTCACCGATCTGTGCGGGAATTACTGTCGAAGGCAATTCAAAAAATTCAAAATTGAATATTTATTTATTCAATAATATCACAAGGACCACTTTGAATCGTCTTCTTACATGCTAGTGAATCTAGGTGCCGGTTCCTCCTAACCCCAGTTTAAGAAGAATCCGGCAAGAAACTTGTCTGGTCTTAACACTTTTTTGTATGATCCTTGACAATTCTGTTACGGATGCCGAGTCGAGTTGGAGCTGATTCATCCCAACCTTTTTTGTCATGTAAATAATCAGATATTTTATAATATGCTTTAATAGACAGTTTCTGTTTAATTACGAAGCGTACACATTGCCCTATAAAAGACTTATTAACTTTAGCGAGCCTAACAGTGGGTACAGCGAGTTTATCTTTATTTCTAGTGTTAATACTATGATTATTGCATTTTTTTTAAATAAATGCATATTTTTGTGCACATACATTCAATTTTCGTATATATACTGACAAGGCACTGTCATAATATTAACTTCTTTAAACTTATTTCTAAGTAATTCTCTAGGGCCCATGTTATAAATTGCACGAACAGCCCTCTTCTGCAGCACAAATATGGTGTTAATATCAGCAGCACTCCCCCACAACAGAATGCCATACGACATAATGCTATGAAAGTAGCTGAAGTAAACGAGTCTAGCGGTATCTACGTCGGTAAAATGACGGATCTTTTTAACAGCGTATGCCGCAGAGCTGAGTCTCTTCGACAATTTATCTATGTGCGGGCCCCATTGCAGTTTATTATCTAAAGTAATGCCTAAGAACACTGTGGTGTCGACGAGATCTAACTTTTCGTTTTTAATTTTTACATTAGCTTTCACCTGTTTAAGGTTGGGCAGTATAAAACGAACGCATTTAGTTTTTTTCTCGTTTAGTAATAAGTTGTTTACATTAAACCATGTTACAACTTTAGAGATTGCATTGTTTACATCGTCAAGATTAGTAAGTCGTCGCTTTAATTTAAATAAAAGTGACGTGTCATCAGCAAACAGTACAATCTCGTGATCATCCTTTACAAGTTTAGGTAGATCATTTATATAAATTAAAAACAAGAATGGCCCGAGTATTGATCCTTGTGGTACACCCATTTTTACCATTGAACCTGGAGAACGCTTTCCATTTACATCTACTCGTTGTGTTCGGTCACTTAAGTAGGATAAGAAGCTTAAGTGAAACTCCCTTAACACCATAGTGATGTAGTTTGCTGATTAGAGTTTCATGATGAACGCAATCAAAAGCTTTCGACAGATCACAAAAAATACCTAAGGCATCGCGTGATTCCTCCCAGATATCAAAAATATGTGATATTAACTCAACACCGGCATCAGTCGTTGAGCGTCCCTTTGTAAATCCGAATTGTTTACTGTCAAGTAAATTGTTGGTATTAAAATGCCGTTGTAATTGGTTTAGCATAAGTTTTTCAAATATTTTACTAAATGTAGGAAGTACTGATATAGGTCTAAAGTTACTAGGATCGGAATGACTACCTGATTTGAATAGAGGTATGATCTTGCTATGTTTCATTAAATCAGGAAATACTACACTGTCAATACATTTATTAAATATGAGAGCTAGATCTGGTGCAATAATGTCAATTAGTGGTTTTATAACACTGACAGAAATTCCCCAGAGATCAGTGGTCTTTTTTACATTAATCATTTTGAATGCCTTGATAATATCGTTATTGTCCACATGTTCAAAGTAAAATTGTGTGACACATTCAGGTAAACTATCTTTTAACAATGATTCTGCTATTACATGAGAAGAGTTTAAAGACTTTGTAGTGGAGACTGGAATATCAGTAAAAAAAGTTTCAAATGCATTTGCTACATCTATATCTTGCTTAATGATATTATTGTTGATATTTAAATTTATTACACTTTTATGAGTTTTGGATTTTCCGGTCTCAATATTAATTATTTTCCAAGTTGCTTTTATTTATTTTTTAATTTTAGTACTTAAATACTGAGATTTAGCAAAGCCACAAACATTTTTAAAGATTTTTGAGTAATTTTTTACTTTTTCTTTAAACTCTTCACTAAAGTTATACGTTTTTCACTGTACAATTCATACAAGGTACGGCTACTCTTATGAATACCTGCTGTTGCCCACTCACAAAATGTTGAACTGCCAGAGACCACAATAGTTTTGGATGTGAAAATGGAACTGAATACTTTATTAAATTCAGTGAAAAATGTATTGTATAAATCATTTGGATTATCATCATTATACAACAAAAAGGGCAAGTTGGTATCCAGGTTCAATCTTACTTTCTCTATAAACGATCAGTGGTAACTGGTATATAAGTAATTTTTTTTTGTATATCTTTATTATTCATTTTAGTTTCTATTTGAACTAGTTGACCGAGATGGTCAGAGTGAATTAGTAATTAGTAATTAATTATATTTTTGCTTATTATGTTTGTATTGGTAAAGATATTATCTATGCATTTGGCTGAAGTGGCAGTTATTCTAGTTGGCTCCATAAATGTAGGTTCAAGACCAAATGAATTAAATAAACTAGTTATTCTGGTACTTAATGAATATTTCTCAAGCAAATTTATATTAAAATCACCGCATACAACAATTTCTTTATTTGATTTTGTAATGGACTTGTGCAAAATATCCTCCATAATTTTCTCAAAAATATCAAATGAGGCGGTTGGTGGGCTATAAGTGCTTATAACAAGGAACCGCTCCAACTCTATGCAGGCTATCTCAATGTGTCTTTCTACATTGAGTTTTTCTTTGACCAATATTTAAACTAGAAACCTGAGCTAGAGGCAATAGAGAACGCAATCAGTTCGGCTTGTTACGCATTAAGGAGTATTAGAGACGAAGTAAGTATGGAACAACTGAAAACGACTTATTATGCTCTTGTGGAGTCAAAACTGAGATATGGTGTAAAGTTTTGGGGTAACAGCTATGACTACAATATGAATAGAGCTTTTACTATAAAGAAACGTGCAATACGTACCATGGTACGCATACCACCATGGGAATCATGTAGAAATCATTTCATGGAACTCCATATTTTGACTCTACCTAGCCTATATATCCTTGTAACTCTTATGGACATTATCAGACATCCGTCAAAGTATGAAACACAAGAACAAAGAGCTGCAAGACTAGATACAAGAAGAAAAGATCTTGCGACCCCACTGTGTCCGAGGTTAAATATTGTTATGCATGGTTGTAGATATCAGGCCGTTACACTGTACAACTCACTTCCGGTGGCTATGAAAATCATAGAAAGTCCCACTACATTTAAGTCTGCATTGATAAAGCTTTTGTTGGAGGGGTGCTTCTATACAGTTGATGACTTTAAATTAAGAAAAATGTGATTATTTGTACTTATTGACATACATGCTACTCTTTTATATTATTATAATGTTTTTAGGCTTAAGTATTTCAGACACAATGTAAAAATTGTTATTGAATAAACTCTTATCTTATCTTATCTTACAGAGTGGGCGACAATGTCTTTGCGTTCTTTGAATTTTATTTGTTTATTTATTAATATTAATGATCCACCTCTTATAGAATGTACTCTGCAGAATTCCTTTACGTTCTAAAAACTGAAAGGAAAACCGACTTCATTTAATAAAAATATTTAGATGATTTATTTTTTCCAGCTTTTTTGATTTAAAAACCAAACTACTGAAACGATTTTGAAGAAATTTCTATGGGACCAATCGAAAATTATAACTTTTCATAATTTTTGAAATCGGTTCATATATGGCGGAGTTATGAGGTAACAAATATATAAACAAAACACAAAAAAAATTGAGAGCCTCCTCCTTTTTTTAAGCCTAAGTTAAAAAGAGAATAGGTAACTTATAACACCTTTGCCTTTTTTATTTTTTCCGAAATAAAAAAAGTAGGAACCTATGTACTTATTGCCTTTGGCGGCCTCGATACTAGATAAACGTGGGTGCAATGTCTATTCGGTGAACCGATTCCGATATATCGGAACGGTTACGTCGTTAAAATATTCGTCGAGTTCAATCAAATTGACAATTATCAACCTCAAATGATCGCACCGTCTGTTATATCAAAGTATTACAACATCGATCGTTCAAAGTTCAAAACGAGTCGAAACGATGTAACTGAAAGTAGGTTTTGCAAGATTATGGTTTCGATATTTCGTTTATCGTTTAGCGGAGTAGACCACCTACGAGATACACAACACAAGTAATCTCAGCGCATCTCTACATGAATGATATAGGTTATCCACGTTTGGCCATATCCAGTAATGGTCATTATCTGCGACCACCCATATGTTAGCCAAGAAAGGGTTGAGCAAGTGCTACCTGTGGGGGTTGGGGGTGGATTTACACCCCTCATTTGTTTGCGATGACCCCCGAGCTATCTCCGACGTCTTCGTATCGTGGAGATTAGGCGTGGCTTACATTATTGTGCTTTTGTTGGTGGAATTACAACGTGGACTGTGCCGGTGAATTACTGGGTGGTGCAGGGAAATTACGGATGCTTTTTACAGGCTTTTGTTGAATTCATATTTTATGATGCCAGGTCTTGTAGTGTCGTTGGTTAGGTACTTACATACTAACCTTCATCCTCATCTACAACACGATGATTTCACCTACTGCTGCACTTCTCCTCATAAATATACTTTAAAATAATTACAGAAATTTACAGAATAATATAAAATACATGTGAAACAGTAGAGCTATCTAAGGACCGTTTAAAACGATCTATAGATAGCTCAACTCCTCCAGTTCACTGCCAGAGGACAGCGTCTCCGAGATACTGGCGGCATTGCCACGTCGAATGGCAATGCTAATACGCTGGGCCAGATAGGAGCCAGCTCTTGGTTTTGAAAACACAATACTAACACATTCTCATTATTGAACTTATACCTGTTTCTATGTAAAACAGATATGTATTTACGATTTGAATATTTTTTCACGTGAAAGGATATAGTTGTCGGTTAGTACCTACCTAAATTTCATTAAAATTGGTTTAGTTGTTTGGTTTTTAAATCGAAATAGCTGGAATAAATTGTCATTCGAATAAACGAAATTTTGATATCTTGCTTTCCTGTGACTTCCCAGTGGTGTTAAAAAATTTCGAAAAATAATACTCTACTAAAAAGCGTAAAATAAAAACATTTTAACTGACTAATAAATAGGAGGAGGATCTATTCGTTTGTTTTATCAAATTCAATTCATTTTATGAAGTCTGTTTTCATTTTAGTTTTTAAAAAGTAATTATTTTGTAAATACATATTATTCATAGAAAAACACTCGAACCAACACAAATATTTGTAGATATTTGCATTTCCCGCAGCGGGAATCGAACCGGCAACCCTTTGCATCTCAGGCGGGCCCTCGCCCACTGCACCGTAGAGGTCATCATATCAGTGTTTAGATATTTACGTGCACGTTTTTAGCAGAGTTCTTGTATCTTGTACCTCCTTACAGCAACGTGGTTTTAAGGTACCAGCGGTGTTTGCACGGTCGTTTAATATTAAGCCGGTACAAGATATTTACGCGCAATATTAGTACCATGCGGCTCTTAGCTCCTTACACCACTTAGGCTAACTGTTTTTACTAAGATTGGAAACTTCTAAGTGATACCATATCTCTCAAACTTGGTGTATGTCGGTACTGTTGAGATTTTAGAAGTTTACTGCGCATAGCAGGTAAACTAAATCAGGTGGGTAAGTACCTACTATATTTCAAACTTTTGAAATCGTGTTCGTGTTATGATATATTGAATAGGCAGATATATTTTTTGTGCTATCCTACCAATTTATTCTAATAATTCCTTAATTATTTGGTGTTTAGTATTTTAATACTAAAAGTAGTAGCCTATTTTTGGCTACTTCTTAACCTTCCGTGAGCCTTATGGGAACACACAAAAAAAAATTGCCGAATTGGTCGAGCCATTCTCGTGTATGTGTTTAGCAACATTCATTTTTATTTATAGAGATATAGATAATCTGAAACGGCTTCAATGATTTTCACGAAATTTAGTATGCAGGGGTTTCGGGGGCGATAAATCAATCTAGGTAGGTTTCATTTTTAGAAAACGCAGTTTTATCCGTATTTTATACAAAGCAAAGCTCAGTAATCCCGGTACTGAGATTTAAACTTCAGGTTCGTATATCAATCCATTAAAAAAAATCCTGAATCGATGCACCGAGTAAAAAAATAAAACACAATTAAAAACTTAATATTATAAAATTTTCCTTACTTCAGTATTTCACAATGCCTGGTCTTATGTAAGTAGGTACCTAACACACAAGCATGCCACCGTCAATAACATAGTTGCTACCGGTGATACTTCTCGCTTTATCACTCGCAAGATACACGACCAGATCCGCGATCTCCTCCGGCTGGCTGACTCGTTTCAACGCCGTAATTTCTTTTATAGAATCCCAAGAAACGTCAACCCCAGATGCCTTTAAGATCGGGGTTTCCACGGGCCCAGGGCTCACTGCGTTCACTCTGACTCCTTGTGGAGCGAGTTCCATAGCCGTGATTCTTGAAAAGTGATCCAATCCCGCTTTGGAGACGCAGTAAACCGCATTTCCAGAAGGCGAAAAAGCCTTTACAGTGCTAGAGCCAGCCACGCTCGATATATTCACGATGTTTCCTTTCGATTTGATGAGATAAGGAACGGCTAGGTTTGTGAGGATGAAGACAGAACGCAGGTTAACATTCATCACTTCATCGTAAATATCCACTAGGTTCTGATCTCCCACTGCCGCTGATTTTATAATCCCTGCATTATTGACAAGCACGTCTAGCTTCCCGAATTTTTCCACTGTTTTCTTGACGACGGTTTTGACTTCGTCTTTAGAGACATCGGCTTTGATGATGAGGGGTGCTTTGCCGACTTTAGTGATTTGAGCGGCGACGTCGTTGAGTCTGGCTTCGTTTCTGCCGACGATGGCCACCTGCGCGCCTTCCTTGGCGAAGTGGAGGGCGATAGCGGAGCCGATGCCGGAGCTACCTCCGGTGACTAATACGACCTTGTTCGCGAAACTCATCTTTGATACTGGCTGTGAATTGTTGCCGCTTTTATTTATATTACTTAGGCAGGTACTGTTAGTACCAAGTGATTATGGAAATCTAATCGCCATAGTCACAGTTTACAATGTAGTTTTTAGTCTTAGTAATGTAATATAAAAGTGTAGGTATAGAGATTCCAAAATTGTAAAAATCAGCGAATAAGGGCTATTTTTATTTTGTATTTATTTAATCGCCGTGGAGATATAATGTAATTATGTATTTATTTAGTGAGTACGGTTAATTACCAGTTACACTAATTAATAATTCTATTTTCCAGTAATTACAAACATAATAATAATAACAAATAGAAAACCAACAAAAAAACAAATTATATAAATATGAAGTCTCGCTAAAACTCGAGAACGGCTGGTCTGATTTCGCTAATTTTGGTTTTGATTTATTTGTGGAAGTCCAGGGAAGGTTTAAAAGGTGAGATAGTATGAAAAAAATGCTTGGTTTTTTATTTATTGATTCTGAGGCGGTACGAAGTTTGCCGGGTCAGCTAGTTATTATATATAAATAGTAATTAATAATTGAATACAATTGCATGCTCATTCATCAGTCTCACAAAATCTCAGGCATAGGTACCAAAATAATCTTCTTTCACTCATCGGTGATCTTTACCGATCACAGTCCGACTTTGGACAGTCTATTTAGAGCGGTGAGGGTGCGAGGGGAGAGAGGGAGAATTGGCGCGAGCAACTGATAAACTATTATATTTGATTTTGTTGTTATCTACATTTTTTTAATCAATGCTGGCAATTCTGTTGTTTCGCCGGACTAGCTAAAATTTTCGAAAATATGGACGACCTTATTTTGCTACCAATAAAGTTCAAATTAGATTACCCATTTTATATCACATTTCTAAAATAAGTTAAAATTATTTTTTGTTTTATTGCTACAATTTTTATTCCAATTAATTCCTTTATTGAAAACAAATTTCCGCAGTTTTTATCAACACCTCCTTACATGATGACTAAGTTGATGACGTGTTTTACACGTCAGTTATACGTTAATTTAGGATATGTCACTAAACATTTTATTCTAATTCAGACTTTAATTCAAACATAAGAAGATCGTTTTTGCTTTAGGAAATGTTAGTTACTCTAGAGAAACAACTGAATTCTAATATCCTAATGGAACTATTGGTGAATACGTAGGTACCCGTACACGTAGGCAGGTAACTTCAACAAGGCAAGGTCATGCGGATATGTTTAAATATCATTAGCTTTTATTAGCATCAACATGTCAAACACTGATTGGTTACTAAATAAGTAGGTAAGTAGGTGCACCTACTTATTACGTAATCGATGTTTCTCGAACGAATAATAGAGCTCCAACTGGACGAACATCCTTGGAAAATCACATGTCATGCTGATGATGAACCTACGTAAGTGCTAAAGTGTTAAAAGTTACGTTATTGAATGAATAAACACTTTATATCTTAATAACATCTTGTCATTTGTGTAAATATATTTTGCTGATAATTGAAGACTGCTCAAGCTCCATTCAATTACAATGACATGACATTTTATGAAATTACTAGGTAGTTACCACTAGTTACCACTAGAGTATCTTAAATATGAGTAGAATCGTAAATCTTTGCATTATGTGTCTTATACCTTTGACATTAATAACACCCTACGTATCTATTTTTATCTAACATACTCTCGTAAGCTGTAAGTTGGCTTTGTCACGTTTACGCACACAAGTTGGCACATATTACTAGAGGCTGTTGTTAATGTATAAGGATGTTACTGCAACGTAGTTGATGGCAATTTTTCAACATTGCACAAAGCAACAAACAAACAATGCAGTTTCTGTTGAAACGGCAACCGTTTGAATTTACAAAGGCACTTTAGTGTCCCGCAATCTGTAGTCACTTCATCATTGATCGAGCGAGACAAGCGAGTGAAGATCTCAGTGGAAACTTAGATTATTTGGCTTTGTATGTTTGTGTGTTTGTTTGTACGACCGTAACTTTCGAATCTTTGATCCAATCTGCTTGACATTTATGTATGTTTAAAGATTGAAATTAGGAAATAAGCTGGTAACTTATTGATAAATAATTACGTTTTAAAAACTAAAAAGACAACCGACTTCATGTATATACATAAGGTAGCTACTGTAAAACGTTGAGGAGTTCCCTTGACTGTCCTTCGTCTTCCTCATCAGACCCCTAATGACAGTCACAACCCATCTAGGTGTACAGTTCTCATCAATACAAATGAATCAAGCCCAAACACCAGGTAATTGTTGTAAATCGTTGAGGAGTGCCCTCGACTGTATTTTGGTTCCATCATCAGATCGACTCCAGACCTTCATTAAATAGTATTGCTTTAAAATACTTTAATAAAAAATAAACAAACGCATAAGTCGCCACTACGATTTTCGAAAGTTCCCCTCGATTTCTCTGGGATGCCATCATCAGATCCCGGTTGCCTAATCATGGTACCACCCTTGGGATAACTACTTTCCAACAAAAAATAATCATCAAAATCGGTTCATAAACGACGAAGTTATCCGCGAACACACAAAAAAATATACATACAAATCGAATTAAGTAACCTCCTTTTTTTGTAGTCGGTTAAAAAAATTTCAAAGGGAGAATATTTTCTATCATCATATAATCTAAATGTCATGTTATATTATATAATTTCTTTGTTACAAAGATTCTAAAACAATTTAAATTATAAAATGTATAGCTTATGCGATCATAAAGTAAGTAATTATGGTGCCAGTAAGTTGATCTGATGATGGAGGGGAACTCTTCAATAAACAGACCGATTGAGCTGAATCTACTTATCTACTTATAGATCGATATAATTCGTATATCACGAGGATATCAGTTTGGGGCGACATACTAGTATTATTGAGGATTGTGTTAGAAGGGTGTTTTAACATCCTAGATAATAAATAATAGTTAAAAAAAACTAAAAAACAACTTTATATAGAAAACCAACCTAAAGAATATAAAATAAATTGTAATAAATATATAATAAATGTAAGTAAGAAAAATAATATAATATCTTAAAAAGCACACCACGCTTTTTTTAAAAAAAAAAACATTTTTTTCTTACTTACATTTATTAAAAAAATTATTTTATATACATATTTTAGTTTGGTTTTCTATTTAAAGCGTGTTTTTTAGTTTTTTTTAACTGTTATTTATTTTTTACTTTTTAGTTTTAGGATAATCGGATATAAAATATTTTTTTTCGAATTATTGCATTGTCATCGGTCTTTGACATGTGTGAAAAATTTGAATGAAATCTGGCCTTTCAAAGTGGGTCAAAATCGCGTCCTAAGGAGTCGGTTACAAACATACAAACATACATACAAGTGAAGCTAATATAAAGCGGACCTATAATATAGGAACTCATTACCTACTCACATCATTAAGAAGACGAGTCCCAAAGCCAATGTTTTGGTATATGTAAAACACTCAAAATAGCAAATTGTTTATAAGAAATTGTTGTACAACCCAAACAATTAAGATAAGGAACATACAAACCACTATCTCGTATATAATCCCACTGCAGTTTATCATTGCATCATTTATACGAATAAAACGTAGCAAACATGTTCTTACTGAACCATAATAATGAGTTTTATAAATAAAGTAGTCATCGTCACTGGAGGCAGTGCCGGTATAGGAGCTGCAATATGCGTACTGTTCGCCAAAGAAGGAGCCCACGTCGTCATAGTTGGCAGAAACGAAGCAAAACTGAACGAGATAGCCGATAAATGCTCACAAGTCGGTAAGAAGCCATTACCCATCAAAGCCGACATCACTAAAGATGAAGAAGCGAAGCAAATCATCGACAAAACAATTAAAAACTTCGGCAAAATCGATGTACTTATCAACAACGCTGGGATCCTTGGAAGAGGACAAAAGATTATATAAAAACCTTATTGAAGTTTACGATGATGTTTTAAACACGAACCTGCGACCTGTATTTCTACTAACAAACTTAGCAGCTCCGTTCCTCGCTAAAACCAAAGGAAACGTGGTTAATATATCAAGTGTCGCCGGCACGATGGGTAGCAATGGATACGCTGCGTACGCAACATCGAAAGCAGGTTTGAGTCACTTCGGATCGATTGCCGCATCGGAGCTAGCTGAAGTAGGAGTCAGAGTGAACACTGTAAGTCCAGGACCGGTAGAGACAGAGATCTTTGGGGATCGAAATGATATTAACGTCGAAATGCTGAAGGCTAAGACTATTCAGAACAGGGTGAGTAGACCAGAAGAAATTGCTGAAGTGGTCGCGTTTATTGCGAGTGACAAAGCCATTAGCATAACAGGATCCAATTATGTCATCGATTGTGGTTTACTAGCAAAGAGGTGATGTTTTCGAAGTAGTTAAATAATCAAATAATAAAAAATAAGAGGCTTTTTGTTTTACATCTGGAAATGTTGTTTGATCCAGTCAAAATTATAGGTTTGTTCTGTTATAGGTGGATACCATTCAGCTAGTGTTTTAAATACATCTAGGTATAAGTACTATAATATTATAAATGCGAAAGTGTCTCTGTCTGCTCTGTGTGTTACGTTTTCACGGCTAAACGGCTGAACGGATCTTGATGAAATTTGTTAAGAAGATGTATTGCATTCGAGGGAAGAACATAGGCTACTTTTTGTCTAAAAAAACCACCTTGAAGAGGGATGAAAGTTTGTTCGGGCAACTCATGTTTTCTTAAGTTAGAAATCTGAAAATACATATTTAGGCTTTTGGTAAGAAATAAATAAATATGTATTTCAACGTTTTCGAAAAATAATTCCCGAAGGGGTTAAAATAGAGGATTCAACTTGTGAGATGTTCTTTAGATGCACAGAATGCATTCAATCGAAAAATAAAAAAAAAAATATTATTACTAGCTGCTGCTCGCGGCTTCGTACTCATGGTACCCTACATAATACGTAGCCTATGTCCTTCTCCAAGGTGAAGGTGAAGACGATATCGTAATCTATCGTAAATTCATCAAAATCGGTCAGTGGTTTAGGCGTGAAAACGTAACAAACAGACAGACAAATACTTTTACATTTATAATATTAGTGTAGATGGAAGTATATGGATACTTTTTAATCTTAGACAATCAATCACACCACCTTCCTGCCCTTATCCAACGCTATGTGGGGTCGCACAACATATTTCCTCCTATTTACCTCTATCAGCCATAATCTCACTACTCACGTCTTTCTTACTCATACCGTCCTTCACACATCCATCTTATCCATGACCTACCTCTACTTTTGTATCCAATCTTATGAATAAATATTGATGGACAATCCACACGACACCATCTAGCTACTAACTGAGCATAGCTTGTATTATGGTGAACAGATAACTGCTAGAATACTTATATATTTTTAATACATACTTATGATACTTTATAACACCCAGACATAGAACAAACATCTTTGTTCGTCACACAAATGTTTGTCCTGTATTAGCGCCATATACGTATGGCCCTTTCTTTTATTTTTTACCCGCATTAATTCACTTTTTTCTAACAACTGGCCTTTGGTTCCTGCACGGTAAGACTCTGCGCGCAGCCTCGAACGCCGACGGTTGAGCTCAGCAGAAGCTCGCTTTTCCAAGACTTCCATCTTTATATTTCGAACTATACTTTGACATTTAATGGTACTGCTACCATCTCGGAGTGATAACCGCATTCGTGAGCAATAAAGCTACTGCTGTCCAGAAGTAAGCTTTTCATCCGCGCCGCGCTGCCATTGTGTTTGTGACATGTAAAGTTAACGCATCTACTTCTGTCGGTAATCGACAGATATCGAAGGCCGCTATAGTTTTACCTCACCAAGAGAGGAAGAGGAAGAAGGAATGACAACAAGATCAGCCCAGAAGTAGCGCTACCAGGCTTTGGACGAATCTCTAAGCCTACCTACAGGCTAAGGATTGAACATGCACGTTTCCCGTATCGAGGTGATCGTAGCTTGTTCTGTACCTTGCGCGTGGAATTAAGGTCAGTCTTTCTTTAATCCATTTCTTTAATTATACACGTTTCTGATCCCCAAGTGGAGTCGCTGTTAGCTATATAAATTAGCTACCGCGCCCAAACATCCTGAAAGAATCTAATCCTCGACATACAGAAGACAGAGCTGCTACCAACTGATCTGACAGGGTAGTTAATAGTCTTATAGTTAACTAGCGACCCGCCCCGGCTTCGCACGGGTGCAATGCTGATACTAAATATACTACAGATACTTAATATCTTTATATACAACGTTATCTAAGAGAATAACATAACCCAAGAGATAGACATACCATCGTGGACTTTTTTGTAGACCTTTTTAAGGTGTACAATACTGTAGTTAATTATTTTGATCTATCTTGTAGGGTTCAGTCAGTGTTTGCTATGTAAGCGTAAAAAAATGAGTTTTTTTAGGACATCACATTAGAAACCTCTAAAATTATCAGTGTTTCTCTACTATATAAAGCATTTATTATACATATAAACCTTCCTCTTGAATCACTCGATCTATTAAAAAAAACTGCATCAAAATCCGTTGCGTAGTTTTAAAGATCTAAGCATACATTTTATACTGCGACTTTGTTTTATACTATGTATGTAGTGATCACTAAGGAAATAATCAAACGACAGACAACACCCACCATTATAACAATCCATATATACAACAAAGTCGTCATAGTTACACCACTTATAACTCCAGAACCACTGGTGGACCGAATTGGATGAAACTTGAAATGAATATAGATAGTAACTTGGATTAAGATATAGGCTATTTTATATCCCGGATAAACAACGGCAAAGGGGCGGGTGAAGCCGCGGGTGACCACGAGCGCCATCTATCAATATTTATCCGTAACTTTGTTAACACTGTAATTATTACAATAATTTGAATATATATTTTTTTATAGTGATAGCAGTACTTTAACATTTTTTTGTGAAGTTGTTACCACCCAACGAAGTGGACACGGGTCAGCTAGTACCTTCTACAAATATCTTATTATTATCTTATTATCTTATCTTATCTAACTTTATCACAGCTGATTCCCACTGAAACACCAAAGACCAAACACCATCCTTCCTTTCGTTCATCGCAGACTCTTTTCTATCTAACTACTAAGTCTTATACCAAAGATAATCTTCGAGGAAGGCTGCCATATTAATCTATGATTAAACATAATAACCCTAATGGTGACCGCTAAACCTATAGAAACCGCGTCAGAGCATTGTGAGCACGAATAACAATAAGGTGAGCATTATAACAGAATGAGGTACAGTAGGTATATTAACGGTATTGTTCTACTGTCATGGACCTTGGCCGAACTAAACCATATATTCATCCTATTATGCCATCTTGAATGAGGCCCGTAGTCTTATAGGCGGACTCACAGCTACCGAAGATGGCAAACTTTGGAGATCAATTGCTCAATCTACTAATTAATGTTCCAATAGATCGGACACCAGCCTTCTTCCTAATTGAGTTTTAATTTTGGTAGATTAAGACTCAATTAGGATGTAGATTGGTAAACGGTGACTCTTTTAAATTTTGAATACTTTTTGACGACCTCTGTGGCGCATTGGGCCAGGGTTCGGCTGAGACGCAGACGTTTGCGGGTTCGATTCCTGCCTTAGGACAAATGTTTGTATGTAGGTATTTGTCACGGCTCTGGGTGCTTCTATGTATTATATTAGGTTGGGGAAAAAGTCTTTTCGCATTATAGTATGTATGAACTTGTAATAAAATCTCTTTGGCTATACAATTTGTATCTGGCTGGTTTTGGTATCATTAAATGTTTAATTTTTAAAGATCATAATTCCAAATTCAAATTAGAAAAATGTGTGATTTTTATTTGTTTTTCGTACTGTCAAGGTAAGTGAATCTAATAAAGAAATTCGATACATTTTAAAATTTTACTACAAAAAAGGTAAAAATGCATCCGGAATCCGGTTTTGAATTTTCTTAAAAAATGCGAAGAAACTTTTTCCCCAACCTATTATGTATGTTTTTACGGTATACATATAAAAATAAGTATTATATTAGTCATGTGTGGTACCCATAACATAAGTATTATATTAGTCATGTGAGGTACCCATAACACAAGTATTATATTAGTCATGTGTGGTACCCATAACATAAGCTCTGCTTAATTTGGGACCCGATCGCTTCGTGATTTAACATGCAGATATAGAGAAGCTGAAATGAAGATCTCTGATCATCAAGAAAATGTGAATAATGTTGTATTTTTAAACAATGACAGCATCTATGTGCATGTGTGTAATAATAGTACACAGACTGACCCACCCAAGTGTAAGCAACTGCCTCCCAAACCAGCAGTACACCAGTCTACTGTGGTACAGGCTGCAAAGGTTAAACCTCCGGTTAGACAGCTCGAACCCTGTCTCCAGACCTGGAAGACTGTATAGTACTCTGACAAGATAGGTACTGGCATGGGAGTACTTCTTGGTGGACTAATGAAACAGGCATTCAAAAATAACTGTTACACAGATGTCTCCATGGGCTATTTTACCGATAGAATAAAAAATGATAAATTCTTAGACAAAGACACTACCTTGATTGTTCAATTAGGTGAAAGTAGTGGTGTCAAACGATTCGACTTAATTAAACTAATTGAGACCCTGTTAGAAAAGCTAGATCTTGGGCTAGGGAAACTAATTTTATGTGCTTTCCCTTACTCAAAATCATTGAGTGTTAAAGACAATGACAAAATATTCAGTTTGAATTTAATACTTTACAATTTGACATGTCGTCATTTATTCATTTATATTTAGACACTAATCATTTTATTAATAATTTTTATTTGACAAAAGGTAATGTATACCTTAGTAGACGTAGTAAGTTAATTATTGCTAAATTGTAAGCATTTAATATTTCTGATTCTGTTATTAGAACTATAACACAGTGTAATGACAACCCCATATTTAGTAATAGTACTGGAGGAAAAAATGTAGTAGGGCCAACTGATCAGCATTTAAACTGACCAAGTCGACAATGGGAAAAACAGGCAGTTTACATGTAGTTCACCAAAATATGAAAGGCCTGCCCAGCAATGTATTAGAATAAGCATTATTTTTAAATCATTTCAGTGTAGATATTATGTGTATCACTGAACATTGGATGGTACAATCTGAGGTACTTCCTTTCTACGAAAATTACAATATTGTCAGAAACTATAAACGCAATAGCGCAATACGTGGTGGCTCGTTAATTATTGTAAAAAATAACTTAAAATGCAAGGAGCGTAAGGATATTAGAAATCTTTCTATTGAAAGAATTATTGAGGTGTCGTTTGTCGAGCTGGAGCGGCATGTCGTCGTGAGCGTTTACCGTCCTCCAAATGCTGATTTTGGGTTATATGAATGCACTATGGAAGAAGTATTGCAAAAAATAGCTTGTGATAAGATCATAATTGTTTGTGGTGATTTTAATAAAAATATTCCGATTGATCCATTATCAGAAAGACTTTTAAACTTATTTAAGTGTTTCAATTTAAGTCCTCTTTTTGATGAACCTACAAGAGTGACACTAACAACAGCCATTTGTCTAGATAACATTTATTGCAGTTGCACACCAGTTCATAAGTGTATACTAAAACATTTTAGTTCTGACTATTACGGTCACTGCGCCACCTTTTCTTGTGATCGTATAGTTGAAGCTCAGAACTTTACTCACCGACCTATTACAGAGAGCCGCATCAAAACATTTCAAAGTAGAATTGAACACAAAGTTTCCCTTGTACCATGCATCGATGATCCAAATGATCTTTTCACCACATTGTCTAATTTAATAATTAAAGAACATGCTGATATATTTACAGTAAAAACATGCAAAACAAAAAATTGTGCTAGATATGTCGACTAGGCTACACCGGGTATTTATAGAAGTAGGAATACATTGTATGAATTATATGCTACCAGAGAGACAATGTTAGATGATCCAGTTTTTATCATATATGTTAGGAATTACAAAGAAGTCTTCAAAAAAGTTTGTCATGCGGCTAAGTCACTGTTTTTGAGAAAAATAATAGAAAATTCAACAAATAAAATAAAAGCAACTTGGAAATTAATTAATAATAAAACAGGTAAAGCAAGGGCTCGCAATATACAGTTCAAATGAAATATAAATGGTACAATTTTGATTAAAGAACAGGATGTTGCGAATGCATTTGATAGTTTTTTCTCAGATATACCAAAAATAGTGACCAAATCGTTAAACTCTTCAGCCTCCAGAGCTTCCGTTCTATTAGAATCTAGTGTTGCAAAATGTATGAATGAGTTTAGTTTTAGCTACATTAACGAGGCTAGTATTGTAAAAGCATTCAAGTTAATTAATATAAAAAATACAGAAGATCTTTGGGGAATGTCTACAAAGGTGCTGGGTGTCATTATCTTAGATATTGCACCATGTTTAGCTTATATTTTTAATAGATGTATCGACGAGGAAGTTTTTCCCGATCTCATGAAACACAGTAAACTCATTCCTATGTCTAAGTCTGGAAGTGAAAGTTATCTTGCTAATTATTGACCGATATCAATATTACCTGCTTTAAGTAAAATCTTTGAAAAAATAATTCTTAATCAGTTATTATACTACTTAAAAGTTAACGGCCTGCTACATAGTAATCAATACGGATTTACAAAAGGTCGATCAACAGCTGATGTATACCTGCACTCTTAAAGCATATATTTGAGTCCTGGGAGAAGTCACAGGATGCAGTTGGGGTATTCTTTGATCTATTTAAGGCCTTTGACTGTGTGAATCATGCAACCCTAATCACAAAGTTAAAATATTATGGCATTAAAAACCGGGCGATTGACCTCATACAGTCTTATCTATCCAATAGAGTCCAGAAAGTAGACGTGGGTGGTGAGAGGTCTTTGGGATCAATTATTGATATAGGGGTACCTCAGGGATCGATACTAGGCCCTATTTTATTCCTAGTATACGTTAACGATTTACCTTTTTTTGTAAAAAATATTTGTGATATAGTTTTATTTACAGACGACACGTCTTTAATTTTTAAAGTTGATAGAGGTAAAACCAGTATTTGCGATAACGTAAATGAATCCTTATCGTTAGTTCTTAACTGGTTCACTGTAAATAATCTTTTGCTTAATTCCAAAAAAACTAAATGTTTCAAATTCACTTTGCCAAATGTTATTCATAGCCCGTCCTATATAGAAATAAATGGAGAGGCAGTGAATCTTGTAAATTCCACGATCTTCCTAGGTCTTAATATTGATGCAAAAATAACAGTGGGGACCACAAATTGAAACACTTGCTGGTAGGCTTAGTTCCGCTGTATATGCAGTTCGTGCGATACGGTGGCTTACTGATGAAGCTACAGCTAGACTAGTTTATTTCAGTTACTTCCATAGTATTATGTCATACGGCATCATTCTCTGGGGGAAAGCAGCTGATATTGGTAAAATATTTGAAATTCAAAAAAGGGCAATACGTGCCATTTATAAAATGAAACCACGAGAATCTTTGAGATAAATATTCAAAGAAATTAATATTCTCACAATAGCTTCACAATATATATATGAAAATTTGTTATATACACATAAAAATAGAGATGGGATTCAGCAAAATAGTGACCTTCATAAAATCAACACTAGGAATAAACATAAATTATAGATCCCTAGGTTTCGACTAGAAAAAGTTAATAAGTCATTTATGGGGAACACGGTGTGCTTCTATAATAAGCTTCCTGAAAATGCTACTAAACTACCTATTAAGAAATTTAAAGCATACATTAAAGGTAGTCTTTTGAAGAAAGCTTATTATAATATAGATGACTATATTATTGATAAGAATGCATGGCCTCATGTCGCTCCGCCGTCAGACAGTTAACCGACACACTTGAAATGTATAAACTCTCTTGTATTGTATTGTATTGTATTTCGTAATTAAGGTAGTTATAAGATGGATCATATAAAAAAGCGCTAGGACCAAGACGAGTTTCTTGCCAATTCTTCTCGAGCTTGGGTTAGGATGAATTGGCACCTAAATTCACCTAGTATGTAAGACGTTTCAAAGTGATCCTTGTGATTGTATTGAATAAATCATCTTTTGACTTGACTTGACTTGACTTGATGATGCTGTGTGAAATGTCCATTATTATTTATTTATAATATTTAAATATTGGGATGTTTATTTATTAATCAGCATGAATAAACACCAGTTAAATTTTCCAAATAGTAATTACACACTACTTCATAGAATAGAATATAATATATCTTTATTGCACACCTTATGAAATATAGTACGTCATAATAGCAATAAATAAACAAATTATAAAAATTTGAAATAGTAACATGTATTGTTCATTTATTTATAAACTAGTGACCTGCCACGGCTTCGCACGGGTGCAATGCTGATACTAAATATACTACAGAATGGTTCAGCCAGCGTTTGCAATATAAGCGCAAAAAAATGTGTTTATTTACGACATCACATTAGAAACCACTAAAACTATCAGTGTTTCTCTACTAAAGGGTCTTCCAATAGGCACGTCCGAACTTTGACAGTTGGTAGCGGCCATCTTGTTGAAGCTACATCTGTCAAATTGGTTGTAATTTATTCATTCTGTTTTGCCAAATCATCATGGATAGCTATAGCATTCAACAACACGTGCAAATGATAAAATTGTTTTATCAAAATGAGTGTTCTGTTCGGGCAACGCACCGCGCGCTTCGCCCATTTTACGGTCGCCATAATCGTCCTACCGAGAGGACTATTCGTCGTGTGGTGGATAAATTTGAGTCCACTGGTTCGGTAAATGATCGACCAACACCCGTACGTCAACGAAACGCAAGGTCTGCCGAAAACATCGCCGCTGTTCGTGAGAGTGTGCAGGAGAATCCGAGGCAGTCGATTTCGCGTCGCTCACAAGAACTCGGCCTTTCACAGACCACAACTTGGCGAATTTTGCATCGTGACTTGGGCCTGCACCCGTATAAAATTCAACTCACCCAGGAATTGAAGGTAAACGACCATAGACAACGACGTGTGTTCGCTGAATGGGCACTGGAGCAGTTAGCGACTGACCGTAATTTTCACAGAAAAATTATCTTCAGCGATGAGGCCCATTTCTGGATGAATGGGTACGTAAACAAACAAAATTGTCGAATTTGGGACGATACCAATCCACATGAGATCCAAGAGCGTCCAATGCATCCCGAAAAAGTTACAGTTTGGTGTGGGTTTTGGGCTGGCGGCGTCATCGGGCCATATTTCTTTCAGAACAACATTGGCCAGGCCATCACTGTCAACGGCGAGCGCTATAGGTCGATGATTACCAACTTTTTTTGGCATGAACTGGATCATCTGAACACCAACGACATGTGGTTTCAACAAGACGGCGCTACGTGCCACATAGCTCATGCCACATTGAATATTCTGCATGAGAGATTTGAGGGCATGGTCATCTCACGTGGAGCTGATGTGAACTGGCCACCGAGATCTTGTGACTTAACCCCGCTAGACTTTTTCTTGTGGGGTTTTCTTAAGTCGCAGGTCTATGTGAATAAACCACAAATCACAGCGGCCCTCAAAGCCAACATAACCTATGCCATAAGTCAAATTCAGCCTGATTTAAGCGCAAAAGTCATGGAAAATTGGATATCTCGCATGCGCTCCACCGAGAGAAGCCGTGGCGGACATTTGAATGATGTCATATTCCACACATAATGGCATCACTACATCTTTCAAATAAATAAATAATTTCGATAATATATCACACACACTTTGTTTTATTTAAATTTAAAGATAGGACACGCTTAATGAAAGACCCTATATATTATGCATGTATTTTACATATAAACCTTTCTCTTGAATCACTCTAGCTATTAAAAAAACCGCAACAAAATCCGTTGGGTAGTTTTAAAGATCTAAGCATACATAGGGACACCCTCCAACCGCCCATGGTCCAACCAACCTTGCGGTTATACGGACCGAAACTGCGAACGGTGCACCGCACAAGTACGCTGCACCGCTCTACAAATTTGCCTATGCACATGTCCCGCCATTCTCCCCCTTCTGGGGCTGGCCATTCACAAAACGGACCTCGTCACCAATGCTGGCTGCCCGAGATCCGTTCCGTTTCCCTCCCGTCCCAAAAGCTACGTGAATAAAATAGATACATAAACATTACATTCCAATATACATAAACTACACAAAGTATGATTCTATTTATATATACACCTAATACACGTTACACATATACGTTCCTCTTATTCTTCCTCGAGTCTCCTCCGACGGTGCCAACCACGAGCGAACCTTCTGAACAAGGGGAAGTTATCGACGCAATCGACTAGTTCCGCGAAGTATGTCGGACCGTGGATAGCGCCCGGATGCGTAATCGCGTCCAACATTTCCGCCCTGAGGTCGTCATAAAGGCTGCACTCCCACAGCACGTGATCCCTGGTTTCACTGTCCTCGCCGCATCGACAGCGGCCCGAGTCCGAGAGCTTCATACGCAGCAGTCTCTCCCGGAAGCAGCCGTGGCCCGACAATAACTGAGACGTTTCGTGGTCCGGTTCAACCCAGTGCGCCTTCATGCGCTCTCCCACGTCCGGGAAGAACCGGTGCAGGTCCCTGCCATTGTCCGACTCTGCCCATCGCACTTGCCACCTCTCAACCGTATCCTCGTCGACAGCTCGTCGCAATCGGGTGAGCGCTTCTTTCGGCTGGTCTAGGGATGCGGCAAACCTCCTTCCTGCCCTCGCAAGCTCCAGATCAGCCGGCAGCTGCCCGGCCAATACCGCTAAGGCAGCTGTACTCGTGGACCGTAGGCCTTCGTCAAGAGGATCAGAGAAGGCCTCTGCGTCCTCAGGAGTACGCTCCTCACGGCATGGACCGAGGCGCGCTGGTGCCATATTCCCGCTGCGTATGTGAGCGTCGGCACGTATGTGCCCGTGTACAGTACCCGGAGGGCTTTGTACCGGACCCCCCATCTGCTTGCGGAAACCCGCGACATCTTCCCGAAACAACGACTCGCCCGCTCACCTATTGACGCGGCATGAGGAATGAACGAGAGGGACTCGTCGATGACGACTCCCAGCACCTTGGCCTCTGAGACCGATCGGATCGACGGACTTGCCGCACTGGTCTTTAGCAGTGGTGGCCGCTTGAATCGCCCTTTCAGGGTCATCGTTTGGGACTTAGAAGGAGCGAAGTTTAGCCTATTACGGGCCCCCCACTCCTCTATCAGTCCCAAAACGGCCGCTCCTTTCCTCTCCAACTCACTTCGAGCATCCCCCGCTACCAGTACCGTCACGTCGTCCGCGTAGGCCAGGAGCGTCACCCCATCCGGTGTAGGGAGGCGCAAGAGGTCATCTAGAAGAAAATTCCACAGGGTGGGGCCCAGTACCGAGCCCTGAGGGCAACCCATTGTCGCGGTCTTCCACACCGCGCGGTCGCCGGCGATCATGGCCACTCTGCGGTCACGGAAGTAGTCGGCCATCATTCTATGAATGTTTGGCGGACAGCCTCCGCGCTTCGCCTTAACCAGGATCATCGGCCACCACGCGTTGTCGAAGGCCCCCGAGATGTCTAGGAATATCGCCTGCAGGTACTTGTTCGGGCAGGTCTCGATGGTCCCCAGGAGCGCGGATAAAGCCGTTGTTGTCGACCGACCAAGCATGAACCCGTGCTGGTTTTCGGAGATTCCCCGCGTGAGCTCCGGTGTGCACCAGAGCATGGCTCGCTCTAGGATCTTACCGAGCACGGGTAGCAGCGTGATAGGTCTATAGGCCTTCGGGTCCATCAACGGCTTATCGTTGCCCTTGGGGATTACGAGCAGGCGCCCATCCTTCCAAACCGTAAGAAATACACCCTCCGCGTAGCACTTGCTGATGACGTGCGTGAGCTCTGCCGATGCGGCCCTCCACACACGTTTCATCATTCGAGCATCGATGCCGTCGAGGCCGGGAGAGGTATTCGGCAGCGACAGGACAATGCCGCCCAAGGCGTCACTGCAAATAACGCACGAGACTGGTCCCGATGGAACCAAGGAGGCTGCGACTCTGACCTGGCGGTGGTATGCAGTGTCAGCTATTGGGTTGTCATCCGGGCACAGCGCTTTCATGAGTGCGGTCATTGACCCCCTCACGTCATCAGTCTGCGCTCCCATATAACTGATCCCGTTAACCACATTGGCCGGCGGTCGAGCACGCCCGCACGCCTCCCTGTATGCCAGACCCCAAGGGTCGTCATTGCCGGACTCCGCCAGCTTTCGGAAGTGTTCAAACTCAGCGAGTTCCTGCGATGAACGGTATGATGCTCTGGCCTCGTGAAACCGTGTCTTCGCGTTGGCTTCAGCTATCCCCCCCTTCTTCCGCGTCGTCTGCCAAGCCCTTGGGCTTTGTTCTGCACCTGCCTAAGCTTGTCTAGCTCAGGCGTCCACCACTCAAAGCCGCGGTCCGTCGTACGGGCCTTCGGAACTCGACCAGAGTGGTGAAAGCCCGGGCCAGGCCCTCGGCGCACTCTCCCAGCGGTAATCGGCCCGCTCGCTCGTGGATGAGTATGGCGCGCTGGCAAAGGGGTGGCCGACGGCAAATGTGATCATACGATGGTCGCTCGAAGAGACGTCCAGGACCCTCCAATCGCGGACGCGAACGCCGCGTGTGCTGAGGGTCACGTCTACGTTCGACTCACCGTTTGGGGTGCCGAAAGTGAACGGTTGGCCGCCGACGTTGTGCACGACAAGACCTCGACAGTGGATGAACTCTTCCATCTGGGCACGACGGTCGGTAACAGTATGGCCCCTCCCCACGTAATGACGCGGGAGAGAGTGCCATAGCGGGAAGTGAGCATTGACATCACCCCCCACCAACACTGACTTGCCCTTTAGGAGGTCCAACGTTCTTTCCAGCTGTCGCAGGTGGAGTTCAATCGGGTCACTAAACTGGAAGTACGTGGACACAATATAAAGATCTAGGACTTCAATTTAACAGCACGCGAGATGATCTGTCGTTAGGTGATGCAGCATTGCGCACGGCGTGGAGCGGTTTCGCAAATAAATGCCCGCTCTGGAGCTCTCACCACGCTGGAGGATGAGCCCGGATCTAGAGTATTGTTCTTGAACAAGAACAATGTCTAGACCGAGCGACTCCGCGATGGCGGGAAGCTCCCTCGTGGCTGTCGCTGCACCACCCAAGTTCACCTGTCCCACGTGAAGTACACGGCTATCCATATTGGACCTGCTGTATTTTCTGGTCCTCGGCGTACAGTCGGGCAGGACAACCCTTGGAGGCCGTGCGGTGGGCGCTGTCGCGTTTTTCGCTTTTGCAGGTCGCGCAGCACGGGGCGGAAGCCTTACAGGTGTCCGCGCGATGCCCGGTTTCACCACAACGCCCGCACGTCACCTCCTTGGCACGGCAGAATTTCTCCGGGTGGCCATATTGCTGGCACTTGTTACAGCAGGTGACGCGGACGAAATCGCTCACATCGACCTGTTGCCAACCCAGGAAAACACTACCGCAGATCACCAAGATCTCCCGCAGTTTCGCCGAGCACTCGAAAACTACAGTAGTTTCATTGTACGGACTGCCCCTCCTAGACCTTTTAAAGGCCCCCTTCATGGCCGCCTGAACACGGGCGAGCGGCCAATCAGCGTCCTCCCTGAGGTTTAGTTCCCACAGCTCCTCGATGACGCGATCAAAGTCGGGGTCCCCATCCACGTTCTGCAAAGCCACGAGAGGTTGGCTTCGCTTGGGTTCCACTACTCTCAGCGACGCCGGGGCCGCCTTCCTCAGCCGCTCCACCGACGCCGCAGAGGTTGTGTGTACAACCACACCCGCGTTACCAACTCTGCGTACCTTCCCCACCTGGACCGAGATGGCCCTGGGGTCGATGCACTTCTTCAGCTCCGCTTTGGTCGACTCTGAGGTGTTGCCCTCGGTCTCGTCCTTCGGGTAGAAGGCCAAGACCGGACCCTGGCTTACCTTGATGGGCTTGGGCTCTGCGCTTTTGCCCATCTTGAGTGCCGATGCAAAGCTCAATGGTTGCATCGTCCCCTGTGGAACCTCAATGGATCCAGGATGCCTTGGCACCGCAGCGGGCGCGAGCTTGAGCTCAGCGACCTCAGCGCGGTGTTCCGCGTCGGCCAATTTAAGTTCGAGGAATGCCACGATGGCCAAGACATCCTGTTCGTGTCCGAAAATACCGCCGACGTCTGCCTTATTCAACTTCGAGCCGGGGCCCGATGCGATACCGACTATGCCTTTAACGGCGCGCCTAACCCGATCCAAAAGCTCCAATTTTGGAGCAGCCCCAGACCAATCCCCAGCACCTTCTGGCACGGGCGCTGTCACGGGTGCCGATTCGCTCACCTCAAGAGAGGGCGGTGGTGGCACGGCGACCTCGCACTCATCTGGCACCGGGGTTGGGGGCGCGGATACCGATTCCCGCGTTGCGACTGCGACCCTCTTGCCGGAGATAGGCGAACGCGTGGGTACATAGAATTTACGCTTCTATAGCACGGGCCCAAGCGACGTGCTAGGATTGTCGATAAGCATATTGAAAAATATTCTCGTAGTTAAAAAAATTGACATTTTGTATGACATAATTGTTTATAAAATTATCAGATTATTTAAATGATAAAATGGTGGCAATAATAAATCTGCTTTATCTCGATTCAGCATCCATTACAATATTAGCAAGAATCATACGAGTTTCTTGCTGGATTCTTCTTAAAAAGAGGGTTAGGAGGGACCGGTACCTAGATTCACCTAGTCTAAAAGAAGACGATTCAAAACGGCTCTTGTTTTATTGAATGAACTATTTTCTTTCATTCTTTTAATTAAGTTAAGTATAAATGCTTGTTTTTTACAGAGATTTAAATTTACGACAAGTATTTCAGAAAATATCCGAATGAAAGTACCAAAAACAATTAGTTCTTATGTTTATGCTTGGTTCTCGATCTAAGTTTCAATTTTTGTTCTAGAGTACGGTCAACTGTGGATCCGAAGACAGGGTTTTGGGCAACCAGGGTCGTATTTCTGACTTCAGCGCCGGTGTGTCCCTCTTTCAATTTGACAATTAAGATTCCTCGGCTCATTGTAATTACACCTATGCGGGTGTCTTAATGAAGTTAAAGGGAATTAATTATTTTAGGGGCATAAATTTAATCTGGGCCGACCTTTGCACAATGCGGACCTAAAGTTGATTACAAGCGTTTATCTTCGGGTTATCGCGCGCTAAGACATTACAGGTTAAATGGACCGAACAGACGTTCTGGAATTGTACCTCT
The DNA here is from genome assembly GCA_948098915.1 of Lampropteryx suffumata. Lineage (NCBI taxonomy): Eukaryota > Metazoa > Arthropoda > Insecta > Lepidoptera > Geometridae > Lampropteryx > Lampropteryx suffumata. The sequence continues at coordinate 2,545,088 of OX402562.1, forward strand.
TACCACCAAAACTAGTGCCTGTTGCACGGTTATTTTATACCAGTGGTTATGTAGAAAAAAGTTCTAGGGCCACATATACCGCTCTGAGTTATTAGGCTTATGATACAGCATGGTACGTACATATAAAATATCTACTTATTTATCTAAGGAGGTCTAACGTATCAACGCATCGTAGTATTAGGTAAGTACCTCCTTAAAGTAGTCTAATAACAAAGTTTGAATGAAAACTGTAGAATAGAAGCATTCCATCGCTTCAAAAACCGACCTTATTAGAAAAACATTATCGGAAAGCTGGACCGCAACGTCTGTCGACGCATTTTTTTAAATTCATCCTGTGCTCTAAGCCTGTTAAAATTAAGGTTCAAAATACCTTACAGATTGTTTTATGAAAGGCAACGAATAAAATTGCAGTTTTCTAGTTAATATTGACTCGTCAACAGTGGATTTCATTCAAAACTTTTCTCATTTCGAATCCAGTCAAAGTATAAATAAATGTGATAGCTGTTTTTTTGCGCTCTTTCCTAATTGGCTACACAGGATTTGGGTGCCAACGAATATTATATTTAGAGTTTCACTGTCTGTTTCACCGAAAAAAGACCAGTATAATTAGTTCTTTAAGCAGTGTTAAAGGCGGATCATAAACAAGAAATTGAGATAACTTTCAAATTTGAAGGAGAAAAAGCTATATTCAGAACACGAGGCGCGGGAGATTCAATGGACTTGGTGCCATAGACAAGCGCGACTATTGTCCATAGAGTTATACACCGCATACAGCTATAGAGTAGAGCATCCATAGTGAATGCGAGAGCGAGCTTTAATGATTGCAGCGAGCTAAGTGGTCGAAAGACAAATTAAAATCCGGAATGCTGTGAAACAAACATTTTTGAGCGTGACTCTGTGCTAAATACAGCTTCCTATTCTTACAAATGTGTTGCTCTATACATTACACAAAACACTGACGCAACACCTAATGATACTATGGTATTGTTTTAATCTGTTGCTTATATATTATTAATAATAATATTAATAATAATGCCGGACATTTTACACAGCATCATCTACCCCAAAGTAAGCAGAGCTTGTGTTTTATGGGTACCACATGACTGATATAATACTACTTACATAATTATTGTTTTGTAAATATGTACATATTATACAAAGAAACACCCAGAAGAACTTGCAGATCATACAAACATTTGTCCCGCTACGGGAATCGAACCCGCAACCTTCTGCGTCTTAGCCGGACCATGGCCTACTGCGCCACAGTGGTTGTCAACAAAAGAACTACAAAAACAGACTATACTTAGCCACGCTAGATTAATAAGTGATTATAGAGACAGAGGATATATACATAATAGAAGCTCAGTGCATGATTTGTAAATCCGAAAGAATCCGTAGCGAGTTCGTGTTATCCCATTATACAGGTTTTTTAGTCACTTAGCAGTAGGTACTGCCTTGATATTTATAGGGAATTTATTATGAAGAGCCTCAGTTCTTACCAGCTCTCTGTTTGGAGTCCTTTAAGTCAAAAGTCAAAGTCAAAAGATATTTTATTCAATACAATAACAAGGATCACTTTGAAACTTCTTACATACTAGGTTAACTTAGTTGCCAATTCCTCCTAACCCAAGCCCGAGAAGAACCGGCGAGAAACTCGTCCTGGTCCTACCATCACACTGGTTCTAAATAACTAGGGACACGATAAGAAAAAGAAGAAGCTCTCTGTTAAGAAAAATAAAATATAATTATAACAATTAGAGACGAAAATTCGATTTAGTGTAGAGCAAAAAGGGAACACGCAAATGAGACACGCAAGTGTAAAGTGCTTCTGAACTGAATTAATTTTGACAAAATATCAGATAAACATTGGTCCATCCGATTTCTCACCAACAATAAACCCCTGTACACACGAAAACGAATTATTAGGGGGCACAGAATGCAATTTCCCAGGACCAAGGCACCGATATGTCTCCCGGATGGCCGGGACGCGGCAAATGAATAAAAATCAACGGCATCACCGCGCTCTGCGACCAGGGATGTAGCCGGAAAGTAGATGAGGGGTCTACTCAGACGTCAGCCTAAAAGTACACCTATATTCACTACTTACCTACTGTACAATTATAGTACAGAAGGTAAGTTGTGCAGTAGTTTACGCAGAAATTATATTTACTGTAGTACTTGATGATCTCTGTGGCGAAGGCCCGCCTGAGACGCAGGTTGCGGGCTCGTGAAAATATTTGTTTCGGTTCTCGGTACAAAAAAATAAGTATATAAAGTAGTTTTACAGTTATTTGGTACCCATAACATAAGCTATGCTTAGTTTGGGGCTGGATGGTGTTGTGTGAATGGTCCACCAAAATGATTATTGTAATAGGTAGCTAAGTCTTATTTTAATGTATCATCGCTTTTGGGAAATCACGATTTAGTAATTTATTCTGATTCTCGATGTAAAAATTACGTTCGAGCTCCACGATTCGGTTTAAATAATTTATTTTCAAAAATATATTTACATATCACTTACATGAGAACAGAACTATGAAACAAGTAAGCTAAGTATGTAGACCATAATTAGCTTACTTATTACTAGCCGTCATAACTTAAGTATACATTAAATAGGTTAGCCAGGTATGTCGGGTATGTACCTCTAGATATGGTGGCAAGAATACGTTGTAAGTTTAGTAAATACTCAAGTAGTTAGATAAATACCTACTTATTCAATTTTTACTAGAGGTGCCCTAAAAGCTAATTTTATAAGCATGTTGTTGTAATTTTGATTTCAATAATTACAATCAACATAGCTTAAAAATATATTAATAATAAAAATTCTAACTAGATTAACAACAAGTGAACATGACCTGAATAGTATTAATCGCATGATAATAAAATTACCCTACATCTATATGAAAAACAAACATAAATAAAATATTAGAATCAGAATTTGCATACCTACAGATGATTATGTCGAATATATTCAAGTAGATACGTAATTATACACATTGAACGAAATAGCACACTTTATTTGTTGACCTATCGCGACATGATAAGGTTACTGTGATTAATTTTGCAGAATATGTCATAGCCAAGTTAATAAATCACTTGGAATCAGTGTTTTATTAACTTGGTTATGACATATTACACATCTATGCTTGACCATAATCAACTAACATCAAGAACTTTCACAAGTGATATTCTATCTGAATCAGAATCAAATCAAATGGAGTCTAAAGCTCGTATAATTATTGTTTTAGATTTATCAGCTCGCAGTACTGGGCTCGGGTTTAGCAAAATATAATTTTAATAAATAAATAATGATGGACATCTCACACAGCATCATCTAGCCTCAAAGTATGAATGGGAACCACATAACTGATACTACTTTTTTTTGACATACTTTTGTTTTGTAAATACATTACATAGAAAAACACCCAGGCCCGAGACAAATGCTTGCAGATTATACAAACCTGCCACCTTCTGCATCGTAAGTGGGCCTTCGCCTTCTGCGCCACAAAGGTTGTCAATATAATATGTTGTTGTTATAATATTATTTTTAACAACACATCATTGTACCATCCTGTCTCCAGTCCTGGATTTACTACAAAGTAAGAGAAATGCCACGAGGCACGCGCGCCGAGAGAATGATGGCAGTAATTCTATCAGTTTGATAGTAAACTATTTTTAGTTTTCCATGCTGGATTACAGAAAATCTGGCTGTAACTACCTTCTGTAAGTAATAATGAGTATATGTTAGTATAAGTACTCTGAAAGTTAGTCATAGTCAAAGCCTAAAATATTTTTACTCAATCCAATCACAACGATCACTTTGAAACGTCTTACGTATTAGGTGAATTTAGGTGCCAATTCCTAACCCAAGTCCGAGAAGAACTAGCAAGAAACTCGCCCAGGTCCTAGCGTTTTTTTGTATGATCCATCTTATGACTTGACTGGCCTGTCAGCTCAGTTGGTAGTAGGTCTGCCTTCTGCGTTGTAGGTTGAGGGTTCCATTCCCTCCCAGGATAAACAATTGTGTGAAGAACATAGGTGTTTGTTCTGTGTCTGGGTGTTATGAAGTGTCATAAGTATGTATTTGAAAATATATAAGTATTCTATCAGTCATCTGGTCACCATAATACAAGCTATGCTTAGTTTGGGGCTAGATGGTGTCATGTGCATTGTCCACCAATATTTATTATTATTTACTAGCTGTCCGCGCGCAGCATAGCCTGCGTTGAAGATTTTTCTCGGGACAAACCAATTTTCCCGGGATAAAAAGTAGCTTATGTCACCCGGGGATAGTGTAGCTTTCCAACCGTACAATTATACATGTTATGTTACATGTACGATATGGTTTGTAGCTAAAGAACTAAAATCAGATGTTTGCAGGGAATGCATTCTTTTTTTTATATTTTACATTACAGTACTTTTCTAATGCATACATCATAAGAACTCTAGTGTTTGGGTCAAAACTTATCAAATGATTGCAGTGTCACATTTTTTTTCATTGAGCCTTTAAGAAATTTAAGTCAATCAAATTTAAATAAAAACATGACCAATTGATTCAATTTAATGTAGCATATTGCTTCAGAATCAAGAGGTCAATCTACCCCTCAGCTCTACAATCTGTTTCAGAATACACTCAATACACTCTTTGTACAAATGTTTGAGTTGTTGTGCCCTTGGGATATGCGGAAGAACATTTTCTTTATAATTTTTCAATAAAATCGGACGTCTTGAGGGGAGGCTTTGACTTCTGATACTTTCTTAATGATAATCTCGAGCAAGGTAAGTCACATGTAGCTTTTATAGTTAAAAAGGGCTAACATCATGACAGTGCCTTGTCGGTATATAATATATACGAAAATCTAATGTACGTGCACAAAAATGTTCTTTTGTTTAAAAAAATAGCGATAATCATAGTATTAATACTAGAAATAAAGATAAACTCGCTGTACCCACTGTTAGGCTTGCTAAAGTTCATAAGACTTTTATAGGGCAAAGTGTACGCTTCTACAAGGTATCAAGCGACGTGTTAGATTTGTAGATTGGTAAATTTAAAAACGTAATAAAACAGAAACTGTTTATTAAAGCATATTATAAAATATCTGATTATTTAGATGACAAAAAAGCTTGGGATTCAAATTGACTCGACATCCGTAACAAAATTGGCAAGTATTATACAAAAAAGAGTTAAGACCAGAGGAGTTTCTTGCCGGATTCTTCTTGAACTAGGTTAGGAGAAACCGGTACCTAGATTCACTAGCATGTAAGAAGACGATTCAAATTGGTCCTTGTTATTTTATTGAATAAATCATTTTTTTATTTGATCGTGTTGTCGCTCATGATCATGAAGTCACCAAATCCTCTGTCGAGTAAAAGATTAATAATAAATGATTAGGTAATTAAGAAAACAGTGTTGCTGATATCAATAATTCCCAAAAAAACAAATTGGAGTGATCGCCAAAACAGATTTTAATAAATTCTTATACGAGTTTTTATAACTGTAATATAAATTACCTGTACTAGCTGGCAACACTCATGCGTGATTAAAAATGGCGCCCACCGACATCGCATAATAAATTCTGCGTTCCGTTTCTTTATTTTCGAAAAATGGGAAAACTGTCGTATTTCCCACTACGCTCATAAAGTATCTTGATGTGAGAGCAGAATACAATATGCACGCCCGATATTGTTTCTTTGAATTTTAAATATGGGTACAAATGCGTTTGCCGCCGTTTTTCTGACTTATAAAACGTAGCCGCCATGTTGTAAGATCGATTTTGGCGCGACTTCTCATCTATCAGTGTATTTGTACGCTTGCAACACATGATACTGTTTGGGGTCGTATGGTATTGGGATTTTAAACTAACTTAACCATTTCATTTGATTTAAATCTTATGACGAATGTAACAAGGGCGAGAATGTACACTTTTAGAGGTTGCTAAGTTTGTTAGAAGCTCACGTTTACGGAGAATGTTTGTAAATATTTTAAAATATGCAAATATGAAGCTTCGTGAAGTCTCGTGTTATTGTCATTCGGTATAATCGCTGAATGATTGTTGCTTTATTTGTCTTTTGGGGTGATTTGTAGAGATATACATATTTAAACTCACTTAAAACTTACACAAATTGCAAAAAACACCTTATTATTAGCTATGTAGGTACGGGTAAAATATAGCGGTTAATTAATTATCTATTTTGTTTTTGTTTATTTTTGTTTTTGTAGTTCAATCAATTGTACTTACTAAGCGGCGTTTTTAATAGAATACACACATAAAATTCCGTTGTTAATTTTTTTGACAGAATACAATAACATTAAATACATGTGAAAGCTATCCAAGCATTGTTTAAAATGAGCTATGCACAACTCAACTGATCCAGATCAATAATGGCAATGATAATACACTGGGCTAGGTAGCTTTTGGGTCACGCGATGTTTTTGCAAGACGCCTTGTTTGAATTTTGAAATATTATTATTATTGGTATGAATTATTAAATTAAATTGGCTTTCATGGTTGTCATATTTAACTCAAAGTGTACATAGTGTAGAAGACAATATTTCTGTATTTATTTTTAAATTATGAAACTTCTAATATATGATGTTAACTATCTGCATAGTTATTAAATTCATAAGCTTACCTAGTTGTCTGTTAGTCTCTAATTACAATAAGATTAGTGTAGCTGGGATACATGTTTCCCCGATACAGGCGTGGCCCAGTGAAAATAAATATACCATTAAGTAGAACAAGTTCTCTGCAAAACACAAGATTTTATTTCACTGGGAATGATCGAGCATTTTTGTACTTACGTGACAAATAAACTTCAGGCATGAGTCAAAATAACTCAATCAAACTCTAACTGCGGATCAAACTCACTCTGATGAAGATTTTCAACATGAATCTAAACAATCGGACATTACAAACAGCTTCATCTGGCCCCAAAGAAAGCAGAGCTTGTGTTAGGGTAGCAAATGACTGATACACTACTTATATACTTTTTTTTAAATACATACAGATTTTACATAGAAACACCCAAGACCCGAGACAAGTACTTGCAGATCATAGAAACATTTGTCTCACGGCGGAAATCGAACCTGCAACCTTCTGCGTCTGCCGGACCTTAGACCACTGCATCACACAGGTCGTCAAGCCCGTGTTTCTCAAAATGTATAACTCCTTGGTACTTGATACTCCTTTAAATAAATAAGTCTCGCCACACAACCAATTCAACAATGCATTAGTCTGGTTAAAAATGCTTCTGGCAGTGGAGAACTGACAGGCAGGCAAAAGAATGTAAACTATGTAACTTGACGCGGGAGACTTGCAAAAATAAAACCTAGCAGATTAATGTTGGGAAGTGGGAATTCCAGAATATGGTATCTGTATGCTTGATATGCAACAAATGGATGAAGAATTCGCTGCGCATACCTACTAACGAGTGCGCCTTAAGGTATTTATATAGCATCCGCTCTCTTCAAATCTAACCGTGGTAATAAGCAACATTAACATTATATCCTAAATTAGTTTATATAACAGCACACTTTATACACAACATTGTAGGTTAAGCGCACAGCTGATGCGTTCTTCATTTATATTTCCCTTTCTCTTTCTCGTCACACACCGGCGCACTTTTGGCTGACAGTGTCAACCTCTAGGAAAATGGTTTGGTACCATCTGACGGCCAACTCTATCACTGCGCGCGCGACTAAAAATTACTTACTTTCATTAGTTTAAGATCTTAGTTATCAATCATCCCCTGTTTTCCTAACCTTAGGTTGATTTTTTTCCAAATTAATATGGGACCAACTTCGGGGTATATCCTTTCCATTAAAAAAAGAGTTTTCTAAATATATACATAAAAAAATATATAATACGCGTCGACTTGAGTGCCCTCCTCCGTTTTATCATCGGAAAAATGTAGTTCTACCAGCCACTTGCTCTAGCTCTAAGCTTCGATTCGAGGTGAGGTTATTGATTATTTTATTATTACTTTATTATTTGTGACTTATTTTTGACTTAATGACTTATGACTTATTTTTGACATGCCAATGTTATGTAATGTAAGCATATGGTGTAATAAATGAATATCTAAATCCGACCGACTCTATGGCTATGTTAGTAGGTAGTAGCTCTGCCTTCTGCGCTGGTTGAGGGTTCGATTCCCTCTCAGGACAACCATTTGTGTCATGAACGTACGTATTTGTTGTGTCTGGGTGTTATAAAGCATCGTATGTATGTAATGTATAAGAATTCTATTAGTCATCTGGCTATCATGATGGCTATGCTTAGTTTCGGGCTAGATGGTGTTGAGTAAATCAACCATCAATATTTAATTATTTTATATACGAGTATTAACAAACAAAAAAACTTTAAATCACTGAAAATAAGAAGCAGACTCTCTTTGGACTATCTTAAGTGTACTCGTATATGTCTATCATCTAACGTTGATAGTCCAGCTGCAAGATGGGTACTTAGATGATATCGTAAACATCGCGGACCGAACCTGGATGAGACTGGTACAGGACCAGAATGAATGGTATAATAATATATAGAAAGGGAAGCTTCAACCCAGCAGTGGGTAAGTTTAGGCAATGGGGGATGATGATGATAAATTACTGATAGAATAATATATTTCAATTTCTAATCTTTCGTGAGTTGTACTGTACATATTGAAACACACGGGTTTACTCACGCATTATTTAGTCGATGGAGGCACCAGGTAAAACTGCAGTCCTAAAACTATACGAAATTAAAAGATGTCTCATTCCAGCCATGAAAAACTATAAACAAACTGAAAAATTCTGTATGGTGACTCACTCCAAACAGAACTCAGTAAACCCACAAAATACCGGAGAGCCCTCTACGTTTTGCTACAGTGACTTCCTTCGTTGCAAGTAATACGTGGTTCTTAAAACCTACGTACGAGATGAAGTTTAATTACATGGGATATTCCCCAAAATAAAAACAATAACTCAACCGCAATCCAAACGTGAGTTACAAAAAATGATAATCCTCTGTACGTTTGAGTTTAACTCTTCTCGACTCGTCCATTTTAGATGAGGAATCTTTTGATATTGCCCCTAAACCAACCTCAATGATGTCGATAATGTGTGGGACACACGGCCAAGGAAGTTTACAAACAAATCTCAATTAAAGGCATTAAAAACTACAAAACAAGTCAAAAAGACGTGGTCACTTACTCTTCTGTTCGTCTTGATTATGTTTGAATTTTTAATGACAAACTGACAATTTGTTTATGGTTTAACTAGTTCATTTTACACACAATGGAGGTGCTTCACAAAATAAATGCCTTACAAACTGACAGTTTACCAAATGATTACGTAAATATAGTACGTGAAAACGTGAGATTTCGTGCTATTTTTTAGCTTAGGCGAAAATGCTTTCGTAAGTCTGTCCCACCGGCGTCTGTTCCACCGGCGTCTGTCCGGATGTTCTCCTCTACAGGTCGCGTTTCTCAACCGATTCTCGTGTAATTTGTGAGTAGTTTCTATAACTATATATATTTATTATTGTCGATTCAGTTTTTGAAAACGTAAAAAAAGTTCTATATATATCAGTCATTTCGAAAAAATGTTCACGAGTTCTACAGCTCACAGACCACTAGTGAATATCGTCATAGCTTCTTTCCTATTCCTGCTCAGTCTTAGTTTTACAATCTTAATGTCTGTGTGTAGTATTAACCCCACTCGAAATACGGTGCGTATTAAACATTTTGAATGCTCAGATCCCGCCCGCTCAAGTGTATCTACGAGTATCTGAATTTCGGCGTAATTATACGGAGATGCATTTGCAGTGTTTTGGTTAGCCACATCTACCGATGCGAGGCGTGAGTAGATAGTATACGTAAAGCTACGGTTTTAGAAAAACAGCGACACTCATAATATAGCCGTCAGAGCACTAACACGCAAACTATTAATTAGTTTTACGATATAATAATTAGCACTGTTAAATAAGTGGCCAATACAATAAGTTATGAAAACTTTTGAAGGATGCCTTTTTATCTCCCGTACGTGTTTACTAACCCATCGTGTAGCATATCGTGCACGAAAGGAGCCTTTAAGGCGCACTTCATACCTTTCACCTCACTGGTTCTAAATAACCAGTGAGACAATAAAAAGGTCATAATGTTCACTCAAAACGGGATATTTACCATGATATATGAGTTTTTCTACTTCTCGATATTTCGGCACAGTTGTACAGAAATATCGAGAAGCAGAAAAACTCATATATCATGGTAAATATCCCGTTTTGAGTGAACATTATGTGCAAAACCATGATAGTTTTAAAAGTAATAAAAAGGTCTTTCAAACATATGAAGACCTCTTAAATAATTTTTCGGTACATACAGTCATGGTCAACTAATTAAGAAAGAAAGAAAGAAAATGATTTTTTGACCCAGCATCTAGGGCACTTACATATTATTAAAAAACAAAATGATTTTGAGACGGAGCCTTAAGTGGTGTATAACGTAACGAATACCGATCAAAACACATATTACATATACATAATAAATAATGTTGTAAGTAATAATAATAATAATAATAATAATAAATAAGTCATGATTTAAGGAAGTTAAATAATAATTGAATTTTAAATCAGTACATAAATACAAATATAGGAATGAATGAGAAATTAGGGACACTCTACTTGTGTTTTATTGTATTTTTTAATCATTTATTTACTGCATTTTATATAATCGTACCAAATTTTGTAGATAATAGTAATTGAGAAATCAATAGGGTTTCATATTTAAAAATACATAACTAGGTTTTTCTCTTCACTACTTTGAATGTCACTAATTAGTTGACCACGACTGTATAATCGTTTAATAAATATTAAGCTTTGTCGACATTGTTGATAGAGTCCACTGTCCCACCCCACTTACCGCCTTATTGCTTTTTGGGTGTACCTAAAAAGTTTTTAAAATTGTATATTTAAAGTTTTTTAAACTTACGCGATCAGAACACATTATTATAAATATTTTACGGGTATTTATCGCGTTTATTTACCTATTTTTCCCGACGTTTCGACAGGTTTACACTCTGTCGTGTCGTGTCATCCCGTGACCACGACAGAGTGTAAACCTGTCGAAACGTCGGGAATAATAGGTAAATAAACGCGATAAATACCCGTTAATATTTATAATAATTGTATATTTGCTGATAATTTGAACATATAAGATGTTCAAATTATCAGCAAAACTATCACGGCTACGGGTTTAGTAGATAAAGAGTATTTCAATTATAAAACTTAATATAACTTATAAGCTGCATAATATATTATTTTAATTCGCTAACTAGAATGGAGTTGAATTAGTTTGAGAGCTGACCACTAATCATTCTTATACTGACTTCGGAAGCCTTCAGTGTGCGTTGTTATATACGCTTGATCAATTTATTCAATTCAATTCTTGGTTAATGGCCCTCGTGGAAGGGACCACAATTTCGCAAATGTCACGTTTTATGTTTGTCTTTTGCACAAAGGAGTATTTGTGAGATATCGGCGAAATTTTGTGACTACAAATCTATATAATGAAAGCAAAAAAACAACTCTAAACTAACTACTTAAATATAGCAAAATAATATATGTAACAATAATACAATATATAGTAAAGTAATATTTTATTGCATCAAATACATGTTTGCAAGGTACATAGGTGTCGTATGTTAAATGAGAAATAATGTATTTGTCCCGGTACGGCGTGCAATATTTTTATATAATGTTTAAGTAAAGAAAAATAAATTATAATTGAAAAATAAACATAAACGCTCTTATATTATTTATTTATCTAGAGTTATAACCGGTTTTATTAGAGAATTTCATGTTTAAATAGAGTTAGAGTTATTGACTCGGGTGTGAATACTTTGAGAGAAGCTTTGAAGAAAAGCTTTGTGTTGTCTGATTCGAGAAATAAAAATCTAAAAATAATCCGTATATATTTAATATGAAAAGACACAATGTTATTGAGAACTGCCCGCGGCTTCGCACACCTGGTACCTACATAAAAAATTAGCCTATGTCCGTCTCCAAGGGCTCATGTTTCTATACCAAAATCCATCAAAATCGGTTCAGCGGTTTAAGCGTGAAAACGTAACAAACAAACAAACAGAAAGACAGACAAAGATACTTTCACATTAATAATATTAGTAGGGATCAACAGCCTAAAAGGTTGTGCTTCTAGTTCTGAAAATGACAATACTTTCATACAACCTTTCATCCCCCTTTTCAACCCTTTACAACCCTTTTTCCCAATTTAAAATTAGCCCATGTCCTTTCTCAGGCTTTAGACTATCTGTGTACCAAATTTATATCGGTTCAGTAGTTTTGGCGTGAAAGCGAGACAGCAAACAGAGTTACTTTGGTATTATAATAATAGTAAGGATAACAAATGACGAACGTCAAGATACGACTTTGTGACATTATACTATAAACACTTGGCATTTTTCATTATGACACATGCCATTAACTAAGAAGAAGAAGAACTTAATTCTAACAGTGACACCAACCCTTTTCAATCAAACCTAGAACAACGAAAACAAATGATTCACAACAGCCTTGTCACGGCCATTAGCCACGAATAGATTTATATTAAACTGGGCGTGAATCAAAACTCATAATAATCGTAAAAACTGATAGTTATCGCACCTCATGGGGCGATTTTAATTTTCCTAATAGATTTAAATGTGGAGAATTTTTGTTATTATGTTTTATCATTGAATGACATGGGCGTGTTTGGTGGTCGTTAGATAATCTATGATTTGTTTGCCTTCAACACATGCTATTTTTTTCACCCCAACGAGCAGTCTATAATAGTAATAAAAATAAATCTTTAGTCATTATCTTCGAGCAAAGTGCAACAATACGGAAAATAATATTTATGATTATACTATAATACTTTTATTTTTATTCGCTCCAAAACAAAGGTCCTAGACGTGGCTGTAAAAGCTGTGAAACTTCAAGTTTATTCACGATGGCGTGATGAGCTGGACACCTTTAGCGACTGTCGGTGGCAGACTAAGGCGTTAGACCGAAGTAAATGAAAAACTCGAGGGGAGGCGTTTACCCAGCAGTGGGACAGTACGGGCTAAAAACAATAACAACAACATATTAGGTAACTACATTTAGGTTACAATATGCCTGAACTAAAGAACCTGTGTCTCAGGCTGGAAAGGACTTACAATATTAACTTATAGGTAGGTCAATAAACAAAAAAAATCTGTAAACGAATGTTATAAAATTAAAAAAACAAAATTACAATATAAACGGTTACACAAATAAAGACAAACAAGGCGAAAACCTACTTTTAACAAAAGGTTGAAATATAGCAAAGTATATGAAAGTGGAGCAGGCTCTATATCGCGATATTATATTTTCTGCTTACCTAAAAAAATGCTTATGTCCTTGCCCAAGACACAATCTATCTTGTTACAAAATTTCATAAAGATCATTTAAGCCGTTTTGCCGTGAAAACTAAATAGACAGATAGAAAGACAGACAGAGACATTTCCGAATTTATAATATTGTATGGAAAAGAGTTGATTACAGATATGTACAAAATAATACACAACAATGTAAAATACATGTGAAACAGTTGAGATATCTAAGGATTGCTCAAAATTATCTATAGATAGCTCAACTGATACGAATGAATGTTGAGCACGCGAGCGCGTCCAAGTGAAGAGCGGATTATCAAAATTAACTGTTTCAGATCTTGGTATTGATTCTGTAAGATCGTTTGGATGGTTGACTGAAGTGGTTTCATCTGAGCGTTTTTATACACGTTTAGCTATAGGCTTCAAAAGTTGTTAACTATAGCGGTCTGTAAAACGAAGCGAATTGATCAGAGAAAATCGAAGGGATATTATGTAGCTCCAGTCAGAATCGAGTCGGTTTCTTTTCGATTAAACCCTGTCTTATATACTGAGAACTAAAGTAACTATATATTAAAACCTGGAGTTGAAGAAGTGTTTCTACTCTTTGACGAATTTATGACATAATAGGAGCTGACATCAAAAATTATTCACTATTCTGATTTTTTTAGTATTATTAACTATTTTTGTGTATTTGATTTACACACCTTTATTTACATAGTAATTTATAAGATATTTTTTTGCGTTTTTAACATTATTTTTTTGTAAATAAGTTTTGTAAATAATTGATACTGAATAAAATGAAATATCTAAACGCTATCAAACTATCAAAATTGCAAAACTTGATTACGTTTACTGAGAGTTATATATTCGCTCTGCAGGTCGGTACGTATGATCTGTTAGATGATCTGTCATCAAATACACTTTAAAAAATAGCAGGTAATTACACAACAGATAAATCTTTCGCATCCTGTATAGCATTATCATCAACCTATGTGGTTGCTATTATGACCTTATGATTGCCTGTAACTATCTCTTTTGAAGTTAATGACCGTTCAATATAGGTAGATAGGCAGATTCATATTAAATTGGCTTGCAATCTGAATGGCGATTATGGAACGTTTGACACAACCAATGTCTATCAGTTTCGATTAGCAATCGGCATAATTTCAATCATTAGTTTGATTGTAATCAGAACCAGTTTTGACAAGATGGATTACTATTACGTACGTTCCGTTTTCTATTCATATGACAGCATGTATGACAATCAACATCAACTTTCCGTAATACCAATTCATCAATAGTAATTGAAACCGATTAGTATCAAAGTTTTGATAGTATCAGAATTCCATAATCGCCCCGCTCTTAGGTCCATGGCCATAGTTACCATAGCGACAGTTCACTATCATTCGCGAGATAAATACATAATTTTAATGAGCGTCATCTCTGTCACTGATTATAATGTACGAGCTCAGATAACCTTGTGTGTGAATGATAACCGATTACGGCAGACAGTTAAGCTGATTAGATATGAAAAAGATATATTTATCGATGATTATATGCGACATTTAGCAAAGGCTGGGCTGAAATCACCTAGTATGTAAATTATATCCTTAATAACCTAGTATGTAAGACGTTTCAAAGTGTTCCTTGTGATTGTATTGAATAAAGTATCTTTTGACTTGACTTGCTGAAAAATAAGTAAGATTTAAACCGATACTAAATTACAAATTTAAAACGAAACTATGACGACGACTGCAAGCCGTAATTTTATTAAAGATGTCGCTGGAGTGGTTGACAGAGCTGATAGCTAAATCTGATGTCTATAATATATCAGCCCCTAGTTCGAACCCTACATCTTACGTTTTTTCTTTTCACAAATATAAACGCCTCTCAACATGAACACTGGCAAAATGCTTAAGATTCGCTCTGTCACTGTTTGTCACTATCTTGCAAAGAGGGATGGCACTATTTTAAACGTTGATTGACTTTTGACATAATTTGAGAGACGTTTTTTAAAATTTTATGAGGGTGTTGATGTAAACTATTTTTATGATTTTCAACATCATTCCTACTAGGTATCCCACGACACGTTTTTGTTTTGAAGTGATAACTTCTTATGAGGTAAACCGCTTCGTTGCGTAACGCGTTATGGCACCAGTCTGTCTGGCTACCCTTTCTATAACGCATACGGCAGCGGTAGGCAAGCTCCTCCTCTCTCACTCTAACCCACAGCGCTAGTTAGATTAGTTTAAGTTGTCACGTTTTTTTTTCGTTCTGTTTTTTGAGGTTATCCTCTCGCTTATGTCCAGCACCACATTATAATATTTGATGTAAATTCGGGCGTATCCATCGAATTACGAGCTTGAGTGTCACTGCGTTACTTTTAATGATTTAGATAGTGCCCATCCCGAAACGATTTATTACTTAGTGACGTCACTACACTAAACTGGAATATTTTGACTCAAGCTTTTCTTCTTCTTCTTCGTAAATGCCATGTGTCATAATGATGACAATTTTGCAAATGTCAAGTGTTTAGATTGTTAATAGTAAGACGTCACAAAGTCGTATGTTGTCGTTTGTCGTTCGTAGTTTGTTATTTTATAAAAATTGGTCTCTTAAAAAATTATACGGATTATTTTTGCTCGAATCACTAATAAACAAAACTTTCATTCCAATTATTCACATCCGATTCGAATAACTCTATTTTATTATTTAGGTATCTAAATGGAATAATTAGTTGTTTATATGTTACTCCAGGCTATTGACTACTTTTTATCAAACATACCAACCCGCTTACAGGTTTCGGTGTGATGGAACCAGATTCTATAATAAATAACTAATAAATACCTACTGTTGCACAATTGTTTGTTTTTATGTATAATATGTATGTATTTAAGAAAAAAATTATGTATTTAAGTATTAAGTAATGTATTTAAGTGGTATACCAGTCATGTGGTACCCATAACACAAGCTCTGCTTACTTTGGGGCCAGATGATGCTGTGTGAAATGTCCGGCATTATTATTATTATTATTATTAATTTTACACAAATCAGTTTAGCCCCAAATTAAGCATAGCTTGTACAATGGGATCTTTCTTCTCTTTTCAGTCGGGTGCTCTTGGCAGAGTTGTGGTTATAGGTGGTCCTGATGTATGGCGGCTCTAGCTATGCGTCTCCCGAAGGCTCTATTTGTGGTAGGAGGCATTGTGGGCATTGTGGGAGCTGTCTGTCATGGTGGATTTGGTGAGAGATTTAATCAGATCTCTACATCTGGTCGGAGAGCGGCCACGGCATCTTGCTTTGCCCTCCATTATGCCTTGGACTACAAGACGCTCCATTGAGTCTTCATTTCAGGTTATGTGTGTATGGCACCTGAAGCGTAGTATAGTAACAGTATTTGTATAACAGATTCTGTTCACATAGTAGGATTCTGCAAACTAATAATTTTCACACGTTAAACCTTTAACGAAAGACCTTGTGCGGCGGACATGTTGGCATGTTATATCATCAAAACAAGTGTTTCACATAATGGTTATTACAACCGCGTGGCTCGATAAAGTTCGACCATCGGCTATTGACACAAACTTCCAAGAACTTACCTACCGTGGAACCTCGGCAAACACCAATTACGTATGTCTGCTTGTTCATGTATTTGCTGTTTGCCTATAACTGTAACAGGGTTAGCGGCAAATCGCGAGAGTCAATACCGGTCAGTAACTTGTAGAGCACACATTGCACCTTTAGCAAATCTTGCAAGGGTGACAAAGCATTGGGATTTTCTCCTGGATTTAAAAATCCCCGTCCCGTACGAGACAGAACCACGAGATTAAGGGAACGCGTACATTTGGATACTTAACTTCAATTACAGGGAATGTAAGTTTTATACATTGCACTAAAGTACGTATAGTGCAATGCAAAAGCGACACTGTGCTGCACAGTGGACGGCATAAATGTTTCCATTTTTCAATTTAATTCTTTCAGAACATTGAATAAACTAAATTCAGGAGTATTTGCAAATTACTAAGATTCAAAAGCTACATGTATAATTGCATTTTAAACCACTCTCGTTGAGCATTGCAATTTTTTGCGTAGCTATGCTAACAAAAGTATACTATGTGGAAAAAAAATTGGATAACCCGTAATGATGTTAAAACTATTTCTAAAAATAAATAAAAAATAAAATAAGTAAGCTTTTGCAGGTGTAAAACGTAATTACGTACATTACGTAACGTTATGTAAAAACTACTATGAGTCGTATACCAGAACAGAAGTTAAATTCAGATCAAAACTAGCCTATATAACACTACTTTCAAAACCTCTGTGGCGCAGTGGACTTAAGATTCGGCTGAGACGCAGATGGTTGCAGGTTCGATTCCTGCCGCTAGACAAATGTTTGTATGATCTGCAAGTATTTGTCTTGGATCTGGGTGTTTCAATGTATATTATGTATGTATTTACAATAATTACGTTTTAAAAACTAAAAAGAAACAGACTTATTGACCAACTATTATAACGCTTCATTATACCTCCTTACCCGATTTTGCAGTCGTCCAGTGGCCTATGTATTCCGAAGCCTCAAGAGCATGATGGCAAGACGTTTGCTACATTTCTTCTGCGTCGGTCTCTTGGAATGACCCCAACGCACGAGGGCTTTGACAAATTGGTTTACGACCTGTATTGTCCTAGCCTGCAGAAGAATCGTCAGCAACTTGTGCCAGTGGTGTGGATTGTACTTCTGTACAAAGAAGAAAGTTAAGGAACATGTAAATTCATGTCACAAGCAACCTAATCCGAGCAATAATAGTCTAGAGATGCACAATGTTCGTCCTTCACGCATCCTCACGAGACGATCGATCGGTAGATCGAGAGAGATTCTCTGCGTAGTGCGCGAAAATGATGACGCCGAGTGGCTTGATGAAACCGACGTTGATCTTCAACAAAGTACAGTGCCAACAACTGACTTGCAAGATGCTTATCCAGTTGTTAGTGTTGAAGAAAGTCTTGTTAATCCGTGGTCGGAGGACAATGTACATTAAATATGGCCATGTACTAATACAATATATGTTTTTCACATGATTACACCATCCCTTTAATATTATTTTTATGCCAGTCAAAAACAACCTGCAACCTTTCTGTCTAGACATTTTTATCATGGTCCTTTTCTAGAAAAGGATAAGATTATACTTTATACCGGTACTTAAAAATCATATTAAATTTTAAGATTCTTTGTAGGTACTAAAAAATACACGTGATTTTTGGTGGCGGGTGGGGGGGTAGGCTTAAACCTCACCACGTATTACCATGGGGGAGGGAGGGGTTAAAAAATGTTCAAAAAACATCACGTGATTAATGGACAGCCCCCTGGACTTATAAAGAGTGGCCAACGAAAAAGTTGCATTTTAAAATTGCTATATAAAAAGACGGGTAAATATTTTTTATTATACAGCCACAATAAGGTAGGAAGTAAGTTTTCAATATTTCCCAATTTTATTCGAGCGTAAACTTAACCATTTCGTAAACCGCAAACCTTTTACTAAAAATTTTACACATTGGCAAAGTCGTTCAAGCTGTCAAAGCCAAAATAATCGATAGTTCAAAAAGCAACCGATAGATGGTCCACCCGCTTGTTCTGAAAACTGATTTTATTACATTTAAATCAACTTTTAAACTTAAATAGCGCGCATTTTACGTATTATTTTGTATTGGTGCCACTTTTGTGCACTTCTAAGTGCCATCGTCATATCTCTAATAATACGATATAATTTTTTTATATATCTTATTCGACTTTACACCGTTCGGTTTTTACATTATTATAATGAGTTAAGGTACTTACGGCTAGTGGTAGTTTTTATTTACCGACACAAAAATTTTAAGAAATAAATAATGTAAGACTTACTTATTAAAACGTTATGGAAGTTCAGTTTTTTTGCTTAAGATTTAAGAACACAAAATTTAGTTCAAATAAGTTAAGAGACTTTTTTGTTGTAAACTTCTGACTTATGATTCTGTAGGTGGGTTAATATTTTAATAAGGTTTTGTTTTCATAACCTATAAATAAAACTGATTATTTAAACAATTTCTAACAAACGGTAAGATTATATTTTACATTAGAACATATGTTACATTAAAAATGATGATAAAAGAAGACTTTATTTTATGGCTTTGAAAATAAATAAAAAGTCGATTTATGAGATTTTAAACTGTTTTTTGACGTGATAACGTCTTATAAATCGATGAACGCTGGAATGCACGCACGAAAAAATGTCACGTGCAAGCGCGGAACAAGCGATAGAACTTAATAGCTTCTTAATAGGTTAAAAGTATCCAATTTTTCATCAATGTTTTCTTATGACGTTATCACGTAAAATTATCGACGTCGTTAAAAAGCTCTAAAAGATTCCTTGCAGTCATTTTTGGTTAGTTAACAAACGAATTAAACTTAGGAATGATAAAAATCTTTTTTCTAATCAGGTAGCTAATTTTAAGAATTTTCCACCTCGCCATCTTTGAAGACCGATTTTAGCCAAAGTAGCCCATTCAGTACTACTTTTTTTTAATGATTATGAAAGCTGAGAGTCTGGAGAATTCTTAAGACTTCTGGAGACTTTACACCAACATTTTCATAGTTTTCATCAAAGTCACGTAGCTGATTATTTTATGCATAAAAAAACAACTCATAAAAATTCAGTAGCAAAAAATATTTCAAATTTCAAGTCGAAAATTTTCAAAAATTCGGAAAAAAATTCATAACTCGAAAACTATAAAATATCGCGGAACATACATCCATACATCCAATAACATCCAATACACCCAAGGGGTGTTTATCTACTGGACTCAATCTATTCTATCTAGTCTATCTCTGGACTTTCGCTTGACACTATTTTCTGGGACACCCTGTATATATATATAAAAATTTATCTTTACATATATATATATATATATCGTGATAAATATTGTTGTCATTTCCATAACAACGATAGATCACGACTTAAACTTGTACTAGGTAGACTTTCCATAATACGTACGGAACTCTTAGTGCGAGCTAGCAAGTCACATTTGTTCGGTTATATATAACGTATCTAAACCAATTGAGATTCAATGAAATGGTAGTCAGGGTGTTTTTACCATGACCAGACCTAATAGGTCAAATACCTATATATATAATAGATATATAATAGATATTTAATATAATATAATATACCTAATAGGTCTAATTAGGTCTGGTCTATCTAAACTGTACCGACAATCTCATAGTAAAGTTTAAGGAAAGAGCGGAAGCAGAAGGCCACGAATTAGTTACACGAGCAAAGTCAAGGAGAAGGAAGCTGTGGCGTTGTATAGAGATTGAGGAGGCTGCGCTGGAGAGGAACAGGAGGAAAGAGGTGCATCATTCACCAACAAGAGCATACTCTTACAATAGAAGAAAACTTTACTAGTAATGTAAGCTTTGCTCAAAGAATACGGTGGCCGTAAAGTTTTACATTTCATATCGGTTTCTGGTCTTATTCAAGTTCCTTTAGAAGACTTATTTCTTAAACAATAATCTTAATAATGATGGTATCAAGACGAACATACATGTAAGAAGTACCATATGAGATAATGAATTTATACATTAGTCAATACAATGTTTACATAGTGTTGCTTGTATAATTATGTCCTAATCAATAATATTATCTCATTGATACCAAAATAACTCACCAAAGTTAAATTCGTGAGATAAACGTATGTTGCATGCAGCTTTATCTTCAATAATAGTTCACGTCGAGATATCTTCAAAGTCTGCCTTTCTGAAATCAAATAAAATATTATTAAAGCAACATCCTTGAATATCCAGTGTTCTAGAACCTTCACCTGGAACTCTAACGTTGTCATCTTCAATGTTCCAAGACCTTTAGCTACTTGAAACGGGATTAAGCTACGTCTTATACTTCTTGTGTCACTAGTCATTTCGAACCAATGTGGTGAAAGGTATAAAGTACGTCTCAGAGGCTTTTTTTCGTGCACTAAGCACATAAAGTCAAACTTTTTTTAGGTTCTATGATATGACAGATTGCTCACAAAGCTTTCCCTTCGCCGTTTGAGAGTACTGGTATAAAGCTCACATTATATAGGTAATGGTGGCAATTCGGTTGGTTCATTTCTAAAATTAGGAATTCTCTAAAATATATTTAGTTAGTCATAGCATTTGTAAAACCTATTCGGTTGGTACCATCTAACTAAATTAGGAACGCTTAATTAAGTTAGATAAAATTAAAGTAGGATAAGTTGGTAGCAGCAGAATACTTAAGGTTAATTTGACAGTTCAAAACCTAATTTTAGCTAAAATTAGTTAGATTGGTGCCAACAGAATTGAGGCCACTGTCTTGTACTGTGGTCATTGGATCGTTGACGCCATTTATTCAAGTCGTTCCGCTCAATGACCAACTTATACTTTTAAAACTCTTCTATAATATGTTTCCTGAAAATGTAACTAAACTACCAATGAAATTTTGAAGAAAGCGTATTATAATATTAATTACTATATTATTGATAACAATGCATGGCCTTATGTTGCGCTGTCTTCAGACAGTTAACAGACACATATGAAATGTATAAACTCTTTGTATTAGTTTTTCGTAGTTAAGGTAAGACCGATCGTGTAAAAAAGCACTAGGACCAGGACGAGTTTCTTGCCAGTTCTTCTCGGGCTTGGGTTAGGAGGAATTGGCACCTAAATTCACCTAGTATGTAAGACGTTTCAAAGTGATCCTTGTGATTGTATTGAATAAAATATCTTTTGACTTTGACTTTCGACTTTATACCAAACAGTGATTCTGACAAAGGCCTAGAGACCGCGAACTGGTAAGTAAGTGGATAAGATAGTTTGCCATTATAAGGAGCAGGTGTCGATAACGTAACCAGCGGTGACATACAACTGGGAATCATCTATCGCGGCGTTGTTGTAGCCTCGTACGAACAAGCAGCCATTGTGTGGTGATGGCGCCCTAGTGGCTGTGAGGCACTCAAATTTAGCAATCAAATCTCAATATTAACCTTTTAGTCACATCCAGTCAGCACCTTCACCAACATGACGCCATCATCGAGACTCCACTGAAAAAGTTTCAGGAGAAAATGCCACGGTCTGAAAAATGTTAAGGTATTAATGTAGGATTGGTCAGGCTTTGTAAATAAGTTCCGAACCGAGATCTCGTGATGTCTGTGTTTATACACGTATCTTGCTGTTGCTGGTAGAGGGTACTGCGTACAGATTTCGATATATCGAAACGATAAGGTCTTTCAAATGTAGTCGAATTGACTGTTGTTTTGTAGACAAACACATCTGGGTTTACGATAATCTTTTAGTATCGTCTGTTGTGGTGGATCACGACATCGATTGTCGAAACTAATATCGATCATTCCATCGGTTAAAACGAGTCGATGTCGAACGAAACGACGTAGCTGAGTACACTGTACGATGTAGGCTTTTACACGATTATTGACTCGAAATATCGTAAACGGATTTCAAGAGTTGACTCCCTGATCATTAAATAATATAAATGCCATGTTTCTTTGTAATTTCAAGGAATATGATACTCGTATTATATACAAACGTTTTCAACCCCCTTAAATATTGAATTTTGAAAATTCCCTTAGTACTTCGCCACACCACATGACAGGTACACTATCCAAAGTAGCTAAGATCAGCGGCTTAGGCTGTGGTTGTAGAATATTCTAAGACCTTTGGCTACTTGAAATGGAATTGAAGCTACGTCCTGCAGTGGTCATAGAATGCTTGTCAGTCGCAATCTAAATAAAGCCGCTATAATTTAACAGTAATTCTAGATCATAAGGTTATTATTCACACTACTATCACATGGTAAAAGCCTGTGATCAGTGGAAAAAAGAAGGATTCATTTTAATATTTTTGAATAACCTGGACTTGGAAATCAAGCCTAAGCCTGGCTTGCCAGCTCAACTGAGCTGACAAGCGCTACTACCAGCTGGTAGTAGCGCTGAAGTTAGAAGATTGGATTTGCTCCCAGTATGAACAGTAGTGTGATGAGCATAGGTGTTTGTTCTGTGTCAGAGTGTTAAAATATCCTAAAGTACCTATGTTTAATATGTACATAAAGTGTTCCATCAGTCATTTGGTCACCATAATTCAAGCCATGCTTATTTAGAGTAACTTACCTGGAGTATGTTGCAGTCATAAGATCAGTTCAATTTAAGATACTTTCAATTCTGCTTTCTGAAAGTAAAATAAATATAATATTAAAACAAAACCCTTAAATGTCCAGTGTTCTAGAACTTTAACCTGAAAATCTAGCGTTCTCTGCGGTGATTATAAGTATGGGTGACTGCCACTGGCCACTGCAAAATGCAGTGTTCTAGGAGCATTAGTTACTTGAAATGGAATTAAAGCTAATAGCTAACTGTTGTCATTGGATGGGTGACAGTTGCAATATAAAGAAGGTCTGCTCAACGGCCAGCTTATGCCTATAGTAAGTCTTATAAGCGCCCTAGTGACAGCAAAGTGGTAACATGTAAGTGGATAAGAGGGTTTGTAGCCGTTACGAGGAGCAGGTGTCGATACCGTTAGCAGCGGTGACATACAACTGGGAGTCAGCTATCGCGGCATTGTTATAGCCTCGTTTCTTCAGACACCACTGTGTTGTGATGTCTGCGATATTAGAGGCATTCCTAACGAAACCTAGCTCTGAATTACTAACGCAACATCTAGACTGGGTACTTACTTGGTGTGTGGACTGTTTTCCGCAACTAGGCCTCAGGTGGGCCCTTTTTGCGTGACGGGTGGAGGCTGCTACTCCAGCCACCCGATGTCCTCCAGGAAAGCCAGCAGCTCGCTCACGCCGGCGCAGGCTTCCTTGGGTGTCCTCGGTGTTCCAAGGTGTTGAGCTCGTTGGGATTCCACGCTGCTGCACTCCAGGAGCACATGTGCAGCTGTTTCCTCCTTGCTCAAACACCCTCTGCATAGTGGGCTGTCTGTAACGCCCAGTGTATAAAGATGTTTGTTTAATGAGCAGTGTCCCGTGACAATACCGACGATACGTCGTATTTTGTCACGTTTGAGGCTGAGGAGTTTTCGGGAGTATCTAGGATTAAGATCCGGTAGAGCCTCCTTCGACTGCCTGCAGCCTTCAGCACTGGCCCAGTATTTTTGGTGTAGAGTGGTTGTACGTTGGCGGATCCATGATCGTGCCTGGCTATAGGGAAGGGGGACCAGGGGCTCCGGTCCTGCCGCCCGTAGTTCCGAGCCTTTTTTGGCCAGAACGTCGGCCTCATCGTTGCCTCTGGAACCACTATGACCCTTGATCCATTGTAGAGTAATTTTGTTGGATGTACTTACCTCCTCCAATAACTTATGGCATTGTGCGGTAAGACCGGTGTTATGCTCGTACCTGTTAAGTGCATGTAGAACCGCAGCGCTATCCGAGAGGATTCTTATGTTGTAGTTTGTTACCTTCCTTTTTAGCACTGCAGTTGCGGCCTGTATTATGCCAATGCATTCTGCCTGAAAGATGGAGTTGTGATTGCCGAGGGGCGTACAGATGTGTATGTTTAGGTCTTCCGAGAAGACCCCTGCCCCCGAACCTGTCTTTGTTTTTGAGCCGTCTGTGTAGATTCTCAGTTCGTTGCATTTTGAAGTGTCACACGGCTCTTCGTGTAATTGTATAGTGTATTTTTTTGTAGGAAAGTGTTTTTTGAGAGTCCTATCGTAGAGTGATAAAAGCAAGTGTTTATCTCTCGCATACTCTTTTAATATGTTGGTGTGCTGTGCCTGTGGTTCATGTTCCCAGAGTTTATGGGTCCAGAGCCTATGAGCTGCTGCAGCAGTTTCTTGTTGCACGTGTAGGTGTAGGGGTGTTAGACCGATAACCGCCTCCAGAGCCACCGTTGGGGTAGTTCTCATGCACCCCGTCACCGCCACGCAGGCTGATCTTTGGAACTTATGTAGTTTGTTTAGGGTGGTAGTTTGTTTCGTTCTAGGCCACCAGACTATAGCACCGTATGCTATCGAGGGCCTTATCACGGTGTTATAAAGCCATAGGGTGATTTTTGGGGAGAGGCCCCAAGTTTTACCTATCATTTTGCGGCATTGCCAGAAAGATATGGTTGCTTTTTGTATTTTGTTTTCTAAGTGTTTGGCCCAGTTTAGTTTACTGTCCATTGTTATGCCTAGGTATTTGACTTCATGGGACAGGTGTAGTTGGGTGTCGAAAAGGACAGGAAGTTGATAGGTACCTAGGTTGCGTTTGTTTGTGAACATTACAAGTTCTGTCTTTGCTGGGTTTACTGTTAGCTCGTTTACCTTGCACCATGTCTCTACGACTTTCAGTGCATTGTTCATGATGTTGCACGCCACACTAGCGAAGTGCCCTGAGATTAAAATGGTAAGGTCATCTGCATAGCCCACCGTGAAGAAGCGCTCAGCATTCAATTTGGTGATGAGATTGTTTACCACCAGGTTCCAGAGGAGCGGTGACAGGACTCCCCCCTGGGGCGTTCCCTTTGCCACGACCGCCCTGGTTTCCCCCTGTACATCTACTCGCACTCGCATCTAGACTGGGCATCTGTACGGATGAGATTATAGTAAACTTAACTAATCATTGTTACTTTCGCTTGCAAGCGTTCGTTGATAGGTACTTTTCCACCCTTCTCACTTATGCCTAGTTTAATTTAAGCAGACGTCAGTGTTTTTTTTCTATGAGAAGATAATAATTGGTCTTCTCCGGTTTTAAGAAAGAAATCAACAGACGAATGCTATTTAAGAATGCATGTATGTAATACCCTGTTTACACTATGCCCCTGCCCATGCCATTCACGGTGTTGGAAAACATTCCAGAATTATTTCTGCAGCAACATTACGGACAGTCTGTGTTCACATCATTCATTCACACTTTTGCATTCTACCTAGGGTAATAGTTTTCAATATACTTAATATAAATGACCTCTGGTGGTGCAGCAAGCCAAGGCCAAATTAATTTTACAAACCTATTAGTTGCGATAGATAGATAAAAAATTTCTTTGGTACTACAGACACACATACAATTTACACAGACAAACAAACATTTTCAAAAAGCAAGTATGTAAGTACTTAGAAATTACTTGTGTAGGTAAGTTTCTGTGTGCTGCAGCACGACAATGGCCATGGCCATGGCACAATCAAAAACACAGATTTTCAAGATTTTTTTTTATTTTCAAAGCCAAAACCTGAACAAGAGCAAGCAGAACGAGTTTAAACGGACAATGTGTAGGTAGTATGCTAGCTATGAATTATCGTGGTTGTATAGCAATACTAAATATAAGGGTAGGTGTGTAGCAAACTATTCATGAAGTTGGGCTAGGTTTATCGATTCAAACATCCATTAGTAATATCATCCTATGATTTTTTTTTAAATAAGAAAAGCATGCTCTCCGACTCACAAGTGCTCAGATGCAAATGCCACCCACATGGTTAACTATCTAGGTACTGACAGATCACATCATTGAATAAATGCAGTTTGAAACTATCTTTGGAGAAAAAAATGACTTACTCACCTCTGTTTTCATTTCTTTTCAGTTAGTACCACTGATGTTTTCGACACATTGCACCTCACTATCGAAGGACTATAACTAGCGATTCAGGAACAGCTGTAACAAAACAGTGTATTACAATAAGAAATGTTTCATATTCTTAGGCTTATATATATTCACAGTGTGGCTTCACCCACCGCTACGTTTGTAGGTGTATTATAAACACTAGGCCTTATTTTCTCAGTCTTAGGCATTATACTCATTAACAGTTCTTGGAAGATTCCTAGAGGAATGTTATTGTTATTTCAAGATAAAGATTTAATTCATTTTGAATAACTAATTAAAGCACAATAGGAAATCATTCTACAAGTCTACCCACAATTAGGTTGGGTGTGTGGGTAGGTACACTAAATGAGCTGCCACGTGGATTATAGCTGCGCATGTATTTTAGGACCTATGAACTGACTTTTAAATGAATAATAGGACGCAATTACGAGAGATTGAGAAACATTGTAGGTAGGCAAGATAACCATATATTAAGAACGATTAAAATATTAGTGCTAAATAGGTAGGTACATTACAATACTTTTACAGTCTTTACAAATCTTACAGTTTCGCAGTTACCAAAAATAATGTGGGTAGGCTTGTAATGTGGGCTTACCTATCGACTGGTCGCAGTCGCAGATTCTCCATCTCCAATCCACGTGATTATTCCAAATGATCGTTTGTTTGAGGGGTCTTTTCTTTCTTCTATCGATCTTTGGAAACATTATAGATAGAATCTCCAGAATTCTCGGCTCCGCTCTCCACTCCACCACTTCAAATGAAACACCATGCCAACGCAACGACTGCTTTTCCAAAAACGGCAGCCGGGCCGGGCCGTCAGACAGTCAGTCAGTCAGTCACGTCAAATGGCAGCCGGGCCGGGCCGTCAGACAGTCAGTCAGTCAGTCACGTCAATTTGGTAAAATTCGGAACTAACAATCAGTGCTGCCAGCACTATATCCCAAAAATGGCCAAGCAAACAAAACGTAATTGTACGTAGTACGATTTTTAACTGCAATGTAATGTGTAATAGTATATGATGTGATGACTGATATGATAACTGACACTCAAGCAAATTATCAAATTCTCTTGTCATAATATTGAGAAAAATTAAATGAATAAAATTAACAACTATTTTGATAAGTAATCTGAACCAATAAGTCTGTTCACCGTTATACAAAATTGAGCTGATTTGAACTTGCTCGTTTATAATAGTGAGACCGTACATACTCTGGGGATATTTGTTTGTATATTAACCATAATAATAATAATAATAATAATACCGTACATTTCACACAGCATCAGCTGGCCCCAAAGTAAGCAGAGCTTGTGTTATGAGTACCACATGACTGATATACTACTTATACACTTTTTTTTTGTAAATATATACATATTATACATAAAAAACATCCAAACAAATAATAATAATAATACCGGACATTTGACACAGCATCATCTGGCCCCAAAGTAAGCAGAGCTTGTATTATGGGTACCACATGAAAATCACATATACATATGAATATGCCGTGTATTATGGATCCATAGCTGAAGAGACAGACATGACAGGTAATATAAACTGTCATGTCAATTGGTGTTTGCGCGCAAAGTATGATGGGATTTTTAGAGAAAGGGAGGAAGAAAAAGAGCAGGACAAATTTGTTTCATTGACCATTCAGGGTTGTTTGACCCAGACGAATGGAGTCAAGGTCTCCGAAGGCTACAAGAGATCCTAGAAAGTCGCGTAATCCAACAAATAATAAGTATAATAATGCAGTGCTTGTACCATAAATTTACTCGGGCTGAATATCGGCGCTTATGGAACTGATCTGGCAACACTGATATCCATTGATTGCTTGCTTGCATGTCATGCTTGATTTTGACTGAGTGCAGTATTGCCAACTCGACAAATAGTTCCGGCCTAAAACTTTTCTATTATGTACCTAACCTACTACATATTTCACAGGTATGGTTATAATTTACCATCTGTCCAATTTAAGGCAACTACACCGTAACAAACTATTAGAGCACGGCATAGGTCTTGATTTACTGGTGATCGTCAACATTATTATATAAAAATGTATTTCATTAAGAAAACGATAATCCATACTCGTATTACTCGTATACCTAAAAAAATGTGTTAAATTATATAAATTCAAATGATGTACATACCTAGATAATTATGTCAGTATTATATAATCTAGTCTTTTATTAATTAATATAGGTAATACATTTAATTTTGTCTCGCTTATGGGTTCATTATTGCAGAAAACCAGTGCCTTTGCAGAGAACTGTCGAATCTGCCAGCCAGTGCGGAAGTGATAAGTGTGGAAACAGCCCAGATTTCTAGTCATAATATTTTTTTGTAAAAATATTTACGTGTATTAATTAACGTGGTAAATGTTAATTAAATTTTATTCAAACAGCAAAAACAAGTTTGTTTTTGCTGCTTAAAATTTAAAAGATCTTAACAGCTTTACTAACGGCATTGTTAAGCCGATTTGGTTTGAGGACAACGACGACACGATAACTTGTTCAAATCTAGGGGTAGGTAGGATAATCAAACTTTTGTACGTGTAATACAATAAATAAATTGTTTCCAGAGATGCGATCAGGAAAATCAAGGAAACTTGTGTACGGATTATAGTAACGTTACAGCTAGGTACTGAACAAACCACTAATCATTAAAACCCGTTGAAAATCAAAGAGATCTTATATTTATGGACCAATTGCTGGTTGATAGAGAAGAAAAAAATAAACTACAGAGACATTGGTTGTTCCTATGCTCAGCTTGAAAGGTCGAATGAAAAACTTGTGCTTTTAAATTACAAGATATCCTATTCACTAGGGATTTCCTTTGAAATTGTTCATGGGCAGGTGGAAGTAGAGAACATAGGTCAAAAATTGCCCTCAATGATGACGAGAATGTTTTAAAATGTTTTATGGCATGATTCAAACTTGGGATCCGACATACACTTTACGAGACTATGAAACATTTTTCAAGATTATTACGAAAAATTCTAAGCAAAGGAAATTCATGAAAAACATGAGGAGGCTTCTAAGAGATGTCGCAAGAATAAGGATAATTTAGATAAACAGCTACAGAGTGGAAACAGGCACGCACACGCACGCAAACCCACCCAAATTGTTAATTACCCTTATATCTATATAAATAAAAAACATAAGCACTTAAATATTTGATATCTTTGATAACTTTGATATCGTTTTTTATTGGTACGTATGCAATAGTGGTATGAAATATAAGTATTCATGACGATGCAAACTACTGATTTACATTGTATGTAAATCAGTGTACTCAGTACTCAGTAATCAGTAACTCTTGGATGAAGGAC
This sequence comes from Lampropteryx suffumata, assembly GCA_948098915.1. NCBI lineage: Eukaryota > Metazoa > Arthropoda > Insecta > Lepidoptera > Geometridae > Lampropteryx > Lampropteryx suffumata. The sequence goes on from OX402562.1 coordinate 2,575,385, forward strand.
AATATCACAATTTTCCCTCTATTTTTTTTTATATTGACAAATCTAGGTGTTTTTAAAATAGTCCTTGGATCATTAGGTAATATTTCCGGAATCAATCCATTCTTAATTTTCGCGAGATCTTTTAAGAGCTATTTGATTACAATTTTTTCAATAGCCTGTCTTATAATTTTACATATTTATCAATATTACCCTTTATTTATTAGTGGTTTCTTCACTTTCGTCGGAGCTCTCAGATTCTGCATCAAGCGGGCAGGAAATACGATTTTGTCGAATAGTTTCATTATTTGCAATAAAAGATTTTTTAAAACACGAGGATTCCGTATCGCGTGTGTTTCCAATGTTGACAAGTATTAGATTTTGGTGACCTACGGAACCTTATGTGATATCGCTACAAATCACTTCGCACAAATCGTTTTGTAGTGCATTGATTGGATTCGAAGAAATCAAAATTCTTGCATGTTACTTTGATATGTTTCGCCAGATTTCTTAGGTTCTCACTCTTATTTTAAACTATTTTTTCATCATTTTAATAAGATTTATTTAAAACTAGTGTTTTTTCCGCTATATGGCAGACAAATGGTTTTACAAATACAGTATAATGAATATATACGCATAGCTTTACGCATTACAATAACTCACGAGTATTTGAGTAAGAGCTGTTAGCTGTACAACAGAAATCATTTGATCATTAAAAATGCAAGCATTACATTGATTCACTTTTCAATCATATTTCCACTATATTGTTGTTCTATAACTATAACTAGGTTCCTTGATAGTTTTTATATCGAATTACTTATCAAAAATGAAATAAGAGCCAATCGCATTTTGAACATTTTTTTGTAATCTGTTGACCTGTGCCACTGACATCATCATCATCATCATCATCATTATCATCATCATCATCATCATCATCATTATCATCATTATCATCATCATCATCATCATCATCATCATCATCATCATCATTATCATCATCATCATCATCATCATCATCATCATCATCATCATTATCATCATCATCATCATCATCATCATCATCATCATAATTATGTTTTTGTATGAAAATCTGAAAATAATAAGATACGTGCAGAGTGACGCGAAGTGGGAAATATGTAGGTACATAGTTCTCAGCGACTTGTGGCATGCACTACACTTTATTATTAATATTAGCTACTTCGGCTAGTATCTGTAATTGAAGATAGTGACTTCAAGATAATGAGACGAATAAGAATATAAGAAACACAGTATAATGCTTGCTATCTCATTTTGTCACACGTTAAAACTTATGAATTTATGTGTCTGTCTCTTTTTACTGTCGCTATTTCGTTTCATCGACTTTTCAATCACAACGATGCTAAAGAAGTTTTCAGTTCCAAAAATATAACCGCTCTAGAGAATGTCCAGATAACTTTTTTTGGCAAGCTTGTGACTCTCCCATTTCCTTATGTAACGCACAAATTGTCAGGTTATTGAAACGCACACTTTTCTGCATGTAAATAACTTACATTACCTAAATCTGTACAATTATTTTTTTACTATTCGGATCGGCTGCCTTAGACGTTCGACTCTATAAAAATCTATATATCTGCCGCGCTCGAGTGAAATCCCCAAATCGCCCAAAATTCCCGCTTGGGCTATTGTTAATAAAATTTTATTTACTTTGCATCGTTATGATTTGAAAGTCGATGAAACGAAAAAGAAACAGTAAAAAGAGACAGACACATAAATTCATAAGATTTAACGTGGGAGAAAATGAGATAGGATGCATTATACAGTGTTTCTTATATTCGTATTTACACACATGTTTTTTTTGTAAATACATACACGTAATACATAGAAACACCCAGACCCTAGACAAATAATTGCAGATCATAGAAACATTTGTCCCGAAGCGAGAATCGAACTCGCAACCTTCCACGTCTCACACGGCCCTTGGCCCACTGCGCCACCGAGGTCGTCTCCGCGGTCGAAACTTTGCGTAGATGTAGGAAGATTAAAATACCTATGTATATGTTACCTACTTTTATCTCAGAAAAAGCCGTGCGAAACCGCAGACAGATGCTTGTATTTTATTTACCTACCGCCTTCGAATTGTCAATGATCAATGACTGAAGTATCCTTATAGCCTACCTAATAACCTACCTACCTAAATCTACTCACACACACACAAGCACGTCACTACAGTTGTATTTAGGTATTGTAGTACCGCGTCCCGCGCCTCTCCCGCGCCTCGCGTGCGCTTACACCATTTAAACAGTGATAGTGATATTCGGAGCGGTTTTTGCACGCGCCTCGAATTGAAGTTGCGAGCGAGCTTCACCGGCTTCTTAAGTTCTATATACATTTTCTATTCGTTTGTTAAAATGCTCCCTGTGTTACTTGGGACGTCAACTAGTATAAATGTTCTCTTTTAATGGCGTCCCTTGACCGATCATCACGTTGCCAGCAGAAACGTATCCAGAGTAAAATCTACTGCTGCGAACACTTGCGTTTTAATAAATATCCTTCACCACCTCCCATCTTCCACTTTCCAGCTCCAATCTCCCACTTCCCACCTCCCACTTTCCAGCTCCTAGCTTCCATCTCCCACCTCCCACCTTCCAGCTCCCATCTCCCACCTCCCAGCTCCATCTCCCACCTCCCACCTTCCAGCTCCCATCTCCCACCTCCCAGCTCCCATCTCCCATCTCCCATCTCCCATCTCCCATCTCCCATCTCCCATCTCCCATCTCCCATCTCCCATCTCCCATCTCCCATCTCCCATCTCCCATCTCCCATCTCCCATCTCCCATCTCCCATCTCCCATCTCCCATCTCCCATCTCCCATCTCCCATCTCCCATCTCCCATCTCCCATCTCCCATCTCCCATCTCCCATCTCCCATCTCCCATCTCCCATCTCCCATCTCCCATCTCCCATCTCCCACCTCCCACCTCCCATCTCCCATCTCCCATCTCCCATCTCCCATCTCGCATCTCGCATCTCGCATCTCTTATCTTCCATTCTCTACCTCTACCTTTTATTTTAACTAGCTGCTGCCCGCGGCTCGCGCTTGTTGTACCTACATAAAAAGTAGCCTATGTCCTTCTCCAAGGTCCCATAATCTATCTCTATACCAAAATTCATCAAAATTGGATCAGCGGTTTAGGCGTGAAAACGTAACACACAGACAGACAGACAGAGATCGCATTTATAATATTGATAGGGATTCATTCGCTGCAAATGTTACTTTGTAATCCTATATAATTATCCTCTTAAGCGTCGATCCGATCGCTCTCCAAATAGGTATTGATGTTATTAGGTATTCCTATGATGCCACGCGCCCCCCCGCGCGTGTGGTAACCATCATGGCGGGTAATTGCAAAATAATTGAGAAATGTGGGTATTTTCCCAGATTTCTCAATTTTTTTGTAGGAATACCTAATAACATCAATACCTATTTGGATTCTTACTAATTAGAGTATATATTAGAGTATAAATATTCTTAAGTTCCCCAAATAAAATATAAATGATGTTCATGTAAAGTTTGAAAACAATTAAAATTAGTAGTACTCTCGTACTACATCAGCATATAATTTAAAAACTGGACATTTTTTTTTTATTTTAAACCTAGGTATATTATTTACAAAATATAACTATAAAAAAACACCTTTACATACATATTTTTTACAGACTTAAACAGTCAACCGCTCGAAACACCGCGCGAAAGTGCTAAAAAATCCGCGCGCGCGTGAGTGACGCAACTTGAAATAACAATGTTGATATAAAATTCCACTAAGTTGAAGCCGTCCATTGACTTTATCGCTAGCCTATTCTATCCCGTACACATTGACATAGACGCAAGCAGGATAGCTACATTTATCGTACTGTCGTACTTATTTATCGTATGGCCAAAACGCTGCATCCCAAATTGGGTCGCATACCACTCAAGCGAAATTGACGCGACCCAGATTGGGACGCGTACCACCCTAGAGGATGGAATTACAATGTTATTTATATATGCAGTTGGTGTATCTAGAAAACTGGACCGAAATTGCAAAATTTTTCCTTGATTTATACACTTAACACTAGTTGTATTCTAACATTGATATTTGTCTGCTAGAAGTGCCTCATGGCGGCTGTACACACTCGTCGAGATACCCCGAGACAGGCCGAACGCGAGTGTGTACAGCGCGCTCTCGTCTCGTCTCGCTCTCTCGTCCTCGTCTCGGTCGCTCTCGGTGGCTTGTCGGTTTTTTGCGCCCGAGTCAAAGGGTCTCGTTGGCTCTCGCGAGGTAAACGAGAGCGAGCATGCACACACTCGTTCATTTAGTTGCTTTCCAGTATTTATGAACAGACGTGTTTCACTATGTGGTCTAACGAACGAGAATTACACTTTTTGGAGTGCTATCAAACAGAACCTGTTTTAAGGAACTCGAAGGATGTGAAACACAAGGATAAGCAATGTATCCATGACGCTTGGGTGCGAATAAGCGAGCAAATTGAAATCCCTGTCGCCGCGTTAATTTTCTTTTTATAGTAAATGTTTAAATAATTGTAATAGCTCACGGCACAAAGACAAATAGCAGCAGCAATTTCTACGTCCATTGTCGCGTAAGTCTTCAGTTCAAATGTTAGAACGAGTGTGTACAGGCATGCTCTCGACGAGAGTGTTCTCGGCCGAGGCTCTCGGCGAGAGGCCCTCGTCGAGTGTGTACAGCCGCCATCAGAGTTTTGATGACCTATCAGTCAGTGAGTGAGTGAGTGAGAGACAAAACTATGAAACTTTGACTAGTTACAATTCATAAACAACTACTTAGTTCAAATTTCATTCAATTTGAAATATACCGTGTTTATACAATGCCTGCTTGGTTACTAAAAATTCAGGCTTCTAGGTTTATCCACAACAAAGTTATAGAGGTCGAAAATGGCCTGAACTGTTTTGAGAAAAAGATGGTACGGCTCCGTGCCGCTTTTTTGCTCGACTTGACAGTTACAAGTTCTCGTCTGTTCTCGAGTTCTTAGCTCTTTTTCTCGCGCCAAAAATCCGACAAAAATTTGAGAACAAGGCGAAAACCTGCGAAGATTATGTAATACGGTTCCACACTCACGTTTCAACCGACCAATCACAGCGCACTTCATCCGGAAGTGGAAAATTACATTGCGGTTTCGAATTTTGAATCTAGGTATTTTTGGATTTTAAGCTAGGTAAGCCAATAAAATGCTAAGAAATTAATTATGTAACAGTTTTTACATCCTAATACTTGACTGAAATTAAAGTAAACGAAGTCTCGACCGTTTTCTGATGCATAGCGGAGTACCTCCTACAATAAAGTATCTTTTATATCGAATATTGTGAATGTAGAGCTAATGAATCGTACACAAATAAAAGAAAAAAACCATTAGTTATTTATTTTAGGATTTATTCGATCAACCAGTATCAGTGACTGCACTGTATTCTTAAACGCAACAAATATTCTCAGATTTTCAGTTCAGGATTTTGTTGCAGTAACTATTTAAACATTTTCGTTAGATCTGACAATATTTTGCTCAGAGTACTACATACATTCTTTAACATTTATTATTGATACCTCGTCCTTACTTACTTATTTAATGGTACTTATTTAACTTGTAACTTGTAAGTGCAGTTCTATTTTACCTAATCAAACTTTTACCAGCTGCTAATTTAAGAGTAGGCAAGCAAACAAACGGAAGTTCAGTCCGTCCTTTTTCTTTCATTAGAGATAGAAAGAGAGGCAGCATGCTCAAACATGTTCAATTCAATTCAGGTTATTACTTTAGCGTTTATCATGATAGTTTCTCACCATATTCACAGAGCACTTATTAGTAGGAGCCATGGTTACTACGATAACTCTAGGAAGTTCTTACAAATAACAAAATATACTTAACAAAATTATCGTCATACCTACCTAAGTAGGTACACCTACCTACCTACCTACTTAAATTAGGCACCAATTTTTACTTAGGTAGGTATGCCCACCTGGGTATATTACAAAACTGTGTCGTAGGTAAATAGGTAGGTAGGTAGGTACATATCTTAAAGATAAATAGTAATTGGTAGGTAATAGGTACGAGTAGCCTACAGATACGACTAGATTTGGATGAGCGGTCCCCAGAACATCTTGGAGACGCGCCTCTCGTCCTCCGTGCAGAAGAAGTCTTTGCCGAGTTTCACGAACTCCGTCAGAGAGAGCTTGCCGTCCTGAGGACAAAAAAACATAATGACCTTTATGCACCTGATGTTAGGTATAGCATACACTGTGCTGTGCTACTTACCGAGTAAGTAGGTAAGACTTATGTAGGTAACCTAATATTCTCGCTCGCTGTACTCGCCCGGTATTTATGGTTTCATATCGCACCTGCGATAAAATAGGGTTACAACTTGAAAATGTTGAATTTTGAGTTAATTTAAATTAATTTAAATTTAATTGTCTTCTCAAAAATTGTTGTAACTGTAACTCTAAAAATCTCCGCTAGGTGAAGTTGTAACGCTACACCATCAAGACATTTTTGCTCCTCATTGTTTTCAATTAGTGTAACATTTTGTATTGTCCAAGGTGATCGTGCATTTGCTTACACAAAATAATGTTACAAACCAAAACGTACCGGTGTTATTGACAGGAATATAATATTTTCATAGATATTTTTTTTTAATAAAAAGCATCAGGCTCAATTATTACGGTATAGTGTTAAAATTATTGTGATATTGGAAGTGTTATAATAAAGTGTTTTCTTTTAAAATGTATCGATGTTTTTGAATCTTTTAGTTAAAATAAAGTGTAATTTTTCAAATTATAACTAATTCAAATTCAAATTATAAATTATAAATTATAGGAATTTGATAAAAAAATATTGCTTAAAAATATTGAAATACATAGTATTTCAATTTATAACAAGGTGTATATATGTATTTTTTTTATTAATTAAAAATATATCATGTATTTTGAATTTTTATGCAGCTATCTAGATAGCTATCTAAGGTAAAGATGAAGCGAAACGACGTAATATTGCGTTTAGCATTAACGTATAATATAAATCTACCGCAATTAATCGTAAAACAATAAATCTTGCGAGCTGTGTTGCCTATGAAAATACAGAAGACAAGGAATATCTTTAGAAAAATGATGATAAACACCTAAAAGAAAAGCAATTATCACGCCAAGAAAAACAAAACGACCAAGACAACGCTTCCGATATACATATAGTTGCTGTGTATGATCTTCAAGCTGTTCTACCAGTTCCAAAAAGAAACGTGTCCGAACTGCTTTAACTTAAAAGTGTCTGATCTTTCCACAAAAAAAAACAGAAAGTTACTTCTGGCATGAAGGAGCTGGTAATCGCGGTTCTGCTGCAATTGGTAGTTGTACGGCTAAGCGTAATATTTTATAAGACTAGCATTTTACCTATTGACTATGACAGCAATAATAAATTAGTGCCAATAAGCCACTCGGTCGGTTCGGTTGTTTTCTTTCCTCCGTTCCCGTCTACTATATCATTATCAATTATCACTATCAGTAAGGGTAGTTTTACCCCTACATTTTTGGTCCTTCGAGCCTAGTTTGTGCATTTGAACCCAATTTTACGCATCGTGTTTTTTTGGACTAGTGACAGCGGACATACAGTACCATTTGGAGAAGAGTGAAGAGTTACATACTTTTTGGTAATATTTCTTTGCACATCTTCAGTATTGTAGCGCATCGGTTAAGCTGGCCTCCCAGAAGCGGGTCTCACCGGTTTAATTGAGAAGGCGCATATATTGCACTGAAGTGGCAAGGATACATTTAACGACATTATCATTTTTTTTTACTACGTTATTTATTATCATTGACGCTATGGAAGCTGTGTTCACGCGAGTCAAAGTGAACTTATAGTGGAGCTGAAGCGGATCAAGACTAACTTTGACAAGGATAGTTCTAAGAGGAAGACGAGTGAGTACATTCAGGTACGCGTGACTGCTCTTGATCAGTTATGGGGTGATTTTGAGCAGAATAACAAAAATTTTACAGACTATCCAGACAAAAATCATGAATATTTTACAAATATTTTTTTTTGGAAAAATAAGGGAGTTCTATGAATCGATACGACAAACATTAGTGAAGGTGGCGGTTTCGTCAACGTCCGCGGGAGATCCAGAGGGTCTTATGAATATTCCTAGAGGCGAAAAGAAGAGCATGTTTGACATTTTGGACATTGATAAAGGAATTGTAGGTACGGATTCGAGCGATCCAGTAGAAAAATTACTGGCACAACAGCGAACATACTTTAGAGCTTTCAATCGCGTTTGCAAGCGTATCAATACTGCCAACACTGACGAAAGATGGGAGATTGAGGATCAACTTAAGGATCTTCAGCACCGTTGGCGGATGATTGATGAATTACATCTACGCATCGACAATATTTTACAAGGTAACAATAAAACCTATGAAGAAGAATTTTGTCAACTAGAGATCTCGTTCAGTGACATCAAGAGGGGTCTGAATCGAAAGCTTAGTTCATCGATGCATTTACAGCAATCGACACCTAGAGTTGAAATTCCTGTTTTTACTGGACAGTACCGGCAATGGCCAACTTTCTTCGATTTGTTTAGTGAGACTATTCACAACAATAATGGCCTCAGTAAAGCAAAGAAAATGCAATACTTTGAGGGCAAACTGAAAAGCGTAGCGGAGAGAATCGTCCAGCATTTGACAGTATCACCCGAAAACTACGATACGGCCTGGGAAATTCTGACTCATAGGTACAATAACCCACAAGCTCTTTTTACCAACCATATTGAGACATTTCTAAGTCAACCTACTGTAAACAAACAGGCGTCTTACGAGTTAAAGCGCCTCTACGACACTACCGTGGAGTGTATACACGCGATACATAATCTTGGAATCGACACGACAACGTGGGATCCACTCCTAGTACATCTGATTGCCAAAAAATTGGATGCGGTGACATACTGCGATTATAAAGAGGCACGCAAGTCACCTCGAGATTTACCATCATTTGAAGAGCTCATGAACTTTATAGAAGGAAAATTCATAGCCCTGGAACCTATAACTAAAAAAGAAAAAGAGCTAACAGAACAGAAACCTAAATTGGGAACGATTACGAAGCAAGACATCTGTAAAAATTGTTTATATAAACATAATGGCAAACCATGCACGTCAAACAAACGCTGCAATTATTGTGATGAATATCATAACTCAGTAATACACGATGACCTGGTTCAATTAAAAATGATACCACTGACATTTACATCAAGTTCGTTACCCACGACGTCATATGCAAATCGAAACAAGAAACTTAGTGATAATAAACAACATAATGTGAATCACGTTGCAGCTGACGATGAGGAAATTTTATTGACAACTGTATCGTTACAAGTGAAAGCTGCGGACAATACTTACGTTTTATTGAGAGCTTTACTAGATCAAGGATCTCAAATATCCTTAATATCAGAACACGCAGCCCAGCTGTTGGGTCTGCCAAGACAACACTACAGCGCATCGGTATCAGGCATAGGAACGACAGCTAAGCGAGGAAAAGGAATCGTTAGCTTAGACTTCATGTCCATACATGGAGACTTCAACTTAACGACGCAGGCTTTAGTTATATCACGGGTTATTAATAGCCTACCAAATAACAAGTTTCATAAACAAAAATAGCAGCATCTACAACATATAAACCTCGCTGATCCAGAATATAACGTCTCGAAATCAATTGATTAACTACTGGATGCGAGTGCGTATTCTGACATTATCATGAGCGGCCTCATCAAAGGTCCGCCTCAAGCACCCATAGCTCAGCAAACAAAGCTAGGCTGGGTGTTATCAGGCAATGTAAAGTTATTTCAATGTAACGTCGTTGTAAATGATATCGATGAGATATCTAAATTTTGGGAAATAGAGGACATAAATGACAGTGAAAGGTCCTTGACAGAGCAAGAACAATATTGTGAAAAGTTTTAACAGTCCACGACAAGAAAACTAGACAATGGTAGATACGAGGTTGCCCTCCTATGAAGCAGAATTTCAAAGAATATCTAGGAGAATCTAGAACAAAAGCAATTTCACAATTTCACAAACAACTTGAAAAGAGAATGACAAAAGACAACGTTTTATCTTTATCTTTTTATCAAATAGAGCGAGTCGGCTGCGTCTATATCAAAGAACCTAACTCAGTAAACTTCTTCATACAAAATTAGACTGTAAACATGTGAATTAAGGTTTATAATCAAATGGGGCGAGCGCGGCAGCCGGCTGCGTCTCAGTAACGGTGTCGCGAATCCAGTGGTTTTACCTCATCCAAAAATATGCGTACCGCGCTAAAAGAAGTTTTCACTTCAAAACATTTTTTTCTCATACAAAAGTTAAATTACTGAGAGAGTAGCTAAATCATGATATCTACTTATTTTTTGATGAGTTCTTAGAGATTGGTCCAGTGACTAGAGTGCCAGCAGGTGGCTAAGAGGTTGACTTACCCCGTTGGTGTCGATGACAGCGAAGGCGACGGCCGCGTGCTCGGCGCTCAGCCCCAGGCCTTCGTAGAACAACTTAAACTCCTTCACACTGATGAACCCGGAGCCGTCAGCGTCTACCGCCTGCAAACAACAACCCCTCTTGTACACATACTTTACTCATTTCTAACCCACAAACACACGCATTGTGATTGTGCTGTTTGAAGTGCATGTTTTGTTATGGGTACCATAACATAACTGATATACTACTTATATACTGTAGATACTATTATAATAATAATAATCCCGGACATTTCACACAGCATCATCTGGCCCCAAAGTTAGCAGAGCTTGTGTTATGGGTACCACATGACTACTTATATACATTTTGATAAACATGGGCTTTACTCAGGTATTATTTAGTCGATGGAGGCACCGACACTGGCCTCAATTCTGTTGGCACCAACCTAACAAATTTTAGCTAAAATTAGGTTTTGAACTGTCAAATTAACCTCTGATATTCTGCTACTGCTACCAATTTATCCTAATTTAATTTTATCTAACTTAATTAAGCGTTCCTAATTTAGTTAGATGGTACCAACCGAATAGGTTTTACTAATGCTATGACTAACTAAATATATTTTAGACAAATCCTAATTTTAGAAATGAACCAACCGAATTGCCACCACTGTTTCCGATTCATCTAGAGAATCTTCATCAGGGTGAGTTTGCTTGAGTGAGATCTCAAGGGACCAGAAATTTGATCTCGCTGAGATCGAATTTCTGATCCCTCGATCTGCGATCTCGTCTCAAGATTGCATTCCCTATGCCTACCTTGAACAGGTAGGGCAGCCAGCGATGCGCTCGTTTCTTGAGCGCGCGGTCGTTGAGCACATGGTGCATGTCCTCCAGATACTGCTCCACCGTTACGAAGTTGTACGGGTCCACGGCACCCCACTGCTCCTCCCACGTCATCTGGGAACGAAACCAACATTCATTAGTCACATACTTTTTGCACGCATCTTTTCGGCTCTTCATCGCGAGGGTTATAGCCAAAATTCAGTGTTTGCTTCTTAAGCAATGACCGCTGAGCTATGACCCTTTTGAAATTTCAACACACATGCAAGCGTAGTTTTAAGTATCTAGTGTCTTACAGGCGCGGATCCAGCCCTCTAAAAAGATTGTGGTCACAGCCACCCGAAAATCAGCGAAGTGCGAGTCCGAGTATTAACTCCCTCATAATCGATATACCTAGTGCATTTCCACAAAGGAGATTTTTACGAAATATATGACGCCCTGACCAAGATTATGTCAGTGTTCTACGTTCGCTCACGAAAATTGTAAAAATAAATGTGTGTTTGTTTGCACATCTCTGTGTCACATAATATAGACTCTAAACTACTGAACCGACATTAAACATTTTTTTAAGACTAAAGGATATCAAGTTACTTAAATTAAACGCTAGTACACATTTTACATTAAATAATTTGATTACTTAAATTACAAATTGAATCTTACATATCTTATTCACGAAAACGTTGATAATATCATCGATATTCAGATTCACATCTTTGTACTATAGGTACTTAATATGGAGGGCTGAAAATCGTTTTTCCTGGAAATCTATTGGGAAAGCCTATGTGCAACAGTGGACTTCTTAAAGGCTTCTATGATGATGATGGTGTTAGATAAAACTAGTGTTATTGACTCGGGTATGAATAATTAGAATAAAAGCTCTGTGTTTCTTTGTGATTTTAGCAAACCAACCCGTAAGTAGTTATTTTATATGAAATACATCATTTTATATAAAACTAGCTGTCCCATTCGCGACTTTGTCCGCGTGTTTTAAAAAGAAAAATATATCTAATTGTACCGACTGCAGCTCCATCTGCCGGGCTGATTTGTGAATCTAAACCATCCAAGGCGCCACCCGAACGCATACAAAAAAAACATTCAAATCGGTCCAGCCGTTTAGGAGGAGTCCAGTGACATACACACGTAGATACAGTAGAATTTTAAATATAAAGAAGATAACAAAATGATGAATGACAAGATTCGACTTTGTGACAGGTAACTACTACTATAAACACATGACACTGGCACAATTTACATTATTATGACACATGCCATTAACGAAGAAGAAGAAGAAAAAGAAGAACTATGGCAATGGCTCACTTTAATAATATCCGTGAACTCCTTGGACTGGCGCTCGTCCAGATGTCCCAGCGCCTTGAACCGCTCCGCGAACAGTAGGAAGTCCGCATAGCTGATCAGGCCGTCTTTATCCACATCCAGAATGTTATGCACAGTTCGCATTTTGCGTCGCCAGAATTCAGACTAGAACATTTAATAATACTTGTACTTTATAGGTAGGTAATTTTAAAATAATAACAGAAATGTACAGAGTAATATACAATAATATAACATACATGTAAAACAGTTGAGCGATCTTAGGGCCGTTTAAAACAATCTATAGGTAGCTCAACTCATCCAAAAAATCATAATAATTAACATGATAGAAACAGAGGTTGTTAGTTTTTTGCCATTTTGAGGGATAACATGGATTGACAACATTCAATTTAAGTTTACTCGACAACTCGCTAGAGGCGCTTATTCCGTTATGTATGACCGTTGTGTAAACTTACATTTCATGATGTCGATCGAAGTAAGGTACGATTCAGAAACTATTAAAAAACGAGTAATATAATATATAAAGGTTCAGGCTACACATAACAAAATATCAATAAATAAATTTAAGAAACCGAATGAACACAGTGGTGGTGATTCTATTGTTTCGACTGACTAGTTTAATTTCATTTACGAAATTTTACCTAGTCTAGCGAAACAACAGAGTAACGTTCAGTAACGGCTTTTGTTAGGATGAATTGGCACCTAAATTCACCTAGTATGTAAGACGTTTCAAATTGATCCTTGTGATTGTATTGAATAAAGTATCTTTTGACTTGACTTGACTTGAGTGTCAAAATAAGCAGCCAGTAAACGAATAAACTAGTCGGTTTAAAATTACAGCTGCTATGCTATCACAACTTTTATTCAATTTAATAATTCTGTAATAACAGTAGCGTATATCATTTTCGACTTGCTCTTCACTAAATATCTTCATTAAATAGTATAAAACAAAGTCGCTTTCCGCTGTCTGTCTGTCCCTATGTATGCTTAGATCTTTAAAAATACGCAACGGATTTTTTGATGCGGTTTTTTATTAGATAGAGTGATTCAAGAGGAAGGTTTATATGTATAATACATGTATAATATAGTAGAGAAAAGCTAATATTTTTAGAGGTTTCTAATCACATTAGACATCTGTAGTATATTTAGTATCAGCATTGCACCCGTGCGAAGACGGGGCGGGTCGCTAGTGTTTGATAAAGCGGACATCTCTACTCACTCTGTCATATCCCTTGCACTCTGTGTCGGAGTCGGAGGCACTATCGCTGTCTCGCTCTTTCCTGCGGTCGCGCTCAGCTCGGCCGTGGTGCTTGCTGTAACAGCGGCGCAAAGTCACGGCGCGCTCCGACACGTCCATGCGACTCTCGCGTACCTCTTGGATGTAGCACACGCTGCCGTTACAAATCGCCTTCGTATGCAGTGCCTGGAAATTACAATGAGAGAATAAGTACTAGCAGGTCAGCAGGACAATAGCGCTATTTGTCAACGTATATACCATTGAAACGTAAAACGTAAACGAAACGTAAATATTTTGTCTTTGGTTTAGACAAATCAAAATCGTTCGTGCGATAGCGCTACCAAAAAAATGATCCTGTTAAAATGTTTAGCGCATTAATAAAAATGCATAGCATTGGTAACATTGGTAGTAGTTTAGCTTTGACGTACCTACAAATTACCGCGGTCCAGGCGTACTCTGTATTTTAGGTACGTTACAAGTACGTTGGTGCGACCAACCTGTTAGTAAAAGTGCAGCGCCAGACGGCTCTTTGTTTTAGTGATTCATATTTAGAGGGATGCCGTACAATATCCAAGAGTTGAGAATAAAAAGAGTCAAAAGAGTTAAGATGTAGAGGCTAGGTTGCTGTGAGAGTCAAAATGTTTAGTCCTATACTCTTTACACGATTCCCATAGCGGAATCCGCACCATGGTGCGACGGCTCGTTTTTGGATTACAAATGCTGTTTTCATGTTACGGGCGTAACTGTATCACCTGAATTTAATGGTATATTGCGACTCAACCAAAGCGTAAAATCCTATATTTTACGCTTTGGTTGAGTTGAGTTGTTTAAGATCTACCTCATCATCACGGCATATCAGGCTGAACTTACTGAGTTCTCTATAGACTCTAATTCTTGTTTCCAGTTTAGAAACTGATCAATATTGACTCCTAGAAATTGAATGTTATCAGTGAGTTTAATCTTAACTCCCCTGCTTATTGTGTCAAAAGTTTCATGCCTATGGGCGGTCGTTCTGAATAATTATAGCAATGACATTCGTTTTATTAATATTTAATTTTAAATTATGTACATGAACCCATTAAAAGCCACAAGCGCATTACTTATTTTGAACTGAAGTTCCTGCAAACTACATGCTGGAATCATTTGTATCGGCAGCATAAATAATTAATTTAATGTCAGGTATGTATAGTAAATAAATACATTTTATATAGAAATAAAATGTATAAGGTCATTCGAAAAAATTATAAAGAAAAGAGGTCCTAGTATAGAGCCCTGTGGAACTCCACATGTTATATTATTTAGTTTAGATTTGGTCGCTACTTCTTGGCCTTTAACAATATTATGAATTTTAACAACCTGGTATCTGCCGCTAAAATATAATTTAATAATGCTCAAGTCAAGACATTACCCCGCATTCCAAAAAACTATAATTTAGCAAGTAAGATGTCATGATCAATAGTATCGAATGCAGAAGATAGATCCAAAAACATACTTGCGTCTTAATTTTTTTATTCACATTGCATAACACTTAATTTATTAGCAATTCAACCGCATCGACAGTTCCTATGTTCATTTGGTAGCCGAACAGGCGTTTGTTTAAAATCTTGTTTGACTTGTCTTCAAGTGTGCTAATATTCTATCTTCTGACAATTCGTAGATTTTAGATAGAATTAGGCAGCAACGAAATGAGCCTGTAATTCTTCGGATCGTTCCTAATACCCTTTTTAAGGAATCACTTTACCGATTGTATTGGTCGGGAAAGATACCTTCAGACATACAATTGTTAAAAAATCCTGATAGTGGTTCAGCAAGGAGGTCAATGTTATCTTTTATAACTGTGACCGGTATTCCATCATATCCGAAGGTGTTTTTAAGTTCCATCCTTTTTATAATAAATTTCATTTCATTCCTGTTTGTAAACTTATATAATTATCATTAGTAAGTGGATAATTATCATTAGTCCTAATATTACTCTTGTTCCTATGTTTATTAACTATTTTCCATGTGTTTTTTCTTGTTTTTGCTTAATCCACTTCTTTTTTAACTGCATTTTTTTAAACTGCCCTATCCCTCAACCTACAGCGCAGAAGGCAGAGCTGAGCTGACAGGTCAGACAGATAGACGGATAACCGACATATAACTTTAATTTAAGATAGATAGCACTTTGTTTTAACTGTAAGCTTATATCATAACTGTATTAAATAAATAAATAAATAAATAAATAACTTCTACCTTACAAGTAATCATAAAATTTGTTAGCGCGGCGTTTATGTATGGTCTGCCGTCCTCGCTCGCAGTGTGTGTGTATTAATTTTTTAATATTGTATTGCATGATGTCCATATCGAACGCATTGAGTAATATAACATTAAAATGCTTTATATTGGCAATAAACTGAATTTGAATATATAGGGAAGGCAATTAATTTTAATAGCACGTTATCTAACGTATGATTACGAGATAGACCCTTGGTCCACTATTGCATTGCACATAGCATATAATGGCATATGGCAGGTATACATGAAGTAATAATTATTCCCATAAGTGCCTATAATCCAATTTTTACTTGTTTCATATTATAATATTTTAACCAACCAATCACTTCAAATTAGGTTTAAGTTAATATCAAATTATTTTATCTGTCTTTATATAGGTATATAAATCTTCTGTGCGCGTGTTTGTAATTAAACACCTCCTAAGCGGCTGGACTGATTTTGATGAAATTTTTTGTGTGTGTTCAAGTGGATTCGATAATGGTTTAGATTTACAAAAAAGTAGATATATTTTTTTTTCTTAAAACGCGCGGACGTAGTCGTGAACGGGACAGCTAGTTTGTATAAAAAATATCTACAGTAGGTAGGTTACATGCGATAGCAGAGTGCGTTGACTTTCGATAGGACAAGCAAGTGATTCAAGTATCTGACCTATCCGTAACTTTTTGTAACTGTAACCTACCAAGTATGATCTTCGCAGTCATAACAACAACATTCATCTTATTTTTCAACGTCAATTTTCAGGCGATTGACTTAGTTTAATAGAATTTGGCCCCAGCCCTAGTCCAGTACGTACCAACCATGTTATGCTTAAATTTTGTTTACAAATGGGTTGTAGGTACTTTGCCGATTAGAACAAATATAAATCGTTTATCAACATTTGATTGATTAGGTACGTTTTGGTTTTGGTGGTATGGGCTTTGATAGTTTACGTAAACTTTACCCAAAAGGCTTGCAAATGCTTTGCAGGTCCAATATAACAACGCGTTTAGATTGCTGTTGCGACTGCTGCGCTTCTGCAGTGCCTCGGCCATGTTCGCCTTCGGTCAGGCACACACTGACACCTTCGAAGCCATCTGGCGAAAAAAGTTAGCCTCACTGCTCAGCAGAACCCGAGGGAGCAGCAACAGCATCCTAACCGCGATAGCTGAAAAATGTGATTGTCCTGTAGTATATAAATTGGCCCAAAGCACAAAATAATGTACTAACCCTTAGTTATAAGCTGACTAACACAATAAACTACGTAATTGTCTGAATAAATAAATTTAATTATTGTTTTTATTATTAAAACTTATCGTCTCCATGCTTACAGCGCCCCTAGCAGAAACTTTGATGAACTAAAATCGGTAGTTAGTACGGAGATACTTGTCCCTTTTATATTTCCGAAGTGTAAAAGAGATAGAAGTATATAGCATGAAGTTAGGTCAATCGAGGTAGTCGATGGAAACTACACTCGTGAGCAACCGAATCGAATCACCCCTACAAAATTTACAAAGTGTAACTTTTTTCCAAAATGACCTGAGTAATGCATATAGAATATATTTTTTTTTGAAAGCTTGATCTTTAAGCTTCAAAATTACACCATTATTTTGAAAATCTACACAGTATTTTTTTAATTAATCAGTTTTGAATGGAAACACAACAAAAGTGAAGTTAATTTAAGTTAACATAGGGCTAATCAAAATTAAAATAAAACAGAAAATTTATGTTTAATACTCTTCATTTATTTAATCAATATTTGGTGTTGCCTCCTCTAGCTCTAATAACACTTTGAAGGCGGTTTTTCATTGATTTAATAAGTTTTTTAATCAGTTCTTGAGGTAGCCTTTCCCACTCCTCTTCCAGCGCTATCTTTAGCTCTGCGATGCTTGTAGGCGCCGGATTTCTGGCTCGTACCCTCCGTTTGAGTTGGTCCCATACATGCTCAATCGGATTGAGATCAGGACTTAATGCTGGCCAGTCCATGGTCCGAATGCCAACTTCATCCATGAACTGACGAGTGATTCGTGCTGTATGACACCGGGCATTGTCATGCATTAACAGAAAGCCGTCCTCGATGAAGCCTTCATAAGGCAAGACATGATCCAGAAGAATGTCTTCCACATATCGCGCAGCAGTCAGACCGCCTCCTCGGCCTCCACCAGGGATGAAAACGAGCTCCGTTTTTCCTTCCAGCGAAATGCCCGCCCACATCATACACGAACCACCCCCGTAGGACACGGTTTCGGCAAAACAGCACTGCGCAAACCGCTCGCCTGGGCGCCTGTAGACCCGAGCTCTCCTATCACTGCCATGTAGACACACTCTGGTTTCGTCAGTGAACAGGACTGACCGCCATTGCTCAGCACTCCAATTAATGTGTTCGCGAGCAAATTCAAGGCGCGCTTGTCGGTGAGCTGTGGTCAATTTTGGGCCTCTGGCAGGCCGTCTTGGAACGAGGTTAGCTTCTTTTAATCTTCTTCTGATTGTCCATTGACTGACAGACACTCCTCGAACTTCTCTCAGCTGCTGCTGGACAGAAACACCGGTAAGATGGCGGTTTCTGAGACTCGTCGAAACGATAAAACGGTCGTCTCTCTCAGATGTTACCCGGCGCCGACTGGTATCTGGCGTCCTGGAGTAAGAACCAGTCTCTTGGAATCTTCTGTACACCCTAAACACAGCAGATTGACTCAGGTTTAGTCGACGAGCGACTTCTCGCTGGCTGAGATCCTGTTGCAGCAAAGCAACAACTTGAGCGGCTATTTCTGGTGTTGTATCCATAGTGGTTGTGAATCGGCGATCGTAACTTGCGTAGGTGTGTTCAGGTCAACGTCTGATGAGCGACTGATAAGTGTGCACTGCTTGCACGGGGGTTTTATAGGGGGTTGGAACGCGCCCGCACAGCTACTGCACAAAGCGCATTTTTGATGCTTGCACTGATACAGCGCTATTTTAAAAAGAACTGAACAAATTTAAATGATAGTAGTGTTATTTTAAAGCCTAAAAATTAAGCTTCCAAAAAATATACTATTTTATATGCATTACTAAAGTCATTTTGGAAAAAAGTTACATTTTGTAAATTTTGTAGGGGTGATTCGATTCGGTTGCTCACGAGTGTAGTAGTTTCCATCGACCCACGAGAACTATTATAGTTTACGTAATTTGTAAACTCGTATATCTCTAGTGGACGCTATTCTTAATGATCTAGCCCTCCAAAAACCGGTCAACCAATACCCGAGTGGTGTGGTCCTGGATCCTGGTCTGGGTTCAAAGAATATTTTCAACACATTTTACATATTTTCATAATTTTGAATACCTACTTATGTCTGATTCTGCTATTACTTTCAATTTTAAAATAATTACCGAATGTAAGTATGTACAGAATAATATACCTAGGTATTTAATAATAAAATATGAAAATCAGTTGAGCTGTCTAAGGACCTCAAGACCTCAGTTACCTTTTGGAGGTAACTCTTTAGGAATAGATTAGCGGAATTGTACTAAATATTTGTCCATCTGTTTAATGTTATCTAAAGACCGTTAAAAACGACCTACAGAGAGCTCAACTGATCTATATTACTGCCAGACTGCGTTCCCAAGACACAGTATTTATTATTTATTATATGATTATTGTCATCATCATCGAACATGGAACTGTGTTCTTAGGCGACACGAACTGAATGACCACAAATGTTGGTAGGTAAGGTAACTTTACCTACCCAACAGTCTTGCCTATTGGCCATACTAGCCTATGGCCAACGAAATCCCCGCAGGGTAATTACGTAAATGTACAGTAGCGACAACAATATCGGCGAAAGCGACTGTTTTCACAGATATTGCTGATATTATATTACTTGATAGTCTTCAAGTCGTATAAAACTCTTATTACGGAAACCAGCCCCTGCTTTACTCGCCTATCGTCCACCCTAAGGCGAAAATACGCTTGTAATAGACAAGCGAAGAAAAAGCATGTTTGACCAGTGATCGCGCAATTCACGCCTATTGCTTTTCAAGAATTACGTAATATGAGGGCCGGACTAATGACCTTATCTATAAAAAAAAGATGCATATCTTGGTATCCCATGGTAAAATACTAAGTAAAAAAATTCAGTATTTGAGTAGAGTTTTTAAAACTATCACGGTTTTGCACATAATTTTCACTCAAAACGGGATATTTACCATGATATAAATATGAGTTTTTGCATGCATGTTGCATGCGCCATGCGTCAGTTAATCTCGTGATCATGGCGCATGCAACTGTGCCGAAATATCGGGAAGCAGAAAAACTCATATATCATGGTAAATATCCCGGTTGGGTGAAAGTTATTTGAGTTCTGGTTATGTGAGTTCAAACTGGGTTCAAAATTATAAAGAACCGATGATATAGAGACGCAGACGGAGACGTGACGGTCAGTCACAAGAGGTTATCAGTTATCAGTTAGGTTTTAAGGTTCCAAAGTATATCAAGAAACTTTTATTTTTGGGATTCTGAAGTCAACAGAATCTCTTATAGCTTCGCGATGTCCGTC
The DNA here is from genome assembly GCA_948098915.1 of Lampropteryx suffumata. Lineage (NCBI taxonomy): Eukaryota > Metazoa > Arthropoda > Insecta > Lepidoptera > Geometridae > Lampropteryx > Lampropteryx suffumata. The sequence goes on from OX402562.1 coordinate 2,596,040, forward strand.
TGTCTGTCTGTCTGTCCGCCTCAAATCTGTGCTCTTGCTAGCAAACTATTCACCTTATTGTTCATAACATTTTGAATTTGCATTTTCATTCTGGATAAACAGTTAATCGATCCAATGCAGGAGCACCGAATATAATTTTATCGAAAAGATAGGTTGGATTGAAGGAAAATTCATTTTGTAGATGAAAAATGTTCGCATAGGTACATCTGTAAAAATACAGTATTTAGGCAGTTGAGTTAGAAGCTTGATTTTACAGCTCAAGAGACCGTATTGAATGTTTAATGTTTGTCCTGAGAGGGAATCAAACCTATTAAGGTCAGGTTTGATTCCCTCTCAGGATAATAATTTGTAGAGTGGATTGTCCACTTTTTTTAACATATCCTGCTTATTTCGACACTCCCCACCAATAAATTAAAATATGGGGTACTTATCGTAGACCTAGAATCATTAAATTTGGCAAGGCGCAAGGTCTCTCACAGACACAGCACAGGTAAAGCAAAAAATCCGAAAATCGTTCATGTGTATGTTCACGTAATTATTCAATATTCATTTATTCAAAAAATAAGAAAAAATACAAGAATTCAAATAGTTTTTCAATACCTACTTAAACATAATTATAGATTTTATTTTATAAAACTATTTTAAAACAAAATTACTAACTCATTAACTTATTTGGCTAGATTGTGATACTTACTATTTAGCATATGATCAATTTTGTGCACTTGTACACAAAAAACAATAAAAAAAAACGAGTAGGGTAAAATGACGTGTTAGGAACATGGACTATAATAAAAAAAAAATTATAGAGTCCCCCACGCGCCCACCCCTAACGCGCATTCAAAAGGCACCAAGGTCATTTGAGCGGGATGTCGTACGTAGGAATGCGTTCGTTATTGTTTGTTATTGCTAGGTACTTGAACTGCTAATATTATTTGCACTAATTTCAATACCTAAACCATTTCACGATCAAGCAAGTTAGTAGGTACAACAGTCTACAAATCCACAAATATTTTGTATACCTTTAAGGTAGGTATCTATTGAACTAGCCAAGTCGCTGGGCGTCACGATCTCACGATACGTTTCCATTGCTTCTACGAAGAATGCCAGCAAACATTCAAATAATTCTAGTTGTTGTGATTATGAGTGTGATTTTAGTAAAAGAAGTGATTAAAGTAAGAAGATACAAAAAGTAGGTATGTAAATCTTTTTAAGGTTGAATCTATTTAACCTATTGCATAGATAGCGTGATTCTACTCTGGTTGCATGGTAAGCTAGCGTCGCACGCGCAAGTCATTGACACTTCACCCTAATTCGAAGTAAATAAATAGGTAGGTAGGTACTTACATTAAAATGTGCATTATTTGAAAGGACTGCTGCTTGTCTCTCCAAGTTGATTGCAATCGATTTAAGTCCAAATCTCACAACAGAAAACGCCATTTTATCACAATTTAATTGTCTATGACAGTACCTATTCAATATATGTAAGTTTTTTTATATTCAAGTCTCACAAAATATCACAGTAAAGAACTGTAGTCGCGTGCATTCAATTGAATTCGAATGGTTCCCCGTCAGCAGCTGGCGAAGGACTGGTTCGAATCGGACGCGCTCTTTTGCTTTTATCCGTGGAAGGAAGGGTAAGGGCTTGGGGCCGGTGCGGTGGCATGACTGTTACTGCATTGTTGTTGTTTTGCTTGGTCACAGAATAAACTTAAGAGTAAGATTAAACACAAAGCGTGGGTGAACCGCCGGCCAGGCGTACTCTGTCTGTACTTTAAGTTCAAAATGACTAGTGGCTCTGTGAGGTGTAGACCTCGCCAGCATTATTCGAAAAGACTGAAATATAACTTTTTTACGTTTTCAACCCCACATTACTGCCATTTTGAAAAATTTCCAAAGATTGAATCGACAAAAAATCTATAGGTAGGTAGTTATAGAACCTGCTCACAAAATTTCACTAACCTGAAACGGTAATTGGCAAGTAACAAGTATATTGGCGCACCTATTCTACTGGTCAAATTCGAAGAGAAGTGCCGTCCCAGACGAGATAGAGTTAGGTAATAGAAAGAGAGGCACTACGTAGGTATATAATGTTAATGTTAAGCACTAATCGCTTGTTCGAGCTGAAATGCACTTTGTTGCGCGCGCCGTGGCAAGAATCCCTATTTTTAAACGACTTCAAAATGTTTTTATATAGTTTTTTTATGTTTGTTGCCTCATAACTCCGTCATTTATGAACCGATTTGAAAAAATCTGATTGCATGTGAAAGGATATACTTCCCGATTGGTTCCATATAAATTTCATACAAATCGGTTCAGTAGTTTTTAAATAAAAAAAACTGAAAAAAATATGTCATCCACTTTGATGAAACTACTTTTGTATAGAGAAGTTTACTGAGTTAGGTTCTTTGATATATTATCTACATTCTGAACAAAAACATAAAAGAATATTAAATGTATTTTAAAGTTTCTAATAACTAATAAAATACAATTCATAAATAAAATGCAATTCATAACCCAATAACCCTAGTACCCATCTAAAAAATGTCTAACGCGCCAAAATAAGTTTTCACTTCTGTCGGCACTCCCGGAGTGCATTTTTTTTATACTTGAAGTTGGTTGTCTTTTTAGTTTTTAAAACGTAACCATTATAAATGTTTTCGTGGAATCCCTCTGTACTGTACATGTAATAACAAGTATTCTGTGGAACCGCTAAATGCAAATGCGCTATTTCGTTAGGAAACTTTCACCCACAAGATACTGATCCATCAGCAAAAGAAGAGCTTCATAATTAGCAGTGCTTATCTCTGACGGCAATATCGACGACCGCGCGAGCTCATTGGTCAAATCAAATAGCGCGCGCATCCCCAGCTTCCTGTTACACACTTCTGTCACTTATCACGAAATAATTCCCACAGATTGTAGAACAACGAAAGTAATGATGTTACATCAAAAAGTTTCCTCTACATTAGGTCTATGATTTGCTCAAACAGATCTACAAGCGCAGTAGGCTGGTATTAGATATTTGGTAGGTAGTTGTTCTACTGGTTTTATTAGATTTGACTACTCTGTGTGATCGGCACTGTGCTATGGCATTCGATAAGTTTGTCTTGTCTCGTGAACCTATTCGCCGGTAGCTGCTCCTACACATAGGAACCCACGTAGCCAGTCTTCGTACGTAAATAACGTTAAGTATTTGAGTGTCGTTGGTCGTTTATCGCTGTGCGCTAATTACTGTCACGATTTCCTAATAGTTTAACTGTAATTAGGACGAGGTCATATAGAGGTAGTTAGTGGTAGTGGTCATTCTCAGTATGGTCTTTTCTTTTGACGTACCTAGTGCGTATTGCCAGTGGTGACATAATATGGAACTGAGACATGGTCGCTAACTATTTGCCTCTTACACAAGCATAGAGTCGCGCAACTTGCTATGAAGAGAGCTATGTTAGGTGTTTCACTACGTGATAAAATCCGCAACGAAGAAATCCGTAGAAGAAACAAAGTCACCGACAAAGCACTCAAAATTTGCAAGTTGAAGTGGCAATGGGCAGGCCATATAGCTCGCAGAACTGAAAACCGTTGGGGGATAAAAGTTCTCGAATGGCGACCAAGGACAGGAAAACGAAGCGTAGGACGACCTCCCACCCGATGGACTGATGAAATAGTTAATCGGTCGCGGGAAATCGGTGGATGGAGAGGGCTCAAAATCGTTCTTCCTGGAAATCTATTAGGGAGGCCTATGTTCAGCAGTGGACTTCTAGGGGCTGATATGATGATAATAGTTAGACGTGTAAGTAGCTTCGTGGACTTTTTTATGGGTTATGAGTTCTGTAGTATATTATTTTATGTATCAATAGTTTTCGCAGAGCGCGCCAAATAATGGATTCGTACGTAAGTTCGCATCGAAAAACTACCACGTGGTAGTTGACGAATTGCGAAGACTATAATAGGCAACATTTTAATAGGTTGTAATTGCCAGAAGGATCTCTAATTATTTTGGAAATACTCGCTGATAATGTAGATTTCTATAGTTAAAAGATTTTTTAAATCGGTTAAGTCGTTTTTGAGTTTATCCATTACATAGACAAACTAACTTTCTCTAAAACATTAGTGTACTTAGATTATTATAGGTAAGTAGGTATATCATCCTAGATACCTATACCTTCTCACCAGCCCACTATTGTGTTCTGTGCTCTGTGAGATCAATACCATACCGATGTGGTATTGCAACCTTGGGAGAAGGCCTTTATGAAGATACCATAGCCAGTAGTACCTACATGTAGAGCACGCGCTACCTGTTGTTTACATCTAAGGGCCTTGAACAGCTGTTGAAAAACAATCCACCGTATTACCTAAGTACTAGGTAGGTACCGGCTTACCGGCGCGGCGATGTGCGCGTCTACGGGCGGTGAATCACGTAGGTTACCGGTTATCGCTCGCACACACTTAAATCGAAATGTTTTTGGAGGTCCATTGACAAACAGTTCATAACAATAACAACACAATAGTCGCACACTGTACGTGGTAGGTATAGGTACTTATAGTTAAATACAGTTTGTAGGTAAGTAAGTTCTTAGTAAGATTTTCTTACAGTTACCTAGTTACCTAAATCTAAGATTTTCTAACATTTAGTTGGGTAGGTACTTACCTAACTGTTAGAAAATCTAAAAACTTACTCACCTACATAGGTACCTACTAGTAGTTAACTGACAGATTTGAAATGTAGGTATAAACTCTCTTTATAAAATGGACCATACAAAAAAGCGCTGGCACCAGGGACGAGTTTATTGCCAGTTCTTCTCGGGCTTGGGTAAGGACGAATTGGATGGCTTAGATCTAAAAGTCAATAACACCATTTCACAGTTTTTTGGATATAGGCCATTTAGTGAAAATAAAAAAAAAAAAGTTTATATATAAATTTATAAGGAGCGAGTTTTTTTTTAATATGTTATAGGCTTACACTACACTATACAGTTATGTATAATGGCATACTCAAAGTTATAATATGTTAACTCTATTGTTTCAAATTAATTTTAATTAATGGACTTAGTGAAAAGTTTGTGTAGTTAGGGATTTCTTCGCTATATCCCTTGGACATAGTGACATATTTTCTAAATCGTTGAAATGAAAGCTCAGGTTATGAATCAATAAATGTTTTTTTATCCACTGTATAAAACACATATTCAACTAAGTCTTATGTCTCCATCTAATTCTTCTACGAAAACACTTTTTTTGAAGTGAAAACTTCTTTAAGCGCGGTACGCATATTTGTAAATGAGGTAAAACCTCTGGATTCGCGACACCGTTACCGTCTGGGGCGAGACGCAGCCGGCTGCCGCGCTCGCCCCATTTGATTATAAACCTTAATTCACATGTTTACAGTCTACTTTTGTACGGAGAAGTTTACTGAGTTAGGTTCTTTGATATATTATCTACATTCTGAACAAAAAATATTGCATCATCTGTGTTCGTTCAGTATTTGATTGGCAGTCGCCATAATTACTGATTTTGAAGTGATTTATTACTAAACTCTAACGCGCCAAAATAAGTTTTCACTTCTGTCGGCACTCCCGGAGTGTAACCCGATTTTTTTCTTTCCTTGTTTCAGTAGATTTTCAGTAGACGCAGCCGGCTGCCGCGCTCGCCCCATTTGATTATAAACCTTAATTCACATGTTTACAGTCTACTTGTGTATGGAGAAGTTTACTGAGTTAGGTTCTGTGATATAGACGCAGCCGGCTCCCGATCTCGCCCCATTTGATTATAAACCTTAATTCACATGTTTACAGTCTACTTGTGTATGGAGAAGTTTACTGAGTTAGGTTCTTTGATATATTATCTACAAAAAATTAAAACAAAAAAATATATTATCTATACATTCTGAACAAAAAATGTTGCATCATCTGTGTTCGTTCAGTATTTGATTGGCAGTCGCCATAATTACTGATTTTGAAGTGATTTATAACTAAACTCTAACGCGCCAAAATAAGTTTTCACTTCTGTCGGCACTCCCGGAGTGCAACTAGGGTTGCCAGATGGCCTGGTTTTCCGGGAAAGTCCCAGAATTTCACGTGTGGTCCCGTGTCCAGTAATTACACTATACTGTCCCAAAATTCGTGAACAACAGTTTTTTTCCACAAAGTTACGCAACCACTGGGCGGCGCCCCCAACTCAACTAGTGCTTCAACATCGAACACAACTGTCCCACCTACGGCGACACCGACGACGGTGTCTTCCCTACATCAAGTGTATGTTGCGGGTTCATTTGAAATTAAGTAGAGGATAGATGATTCAAGGGTTAAACAAATTCGCAAAGCAATAGCAGAAATGATAGCGTTGGATAACCAACCTGTATTGGTTCTAGAAGATGCTGAATTTAATCGGTTGATGGCCTAAATACCAGATGCCAAGCCGGAAATACTTGAGTGAAACTGTTTTACCTCAGCTATACGAACTATTGAAAATAAATATTTTCGACCAGTTATCTACCAAGGGAGCATACTTGGGCCTACACTTTTTAATGTTTACATCAACAACATACTTAACTTAGACACAAACTCAGAGATAATTTGTTACGCTGACGATACAGCCCTTATATTTCATGGCCTCAATTCGCATGATGCTCTTGCTAATGCCGAGCAGGGTATGGCTACTGTTTATCGCTGGCTTCAATCAAACCTGCTGACATTAAACACACAAAAAACGAAATTCATATGCTTTCACAAGACTCAAGCCTCCAAGCCTCCCCCTTCTTTTTCCGTACTTAAAATTCATACCTGTAATAGTTTTTCCTCAAATAACATATGTAGTTGCAAGCAAATTGAGAGAACAACAGTCATAAAATACCTTGGAATACTATTAGATGAAAACCTTAACTTTAAAAGCCATACCAGTAGCTTGGCTTCAAGAACACGTAAAATCATAAATGTCATGAGACTTCTTAGAAACTCCGCAGACTTGGACTTGTTGAGATCCATCTATGTCAGTCTGTGTCAGTCGATTCTGGCTTACTGCATTACTAATTGGGGTGGGGCCTGCAAAACCTTTATGATAGACTTAGAGATTGCCCAAAGGTCTGTATTAAAAACAATGTTAAAAAAACCATTTAGGTATCACACAGTAGACGTGTATAGGGAAAGTAAAGTTCTCAATGTTCGGCAACTATACATTTTGTACACGCCCCTTCAAGTACATAAATACGTCCTTAATTCTGACGACTATAAAAGTATGCTTGAGCGTAGAATCTTTAAACTTAATAACGTCTCGGTTAAAACTTCTTTTGCCCGGAGATTTAGTCCATTTCTTTCAATCCTACTCTACAATAAGGCTGCAAAAATCTGCTCAATCAAACACTGCTCAATGTTTGAAGCCAAACACTATAACCACCTGGCTGAAAACACTATCGTATGAATGAACAGAACTTCTTATTGTCCCATCAACCTGATTAATTAGAGGTATCTAATTAGTTAGGATGATCTATTTATATAATTTTATTATAGTATATAACATTATATCTATATTATATGTTTATGTATCTTTATAAGAACTATTTATATAGAATATTTATATTATTATTATTTTTGTACTTTCATTCAATGGTTAGCTATGAACCGAAGCTACAATTATCTCGTGTAATAATGATCGTATATCAAGGTACCTGCAATACAGATATCTATCTAGTGTGGGTACCACTGTCAATAATTAGAGTAAGTTCGACACTTCATGTATAGAAAAAAGACGATAGGTAGCAACAACTCATTTATTTTTAATGAAACTGTATCCATTTGTTATATATGGTGTGTAATAAATATTTTTTTATTTCTATTTCTAATCTTGATCTTGATTCTTCAAATCTATTTTTTCTATTTAGAGATAAAACTATTTCAATTACGAGCGACATGTGAACGAGCATCAATTATATGCTATGCTTTTTAAGTTTTACTGTGCACTGGCTTGACAACAATTATATACTGTAATATAGAGTTCTGCAAATGAAATCGTTCACACAACAGCATACAGCAGAAAAAAACCGGTATGCCCTAGAAGAACTAGCTAATGCATGGAACATTACATTACACTCAAAATTCATGTTTTGACAACAAACAATGGACGCAATATTGTGAAAGCCGTTAATGACAGTTCTTTTGTAGGAAAACCATGCTTTATCCACACTTTGTAGCGAATTATTCTGGATGCTTTACAAGCGCAAGAAAATGATAACGAAACCATAGCAGCCAAAATTCATCACATCGTAACTCACTTTCATCACTCCAAACGCTGGTTTGAGCTGTCAAGAAAAAATAGAGCTAATACAGTCTAAGCTTAATACACCAAAGCATCAATTAATTCAAGACTTCAGTACGCGTTGGAACAATACAATGAACATCTTTTTAAATGATAGAGAGATTACTGACACAAAAACAAGCTATTTCGTCATACAATAGTGATGCGCTAAAGTTTCAAAATATAACAGAGAGACAATGGGATATTCTAAAAGAAAGCCTTTCCTTACTCCAACCATTTGAAGAAATCACTGAGATGGTCAGCTCTTCTTACTCTTGTAAATCAGAAATAATACCCAAAGTTATGACACTTTCTAAATACTTGACCAAAAACGAAGTTCAAGTGGCTTGTTTTAATATGAAAACTATGCGTTTGACACTAAAAGAGGAGTTGGATATACGTTTTAGGCAGATTGAAGATGACAAACACTACAGCCAAGCTACATTGTTGGACCTTCGATACAACATTTTTTTTACAAAATGTTTTTGTGTTCCTTTCTAGCAGAATATGTAAGAAGGAGTGATGAGAATGAAAATACAAGCAGTACCTAATGATGAAGTTGTCAGCCAGCACCTCTCTTCCAGTCTTCCTCACAATGCAACAATGAAGACATACACAAAACGTTTTGGAGCTGCTACGAGGAACTTGCTGCAGCAAAGGCTCACAATATAGTTACAGAATTCTAATTGCATCAGAACTAGATAGATATCTAACTAAATGATGATTTGCTGCCTAAAGGCCAATGTCCATACGGTTGGTGGGCTAAGAATAATCACAAGTTTCTTTGTATGAGTTTTTTAGCACGAATATTTTTATCACCCCTGGAAGCTCCGTATTTTCTGAGCAACTTATGAATGAACAACGAATGTGTTTGAGAATTTATTGAGAAATTTATGTTTGAGAACACCTGAAGTTGATTTATTTATTTAATGATTTTTTTTTCGAAATAAAAAACTAATATGTGATTTTGGTATGTATACCTACAGTGTGCTAATTAATATCTATAGATATTATAAAAAATAAATATGTTTGTAAAATCATTTAAATTTTTTCCTTTTAAAATAGGTCCTTTTAATACCTAACTGGTATTTTTGTAATATTTTTTCTATTGTCAGTCCAACAGCAAACATTAAAGCTCCAACTCCGTTTGTAACCCCAGAAATGTCCAGGAAATATAAGCCCCTATCTGGCAACCCTAAGTGCAACCCGATTTTTTTCTTTCCTTGTTTCAGTAGATTTTTCGGCTTCCTCAAATAAATCCAAATAAAATTTCCTCACTTCCGGTATTTCTTCTTGCGTATAAAAATCACCTGTAGGTACTTTAATTCTGTAATACGTTACTTCTTTAATTTGTTATTTCAACAGCTTATTCAGGTTCCACAAGAAAATATATGTTATTTACATCTTCCCGCTTTGCGTAGCATCATTATGAAACTTATCATCGGATACCATTTCTCCTATTATTTCATTATCCTTAATTGTTTTTTCTCATTTCAGTCTCGGTATTCATTAGGTTTGAGTTTGCCTGTTAACTAATGTAAACAGTTGTTTAACGCATTTAAAAAATAATACCTAGATTATTGAGGGTAGTTTTAAAAAATGAAAAAAAACCAAACTTTTAAATAACAATCAAGTAGATTTAGGTATAAACGGTTAATCATAAAAAATAGCTACCTCGTTCCCACGTAAACTTCGACGTGTTCTATGCGGCGATATATTTGAGGTGCATTTTGAATGGACACTCCATTCACATTCACCAGATAAATAATTATATAAAACATCGTCATCAACATAAAATAAACACACCTTCTTTTATACTTTAAAAGTTTTAAAATAAAAGTGAAAACGTTTTGTTTTATATATCAAATTTGTAAAAAAAAGATCGCAGGTATTGCGACTTACCTACATGAAAACATAAAGGAGAACTTATCTACTAAAATTACTTATTAGAATTATAACAAAAGGATTTAGAGATTTTTTTCCTAAAAATTGTCCCGAGTGTGGACTAAGTTACTTTAATAGCTGAACCGACTGGATTGAATTGGATTTTAGGCATTGAGAAAAACCCACTTAGATACATCTTAGAGAAATATCGATTAGACCAATTGATAGAGAAAAAAATACAGATTATTCTGAACTGGTAACATGAAAACAGCAAAAAGTGGACTTAGTGACTTTCAGATTAAGCCATCCAATTGGCACTTAAATTCAGTTCAATAAGTAAGTAGGTATGTAAGACGTTTCAAAGTAATCCTTGTGATTGCATTGAATAAAAATATTTTTGACTTTTGAATTTTTTTACTGTAAGTAGGTACATACCTACTGTTGTATAGGTACAAACCCACACAATAAAATTATACTCTGACCGACAGATTTATGTGTATAGTGTACTACCTACCTCGTAGCTGCAGGCGCGGATCCAGCCTTTAAAAAAGGTTGTGGTCACAGTCACTCGAAAATCAGCCGAGTGCGAGTCGAAGTATGAACTCGCTCATCATCGATATACCTACTCCCTACTTAGTGCGTTCCTAGTAGCTGTTATACCTACCTACTAGTAAGAGAAAAATATACAACAGTGTTAAGTACTTTCATTAGTAGGATTTCAAAGGTATCATAGGTACCATAGGAATCCTATATACTTAATCAAAAATATAAATGCGTGAAAGATGTGTAGGAATAGGTACCTAACTATGATTGACTGTGGCTAATCGCGCAGTAACACTGAATGGAGCTGGATCTACATCTATAGCAAGTCCAGCTCCGATAGTTAGAGCGTGTGAACTCGCGAACGGACACTGGTTACTAGTATCACTATCAGTTTTGTCAGTTTCTAACAATGTCAATGAACTGCGAACTCGCTTGACCTACTTCTGGTCTACTCCTCACTTTAGTTAATCGAATGAATGACCCTCTCAGCCAAATTTATATTTATTAGGTTTGAGATGACAGCTTACATTATTTAGTTACCGAACTTTGCTTCTGCTATAATAATGTACCTCAGTGGAGTGTTATGTATCGCATAGATTGCATTAGTCCATTGCGTAACGTGTCATTGCCCTCAAAGGGCTTGCTTTGCTTAGGTATTGCCTAATACCATGACACACATGTTACATGTTACGGTATAAAGTTTATTTACATAGAATAGAGTGCATTAAGCTTGCGCTGTATTTAAAAAACTCGAAAAGGTCCGCATGTTAATAACAAATACTTAGGTAGTTCAAAGGGCTCAAGATTTGATAGAAAATATCAGTTAACTTTGATATTTCTAACTATCAATGCAGTCATCGTTTAGTTAGATGGGTGACCGCAACTGATATTTTACAGATACAAGATCAAGTCAAGTCAAGATACATAACTCTGTCCATTTGCTAATAGGCCAGTCAAAATAGCATTTAACTTTGCACTAAATTTTCGATCCAAATTTTTTTTTTATAAGGTTTAGGATCACTTACTGAGCATAAAATCACAAAATGCTGACAGATCGAGGTGACGCTTCAAGCGCAATCTTGAAAAAACGTTTTTGGCCGATATCTCGGAAACTATGCACTTTAGGGCAAAAGTTATGGAAACCATTATTGTAAAGAATAAACTTCCCATCTTTTGTTTCTAGTAAACTTTTTTGTAAAATTTACCGTTTACGATTTATGGCCTATTTAATGAACCGGTTTTTCTATCGCGGCCGATAACTTCAGCGCAGCTTTAATGGACCTCTCATCCGTATAATTCTTTTGACAAGAAGTTTGAACCCTAAAATCAAACACAATTACTCAATATTTGAAATAACACGCACACACACACACACACACACACACACACACACACAAACACACACACAAACAAACACACATGACCACACACAAACAAACACACTTGACCACACACAAACAAACACACATGACCACACACGCTCGCACGCACACACATGACCACACACACCCAGACACACATACACACACACAGAAACACACGCACGCATCGGCCGCGATAGAAAAACCGGTTCATTAAATGGGCCATAAATCGTAAACGGTAAGTTTTACAAAAAAGTTTTCAAGAAACAAAAGATGCGAAATTTTATTCTCTACAATAATAGTCTCCATAACTTTTGCACTAAAGTGCATAATTTCCGAAATATCGGCCCAAAACGTTTTTTCAAGATGGCGCTTGAAGCGTCACCTGGATCTGTCAGCATTTTGTGATTTTATGCTCAGTAAGTGATCCTAAACCTTATAAAAAAAACAATTTAGATCGGAAATTTAGTGCAAAGTTGACGAAACAAAACGTCTATTTTGACTGTACTATAACCTGTTACCTAAATAATCTCTTTGCACTTGAAATGCAGAGTTTTGATAACAAGGACGGTGGAAACTAAATATTTCTCAAGGATAACCAAGGTGACCAAAAGTGAGCCGTCAAACAAAAAACTTTCAACGGTTCACCCAGATCACCCAGAGGTGGACCGTCGGTAAGCACTCTATTTTACTAGTTGTAAAGTACAGATGATTCGATATAAATTGTTTGAATGATAGTGACAGTGGCCTCAATTCTGTTGGCACCAACCTAACTAATTTTAGCTAAAATTAGGTTCAGAACTGTCAAATGAATCTTTGGTATTCTGCTGTTACCAACTTATCATAATTTAATTTTAGCTAGCTATTTAAGTGTTCCTCATTTAGTTAGATGGTACCAACCGAATGGGTTTTACAAATGCTATGACTAAATATATTTTAGACAATTACTAATTTTAGAAATGAACCAACCGAATTGCCAAATTATCTGTAACGTGGAGTAAAATAAAGTATTTTAATATTTTAGGGAGTTTATTTCTATAGTAAATACAAATATTAGTTAGCAACAATCATTATGCGGCTATTCACAGATACTTAGGTAATATTACTAACTAGATAGAATATTCTTTTGTATAATGATATACCTACTTATAATGCGTTACATAGTACATACATGTTATTTACAATAAATTGCGTTTGCTAGCCCTAATGCTTTATAAATGAGGTTGGTACTTGTTACAATACTACCTAGTAATGTTTCCTTAAAACTTCATTTCACAGAATGAGTACCATTGTGAATGTGGAAGCATTTTATAGTTTACAAATCTCTTTAATATATAGGTACCTATAAATTATATGTATAACAAAACAAATGGAAAACCTTTATAATAATCTTAGCTACACATGCCTCAAGGCACCTGTCCACTAAAGCGTCGATACATAGAAGCATACAATGACGATTCGTAACGTTTTTAGTTGAGAATGTAGATTTATAGAGCGAAGAAATCCTTAACATACAACAAAAATTAACGAAGATATGACGAAATTACTAGCGAAGTTCACGGAGTGGCCGCCGCGGTAGTGACGTCACAGGGACGGTCGCGCCAGTTATTGAATCGTGAAATCGGGCCGGCTGCGCTCGGACCGTAGGTACATTGATTTTACCGGAAGGAACGGCATAATGTTTATTACTTAATATCTTCGTAAGTAATGGTCCGATTTAGATAATTCAAGAAGATATATCATTCTTATGTCATAAAGAATAACGTATATAATAGTTCTATTTGCTATAACTTTACAGATCCTTATTGGGTACAGAATTTCTCAATATCTTGCCACACTTTCATGTGGAATGAGACGTACTTTTAAAGCAAGGGTTTAAAAGTTTGAAGTTTTTGATCTTATCAAGATCATTATCGGATTGTACGGATTTCAGAAAATGTCAGGTGATTTAAAATTTTGCAAAAAATGGTATTTAACAAACAAGTTTAAATGTAGAGTACATTACAATACACTTTGATAAACATAGACTTCACTCATGTATTATTTAGTCGATGGAGGCACCGACACTGATTCGATTCATCTAGAGAATCTTCATCTGAGTGAGTTTGATCCGTGGTCCGTGAGTTGCCGAACGTTCACGTTTCGAACCGTGCGAACCGTGAACTCGAGCGGCAACATGTTTATCAATACGTATTATGTTTTGAAAGTGAAGTACACCTTTTGATAATAACGCGATGTAGAACATTGAAGGAAGATGCAATAGTAGCGTATGTAAGTAGTACCGACGCTTCAGTGGACAGTGGACCGCAGTAACATTACGCCTTCTTATACTCAATCCTCTCGACTTTGACTTCGTCTCCGAGGAGCTTGTACACGTACGTGACCACTGTGGAACTCTGGATGTCCATCAGAACGAATGATGGAGTTGAAGTCCTGAAACAATAATTACCTTCAAAATAATCTGATGAATAATCAAAAGATGAGAACTTGGTAACAGAAACAAATTAACATCCCAAGGTTTTGAATAGAAAAAGTAAATAAGTCATTTATGGGGAACGCGGTGAGCTTCTATAATAAGCTTCCTGAAAATGCAACTAATCTACCTATTAAGAAATTTAAAGCTTACAGAAAAGGTAGTCTTTTGAAGAAAGCATATTATAATATAAATTACTATATTTTTGATAAGAATGCATGGCCTCATGTTGCGCTGCCTTCAGACAGTTCAGACAGTTGCAAAGACAGTTGATTGTGCTGTATACCGACCCCCAGATCTAAGTAAACACCTATTTATTACAGGTGCAAGGGACTTGTGCTCATCATTGCCATATAAAAAACACGACGTGTACTTACTAGGTGATATAAATATTGACCCGAAAAGCAATAATTCCATTCGAGAATACTATGTAAACTGCATGTCCGAGTGTGGTCTATCGCCGGCGATCACGGATTATACTAGAATCGAGATTAGAAATAATATACCTACACGTAGCTGTATTGATCACATCTTTGCGAAATCACGGGCGTTAGACCTTTACTCGTCAGCGGTCTGAACAGTAATGGCTGACCATCGTATGGTCGCATTATCCTGTGTTGGGATCAAACCTTTACATAAAACTTTTAGACGAAAATAAATTACAACAGTCTTTAAATGAAATTAACTGGGATGTCCCTTTATACATGGAGTGTCCTATAGAAATATACAAATTTATAAAAGATAACTTTGATAAATGTTATGAATAAGCTACATATACTAAAACCATAAACAATAAAGTAAAAGAAACAAATATCCTTGGATAAATAATAAAATAAATAACATGTGCTTAAAAAAAGATAAATTGTTTAGTATATGGATATAAGATCCATTTAATAAGGAATTAAAAATAGATTATAATAAACAAAGAAATAAAACCCATAAACGAATAGATAAATGTAAGAACAGCTATTATAAGCATAAAATAAATGAAAGTAAAAAGAACCCAAGAAAAATATGGGAGATAATAAACTGTTTAGCAGGTAGGACGTCACGCTCCATAGACGATACCGTTGTTAAGGCATTTAAGCAAAATAAAGACAATCTAAAACAAATAGCCGATAATTTTGCACGTGAATTTAAGAAGTGTTAATGATATTATGCCTCAATTGTGTCAAACGCCTATTAGCTGAATCAAACTACATGTTCCCAGAAAATAAATCAATGCGTTTTATAAAGGCAACGAATACCAGTATTCTTGGTTTTATAAAAAATCTAGAACCTAAGAAAGCTGCTGGGTGTGACGCAATACGATGCATTGATATTAAAAGACTTAGCGATAAAATAGCGTCAACTATAGCTCGACTTATTAACCAATGTATAAAACATGCAAAATATCCTACAGAACTCAAAACAGGTGTGGTTAGACCAATTTATAAAAAAGGTAAACATAGTGAGTATATTAATAACAGACCAATTACCATTCTTCCAGTTATCGACAAACTCGCAGAAAAGTAAATACATAATATTATCTCAGACTCTCAATTCGGATTTCAGCCCTTTAAATCAACCACTATATTACTTTTAAAATTTACTGATGAAATAAATAATCAACTTAATGATAAGAAACATATCATCCTTTTATTTATTGACTTCAGCAAAGCGTTTGACACATTGAGGCATGATACACTATTACAAAACTCAATAATTCAGGAATTAGAGGGCCACTTCTAAATTGGTGTAGGGACTACCTTAATCAATATAATAATATAATAAGAACATTTTATGTGAAAATAGGTGAGCACTTCAGTTACCCTCAATTGGTCACAGAAGGAACTGCGCAAGGATCAGTCTTGGGCCCATTGCACTACTTGGCATATGTTAACGACATGGAAAATGTAATAAAAGACTGCTCTGTTTATCAATATGCAGACGATACGTGTCTGCTTGCCTTCCATCATGACTTACATGTAGCTACACAGATTATGCAAAGTGACTACACGCGAGTGGCTAAGTGGGCACATCACGCCGGTCTCGTCTTAAACTCTAGCAAAACCAAAATCATTCATTGCTGCTCTTGCCCTGAAATTGAACAAGTCACGCAACATACGTAATTATTTAGGTTTAGTAGTGGACAGCAGGTTCAATTGGCAGCCCCATATAAACGTTGTTTGTGACAAACTTGGTGCCATTCTCGCAAAATTGTATATAATTAAGCAGAAAGTACCGTGGAATATATTACTTAATATATATATCGCCTTAGCAGAATCATTAATAGCGTATGGTCTAAGTAGTTATGGGCGAACTTTTAAGACTTACCTGGATCAAATACTTACTCTTCAGATAAGACTATTAAAACTTATATTGCCTAAACATATTAAAAATAAATTACAACATCTAGGAGAATTTAAATACTGTAAAATAATACCGGTGCTTGAGAAAGTAGAATTGACCTTACTAACTGAACAATACCATAATCATGTATTACGTAAACCAGTAGAACATAAAATATTAAAACGAGAAGTAACACAACAGAATTTATGTATACCTAAAATGAAAAACTTTTACAGCTGTCCCACTACCAACTTTCTCATCCCCACTATAGTAAATACCATTCCACATAGTATTCTAAACGAAATAAATAACAAAAATTATAAAGACATATACAAAAAATACTATTTAAACAAATTGTAATTATACTTACATACCTACTTTTTATCAACTCTGAATAATATAAACAAAAAACATAAATTATAAACATTGAGAAATTTAATCAATTTAGAAAACAAGTCAAACCAGTGAGATACAGGATCTCACTGGTTTGACTTGTTTTCTACTAGATCAGCAGTAACAGGCTACTCAAAACACACAGATGCAAATCGCTACGCTGTTGTCACACTCATTCATATACATTAGCGTTTGCATTGTGTGTGTTAAAATTGATTGATTCATATTGTGAAGATGGTATGTCCCTGTGACTGCCGTTTATTACTGTATACCTACATAATAGTGTACTCGTGTCTGCTACAACAATTACTATTGTTATTTAATATTTACGACGAATGTGAGTGCCTAGACCAACCTTATCAGGTTTAAAGGTACAATACCTACTGAATTATCTGTATAGTTAAAGTGCATTGAATAAAAAAAAAAAAAACATATAATAATAATAATAATGCCGGACATTTCACACAGCATCATCTGGCCCTAGTACAGTAAGCAGAGCTTGTGTTATGGGAAGCAAGTGACTCATATATTACTTATATACTTTTTTTTGTAAATACATACATATTATACATACAAACAACCAGACACGAGATAAATACTTGCAGATCTTACAAACATTTGTCCCGCGGCCGGGGGGAATCGAACCCGCGACCTTCTGCGTCTCAGCTGGACCTTAATCCACTGCGCCACAGCGGTCGTCAATAAGCTTGAGCACAACCTTGTACCACTACTTAATAAACATCTCACCTGTGCAAATAACTGTATGCTCCTGTAGCTGACCCTGGATTAATGTAGAACTTATTTTCATGCTCATAGGCTTCAAAACGGTGTGTGTGTCCTGATATCAGAATGTCTACATCTAATTGTCTTTGTACTAGAGCCAAGGACTCTTCATCACCCCACGGGACCACCTGATGGCCGTGGATAAGGCCGATTCGAAACTGGCCAACTGTGATCACCTTCTGTTCAGGGTATGTTGAAACCTGGAAATAGACAGAAGGCTTCTATATTAAACAGTTAAGTGTATGCCAGACCAAAAACAATTATTAAATTTTAAGTAGTGTCCTTGTCAGAACAGAATTAATGGAGTTGAAGAACCACTCTGTGGACAGTTCCACAGAGTGATTCTTCAACTTCATTAGTATCCATTAGTTAGTATGCCTAACCAACAAGCAAGTATCAGTCCTAGAAAACACATATTATCTAACTAAATATTGTCAATCACTGGAACAAGTTTTGATAAGTGCTTAAACAAGTTTTGATATGTTCTTGCAATAATATTGAAGTGACAAGACTGGTAACACAATACCAAATTTAAAATCAAAACAACCTATGGAAGTCCCTAATCCCTTTATCAACTAAACTTTTCATTTAAAAAACTGAATCAAAATCTGTACATCCATTTGAGTGCTACAATGCCACAAACATACACATCAAAGATATAACACCCTATTTAATTATTACCCCTTACACCCCTTATAATTTGCATCAGGGGTCAATAAGTAGCCTATATGTGAATTCAGGCGCAGGCCCTATCCCTATAATACTATACGTGATTCATAAAAAAAATCAAATTTATAATTTAGTACCCAGAGCTAGTTTTTGAATCAGAGCACAAACAAATATTTTTGATAACAAACCTCATCAAAGTCTCCTCTAACTATATGAACATCGCTGGCCAGAGTTTTAAGGTAGTCGTAAGACTCCTTGGTGCAGAGGTTGCCAGTGCACAGGATGTGCTGGATCCGTCCTGGGAGGAGCAGCTTCTTGAACTTGCCGGGTAGGCTGCTGCAGCGGTGGGGAATGTGGAGATCGCCTAGAACAAGCACCAACTGGAAACAATAACAAAAATATTTAAGGAATCACTCCCTTTAGCTATCATTTTTGAATAGACATTTGCATAACTTTTCTTTCTTGCAACACTAGACCTAACCTTTTAAACATTTAAAATCTCCATTAAGATTAGTTTCCAAACTTGAGTTTTTAATGATTACATTTAATCTGTGGGTCTGTTGGTCAATCAGACTATCCATCATGTAAGTATCTACCGGTTTTATAGTTAAGTACATTATATTATCTAGTCTAGGGCTGGGCTGCCTATAATAATAAATAAGGAAAGGGTTTTTGGTAGATACCAAACCAGACCATGCAACCATGGTAACAGATAGCTAAATAAAAGTACATAACTTATGTTTTTCTCAAATAAAAAATGCATAACAGAGAACAGAAAGAGATAAAGTGGGTGTTGTTGGTGTACCTACTTGCTTGTTTTATCTTATTTAAGCTAATATCTGAGGAACTTCAGTTATAAATAATAAGCTACATTACCATTGCACTGAACTATTTGGAATGTGTTTTATCAAAGCAAATATCTTTCTCTTCTGTAATTAATTGTAAGTAAAATAGTATTTTACAGCACTTGTAAATAAAATCTAGATCTAGAAAGACTGATTGATAATTTGATAATCAAATCAGATTGATTGATGTAATAATTAACTTCAAGTCAGCTAGCTGTCGCTGTCACACTGGATTTACCTTAATTATAGCTTCAAGCAAAATTTGACGTTTACAAAATCTTTTACTTAGTCTATGGATGGATTGTAAAATTAAATGTTGTTTATTATATTAAATATCATCTATGAAATCAAGCGATCACACACATATTAATATTAGCGAATGTAGAGTTATATCACAAACTATAGGATGCTAATGATATATTATGTGGCTATCTGTATATATATTGACATTGAAAATTAACGGACAGACAACAGACAACATTAACGCCACATTAGCTAAATATAGTCATAAATCATATTACTAACACTCGGCTTTGCACGTGTGGAACTTACATAAAATTATGTTCTTCTCCAAGATACAATCTATCTCCTTAACAAATTTCTTCAAGATCCGTGAAATGATTTTTTTTCGTAGTGAGCTTATTGTGTACTAATCTGGCGAGCGAAGCGAGCTCTGACCATCTCTAAGTTACCTACTAAAAACGACCAATTTCTAACCTGTAGAAAAGTAGGTAACTGGCGAGTAGAGTAAGCCGCAATTTATTCAAGTGAAGCTAGCTTCGGTCATCTCTAGTCAGAGCTCGCTTTGCTTGAATAAGTTGACTGGCCTAGCCTAGTTAAAATTTACTTACCTAGGTAGCGAGCGCAGCGAGCTTTTTACAAAGTATAAGTAAATAAGCGAAGCATCTCGTAAAAGCTACTGGCGAACAATGCAACCTTAAATTTTTTTCGTAGCGAGCTCATTCAAAACACTATGAATAATGTTTATACTGTTTTAACACATGTTTCACACTATCACTTACATAATTCTAACAAATAATAGTAATTTGAATGTTTGTTACTCAATCACTTGTAACAGATAAACCAATTTTAAAGATATTTGGTATTTAGTCCGCGTGATGATGTTTATCTTTCCTCTTACTTTTATTGCTAGTGGTGTTCTATAAACCTATGTTGTAATATAAATATTTCAATACACGCGTCAGCCACTTCTTGGTAGATAGCCTGTCTACAGCTTACCTACTAGTTGCTTAAAGCAAATAATAAGTAATATTATTAGGGAGGTTTAAAGCAATGCCTTATACCTCCCTAATAATATTACAAATGCGAAAGTAACTCTGTCTGTCTATCTGTTTGTCACGTTATCATGCCTAAACGACTGAACCGATTTTGATGAATTTTGGTATAGAGATAGATGGGACCTTGGAGAAGGACAGGCTACTTTTATGCAGGTACCAAGCGCGCGAAGCCGCGGGAGCAGCTAGTACATAATTATGTATTAACTTACAGCAACTATATACACGTAACGCTATCTGTTGGCTGTTGGGGTTTCTCAGTAAATAAAAGAAGTGGACTGTATGACTGGTGTATATTGGAGGGTTACGAATGCGCGCCTAGTTAGATTGCTTCCTTGGAGTGTATTGAATGCGTCGCGTCGTCGGCGCCTTTTTGGAGCCGGTCGGTCCCCCACCGCTGATCTCCACTATCGTCGTCATTCGTCGTAGTAGTGGTGGCGGGGCGCAGTAATGTGTCATGTCAATGAAGGTTACCAAGAGTTTTTATTTTGTTTGTATGATGATGATGAATGAGGTTTGTAGTTTTGAAATAATGATTTGGATCACATCAGCTCAGTTCATGGTCTTATAGAATATGACATACCTACTCTTTGGTTTATGGATATTTTATTATCAAAAGAGACAGAACTCACTTACATGAGAACTAATCTGACATAAAATAATAAACATTAAAGGTACGTCGCGTCGTCGGCCGAGTAAGTAGATGTAGATTTAGATTGACAGTACTTACCTACATATAGGATGACACTATAGGTAATTATTATAAGTAGGTAGGATTACATTTAGATTCATTTTTAGTAGGTAGGGTACTAGTGCATCCTGCAATTTACCAGCAGATTATTTTAGAAGTAATTTTGAATCACGGCAGTGTTACAGTTTAGATTTAAATGTAATGAGTGAGAATTTGTATTTTTTATAGAGGGTAGTTTATTGTAAATCTCGATTTCAATATCAACTTCCTTCTGCCGTCGACCTAACCTAAGCGCTGTACTTACGTTACGGGTAGTTACGTCTATCCTCTATCAGTATGACTGTGTAGAGATTCATTTGAAAAAAGGAAGCAGACGCTATACTTTGGCAATCAGTGTATTGCGATGTAGAAATATCGATGCTGAAAATGCAATATTGTATGATGATTTCATAAACCATACCTAACCATCACCAGTATCACGTAGGTATGCTGTAGCGATTGTATTACCATTGTAATGAGAGATAATTATGTACAGATTCAGAACGTTAATATTTTACACAGATTTATTTTATACTGAGTTATTTAGACCTAAAATATATATAAGTCAGCACATCAATTAAATAACCAGACATTTAGCTTTTATATTATATTTTTTGTAGCTAATTCTCATATCCCTATGATAATGTATGAACCTAGTTTTCTGAAATTAAGATATTATTATTAGGTATTATTATAGACCGTTCTTTATTTCAAGGAACGTATTCCTAGATGCTGCAAAAGTAGCTATGTTATTCCAGGCTTTAATCTAGATCCGTTCAGCTTAAACTACATAATAGTAGGATATCCTATCCTAGGATATGATGGAATTCTGCAGTCATCTATAATCTGTTTCGTATAGTACAAGTTATGCATGGTTTGGGACTAAATTTTCCACCAACTTTTATATTAGATTTTTTCCAAACATGTAGTAAAATTTACAATTTTTCATGGACATGCATTGCAATGCAAAGCAAAGGATTTGGCAACATTTTTTGTTGTCTATGGTGCATGCAGGCAGGTGTGGAAAAAAAGAAAAATTTCATGGTGTTGTGGGTGACACATATTACGTAGATAAATTTAGTGTAAGTTATTTTACTGGCACCAGCTCGCATGGAAATGGAATCAATGGAATATGAGCTCGCTAGGAATCTCACTCTGTTGTTCTTCGTGGAACGCCTGCTCGACAAAGGCGAGCCGCGCACGTTGCACGATCTTTCCTGCCAGTTTGGTGCCAAAGGATTCACCAAGGAGATGCGACAGATCGCTGGCGGGTCTCAGTCAGGCTTGAAAAAGTTCCTGGCTCAGTACCCGGCGTTGTTCAACATAGACGGGGACTATGTCGATATCAACACATTCCAGAAGCATCCGTGTGGGGCTGGCGCGTCTTCCAACAATGACTACATTGAGGAAGCTAAGGAGTATTTCGCGGGTAAGATGGTGCAGTACGGTGACGGCACAGAGGTGCCGATCAAGAGCCTGCTCGGACATCGCAGCCAGGCCTCGCCCCAAGTACGTCACATCTCCGGACAACGCATCAAGGAATTCAAGGATTTCCTTTTGAAGCATCCAGACAGCTTCCAGATCATTGATGACAATGTTGTTCTAGTCAGTGAGAATCACAGAAGGGGCATTGCACACACAAACTCTGAACAATTTCATAATCTGCCGGTTGCAAATATCAACACAGATACTGCTCAGCAGCTACTAGACTATGTAGCCCAATGCATCGAGGCTAAAGGTCCTGTGATGGTAGATCAACTCTTCCATTTAATTGTCTCGCGCTTCCCGCAGGAATATTGGTACCAGATGTTTAAATCTCCAGCTGATTTGAGTGCTTTCTTGAAAATATTTTCCGACAGTTTTCATGTTCAAGCAAACTTGGTCACACTCATCAGTAAACCAAAAATTCCAGTTATGTATCTAAATGTTAAACCCAAACCATTGAAGACTGAGTCACCAAAGCCTATGGCTGAAGAGCTACCATCATCTCCAGTGCCCCCGCCTACTGTTGCTAGTCCTACGCCTTCAGATGGCACCAACAGTCCTGCAAATAGAATACTCAGCCCAATAGAATCTCCCCGTGGGCCTCAAGCCAATATTGCTAATCAGACACTCAAACAGAGAATCAACTCTATTGTAATAAAGAATTTAGCTGAAAATATGGTGAGAGACAGAGTCAACAATCATTTGAATGCTAGAAGTACTGAGGAGACAAATGGTACTCCCAGCTTAAGAAACAACTTGATGGGAGAAGCATGGAGGCAGAAAGTTCTTCAATGCACTACTGTTATAGCTAATATTAGAGAATGTGCAGCTTTGATGGAGAGTATAATGCTGCCCAAACGTAACTCAAAAAGTATTGTATCCTTTGACTGTGAAGGGATAAACCTTGGCTTAAAGGGTGTTCTGACTCTATGTCAGATTGCTACAATGAATGGAGAAGTGTATATACTAGACATAATGGCATGTCCAGGAATGCTTGTTGAGGGTAAAATTAAAGAACTATTAGAAAGCGATAGTGTTGTTAAAGTAATTCATGACTGCAGAAATGATTCAGTCAATTTACACAATCAGTTTGAGATTGTTCTAAAGAATGTCTTTGATACTCAGGCAGCCCATGCTGTGCTGCAATTACAACAGCAAGGAGTGCCAGTATATAAGGTCAAAAACCTAAGTCTTAATGCATTGTGTGAACTTTACAATGCTCCAATGAATCCAATGAAGGAGCAGTTGAAGAATGTCTATCGCAGAGATCAGCGTTACTGGGCCAGACGTCCATTATCAAAAGACATGATTATTTATGCAGCATCTGATGTATTGTCTTTGGTCAATCCAGCAATACACTCTTACATGTCCACCAATGTTAGGGCAGAAAATCAGCAGCTATTTGAAGAATTGAGTAATGAACAAGTTTTCATGCACATACAGCCTACAGAAGTCAAACTCCGCAAGAGGCAAAGAAAAATCAACACTGAAGTTGGTGAGTTAAAACAGAAACTGGCTGAATCAACTAAGAATATTGTTTTGAGCAATAGGGAAATCAGATTACTGAGATATCTAGAGCTGACTGAAGAAGAAAAAGAAAAACTAAAAGGATGTCACAAAATATCCAAGAAATTAGAAAAACTAGAAGCAGTCGGTCAAGACAGAGATTCAGATTCTGAAGATGATGAAAAGGAGAATGAGATGATGAGTTTAGAATCAAATCCTTCTGATCCCATTTCATCGCCTCAGTCCACTCAACCGCCAAGCCTCACAGAGTCCATGCAGATGATGGACGAAATCTTATCAGACACCAATATGGACAAGGTGGAAAAGATAAATCGCCTTGAAGCGATACTTTCTGCTGTTGCACCACTGAGTGGCGAGCTTGAAGATAAGTTCTCGCAAACAATGGAACAGACACTGCCACTGCTCAAGAATAAAGATTGGTCCAACCTAAGCCAAATTTTGAACATTGGGGAACCAGATAAAAAGAACTGTTCCTGTAGATGCCATAACCACCACTCTCTTGATGATGTGAAATGTAATGATCTCAAAGAATCCAAGAAGGCCGAGGTTGGCTCGCAGACTCTTAGCACAGGAGATATTGTCATCACCCGTATACATTTCAGGGAGGAAGATAAAGTGAACGAGCGCACCCTCGATGCGACGCCTCTCAGCAAAAGAGTCGTCAGCAACATGTCTTGATGACACTCGGCAATCTTACCTACAAGTTTCGTTTACCTGAGTGCCACAGTTTAATTCACTCTTTCTCTTAATGTGATTGTATACTTAGTTTATTTTAGAGATATTGCTCTCCCCTTATTCATTAAATCAATTACTTTGTGCTAGTTTAGCGGGGGTATGATACCGGTTGCGGTGCGATTGTGTGAGATGGAATAAATTAAGCACGGTGTGAGGTCGTGCATTGCCAAGTGTATTTGAAACACCTACGCTATTTGTTCATTTGAGCGGAGACGAGCGTATACACTCGAATAAATGCAACAATAATTCGCATACTAATAGAAACGGCTTTAGTCCGGTATTTTCTGCTTGTAACTATTGCAATATACTTTATTTATTTTGGCTATTGCCTTTGTTAGGTTGGTATCCCGAACATTTGTGATAAACAAGGCCTTTTTTGCTCTCGTTCTGTTTGAATTGTAAATAAGAAAAATTTTGATTAGCATAATCTTTAACTTGGAAACTGCGTTAAGTTCAAGTTTTGGTATGATTTTAGCGAGTTAAATGTACCTATTTATGACCTGTTTATTTATTTTAAAGAAAGTTGAGACAGCATTTTTTGCTGATTAATTATATCAATGAAGGGCAATAATAGGTTTACTACAAAATAACGTAAATTAACTATTTATCAGAAAATATTTAGACTAAAATATTTTAATCAAGTTGAAATACTTACTAAAATGGTTAAGGGTTAGAATTAATGGGTAGTGAGAAGTGATGTATGTGGTGCTTGGAAAGTCTTATTTGGTTCATTATGTTTGTAGCAAACTTTGCCTAACACCTGTTTCTAAAGATGTACCTAGACTGGTGTGAGTATCTGCAATGATCTTTGTGATGAATAACCCTAAGGTTGTAACATTTTATTGTTTAAGTAACACTAATAATTTGTGCCTTCGAGTCATATCCAACGAATGCCTTTATTATATTGTAAATTTGTAGAAACTTTTTATACATGATATTTATGTCGTAGTAGATCAAAAGTTTAGATGGTTTATTGTTTATCACTTAGTGTAAATTTATACTAAAATTTTATCTACCACTTACAAAACTAAACGGTTTTCAAATACTTAAGTACCTAAATATCATAATTAACATGAAGTTAGAAGTTTAACCTACACAGTATTTGTAAAAGCTTAGATGTATGAAACATTGTTTCAAAGCTTGTTGGATTCTTTCAATAGTTTATTTTCGTGTTATTTGATAAAACAGTTATGTGAATAGATTTTTGTGCTTGAACATTTTAGAACAACACTACCTAGGTACCTACTTCGTACCTACTAATGATTTGCACAAATCAATAAAGGTGTGTTTCTAGATCTACTCATAGTTTTTCCGCTCTACGAGTATTTGTGTATTACTAGATCAGTATTGTACCTACTTAACAATATTTATTTTGAAGATAAGTTGAATCATTTTATAAGTATGTTGGTACCTATAGGTAACATGAAACTCTGTTTTTCAATGAAATCTAAATCTGTACCTAATGAAACGTTCCAACTATATAAACATGGTGTATGTTTACAGTACATTTTGTGCCTTATTAGTTATTTGCACAGCATGGAATTTATCATCCTGCATTGCATGATTTTGTCAAATATTTTAACAGTGCCACTTATAGGTTTTATTATTTGTAAGGAGCATTTTTAGTCAATTTAAGCATAATCACTTTCTGTTTTATTTTTAGCTAGGTACCCACAATATTTTAGTTGTTTAACTTTACTCGAAAATTCGCTTACGAATCGTTATAATTGTAACGCGGCAATTAGGCTGTTTACTAATTTGCGCATCGTTTATGTTTATTACAATAAATAAGTAAAAGATTTAAAAATACTTTGTCGTTTTACTAGCCTTCCATGCCACGTAAGGAAATGATTACGTCCATGAATGACTAATATTTTGTAAGTAACTGCGATTTAAAGTGCGAGGAGGGAACGCAGAGAGCGCGAAGCGAGTAAACGGAGAGTGATCCGCATTTTGGACAATCATTTACTAAATTAATATCGATATTTACCTACCTACTTATCTCGATGACATACAATGAAGCATGGTATAAATATAGTCTGTGACCTGAAATAGCATAATAATGTTTTTATCAAGTATCCTATAGTTTGTGGTTTTTATGTACCTATTTGAGTACTACCATAAAAGCGAGCTACTTATTGTTTATAGATTTAGTTTGAAATTTCCCTAGTCAATTTAATCCCTTGCATTCCATTTGGTTTGCGACACTCAAATGGAAACAAGGTACGCTTAGAGGATCACTTCGTTGTCCGTCTGTCCGTATGTCGAGAGCCTTATTAGCAGTATTCGTTATAATTTCAGCATACCTACACGCTATTATTATCTACCTATAAATTGTATATTATGATATAAAAGAAAGTCTTGTTGGTTACACCACTTATAGACTCAAGAACCGCTGGACCGATTTGGATGTAACTTAAAATGAATATAGTTAGTAACTTGGATTAGGATATAGGCTATTTATCCCGGAAAAATAACAGGAACGGGGCGGGCAAAGCCGCAGGTGGCCGCTAGCGCCATACCTATATCAATATTTATCCGTAACTTTGTCAATTTCTGTTATTACTACAATAATTTGAATAAGTAAGGTGCGTTGGGGTAATACCGGATGGATTTTCGACCAGTTGGAAGCATCCGGCAAAAAAAATATTTTCTTGAGATCTGAATACGTCAGATTACTGAAATATGGCGCAAAATATTAATGGATAAACGTAGCTTAGCTCTGAATTTCGTTTGTTTTTGTAAACTCAACTGTTTTTTCTTTTTACGTGTGCAAAGACAAAACATACTTTTTTATGAGCATGATGAAAAATTTGCCATCAAGTGGTAAGTCTGGACTTCAATTAAAAGTAGCTTCTAGTGCTTGGAGAACAACGTCCATAAAAGGAATACATCCAATCTTTTCCATTCTATAACATAATATAAAAATGATTTTAAAATTCTTAGGAACAAAATTATTCCAATCGATTTAATTTTTTTTGTGTACAAGGCATCCGATCTTACCCCTGATGCAAAAATTGGTGATTTTGTGTTTCTCAAACTTTGTCATGTCACAAGAAGAAATACCCTAACATCGGATGGATTTGCTTTTCACTATGCAAGTTAAGAAGGATTTAGGAACAAACAGACAACTGTCAAATTCAAGAAATAATAAGTTTTTGAAAATGTAAAAAAATAACGTTTTTTAAATTTTTAATACCTTTTTAACCTTGTTCACTAAAATAGTAAGTACCATTAAAAGTAAGTAAAGTATTACTTACTTCTAATAGTAATCAATGTACAATAAACCTTTAGGTGTTCAAAGTAATACCTTATGAATCTTACTAAAAGATCTATAAAAAATATTATAAAAAAATTCTAAATCCGAAGAACATTCATGTCAAAAATAAATTAAAGTTTGACAACCACTTCCTTTTTTTTTAAACGGTTAAGTTCGAATGAATCTAGCCGATCTTCACCTGCAAGGGGGAACACCGGATCTGGGCCTAAAGCGACCCTAGGCCTGTTTGGATCAGTTCCATCCAACTATCACACCATAAAACTTTGTATTCAGACAAAATAGTAATTAAACAAGCTACCTATATTCTCGCCAAAAAACATTATTAAAAGTTAAAGGGGAAAGACCGGAGAGACCAAAATATACAAAAAATCCTTTGTTTTTTCTAATGGCGCGTAGCACAGTCTGCCTTCCCGGAGCCATTAAAGGAAACCAGAGATTGGGGCAGACAAAATGGCGTCATGAGCAATGTTGTCAGCATACAATAATATGGCCTAATTTGACTGCAATTTTATTCATACGATCTTAACCCAACGCCGATCTTACCCCAACGCACCTTAGGTAAGTAAGTACCCATCTTTTTTTTACAGAGATATTACTTTCGATATTTTTTGTGAAGTTGTAACCGCCCTACGAAATTTGCACGGGTCAAACTTTAGCAGTTTTTCGATACAGATAGGTATTTCTTTGATTCTCCCACCTGGAAAATCCACAGTTGCAAATCCACGCTGGCTAATCAACGGTTTGGGGGTATCTGATGATGGGGTTACAGGCTGATTAAATAAATAACCTAAATAATAATTACGTTTTAAAAACTAAAAAGACAACCGACTTCATGTATATCAAGGTAGCTACAGTAAAACGTTGAGGAGTTCCCTTGACTGTCCTTCGTCTTCATCATCAGACCCCTAATGACAGTCACAACCCATCTAGGTGTACAGTTCTCATGAATACAAATGAATCAAGTCCAAACACCAGGTAATTGCGGTAAATCATTGAGGAGTTCCCTCGACTGTCTTGCGGCTCCATCATCAGATCGACTCCAGACCTTCATTAAATAGTAGTGCATTAAAATACTTTCATAAAAAATAAACAAACGCACTAGTCGCCACTACGATTTTCGAAAGTTCCCCTCGATTTATCTGGGATGCCATCATCATATCCTGGTTTCCTTATCATGGTACCACCCTTGGGATAACTGCTTACCAACAAAAAAGAATCATCAAAATGGGTTCATAAACGACGAAGTTATCCGCGAACACACATAAAAAAAAATATACTTATCGAATTGAGTAGCCTCCTTTTTTTCGAAGTCGGTTAATAAAATAATGTTGACCACTGTCAATATGATGTAGGCCACTGTGGACCTGACCTAGGTCAGATCCACAGTGGTCAGCCGCTAGTCAGTAGTCATTCTTGGCCATTCTGACTGAAGCCGTTGCGTTGAAGCTGTGCGTTGTCCGACACGCGCTGAGTAAGTTTATTTTTCCCCCGACGTACTTGGTGGGTACCTACTTATAGGTAATTTTGTAAGTATTACACATTAGGGTAGGAAGGGAAGTACCTACCTATATATACTTTAATAATGTGGTTCCTACCTGCTTATGTCAAGACCTGCATTTTACGGTCGGGTTGTTGTAAGTACGAGAGTTCACAAAATCACGTAGGTAGGTAGGTATGTACAATATGTTATTCGCAGCGAGTTGCACTGCACTCCCGCTTCGCTTTGATCTTGATCGCAAATCGCTTGTGTGATCAGCAAACTGGAAAATGGAAGTCCAAACTCGGGGTTTACCAGGGAGCCACGGTTCAGTAAGTAGGTACTTACCTATCATTATCATCATTACATAGTAGGTATAAAACCTATAAAACAAATACCGCTTATTTGTTTTCATCAAAGTATAAAACAAAGTCGCTTCCCGCTGTCTGTCTGTCCCTATGTATGCTTAGATCTTTAAAACTACGCAACGGATTTTGTTGCGGTTTTATAATAGATAGAGTGATTCAAGAGGAAGGTTTATATGTATAATACATGCATAATATAGTAGAGGAACACTGATAATTTTAGGTTTACTGAGGTTTCTAATCACATTAGACATTCTGTAGTATATTTAGTATCAGCATTGCACCCGTGCGAAGCCGGGGCGGGTCGCTAGTGTACCTATTATAATTTGAAGAGTCAAACTCACTGACAGCTTGTTGCTAAAAGGTAGCAGAGCCATCTCTCGAAATAAAAGTATTAGGTATTACCTACCGAATGGGTGTAACACTTTTTTAATTTGTCATATATCAATATAATAAAATACCAATAGCATAGCAATACGCATACCTACCTACCATGTGAAACTACGGCCAAGTATCTGGGAATGACGCTTGACGCAAAGCTACGCTGGAAGGCTCACGCCAAGAAGAAAAAAGATGAATTACAGCTCCGCTATAAACAGATGTACAGTCTGCTTCGAAGACAAACAGCCTTATCAGTCGGTACATAAAAAAATCACAATCTACAAACAAATCTTGATGCCAGTATGGACTTATGGTATTCAGCTATAGGGCTGTACAAAAAAAGTAACATCCAAAATCATACAACGGTTTCAAAACAAAGTACTAAGGTAGGTACACCGTGAATACACCCTGGTACGTAAGAAACGAAGACCTCCATCAGGACCTTGGCATAGACTTCGTAGACACAGTTATTAGAAAGTATCTATATGCAGAAGCTCATGAGCATAGACTTGATCATCATGTGAATGTAGAGGCAATCCAGCTTCTCGACAACACGGACATAGTGAGAAGACTCAAACGAACCAAGCCGTTTAAGTTAGTGTAGAGTAGTAACAGTGATAGAAAGTGAAAATGACAATATATTTATAAAAAACACAAGAACAAAGTGTCCTCCCCTTAATTAGAGACAATAAGAAAAGTGCTGTTGGACATAATGGTGGCAATTCGGTTGGTTCATTTCTAAAATTAGGAATTGTCTAAAATATATTTAGTTGTCATAGCATTAGTAAAACCTATTCGGTTGGTACCATCTAACTAAATTAGGAACGCTTAATTAATTTAGATAAAATTACATTAGGATAAGTTAGTAGCAGCAGAATACCAAAGGTTAATTTCAAAACCTAATTTTAGCTAAAATTAGTTAGGTTGGTGCCAACAGAGTTGAGGCCATTCTTAGGCATAGTTTACGTTATAAAAACACCTAAGTCATATTTAAATTACTCATTGGCCTACTTGGAAGATTAAATAAAAATAATATTATAGTAGGTAAGTAGGTAGGTACCTATAATTTTAAGAATTGTAAGTACCTACATTATTATAAAAAAACAAAAATCCAATATAAAATTGTATGTAAGTAAGTATTGTAGTATTTGGGTAATGTATGTAGGTATTTTAATAATAAGTAAGTAGGTAAACAGCGATATTTTGTTTTAATCAACAATATTGTCAGAGTAACTGAACAGATGACATAAAATACCCACTCGTACAATGATCTTACAAGAGTAAAATCATTGCAATGATTTCTCTCTTGTAAAATCATTGCACTCGTACCTATGAATGTAAACGTAAAACAAACAAGCTTAAAAAAGGCAGCTTTAGTCATGTCCTCTGACTCGCACAATATTGCTACCTACCTAGGTAGTAGCGAGTGAGCGAGAGGAGTACCAAAAACAGCTAGGAAACTAGCTTGAAACGTTGAAAATTTATAATCAAAATCAAGGAGCAAGAGTAGGTACGACACAACCTCTATAGAAAGTAGCTTATGTTTTTTCCCAATATACCTATAATCTATCTCCATACTAAATTTCATCAAGATCTGTTAAATCGTTTAGCCGTGAAAATATAACAAACAGAAAGACAGAGACACTCGAATTTAAAACATTTAATAAGAATGTGGTGTGTGTGGATAAACAAACGGAACGTGCTGAGACGAGACCCACAGGACCATTTTATTTGAATTGAACCATTGGTGATATTACCTAAAAGTAGCTGTAACGGTAGCGACAAAGCTGTAGCGACAACGACAACAATATCTGCACTTTCGCAACCAGTCTCAAATCGTAAAAAACTCTTAATAAAGATAGTTCTGTAAAATTGCTTACTGTTCACCCACAGGAGAAAATACCCTTGTTGCAAGGATATAAATTTTTATAATGAGTTTGACAGCAGTGATCGCGCAATTCATGCGTACCTATTGCTAGTTGTCGTGAGCTTCGTAATCTGGATATGAGAACAATCAATCAAACTGTCACTCTTGTGGTGCGTTTGATTTGAATTTGAAAATAAATAAATGTTGCTTGCTTGTTTGTAAGTTTGTATATTTGAGTTGAGTATCACTAATTCATTAATTTTACTTTAGTTTTTGTGTAGTGTTGCCCAGCCAGCCAGTCAGAAAAGTTATTGTTCTGACAATATGGAGGACTTCGATATTTTTACAGACCAAATTGAGTTCACGAAACCGTTTTACAAGAATGTACTGCACAAGTTGGTTTACGAATCCCCGTCAACACCGAATGGACCAAATTACCAGAGTAAGTTTCTCAAGGTGTCTTTCTTTTCTCTTTTCTTGTAGTCTGAGAACAAAAACTTATAAAATATCTATGAACTTTCACCGGCACACCTTTCACCAGCACGCTTTATTTATAGCTAGCTACTGACCGCGGTTTCACACATGAAATAAAATATGTACATGTATTACCTACATAAATAGTAGCCTTTAAGGTCACAGACTACATTTATTTTATACTTTGTTTTAAACAGATCTAGTCAGCCATTACCGAGTGATCAATAAACCTAAACAAGTACACAGTTATGTAGTAGGAAGTAGGATTATCTCAATTCGGATATGCATCTTTCGATACGTACGTAATTTGCAGTGCAAAATGACCTAGAATTAATAAACCCAAAAGTAAGTAGTTATACTTAATGAAATGAAACGTTTTTTTGTCGGGGAGTTAGTTATATAATAATTATGTATTAAGTATAGGTATTTTTGTGTTCTATTTATCATCTGGTTCCAAAATTCAAAAGTCAAAGTCAAAAGATACTTTATTCAATACAATCACAAGCATCACTTTGAAACGTCTTACTTACATACTAGGTGAATTTAGGTGCCAATTCATTCTAACCCAAGCCCGAGAAGAATTGGCAAGAAACTCGTCTTGGTCCTAGCACTTTTTTATATGATCCATCTTATAACTACCTTAACCATCATACTTTGCCTAGTTTGCAGCTAAATGATGTGTGAAATGTCCTATATTTTATTTATTATTATCAGGTGGCCAGAAACTTTTAGCTGAGGAGTGTTTAGCTGACAGTGATGATGTAAAGTGCGCCTTCCACCTGAGTGAAGCTGTCTCAGCATCCATACGCATGATGACCATCTACAGAGAAGAGCAAATGAAAGTTGCAGGTAATGTTATTTACTTTTGAATTTATAACTAGACTTCCATACCAATTTTAGAAAAACTTAGCGCTTATGATCTGCCTTTCGTCACCATCATTGCTTGCCAAAGCTTAAGTGGCTGTAAGATATTACTTACTTAAAATAAAATTGAACCTATAAATAAATAAATAATGCCAGATATTTCACACAGCATCCTCTAGCCCCGAGTAAGCAGAGCTTGTTTCAGTTTTCGATTTCAATTTATTTTCATTAAATAGGCTCAAAAGTACAGTTTTTAATGTCAATACAATACAATACAATATCAATAAAATGTAAATACAATACAATGTCAATAAAATATAATACAATGATAATACAATACAATGTCAATACAATTAAAATAAGTGAAAGATATAAGTTTGACTTAACTAATATTAGTATATTTAGTATCAGTATTACAATTTAAATAAATTACATGTCAACTTAGTACCAAACACAAAGTCAGGTAGGTTTATAACTAATTATCAATATTCATATTATTATTAATATTATACATATTATACTACATTTAAATACTAAGCAAACCCGCAACCTTCTGCATCTCAGCCGGACATTAGTCCACTGTGCCACAGAGGTTGTCCACTATGAATAACTATATTTCTACCTAGATTCACTAGCATGTAAAAAGATGATTCAAAGTAGGCCTTGTGATTTATTAAGATTATTGAATTGAATTTACAAAAACATTGTATCAATAATATTGCATAATTTATGAACTATATTATCATTTTAAGTGGATCTCATTGATTGATCTGATTCTTGTTCGTCAACAGTACTACTAAGTGTAAAACTTATTTATTTGTATATATATGTATATTTGTATTTAAGCTGTAAAAGTTGCTAGTATCTCGATTGATTACGATTTAGTGTTCATTAAATTAAGATATATGAATAATGTGTATTTTCGGTTTAAATCCAGATTTTATAATCACGTTTTTCACATGGTGAATTTAAAGATATATTTCAATGAAACTGGAAATAAATCATAAATACAAGTTTCACTTCCGGAGTAAAGCAGTAAGAGTTTTAATGACCCACATCCGGTGGCGCCAGTAAAACGAGTACTGCTTTGTCCCTGAAGTCAACAAGATTGTGGCTTAAAAATAATCGGCAGTCGTTGATGGTATTCCGAGGAGGAAACAGTTCTAAAATTGTAGTCAAGACGGTGAATCAGTGAAAATAAATATAGTTACATATTCGTGTTTTAATGGTCTGCAAGGGCCTACATAAGTCACTCTGGGATTTTTTATCGTGCTTAATAATTCCCTATTTTCTTTAATGTATTTATAAATATCTAATATGGATTCCACAGTACAAGCTATGCTTAGTTTGGGGCTAGATGGTGTTCTGTTGGTTGTAAACCACTTCTTTTTTTTTCAGGAGACAATCTACAAAAAATTACAGCCTATTTGAAACCTATCAATGATTTGATTCAGTTACATTCAGTGTAAGTTTGTTTTTAATTAATTTATTCTTTGACTAAACACATAAAATATTTTTTTATTTAACTTGTTCCATAGCTGCCCTCAGACAGTTAACCAACAAATTTGAAATGTATAAACTCTCTTGTATTAGTTTTTCGTAGTTGAGGAGTTATAAGATGGAACATGCAAAAAGCGTAAGGACCAAGACGAGTTTCTAGCCAGTTCTTCACGGGTTCGTGACTTCGGGTTAGGAGGAATTGGCACCTAAATTCACCTAGTATGTAAGATGTTTCAAAGTGATCCTTATGATTGTATTGAATAAATATCTTTTGACTTTGAACACACTTAAAAAAAATATAACTATAATCATGTATGCATTTAATACCTATCTATTTTCTTAAAATACAGATTTGAAACAGATATGTTCTGATAAATCTGTCATTGGTTTTGATTGATAGTAACTTTCATCATTGATTATGAAAATAATACCTACTTACAAAATCATTTTTAACGGACTTCAAAAAAGGAGGAGGCTCTCAATTCGTTGGTTTTTTTTTATGTATGTTCTCCGATTTCTCAAAGACGCCTGAACCGATTTGGAAATATATTGTGTTGTTTCAATGGGTATACTTCCCAAGTTTATAAAATCAACAAAAATATAAAAATTGTAAAGGTACATCAATGATATTTATGTTTACTCCGAAACTTCGCTGTTTCATTGGAGCAGTGCGTTTAGTTAGCCTACCCATATTATATATAAAAACAAAATACATCTACTTTCCACTAAAAATTTTTTATTCAATGAAGAAGGTTTTCTTTTTAGTTTTTAAAACATAATTATATTAAACACAGTCATTCATAAATGTTCACCCTCCGCCATACTTACAAACTCATCTCAGCTTAAACACTGCTTAAATACTGCTTATGATTCACCCTGTCAATATTTGTTACTTGCAAAAAGTTTGTTTTGTTACTTGCCACTGTTTAAGGCAGGGCGCAAACGTGGACACTTTTGTGTCTTGTGTCGGATACAAGCAACCAATGAATACTTAATTTCTATAGAACCAGTATGAAATCATCCACTCCCTTGGCACACGTAAATATTTTTTGTGTCCAGTTGCTTCCACTCAACACATACTCATAGAGACGATCAAAAAGTGTTCGATGTCGGTAACTGGAAACTAAAAGTCGTCAGTTGAAGACACAAGCAACATTAACAAATTTTCTTTACAATTGTACTGACGGAAAACAAGCAACGAATTGTACCAGTGGCCAGTAGTAGCAATAGGCGACTGTGTCCGATCACCGCCACAAGACACAGCAACTACGGATCCCTGTCACGGTGTGCCGTGTCGGCAACAAAAAGTGTCTTCGATTGCGCAGCGTCTTAAACAGTGGTGAATTTTTGACAGAATTATGAGAGATGTTCATAAATGAGAGATGTCTCTAAGAAACGCCGCCTATTTCCAGTTCTAAGGCCGATCAGGAACTCCTGGACATCCTCACACCTTCTGTGGACATCTCCAAGTCTCTAGAGGAGTTTAAAATAGAGGATCTTCCATTTCACAAGAAATACTTGAAGTTTTCCAGCGAAAACAATGTTCAGAACTTTCAGAAGGTTCTAATGGAATTGCCCAAAGGTAATTTTTTGAAAACCAATCATAAATAAATAATAATAAATAAATAAATAATAAATAATCCCGGACATTTCACACAGCATCACCTGGCCCAAAAGTAAGCAGAGCTTGGGTTATGGGTACCACATGACTGATATACTACTTATATACTTTTTTTTTGTAAATACATATATATCATACAGAGAAACACCCAGACCCGAGACAAATACTTGCAGATCGTACAAACATTTGTCCCGCGGCGGTAATCGAACCCGCAACCTTCTGCGTCTCAGCCGGGTTTTAGCCCACTGCGCCACAGAAGTCGTCGAATCAGGAGTCTTCACCAGGGGTTCGTGTTTGTAGCTGTTGGACCTTATTGGTTAATAGAGGTGGTATAAACTCCTTCATCTATACCTATAAAAGAGCTTAACCTAACTGATTGACTGACTGATTCATCATCTCCGAGACGAAATCGCTGAAGCTAGAATGCTCAAATTTGGAAGGTAGTTTCTTTTTATAGCAAAACTACCCACTAGGGCAGGGTTTTTTGAAATTCAATCCTAGGGTGAAAAGGGGTGAAAACGAATGTATAAAACTTGGTGCAATTTGCTTGAAACTTGATTTGAATAATTAAAATGCAATATAAACGGACACTTGTTTCAGGATTTTTCAAAATAACCCTTACAAAGGGGTAAAATGGGGTGTCAAAGTTTGTATGGGAACTTTTTAACGGGAAGTGTGATTTTTTTAAAACTTGGTTTGGATACTTAAAATACAAAACAAATGGACATGTGTTTTAAGATTTTTCAAAATAACTCTCCTAGAGGTGTAAAATGATGTGTGAATGTTTGTATGGAAACTTTTTAATGGGTGGTGGTGATTTGTTGGAACTTATCAATAAAATTTGACAAGGAGATAAATTCTTCAGGGATGTTTGCAGACGCGCGTACTGATGACTTCTTTGCAATTATGCGAAAAAGAATTGCATCCCTGATGCGCCGCATACGTGAGGGCACTAACGGCCTTCTGGCCGTTGTTAACGAAAATCTCTGTTCAGGCTACATGAGACACTGGCTGGCTGTACTTAGGCCTCGAACTCCACTAGTGTCTTAATAATTAAATAATATATGATTAGGTATAGTTGGTCTTAAAATTGTTAATATTTTGTGTGTTGTACTAACATAGATATTAAGTTATTTAATTGTTACTAACATAGGTTAAATATGGATAAATGGTCTGAAATAAAATTTTATTATTATTATTATTTTAATAAATTGTATCCGGCGGAAGGATTTAAGCTACAATTACAAAAAAAGACGAGGAAGTCGTGGGTTTAAAGCTAGTTTAAAAAACACACAAGTATTTTGTCACACACGAAAAATAAATGTCTTGCAGGAACGATAGTGATCTTTAAACTCTAAATAAATTATACTTACACATGTTTATTAATATATTTTTTCATGTTATATTTTAAGCCTCTTCAGTAGCTACTAGGACAGGTGGGAGCAAACAGTGTTGAATGTTTATTATATAGATAGGTAGATCATTCTTTGGTGACTATCACACGGAATATTTCAATAACAATAACTTTACTATTAAAGGCAATGGGCGGCCTTATCGCTAATAGCGATAAGGCCGCCTTATATCTTTACCAAACAACCTTTGTGTATAATGTATCTGTGTGTCTGTCTGTGGCATTGTAACTCGTAAATGGATTAACCGATTTTGATTTAGTTTTTATTATATGAAAGGTGGCTTGTGTGTCTTCTCAAGTTCTTTTTTAGTGAAGAAGAGATGTGTTTAGGTTCACAAATTTGAAATTTGGTATCCTGTTACTCAATAATATTGCAAGATATTGCAACACCTGGAATCAGCAGGATGCTCAACTCCTGTCCAACTTAAGCAGAATTATTGTGTTTGGCTCATTTGAATGGTCTCAATGACTGGGTCTGTATAGAAAGACATTTGCTTATTCTGTAGGGGATTTTGTTATTTTATTTTTTTACTTGGTTCTATTCAATTATTACCACCTCTGTGGCACAGACCTGGCTGAGACGCAGAAGATTGATTGGTTCGATTCCCGCTGCGGGACAATGTATGAATTATCTGCAAGCGTCTCGGTTCTGGGTGTTTCTATGTTCTATATTTATTTATTTATTTAAGCACACACACATCATACATATTAACATTATATCATACCAGAATTGTATAACTTTTTCACAAATAATTTTGTGAAAAGTGTGCATGACAATTACGGTGTGCCAACATTCACTATAATGGACTCAATAATAAACAGATACTAAACCTAATGGTTAAAAATAAAAATATCTAAACTACGTACATACTTATTCATAGTATGGTAATTGGGGTTAAGCCAAGGTGGCTCAATATTTTAATTTTAAAGGTACGCAGAGTGTCGCCGAAAACATCTAAATCAGGGTTTCTTGTATTAATGTCATATAATTTTCAATAAAAACGGGATATTTACCATGATTTATATAAGTTTTTCTGCTTTCCGATGTTTCGGCACAGTTGCATGCGCCATGATCACGAGATAAACTGAAAAAATCTCATATATCATGGTAAATATCCCGTTTTGAGTGAAAATTATGTGCAAAACCGTGATAGTTTTAAAAGGTATTATGTCATTGTATTCATTACCATATTCGTTCTCGATTGAGGTGTGTTAAATATTTTAGAGATTGGTCGCCGGGGAAAATTAAAAGGTACATAAAGAGGGAATCGCTCTAACAGCTCATTGCAATGTAATTTTCCGTTAACGATATGTAAGAAGCACAGATCTAAGAATTTACGTCGATCGCGTAAAGAAATCATGTTTAACATAACTAGTCGTGGGTTGTATGGGTTACGATAAGAAAAGCCTGAAGTTAGGAAAGGAAGGTGTCTTGTCAATGCTCGTTGTATGCTCTCAATGTGTTGCGAATGTGTGCTGTAAAAGGGACTCCAAACAGAGGATGCATATTCAAGTTGACTGCGTACTAACGCATTATACAATACCATAAGAGTTTTGTACGTTGCTTGAATCCTTTGCTGTTACGTTTTAAAAAACCTAGCATTTGTGCAGCTTTTACTACAACTTGTTTTGTTTGAGGAACGAAGGATAATCGGCTGTCAATTTGGACGCCTAAATCGCGAAATTCATTTACCTCTTCAAGTAGTACGCCGCCAAGTTGATATGATGACACAAGTGGTTTTAATTTCTTTGTAAATTTGATGTGGAAACATTTACTTACATTGAGAGTCATGGGGTTTAAAATACACCAGTTTGTTATAGAATCAAGATTCTTTTGCACAATGAATGGATCTATGGAACTTTTAATCGGCATATATAATTTTACATCGTCTGCAAAGAGGGATAATTTACAATGGCTCACATTCTTATGTAAATCATCAATAAATATTAGAAAAAGCACAGGTCTTAGATGTGATCCTTGAGGAACTCCCGATTTTCACAAATAAATGTCAGATTCAGTACCATTGACTGATACAACTTGTATGTATGTATTGCTATAAAAAGTATATATGTATTATATCAGTCATGTGGTACCCATAACACAAGCTCTGCTTACTTTGGTACCAGATGACAGTGTGTGAACTGTCCGGCATTATTATTATACATAGTAACATTCAGTTTAATTTATTTTCAGAATGGACAGTAGTGCAGCTGACAGCACCTTACAATCCCAACGAGAACTTGAAACTAGTGAATGAATATCGCAAAGAAATTGATTCTATTTACCTGAGTGTGTTCACTAATGACTATATCGAAGATGTAGGACCATTCACTATTAATATACCTGCAAATGCTACTAAAGGTATTTTTTTAAATATATAAATGTTACCACACACAGTAAAGGCTTCCGAAGGCAGGATAATAATGAGTAGTGGTCAGGTCCCAAGCCCATTCAATACCATCTAGTTAGAAAAACAAAAACCTCCTAGTCATGCCACAAATGAAAAAAAAATACTAATCCAACTTTACATGTAGGTATACTTAAATTTTTTTTTACTAGTGTAAATAATAATAATTAAATAATCCCGGACATTTCACACAGCATCATCTGGCCCCAAAGTAAGCAGAGCTTGTGTTATGGGTACCACATGACTGATATACTAATGGTGTATGTACCGTTCTAGTTCTAAAAATAAATAAATTTGGCAGCTGCTAGTTGCCTCATATACTTACTTGCTTTTCGACAATTTTTTTATGAACTGTCTGTATCTGCTGTTACAGAAGGAGAAAAACCCCTCTTCACAGAACTATACTCAATACTCGAGGAGAACTATAAGACCATAGACAATGCACAGTTCCTCAACAACAAACGACTTGTGCAGAACTACTGGAACATGCGGGAAGACATTGATCTGAGGATGATGGTAAACTAATTACCAAATTTTTTAACATCAGTGCATTCAATAATTCGTTTTAAAAACGATCAATATCATCAGAAATTTGTAAGGTGATGTCTCTTCAGACATCATAAGTACAATCAATGATTAACGTACCTACCTATTTAATGGCCGTACTCCAGAAACTCGAACTCAAAGCGAGTTTAAGTTATTAAAAAAAATACTAGGTTACTTTTTATGTATGTACCATGCGTGCGATGCCGCGGGCAGAAGCTAGTAAACTATATTAAGCAATAGGAAAACGGGTATTCAAAATCATTACACTAAATCATACAGTGCAACGGATACAGTGTAACGGAGAGTAGTGTCTTGACTTTACCTAACTGCAAACTGCTATGAATATAACGTATTTACCACAAGCTAATTTATTTATTTATTATTAATAATTAGAACGGTCTAGAACCACTTAAACTAAGTCGAGCGGTTTTTTAAAAATAAACAAAAATATAAAAATAAATAATACATTGATGATATTTTCGACTTCTCCGAAAACTCGCTGCCTCATTGGAGCAGTGCGATTAGTTGGACTTTCCACTAAAAAAAATATATGCAAAGAAGTCGGTTTTTACTTTAGTTTTTAAAACGTAATTATTAATACTTAACTTATGCGAAATTGTAAATTTCTAGAGTGTGATCAACGTAATGGACAAAGATTGGCTCGGCGGCTGGGGCTGTTTGCTCACCGGGCGGGTACAAGACGCCGCCTGGAAACCTAAAGTTATGCAGCTTGTAGACTCCACTATATCCGACTGGGGGTAAGCTTGCCAAGCTTTTACACTATGTACAATGGTTGACAGTGACAGTGACAGACTTCATTGAATATATATTTTTTATATTCGGTCGTGCACCAATGGATTGTTTCTTTCAGAAAATGTATGTGCAGTGTAAGTACTCTCGGTAAAGGAAATCATCGTGAAGAAACCAGCACATCCTAGAATCTAGAAAAACTAAGGTGTTATTGGTTATCGATTGGTAGTATTCCTATTAGCGGCGATGGGTTTGCAACTAACTACTGTACAACCGCGGGCTAAATAAATAAATAATGTATCTCAGCCGGACCCTAGCCCACTATGCCATCGTCAATATAATGTTTGGACGCGCCTCTGTCTACCTAACCCGGGGACTACAGTATAGAATATATTTTATTTGGACAATATATTCAGGACTGTATATATTTTGTCCGCCTGAGATGCAGATGGTTGCGGGTTCGATTCCCCCCGCGGGATAAATGTTTGTATGATCTGCAAGTGTTGGTCTCGGGTATGGGTGTTTTCTATGTATAATATATATGTATTTACAAATTTACAACTATTTAAGTAGTATATCAGTCATGTGATATCCATACATAACACAAACTCTGCTTGCTTTGGGGCTAAATGATTCACAAGTGAAATGTCAGCATTATTAGAGAGTTTTAACTAACAATAAAACTTACCTATTATTTTTCCAACGATATCCGGAATCCATCTTGAGTCAAGCACCTGTCTTTTTCGCCTCGTTTTATCGGTTAAGATGGCGGCGACCCGCATGGCGCTCGGCTTTTACCTCATTATACTACTCACGATGTACCAGGTAGGTATTACCTGGATTCCGGATATCGTTGGAAAAATAATAGTAAGTTTAAGTTTAAGTAAGTTTTATTGTTAGTTAAAACTCTCTATTATTTGTTCCGTGACGATATCCGGAATCCATCTTGAGTGATATGTGTGTTATCTCCTGGTATGCCCATAATTATTACATAATTATTACAATAATTATGTAGATGCTATAATGTGTTATGTAAAATAAAAAATTAAATTATAATAAGTTATTGGAAAGTAAACAATATTTATTCAATGTTATATATGAATCATACAGTTTTAATCATCAAATTAACCAAATCATTGTTATCGCACAGCTGCTTTCATTTAATTGCTCTCAGACGCTAGTAAATCATTAATTTGTATTTGTTAATCAATAATAATATACTACGATAGGAACTTCTTTCCAACCGAGTGTTCCACGACACTCGTGCATTTTTTTTTTTTTTTTTTTAATTTTTAATTATTTTCGTATTTCCAGATTCATAAAACTCACCAAAAAGCAGCGCGCTCTGCTGTACAACCTCACGGAAAACTGTCAAGCCATCTCCTCCCAGCAAATCAAATCTTGCATCCGACGTATACTGACCGAGCACGGCAACATCGCCGACGTTCGACAAACGTTACTCCCCTGCGATAAATGCAACAAAGATTTCAAGTTTCTCAGTGAACTGTGTTTAAGGTGTTTGTCGAAATGTTTCGAGGCAGTGCATCATTTTAGTCTAGTAGATGGGATTAAAGCGTTTTCGCAAGTGACTGTACAAGTGAAGGAGGGAGATGAATGGGCAGGTTTGAAGAAAGCGAAGCGGCGTCCAGTTATACTTATTGTTGATGAGGTATGTTATTGCTTTTTTATTCGCCAACAATATAATGGCAGAGAGCTATAATAATAAATATATTGGTGGACAATGCACACAACACCATCTAGC
The DNA here is from genome assembly GCA_948098915.1 of Lampropteryx suffumata. Taxonomy (NCBI): domain Eukaryota; kingdom Metazoa; phylum Arthropoda; class Insecta; order Lepidoptera; family Geometridae; genus Lampropteryx; species Lampropteryx suffumata. The sequence goes on from OX402562.1 coordinate 2,640,080, forward strand.
CTCAAACTAAGCATAGCTTGTACTATGATGACCAGTAGAATACTTATATATTTTTGAATACGTACATAAGATACTTCATGACATCCGGGCACAGAACAAACACCTATGTTCATCACACAAATGTTTATCCTGGGAGGGATTCGAACCCTCAACTTACAGCGCAGAAGGCAGAGCTACTACCAACTGAGCTGACAGGCCATTCGTTGCGCTATGGAGCGCAGTGTTTTAATTAAAAGAACCAATAGGGTCCGAAATACCGAAATCCGATCCTAAACTAGCCTAAATATAGCGGATGTAGGTATGAGGACTGACTGATCCGGTCATGTGACTGTTGACTTGAGATGTTTCGTTTTGGCTCACTCAGCGGGTGGCCGATAGTCGGAGACGACAAGGCAGACTCAGGAAAAGATGCCGAGACGATCTAGATAAATTCAAGCCAAACTGGCTTACTGTGGCCTTGGAGCGCAAAGAGTGGGAGGTAAAGGGGAGACCTTTGCCCAGCAGTGGGACACTAGACGTTAAGGATAAAAACAATATAATCATAATGCCGGACATTTCACACAGCATCATCTGGCCCCAAAGTAAGCTGAGCTTGTGTTATGGGTACCACATGACTGATATACTACTTATATTATATTGTTAATACATACATCTTCTATATTTATATAAAAGGCGATGTGTGTATTTATGTATGTTCCCTATAGACTCCGAAACGGCTTTACCGATTTCGATGAAATTTTTAGGAAATCTTCAGATTGCTTAGCTCCTTTCCTTAGCTCTTAGATCCTGTGGTAGAAATTTGGTAGCGATCGGATCAATAGAACTTTTGTTACAATTCAAATATTTGGTATGGATTTAGATTGTATCTTAGGAACGGACATAGGCTACTTTTTATGTATGTACTATGCGTGCGAAGCCGCGGGGAGAAGCTAGTATTATATATAGACAAACACCATAACCGGAGTCAAATATTTGCAGATCACTCAAACATTTGTCTCGCGGCGGGAATCGAACCCACAACCTGCGTCTCAGGTGCACCTATTGCGTCAATTACACATCTTATAAATAAAAAGTAAAAATCTATTCTAATGAGTAACTTAAGGATAATGCACTTAAGTTACTCCTTGGTATAGATTTTCTTTATTGAATCTATTCTTTATAGATAGACAAATATTTAGTACTATCCCGCCAATTGATTCCAATGAGTTAGTCCCAAAAGAAATTTGACACGTGTTTCATCTCTCTACGAGGCATCCTCAGTAGTAATTGACTCGCTCTGCACTGAAACGAAAAATCACTGACACCGCAAAAGACATCACTTGTAACGTGCAAACGAGCAATAGGGCTTCTCTGCAGACTTGTTGCCTTGCCGAGCGCTGGAATGAAAGTTTCAAGCTGGCAGCTGGATTAGATTTCCATAGTCACGCCTGAATCTATAATTTATACATAGAAACACCCAGACCTGAGACAAATACTTGCAGGTCATACAAACATTTGTCTCGCGGCGGGAATCGAACCTCGAACTTCTGCGTCTCAGCCGGACCTTGGCACACTGCGGCACAGAGGTGGTCGAATTATAGTTATAGTACTCCTTATGTGACAGATTGCTATTAGATGCTTTTTAGAATAGAAACGTGTGTTTCACACAACTCTTTCGAGTTTTATAGATGACTAGCTATTGCCCGTGGCTAGGCACGCGTGGTACCTACAAAGAGTAGCCTATGTCCCAAGATACAAACTCTCTCCGTACCAAATTATACCAAGTTATGTTTACCATTAAAAGGTAACAAGCAAACATACAAACAGACACTTTCGAAATTATTTCATGAATATGATTGATATGGCTACTTTAAATTATTCTGAATTTCAGATGCTCGATACATTCCCGTGGGAGAGTCTTCCCATTCTGAAACATCACCCCGTGTCTCGGATAGAGAACGTGCACTTTCTCTACTATCTGTACAAAACGCACGAGACTAGTGTGGTGGACGGCTACTTCGAAACCAAAGGCGAGGTGGGACGATACGTCATCAATCCAGGTTACTCTCACTCTTCTTATTTACACATTCGTTTATACTGTTGCGTCCCGCTACATAGCTCCATTTGTTGGCGGCCGGACGCAATAAATAATCAGCACAACGCCATCTAGTATCGAGTAGATATACTACAAAGCACGCGTATCTAATGCATAAGAGCGTTCGAGATGGATATATCTCTCTTACAAGCGATTATATTAGCGCGTTCCGTTTCGTTCTCGAACGTTCGAGTAGCGCCTAGGTTATACGCGACGCACTCGCCGTGCATACAAAAGCGACGGTAATGTGTGGATACATTCAGTCTATTCTCGGCTTAACAAGGGATGCAAGTGCGATAGTTTCGAAGTGTTATCAGTTGTGTTGTAGTGTTGTGTTATTGTGTTTAGGAAGTATACTAGTAGGATCAGTGGATGTTATGTGTGTGGTAACCTTTGGTAAAACCGAGTGTTTCAATAATTGGTCTGTACCCGGCTCGTAACAATACGATACAAATTATTTATAAGACCATAATACCTGTACATGCATCTTTAGATACTGAAACACGCTCTGTGAGCCTCGTGTCTGACGAAGACGGGACGCGATGAACGATCTCAATCATAAGGATCACGTTTAGTGCTCCGACGTCGTCGGACTGTCATCAAACAAGGCCTAAAAATATAGGAAAAAACGAGCGAGACTTGAAATACTCGCATATGATGTGTAACATCTGATATCTCAGGAAAATGGGTTGGTAGTATCTGACGGACAACTCTACGCGCGCTCATTGATCAAATCAAATACCGCGCGCGCTCATTGTTAAATCAAAGAGCGCGCGCTTCCTCGGCTTCTTGTTACACACTTTCGTCCCTTTTTCCGAAATCACTCCCACAGGTAGGTGAAGAAAAATGTTACACATCAAAAAGGGAAATACATTTATTTGTAAAATAATAAAATTATTATTAAGGCACTTTTAAAATAGGTATATTTGTATGGATTGGTGTGAAGCGTGATATAGTCTAGCTCAATCGGTGGTAGCTCTTGTTTTTGCAATGTAGATTGGGGATTCGATATCTTCCCAGGACAATCATTTGTGTGATGAACATAAATGCTTGACTAGGTGTTATAAATTATCATAACGATCTATTTGAAAATATAAAATCATTATTCCAGTCCTTTGGTTCCCATATTACATGTTATGCTTTGTTTGGAGCTAAATAGTGGTGTGTGCATTGTCTATTAATATTGATTTAATGATGTAATGATTGGTTTCAGAGAAGAATCTGGACCGCATGGAGAAGCGGATGAGTTCGTTCGTACAGTACTGGTGCGGCGAGTGGCGCGGTCACGTGGCCTGTCCGCCGCCTCCAGACGACTTCATTCACTACTTGAGGAACGCACACATATTCCTGTAACTTCTACTAACTTATAATATGTGGCTACAGTACATTGGGATAAATAAATCATTCTAAACATTTCACACATCATCATATAGCTTGTGTTTTGGGAACCACTTGACTGATTACTGATACTTACTACTTATATATACTAAATACATACATATTATACGAAAAAAAACATAAACCCCAGATAAATATTTACAACAAATGTGACAACTGGGGGTGTTCATAGCTCTATATGCATCTAAATTCTAAAATCACTTGCACGCCTTTAAAGCTCGCAAGTGAGTCGCGGGATAGCTGGACATAGTTTGCATAATCGATTCGGAAATACGAACGTAGCCGAGGCTCTAAGCTTTCACCGTAGTACTGTAAATCAATATAAAAAAAAAGTGTGCGTCTCGGGACGCCCGACAGAAGTGATAACTAAAACTAATCTAACTAGCGCTGTGGGTTAGAGTGAGAAAGGAGGAGCCTGCCTACCGCTCCCGTATGCGCATGAGAAAGGGAAGCCTGGCACCGTAACGCGTTACTTAATGGAGCAGTTTACTCTCCCATAAGAAGTAATCACTTCAAAACTATAATTACATTAAAGATGTAACAAGCCGCCATTTTTAACCCCAAATAAAACAGAGGGTTGTTATAAGTTATAAGTTTAACGTGTGTATATGTGTATTTGTCTGTGTATCTGTGTGTCTGTCTGCAGCATCGTAGTTCCTAAACGGATGAACCGATTTTGATGCAGTTTTGTTTTAATGGTGACTTGATTGAGAGTGTTCTTCGCTATGATTTAAGAAAACCTGTTCAGCCATTTGAATATCATCATCTCTTTTTTAGTCAATGAAGTTATGTTAGCAAATTCCACAGGTCTGATCAATTCAAAATATGGTGTCCTGTTACTTTAATGATATTGCAAGAACTTGACTGGATGCTGCAGCATCACCTGGAATATGCAGGATACCCAACTCCTCACCAAAGTGGTCCTCACAGAGGTATCGTGTTTGGTCGCATTGGAATGTTCTATAATAGTTTATAGATAGATGTTTAATACTTAGTCGGGGGTTTTTTATTTTTTTTATTTAAACTTGTTTATTTTGTTTCCAGTTACTGCGGCCACGGCGACGGATGTCATTTTGCGAATGGCGGCGGAAACGGAGCCGGCGTGGAAGGTACGTTACAAAGTGCACCTTGTTTTGTGTCTAGATAGCATTTATTGCAGTTGCACACCAGTTCATACGTGTGTACTAAAACATTATAGTACTGGCCATTACGGTCACCTTTTCTTGTAATCGTATAATAAAATTTAAGCTCATTACCGACCTATCACAGAGAGCCGCATCAAAACATTTCAAAGTAGAATTGAACAAAGGCTTCCCTCGTATCATGCATCGATGCATCCAGATGATCACCACTTTTTCACCACATTGTCTAATTTAAGAATTAAAGGACACACTGACATATTTAGAGTAAAAACATCCGAAGCAAAAATAGTGCTAGATTTGTGGACTGGGCTACATCTATAGAAGTAGGAATACATTGTACGAATTATATGCTTATATGTAAATCAAAAGCCTGCAATAGGCAGTTCAAATTAAATATAAATAATAAAAGTTTGACAAAGGAACAGAAGGTTGCGAATGCATTTGATACTGTTACGAGCCGGGTACTGATAAGTTATGAAACCGCTGGATTTTACCAAATAATAACTTTAATTTCAAAGTTACCACACACAGAACTTAATCCACTGATTCTACTATTAAACTTTCCAATAGAACACAATAAGAGTCACAACACTATAACACAACTGATAACACTTTGGAACTTTCGCACTTGTATCTCTTGCTTAGCCGAGAATAGACTGACTGTATCCGCAAACTTCCGCCGTATTTATACGAGCATCGTGTGCGACGCGCAAAACCGCGACGCAACTCGAACGTTCGAGAACGAACCGGAACGCGCTCAAATGTTCGCTTGCAATAGAAAGATATTGCTACCTCGTTCACTCTTATGCATTCGATACGTGTACTTTGTAGTTTGCATCTACTCGATACTAGATGGCGTTGTAGGTGAATATTTAATGCCAACAGATGGAGCTATGTATCGGGCGCAACACTATCCCCTCCTAAGACATGCTCGTCGTGAGGATCGTTAGACCCGTAATATTGCGCTAGTCGATCCACATGGACAATCTTAGGCTTGCCTCGTAGCCCCTTTTTAATCCGGTACGTGACTTCGTTGATCCTGTTCACTATTCGATACGACCCGTCCCATTTCGCCTGCAGTTTAGGACACTTTCCTTTACTGTGTACAGGGTTATGTAACCACACCAGTGATCCTTCACTAAAGCCCAAGTGGTTTAATTTTCGGTCATATCGGGTCTTCATTTTTTCGGACATTCGTTGGCTGGATTGGCGAACGTGTTCGTGTACATCGTTCAATTTGTTGCGAAGGTCACTCGCGTACTCTGTTATATTGCGCGGAGACTGGGGAGGAATGCCTGTTATAAGGTCTGCTGGCAACCGTAGTTCTCGTCCAAAGTTCGCCAAAGCTGTAGAGACACTTGTACTTTCGTGAACTGCACTTCGATATGACAGTAAAAACGGTTGAATGTGCCTGTCCCAATCGGTCTGCTTGTTTCAACTACTTTTGCTAGATATCTTTCCAACGTTTGATTGAACCATTCAACCATGCCATCGGATTGTGACCGATAAGAGGTGGTTCTGGTCTTATAAGTACCCATCACTCGACATGTTTCCTGAAAAATTTGGGATTCGAAATTCCTCCCTTGATCGCTGTGAATTTCCAAGGGTTCTCTAAAACTCATGACTAACTTATCGGCTACTGTCGATGCATCTTGGTTTGGGATTGCAAAGACCTCCGGCCACTTTGTGAAATAATCCATTACAACCATGAAGTACTTGTTTCCATTTTATGTAGCAGGAAATGGTCCCGCAATGTCCAAAGCTATCCGCTCCCATGGCGCTCTCACGTTATAAATCATTAAATGCTGCGTGTATGGGGTCCTTTCACTGCTGCGCAACTCGTGCATTTTCAGCACCAGTCTTCCATATCATCTCTGCAATGAATCCAGTAAAATCGCTCACGTATCTTCAACAGAGTTCTCTTTACCCCCATATGCCCCCCGGAGCATCCTTCATGGTAGAGTTTACGCACTTCAGATACTTTAGCCTTTGGAACAACCGTTTGCAGATGACAGTGATCTCCGCGAGCATTTTCCCATTTACGGCACAATACTCCATCGTGGATTACTAGACTGTCCCATTGTGCCCAGTAGCTCTTTGTTGTTGTGCTCATTCCAGCCACATCACTTCATACAGGTTTAGAAGTTCCAGCCCTTATCCATTCGATGATTGCCTTAATATCTGAGTCATCTGTCTGCGCTTTCTGCAAGGTTTCCTTCCACTCACCACTTAGATCCGTGTTCAACATTCTGACGGGTACCACTTCTTTGGACTCTTGTTTTACACAATGTTTACATTGTTCTGGACAAGGTCTTCTTGACAATGCATCTGCATTACCGTGAGATTTTCCACTGCGATGCTCAGTTTCATAGTCAAACTCCTGTAGCTGTTCAATCCACCTTGCCACTTGTCCTTCAGGATTTTTGAACTGTAGCAGCCATTTCAATGCAGCATGATCCGTACGTAGATGAAATTTACGCCCCAGCAGATATTTACTGAAATGCTGCTAAGTTTTTACTACTGCCAATAGTTCCCTTCTTGTGACACAATAGTTTCTTTCCGGTTTGGATAAAACTTTGCTGAAGTAAGCTATCACGATCTCTTGATCTCCCTTGCGCTGGGACAATACACCTCCAATACCAGTATTACTTGCATCTGTGTATACGATGAACTTGTTCTCGGTGTCAGGGATGCCAGGAATAGGTGTATCACACAGACGCCGTTTTAACTTTTGGAAGGCAATGTCGCATTCTTCGTCCCAGATGAACAGTCGTTTCTCCTCGGTGAGTTTATGCAAGGGCTTAGCAACATCAGCAAAGTTTCTCTCAAACCGTCGGTAATAGGAACACAATCCTAGAAACGTGTGTTTTATCCTTTGCACACCATCTTCTGAAATAACGTGCCCTAAGAAGCTTACTTGTCGTCTGAAAAATGAGCACATATTCGGACTCAATTTAAGATTGGCTGCACGAATTTCAGCTAGTACTCGTTCCAGATTTTGAAGCTGGTCTTCAAACGTACGCCCCACTATAACAATATCATCTAAGTAGACAAGGCAGGCGTCTCCAATTAATCCAGCTAGTACCATTTCCATCAACCTTTCAAAAGTTGCAGGGGCATTGCAAAACCCGAACGGCATTACATTAAATTGCCACAGACCCTTTCCCGTAGAAAATGCCGTTTTCTCCTTATCTTTCGGGTCTATTTCAACTTGCCAGTAGCCGCTTTTTAAGGCTAGGGTTGTGAACCACTTCATCCCTGTCAATGTGTCCAGTGTATCGTCAATAATCCATGGTAGGTCATCGTCCAACCTTTCTATCAATACACATCGATTTCTCTCTGATGTTTGCAATAGGCGTACTTGTACCATGGTTTCTGACCTTGGAGGAAGCACAATTTCTTTTAGGCAGTAGACTTTTCCTGAGGATCCTCCTTCCATAAAGACTTCTTCTGTGCCACATTTTAAAATCCCTTGATTTACGTCGATCTCCGCGTGATGTTCTCGCAAGAAATCCAAACCCAGCATGCACTTATTAACTATGTTGGCAATGATGACGTTATGATGGTAAGTGGTCTCCCCTAATTTCTCCACCTGCATCTCGCCTTGCACGGATATGTGCTGGCCGGTTGCTGTCACGAGCTGAACTCTGTTACATTTGCGGGAAAAGTCCCCAAGAAAGCGATTTGCAAGTTGGAAACTCACTACTGTACGAGAAGAACCAGTATCCAAAGTCATTCTACAGGTCGTTCCATTAATTTGGTCTTTAATAATCAGGCTGTTCCCATCGTGGGTTTGTGAAATCGAAACTCTTTGGGCTTTTTCAATACCAGCCAGCACCCGCCCCGCGGTCCTGGCATTTCCTGCTGCTGGGGAGCGGATGTGCTCACCACCTGTCCTTCTTGAGATCTGTCGTTACGCTCTTTGTTTCGTATCGGGCAACTGGACCTCAGATGACCCTTGTCTCCACACCCATAACATTTCGGACTGAATTTTGGACGACCTTCGCGGCTGGACTCCACCACTTCTCTGATGCGATGTGCTCGAGTGTCCATCCGTACAGCTTCCACCTCCAAAGCATGGGCCAAGGCGTTCATTAAAGACTCGTGATGGCTAAGTCTCACAGTAGCTCTGACTTCCAAGTCACGTATCCCACCGACGAATGCCTGAACCAAGTTCACATCGATAAGGGCAGGTGAAGATTGGAAAGCCTTCCGAACCAGCTTTTCTATTTCCAGGGCCCACTGCTGCAGGTTCTCCGAATTGCGCTGAGTCCTGTCCTTTAATTGAGCGCGGAAAACACGTTCTAGATGTGCGTCATCATATCGAGATTCTAGTGCCTCCAGCAGCTGCTCATAACTCACGTTACTTCCCAGGGCCTCCAAAACAGTGAGTGCTTGGTCACGCAAGGCTAATGTTAGTGCAGTCATAGCCTGCGACTTTGTCCATCCGTTTGCGTTTAGGACAGCTTCGAACTGAATTTTATAGGCGGACCACGAAGAACCTCCATCAAATGGTGGCACCTTAAATCCTCGCGCTGACGATGAAGAGTCCACAGGAGCAATATCTCTATCTTCCTTTATAAGGCGAGTTTGTTCTTCTTGCCGGCGAAACAGTTCATCCTGTTGCTGGCGAGCTTGGTCGTCCTGACGACGAGCCTGTTCTTCTTGCTGGCGAACCAGTTGCTCAGGTTGCTGGCGAGCTTGGTCCTCCTGACGACGAGCCTGTTCTTCTTGCCAGCGAACCAGTTCCTCCTGTTGCTGGCGAACTTGGTCCTCCTGACGACGAGCCTGTTCTTCTTGCCAGCGAACCAGTTCCTCCTGTTGCTGGCGAACTTGGTCCTCCTGACGACGAGCCTGTTCTTCTTGCCGACGAGCCTGCTCTTCCTGCCGACGAGCCTGTTCTTCCTGCCGGTAAACCAGTTCCTCCTGCCAACGTTTCTGTTCTTCTCGTTGCTGGCGAGCTTGTTCTTGAAGCATCGCCATTAAAGCAGCAAGGTCCCCAGCAGCAGGACCCTGAGCCACAGATGATGATGGAACTCCCGATAACTCACCAGTTGACTCCATTGTTGGCTGAAGAACCAGTCGAGATTCTTGTGATGGAGAACCCCCAAACCGTCTCTCATCCATTTCCTGTTGACGCTGACTCCTTGTCCGGATACCGTCCTTGTCGTCCTTTGGTAAAACCGGCATTTCTTTATCTCCGCTTCTGACACCAATTTGTTGCGAGCCGGGTACTGATAAATTATGAAACCGCTGGATTTTACCAAATAATAACTTTAATTTCAAAGTTACCACACACAGAACTTAATCCACTGATTCTACTATTAAACTTTCCAATAGAACAATACAACAACAATAAAAGTCACAACACTATAACACAACTGATAACACTTTGAAACTTTCGCACTTGTATCACTTGCTTAGCCTGACTGTATCCGCAAACCTCCGCCGTATTTACGAGCATCGAGTGCGTCGCGCAAAACCGCGACGCAACTCGAACGTTCGAGAACGAACCGGAACGCGCTCAAATGTTCGCTTGCAATAGAGAGATATTGCTATCTCGTTCACTCTTATGCATTCGATACGTGTACTTTGTAGTTTGCATCTACTCGATACATGATGGCGTTGTAGGTGAATATTTAATGCGTCCACCTGCCAACAGATGGAGCTATGTATCGGGCGCAACAATACTTTATTCTCAGATATACCAAAACTTGTGATCAAATCGTTAAACTCTTCAGCTTCCAAAGCTCCCGTTCTATTAGAATCTAGTGTTGCTAAATGTAAGAATGAGTTTAGTTGTAGCTATATTAACGAGGCTTGTATTGTAAAAGCATTCAAGCTAATTAAATAAAAAAAAACAGAAGATCTTTGGGGAATGTCTACAAAGGTGCTGGGTGTCATTATCTTAGATATTGTACCATGTTTAGCTTATATTTTTAACAGATGTATCGACGAGGGAGTTTTTCCCGATCTTATGAAACAGTAAACTTATTCATATGTTTAAATCTGGAAGTGAAAGAGATGTCGCTAATTATAGACCGATATCTATATTACCTGCGCAAGCGCATAGCGCTCTTAAGTTAAAACGATACGAGTATTAATCAATACGGATTTACCAAAGGTCGATCAACAGCTGATGCAGATATAGCGCTCTTAAAGCATATATTTAAATGTGATCTATCTAAAACCTTTGACTGTGTGAGTGATGCAACCCTAATCTCAAAGTTAAAATATTATGGCATTCAAAACCGGGCGATTAACCTCATACAGTCTTATCTATCCAATAGAGTCCAGAAAGTTGACGTGGGTGGTAAGAGTTCTTCAGGATCCTAGTATGTATTAACGATTTACCTTTTTTGTATAAAATATTTGTGATAGCTTATTATAGATATGTCTTTAATTTTTAAAGTTGATAGAGCTGAAATCAGTATTTGCTATAACGTAAATTAATCCTTATCATTAGTTCTTTACTGGTTTACTGTAAATAATCTATTACCTAATTCGAAAAAAACTAAATGTATCAAATTCACTTTGCCAAATTTTATTCATAGCTCGACCAACATTGAAATTAATGGAGAGGCAGTTAATCTTGTAGATCCTGTAGTACAGTTGTAGTCCACGATCTTCCTAGGTCTTAATATTGATGCAAAACTACAGTGGGGACGATGAAGTTCGAGCGATACGGTGGCTTACTGATGAAGCTACAGCTACACTAACTAGTCTAATAATAAACTGATAATTTATAAATAATAATCTAATAATAATAAACTAGTCTAGTAATAAACATATTTCAGCTACTTCCATAGTGTTATGTCATATGGCATCATTCTTTGGGGGAAAGCATACATGCTATTTATAAAGTTAAAACGCGAGAGTCTTTGAGAGAAATATTTAAAGAAACTAATATTCTCCCAATAGCTCCACATATATACATATAGGAAAATTTGATTTACACTCATACAAATAGAGATTGATTTCAACAAAATAGTGATCTTCATTGAATCAATACTAGGAACAGAAGCAAATTATACTCGTACATCCCTAGGTTTTGACTAGAAAATGTAAATAAGTCCTTTATGAGGAACACGGTGCGCTAGGACCAGGACGAGTTTCTTGCCAGTTCTTCTCGGGAACTGGCACCTAAATTCACCTAGGATGTTAAACGTTTCAAAGTGATCCTTTTAATTGTATTGGATAAAATATTTTTTGACTTTGGCTTTGAGTAATGATTAGTTATTTTGCGTCAGGTGCGTGGGGCGCTAAGGCGGTGTGCATCCTGTCGGGCTGCGGGTCGGTGCGGCTGGCGCAGGGCCCGGGCCGCGCGCCGCCCGGCTCCGCGCATCGCCGGCTGCACGTCGCAGGCAGGTCGCTAACACAACCACATGCACAACCACATGCACAACCACATGCACAACCACATGCATAACCACATACACAACCACATACACAACCACATCCTGTCGGGCTGCGGGTCGGTGCGGCTGGCGCAGGGCCCGGGCTCATTTTTATGCTAGACGGACTCTACCATTTTAGTCCAGTTAAATAACCTATTAAGTTTATCAGTTTTCTTATCTAATCTGTTAACCATTTTGTGTTGGTAACTTTGATATTAAAGCTATGATTTGGTAAAACCGAGTGGTTTCATTAATTTATCAGTCCCCGGCTCGGAACAATATATTGGACTTCACAAACGTAGTTTACTTAATTTCTAAGTTACCACACAGAAGTTAATTCACTAATGCTACTAGTATTCTTCCTATTAGAACACAATAAAAGTCCAACACACTATAACACTTCAGAACTATCGCACTTGTATCAATTGTTAAGCCGAGAATAGATAGACTGACTGTATCCATACATAACCGTCGCTTTTATATGCACGGCGAGTGCGTCGCGTAAAACCTAGGCACTACTCGATCGTTCGAGAAATAACCGTAGCGTGCTAATATATATGTATGTATTTACAAAAGTATTTCAGTTGTATATCAGTCATGTGGTACCCATAACACAAGCTCTGATTACTTTGGGGCCAGATGATGCTGTGTGAAATGTCCGGGATTATTTATTTATTTATTATATTCGCTTCTAAGAGAGAGATATATCCAAACCACACCACACCAGCTTCCACACCAGCTACCATAACAATTTCTAGGACTAGAACAACAGAGCCTTGGCCTTCTACACTAACACCACAACACATGTTATTGTTTCGATATAATATCGTATCAGCTTTAGAATACATCCCTTTTCCAGCCCCACACAACCGTTACCAATAAATAACCAGTACTTTAATTATTACTTGCAACTAAACTATTTCTGTTTAATAACGGCATAAAGGTTCTTCTTCTCCGCTTCTTTCACCCGTTATCTCACATTATCATGATAATTCAAAAGATGATTAAATGAGATGCACCGATTCTTTCCTCTGCCTACTCCTATCCTTATATTTCTACTTTTGTAGCATGACTTCTTTCCGGCATAACATCCTCACACCACCCTAACCTATCGATCTTCACTATACAGATCCCTTGTCTCGTTATATTGATGCAGAGGAATTAACAGATCGTTGCCTGGACCTACCAGACCCAATAGAGAATGTATTACCTCAGCAGCGGGATGGGATCGTTACGGCATTTGATATAGCAAGGTGTTGGATCATTTCCAGTCCGACGGTGGTGGGTATGCTGTGGGAGGTGACGGACCTGGAGGTGGACAAGGTGGTGACGACGCTGGTCTCCCTGTTCGTGGCCTCGCGCGCCGCCGCGCCCTGGCCGTGCGTCGGGAAGGCACACTGGAGTCGGGGGGAACTCGGTAACACTTCACTACTCTATTCACTTCTTCATTTTGGAATCAGGTGCTTCTTTTTGCACCGGTTATTCCCCACCCTTGGATGAATATTCGGAAACGCGAGTTTAAGACAAACTAGACAAGTGTAAGTCTTTCATTTAAATTATTAGACCATTTAGATTGTGCGGTCTTAACGCTATCTTTTGAGGTTAAATTATGCAGACGGCTATTTTTTTTTTGATAAATGTATGTAAATTATTAGTGGGTGGAAAACGTTTGTTCCTACGGTCTCCAAGCAGGATGCCAGCTCCAGGAGGGTAGAAGATCAGATCCAGGCATGCTCGGCACGCAGCAGACAGTTAGCGTGGATTTCTAGGTTTAGCGCGGCTGTCATAAGTTCAAAGGATCTTAGAAGACGCATCCTACACGGCAATGAGCACACAAACACAGTTTGGTTACTAGAACGTCTAGCTTTGAGGAATTTACACGATCACAAATTGAGTTGAAACGGAACGTCCGGCCATCTCAAAACTCACAAGTGCACCATGCTCACATACCTTAAAAACAACACAAGTCCCTTCCATTCAACATAACCGTCTTAGAACTAAGAATCATCCATTATTGGATATACATAACACCGCCCATTGTATTTGGTAATAACTCCGTTATGTATCCCTTTCACAATACAATAAAGTTTTTTCATTCAATGAATGAAAATATTTTCATTCATTGAATAGTAGGTCATCCAGCGTGAGGTGACGACTTATAATTCCTATATTAAGCATATGTTTGTAGATGTCAGTTAATTATCTCCAGAAAGGAATGCGCCGAGATTATTTGATGTGTGCACAAAAAACAGACACTATTCAGTTTGTCGGCCAGGGCTGACTAATAACTATATTATCCCTATATCTATATATCCCTACTAATATTATAAATGTGAAAGTAACTCTGTCTGTTTGTTACGTTTTAACGCTTAAACCAATGAACCAATTTCGATACATTTATAGAGATAGATGGGACCTTGGAGAAGGACATAGGCTACTTTTTATGTACGTACGTACACGCGCGCGAAGCCGCGGACAGCAGCTAGTAATAAATAAATAAATAGTGACGGACTTTCACACAGCATTATCTGACAGTAATGTGGTACTTATAACAAGCTCTGCTTACTTTGGGGTCAGATGATGCTATGTGAAATGTCCGGCATTTTTATTTATTTATTGATGATTTTATTTGGTTAGATTGAGGCAATATATCAAAGTCACAAACCGTAGATGGTTTAGACTAGATAAAGATGGATGATACGAATAGGAAGCCCAGCAATAAGTGAAATCGATTTGTGTAAAAACAGCTTATTTATGAGGTATCCGTAAAAATAAATTTTCTTATAGAAAATTGATTAAAAAAATCGTTTTAGGAGCTACTATAACCTACGTACAAAGACACCGAAAACCGATATACCGATAACACCGATTTTTTTTGCGTTGAGTGCGTTTGAGGGCACTTTAGTGGTAAAAAACTGTATAAACAAGGCCTTCAATGGTTAGTTTCACCCAATACCGTTACTACTAGTGATATGACTCTCTAGGAAGAGTTTGTCTTGGTAGGTACAAGATATTATACTTCCAAGCAGTAGTGTGCAAGTATTACTGTGTTTGCGTTTGAAGGGTATCGGGCAAGTAAAATTGCTGGGTAAAATAATAATAATAATAATAATAATCCCGGACATTTCACACAGCATCATCTGGCCCCAAAGTAAGCAGAGCTTGTGTTATGGGTACCACATGACTGATATACCTACTACTTATATACTTTTTTTTTTTTGTAAATACATACATATTATACATAGAAACACCCAGACCCGAGACAAATACTTGCAGATCATACAAACATTTGTCCCGCGGCGGGAATCGAACCCGCAACCTTCTGCGTCTCAACCGGACCTTAGTCCACTGTGCTACAGAGGTCGTCATAATAACAAAATAACAATGTATTAGTGCACGAAAGGAGCCTCTGAGGCGCACTTTAATCCTTTCACCACACTGGTTAGAAATAACTAGTGACACGATAAGAAGAAGGGTCGGCAACGCGCGTGTTTTACCTCTGGTATTGCAAGCGCCCATCGGCTACGAAGGTATAATGCAAAGATATTCAGGCGACTCTCTGATCAAATGATTTTGACGTGTATTTGCGGCGCTCAATGCACGTTTTTTAACCGTCTTCATCAAAAAGGAGGTTCTCAATTCGTCAGAACCTTTTTTTTTTAAATGTATGTTCACCGATTACTCGAAAACGCCTGAACCGATTTGGAAAATTCTTTTTTTGTTTGAAAGGGTATACTTCACAGGTGGTCCCATTAAATTTTTATCAAAATTGGTCGAGCTAAAAAATTTACGAAAATCTAAAAATTGTATACATCGATGATGTTTTCATGTACTTCGATACCTCGCTGTCTCATTGGAGCGGTGGTTTTATTTGGCCTACCCATATTATATATATATATATACCCATAATATATATATATATATATATATATATATACAAAATACATCTACTTTCCACTACAAATGTATTCATTCAATGAAGTCGGTTTTCTTTTGAGTTTTTGAAACGTAATTATATAAGAAAACATTCAATAAGAAATACTGAAAAAAATTTAACGGGTAATATTTTAATTAGCTTAGTTTCCGCCTATTAGTACACTAACTGCAAGTTAAAACGACGTCAACTTTAGAAGATTACTATTATTGAATATTTTAGACGTAATTTCATAATTAAATCATATTACTGTAGCTACTATAATAAATAATTACGTTTTAAAAACTAAAAAGAAAACCGACTTTATTGAATGAAATTTGAGCCAATTATACATTTCTATAGAATTACATTTTTAGTGGAAAGTATTTTGTATATATATAATATGGGTAGACCAAATAAACGCACCGCTCCAATTAGACAGCGAGGTATCGAAGTACATGAAAACATCATCGATGTATACAATTTTTAGATTTTCGTAATTTTTTAAGCTTGACCAATTTTGATAAAAGTTAAATGGGACCACTTGTGCCTTTCTAACAAAAAAAGAATTTTCCAAATCGGTTCACGCGTTTTCGAGCGGAACAGAAATATCATCGATGCATACAATTTTTTGATATTTGTTGATTTTTCAGCTCGACCAATTTCTATAAAATTTAAATGGGACCTGGGAAGTATAAACAAAATTTAAACAAAAAAGAATTTTCCAAATCGGTTCAGAGTCGAGAGTTCAGAGTAGTCAGGTGAACATAAATATAAAAAAAAACCGACGAATTGAGCACCTCTTTTTTTTGAAGTCGGTTAAAAAGAATAGCCGGCTTTAATAAGCGTATGTAACCTTTTTATTTGTAGATACAACCGTAGAGCAGAAGGGTCAGTTTGTTCCTGAACGTGACTTACTTCGTGCGATCGCACGGTCCCGCGGCTCCACCAACTACGTGATGATCGCCAGCAGCGTCATCGCCAGGGGCCTGCCTGCCAGGATCCGGGAACCATCAAGTACGCTACACCTATCTTTATTACTTTTTACTAGGACAACCTCTGTGGCGTAGTGGTCTAGAAGTGGACGCAGAGGGTTGCGGGTTCGATTCGTCCGCCGCGGGACAAGTGTATAATCTGCAAGTATTTATCTCGGATCTGGGTGTTTCTATGTTATATGTATGTAGAATAGAGTAGAATAGAAAAGACTTTATTGCACACCACAAATACATTGGACTGTTATAAGAAACAATGTTTAGCTACACGGTAATACAATGAACGGTCTTATCGCTAGATAGCGATATCTGCCAGACAATTTTATATTTACAAAAAAGAAATATATACCTATATATAAGTAGTATATCAGTCATGTGGTAACATAAGCTCTGCATACTTTGGAGCCTGATGATGCTGTGTGAAACGTCCGGGTTTATTTATATATTTATTTTTCTGTATGAATTTACAAAGGAAAATGTGTAGTGACTGACTGGCCTGTCAGCTCAGTTGGTAGTATCTCTGTCTTCAGAAGTGTAGGTTGAGGGTTCGATTCTCTCCCAGGATAAACATTTGTGTGATAAACATGTGTTTGTTCCTTATCTGGGTGTTATAAAATATCTCATGTATGTATTTGTTGACGACCTCTGTGGCGCAGTAGGCTAAGGTGTAGTATATCAGTCATGTGGTACCCATAACACAAGCTCTGCTTATTTTAGGGCCAGGTGATGCTGTGTGAAATGTCCGGGATTATTATTATTTAAAAACATATCTGGGGGCACGGCAATGCCCCCGCTAAGTCGAGCAAAAAAATAAATAGATAAACAAAAAATAAACCTTTTTAGTAATAGTTTCCTTTAGTTTTTTTATATTTATTTTATACTTGTTTCAGATTGACTTGCAAGTGATCTGTGATATAATCAGCGCTAAACTACGTGAAGATGCTTATTATATTATGAAGGTAGTACAAAGTAGATATTTTTGTACCTATAGTTAACTGTTTGTATAATAGTTAAGTGAATTAAACTAAGAAGAATTTTGAGTTGATTGATTGTTATTATTCTTAGAGTAAGTTAATAAGATAGTGAAAATACTGATAAATATAAGTATTTCCATTTTATAATCTTACTTGTATCCCCTTAAAATAAAGATCGCTAGATTATGACAAAAAAACAGCTTCAACAATAATATAAGTAACCTGTTAAAATTACGTTTTGTTAAATTTAACGGTCCGCCATTCATAAAAAGAAAAATGTTTCTTTACATGTAAATAAAGAACTATAAAAAAATTAAGCTCCATAACTACACTCGCGAGCTTTAAACTGGAATCGCACAGCCCTCGAACTTCTCTGAGCTGCTGCGGGACGACTACGCCGCCGGTCAGGTGTTGATTTCGGAGAAATGGTGACAATAAATCGATCATCTCTAGACGTAGTGCATCGCCGTCGTCCAGATCCTGGTCTCCGGACTAAGTTCCTAGTCTCCCTGAATCTCTTGTACACCTCGGACACACAGGACTGGCTTAGGTGAAGCTATCGAGCGATACTACGCTGAGACAACCCTTGCTGAATTAAGCTAACGGTTAGAGCGGCTTCTGTGCCTGTGGTTTCTATATTTCTTAAGTTCAACTGTTCCCAGTAAAGTAAAACATTGGACTGATGACCAATTTTCATAAACGCCCACTTTTTATAGGATTTCAGAATTTTCAAACAATTGGTGTTTTGTTTGAAAAGTTGTTGTTTTTTCGTTTTACGTTCCATGACATAAGGTGAATACTTATTTGTTATGATATCTGAAGAATTAGATAGCTAATAAAATTACCCTTCAAATTATATACCACAAACCCTAGTTTATTCGACAGAAATTGTTAAAATTGGTATTGATCAACTCGTCATTAAGCCATTCCAGTTTAAAGCTCGCCAGTGTAGATTGTGTTGAATTTGTTTGGGATCTGACAGTAATTCTCATCCTTACCGAGTTCTGAAGCCTACATTTTACGTGGTTTCATGTGCTTGGGCAATTTATAATTAGTTTCACTAGGTACCTATCAACTTATCGACACTTTACATTTTGATAAACACGGGTTTTACTCACGTATTATTTGGTCGATGGACTTGATTATTTTGTCGAGTGCGAACCGTGAACGCTCGCGACAACGAGCGGACCGCGGATCATCACCCTGATGAAGATTCTCTAGATGAATCGAAACGGGACGGGGCCTCCATCGACAAAATAATACATGAGTAAAACCCGCGTTTATCTAAATCTATAGGATAACTTGCGAAAGTTTAAAAAGTTATCGACACTTCTAAAAAGCTGCAGATAAAATGCATCAGTCTCGGTTCTAAATAGCCAGAATCCACTAGGGTGCTCAGGGTGTTCACCCCTGAGCGGAGATTTGCGCGGAGGTCCGTCCGACGGCGCGCGGCGACGGCGCGGCGCGGGCGCGGCGGCGGCGCGACGACGGCGGGGTCCGCTCCTTACTCTCCTGAGCACGTTGGATGGCCTGCAAACAAACAGAGCTTTTTACAACGATATGTAGCATATAAAACGACTTCCGAAAGTATTGTTCTTCCTTTTTATTCTTCTTTCTTGACTGGCCTGTCAGCTCCGTTGGTAGTAGCTCTGCCTTCTGCGCTGTAGGCTGAGGGCTCGATTCCCTCCCAGGATAAACATTTGTGTGACGAATTATAAGTATCATAAGTATGTATTTAAAAATATCTAAGTATTCTATCGGTCATCTGGTCACCATAATACAAGCTGTGCTTAGTTTGGGGCTAGATGGTGTTGTGTGCATTGTCTACCAATATTTATTATTATTATTATTTGTTTAGGCATGTGACATAATAATGTCAATTTTGCCAGTGTCAAGTGTTTAATTAGTTTAAAGTCAATTTGTTTCTTAAAGTCTTAGTCGATGGTCAATTGTCAATTCTAGACGTCACGCGGTATGGCCGTCTAAAATTTTCTTGAGATTCCTCGTCGTTCATATCACATTGCACCATAATACACATCCAATTCAATTGTCCATACCCGTCCCGTATTCACAATTTATTAATTAAAATTCCACTAAGATTACTGAATAAAACATGCAATAAAACGAGTAATAGTACATTATGGTACTAGTGTGTAATGTTGGTGATTACCGCTGAGGCGCCATTGAGACCCGAGCTGTTAGGTGAGGGTCTTAAGAGAGCCGAGGACGGTAATCATCAATACACACGTGTATCATACGACGTTTTTCAACACACTTGTAAATAAAATAACAATAAAAACTCATTTTATTTAGTAGATAAAAAGTTTAATTTCAACAGCGAAAACGAGTTGTGAAAAATGATTCGCTATGGCGGGAAAAATTAATCAGTTTTCCTATGGATGAGGTTTTTTTTTATTTTCCGCGCATAGGGTTTGCGCCTATTCCGCCACGTACAAAATGGGGAATTTAAAGTTTTCTTTTATTATAAAGAAAACAAAATTTATATTTGAGTGAAAGTTTTATTTATTAAACACGTACGAGTTAAAACTATCTATAAGAAGTTGCATGAAATGAGCAAGCAATAGGAACATTAATTTATTTGTTCTATTAAACACGTTCTTTTTTTGAATAAAAACTTTTTTAAGAACAAAGCACCTCAACCATTAAAATTTAAAAAAAAAACTATAACTCACTAGTGAGTTATAGCAATGAAAAAGTCACAGTTTGATTATGGGTGTCATTCTGTGCCTAATTGCGGTGACCATAGAGCCACTTTATGAGCAAGTGTGTTGAAAAAAATATTAAATTAGCAGAGCTATGTTAGTTCATGTCATATGAATAGTTGAGATAGAAACCGAACGTACGTAATACCAATCATTGAAATAATGCCAATTGATATGCTTAGTTTGGGGCTAGATGATGTTGTGTTGATTTTCGTTCTTGTTAATTTGCAAAAACACAAATACAACAAAGAGACATTTGAAGTATGCTATATTTTTTGTACCGTTGCGCCAAACTTGTAGTTTGCCAAGATTCGACGGCTAAACATACCTCGTCAATCTTCAGAATGTCGACGATCTCAACGATCTTCTTTTCCAAGCTCTTTATGTAAAGCCGCGCATTGGTCACGTTGATATCAAATGCCTTGCCGAGCAGCTTGAGCAGTGGCAGGGAATCGCATTCCGACGCTCTGAAAAATCATTTCAGTCAATCATTCTTCTTTGTACTTAGCCCACATAAACAAACAAACTGTCAGTGCGTTAGTAATTTTTAAACTTTTGTGATCAGAATTCATATCAATTTAGGCGTTCAAGGGTTTTCAAAACCGATTTGGCAAGATGTCTGTTGGCGCAGTCGGTAGGATTGTTGCGCGCTGGAGCACACACAGTTTTTTAAACTGCGCTGTTCTGACGTATACAATTTTCATCGTGGTTTCTTTTGTTGAGCATGCGAATACGTGTATTTCTACGTTCCATAGAATAGCGCGAAAATAATCGCAGTGGATTAATCCGCGCTAGGGTAAAAAAAAAAGCTACTTACAATGCTAGCGTGTGTATCTGGCGCAGCAAGGTGGATAGCACGTCTGCACTGCGCTGCGACGAGTCACTCGCAACCGCATTGCGCGCTGTCTTCTCTTCCAGAGTGGCGGTCAGGGATTCTATGGTGTCTTGCTGTTGATGCAACTTTGCCTGATGCTTTGCGTTCTCTTCATCTGGAAACGAAAACCTTTATGCTGATGCTGCTTTGCTAATTTGACACTTAGTTATGGAGCCTCAAAGTTGTTCTAGCTTTATCGTCCGTCAACCCAGAAATCTAGAACTTTATTTTCTGTAGTAGTTGTGTTCCAAGGAGTTGTTTGACAAGATGCCTACAGCTACCTTTTATCATCGCACCGCTCGCCATCGGCGGGTTCATCCGCACACACTGGAACTCAAATGGTCGCGCACAAACTCTGAAACCGTCAGAGGAATTTCCTCCTGCGAACGCTCCAGATGTGAAATGAGCTTTCAAGGTTGTGAATGTCAATGAAATGTCAAGGTTTCCCCGGGAGAATGCAGTATGGGGTACTTCAAGAGGGGAATTTATTTTTAAGGTTGCATGTGTGGATGGTGTGCGCTAAGGCTTCGCATGGTTTTTCATTACGGGCGGGAGAGAGGTGCATTGGGAATAGATGGGCGAAATAGTACTAAATATTTGTATTTAATTTTTTGTAATGGATTTCCGCAAGGTCACGCCTGAATTAATTATCTATTCAAGAGGAGAGTTAATAGGTTTCTCAAATTTCGGCAATAGTCCGGCGATAGTCCTGGTGTTGCAGACGTCCATAGGCTTCGATGACCGCGTAAGCTTGTTTGCCACCATTGTGGTATAAAAAAACAAGTAGTCTGGAGTGGCATAATGTACCTACCTACCTAGATACTTAGACCGATATGTTTGTCTTACCTATGCTTATCTGTAGCATCTTGACGTTATCACTCAAGTTCTTTAGCTCGGTGCAGACCTCGTTGATATAGTTGAAGAGCGCGTAGTTCTCCTCCTCGCGCCTCGTAAACTCTTGGATTAACTTATCCACGTCGTCTTCTCCAGCGAACTCCTTAAAATCAAACAAACCTTTCAACCGAACCGCCCGCTTAGCAAAACGATCGCTTTACCCATTAACTCGTGATTGCCTATTACGAGGTTATGGGTAAAGCGATCGTATTACAAGTTATTAATGTTGCGTATTACGTACACGTATCGCGTCTAGTATGTTGACAAAGTTGTTATAAGCTCTCATCTCTTCTTCTTGCTGCTCGAGTCTCTTCGCCTCTGCTTTCGCGTCCGCGGCGGTCAAACGCACCGTGCCTTTTGTGCGCAGGAACTCTTCTAACTTCAGGCTGTGGTCCAACTGACGCTGAAGTTCACGTACTTCCTAGGAAATGATGAATAATTCGTTTTGAAGGCTTCCGAATTCCGTAAGGTCCATAAAGTCCACCCTTATAGTATTGCCATTACCATCTATTTGACCCTAATCCGAGCTCCCTTGCTCACATACTATTAGTGTTATCGTGATTCAGTTTTTCACGGTAATAATATATTAGTGCCCTACAAAGTTAGTCAAGTCAAGTAAAAAGAAATTGTATTCAATACAAACAAGAATCACTTTGAAACGTCTTACGTACTAGGTGAATTTAGGTGCCAATTCCTCCTAAACCAAGCCAGAGAAGAACTGGCAAGAAACTCGTCCTGATCCTAGCGCTTTTTTGCATGATCACCTTAACAACGAAAAACGAATACAAGAGAGTTATAGCTAGACTTATTATAAGACATATAAAATCGTCGGTTAACTGTCTGAGGGCAGAGCAACATGAGTCCATGCATTCTTATCTAGTTTTAAAGGTACCTCCCTTATACCTATAGACTACTTTATGTTATATTCGCACTGTATTTTATAATGTGGCGTTAAATAAATATGTTCTATTCTATATGTAAAGTTGTTTTTTTTTTTTACTTTTTCTCTCCATTGTGTTGCATATCGTTGAATATCGTCGTCTTTTACGTTTTGTAATAATCTCTATCTGCCGTGTTTACATTACAATCTTAATTTTATTATTATTTTTCTCATAGCCTAAATCTCTTTAGGTCTTACCAAGCAATGTTTCCTGTAGTCGATAGCTGCCTTTTCCTTGAGCGCGTCTAGTTTGTTGCACCACTCCTCGCGCTGGTCATACGTTGAGATGGCTTGCTCAACCAGCTCCAGTATCTGCGCTTTGCCGTCCATTAATCGCTTGATTTGGTTCTTCCATATCGTGTTGAAAAATTGCCTGGAAATTTACAAATGAACCATACTGCGATTTAGTTGCTCACACTTCCTCAAACACAAAACATTTTGAATTCTTGAATCTCCTGGAAATTAAATGTAGCTGCATACTCTGTCCATATTGACGTCCTCTGTGACGCAGTGGGCCAAAGCGCGGCTGGTACGCAAAAGGTTTTAATTTAATTTATTTATTTACTTTAATTAACACGGCACAGTACCAATTACATTAATTAAAAATAATAATATTCAAGAAAAAAACAAACACAAACAAAAACAAACAAATAAAATAGCAAGTTTTAAAAACAGTCAATTAAAACAGTAATAATATTAATAATGATCAAATAGAGAGAAAATAAATTAAAACAATTTTACAATTAACAATCAATTAAAAATTAAAAAAATACAAAATGTCGGGAGCATTATGTATAATAAAATACACATACAAATTAAGAAGAACGCTCACGGAAACACAAACAATCAGTCAATAATTTAGACCAGCTATCAGCAAAAAGGTCACAGTCAGGATTTATGTCTAAAATAACGTTAAGCGCGGTCAGAACACGTGGGATGCGGGAGTTAGCTCGAGCTATCGTCCGGCACAACAGTACGGCAAACAATCAGTGCTTCCGACTCCGGCAATAATTGTTTGGGACGCAGAGCCGATACAGACACACAGACACTCAGATCCACTGCGTCAATTTTAGTGTAGAGGATTTTGCAGACTGTGGTCATTTGGTCGTTAGAGCGCCTTACCTCCAGCGAGTTATACCCCAAGCATCCCAATAGGAACTTGGTACAGGAACTTCGTATGGGTAATACCCATAGCGACGTTTGTAAAGGTACCGCAAAAAAGCATTTGAACCTTTTCTAGCATGAGCGTATATGTGACCTCGTGCGGGTTCCACACACAAGCACTGCTCTCTAACTTGCTTCTAACAAGTGCCGAAAAGATTAGGCGAATGATATGTTCGTTCTCAAAATCACGAGCATTTGGTTAGACAAACCCTAGTCGCCTAAACGACTCTTTCGCTAAAAGATGCACGTGATCGTGAAAAAGAAGCTGTTGGTCGAATGTGACGCTTCAGATCCTTCATTGCGTTCGTTTTTTTATAGTGGCATTGCAAATCTTGTATTCAAAGAAAATTGGGTGCCACATTCGACCAAAAGTCATCACATAACATTTGTCTACATTGAACTCCATTTTGTTAAGTACACTCCACTCGTAGATAACATCGACATCGCATTGCAGCGCTCGACAGTCAGCATCAGACCTAACCTCTGTAAAGAGTTGTCATCAGCGTAAAGTAAACTCTTCGCATGCGACACCACTGCCGGGAGGTCATTGATCATTAACAAATCATTAATAGCAAAGGGCCAAGGATCGATCCCTGACTGACCCCGGAACGCGTGTGATAAGGTTGAGATTAGTATAGGCCAAGTCTGACAAACTGCTGACGATCACGGAGGTAATCCGCCAGAAGCCGGAGAAGACTCGGGGCGAAGCCTATGGCAGTCAGCTTAGAAAGCAGAATGTCGTTATTAACCCTATCAAACGCCTTCCTGGATATCAAAATAAAGGACATCAACTGGATAACCCTGATCCATATTTAAAGAAATGAAATTAACGAGCGTCAACAAATTTGTGTTTACAGATCGTTTGCTCCTAAAGCCGTGTTGTTCGTTGCACAAAAACTTGTTAACCTGCGCATAAATATACTATGGTTGCGGGTTCGATTCCCGCCTGGACAAACGTATGTATAATCTGCAAGTATTTGGGTCTGGGTGTTTCTATGTATAATATGTATATAATTATTAAAAAAAAGTATTATAAGTAGTATTATCAGTCTATATTATAGTCAGTATACCATGTGGTACCCATAACACAAGCTCTGCTTACGTTGGGGCCAGATGATGCTGTGTAAAATGTTCGGCATTATTTATTATTATTATTTATATTGCGATCTTGCTGCTCACACTTCCTCAAATCACGTTTCGAATGCTTAAAGTTTCCAATAATTCTATAATTTACCTGTCGCGTAGCAATTTGTCGATCTCGAGTCTCATCTTATAGTTTTCGCTGTTTACCGTGTTGAACTTCTTCATGGCCGTGTCCAGCCGGTTCTTCAGCTGACTCGTCATGGTCTGGTTAATCAGTGCGTTCGTCAAGTCCTGAAAACAAGCCAGATAGTATCAACTGTATCTACTCAATGCTGAGAAACCCAATCACACTCGCCTGGCGCAAATTAAGCTGTTCTCATTTTATAACTCAGCCCATTCATGTTGAAATGAAAATGGTAAATTAAATATTATTTATTTGCTTGATATGTGATACAATTAGGTCTTATATTCTTTGGCATGCTAATTTTATCTCAAGTTTTCTACCTAGCCCTTAGCTTTATTTTATTTTGAATATTAGAATTAATAGATATTATGTAATAATAAACAATGTCATTTTTTAATTAATAATAATAATAATGCTGGACATTCACACCACATCATCTGGCCCCAAAGTAAGCAGAGCTTGTGTTATGGGTACCTCATGACTGATATACTACTTAAATAAGTACTTGTTTTTTTTGTAAATACATACATATTATACATAGAAACACACAGACCCGAGACAAATACTTGCAGATCATACAAACATTTGTCTCGCGGCGGGAATCGAATTTTGCGTCTCAGCCAGGCCTTGGCCCACTGCGTCACAGAGGTCGTCTATTAACTAAATAGACCAAAAATGTGAATTATGTTACAGTTTAGATGCCCCTATAATTAAAATATTCACTAATTGTATAAAAACATTTGTCTAAATCTAGTTTTTCAATTTTACAAAAACTAAAAATGCGTGAGTGTCGTGGAACACTCTGTTTGAACCAAGTTCCTATCGTAGTATATTATTATTGATAAACGTATTATATTATTAACAAATACAAATGAATGAATTACTAGCGTCTGCGAGCAATTTAATGAAACGCAGAATTAACTAGTGAACTGAAGGAATGCAAATGGTAGGAAATTTCGTAATTAATATGTTTTCAAGTTAAAATAAAAAAAATATTGTACATCATTCAATTCTTCAAATTCATTCCTTCATTCGTTCATCTAATTCATTCATTCGTCACCCTATGGATAAACGTCTACACTAAAAAAGGGTCGTGATGGAAATTCGTGATGGAGATATCTTACACTTTTTTTCGCCAAGTCCGTACCGTGCGATAAGGAACTTCGTTCCAAAATGCCATTTAGTTCTTTAATGTTGTCAGGTAGCCTATTATAAAGCCTATTAACGATAACAATAATAATTTCCTGACCTTATCGCAGCCGTTTCCTTTTGCTCTCAGCCCTTTAATTTCCTTCTGAACTTGCTTGAGCAGGAAGTTGAGCTCGGTGATGATGCCGCGGTGCTCCTTCACTTCTGCCGAACTCTTCTCATGCTCTTTCAATAAGACTATCAGCTTCTCGCGGGTTCTAGCGCCTTCGAGCACGTTTGACGAGCTCTTTATAAGCTGGAAAATACAAGCATACCTGCTGTCTACCTGAAAGGACCATTCAACTTCGAAGTTGAAGTCATAAGACATCGGTATCAGAAAAAGTTACAGGTCATATAGTATACGTAAATAGAGGTAATTAAGTACATCATGCATTTTCTAAAATTTACTTATGAATGAAGCTACAATTTAATAAGTTCATTATAAATATTATATTATTGTGTTAATTCATCAATTCTGTAGGAGGATTTCTCGATTAGCCACTTCTTTAACCTTATTTTACCACAGTCGTAGGAAGACAAGTTGCGGGTTTAATTCCCGCCTAAGGACAAATGTTTTTGTAATACGGATAATAAGGATAATATACCTACAATGATTAAAGCCGTTTCGAACTTTTTGGAGAAAAGTATACTAGAATAGTCGATAAGTAATCAAATGAAAATATTCTTTATTCAATAAAATCACAAGGACTACTTTAAATTGCCTTCTTACATGCTAGTAGGTGCCGGTTTCTCCTAACCCCAGTTCAAGAAGAATCCGGCAAGAAACTCGTCTGGTCTTAACACTTTTTTGTATGATCCTTGACAATTTTATTACGGATGCCGAGTCGAGTTGGAGCAGATTCATCCTAAGCTTTTTTAGCACCTAAATAGGTAATGTGATATTTTATAAATGCTCTAACAGATCGTTTCTGTTTTATTACGTTTTAAATTTGCTAATCGACAAATCTAACACGTCGCTTGGGAACCTTGTTATAAAAGCGTACACACAGCCCTATAAAAGAATACTTTCAACTCCATCATGATTTTGTCCAGGTCCGTGTTGAGTGTGTTGATGATGTTCCTCTGCATGCGAAGAGTTGGCTGGACGCTGCTCATCACGCTGGCGCGGTCTATCTCCATCACTCTAAACTGGAATTATAGGTATTCAATTTTATATCTTAGTTACACATGCAACGTACGCTTGATGATTACAGCTTATAGTCTCAAACTATTTGGTACACACATTTTTACACATTTTGTGTTTTAACCGACTGCATAAAAAATAGGAGGTTCTCAATTCGTTTGTATTTTATTTTTTCATGTGAAAGGTTATACCGATATCCGATTATATAAATTTTATAGAAATCGGTTAATTAGTTTGGTTTTTAAATAAAAATAGCTTGAAAAAATATATCATCCAAGTAAACGAAATTTCGTATTTTGCTTTCCTGTGCCTGTGAATTTCCAGTAGTGTTTACGAATTTCAAAAGATGATAAAATACTAAAAAGTGTAAAAACTTTTTTAACCGACTTAAAAAAAAGGGGGAAGTTCTCAAGTCGGTTGTATTTAATGGGCTCAAATTTCATTCAATGAAGTCTATTTTGTTTTTAGTTTTTAAAATGCAATTATAGAGATTTAGGGGTTTTTACTTAGATTGGATAACTAGACTTATAGCGATTGTAAAAACCCACCTGTCTCTGTAACTTAGACAGCTCATCTTCCGCGATCTTTTCCATTTCCATTTCATCAGTTGGGACCACCACCGCCATTATAATGTCTTTTAGATTATTTTCGCGTCAACTTTTCTTAGAGGTTCGCGACAACTCGGTGGGAACACTCGGTATGCTGAAGGCTGAAAATGAAGTGTTGTTTGATTGTTGGATCAATAGTGTCTTCGTTGCTAGAAACCTGAAACACGTGAACATATTGAGTCTATTTTGTTTTATGTATACAATTGATGTCTCAAACGATAGATTAAGTTAGTGAGTGATGATGATGGAGACGACTGCGATAGTCTTCAAATTATTGGGGATTAGTCCCCCTGCTGACTAACAGAAGAGCTAGCAATAGAGAAGGAAAACTAGAAACAAGCCCGGCTCGGTGCCAGCCGTTATATTAAGGCTTACCTAAGTGCACGAAAGGAGCCTCTGAGGCGCACTTTAATCCTTTCACCACACTGGTTAGAAATAACTAGTGACACGATAAGATGAAGAAGTTAGTGTGCCATTAATTTCTATAGTTATTTCTTCAGTAAGTTGCTTAAAGTGGTTTAATTGACCGAGCGAAGCGAGTGTTCCGTTTCAGTTTAGACGAAAATGCTTTCGTATGTCCGGCGTCTGTCCGGATGTTCTCTACAGGTCGCATTTCTCAACCGATTCTCGTGAAATTTTGTAAGCAGGTTCTGTAACTATACATAATTATTTGCCGATTCAGTTTTTGGAATTTTTTTTAGATGGCGGAGTATGGGAGGTAAAAACGTAAAAAAAATATTTCAGTCATTCGAAATATGTTCGCGAGGCTTACAGCTCAAAGAGCCACTAGTAATAGGTAGGTTAATAATATAATAGTAGGTAGGTATAGCTTTAAATTGACTTGTAAATAATCTAGTAGTTTGCGCGGAACAGAGACCTCGCGATGTCCGTATCGTTTTGATCGATAAGTAGGTAGGTTTAAATCAATGAGGTAGGTAGCTAATAAAAGGGAATATGCATTGTATTGCCGATATTTTACTCACTCAGAATAACTCTTCTCCTTCATTCATTCAATAAGAATGAATGGAAGACAAGAGATGCCGTGGCCGCTCTCTGACCAGATAGGGAGATCTGTCGGGTGATTATGTAACTCTAATACTATTAAAACATTGATACAAACACCTTTCAGATGCTATTGATGAATTGGTATTACGGAAGGTTGATGTTTATTGTAACACACGTACCGTACGTAATACTCAAACTATTCAAACTATTGATTAAAAACTAAAATGCCCATTACTAATCGAAATTGATAGACATTGATTTGATTTGACTGGCCTGTCAGCTCAGTTGGTAGTAACTCTACCTTCTGCGCTGTAGGTTGAGGGTTCAATTCCTTCCCAGGATAAACATTTGTGTGAAGAACATAGGTGTTTGTTCTGTGTCTGGGTGTTATAAAGTATCATAAGTATGTGTTTAAAAATAATAAGTATTCTATCAGTCATCCAGTCACTATAATACTAAGCATAGCTTGTATGCTTAGTTTGGGACTAGATGGTGTTGTGTGCATTGTCCAGCAATATTTATTATTTATTTATTTATTTATTGTATCAAGAGTTCCATAATCGCCATACTGATAAAATCTTTCACCAAATCCACGTTGACTGCTCCCACAATGCCTGCAATAGTGCCGAATGGAGACGCGAGAGCCGCCATTCATCAGGACCCATTCATATCCACGAACCACGAACTTCCAAGAGTGCCCGACTGAGAAGAGTATTCATTAAGAAGTTCCATGGAACAGCTCCTGAAGATCAGCTGCCACCTTAATAGGGCACGCTCTTGAGATGTATCCTAAGTTTCAGCGTAATCTGCATATTTGTTGAGGAGTTCTGTTGAACAGTACTCTAGCTCCATCATCAGATCAGCTCGCTAACACCATAATTACATACTTATTTTAAGAAGGTACAATGTATTTATCAAGAAAACACCGAAGAAACTTCTCAAACTGAAATAATTCGAATTAAAACAGATACTTACTGACCAGTCTCGATTTAAGTTCAGACTTATGAGGACAACGATACTCTAGCGAATGGGAGCTCAAGTTAAAATGGTTTCGTTTTTACGTTGCATCATAAAACTATACACCCTAGATCAAATGATAAAACATTTTGGAATGTTCAAACAAAGACCTTACATATGACACCGCGCGATATATTTGTGTGCTTTTTTCGCCCTTTTAGAACCTGCCAAATTTGGTTAAATAAGTTACCAGCCCTTTTCTCAATTCTAATCAGTCGACCTACCGATCGGATTAACGGTTCGAAAGTTATCGTCAACCAAATAATCATACAACGGCAAATCGTCCAGGTTACTACCAAGGTCCCTAGCATCGCTCGCTCGATGAATTAATGAAAATCAATAATTACGTTTTAAAAACTAAAATTTTTTAGATTTCTTTTGATTTTTTTAAAACTGCTCGACCGATTTTGATAAAATTTAAATAGGTGGTTAGGTTTACCGATTAGGTACTCAAAGACGCCTGAACCGATTTGAAAAATTATTTATTTGTTTCAAAGGGTATACTTCTCAGGTGGACCACCTGAGCTACCAATCGGTAAATCGAACATACGTAATAAAACAAAAAGATAAAATGTTCCGACGAATTGAGAACATCCTCCTGTATTGAAGTCGGTTCAAAAGACTGTCTAGTTAGTAAATCAAAATGGACGCAGCATAAAATGTTTGAACACTAGCGGTATGAGATCATTTCCCAAAATATCGTAAAATATCATGTTGTTGGACCAGTGGGGCAATTATGGAACTTTGATACTATCAAAACATTGATACTAATAGCTTTCAGTTACTATTGATGAATTGGTATTACGAATCGCCGCGATTTCTATCGGCTTCGATCGCTAGTTACAATGTGAAGTTGGTGTCAAAATATAACTCGACCATTTTACAAAGTACGATTGTGGTAGGAACCGTGTTTAGCGTAGGTACTAAGCATTTAAATACATCGTATATGATTGATTGAAATAATGCCTATTGCTAATCGAAATTGATAGACATTGATTCCGATTGCGAATCGAAACTGATAGACATTGATTGTATCAAGAGTTCCATAATCGCCCTACTGCTCTCTTTGTCAGGTAGACACAGTTGAGTCACTACAAATTTTCGCATGCGTTGGCTGTCAAGCTAGCTTTAACTAATTATACCCATTTGTTGCTTTAGATTAGATCAGGAAATCATTGACACCGACCGACGGTTTCCATTAGAGAGCTACCTCTGCCAAAACCTTAAGGCGGTTTTCATTCGACATTCTCCAATGATAAGTCCACAGTGGCTTTATAGCCTAGCTAATGGCGTATGTGTGATGCACGTGTGATAGATAACAGATAACAAGAAAGAATGTAGTCACTTAGGTGAGTTATGCTGCTGATAATAATAATAAATAAATAATGCCGGACATTTCACACAGGATCATCTGGCCCCAAAGTAAGCAGAGCAAGTGTAATGGGTACCAAATGACTGATATACTACTTACTTATAAACTTTTTTTTGTAAGAGAATAATAATAATATTTTATTTGGCAGAAATAACTTACTGTAGTACAGTATACCTAATTCTAACTTAACTTACTTATAATTATAATTTTGAATAAATTTTGACACTACTTATAACAAAGAAACAAAAAATTGGTAGTAGGCAATTTTGTACTGTAGTACACGAAACAATATTAAGGTAATGACTCTCGCCCCATAGAAATACGGTCCAAATACATACATACATAGAAACACCCAGACCCGATACAAATAGATGCAGCATACAAACATTTGTCCCGCGGCAGGAATCAGGCCCGCAACCTTCTGCGTCTCAGACAGGCCTTCGCCCACTGCGCCACAGAGGTCGTCAAATAAGTTTGTAAGCGCATCAAAATGTTTGTGATAACTGGTTTAACCTGAGATTTAATCCTATTATCTTATTGTGTAACTACTCGTATCATATCTTGTTACTCTTGTAAAATAGTCAACCTGATAGCAAATGTGCACTCAGTGGCATCGTTCTTTATATTATTAACCGACTTCAAAAAAAGATGAGGAACTCAATTCGTCGGAAGCCTGAACCGATTTAGAAAATTATTTTTTGTTTCAAAGGGTTCCAGGTCCCATATTTTTTTTTTATTTAATAAAATTTTATTGAAATCAGTCGAGCGGTTTTTAAAAAATCAACAAAAATCGAAAAATTGTTTACATCGATGATATTTTCGTCTCATTAGGGCAGTGCGTTTAGTTGGCCTACCTACTCGTATATTATAATATAAACAAAATACATCTACTTTCCACTAGAAATATATTCAATGAAGTCGGTTTTCTTTTTAGTTTTTAAAACGTAATTATTATGTCCATATTTTGAGGCTGCATTGTGTAGACGTGCGCCACAGCCTTCTTTAGTGTGTATTATTGAAACTGCGGTTGTGTATACGTCCGCCCTCGCCGCGGGTCGGTGACGGCTCGCAGGCTTCGCCGCGTCTGTTGTGCCCGCGCCGTTGTCGAGGCAACACCGCCGTCGAGCTATCGACTCAACAACGAAACTAACATACGACCGCGCCGCGCGTGCAGTGCAGTGTATAATGATAACAGTGTTCTAAAATGGCACTCAAAAAGGATTTCGACCTAAGCAAAATCAAAATAAAACTACCCAAAAACGTAAAGTTTCAACAGGCTATCGAGAAAATCTTTAAAAAGAATCAGTACACCAAAATAGTGCAAAGTTAGATTAAACTAGATGGCCGGTGAGAGTGCTGATATTAGTAGAAGTAGAAACACAGAGCCGCCGGATCGCGATAAATCAAAAGCACCTAATTTCATAACTGATGAGACTGAGTTTGTTGGAAGTGGAGCTATCAAAACCTCGACACCGTTGGGCAAACACAGAAGGAGCAGAAGCAGGAGTGGGGTTAGGATCACTCCCGGGGCTCTGAGCGTGTCAGACGAGCACTTTTACGAAGATCTGGAAGAGTACGTGAGAGAAATGTCTGCTACCAGGGAACCAGGCACGGTAGCCGGTGCGCCGCAAGAGCCCGACGTGTGGGCTCAGCTTCAGCAGAAGGAATCGGACCTTTTGCTGGCTGCGGAGCTCGGGAAAGCACTTCTCGAGAAGAACGAAGAACTGAAGAAAGAACAGGACCGTGTAGCGGAAGAGTACTCCAAGAAAGTCGAGGTGAGCCAATCAGTTTCGTTTCACTGTCTTGTGCACGCGATTTTTTTGTAAATTTTCGAGTTCTTATTGTTGGTAGGTAAAGTTCATTATAGCGTGTGCTCTTGTGAGCTAGATCACCTTTTGTGCAATTAGTCAATTGGTTCAATAACTTGAGTTTAGAGCCCTGAATTAGGTTCAGGTTTATAATTCGTTTTTAATGGATGGTTGTTAGAACTGTGGTGAATGGTCTCAGATTTTATAGTTCTTTGTTGACAGAAACATTCACATTCCGACGAATACAACAAGACGTTGGCACTTATACTTTTGTTTAAGCTTTTGTTTTTTTTGTTGTAATTTTTTTAAGGATGCCTCAGATGTTATCCTAAAGAGTGATATATCGTCTATATTATAATCCCACTGCCCTTTGGCAGTGATCTGGATTAGTTGAGCTATCTATAGATCGTTTTAAACGGGCCTTAGATAGCTCAACTGTTTCACGTTTATTTTATATTATTGTATGTTATTTTGTACATTTCTGTAATTATTTCTGTAAATAAATCTATGTTAAATA
The DNA here is from genome assembly GCA_948098915.1 of Lampropteryx suffumata. Taxonomy (NCBI): domain Eukaryota; kingdom Metazoa; phylum Arthropoda; class Insecta; order Lepidoptera; family Geometridae; genus Lampropteryx; species Lampropteryx suffumata. The sequence goes on from OX402562.1 coordinate 2,674,491, forward strand.
AACAAATCCCATATTGACTAATGTGGCGTTAAAATATGTTAAGTACCAATATTATGACGACTGTTGCGCAGTGGGCTAAGGTCCGATTGAGACGCAGAAAGTTGCGAGTTTGATTCCCGCCGCAGGACAAATGTTTGTATGATCTGCATGTATTTGTCTCTATGTATGTGTTTCTATGTATAATATGTATGTATTAAAAAAAAACAAGTACCTATTTAAGTTGTAGGTATTTTAGTTGTGTGGTACTCAAAAACTCAAGCTCTGCTGACTTTGGAGCCAGATGATGATGTGTGAAATTTCCGGCATCATTATTATTATTAATTGTCGTTGGACAAGGACAGACTATACTTAAACGCCACATTAACTAATTTTCTAATTATGATGTAGACGGTAAAGCTTGAATTTGTTATCAATTACATTTCCATTTTGAACCCCAAATTCCATTGTCAATATAACGTTATCTTGAAAATGACATCTTATCGAAACTGTATCGAATGATATCAATTTAAGATGTAACAAGATCTCAAGGTGAATCTTGCGAAACTTAGAGTTTTGTATTTTTTATTTATCATCTCAAGTCCGTGCGATATTTACACTTTATTATTACCGAAAGCAGTATTAAATATTGCAAAACGAAATTCGGACCCAATTTTATCACGTGCATGCAAAACTAAGACAGACAATACAAATAAATAAATAATCCCGGACATTTCACACAGCATCATCTGGCCCCAAAGTAAGCAGAGCTTGTGTTATGAGCACCACATGACTGATATACTACTTATATACATTTTTTTTTAACACATATTATACATACAAACAAATTAGTGATTGTCTTGTTAACTTAAAAAACTTAAAACTTAAAAAAAAGGAGAAGGTTCTCTATTCGATTGTATTTTTATGTTTGTTACCTCAAACTCATTTATGAGCTAATTTAAAAAAAGGGTTTTCCTGTGAAAGGATATGCTTCCCATTTTGATAAACACGTATTATTTTGCCGCTCGTCGCCGCTCGTTGCCGCTCGAGTTCACGGTTCGCACTCAGAATATGCCGATATGTGATATGCTTCCCGATTGGTCCCATAGACATCTCATCAAAATCTATTCAGTAGTTGGGTTATGAAATCAAAATAGCTGGAAAAAATATGTCATCCAGAAACGAAGTTTCAAAACTTCGTTTCTTTTGCTTCGTTTCGTTTTGTTTCGTTTATTTTGCTTTTATCCTACTTTCCAGTGGTATTTACGAATTTTGAAAAATGATAAAATACTAAAAAGCGAAAATCCAATCTTTTTTAATCGACTTCAAAAAAGGACGAGGTTCTCAATTGGTATTTTCATGGGCATTAAATTTCATTCAATGAAGTTTTAGTTTTTAGTTTTTAAAACGTAATTATAAGCATGTAAGGAGAACCATAATTTCCTCATTATACACTTTCAGGGTTCGAATGCAAACGTACGTGATTACGTGATTAGCATAGTCAAGTGAAAGTCAAAAGATACATTATTCAATACAATCACAAGGATCACTTTGAAACGTCTTACATACTAGGTGAATTTAGGTGCCAATTCCTCCTAGCCCAAGCCCGAGAAGAACTGGCAAGAAACTCGTCCTAGCGCTTTTTTACATGATCCACCTTATAACTACCTTAACTAGGAAAAACTAATACAAGAGAGTTTATACATTTCAAATGTGTCGGTTATCTGTCTGAGGGCAGAGCGACATGAGGCCATGCATTCTTATCAATAATATAATCTATATTATAATACGCTTTCTTTAGTAAGTTTAAACTCATCCAAGTTCACAGGTTCTGAACTATGTCTCAGGAAAATAAAACAATAAAAACAAACTACATTCAGCTGAATGTAGGTTGTTTTCGGAATACCAGATTAAGATTGTGCTCTTCTAACACCTTTATAGGATTAACGAGCATTGTCGAAAAGATTACCAAGAGAGATTAGTTACATTGTATTCTGAGAGCGCTCACAGATCTTCAGCAATCTTCACTTAGTTTACCGAAAACTGGGTTTCGGCTTTACTTCCTTTGCGGTTTCTAGAATTATCGTGCATTTTATTGCAATTCGTAAAATTGTATTGATCTGAAATTATATTCAGAGAGTGATGACGTCACGCATAGTTATCAGATTGTAAGTATTTATTATTTCTATAACATTTCCATAAATACTAAACTTAACACTTCAATTTTCGTCAAATTACTACACTATTAAGTACCTACTAGTACTTAACTGTGCACGACAATAAGTAATAACAATAATAATACTATAATAATGCCGGACTTTTCACACAGCATCATCCGGCCCAAATGTAAGCAAATCTTGTGTTATGGGTACCACATGACTGACATACTATTTATATACTCTTTTTTAAATACATACATACCAGAAACAAATGCTTCCAGCTCATACAAACATTTGTCCCGCTGCGGGAATCGAACCCTCAACCTTTTGCGTCTTAGTAGGACCTTGGCCCACTTCGCCACAGAGGTCATCATATTATAATGTAGATATTGTACTTACATGATCAGTTTCCGAAACATAAAATCTTACGATTAGAAATCATCAGATTTTACAAATAACTTGATACTATAGACTAATTACCCACACTAAAAAGCGTGCATCCGAAAAAAACAAAGGTCTTAAATCCCATTAGACATCGATCGGACGATAATTTTCACTGTTGGGATCATAATGCAATGCGCACCTTTTTAATATATTTTTTGTCTATCAAGGATCAGCTTCCGAAGCCTTTTCAAAACGTCCAGTTTGGCAAATACCAGTTTGATAACTTTTTTTGTCACACTTTACAGCAGTACCTACAAATAGAAGTTCTCTTAGTATCAAGTATCAAGAACAGGATCCTATTTCGGACTTATAAAACTTAATTATTGTACGGATAGTATGTTTTCTCTAAGTACTTTTTAATCGACTTCCAAATAAGGAGGTGTTTATCAATTCGGTAGTTTTTTTCATGTTTGTTATGACCGATTTTAAAATGTGGATGAATATACTTTTCAATTGGTCCCATAGTAATTTCATCAAAATTGGTTCAGTAGTTTGCTTTTCAAATAAAAATAGCTGGAAAAAGTAGGTGTGTCATCCAAATAAACAAAATCTTATTTTGCTGTCCTGTGACTTTGCGTTTCAAAAAATTATGCGTGAGATAAAAAAAAAAGAAAAGGAGGACAATTCAGTTGTACTTTTTTTAGTATTCAATGAAGTCGGTTATCTTTTTAGTTTTTAAAACGTAATTATTCTTAAGATTTCTTCCACAAAACCACGACTTCATGTTATTATTGATGTCCGTGTCTTATTATTTTCTGTTCTAGTTGTATCATACAATCTTCAGATAGTTATATTTTCTCTCAATATACTGCTATTGTCTTTAGTTTTTGGGTCAACACCTTTATCGCACAGGGTGTGTCTAGTCGAGAAGTACCGTTATGACTTTGGCCTAAATATCGTAAGAGGCTACTTGTTGACTGAAGGCTTGCAAGATGTTTATATTGCTTCCGAAAAGAAACGTTTTATTTCTATGTCCGTGTAATAACTTGCTGATTCTAACCCCGAATAATATTACTCTTATTAATAATAATAACTATTGCTGGACAATACACACAACAACATGTAGTCCCAAACTAATCATTGCTTGAATTATAGTGACTAGATGACTGATAGAATACTTATATATTTTTAAATATATACTTTTGATACTTTATAACATTCAGACACAGAACACACACCTATGTTCTTCACACAAATGTTTATCCTGGGAGGGAATCGAAACATCAACCTACAGCGCAGAAGGCAGAGCTACTACCAATTGAGCTGACAGGCCAGTGTTAGATAGCTGACAATCGTTTAAAAGTGGTTTTGGATAGATTAGTAAAACGTTTTTCAAAATCACGTTAGACGCTTGTTTTGTGTTGAATTAGATTTGAAAATTACAACTATGAAATTACAATCGCTATATTAACGATATAGTCGATATCGAAACAAGATCAATGTTGTTATTATCTTATCTTAACTATCTCTATTAAGTACATAAGGGTTTTTGGTAGGGTGGTTAAGTGAGTGACCTAGTATGACTCAAAGATAAGGCATTATAACGGAATAGAGAAAGTGGCAAATTAAGTGGTAGGTGTGTCATCCGATAATAGACAAATTCCTAGAATATCATAAACTTCATGGTAGTATACGAGTACAAATCTGGACTAATGGACGAATGAGAATAGAGCAATAAATCGGGAGTAAGACTTGAAATCTGGGCCTTATTTTTATTGCTATAGATCTGAGTATGTTTCATATGTTCTAGGTTTTTTACAGTTCGAAGCCTAATTAGGGCTGTACGGATCGTGGAACACTGGTGAGCTTCGGTATTGTCAGCCTGTGTACCGTTATTGTGATTCACCGTGTGAAAAAGTCTTTCACAAAAATTCACTGAACATTGACAATAAATAACGTTGACAATTAGTTATAAAATAATAAAATGGTAAAGTCATTTCAAAAAAAAATTATTTTATGTAGTCTCTTGAAGAAAGCATATTGTAATATAAATGATTATATTATTAATAAGAATGCATGGCCTCATGTTGCTATGCTCTCAGACAGTTAACCGACACATTTTAAATGTATAAACTCTCTTGTATTCGTTTTTCGTAGTTAAGGTAGTTATAAGATGGATCATGCAAAAAAGCACTAGGGCCAGAACGAGTTTCTTGCCAGTTCTTCTCGGGCTTGGGTTAGGAGGAATTGGCACCTAAATTCAGTATGTAAGACGTTTCAAAATTATCCTTGTGATTGTATTGAATGAAATATCTTTTGATTTTGACTTTGACTTTGATTTAGTTCAGATAATTAATAAATCCATAGTAAACTATACTAAATTATACCTGAGCACAAGATAGAAAAACGCTTTCACGCCACTAATGCGTTGTTTCTTGAACTTCTCACTTGATCCGACGCATGTTTGTTCTCAAAAATATCCAACTGTTTTTATTGGGACATGCAACTTTCTGATTACTAAATATCAGCAAAAAACGACCGCAAAACGCGTGTAATGCTCGCGCGCTGATACTAAATCATAAATGATTTTTCACTTGAATCACATTAGGAGATCATTGGACTAAAATGTATTTGAATTTAGTTTCTGGAACATATAATTCGCATCATACGTACCCCAAGCTAAATCAAACGCGAATAGATCAAAATAGATCAGGTTTATTAGCTCGTTTTACTAATAGATTTTGGTTTTACCAAGTCTTAGTTGTCCGCTAAGTCAAAACCATCTTCCTTCTGCTAGACTAGACAATGCTGGAGTCGCTTTGAGCAGTTCAGATAAAGCTCTCCGCCAGGCAGTGTGCAGTTGACCTCTGCGGGAACCGGTCGGGCCAGCTTCACTGCCGTCGGCACCGGTTACTGTTCCAAACACGTTTTGACTTCCTTAATGGAGGGATCAGATTGACCGCCGTGGTTGTGGTTGATATACGAGCTCTACAATACCTTTCATTACCATCAAAGTGGTATACAATGTATCATCAGGTGACATGAATTAGCAGTTATCTCATAATGCCTGCTTGTGAACTATGGCATGTACATATGACTTCATTCTTTTCTATTTTTGCAGCTTGTTTTAATGTTGTAATGATAGATGTTTTAAAAATATCTGGAGTACTTAAGATCGTAACTTTGATGTAACTAAAACAATAATAACCCAGGGCGGCCATAGCGAGTTGTATATAACCTCAAAATTGAGGAAATTGATCATAAAACATGTTTCTTGTAAAATTCACCATCATAGCTGACCGAATACAAGTTACGAGGTCATCTCATGCTCCGAGGCATTAATGTCCAATGTGGGCTAACAACACGCTTCGCTTTCTGCCGATTTATTGACCATAGCAAGCTTAGGCCGCACTCACGAATTATCCAGGTTGTCAGCGTGTACCGGCACGAAACTGCCGCTACTTTACTCTTTCTACGCGAGTTCATGCAGGTCGACACTGGTAGCCGGCCTTAAACATACAATGCGGCCAGGTCTGTGTGCTCGGATTAATGGCGGTGTTCAAAAGGTATCATAAATGTTATGGCAGGGCAATAAAATAACGGCTGCCCTTAAAATTTGGTTTTATAACATACGTATGTTGCTCGGCTTCTAGTAATAAAAATTAACCACCATTCCTTAGCAATACCACAGCGTATAAGTACACTGGTAATACGTTGAAGTTATTAACATTAGACGATAAACATTCTTCTAGATAAGATTCAATATTCTAACTCAATTAAGTGTCCACGTCTACCCACTTCACTCAATTCGTTTGTCGGCAAGTTTTTGCGGTGCTAATGCGACCTAAACCGCCGGCCACCTTGCGGGAATTTGTCATAGGGCGCTTCTAGACTCCAGGTAACTTGGGTTGTCCTGTAACATTGAGAGTTTTATTAAATTGGTTACAAAGAGGGTTTTTGTCTTAGAGCTTCAACTAACGATACGGCTGAAGGTGGTAATGGCCCTAGTCTTTTAAGGGAACAATGAGGACATGATATCCTTAGCTTTGAAGTGCAGTATGGTTTTCCTTGAGCCCCTATTCATGTTTTTTGAAACATGGATTCACTATTCAGTCTGGTGTGTTAAGAATGCTAATATTTCAAAGACCAGAGGCTTGTTTGATTCGTGTCTTGCATTAAACTTTCGGTGAATCATAGACGTGTGACAAGCGAAATGATGTAACTCACGATTCAATGCTTTTAAAAGCTAGGTCCTCTATAAAATCTTAAGGACCCTATTTTGTCAAGTTAATATTACTTGTTAAAACATTCCACTTAACTTATTTAAGCAGTGGTATACCGAAAATAATTTATCTACTTACTACTTTCTTCTTCTTTTCTTTTTATAATGGCATCTATCTTATCGACAATTTTGCCAGTGTCAAGCGATTGTTTGATAATAAAGTCATAGTCGATGGTCAATTGTCAATTGTAAACGTCTAAAACTTTCTCGGGATTCTTCGTCGTTCAAATCACATTGCACCATAATACACATATTGCATTGCACTATAATTCAATTGTCCATACTTGTCCTATGTAGTCACAATTTATTCATTAAAATTCCGCTAAGATTACTGAATAAAACATGCAATAAAACGAGTAAAAATATTAAATTAGCAGAACTATGTTACTTCATGAAATGACAAACGAAGAATCTGGTTTAAATTCAAATAATTGACACCTGACATCAAACTGACAGTGACAGGACTCGAAATATAAATATCTGAGTTACTCCCATTTCGTCGAATCGCGGATCAAAGTGAGAGTGTACGAAACTGCGGATTGAGGCCACGGCCTTGCTAGCTTTGAACGTACGAGACCACTGCAGTTAATAATTATTAACTTTTTAACGTTATTATTATAATAAAAAACTTTATTTTGCCTTGGAGCTTCAACATTCTCATTGCTTATGATATCAGCCTTTAAGAAGTCCACTGCTGAACATAGGCCTCCCCAATTGATTTCCAGGAAGAACGATTTTGAGCCCTCTCCATCCATCGACTTCCTGCGATCTTTATAATGTCGTCAGTCCATCGGGTAGGAGGTCGTCCTACGTCATCCCATTGCTTGTAAATTGGTTTAATTACACTTTCTTCAGTGAATTATGACCATCAAAGACTCAGAGCGGTGAAAGGTGCTTGAAGGGCGCGTAGTTGTAACCGGTGTCAATCAGTGTAGCCGATGTTGACGGATGGACTGAAGGACAGACAAAGGAACTTGTAATAGGCCGTATTACAAAGCCGTTAAATACTGGGTTTCCGTCGTTTGAAGTTTCACCTTCAAATTATATTTCAAAAATCCAAATTTTCGCGCAGGTACAGTTAGCTACAAAAGTAGATCAATACTAAACACATCTATCATCTATTTGTGGTGCTGATTCTGACGAGCACAATTTTGAATTTCTAACAATTACCAAATTAAAACGTGAATTATGTATTCGGGTGGGTTTCGATCATATCCTTGACATGTCCGAAACAAATAACGAAATCGCACGTATTTATCGCTGCGCATGTAACGCACTTGCAACTTACATCTGTTTTACTGTAAAAACAATGTTTGTGTGGTCGCTTGTATGGCTAGCATAGGGGAGCAGGGGGGAATTGGAGCCTACTAAGGAAAAAGTTCAATAAAAGGCAAATTTATTAATACTTTAGGATTTTTATATTAGAAACTAAATCCTTATTTAATTGACTATCATTTAATCACAGCGTCAACGTTACCTTATTAGGCATTTGGCCACAAATAAACTTTTTACAAAAAACAGAATCGCTCCCATTACCCGACTTTGCGGGAAATGAGAGCCTATAAATTCTCATATGTGTAATGGGAGCTAATTGATTATTAAGTCAGTCTCAAAAAAATCTATAAGTCAGTCTGAAATCTCACTTATTAACATAAACTTAACCGTATATTAATTAACTTTAAGGATCAAAGCAAAACACGCAATGTAACCGGGCTGTCAGAACCAGAGCATTCTGTATGAGCCCATTTACCGCAACGTCTGCAACGGTATCAAATTTCGTTACTTTTTCCTGTGTCACAACAAATAGCACACAATGTCTCTTCTTCTGAATATTCTGACTGATCGTCGCAAAGATTTTCAACGCCTTCTTCTTCAGACGTGTGTTTTTTATTCTTTTTACTTTTTCTTTTTTGTTGGTTGTCTTCTTTTGTTTTTTTAATTTTTTCTACGGTACATTTTCTTTCTTTATTGCTGGTTTCTCCCTTCTTCTATGGATTGGTTAGGCTTAGTTTTAATTTTTTTCTCTAAACGTTTCTTCTTCGCTTCGTTAAATCGATCTGCGAAACCAACCAACCACAACCATTTTTTCAGCCATGGCGTAACATGTCTTACAAAACTGAGCCCTCGTCAGTCCGTAAAAAATATTTGACATCTTATGGAGATGATCAACCCGAATGGCTTCTTGTTTCTAGCTTTTTGGAGGACATTTGTAGGTAGCATTGCTAGATTGAGCTTATCTAAACCTCTTATTCATGGTGCTGTAGGGTTATTTCAATCTCTTTTGATTGACCTTGTATACGGATGTATCGTCACGCCGAAGTTTTTTGACAGCTTTTTCTAAGGTTTCAACAGTCCAAATAGCTTCCGTAGTGGTGCGTTCTCTTTTTCTTGGCATTTTGGCATATAAAAAAAAAACATTAAAATGCTTATGGGGCAATTAGAGCTACAAGGGGTAATCAGAGCCTAATAGGCTCTGATTACCCGAATACCAACATCTTCAAATTGAATAAAATGATATTCTAAACCTAGCTTATAATTAAATCATACGCACAGATACTCAAAATTGATAACATTAGCTATAAAATAAAACAGGTTTGATTGTAACAAATATATAACTTCACACTTACCTGGCCGTTGAAATTTCGTATTTTTTGTAAGCGTGGAGCAAAAAATCGACAAGCGTCCGTAGTCACATGACGCGTGGCACTGTTGAGCTTAGTACGGCAGGGGAACACTGCCACAGTATGACGAAGAAGCCTTATTGGCAACCGAGTGACTACGAGCTATAGTTTTGTCTCTAGACGCACCGCTCCCATTACCCGCTGGCTCCCATTACCCCCTCCTCCCCTACTAGTCACTATCCATTCTAGTGTACCTAATACTGAGGCAAAGGTTTCATTCGCAGTAGATCCATTGTCCAGATCCATAATGGATTTAGTGAGATATTTTTTCTCTGTAGATCGGTTTGGATCTGATGAGATTTGAGATGAACCACTTAGGTTAGGTTATGTTAGAGTATAGAAAACAACGCACAAGGCGAGCGAGCATAGCGAGCGTGCCGCGGCAGCGGCCGCCAAAGCGCCAGAAGAATATACTTAGGACGAAAATATTAGCAATGATACTTTTCAGTAGATCCACACTGTCAAAAATTGGATCGGCTGAAAATGATATCTCACTAGATCCTCTATGGATCTGGACAATGGATCTACTGAGAATGATCGAGGTAAAGTAGTGGTGTGTTCTGAAAGACTCGGACACTTTAAATGTTTGTTTCAAAGTAAATTTGTGCACCCGCATAGTTGTTTGGCGGGGACTTTTTGATTGAAACAACGAACAAAAACTAGTGTAAGATAGCCCGCTTTAAGTTGTTATCCAATTAGTCGAACACTTAAGTAACTGCCACTTGCTACACATGCTATATCGACATGAGGTATTGATTTCGCTGACCTACCAGCCAATTTGGTATTACAAGCCTTCTTTCCGAATATGAATACAAGTTTCATGGGCGTATAGTCACATAGGGACCATGAAATATTCGGAACAGCAATACTCATATACAAAACAGTCATACAAATTGCTATTAAAAATTTTATTGAACAGGGGTAAGAAAATACAAATTCTTTATTGTAGGTTGGTAAATGTTCGGCCATCAGTATAATTATTAAGTTTATCTACATTTATATTCATTCACTGAAAAATTACGACCTCTGTGGCGCAGTGGGCGAAGGCCTGAAACGCAGAAGGTTGCGGGTTCGATTCTAGCCGCCGGACAAATAGTGTCTGACAAATTTGTCTCGGGTCTGGGTATTTTTCTGTGTATCTATAATATGTATGTATTTACAAAAAAAGTATATAAGTATTAAATCAGTCATGTGGTACCCATAACACAAGCGCTGCTTACTTTGGGCACATAATCTTTGGGGCCAGATGACGCTGTGTTAAATGTTCGGCATTGGCCTCAATTCTGTTGGCACCAACCTAACTAATTTAAGCTAAAATTAGGTTTTGAACTGTCAAATTAACCTTTGGTATTGCTGCGACAAACTTATTAATGTTATCTAACTTAAATAAACGTTCCTAATTTAGTTAGATGGTACCAACCGAATAGGTTTTACAACTGCTATGACTATCTAAATATATTTTAGACAATTCCTAATTTTAAAAATAAAGCAACCGAATTGCCACCAATATTTATTTATTCACAAAAAAATTAAAGGACCGAGTACCTTATTTTTGAATCACTAATTAATTCGAAGGCTAATCTCTAAATCGGGATGCAGAACTAAAAAAATCACACAACAATTCAACTTACTACGTCAAACCAAAGTCTAACGCAAAACGGAAAGTGAAAACGCTGATTGATTGAATTCACAATCGATAGCGTTAGAATCGAATACGTTAGAATACTATACTACGAGTTTAGCAGTGTCAACCTCAATGTGTGTACGGAGAAATCTGTACCGTCTGTGCGGTTACTTTCAAATTATTCAACAGTATTGCACAAGTACCCATTATTTCGGCGAATGCAATGCAATGTCTTGTTCCCTGTTTACTGGCAACCCGGGCAATCTTTTTTATCATCAATAAACCTACGTTTGACCACGATTTCGCCTGATGTTAAGCGACGATGTGGCCGACGATGGGGCACGCAGGTCTAGAAGACACCTATTTACTCGAGACATGAAGAGACCTAGATTGTAGTTTTCAGGAAAGACAGACGACGGCAAAGCATTCCAATCCTTGGCTGTACGCATTATAAATGTGGAAGCAAAGCGCTTTGTTCGTAAGGTTGACAAGGTATGGATGGTATTGAGCGGTACGTCTGCTTGTCCTGTTGTGAAAAGGAGATGGTGGAATCAGATCATGTAATTCCTGGCCACATTCTCCGAAATGTATCCTATAAAAGATCGAAAGGCAAGCAACTTTACGACGGTGCTCGAGACTCTGGAACTTAGTCTCAGCGTTAAGTTGTTCACCCATCATTCTCAATGCTCTACGCTCGATCGAGTCCAAGGCAGCCAGCTGGTGTTTGGCTGAACCATCCCATAGATGACAGCAATACTCCATACCCGACCGGACTTGAGCTTTGTATAAAGTGGAAAGCTGTCCAGGTGTGAAGTATCGCCTCACCTTGTTGAGGATGCCAAGCTTCATGGCAGCAGTTTTGGCCTTGGACTCGATATAGGAGCCAAAATTGAGAGTCCGTGTATCTTTTGAATTTTTAGGATTCCGATCTATTAATGGTATAGAAATGTTCTCAATCTGGATCAGTTGAGCTATCTATAGATCGTTTTAAACGAGGTCCTTAGGTAGCTCTCCTGTTTCACATGTATTGTATATTATTCTGTACATTTCTATAACTATTTTTTTACAATAATAATCATTTTTTTCGACTCATAGTCTATAGATTATACAATTACAAAATAATCTAGCAGTGATCTGGATCAGTTGAGCTATCTATAGATCGTTTTAAACGGTCCTTAGATAGCTCAACTGTTTCACGTGTATTTTAAATAATATATTATTGTATATTATTTTGTACATATCTGTAATTATTTCTGTAAATCAATATTTATTACAAAATAAAAACACAATTACAAACACATTTAAATACACAATTAAATTTCAGATTTAAATTCAAATCATCAAATTAAATGAAATGAATCAAATATAAAGCCTTAACCTAGCATGTCCGGCGTAGACAGATCATTGAGCCACCAGCAATGATACCGGTTTTAGCATCATGATCCAGTGGCCCACGATACAGGAGCGGATGTCCTGCGCCACGGTGGCCAACAGCACCAGGTTATTAATAGTATGTGTATTTTGGTAGTTTATACAGTTGTACTATTACATAAATAAATAAATAAATATTGTTGGACAATGCATACATGATCTAGTCCCAAACTAAGCATACCTTGTATTATGGTGACTAGATGACTGATAGAATACTTATATATTTTTAAATACATACTTATGATACTTTATAACATCCAGACACAGGACAAACACCTATGCTTTTCACACAAATGTTTATCCTGGGAGAGAATCGAAACCTCAACCTACAGCGCAGAAGGCAGAGCTACTACCAACTGAGCTGACATGCCAGTCGAATATATCGAGTAAGTTTTTAATGCTTACCTACATCAACATTAATTGTTAGAGTTAGTGATGTCGTGCCGATATCGTGCATTATGTTCGTGAAGAGGGACGTGTTATCGACTTTTATAGATACGGTTATTTGCAGTACTGATTACAGTACACGGTGTTGTTTGTTAGTATTATTGTTAATGTTTGAGTCACAAACATTACTCACACACAATCATATAACATGTTACGTAAACCGTTTTAAATTCAGCTTCTTAGATATCCCAGAACTATAATATCTCTGATTAGAGATTAGTATGGCTACATCGTGTCTGACCATCCGGACTGGCTCGCGTGATCACGGAATTGAAAACACGAATTCTTATGTTGATTCAGGAATTTCCACTCAAAGCATTAGCATAACAAATTGCCGTTGAGTATCGAAATGTGCTATTCCGTATTCATATTGAAAGATAGACGGGAAAAGCAGAAACTGACCGTAAAGCCAAAGAAAATAATACACTTGTTCTAGCTTTGAAATCTTTAGTGCAATTTTATCAGTAGCTACCTGTTTTCTGTCATAGTATCATGCAACTTTGGTATGTAGGTACATTTACTAAAGCATTTAAGGCACTGCGCAAACGTAGACACGTTTTGTTGCCGACACAGCACACCATCACAGGGAACCATAGTTGCTGTGTCCTGCGTACCTAGATCGGACACAATCGCCCGTTGCTACTACTGGGGACTGGTACACTTTTCCGTCAGTCTCACGATGGACGTCGATGAAGAAACTCAGTACAATTGTAAAGAAATTTGTTAATGTTGCTTGCGTCTTCAACTGACGACTTTTAGTTTCCAGTTACCATCACCGAACACTTTTTGATCGTCAATGAGTATGTGTTAAGTGGGAGCAACTGGACACAAAAAATGTTTACGTATGCGCAGGGAGTGGATGATTTCATACTGTTTCTATAGAAATCAAATATTCATCGGTAGCTTGTATCTGACACAAGACACAAAAGTGTCCACGTTTGCGCCCTGTCTATCAAATCAAACTATCAAATGTTGTAATAATATTTACATGGTACGACATATTTGTGTTAACATTTATTCTGATTATTTAAATACCTATTGCGATTTCGCAAGCGTTAGCAAGAAGGATGTTTTACGCACTCGTTATGGATATTGAAAATAAGCAATTATTATTGCTATGCAAGAGTGTTAATCAATTTAAAAAATGATTAGACACTCAATATAACCTTACAAAAGGGATTCTTCGTTTGTCATGTCATTAAGTAACATAGCACTTCATAATTCATATTTTTTCTTGTTTTATTGCATGTTTTTTTTAGTAATCTTAGCGGAATTTTAATTAATAAATTGTGACTACATAGGACAAGTATGGACAATTGAATTATAAGTGTACTAGCGACCCGCCCCAGCTTCGCACGGGTGCAATGCTGATACTAATTATACTACAGAATGGTTATCCCTAAGAGATAGCCATATACCATCGCGGACTTTTTTGTAGACCTTTTGAAGGTGTACAATACTGCAGTACATTATTTTGATCTATCTCGTAGGGTTCAGCCAGCGTTTGCAATGTAAGTACAAAAAAATATGTTTATTTACGACACCACATTAGAAACCTCTAAAGTTATCAGTGTTTCTCTACTATATTATGCATGTTTTATACTTATAAACCTTCCTCTTGAATTACACTATCTATTAAAAAAAACCGCATCAAAATCCGTTGCATAGTTTTAAAGATCTAAGCATACATCGGGACAGACAGACAGCGGGAGGCGACTTTGTTTATACTATGTAATGATTATGGTGCAATGCGATTTGAACGACTAAGAATCCCGAGAAGGTTCTAGACATTCCGCGGTGACGTTTAAAATTGTAAAATGACCATCAACTAAGACTTTATTATCAAACAATCACTTGGCACTAGCAAAATTGGTGACAAGAAATATGCCATTATAGGAAGAAAAGACTTATCTTATCACCTATTCTAGCGTTATATTCCTGTCGTTCAAAAACTAGTGTTACCGTTTCGATCTTTCCAATCTTTAATCTTACTAAGGAAATTTCCGTAACACAAAACTCAGTTAACCACGTAATACCTAGTGTTAGTACATTCGCATGCGTGTACGTTGTTGGTCAGGGAAGGCTAGTTGCGTGACGGCAGGCCGGCGGCGGTTTCACTGCACTCCCTACATGGCTGCCTGCCGTGAAATCTGTCTGAGTATTCTTGAGGTTTTGGCTGTTGAATTTGGTTAGTTATAAGATTTAAGAATCAACTACAAGGTCATATTCATATTTGCGTTCATTGGTATTTGCAGTTACTTAAATTATCAACAATTGACAATACGTAATATTTGGAACGAAGTCCTTATCGCACGGTACGGATTTGGCGGATGGGGGCTAGGCGAAAAAAAGTGTAAGATTTTTCCGTCACGACCCTTTCTTTAGTGTAGACGGTTATCCATAGGGTATCACGATTCTTCATTTCCGAACAAAATATCCACTGACAAAATATCCCCAGACAATAGGTATATAATATGTATATTTTGTTGGGGATATTTGCCGGAGATATTTTGTATTTTGTAGGAAATTTTGTAACTAAGATTAGTTATTTCTGCGTTTCATTTAATTGCTCTCAGATGCTAGTATGCTAGATGCTGCTAGCAAATGAATGATCATTCATTAATTTTTATTTGTTAATCAATAATATAATACGTTTATCAATAATATTATACTACGATAGGATCTTCGTTCCAATCGGATGTTGCACGACACTCACGCATATAATTTTGTTAATTAAACAAAGTGTACAGGTCTTAAAAAACAATATTAGGTAAGTATTAAGTACTTACTAACGCATTTATCCTAAAACCAATAACGGATTTACATTTTATGTTTATGACATATAATTAACAAGACAGTCACTAACCAAACATGTTATTACGTAATAGAAAATACTAATAATTATATATTTTAATTATGTGAGTGTATATCCCTATATGTAAAAGTGTGTGTGTATGAATGCCGCTATTCCAAGTTTCAGATCTTGTTTTTTGCAGTGAATTGTTAAGCCCACGGTACAGCTAGTTTTTGCTGAGCAGCTGAGACATCAGTTTATGAGTATTTCTAGTTACTGTTATACTAGTTTTAGAGACAAGTTTCCATTTAGAAACAGATTAAGAAGTTGTTAAAACTAAAGATCCTCGCTGGCGTCGATTCTGCAAATCTTTATTACAACCTCTACAACCTTTTAGACAACGTCTGTGGCATAGTGGGCTACGGTCTGCCTGAGACGCCGCAGGTTGCGGGACAAATGTTTGTATAGTCTGCAAGTATTTGTCTCAGGTCTATGATATGTATGTATTTACAAAAAAAGTATATAAGTAGTATATCGGTCATGTGGTAACCAATACAAGCTTAGCTTACTTTTGGGCAAGATGATGCTGTGTGAAATGTCCAGGATTATTTATTTATTTATATGATGTAATTATTACATTACTATACAAAGCAAACTAAAGTTATGATTCACATTTGAGCTGGGTTTCCTGGCCTATTACGGTCACATGGAGCTGTTACCTTTTACACAATGCTGTTTCATATCGGCTATGAAGCAAAACGACACCATGACCTGACCTATTGATTTATCATTGGCTTTCATTATTCATATACATTTGTGTTGTTTATGTTACTGGTTTCAAGGTGATTCTTTAATTTTAATTAATGAACTGAGTATGTAGATTGAAGTAGAATTTGGTAGAACTTTATCAATATGGCTATAGAAACTGATGTTGATATTGTAGAATGCTATTCATAGAATGATATTGTAGCTTTAGACACATAGGTAAGGAAAACCTATTGTTTTATGTCTTATCAACTGACTTCAAAATAGAAGGAGGTTCTCAATTCGACTGTCCTTTTTTTTAATGTTTGTTACCTCATAACTCCGTCATTTATGAACCGATTCGAAAAAATCCCATATAAATTTCACAAAAGTCTGTTTAGTAATTCGGTGTTTGAATAAAAGAAACTGAAAAAAAGTCACCCACTTGTATATAAATGAAGTCGGTTTTCTTTTTAGTTTTTAAAACGTTATTATTTATCACATCATATAAGTGGCAATTCGGTTGGTTCATTTCTAAAATTAGGAATTGTCTAAAATATATATAGTTAGTCATAGCATTTGTAAAACCAATTCGGTTGGTACCATCTAACTAAATTAGGAACGCTTAATTAAGTTACATAAAATTAAATTAGGATAAATTGGTAGCAGCAGAATACCAAAGGTTAAATTGACAGTTCAAAACCTAATTTTAGCTAAAATTAGTTAGGTTGGTGCCAACAGAATTGAGGCTATTGTGTCTTGATGTAAGTATAAAGGAAAGTCCCAAGTTTTCTATATTGCGTTAGCATTTTTCAAACAACCGCATCAATGCAATTGGCTTATCAAATCCATCAGACCCATCTTAGGTAGAAGTTACATTCCGTAATTTCATACCATGAAATCTACTATCGAAATAATATTGCGTTTTCAATATGTTCCCATGCACCTATGAGCGGCTTTTTCTTTATTAGATGGACAAGTTTTAAAGGTCGATGATATCATCTCTTGTTATATATTCTATGGATTCATTATGATTCCGGTTTTCTAATAAAGTTGCGGTTTAGCATTATGATGTCAGTCAGTGATCATCGCTGATTGGCCAGAAAGATTAGATACATAACCTTGTTCAAATAAATTGTATTTAAATTACTTTTCAGGCGTTGAATAATACATTTCATTTAGCTTCGTATCTCGCATTTATTGAGCAGTTATAATTACGTTTTAAAAACTAAAAAGACAACCGACTTCATGTTTAAAAAATCAAATTGTTAAAATTTCGTTTCATCCAAGTGAATGACAATTTTTTTTCAGTTTTATTGATTTAAAAACCTAACCGATATTTATGAAATTGATATGGAACCAATCGGGAAGTATATCCTTTCACATGTTTTTTTTTCAAATCGGTTCATAAATGACGGAGATATGAGGTAACAAACATAAAAAAAACAGTCGAATTGAGAGGTTAATAAAAATGGGACTATCCAAAGCCCACTGTGTTTGGCCTAGGCTTTTGTCAAGATAAAAAGCTTGTCGCAAACATCGCCTGAGTTAATGCATGTTTAAAACACCTGAAGTGCCATTCTCTAGTTGTAAACCCCGGTGTGCACTGCTAGACACATGACGGAAACAGATGTTTCGTGTGCACTCGGCCGAGACGCGAGCGACATCTGGACACGGGGCTATATGGCCGAGAGTGTTATTTGAGTGGGATAATTGTTTCGGCATTCTGGATACAATCGTTTAGATGCAGAATGCCGTTGCACCAATGAGATCACAAGGGCACACTAATTCCTACTAGGTCATTCTTATATTATACATGGGTGATAGAAGTCTACAGCTTCGTTTAGAAGGTGCCAGTGCCAACCACCACAGTGCCGATTTTCTGACTTCAATCAGTATTGTGCAAGTATTGAGATGTGTTTAGGTTCCAAGGGCACTCGAGCAAGTGAAATTACTGGGCAAACAGACAAAAGAACTTTGTCTATGGAAGGCAACGAGCGTGTGATATTTCCTTGTATTGCAAGCATCATAATGTTACGGTAACCTGTCTGGTAGGCTGTATTCTTGTTTACTGGCTCTGGTGTATAAAAGTCACTAGCTGTTAACCGTGACTTCGAACGCGTATGCTTAAAACGTTTTTTTTATTTTTTAAAGGAATGCATTCTGTGCATCTAAAAACATCTCGTAAGTCGCCTATTTTAGCCCCTTCGGGAATTATTTTGCAAAAACGTTGAAACACTTATTTTTTTATTTGTTAATAAAAGCCTAAATATGAATTCCAGATCCCGAACTTAAGGAAACATGAGTTGCCCAAACACACTTTCATGCCCTATTTTACCCCTTCATGTTGGTTTTTTGAGACAAAACGTAGCCTATGTTCTTCCCCCGAATGCAATACATCTTCTTACCAAATTTCATCAAGATCCGTTCAGCCGTTTAGCCGAGAAAACGTAACAAACAGACAGAGACACTTTCGCATTTATAATATGTACTAGCTGGTGCCCGCGACTTCGTCTGCGCAGGATTAGTACTTCGTGTAATTCGGTTTTTGCAGCGCACGGCAGAATAGCTCGCAGATGGCATATTTTTTTCCACTTACTTGACACTTATCGTTATATTTTGGACTATTCACACAATATCTTTATGAATATACCTATGTGTTATTCTGATGTATAAGCTATATTATTGTAAAGCTTCATTAAAATCCATTTAGTAGTTTTTGCGTGAAAGAGTAACAAACATACATACAAACTTTCGCGTTTATATTAGTAAGATAAGATAGTAATATTACTATAGATAGCCAATTACTGATCTCTGGTCAATAGTTTAGGGCCAAGACATTGTTGTCTCTGTAGAAATGTAAAAATCAGTTTTTAACTGGGGTCGGGATGGGGTTTCATCATGACGTTAACAAGACTCCGATGTCGCCATGTCTCGCCTGAATAGTTCTGACGACACTCCTGAACAGATGTAATGATCCGAGATAATCAAATTTGTATATTGGTAAATGTTCCTTTCTTGATTAAGATATAATCCGCGGACCTATCAAGGTTCTTTTAAATTTTAAATTATATTGAAATTGATGCCAACATAACAGTGTCAGGTTTTTTATGCTAGGCAACCAATAAATTAATAATCCCGAACGTTTCACACAACATCATCTGGCCCCAAAGTAAGCAGAGCTTGTGTTAAGGGTACCACATGACTGATACTTAATTTTTTTTTTGTAATTACATACATATTATACATAGAAATACGCAAGCCCGAGACAAATACTTGCAGATCATACAAACATTTGTCACGCGGCGTGAATCGAACCGGCAACTTTTTGCGTCACAGTCGGGCCTTGCTCACTACGCAACAGCGGTTAAAAAAACAGAAAAATAAACGGTTTTTGGCATACCTCACCTACATGGGGCAGATTTTTGTATCATTTTACTACCTCATCGTGTGGCATATAGTTGGATTGGGTTTTTTATGATACTATGAGTTTTCATTTACTGTTTTTCCATATAGATATTCGTTTGTAAAATATTAAGCTTTAAATTGGCAATTTTTATAGTCAGTGTCGCCATCGTCGTCTCCTCCTGCTGTTTGGAGAAACCCGAAATGTTTTACAAAATTATTGGATATATAATGAAATTAACAAGGTAATTATTATGGATAGTAAGGCTTTACTAGATTTTGAGTATCAGCCTGATTTGTAAATCTAAAAAAAAAACAAAAAGGCCCGTTACTTTTTTACTATGCTTATTAAATGGCGTTGAATTGGTTTGGGAGCTGACCACTACTCGGAAGCCAATGCTGATCACTACGGTGCGTGCTCACATGCGCTTGTTTAATTTATTATTCCACTAGCTGACCCGGCCACGCGTTGCTGTAGCTCAGTAGTTCTAATACGTTAACCTATATACCCTAACCTCTAAAATTATCAGTGTTTCTCTACTATATTGTATATGTATTATACATATAAACCTTCCTCTTGAATCACTCTATCTATTAAAAAAAACCGCTTCAAAATCCGTTGCGTAGTTTTAAAGATCTAAGCATACATATGGACAGACAGACAGCGGGAAGCGACTTTGTTTTATACTATGTAGTGAAATAGTCTAAATTAAGCATGTACGTGGATTTCTACATCATTTTACCACCATTCTTTCAAAGTTACATAGGTAGGTAACTCTCAATACAAGCAGCCATGTCCTAGCATTATTGAGCAATTTTCTCTCTGTTAGGCAACGAATATTGCATTTCTATATGCGCTATTGCATTATGAGCACTGATGTTTAATAGTGCTTACAGTCAACACTTTCCATTACTTATCATCGCTCATTTATTATTGGGAAAGTGGATTCTATAGGGGCAGCGATAACACAATTCTTTTCATTCAAAGCTCCTCAGCGTGAAATCGATCTTGATAAGAAATCAGCTCACTGTGCATATTAAATTAATTTGCAAATCCGAAAGACTCATTATTTTATTTTAATACAAAGTTGGTTTTTATTTAATTTTTTGCTATTATTAGTATGACATAAGTATTATTAAAGAACAAAGAAGAAGAAGCAGGACCTGATACTCGACAGTAATTAACGTCTTTTCAACTATTAGCAATTTCTTGTACGACTTCTTATTAGAAGAAGACAGTCAAAGGACAATGCACTGGTCGAGTGGTCGCGTGCTTACAAACAAACTGTTAAACGGCGTCCATTATTGTTTTCATAACAATGCTAATGCTACCTGTGTAATTTGCTAGATTGCCTCGTGCTGCGCCGCCAGCAGCTACACCTGCAATTGAAGACGAGTTCGCTTCCTTCCGATTAGAGATGGGAAAAACTGTGCGATTTTTTTGTATATTGAAAATAAATAGCATTGTTATTGTATTCGGGTCTGGGTGTTTCTATGTATAATGTATATGTATTTACAAAAAAGTATATAAGAGGTATGTTAGTCATGTGGTACCCATAACACAAGCTCTGCTTACTTTGGGGCCAGATAAAGCTGTGTCAAATGTCCGGCGTTATTATTATTAATAGTGGTCGCCCACTAGTCGAAATTCATACCAGATTGAATTAATCAGATCATAATTTTATTATAATTAAGGTATTCATTATGCTTAATTAAAAAAATATAGCATTCTGCACTCCTTCTCTATATAAACTATATGTGTGCGTAATTTCATACTCCTCCGTCCGCGCAATTTTCGTAAAAAGGGGTAAGTACTTACAAAGTGTTTGCTTCTCGTATTCATCATCATTGGCCTACGTTCATCTGTTGAAGATGATTTAGGTGGCGTTAGTCAAGTTACAGAGCAGTTAATTGTTATTGAAAACATTCGTTCATGATCCACTCCAGCAAGCTGAGGTGGGTGAAGTTTCCTCTCCACTGACGTCACTCTGCCTGGGATTCTGTTTGATAGCGCGTATTAATATACATATAGACAATAATAAAAATAGTTCACTTAGTTTATCTGGCACATCAAATTAAGCGATACAAATCCTTACTAATATTATAAACGCGAAAGATTGTATGTATGTTTGTTACTCTTTCACGCAAAAACTACTGAATGGATTCTAATGAAACTTTACAATAATATAGCATATACATCAGAATAACACATAGGCTATAATTTATAAAGATATTGTGTGAATTGTCCAAAATATAACGATAAGTGTCAAGACAGAAAAAAATCTGCCATCTGCAAGCTATTCTGGCGTGCGCTGCAAAAACCGTTAGAATTGCTCGAAGTACTAATCCCGCGCAGACGAAGTCGCGGGCACCAGCTAGTACAGTTATATAACAAAAAATCGTACCACAGGTTAGCTTTTGACCCCGGTTAAAGGCTTTTCACACCTAGTGTCCCGCACCAACGGAATCACAGAATTTAGCCAGACGGTCTCTTTCACACCTAGTATCCCGCACCAACGGAATCACAGGATTTAGCCAGACGGTCTCTTTCACACCTAGTATCCCGCACCAACGGAATCACAAGATTTAGCCAGACGGTCTCTTTCACACCTAGTATCCCGCACCAACGGAATCACAGGATTTAGCCAGACGGTCTCTTTCACACCTAGTATCCCGCACCAACGGAATCACAAGATTTAGCCAGACGGTCTCTTTCACACCTAGTATCCCGCACTAACGGAATCACAGGATTTAGCCAGACGGTCTCTTTCTTAATACTAAAGCTAATAATTATGTATTGAGTACGTGATTCTCAAATCGTGGAAAACTGGAACTTGGAATATTACAAAATAGTTTCTCCTTACGGCTTGCATGCGTTGTATGTAAGGAGTTAGCCTATATGGAATTCCAACTCACTTTCTAGTTTCATACAAATTTGCAAATCGTTGCAGCGTGGTTAAACCACAAACAAACATACCAACATTCAAACTTCTAATGTTTCGCATTTAATAAGCAGAATATATCAGTTTCTAGGTTATCAAAACCTAGGTATTACCTACCTACTATATGAGATCATTTACAGAGGCTTTTAACAATAATATAATAATTGCGTTTTAAAAACTAAAAAGACAACCGACTTCATGTATAAAAAAAATTATCTAAATTTCGTTGAAATATTTTTTCAGTTTTTTTGATTTAAAAACCTAACTACTGAACCCATTTTTATGGAATTTACATGGGACAAATCGGAAAGTATATCCTTTCACATGAAATCAGATTTTTTCAAATCGGTTCATAAATGACAGAGTTATAAGGTAACAAACATTAAAAAAAACAGTCAAATTGAGAACCTCCTTTTTTGAAGTCGGTTGATAATAATAATATTGGTAGAATGCATACCTACAACATAATCTAGCCCCAAACTAAGCATAGCTTGTATTATGATGACCAGATGATTGGAAGAAAACTTATATATTTAAAAATACATACATATGATACTTTATAATACCCAGATACAGAACAAACACCTATGTTCATCACACAAATGTTTATTCTGGGAAGGAATCGAACCCTCAACCTACAGCGCAGTAGGCAGGGCTGTAGTAATAAGCTGTATTCAAACATTCGTAAGTTTATTTATACACGCGCAGTTTCTAATTTATTTTTTTGGCCTCTGCTAAAGAGTTACGGTCGCGGTCTAATTCAGATCTATGTAACTAAAAGTTGCTTTTGTTTAAGTGAGGCAAATGAAAAATATCCGTTAATATCGTCTTTTAGAATTTTTTCTCATCACTAATTCCGATCCGCTTGGGTTGCTTGAAAGCCGATCAAGGTAATCAAAACGTTGCAGATCTGAGTTCTATGTTTTTAGTTCGTAATCAAATTGAATTGCTGGATTAGTGATTACGTTTAAAAACTAAAAAGACAACCGACTTCATGTATAAAAAAGCAAAATGTCAAAATTTCGTTTTATCCAAGTGGATGACATATTTTTTCAGTTTTTTTGATTCAAAAACCTAACTACTGAGCCGATTTTTATGAAAGTTATTTGAGACCGGGAAGTATATCCCTTTACGCGAAATCAGATTTTTTCGAATCACTTCATAAATGATGGAATTAAAGTCAAAGTCAAAAGATACTTTATTCAATACAATCACAAGGATCACTTTGAAACGTCTTACATACTAGGTGAATTTAGGTGCCAATTCATCCTAACCCAAGCCCGAGAAGAACTGGCAAGAAAATCGTTTTGGTCCTAGCGCTTTTTTACATGATCCATCTTATAACTACCTTAACTACGAAATACTAATACAAGAGAGTCAATACATTTCAAGTGTGTCGGTTAACTGTGTGAAGGCAGAGCGACATGAGACCATGCATTCTTATGAGGTAACAAACATTAAAAAAATACAGTCGAATTGAGAACCTCCTCCTTTTTAGAAGTAGGTTGAAAAATGACATTCTCGTATCAATAACAACGCCACACATAGGCAACAACAGTCGTACTTGATATTTACTATTGATTTTCCAACAATAGAGATGGCATCATGAAGGTCAAAAGTGAGTCATTCATTTCTTCGTAGTTACCATTTACCGTACCTATTTAATTAACTATGGTGGTACCTACGCAAGGCTTGGCTAGCTATGTCAGTGTTTCACTGGAAGCTTCATAAATTTATAGTTAGTTCTTAAGCTTTGTCGAAGTCAAAGAATTTAGGACATCCTCCTACTTAACCTTATTTTATTTTTTACAACACATTACAACACTGAAAAAAAAACAACAGCAAAAAAATATTTTTTGAACCGGGTTGCTACATAAACGGCTTGAATTAATATAAATTAAATATTGAGCAAACTAAAAGTAATAAAGAAAACGAAAGTTTAACAATGAACTTATAGTTTTTCGAAATTTTATACTCCTCCGTCCGCGCAATTTTCGTAAAAAGAAGTACAAAGGCTTTGCTTCACGTATTAATATATAGATTATGCAAATTTTCTAATGTTTAGTTGTTATTCTGTTATTCGTGGCGGTGACAAATCCAACAAATTAGAAATCATGAAAATCGGTCAAGCCGTTCTCGAGTTTTAAATGGTGTAACTAACACGACGATGTATTATACCTATACTAGCTGCTGCCCGCGGCTTCGCACGCGTGGTACCTACATAGTTCTCCAAGGTCCCATCTATCTCTATACCAAAATTCATCGAAATCGGTCCAGCGGTTTAGGCGTGAAAACGTAACAAGCAGACAAGAGTTACTTTCAGATTTATAATATTAGTGAGATTAGATATACATATTATTATTAAAAAAAAACCTTCCCATTAAATATTTATGATTTCCTAAAATTTTCTTTCAAAAAATTTTCTCAACGCAGCTTTTCACCTTTAAAAATGAAAACAGAAAAAAAATGAAATTAAATAAATGTATATTGACACACACACACAGATACAAGTAACAATAACATAGCAGGTACACAGATAACAGTCCAACCAAACTAATTAACTAACTAATACTAAACCTACGTGTACCCACCTTGTTCTAAACCTAGTCTGCGTTTGTCAAAGCACAGTCTCAGCTTTATGCTATTTCACACAGTGCCAAATAGCGCTGGTTTTCAGACTGCTGACTGTTAGGTTTTTAAAGGTTAAACTAAAGAATTCTACTCGTAAAGACCTTACGTTACGTTCACACTGGTCCCTTACCTTGGCTCGTACAAAGGTTAAAACCTCGAATTTACCCCGGACCGATCGGCGATAACATGGCATGAGAATTTTTTGTCGAAAAACCTTTTTGAGCGCGCGAGGTCGTCGCCTCGTGGACAACGGTCGACCTAGCCGCTTGCCTGCATTGTTGGAAACGCTACATCATGTTCTATCCTACTAGAATGAAATTCGTTTACCGGGACATTGAACTGAGATACATTTGGTTCATGAATTTATATACTAATAATCTAAAGATTTATTGTTTGTTTGTAATGGATGGAAAACCAATGAAATGAATGAAAAACTACTTAACCGATTTTTTAAATCTTTTACATATAAATAGCTTTATTATCAGCGAGTTACATGGGATGTAGGTATTTAAAAAAAAACGCGTGCGTCTCGGGACGCCCGACAGAAGTGATAACTTAAACTAATCTAACTAGCGCTGTGGATTAGAGAGAGAGAGAGAGAGAGAGAGAGAGAGAGAGGAGAAGCCTGCTTACCGCTGCCGTATGCGTGAGAGACTGGGAAGCCAGACAGACTGGCGCCGTAACGCGTTACGTAACGAAGCGCTTTACCCTCCCATAAGTTGTCACTTCAAAAAATGTTGATCCTACGAATATTTCAAGGTTTTGAAACCCAAGGTATCAAAAAATTGCCTATTAAAGTCATTTTGGTGATACATATAATAATCTATTATAATGTTTATAGCACTCATTACCCACAAAAAAGTCAGACCCACAAACATTTATTTGGTAAAATTGCACACGTGCGAAACCAAACGAGCGGGTCTCAAGTATCGCATAAAACAAATATTCGCGTGAATCAGTGATCATACCATGACTTTGATGTTTGTATTACGGATTGATAAAATCATCTGCTAGTATTGTTTTCATAACTTCAGCTTCCGTTTGGCGATGTTTTACATGAGAATACTGGAATAACATTCCAGTGCACATTCCAGCGCATAAATTTTTCAGCTACCGACCGGCGGGTGCGGGCTACGTAGACAGAGACAGATAGAGATTCTCGGTACATCTTATAATCACGTACTACCTGATGTGACGCAAAGATCTTTGCTTTATTCATTGACTAGCTATTTCCCGCAGCTTTGCCCGCGTGGTAGCTAAAAAGTAGCAAGATAATAATTGAACGAACGAATGTTTCGGAAAAATTACAAAGCAGAATCGTGATTTACACGGTTTCACCGTTATCCCGAGTGAATTTTTTGAAGCTTTCTTAGCGAGCACTTACGGCCCTAGAGGAAGCTGCACCAAATTTCATTCCAATCCGTTCGTTGGTTTCTGAGATTTCGTGATGAATGATAGTATTATATAGTAGTGATAGTATTAGACAAATGTATAATAGATATTAAAATGACAAGAAAATAAAGGCGAAAGTTTGTGAGTGTGTGAGTGTGTATGTTTGTTACTTCTTCACGTCTAAACGGCTGGAGCGATTTTAATAAAATTTGGTATGGAGTTAGCTGACACCCTGTATTAACACATAGGCTACGTTTTACTGCAGGGAAATATCTTTTTTTTGTTTGTTACCGCGGGTAACACCGCGAGGCACAGCTAGTAATTACATAAATACTAACAAAAACAAGTAATTAAATAAATAAATAATGCCCGGCATTTCACACACCATCATCTGGCTCCAATGTAAGCACAGCTTGTGTTTACAGACACCACATGACATGATATGATATATACTTACTACTTATACACTTTTTTATTTGTAA
This sequence comes from Lampropteryx suffumata, assembly GCA_948098915.1. NCBI lineage: Eukaryota > Metazoa > Arthropoda > Insecta > Lepidoptera > Geometridae > Lampropteryx > Lampropteryx suffumata. Next base: position 2,701,865 of record OX402562.1, read on the forward strand.
ATACATAGATATTATATCATTAAACATTTGTCCTGCGGCGGGAATCGAACCCGCAACCTGCGCCTCAGGTCAACCACAAATTAACAACGACAACGACAAAAGTCGTTACAAATATATTGACGATAAATTCAGCCTAAAAACATTAATCTTCAAAAACTTGAATTCATAGAAAATGAATCGCGCTATTATAATGTTACGCCAAGATTGAGTAATAAACATACATCGACACAAACTTTCTCACTTATAAATAAGTAGTACTTAACTTATAATTATAAATTGAACAACATAAGACATTATGTTCGTACATTGTTTAAAAGACATAACTTCCGACACGCTCTACGAAGCGACAGAGCGACGTCTACGAATCCGTAGCGGTCGAAATAGGTGTAAATAATATATTTTGTAACCGACTCCAAAAAGGAGAAGGTTCTCAATTTGATATTTTTTTATATTTAACTAGCGACCCGCCCCGGCTTTGCACGGGTGCATGCCGATGCTAAATATACTACAGACTGTCTTTATATACAACGTTATCTAAGAGAATAACATAACCTAAGAGATAGACATATACCATCGCGGACTTTTATGTAGAACTTTTTAAGATGTACAATAATGTAGTACATTATTTAGATCTATCTCGTAGGGCTCAGCCAACATAAGCAATGTATGCGCAAAAAAAAATTATTTACGACATCACATTAGAAACTTCTAAAACGATCAGTGATTCTCTACTATATTATCCATGTATTATACATATAAACTTTCCTCTTGAATCACTCTATCTATTAAAAAAACCGCATCAAAATCCGTTGCGTAGTTTTGAAGATCTAAGCATACATAGGGACAGACAGACAGCGGGAAGAGACTTTGCTTTATACCATGTAGTGATTAACTCGGTTTTCTTTTTAGTTTTTAAATCGTAAATATTGTTCTTTGTATTTGACGACCTCTGTGGCGCAGTGGGCTAAGGTCTTTGGGACTTTGGGGCCAGATGATGCTGTGTGAAATGTTCGGGATTATTTATTTATTTATTTATTCTTTCTGGTTGGACATACGCACGCACGATTCCATAGTTAAAGATTTAACAGGATCAACGTAGGCGTAGATAAAAAACACGAAAAGCAAGTTTTTTATAAAAACCTAACTAAAAAATAAATACTACATTAGTAACTGTAATTATTTTCCAAATCATTAAACATCAATTCCTGCCTTATCGTCTATAGACTGAAAGTTTATTAAATTAAATTAAATTAAATTCGCATTTTCAAAATTATTTCTCGGCGTCTGGTTGATACGTTGCATGACCCAAGAGCTGGCTCCTATCTGGCTCAGCGTATTGGCATTGCCATTCAACGTGGTAATGCCGCCAGTATCTTGGGAACGCTGCCCTCTGGCAGTGATCTGGATCAGTTGAGCTATCTATAGATCATTTTAAATGGTCCTTTGCTAGCTCAACTGTTTCACGTGTATTTTATATTATTGTATATTATTTTTGTAATTATTTCTGTAAATAAATTAACTTATTATAATAACTATTATAATTAATCTTATTTTGCAAATTGAATAATAGAATAATCTCATAAACTTAATGTATTGTCATCGGTCCTCGATAAATCTACGAAGTTTGAATGGAATCTGACCGTTTGATGTGGCTCAAAATCAAGTCCAAAGGAGTCAGTTACTAACATACAAGTGAAGGATAGGATAGGATACATTTCGGAGAATGTGCCCAGGAATTACATGATCTGATTCCACCATCTCCTTTTCACAACAGAACAAGCAGACGTACCGCTCAATACCATCCATACCTTGTCAACCTACCACCCTTACGAACAAAGCGCTTTGCTTCCACATTTATAATACGTACAGCCAAGGATTGGAATGCTTTCCGTCGTCTGTCTTTCCTGAAAACTACAATCTAGGTCTCTTCAAGTCTCGAGTAAATAGGCGTCTTCTAGACCTGCGTGCCCCATCGTCGGCCACATCGTCGCTTAACATCAGGCGAGATCGTGGTCAAACGTAGGGTTATCGATTATTAAAAAAAAAAGCTAATATAAAGCGTGTATAATAGTTAGACCACAAGTATCCGCCTGCCTACTTTATACCGAGTAATGTAAATACTTGCAATTATAAGCTTAATAGGTTTATAACGATGGCAACAATAGAATTTCGAGTTCTTTTCGCATTAAAGCGTAATAAAAGAATATTAAGTTATCTTTTGGTTAATATGTTCAATTACACTTAATTTGTACCTTTCACAATTATTCATTCATAGCGCAGCAGCACCTGCATAGCAGCAGGTAATTTTTAACATCCTTACTAATATTATAATCGCAAAAGTTTGTATGTATATTTGTTACTCTTTCACGCAAAAACTACTGAATGGATTTTAATGAAACATTACAATAATATAGCTTATACATCAGAATAACACATAGGCCTATTCATAAAGATATTGTGTGAATTATCCAAAATATAACGATAAGTATCAAGTAGGTGAAAAAAAAAAATGCCATCTGCAAGCTATTCTGCCGTGCGCTGCAAAAACCGAATTACACGAAGTACTAATCCTGCGCAGACGAAGTCGCGGACACCAGCTAGTACATATTATAAATGCGAAAGTGTCTCTGTCTGTCTGTTTGTTACGTTTTCACGGGTAAACGGCTGAACGGATCTTGATGAAATGTTGTAAGAAGATGTATTGCATTTGTTTTAAAAAAAACAACTTGAAGGGGTAAAATAGGGGATGAAAGTTTGTTTGGGCTATAATTTTTAAAGATATTGTGTGAATTGTCCAAAATGTAACGATACGTGTATTGTATTCTGGTATGGTATGTATTCTGGCGTGCGCTGCAAAAACCGTTAGAATTACACGAAGTACTAATCCTGCGCAGACGAAGTCGCGGGTACCAGCTAGTAATTTATAAATTAGTCCTTAAGTACATGTTATTACTTATTAGCCAGCTCCATGGCGAAGGCCGAGTGAACGTAACTGAACATAAAACGTTGGTTCAGTAGCCCGCACGGCCAGGTCGGCCAGTGACGCACTCACGGCCATGGAATCCATACCACACAAAAAACTGAAACACATCCGCTTAGCTTAATGAGATTACTCGCAAACTCAATATTCATTGTTCTGCATGTAGGAAGTCGAGTAGGTACATACGTGGCGAATTTAATACCTACGGACACGAAGACAATGGAAATGCTGGCAAATAACTAAATAAATAATGCCGGACATTTCACTCAGCATCATCTGGCCCCAAAGTAAGCAGAGCTTGTGTTATGAGTACCACATGACTGAAATACTACTTAAATACTATATTTTTTTAATACATACATATTATACAAGACCCGAGACAGGTACTTGCAGATCATACAAACATTTGTCTCGCGGCGGGAATCAAGCCTTTTGCATTTTAGTCGGACCTTGGCCCACTGCGCCACAGAGGTCGTCAATATAGAAAGCTTGGGAATTTACGAGAAACTATTTAATTAGGAAGTACTTAAGGATACCAACTTTGTAGAGGGCGATCGGTGCTTTTCTGGAAAATGCACATACCATCTTTCAAGTAACGTTCATACCTACTATAAGGATAACACAAACACACCAACGGAGGACCGTTGGTTTCATCGAATGATGTTGCAAGGCCATCCCCACAGACAGGGATGTGTATTCTCGGCATGATTCATCCTTAGGATCGTTCTAAATGTTTCGGTTGGTACCATTTAACTAAATTAGGAACGCTTAATTAAATTATATAAAATTAAATTAGGATAAGTTAGTAACAGCAGAATACCAAAGTTTCATTTGACATTTGATTTCATTTTATTCTAAACCTAATTTTAGCTAAAATTAGTTAGGTTGGTGCCAACCGAATTGAGGCCAATGTCTAAACGGCAAGCTATACGGGCGCTACCAAATCCCTAACAGAGATTTGCTCCGTATTTCTGTTAGAAGTGCGTTGAATCTGTTGTACTTAGGTATAACCGTTACGTTTTTCTGAAATCCTACAGCTTCAAACTCCTACATCTAGTTACTATGGTAGTTCTTTAACCCTGCAGACTGTGAAGCTTTGGAATGACCTCTTGTCTCCATCCGGTATGATAAATCCTTACCTATATTCAAAAACTTGGTATACCATTATTATCTCACATCCCTCTCAAGATATATATTTAGTTTGTATGTTTTTATGTATTTATTTTTATTAATGTGTGTGTATGTAGTATTAAGTTATATAATTTACAATTAGTGTAATATACGCCGCGACGTCCACTCTACTTTATACGATCCTTTCTATCCAAAGGGTGCCAGGAAGAGATCGCTCTCATCGATCTTTCATCGATCTTTCATCTTTCATCGCGATATGGCTGCCCATTGTACAACTTAAATACAACCTTAAATATAATGGAATATTGTGTTTTATTCTAGTATTCTATTCAATTCTACAAAATAATTTAATCAATTCAATTCTAAAAGTTACTAAACTAGGCACACTTAATAAAGCCGACACTGTAGGTACCAATAACATTCACATGTTTAAATTACAAATCACATGGCGTTTTTCCGCGCTGTCTCTGTGAGAAAAATGACGGCTGTTCTCCTATATTTCCTCATGCGTTGCGAGCTGTTACTATGTCGCAATTATTTGTGTGCGACACAACACAATCCTGTGTGTAGTACTGACCGATTCTATTTCTACCAATATTATAACCGTGAGAGTTTGTGTTTAATCCAGTGAATGTATTTCAATCATAAACAGCAGATGAGTATGGAATTAGAAGTAGATATTTTGACACACTTTTTTTGTTTGTAAGGAACTTGATCGATTTATTTATTTAAGAATATCTGTTTAGCCATTTGGAGATCATCTTTTATAGTTAATGAGGGATATGAGCAACTTCCACAGGTCTGTTCGATATGAAATTTGGTATTTTGTTACCAAAGTTAAAGTTAACGTTACCATGCTCTTGCAGCATCACCTCCAAATTCTGCAGGATAGGTACCTAACTTACAGACATATCGTGTTTGGGATCATTAGAATTGTCTCAATGAATTATAGACAAACTTTTTTTTTGTGTTAGGGGGTTTTAATCGACTTCAAAAAAGGAGGTTCTCAATTTGGATTTATTTTTATGGGCTCAAACTTAATTCAATGCAGTCCGTTTTCTTTTTAATTTTTAAAACGTAATAAGTTTCTAATTTATACAGGTGACATGCTTCCTATTACTGTCTAAACTATATGAAGCTAACTGCAGTCCATATGTAGCAGTAACACTCTCATTGTCATTTCTCAATAAAACAGACCCACCGGTTATATTCAATAAGCTTGGATGCAATGGCTTTTTTGTCACAATGCTTTTTCACAGCGTCATAATAGATTGCAGGCCTGTTGTGGTTGACCGCATGATTAGATTGCGTGTTCCTTATCGCTGATGATGTCTGGATTACGTCTGGGAAGTAGATCGATTTAAGTCTACAGCTGTATTTGGGGAAAAATCAGCTGCTACTGTATGATGAAAGAAAAATTCTCGGGTAACTGGTTGTTATTTCCAGTTTACTTTTTGTGCTTGTTAATTAATTTTATTTTCTTCGTTTTCTTACTTCTTTTTCTTCTTCTTTGTTTATGGCATGTGACATAGTTATGTCAATTTTGCCAGTGTCAAGTGTTTATTTTTGTTTATAGTATAGTTTGTTTGTAAAAGTCTTAGTCGATGTCAATTGTCAATTCTATACTCGAAAACGGCTGGCCGATTTGGAAAATTCTTTTTTTGTTTGAAACGGTATATTTTACAGGTGGTCCCGTATCAATTTTATCAAAATCGGTCGAGCTGAAAAATCAACGAAAATCTAAAAATTGACTTCGATACCTCGCTGTCTCATTGGAGCGTTGCGTTTATTTGGCCTACCCATATTATAATATAAAAAATACTACTAAAAAATACTATCTACATTCCACTAAAAATGTATTATAGGCTCAAATTTCATTCAATGAAGTCGGTTTCTTTTTAGTTTTTAAAACGTAATTATTCATTTTAAAAGTCGCGAACGGGACAGCTAGTGATACCATATAAGTTGTGTTGTTTTTTTACAGTTAATAGTTTTTTGTTATAGTTTATGCACCAGCCTGCCTTATGTTACTCTTTTTTGTTATGTTAAATGTTATGCATGTAGTGTTTACCTATAAATGATTGTACAATCAGCATGAACCTGTAAGTACATTGGCCTCAATTCGGTTGGCACCAACCTAACTAATTTTAGCTAAAATTAGGTTTTGAACTGTCAAATTAACCTTTGGTATTCTGCTGCTACCAACTTATCCTAATTTAATTTTATCTAACTTAATTAAGCGTTCCTAATTTAGTTAGATGGTACCAACCGAATAGGTTTTACAAATGCTATGACTAACTAAATATATTTTAGACAATTCCTAATTTTAGAAATGAACCAACCGAATTGCCACCAATTGTGTACACTTATTGTAATATATTAAGTACTTTATAAAAAGTTGTACGAAGCATCCATCTATTTAATCTAATCTATATATTATTTTGCTTATTGTTACAGGTAAGACAAGAAGTGACGTACGTACTTTGAATGAGGTAACGTTTCTAAGTAAATATCTGTTATAAAAACAAGAATTCTTTCGTTCTAACATTGTTTGAATCAGCTGAATTCATAGTACCTACTACGGACGTAGGACTTAGTAGGTACACATTCTCATATATTTTTTTCTTTATATTTTTAGTGGACGATGCACACCAACATATAGCCACAAACTAAGCATAGCTCGTATTTATGGTGACCAGATGACTGATCTAGTATATCATTTATATACTTTTTTTGTAAATAAATTAATAATTCCGAACGTATGCAAACGTGATTGCCACATAACATAAATATAAACAAATAACAAATATATACATACTAGCTGCTGCCCGCGGCTTCGTACGTGTGGTACCTTCTTAAAAAGTAGCCAATGTACTTCTCTAAAGTCCCATATATCTCTACCAAAATTCATTAAACTCGATTCAGCGGTTTAGATGTGAAAACGTAACAAACAGACAGACAGAGTTACTTTCGCATTTATAATGTTAGTTAGATTAAACAGAAAAACAACCAGACCCGAGACAAACATTTGCAGATCATATAAACATACGTCCCGCGGCGGGAATCGAACCCGCAAGCATTTGCGTCTCGGGTGATCCTTCGCCTACTGCGACTGCGTCAAAAATATACTGTCATGTAAAACAACTTGAAACGAATTGTTATATTTTATCGAACATAATACTTGAAGAATGATCAAAACCATATTCGATATCTTACAGTATGTTGGTGTGTCACGTAGCTACGGTAAAATATTTTATTTTATTCTTCATTGCTCAATTTTCAATACAAAAGTAGGTCGAAATAACTGTAATGGTCAGTAAATATTTAAAGAGATGCTTGCGAAATTTCTTACGCATTGAACCTACTTCATTCTGATTTTTTTATACGAATATTAACAAAAATATACATAATAAAGACCTTTGGTTTCGTGTGAAGTGAATGTCTTGGTTCTAAAAAAATTTACATTATAATATTTCAGCTCAGTTGGTAGTAGATCTTCCACGCTGTAAGTTGAGGGTTCGATTCCCTTCCAGGATAAACATTTGTGTGATGAACTCATGTGTTTATTCCGTATCTGGGTGTTATAAAGTATCATAAGTATGTATTTTAAAATATTAAAGTATCAGTCTATAGGCTCAAATTTCATTTAATGAAGTTGGTTTTCTTTTTAGTTTTTAAAACGTAATTATTAAAATGTGCGGACGAAGTCGCGAACGGGACAGTATAATAACATTAACTAGATTAGTTCGAATGTGTACTTGCAATAATTACCCTTGAAGATCTGATTTCACAAAAGAACCAATATCAAGTTGCATTTTTGTTATTTAGTCTTTATAAGCAATTTGATATGTCTTTCCAAGGTTAACAAAACTTGTCTTTGTTTTTTAAAAGTGATGATATTTAAATTGAATTGCAGTATTCCTATTCTAAAAGGTTTTCATTGTCTGACAATCAATATACGCTAAGAGATCTGTTCTTCGGTGTCTTCCATCTCTCGCTAAGAGATGGAAGACACCGAAGGGTGTCTTCCACTCGTGGTCTACACGTGCACCAAATAATTCGCAGTCAAAGTCAAAAGACAAAGTAAAAAAACAATCAATACAATCACAAGGATCACTTTAAAACGTCGTACATACTGGTGAGTTTATGTGCCGATTCCTCCTAACCGAGGAGAAGAGAAATGGCAAGAAACTCGTCCTGGTACTAGCGCTTTTTTGTATGATCCATCTTATAACTACCTTGAACAACTAATACAAGATTACAGAAGTTATACATTGCAAATCTGTCAGTTAACTGTCTGAGAGTAAAGCAACATGAGGCCATGCATTCTTATCATATAGTAATTTATATTATAATACGATTTCTTCAAAAGTCTACCCTTTATACACCCTACCCTAACTATTTGCCCCTTAGTTTTTGACTATCTGCGACAAAACGCTTTTGACAAATAAACACCACTCAATAAATTGACGAAGCGCATGTGACCACCCACAGTGAAGGCACCAAAGTAATTAACCATAAGAATAACTAGTAGACAGTTCCAAAACACTACAACACTATCTAGTTATCATTATAAAATAATTTTTGTATCATGATGAAATAAATAATGCCTGACATCTCACTCAGCGTTATCTAGCCCCAAACTAAGCAGAGCTTGTATTGTCACATGACTGATACTTATATACTCTTTTCAAATACTTACTTGTATTTGTTTACTGTTTATGTATAAACAACACAAAGACTCGAGACAAATACTTGCACATTATTCGTCTCGACGTCGTCAACATTCGTCTCGCGGAGGGATCGTTTCCCGCAACCTTTTGGGTCTCAAGCAGGCCTTTGCTCATTGCGCCACAGAGGTCGTCGATTATTTTTAAGGTTTACATATCAGACCATTACTCATAATGTAATAAAGCCTGAATAACCGTGATAACTTAACTTATGACTTCATAATTATATGCTACAACTTTAAAAACCCTCTGAATTTAGGCGGACAGATATACAGACAGACTGTCAGTATAGACATAGCGAAACAAATTGTTCTTTGTAGACTTCAGCACTCTAATAAGAATGTAGCAGGCTTTACATACGCCACTGTATGTCCAGACTTGAGTGTCGGTACCTGTTCACAAATTAGCATACAATAAGTCGCCCTTGATCGTGATATGTGGCCGAGACAGGTTGTAAATTACTCTAAGCAAAGATACGAAACAAGCAAATACCATGAGAAGATTAGGAGACAGTTATTATGGGACCGGAATAGCGGCAATATTCCCTATTGTACTGTCAGCTCAATTGGTAGTAGCTCTGCCTTCTGCGCTGTAGGTTGAGGGTGTAGGATGAGGGCTTCTCTCCCAGGTTAAAGTTTGTGTGATGAACACAGGTGTTTCTTTCCATGTCTGGGTGTTATAAAGTATCATAAGTATGTATTTAAAAAGTATATAAGTATTCTATCAGTCATCTAGTCACTATAATACAAGCTATTCTTAGTTTGGGGCTAGATGGTGTTGTGTGCATTGTCGACCAATATTTATTTACTATTTAATATGGTGCTGTAAGTCCCTATTTCCTGTGATTACGCCCTAACTTGAGAACGACTTAACTGATTCCATTAATGATTTTTTAAATGTTTTCTAATACTTTATAGAAGGTTCTTATGGAAAAAAAATAAGAAAATTGCGTAATTTACTACTTTTTATGAAGGTACTACGCGTGTGAAGCCACGGGCAGCAACTAGTAGCTGGTAAATATGACTTTAAATCTATTGCTATCTTTATTCAACTATATATAAATAAAAAGGACGCAACATAAACTTATCGAGTTAGTGACAAGTGAATCTACCCTACTTATGTTATAAATGTGTACTTTTGTGTGAATGTTTGTATGTCGATATGTTTATTTGTGGCTTACGCTGTAACTGCTTTGGATGGCACTTGGTACTAGATGTAGATTGTATCCTACTTTTTGAAGAGATAACTTCTTCTTATGGTAGGGTAAACCGCTTCGTTACATAACGCGTTACGGCGCCAGTCGGTCTGGCTTCCCTTTCTCCCATGCATACGGCAGCGGTAGGCAGGCTCCTCCTCTCTCACTCCAACCCACAGCGCTAGTTAAATTAGTTTAAGCTATCACTTCTGTCGGGCGTCCCGAGTCGCACACGTTTTTTTTATATTGGTACCTGCGACGCGTGCGAAGCTGCGAGCGGAAGCTGGTTATGTTATGAATAAACCTTACGCATTTCTTGGTTAATTATCTCAGTGTTTACTGCCACATATTAGCACACATATTAGAACTTGCATTATTTATCGTAGGTATTTAAGTGTGTCCGTTACAAGGACTTTGTGCTAGGCAATCATTATTGACAGCTGTCAAATAGCTCCTCATAGTGCAGTAAAATGCTATTGCATTTACCGCTAACCCTTTAAACACCCTGACATTTCTAAAACGCACCTGGCATTCGCCAGCATCTTGCTAACAATTTTCATTGTTGATCAAATGTCATGTGCACACCTTGACGGCACGTGTGACGGCAGCTGACACTTTTTGTCAAATTATTTCTTTTCGCATCTGACGTTTTAATTATTGTAGATCGTGTTTTAATGTTCATCTCCGGTTCCTAGTGTACAATCTGCTTTAGACAGCTGTTTACTATTATTGGTGTATAACGGTGTTCTTTATGCTCTGATCTCGTGTAAAGGGCTCTTGAGGGGCTGAGGGGCTGAGAGCACACGTTCCACCGTTGTTGCTTCCGGCCCACTTGGTGCTTCCGTTTCTGGAGCTTGTGTAGCTCGACATAAATCAATGCATAGAATTTTTAAATTTCTTCTGTCATGTCGTTTTTACATCATATTTGTGGTACCTACTGGTGTAGGTAGCCACATATATCCGAGCAGGACATCAGATAACCCATAGTACATGAGTTGCGGCAAGATAGATACACAAGTACGTGTGACATGGACTGCACCTGGGCACCACAATGGCACATGATCTGATTTGAAGTTTTGAACCATGGGAATAAAACTATCTGATCCGGAATCCGCCCTTCTGCAGCCTGTTTAAATTGGGTATCTATTTAAACTCTTACCCTTGGTTTATCTTGCTTCCGCTCTGCTGCATTGAAGATTTTATGAGAACACATTGTGAGGGTTCACTATTCGGAAGCTTTTTTATTCTTAACCGCAATATTTTGGAGGAAACAGCTGATAGTTTTTATACCACTTCCTTGTTATTTGCTATTGTGATTAAACGGAGACAATAAAGTTGGCCATTGACTAATACGAAGAAGAAGTGACCATGATCTTCAATCAGTGTGAATAAGTAAGGCTTGTTTCTTTTAAATGAGTTAATCTCATTCTTCTTTTACGTACCTATTCATAAATTAACTTACCAGAAGAGGAACACATACATAATGCGACAACTAACACATAATGCGGAGAATTATAAATATAGTTATTAGAAGATGAGACCGATTGCGGACATAGGACATTGTGGCCGCCCATCTCTTTCCTAAAATGGACGTTAAAAAACACTCCCAGATCTACTTGCCTGGTTTCTAAACCAATATTCGCATCAATTCATTCTCAGGTATAACTTTCCAACAAAGCCTGCCCAGGTCCGGCTGGCACGGCCTGACTCACTATGACATCAGCGGTTAGTCAGAGCCGCAATGACCTTTGGAGGAGCGATGAAAGCTCAACAGTTGCAGAAATACCAGTTTCCTTGACAAATTCAGTGAACTCTGTTTATTGTTTGCTATTGGCAAACATTTGGTCTTGTCTTTATTTGGACATTGAGGTCCCGTTGAACTCTGAACAGTTGAGGTATTATCTGAATTACTCATGTCAGTTGTTCCTGGTTAGATCTGACCTGATTGTCTGATTAGCCAAACAATAATAGATACTAATTAATTCATAGTATAACACTTCGTTAGTGGTTCATATTTTTTTGATCTAATATCATCTCTATATCATCATTAAATAGTATAAAACAAAGTCGCCTCCCGCTGTCTGTCTGTCCCGATGTATGCTTAGATCTTTAAAACAATGCAACGGATTTTAGTCCGGTCAATTTAGACATAAAAATAGTGGTCAAATAACCAAAATTCCCGGAAAGCCAAATATTGGTGGAGAGCTGGGGTTTACCATTACAAATAAAGTTTTAAAAGTCCCCAACGATCCTATGTGTGCTTCATAAGTTATTCGGGGTCAAAGGTCAAAATTTGAGGTTTTTTGGATTTTTTTCGAAAACGGTAGGTCTATCAAAAAAAAACCTCAAACCAAAGTTGTAGATCTTAAAATTCTCTACAAAAATAGTCCATATAATTTTTTTCCTTAGAGTTACCATTCGTGAGATATCGCGATTCTAAGAGTCACACTATACATGATATGCACATATAAGCCACGTATATACATATCAGGCACTTAAGATTTATTATTAATATTATTATTAATAATTAGAACGGCACAACCAATTACTCTAATTAAGCACATAGATAACAAATCGAAATAAATGTCACAGTAAGAAATAGTAAAAATCAGAAGTAAATAATTAGTGAAATGTTGTATACATGTCGATATTAATAATATAATGTCAGATTCCAAAGATATGTATATATACCTATCTGTGTCTCTTTTATATATACTATACTATCCTGAAAACATTTATTGAAAAGACAGTCAGTCCCTAACTGAATCCCCTCTAACCACGTGGACATGAAAAACATCTGGCTATTCTCTGTCTCTTTCTATTGTCCGTATTCGAAAAAAAAGATTTGACTGACGGCGCTAAAGTATTTACAGAAATTGATTCCAGGCCTCAAACAATAATTACAGAAGGAATTCGCTTTCTTCTTGCGGTTTATGGAGCTCCAAAAAAAATTACTTGCATTGATAAATACCGATACTTAACTTTTGTAAAAAATACGCGAAACAAGAAACAAGTACAACTATCATGTCTTCCTCCAACATCGGCATCTGCTATTCAATATTTGTATCGAGTATACCATCAAGTTCAAACATGGCTAGGCAATCAACTGAACCCAGAAGACTGGGGTTGGAAATTGATAGATAATACTCTGGAACCGATTAAAACTTTACTCCCACCACCTGCTCCAGAAAAACTCCTCAACACTATTTTTTGCAATTGCAAAAAAGGTTGTAGTGCCAAATGTGGCTGTAAAAAATTCGGGTTGCTGTGTTCTCCAGCGTGTAACAATTGCCAAGGTCAGTCTTGCTCAAATGTCCAGTTGAGTACAATTGAGGAAGATTCCTGTGATTCTAATGAAGAGACTAATGACTCAGCCACATTTGAACAATTTATGAACATCCAGCAAGAGGAAGAGGAAGAAGAAGACAATATCAATAATAAAGTAATATCTAGAACTTGACGGGTATTTTTCCCTTAAATAATCCTAAAATTGTCATGACAGTTAGTGGAGTAGGCCTACAGGGGAAACCACGGTAAAAAAAACGCGTCGAGTACACTACCTCACAGGTGGATGGGATTCAGCAAAATAGTGACCTTCATAAAATCAACACTAGGAATAAACATAAATTATACATCCCTAGGTTTCGACTAGAAAAAGTTAATAAGTCATTTATGGGGAACACGGTGCGCTTCTATAATAAGCTTCCTGAAAATGCTAATAAACTACCTATTAAGAAATTTAAAGCATACATTAAAGGTAGTCTGTTGAAGAAAGCTTATTATAATATAAATGACTATATTATTGATAAGAATGCATGGCCTCATGTCGCTCTGCCGTCAGACAGATAACCGAAACACTTGAAATGTATAAACTCTCTTGTATTAGTATTTCGTAGTTAAGGTAGTTATAAGATGGATCATATAAAAAAGCGCTAGGACCAAGACGAGTTTCTTGCCAATTCTTCTCGAGCTTGGGTTAGGATGAATTGGCACCTAAATTCACCTAGTATGTAAGACGTTTCAAAGTGATCCTTGTGATTGTATTGAATAAATCATCTTTTGACTTTGTGACGTGGAAATGTGTGCATTATCATGTATAATGTGACTCTTAAAATCGCGATATCTCACGAATGGTAACTCTTAGGAAAAAAATCATATGGACCATTTTTGTAGAGAATTTTAAAGTCTACAACTTTGGTTTGAGGTTTTTTTTTGATAAAACTTACCGTTTTCGAAAAAAATCCAAAAAACCTCAAATTTTGACCTTTGACCCCGAATAACTTTTGAAGCACACATAGGATCGATGGGGACTTTTAAAACTTTATTTGTAATGGTAAACCCCAGCTCTCCACCAATATTTGGCTTTCCGGGAATTTTTGTTATTTTAAATGTCTATATTGACCGGACTATTTTGTTGCGGTTTTTTAATAGATAGAGTTATTCAAGAGGAAGGTTTATATGTATAAAACATGCATAATATAGTAGAGAAACACTGATAATTTTAGAGGTTTCTAATGTGGTGTCGTAAATAAACACATTTTTTTTGCGCTTACATTGCAAACGCTGGCTAAACCCTACGAGATAGATCAAAATAATGTAGTACAGTATTGTACACCTTAGCCACCTACACAAAAGTCCGCAATGGTATATGTCTATCTCTTAGTCTATGTTATTCTCTTAGATAACGTTGTATATAAAGACATTCTGCAGTATATTTAGTATCAGCATTGCACCCGTGCTAAGCTGGGGCGGGTCGCTAGTAGATAAATAAACTATATTATATTTTTTCCATTTTTATAGTGACGATGTTAATTTATAATTTGCGTATTGTGTTGCCATTTTATGATTTGATAGCCTTGAGCTCGCTCGCGACCATAATTAATTTGCATAGCTTTCAAGCCGAGTGTAAAGTGTTCTTACCTAATCTTATTAAGTTGTGCTTGGATAGCTTCTTACTAAATATTTCAACGTCTTCTTTGATGTAGTAGTGCTGAGCATTAGGGTTCGATTTATCATCAAGAGCCACTTGAGCTTGCACTTCCTGAATTTATTTTCGGAAAGATGAACGATGCTGGCTTGTATATTATTTTATAGTATGGCTTATACATTTGTGTAATTTTGTGAAATAATTTTGATAAATCTCTCCTACCACTCGAAATGACGCGAAAGAAAAGTAAAGTTACGTTTTTTTTTACTCATAAAGTTTTAGTCATCAGTCTTTATCACTCATAAATCTACATGTATAAGTAAAATCAGTGAGACTTTTATGACAACTATTTTAAACCTGTGACAGTATTCTAGTATTTACTGATAAACCTATGAATGAAGGAAGACATTTATAGAACAAATCCGAGCTTCTTATCATTTTTATCATAACTTAAACATTTCACTAACAGTATCTACAAATGATATAATGATATTGCTCCTTAAAGAGGGTCAAGTTATTGGCAATAATAAATACAAGTGAAGATTACTATCATTATCTGATATCATTCAATTGCAATGTCTATACTCATTGCATTGCTACATCAGTACCTACATTACAGAACCTTGATTGACTAAACGAACAAGGTCTTTTGTTACACGAAGTTTTTAGTTGTATAAAAAATATAAGGCTGCCAAAATTAACAAGCATTTTGAAGAATATACTCGTACATACTTTTCCTTCATGATCCAAATGTTCAGTCTTTCACCTGCCTCTGTAATTGTTTAATTTGATCCCGATATAATTTTAAATCATCTAGAATGGTATAGACTGACTTAAATATCAAACCAATTATTATCCTTTCCAACCAGTTACTGGAGTAAAGAGAATGGCTGACATTCTGCCTGATTTACTTTAGAACGATACTCTATGGAATTAGAATGATATTAACTTTATTCAGAGACAAGAAAAAGGCTTTAGAAGGCCACAGTTTTGCACTCGGTCCGATAGTAATAGTAAATAAGTTTGCCAACTCGATGTAAATAAAACCTTATTGCTCTCTAGGTATTGCCGCTCTAGCCGAGCAGCACTTTGCGGATTACATTTTATTGTACGTGTAAAGTTGGGTTACTTACGATTTGTGGGTATCCCCCAGTGCTTAAGTTACATTTACATATGGATGTCATAATAGCGATAAACATTTATGCTATGAAATATTTGTATTCCAGAACTAGAAGTTCTATGCATTAGGTACCAAGTAATGAGTTTTAGAATACTTCTAACAGAGAGGACAGCCAAATATCACAACCATCACACTGCTCTTGATAAACAAAGCACACCTTGACGCAATCTCAAATGACCGAGAACTTCACTTTTTGCTGCAGCTTTAGAAACTTTATTCTCATAGAAATAAAAGCTAAGTTAAGAATATAATTTGATGTTGTGAGAATCTAGCGAGACAATAAACCGAAACTGGAACAGGCGAAAGTGAAGCGACGACAGCTAAATTGGTGTTTTTGAAATCACTCGCTATTTCAACCGCGTGTTGAATATTTCCTTAATAGGGTAATGTTGATGTAAGTGATGTTAACAAACACTGACCTTCTATATCATTAGAAGGAAACCCTTTGGAATATCATCATTTACTAGCTGTCCCAACCCGACTTCGTCCGCGCGTTTAAAAAAGAAAAAAACATGGTAGTCTGTAAAGTCGGTTTACGTGATAACGTCATAAGAAAACATTGATGAACCGATCGTGCCTCCCTATCGCTTGTTCCGCGCTCTCGCTTGCACGCTCGGCTAAGGCGGAACGTGACAATGAGTCATGCTTTTTCGTGCGTGCAGCCGGCGTTCATCGGTTTATAATCAAAAAATATCCAATTGTAAATCTAACCATACTAGAATCCACTTGAACCCACACAAAAAAATCATCAAAATCGGTCCAGCCGTTTAGGAGGAGTTTAATTACAAACACACGCACAGAAGATTTATATTATACTAGCTGTCCGTTCGAGACGTCGTCCACGCTTTTAAAACAAAAAACAGTCCATCCGTTTAGGAGGAGTTCAGTGACATACACACGTACAGTAGAATTATATATTATAAAGATAAAGATACGTAGCAAAACAAGAGTTAGTCTCTTGGTTTGTTTGTGCCACTATTGAATGTGTTCCTTTCTCTAACAGGTGATGCCTCTAACATACGTATGACTCATGTTGAAGATCGAACGCATCAAGAATTTGTTTAAATTCTAGGCCGATCGCTTCTTCATTCAATTCGCATTTCAAGGTGTTTGATCTTAATTAAGTTTTATATTCGAAATGTTCGTTTTCTGTTTCTATACTATGTACTACGTTCTATATGTTCTAGAATCTATACCACATAATTTACGAACATGTTGTATATAGTGTATGCTCAGAAAGTTAATATAGGAAGTCCACGTCCTGTCTAGACCTATAAAAGCTGTATTAGGGTATAAATAATGCACAACATTCCATGTTCCAGCCGTAGAACCGGTTGTAGCTTATTTACTATATATCTACCTATCTAGTTGAGTGGTTGGCCTAAATATTAGAAGGTTGTTAGATGGAACAGAATGTGCGAGCATTTGCTAAAACAATGTACGAATAGCTTAAGTTAAGCTTTTTGGCCAAGAAAGACCGTCATACATAGCATCTTGAATTCTTACTGAATTTTGACATCAAACACCTCGGTCCATGCCTACTAAAGTGATGTGAAAACACAATCAAACACTACGTCTACTTCTGTTATTATATAGTAAGTAATATAGGTAGAAGTGAAAACAAATGAAATTTTATTTTATTTCGACACACACAGGCACACACAGATAAAAATAACGTAGCAGGTACACCATCAAAGGACAATAACTTAAATAAAAATTGTTCTTAAAGATTAGGATTATGTGTACCTGCACCAACACAGTCTGTGTTTGCCAAAATAGCCCATTCTCAGCTTTATGCTACTTCACATAAATAGAAGTAGTAAAGTGCATACTAATGAGAGTAAAAAACATAGTATGTTTTAAATAAATAAATGAATATTGTTGGCCAATGCACAAAACCTACACCCTCATTCTAAATTAACGTTTGATCATCGCTTGAATGAACAGAACAGTTAATTACGCATCTTATGGGATGTCTCCATTGCCAGCACCATTTATAACGAATAACGGAGATGCAGTTACATCATTAGCATAGTGTTATAGTCATTAGCTGTAGTTTGTAAGAATAGGTCAGTTACTTGGAGATCTACTTTTACTCCAATCGAAGCTCTATTGACTTGAGTATCTGTAGCTGAATTTAGAAAGACTGAAGATGAAGACTGTTTAAATCAGTAAAAGTATTTCCTACTCTGTTATTTGAGATCTGAACTTACATCCATCGGTCCGCGATTACAGAGGTAATCCATCCATCACGATCGCAACCCAATACAAACCCTACAGTTCCGTAAACTAATACCAAACTGCTTTTCTGCGTAACACAACACGCAGAGCGGAAAATGCTCAGCCACGTGGGTAATAGTTGATTATTGACTGGTTTGTACTGGCTTTGTTCGTAGTACGATGTCCTTTGAGGAGTTCGAGTATAGATATCCTTAGCAAAACAGGGCAAGGTGGATAGCCTATTCACAATATATACTTCAAGTTCGAGTCTTTACAGGAAGCACTCTGTTGTAACTAGTTGTTTAATGTCATTTAATAAATTAAGCGCAAGTAACTGTGTGTGCAACATTAGTTCCACTAAACAGAACTAGATGTCACTGTTAAATTTGTCCGGTGGCTGGATCGCGCTATCCTTGCGTTTTGCTTGGTGCATAAGGGGTCAATGCAGTTTCTGAATAAACGACTTCTATTCAGATGGTGTTCGTTTTACTTTTAAAACATCCTATGCGACCCGTAGTGATTTGGAAATTATACACTAGTATAATAAGATCATGGTGGAGATGTGTTTATTTGTGGTATAAAGTAGGTAAAGCATACAGTTCATAGCTAGGTTGCATTTATTCTATGCTCTATCGAAAAGCTATTAGTAATTCAAAGACAACTAGCCATATTCAGCAAGCTTGGTTTCTCAACCAGTCGTTCCAATTATATACCAATTTACCAGCATTTAGCCTTATCCATTCACCGGATTAGTAGGAAGTCGGTGATCTATTATTAGAAGCCATTTGTATCTTTTGCGCTGTTTTGATCGTGTATTATGAATAAACTTATGTTTAAAATAATGTTTCATCAGTTTTGGAGTTGCGGGGCCAACGTTGCGATCAAATGGCTTTTGCTATCAATAAATGTAGTCTGAACTTATTTGTCATATGGTGACAAAATAATGTTAATTTAAGTGAAATGCTAACCAAATCTATGCTACGCCTAGCTCTTTCACTTTTAAAACTTTCGTAAGTGTTACACGGGTTTTACTCACGTATTATTTTGTCGATGGATTTTGCACCGACACTGTTTAAATTAATCTTGATAATCTTTATCAGAGTTAGTTTGATCCGCGGTCTGCTCGTTACCGCTCGCGTGCATTCGCACGGTGCGAACTGTAAAACCCGTGTTTATCAAAATGTCTGAGAATCCGAGGCATAAGCCATGTTGGAAAATCTTGAAGAATATTTCTTCTGCAACAAAAACCGCAAACCAAGTACGAGTTGAAAAGAATTTGTTTTGAATTCTGCGAACTGCTAATCGCCGGATAGAAAGCCCTTCATGGTCTGCACTTTGTATAATGACAGTTTTCTAGATAATTACTTAGTTATGATCGTTAGTCGGTATGTGAATCTTGAATGAATTTAGAAGATTTGCTTGTCAAAGGAAGAAAGCAATTTGCGCTGATTGAATGGCGAAATTCTTACTGCTTCTTACTTCGATAGAACTCATTTTAAACGAACTAAATCTACGGTTTCAGTGGTAGAATGTAAAAAAAAAAAAAATACCACGTGATATAAGTAGGCTGTGATGAAGCTATATGTTGCGGAATGACGGACTGACATCTACCATAGAACTAGTTCTCCTAGTGCAATTCATGAATGAAATCTTTTGAACAACTAGTTTTCTAATGCCACTCTATAATGAAATTACTGACTTTCCATCTTTGACTTGGCTATTTTCATCAATTGAAAACATTGATTTAAACATCCAAAGATGGAAAGTCAGTAATTCCAATATACTCAGGAAACATCATAAGAACATTAGAAATCTTTGATACTTGCTGTTTTCTATAGAGGATTTTTAGAGGAAATCGTAAAAACTATTTTAAGATGCACTAAATCTTTCTATCCAGTTATCTTTCAATATTAAGGGCGATAACTCATTAATTAGCTCTGCGCCACCCCGAGACCCTTACTAGTGTCTATCAATCGCGAAATTCTCATTCTTGGCATTTTAGTTACGAGTATTTCGTTTGCCTTTTGTAGAAGGATTGCCCAGGGGTAGTGTAATCACTGGTCACTTAAACAGACACACATTGGTTGGTTTACACGCATACCTACACACATGTTACTTGTTATGCTGCAGGTATTTCATCTCGTTTATCTCGAAGGGTTCTAGCTGAAAATAAGTGTTTGCTCTCTGAGCAAAATTATGCGCTGAGCTGACCTTTTTGTCTGGCTGCCATGTGTGTGTTACACATGGATTAATGGGTCACCTATGTAAATATTTTGTTTTAAGTTTTTATTTCTTTTATTTTTTGTATTGTTTTTGTTTGTATGTACCAACTTAAATTTGTTCCTTATCTTTTGTTATTTATATATATGTGTAGCTATTACAAACAAATACTTTATCCATCTATCTATCTATTTCCGTCGCGTCGTTGGTTTTACCTAAGCATTATTTCTTTTGACACGGTCAAACGCACAATGCGGAGATTTATAAGATAGTTATGGAATATGGACGTAACGTTATGTAAGCATCGTTTACTTATCGCGCCATGCCCCAATGAGTCGGTTTATCTAATTGAGGGTGACGACGACAGCGCTGCTGTAGACTTTACCTGCCTGTTTGAAGCAAGTTCCTTTTATAATGTACTCAGCCATCTGCTACCGTTTAATGCTTCTCAAACAAATTCAATACTGTAGTGAATACTGCAAGTTTTCTGTTGTTCAGAAATAAATAAATTCTAATTCTAATTCAAAACCGCGATGTTAAATGAATCATCAAAGACACGAACAGTATCATAACTTCACAGCAAAACGAAATAAAATATACTTATGAGTGCAATCTTAGGTATGGCAGGTCACCTCCACTAAATCTCTAGTTAAAAGGTTTGGTAAAAATCACATCAATAGATCTGAGCAACTGTGTATATTTGTTTAAATCAATGATGTAAGGAGTTAGGATAGTTTTATTAAGGTCTATGTCACAAGCATCCTTCTTGATTAACATCATCATCAATGTTTACCAATCAATGTTGGTTCTGGCCATGTAACTTGATGATGAAATTCTTAAAATCCGTTCAGTTTAATTACTTACACACGATTAGCCACACACAATACGTGCTCGCACCGCTCACGGTCAAACTGTTTTCGATCCGATAACGTTATCGCTAACAATACTGAACTTAATCAATATCGGCTCAGCTCGTGTTTTCCAAATACGTCTAAATTTTTAAAGCTATACTTCGATTTATAAACATTGTATAAATGTTATAACGACGAAGAAAACTAGCGGCTCGTTGTGCTGAAAAGAAAAGTAGGATCGACAACTTGTGCAACGTGCCCAGCAACTTGTGCAACGTGCCCAAAGGGGACATGTTGCACAAGTTGTCGATCGGTCCCGGTTACAACGACACCGTCACCAGGATTGAGCTGACGATATTGCTCATAACAACATCATTCGCACTACGCTCTAGCCAGCCAGCAAATAGGAAAGATGTTCGTGATTCGTACAAGGACGCTGCTCGCACGTTCCTTTGCATCTTGGCATGAAATTAATCAATTTATGGTAGCTTCGTAAGTCATACCAAATATTTCCGCGTTGTTTTGTTAAATAATAAGTTAAAAGTTAAAGTAGCGCCTATAATATTTTTTAAGACTTCTACGATTCCAAAAAGTCAGAATTTAGTTAGTTGATGTTGGCAACAAGGCAGTTAGTTCGGAGTCGTGCAAGTCGATTCCTTATAGCCGCGGTGCACGACACGCGATTAGGGTCAGCTTTGCAACATGCGCTATTGTTTGAGATTCGGGTATTATGTCATGTTGTCCCATGAGGTGTAAGTTACATGTAAACGGCTCATGATACATGTCAAATTGTAATGTAACGTGGAGATTGCAATGGTACAACAGCACTTGCATCCTGATGATTATTTGTGCTGAATTTTCTTACGTGCATATGTTCTCATATTTAGCAAACGTTTATTTTGGGCCTGGCTATTTTGATGTCCAGTTCTTAAGATTAGTCCTTGGATTCTATTAATACTGAAAACTCTATGTATGTAAATGTATTTATCTGTATTGTAAAAATCGGTATTAGTACCTGAATATCTAGTTCAATTTCTTAGTATTTAGTTTATCTTAATACGTGAAGTAAAAACTTTGTACCCCTTTTTACGAGAATTGCGCGGACGGAGGAGAATGAAATTTCGCACACATATAGTTTATATAGAGAAGGAGTGCAGAATGCTAATATATATTTTTTTGAATTATTCATTAAAATAACATTAATAATTAATTAATTATGGTTTAATTTCGACCCGTGAACGACCACTAGTTTTTAAATATTCGTAATCCAAAACCACATTGTGTGTTTTCGTACCATAAATAACTAAGTAGGTAATCTATTATTCTCACGGAAAAGGCTATACGTTGGTTCGAACTAATTCAAGTTTCTCCACTTTCCCGCATTCATTAAATTCGAATGGCCAATGGGTTCTGCGTACTATCTGGCAGATTTCAGACTGATGGCCACGCTCCGCGGCCCAGTAATTAAACGGTTTACAAAAACATGGAGTTCTGTTACGTGTTCTGTTACAAATCAGTGGGATAGAGATGCTACCAATGATATGATATGAAATACTTGGTTAATTAGTAGTCTAAGAGTACCTATAAACAGACGATAGAATTTGGTCCGACCGGACCAGCGGACTGAGCGGTGCGCTCTACGAAACCGACGAGCACACCGAACTCCGAACTGATCAGTCTTTTGCACCCGACATTATTTATCATCCACTTTTGGGCATAAAGAGTTTTCTTTTCTGCTAGCCTCTCTTAATCTGTTGTTCAAGTGACGGTTATTTGATACTTATCTGATGGCTTTCTTCTTTGATTTATGTCAGACTGCTTGACTGCAGTTATAGTACCTACTTACTTACCAGGTATTATTTTTGGTCGTCTTGCGAAGCAAACATTGTCCTCTTGTATTATTTATTTTTCTTGAGTTATTTCCGGTTTTATTAGTAATTTATTGAAATAGATCTAAAGTTATTGACTCGAGTGTGAATAATTGGATTAAAAGCTTTGTGTTTCTTTGTGATTTAATCAAAAATAAACCTTAGGTATTTTATGAAAACACCATTTTATAAAAAACTAGCTGACCCGGCCACGCGTTGCTGAAGCTCAGTAGTTCTAATACGTTGAACCAATATACGCTTACCTTTTAAATTATCAGTGTTTCTCTACTATATTATAAAATTATTCATATAAACCTTCCTCTTGAATAACTCTATCTATTAAAAAAACGCATCAAAGTCCGTTGCGTAGTTTTAGAGATCTAAGCATACATAAAGACAGACAGACAGCGGGAAGCGACTTTGTTTTATACTATGTAGTGATAACATCTGTCGAACGGCAAGATACGACTTTGTGACATACTATAAACAATATAAACACTTGACACTGGCAAAATTATCATTTTTATGACATGCCATTAACAAAAAAAAAGAAAGTACTTACCAGCTCCTTAATCTTTAGCTAGGACATTGGGTCAGTCCACAAACTATAGGATGCTAGTCTGTTTTATATCTCTAGGGAGTCAGAAAGACGCAAATACTTTATTTATTTACTATATTTAATTTTGAAGTGTTTTAGTTAAGATGTATTCATTTTTGTGTGTGCCAAATAAACGTTTCATTCATTCATTCATTCATTCATTCATTCAATAGAATATATTCCTACATTATGTGCCGACCCCACATAATGTGGGAAAAGGGCAGGAAGATGATGATGAATCACCAATAGAATCTGTGGATATTAGGTGAGTAGGTACCTACTTTGGTATATCGATTTCCATACTATGCTAATCTGAATTCAGGTTGCAGATACGCTCTTGGCAGATACCATATTGATGCGACTGATAACCTTACCGTGGTCAGAATACTGATTTATAAGTACCAATGAAAGAAGAAAGAAAGAAAACATTTGCAATGCAATGCATCGTATCATCAGTCCACCTATGTTTCAAACAATATTAAGCGAGTTTAACTTGACTAAGGCATTCCGTCCGGAATATCTACGTTAATATTAGTTTAGACAAGCCAGTCTATACTAATATTATAAAGAGAAAAGATACGAATTTTTGCATGTTTGTATGTATTTTTGTAATGAATAAACTAAAAAAAACTACATAACCGATTGAAATGGGACTGGGCAGGTCATATGACTCGAATGCATTCAAACCGTTGGGCAAAGCTCGTCACTCAGTGGGTGCCCCATAGTCCGAGACGACGCGGCAGACCCAGGAAAAGATGGCGAGACAATCTAGATGCATTCGAGCCAAATTGGCAATCTGTGGCCTTGGAGCGCAAAGAGTGGAAGGTAAAGGGGGAGACCTTTGCCCAGCAGACACTATAGGTTAAAGAAAAAAAAAACAATTACAAAAATTATTCTCTAAAATATTACCAGCTATTAACATGGGCTGTATTTCATTTTAAAAAAATAGAGATCCCCACGAAAATTGCAATTAATAATAATAATGCCGGACATTTCACACAACATAATCTGGCCCCAAAGTAAGCAGAGCTTGTGTTATGGGTACCGCATGACTTATTTTCGTAAATATATATGTACATAGGGATTACACATAGAAACACCCAGACCCGAGACAAATACTTGCAGATCATACAAACATTTGTTCCTTGTCTTGCGTCTCAGCCGGACCATAGCCCACTGCGCCACAGTGGTCGTCAATAATGTAACTAAGGTATAAAAAAAATGCCTATAATAGTCTATATAGTCGTTATTTGGTGTGCACTGCGAAAGCTATTGACTCATCATTACCCACAATAAGTAAATGAGGCTATATGTGTTAGTAAAATAGTTTAGTCACAATAACCGCTTTTTGTTAAAATTTGTCTACCAAGACACTATTTGAGTCGAAAAGTGATGATATATATATAATTAATCCTTGTCCAACTAAATAGTTTCGTAGTCAACGTTGATGTACATGTCAAAAAAAGTCAATAGTCATAATTAATTACTTTTATTCAATACAATGGATCACATGGATCACTATGAAACGTCTTACATACTAGGTGAATTTAGGTGTTAATTCTCCATAGCCCAACTCCGAGAAGAACTGGCAAGAAACTCGACACGAAAAACTAATACAAGATTACAGTACATAGTTTATACATTTCAAATCTGTCAGTTAACTGTCAGAGAACTGAGGGCTGAGTAACTTGAGGCCACGCATTTTTATCAATAATAAACATTAATATTATAAATTGCACCTGTGCGGAACAGAGGAAGCAGTTTATATACAATCTTGTAATAATTTCAGCTTATCCAACTTTTTAGTATTCTGATCAATATTTGGTTTTGTTTTTTAAAAGTGCCGATCACCAAAAACCCTCGTGTAATGCGTCTTTGTTATTTCACTTGGACTTGCATAAAATTGGTACCAAACCGTATAATATCTTCTATAGACTTCTTACCCATATGACTACCCATAGACTGGCCTGTCAGCTCAATTGGTAGTAGCTCTACCTTCTGCACTGTTGGTTGAGGGTTCGATTCCCTCCTAGGATAAACATTTGTGTGATGAACACATGTGTTTGTTCTGTGTCTGGGTGTTATAAAGTAGGTATCATAAGTATGTATTTAAAAATATATAAGTATTCGTTCAGTCATCTAGTCACCATAATACAAGCTATGCTTAGTTTGGGACTGATGGTGCTGTGTGCATTGTCCAGCAATATTTATATTAGGTAACCTACTTACGAGTATACTAGTTCCACCTTTATGTTAATTTATCCACGTCTCTTATTGCCAGTTTACCATCACCTCACATTAGCGTGTCACATTAACACTTGTCTCGTAACGCTGTCAATTTTCCCATGATTCTCTTATTCCTCGAATCACACTCGTTAGTCAAAGTATTAACCTCAATTTACTCTCTATTATGTACTTGATTGCTCAACTAAACGTAAAAAAGTTTTTAATTATTGCGGAAACGTGCTTATAAAAGCATTGTACATTAATATAGGTGTCAGTCTTTCAGTAGCATCCTTTGCGTAATGACGTGTGAACCATTCAGGTGAACTCATCGGTCTTATGATCATTTAAATAAATTTAAAATTATACCGGACATTTCACACAGCATCATCTGGTCCCAAAGTAAGCAGAGCTTGTGTAATGGCTACCACATGTCTGATATACTACGTATACACTTTTTTTTTCAAATAAATACGTATTACCTATAACAAAGAAAAAACCAGACCCGTGACAAATACTTGCAGATTATACAATCGTTTGTCTCGCGGCGGGAATCAAACCCGTAACCTTTTGCATTATAATCAGGCTTTATACATACTGAAAAACGATGAAGAACGACGACGCCCTCTGCGGCGCAGTAGGCTAAGACATAGCGGAGACGCATATGATTCGATTCCCGTCGCGGGACAAATGTTTATATGATCTGCAAGTATATGTCTCGGGTCTGGGTGTTTCTATGTATAATATGTCAGTATTTACAAAAAAGTAAATAAGTAATATATCAGTCATGTGGTACTCATAACACAAGCTCTGCTTACTTTGGGGTTAGATGATGCTGTGTGAAAAGTCCGGCATTATTATTATTATTTGTTCGCATAAAGTTTTTTCCGCTGCATCCTGCTAGCCCCTAGCTAGAGGGATGAATTTTGAATTTATTTCTTTAAACCCTGATAGTAAAATCACTGTTTAAAGATATTACAATTTACTTACAGTCTAGGGGTTTTCCATGCACACGCTTTAACCCCGAGGTTATCGCGGGGCATCTGTGACGTTGGCTGAATTATATGCTTTCCGATGTCCCATACCTATGCAAAGGTCAGATTCGTGACTAGACCCCTGAGCTGAGACCGAGACCGTGAGGTACGAAGAGTATTCACGTGAGGGTTTTGAGATAAAGAAAAATTTATTTTGGGTTGAATTAATCTGCCATGTTCTAAATTAAAAATTTTAGGCCCGTAAAGTCGGTTTACGGACGATAATTTTACGTGATTTCGTCATAAGAAAACATTGATGAAAAATTGCATACTTTTATTCTATTAAGATGCGTCACAAGCCGAACGCTTATCGTGCCGATCGCGTCCGATCGTGCCTCTCTATCGCTTGTTCCGCGCTCTCGCTTGCACGCGGCTCAGACGGAGCGTGACAATTTTTCGTGCGTGCCACTGGCGTTCATCGATTTATAAGACGTTGTCACGTCAAAAAACCATTGGTATTTGTTTTCGGAGAACATAAGGTTTTCAATACACTCGATATTTTCCGTCATTTTGAAGTGCGCTGTGCTACACATTAAATATACCTACTCATTACAAGTTATCCACTTCATCCTAACAAAAACGATAAAGCCTACTTAGTTTACTGTAAATCACGGTGACAGATTGCTTATAAAGTTATTCAACCTCTTATTCCTTCCTACACCATCAATCAGCTCCGTAGCAACAGCTAATGGTACTGTCACACTGCTGTAATTATGTAGAGCAGCTTCCGAGCTATCTGTCTTGCTATCGAGAAAGCTAATGAACTTATGATTACCTGATGTGCAATTATAGGTGCTACAGTAATCGAGGACTCTGAAACGATTATCACTTTGAAGATCAATGATATTTTGCAAAACAACATTCATAAGCTTCTTTATTCTTTTATGAATACAAAATTAATTGCATGTATACCAGACAGAACCATCTTTGTAAATACGAATAGGACAAATGAATATATTTACGTCAAATTTCTTTTGCACATTTGTACAAATAGTCTGCGAAGTATGAACAGTTAAGATGACGTCATTGTTCACACGCTGCTGGATTGAACTTCGAAACAGTGAAGGCACGAACATTTTATATAGTGAAGGTAACTCTCCTAAGTACTAAGTTATGTATTCCTGTAATAAGCTCACGACTTTCAAACGTCTTAAATATTTTTTGTGAAGGTGACGCACAAAAAATGGAGGTGCCTACCATACGAAGAAACCTGAGATGTGTTATAATTCCCAGCTCTTCATAATCGGATTGACTAAATACTTAATCCGTCTTAAAAGACAGTCAAATTACGT
The DNA here is from genome assembly GCA_948098915.1 of Lampropteryx suffumata. Classification (NCBI taxonomy): domain Eukaryota; kingdom Metazoa; phylum Arthropoda; class Insecta; order Lepidoptera; family Geometridae; genus Lampropteryx; species Lampropteryx suffumata. The sequence goes on from OX402562.1 coordinate 2,730,314, forward strand.
GATAGACTATAATAGGATTGAGATTATGACGATCAATTATGTTGGTTTATGTATTGACGTCAGCCTATAGAAATAATTTGTTGTGGCAAGTCGCCTGTGGGCAAAGAAGCCTGTTCATCATCCTATAGAGTATGGCTTGTATCTGACGCTGATAGTTATGCATCGAGTAGCATTCACCCCATTAACAAGTTACCTAAACAGATTTTTGCTTCGATTTCTTTGACAAACGGTTAAGTATCACGCACTCTGCTGTTTTACGGGTGTCATAAGACGCCCACCGCTCCTTAGGAAACCAGGGCGCAATTACTCCCAAGAGTATAGAAACAGGGTTGTCGAAAGTCGATTGTCTTCGCTTGAGGCGACCCGGTTGCCCGCTCTCATCTGCCAACTTATGTGAACTCCTGAACCATCACAATCACAACTGGGGCGTTTTCTTATTTGTCTGATGACTTTTGTATGGAGTCACAGCTCAATGGTAATTGGTTGGAGAAGAGCTATTGTTTTGTCGTACGTGAATTCCAACGAAACATGTTTGTAAACTCGACAAATTACTTTATGTTCAACCAAGATATCAACAATACTCGCAGCATAATATGCTTCTTTTACTGCGCTCTTAAATACCCTTACATCTGGTAACGGGAACTATTATATATCTCCAACCCTTGACGGCAACTAAGCGATTGACACGCACGTCGCACAGCGCTGCGCAAGAGCACGTCGTGATTGCGCTCACGGCTATTGTTCACAGGGGAGTACTATAGTTTATTGAATTCAAATATTCATTCGTACTAACTTATTAGAAACAGACTTTAACCAGAAGGTACCGCTTTGAACCTGGATTAAAGTTAGGAACTATTTACTATAATCCAAGACAAAAGTAAAGATTATGAATATCGAAGAGCCACATCTTACGGACCTGACACTAGAATTTTCTGTCATACTTTCTGGTAATCAGGGGTTCTACGGATACTGCCATTTACCTACAACTCTCGAGTGTAATGTATGTGCAAATGATATATGTCTCAGTCCGCATCTGTGCAGTAGTCTGTGACGCATTGGTACGCAAGCATAGACCGGCATATTAATCTGCACACATACTGTCCCGCTTAACTTTCACTGTCCATTCCGAACATTGCGACTCGTTCTTTGGCATTAGTAGGTATGCCTTTAGTGGGTTTGGGGAGCAATGTTCCTAATCGGACAAAACCATTCAAGGAGGCCTGTAGGTGGTGGAATTATCACCAAAGAATGTTTAGGCTTTTAACTAATGGGCTCAATCACAATCACAAATGGGTGGGCTGAAGTGACACTGAGTAGTTTCGTACAATAATGTGTATATAGATTGGTAGGTAGTATAGTTCTGCTCTGACCCTGTATTGCCTTAGGGTCTGCTAGACTGACCACCCATAGGCTCATTCATATGTAATTTTATGGCAGGTATTTCCTTTAGACTCTATTGTTAGCCCTTCAATCAAAAACTGCTTCGGGCATAAAGTATTTCCATTGAATCATACCAAGACAATGCTAAAACTTCTTTACCTACTGCATTATGCTGCGGAGCCCCTGAGTAATGATTTACGTTCTATACAGAGTGTTATTAAGGAACTGCCTCCTTGTTTGTTAGTTTCATTAGGCAGAGCAAAACTTTTCATCAAAGAATAAGCAGTTGCACAGTTCAGTATCATTAATTCCTTGTTAGCACCACCTATTTTCTCTAAGCGCCGGAGCCGTACTCCATCGCCAACCTTCCCTGAAAACTATTTCAAGGCATGAATCTTTTAGAACTTTATCTTCTAGACCGTCTTGTGCGATAATTATCGACGGTTGTTGTGGTTCAGACTCAGTCTTCATCTGTTTTACAGCTCGCTCGCTATGAACAAGCCGCGGTTCACTGATTGTATCAGCATTGTGTAGCACTTTCATCTAAGCGCATTCCTTGTGCCACATTCGCAGGAATCAGTGTCGAGAAATACAATATAAGTCTTGAGCAGTTCAACGTTTTAGGAACAGAATAATGGAAGCGATCATGAAGAAGGATAGAAGAATATCGCAACGAAACGCCATGTCATTTAGCGGATACTTGCCATTTACAACAATGCGTTTTATTGAAATTATTAAAAAGCTGGTTATGCGTATTAGATTGTGGTCTCATCACTCCTAGTGGTATCAGCTCGTTTGCCTATGGCTTATACCGCACCACAAAGGTCACACGAATCGGTTGGGCAACGCGCGGCTTCCGCAAAAACTGGGCGTTCATGCGCAAGCGTCGATTCGGCACACTACTGTACAGTGCTCGGTTGTTTATAGGGCACATAATAGATAGATATTTTTGCTGTCGAAACCGATATTATAGTAATATAAGCTATAGGTAGGTATATCTGCTAATACATACTGGTTGTGCCAGAGTCACTGACGGAAGTTAAAAATTACATTTATAAGACTGACACTGCTGCTGTTGTTAGGCTGTGTGTTCATTGTTTGATATCAGTAATTGTAGCTTTTGTTTCATTTCAATGTAAATGTGAAAAATATAATTGTATTAAACGCTTATTTCATTGGGTTTAAGGTTTACCCGCCTATAGCAAATGCTGTGAAAGTTGAAAAATGACAGACCAAAACAGCTGTTTGAGTTTGAGTTTTATCTAATCTTGAGGGAGGTAAACAAAGTCTGACCATAGAACCACATAGATTCCTAAAGTTGGAGAATGTTTTTTGAATAAAAAGAATGCTAAAAAAGATTGGAAGCTAACAGTGGCAGATATAGCCAGTGTTGCCTGATGCGAATTCATCAATTTGACACACCGAGCAATTTAATTACAGGTAGGCATCTGCAAAAAAGCACGATTCCGCTTCGGAAATACATCACCGTTTCCGCCATCTTTTCCCACCTATTGTCAAGTACCTACCTTACTAATGTATGGGACTAGAAAGCACAATATCTTACCGGTGTTATAATTCCTCGAAACAAGATTGTTACTACTTCGCACGCAAATAAGTACCTACTACTGTGATGTTATGGCTTTAGGTACTTCGCAAATTGTGAAATACTTACATGGGTTTTTGATGGAACACTTTCCATCTGTATTGTATGCCCGCGTTAGAAACGAAATAAAATGTTAAATGACTGACATAAAGATGAAAGTCTCACGTGACTAATTTCACCGACACCGCATAGAACAACAAACCATTTGTGCTATCATTCATTTTAAACCTTGACACATAACATTTCCAATCCCTTCCGATTTTCACAATGCAGTTAGTCCAAGACTACTCTATGACTTCTTTGATGATTCGTTTGCTTATTGGTATTTTTGGTTTTCTCCCCCAGGAGCTACAACAGGAGAAGCACCTACTACGTCGGCGGTTGGACACGACGCAGGGCGAGTACGAGTCCAGGATACTGGAGCTGCACAATGACATCAAGGAACTCACGGCCAAGATCGGCAACAGGGACACTTCAGTCAAGCAGGTTAGTACAGCTTCGAGATCCAGGACATATCAATGTACCTTTGATGAAGATTCGATCAATCTTCGTACATGGTCTTTCAGATACTTTTTTTCTTAAAATTATCTCAATGATTAATCCTCCACAATGAATGGCTTCAAATCCTGAAATCCTGTACTTGTTGAATAGAATTTTGATAATATTCAACATCAGTTTAATTATAGTTAAAATAATAATAAATAATAATGCCAGATATTTCACACAGCATCATATGACTCCTTAGCTCTACTAAGCTTGGGTTATGGGTACCACATGACTGATATCTTACTTCTGACTAATATTATAAACGTGAAAGTTTGTATGTATGTTTGTTACTCTTTCACGCAAAAACTACTGAATGGATTTTTATGAAACTTTACAATAATATAGCTTATACATCAGAATGACATATTGGCTATAATTTATAAAGATATTGTGTAAATTGTCTAAAATATAACGATAAGTGTCAAGTAAGTAGGAAAGACTGCAAAAACCGTTAAAATTACACGAAGTAAGTATAATCCTTCGCAGACGAAGTCGCGGGCACCAGCTAGTATATTATAAATGCGAAAGTTACTCTGTTTGTCTGTTTGTTACGTTTTCGCGCCTAAGCCGATGAACCGATTTTGATGAGTTTTGGTATAGAGATAGATGGGACCATATGCATAGATAAAGTTGGACTTATCTCGATGTTCATACGTAAACTAATCTAATTTAAAAGCAATTGACTTCAATTTCAACAGGTGTTCTAATATATTACGTACCTACATAAAATCTATGTCTAATGTCCTCGCACATCTGGAGAATGGTCCTTTAATGTGTTTGTTATTTAGAGGACGTCAACATCATTAGCAGTATCCTTCCTTTTACTCATTGTCCCTGCATTTGTGCTTAATAGCTTATTGCAATAGCAATAACCTGTTTAGTAATAAAATATTTCAACAGGTCCACAGGTATATTATATTATATTGCACTAGCTGCTGCCCGCGGCTTCTCAGGCGTGGTACGTACTTACATAAAAAGTAGCCTATGTTCTTTTCCAAGGTCCCATCTATCTCTATAGCAAAATTAATTAATATCGGTTCAGTGGTTTAGGCGTGAAAACGTAACAAACAGACAGACAGTTACTTTTGCATTTATAATATACTAGCTGGTGCCCGCGACTTCGTCTGCGCAGGATTAGTACTTGGTGTAATTCTAACGGTTTTTGCAGCGCATGCCAGAATAGCTCGCAGATGGTAGAATTTTTCCTACTTACTTGACACTTATCATTATATTTTGGACAATTCAAACAATATCTTTATAAATTTTAGCCAATGTGTTATTCTGATGTATAAGCTATATTATTGTAAAGTTTCATTAAAATCCATTCGGTATTTTTTGCGTGAAAGAGTAACAAACATATATACAAACTTTCGCGTTTATAATGTTAGTAGCGACCCGCCCCGGCTTCGCACAGGTGCAATGCTGATACTAAATATACTATGGAATGTATAATATGATTAGAGACCTCTTAAATTATCAGTGTTTCTCTACTATATTGTACATGTATTAAACATATAAACCTTCCACTTGAATCACTCGATCTATTATAAAAACCGCATCAAAATCCGTTGCGTAGTTTTAAAGATCTAAGCATACATAGGGACAGACAGACAACGGAAAGCGACTTTGTTTTATACTATGTAGTGATATATAGAATGGAAGTAGGTATATTAAGCCTACCTATATTGTAGTGAATTGTAGATATGTACGACTTAATCTCTAGTTGCTAGGATGTCCTTAATGTTGTTGTTCTGTGTCAGAGTGTTATAAAGTCAATGATATTACTCTGTTAAATATCATTGTATAAAGTAAAGTATTAATTTAAAATAAGTTTTTTTTAACCCGTTGACTCGTTACTGGTACAATTTACCCGGTAGTGAAAACTTCGTTGACTCGCAACTGGCCCGAAAGTTCTAGCGCGGGAATTGTATTTAAAAGTCTAAATTTAGGCTCGCCCCTCAAGAGGTTAACCCACTTCATAAAAAGGAGGAGTTTCTTATAAGTTTTTGAAACGTTATTATGTGCATTTCTATTATATTAAATGACAACAGCTCTGATCATATATTTGGGATTGAGATTCTGTAAAAAAGGTAACGTTTTTTTTATTATTCGTACTTACCTAGTTACGTACTTAGTAACTGGATGACCGAGCTTTGCTCGGTATAAAACACGGATAAAACAACGTTTTCTAAAAATGAAACCTAGCTAGATCGATTTAGCGCCCCCGTAACCCCCGCATACTTAATTTCATGAAAATCGTTGGAGCCGTTTCCGAGATTCAGCTTATAATATACGTACATATATACAAGAATTGACCGTTTAAAGGTATTACTTAGATATATATTTGGTGCATATTATTTACCAGCTTTGCCCTCGACCCTAAGGTATTAGAACAAAAACTCTTTTGTCTAAAATTCGCTTCTAGGCGTAATTAACATTGAAATTGGACAGTGTTGTTACTGTGAACTAAGTCAAGGTTGAGTCTCTACTATCAGTGGATTGATTGTTGTGAAGCTAAAGAATAACTGTCTCCTGCTACTGCTTTTTAGTAGGATAATCAGATAATGATTCATTTCATAATATTACAATCGTACGTCAAAGATATCTAAAGCATTTAAAAAAAGTCATAAAAAAATTACGAGTACATAACATGAATGCTAAATATACATTACCAAACCATTAGTCACATATCTAGTATCAATATTAATATATTATTAATGAATAATAATAATAATCGCTGCCCTCTGGCAGTGATCTGGATCAGTTGAGCTATCTATAGATCGTTTTAAACGGTCCTTAGCTCAACTGGTACTCATGTATTATATGACTCTTTACATCTCTGTAGTTATTTCTGTAAATATTAGAGTTTATTAATTAGTATTCTGTGAATTTCTATAAATCAATTTGTAGATATATCTACTACAGTTTCTTATATATCCAGTAGCTCAATCACCTCATAGAACGCCTGCCCAAGGAGCAATGTTTTTAGTTAAGTAGTTAGGATTGAGAATTTAGAATTTAGGTTTATTGACTTTTATATTTAAGTGGCCATTTCGGCTCGTTATCTAAATTGTATTGTATATTACTATTTTCTTTAAATTTGTTGTAGAATTACCTATTTGCAACAATAATTAATGTAATTTAAGATGTCTATCGGATAGATTTTCAGCCTAGTTTAGGCATCTGAGGCTTTCAGATAATAGTTATGTTATTGTTAAACATATTTAAAACCAGTTTTAATTAGTTATAATAAGTTATTTTTAAATTAAATAAATATATAAAATAAAACATCATCTGGCCCCGAAGTAAGCAGAGCTTGTGTTATGGGTACTAACATGACTGTTATACCTACTTGAATACTTTTTAAATACATACTTATTATACATAGAAACACCCAGACCCGAGACAAATACTTGCAGATCATACAAACATTTGTCCCGCGGTAATCGAACCAGCAACCTTCGGCGTCTCAGCCAGGCCTTGGCCCACTGCATCACAAAGGTCGTCTGGTACATGTTCTGGTAGGGTACACAAAACCACTCATCCCTAATCGCCCATGGCTCATCATTGATAGAAACTTCTATTTTCCTGCACGCCCAAAACTGAAAGCTTTTTCGAAAGTTCTAGATACTCAAGTTAAATTAAATTTCGAGACATACAACGTCACATCTCTTGTTGAGTGTATCAGCTATCAGTTTGACCTTTAAATTCGAACGAAACCCTATTGTCGTTGAACTGGTCGTGTGGCTATTTCGTAGATTCTAATCCTATTTATATTTAGCACTTACCTACCTTTGTACTTAAACGTGACGTCCTTGCTCACGTTTTGTGCTTGTATTTATATTTATTATATTAGTCATCTGGGGCAAAAACCTCTTGCAACCACATCATTCACTTGATTTCTTTGTAAGTTGATTAACTTAGGGCTTCTGTATCAAACTACTTTCATAATTAACGTCTCCGATTTTGAACCATTTTTTAACCGACTTCAAAAACGGAGGAGGTTCTCAATTCGTCGTTTTTTGTTTTTTTTAAGTATGTTCACCGATTACTCAAAGACGCCTGGAAAATTATTTAGTTCTTTTTTGTTTCAAAGGCTATACTTTCATAGGTATACCGATACAGCTCGACCGATTTCGATAAAATTTATATGGGACCACCCATATAAATTTTACCGAAATCGGTCGAGCTGTTTTAAAAACTCAACAAATATCAATAAATAGTATACATTAATGATATTTTTTATATTCAATGAAGTCGGTTTCCTTTTTAGTTTTTAAAACGTTATTATGGTTGACAGATAGTAAGTTTGAAATTGCTAAAATTTGTAAACTTACGTTTTGTATGGTTTTTTGTAACATCGAGTTCACCTTAAAACACCATACGATGATTTATTTACGATTTACGAACGATTTATTTATTTTCTCTTTATAATCTTTATAAAGAGAAAATAAATAAATCGTTCGTCGACGTAGTCGTAGACTCGTAGAATCGTTGACGTAGTCTTGACGTATTCTTGACGTAGTCTTGACGTAGTCTTGACGTAGTCTTGACGTAGTCTTGACCTAGTCTTGACGTAGTCTTGAGCATAGGACATGCCGTCTATAAGTAGAAAACATACGTCGAACGGCCTCTAAAAATACATGGTTATCATTTGTTAAACCAAGGCTGTCCCCAAGGTTATATATGACGCCGGCTCGTGAATTATGGGAGTTTCCCAGTGTGGTACACTTGCTGAAAGCTTTCAGGGCCGATTAAATAATTACCGGCACGCCCGCACCCTGCCTACTAATATTCATTTACGCTATGAGCTGTTCAGTGCAATTCCGAATTTATTTAATTCCCTTCGACCAGAAATGGTTATGTATGTGACATTAGTATTATTTTAATTTTCTGAATATTTTATTTTGTTTTTTTTTTGCCGTAAAATTTTTTCTTTAATTCAATTTTGTTATTATTAGTATGAAATAAGTATCAATGTTTATCATGCAATAAGTATTTTTTTCTTCCTTATTATCCTTATTATTTTATTATTTTAAATTATTATAGTGTAAAACTAGTGTAAAACTATAAATAAATGCACGCCCATAAAGGGTAGATTACATTGAATCTATACTAATTATAACATCTTTATATATTTTATACGTGAAGCAAAAACTTTGTACCCCTTTTACCAATAAAAATTGCGCGGACGGAGGAGTATGACATTTTGCAGAAGGAGAAGGAGTGCAGAATGCTAATATTTTTTTTTTTTTTTTTTAATTATGCATATAAATACAATAATTATTTATTAATTTATGGTCGAATTTAGTTCTACTTTATAAACATGTAATGATGCAATAAATGTACTTTGACTTTGACCTGTCAAAACATCCTTCAGATGAATCACAACTTTGCAAGGCACACGATGGATCAACCTAGCGTACTCAAATTCGTATCTTACACCAAAGCAATGTCGCAATGGGTGGTCACGGTTTGGACGTCCTTCCCATCTATTCGGAAAAAAGTTTAGCAAAACCTTAAAGGCATTTATCAACTCCATATCTAAGCTTTTAAGACAGAAATTCTAGTAGCAAATGTTCTTAAGTGGACAAACCACTCAAAGACATTATGAATTCAAGTATTATCAAGATAAGAATCAGTTTTCTATGGCAGAAGGTTCGGTTACATCCATTAACACGATTAACCAGGCTTGCTTAGAACAATGCAGTTCTATATGGCTAGACTTGATTATATTATTGGGGAGTTTAATCTGAGGATGTAAACGTGTTCCGGCACTGAGTTCCCGGAAATGGCTTCTACTTGTAATCTAGAGAATGAATGCCAATAAAAACTTCATAGAGCATTTAATTTACTTAATAAAAGGTAGACTGAATGCGAACAGCTGAACACACTTTTATATGGGATAACATAATTACGTTTTAACAACTAGAAAGACAACCGACTTCATGTATAAAAAGGCAAAATATCAAAATTTCGTGGATGACATATTGCTTTCAGTTTTTTTGATTCAAAAACCTAACTACTGAGCCCATATGGATCAGTAGTTAATTTTATAATTTATATGGGACCAATCGGAAAGTTATACCCTTTCACATGAAATCAAATTTTTTTCGGTTCATAAATGATGGAGTTATAAGGTCACAAACATAAAAAAAAACCATCGAATTGAGAACCTTCTCTGTTTTTGAAGTCGGTTAAAAATAGAATATAATAATAATAATAATACTGGACATTTCACACAGCATCATCTGGTCCCAAAGTAAGCAGTGCTTGTGTTATGGGTACCACATGACTGATATACTACTTATATACTTTTTTTTTGTAAATACATACTTACATATTATACATAGTAACACCCAGACCCGAGACAAATACTTGCAGATCATACAAACATTTGTCCCGTGGCGGGAATCGAACCCGCAACCTTCGGCGTCTCAGCTAGACCTTAGCCCACTGCGCCACAGAGGTCGTCCTTGAATATAACGAGGTTGTACTTGAAGATAACGTTATACATATTCATGGATCGATTACGAACAATATTTCGCACGGGACTGCTTGTTGTATATCGAATATATCGAAATGAATTCGTTTTATAAAACACAGCTTTATTTTCTGAACAGCGTGATGAGGAGAAAGCCAGCTTGATAGCAGAGCTGACGGCACAGAACTCAAGGCTGACGACACAGCTGAAGGAATCATCTGCTATAGAAGCCAATCTCATCGCTCAGCTCGAGGGACTCAAAGACCAATGTTCTATGAGGAAGACCAGCTTACAGGTATACAAAGGTCAATTTTAGATAATTAGAAAGGGTAAAAAATATAGTGTACAGACTATATCTGACGAAATACTTTTCTAGGACCACGTCACAAGTCTGGAGTCTCTGAAATCGGAGCTGGCTATGATGGGTGATAAACGAGCCGATTTGGAACGACGTCTTACGTCCTCGATGCACGATAAGGACAACTTGATGCAGCAACTCGACGAGGCCAACGACAGGATAGTGGCACTCGAGAGGCAACTCAAGGAACAGGTGAGGAGGAACTTTTGGGACGGTATTGCCGCGTCTGTCAATGCGACCATAGTCGGTTTTTCAACTGTTTAGTACTGTGATGACCGTTGCAGTTTTTGGTACATTATAACTTCCATTCTCGCTATTGTAACTCACATTATTGTCTTTTCACATGATCACGGCTGTCTGGTGTGGTTTTACTTCACCATACCCAAGTAGTTATTAAACACAAAATGCATCTCGATAATTTTTAGTCGTCGAATACTGTTTTGGGATTCGAAATAGATAGATAGATAACTCTTTATTGCTACACAGAAAAATACAAAATAATTATTTTGCAATACAATAGGCGGCCTTATCGCGGCAGCGGCAGCGATCTCTGCCAGGCAACCTTTGGATGGATTGGAATATAAATAAACAGAGAAGGGGCATGTTGGTGTGGTGTTTATATATAATTCTATACTTACATAATCTTTGAATAAACTAAATATAATACTGATATAAATAAATACATACATACACAATAGGTATAATAATAAACAGATAAAATTATAGCACAAAAGTGGGTATTATATAAGAAATGAACAATACAGAAATAATTAGGTATAACAGCACGATCAATAATGTTTCATGACCATGTTCTTGATGATGGGGAGAGACTTACCCTTTCTAATACCTACAGGCAACGCGTTCCACAAGCGGACAGCCTGCACTGTAAATGACTTTCCATAGAAGCTAGAGGAATGAACGGGAATAGCCACACAATAACATCATAACACTTCTCGGCTTTTAGATGTGTGGGAATAATTTAATTCTGTTTTCTCCCATTTCTCGTTCACATTCTCACCGAAACGCTTATGTTACGCTAATTAGTTGCCCTTTCACTAATTCAGTTGCCCGACTAGACTATCCAACGGGGGTAATGCTCCATGTGATATCTGTTGAATAGATACGAGAACAATAGCTGTAATTGAATAGCTGTAATAGAGTTAATCTCGACTTGAAGGTTCGCATTGGGCAATACCATCACTTCAACTTGTATTGAAGGAAACACTTTGTATAAACTTAATGGCTTGTGTTGAAATGAAAAAAATTACATAAAAGTGCGCGTTGTATCTTTGTATGAAATTGTGTTAAACTCTGGTCATCCATCATCTGATCGTCAGGCCGTCCGCACTTCCACCATGGCCTAACGACGTTGCTTGATTATATTTGGAACAACGAATCACGGAAACAATCGTATTTAACGATTACCTAAATAAATAAATAATGCTGGACATATCATACAGCATCATTTATGCAGATTTTGGTGTTATGACTATGACTACATGACTGATATACTACTTATATACTTTTTTTGTAAATTCATATTATACCCAAACCCGAGACAAGTACTTGCAGATCATACAAACATTTGTCCTGCGGAATCGAACCTTCTGCGTCTCAGCCGAACCTTGGACCATTGCGCCACAGAGGTCGTCAAACTATATTATGGATAGTTTGACGACCTCTGTGGCGTTCCGTTCCTTTCTGAAAACAATTTGCGTTTCGTGCATAATTAGTATAATATTTGAGGAATCTCAGACATTGCGTTCTATATAAACGTGGTATGATTGTTATGCCATAAACGTGCAATTTGGACTTTCTGATTAGAATAAGGCAAGTATTTGCACTCCAGATCTGCTGTATGAACTAAACTAGCTGTTACCCGCGAGTTTGTACGCGTATGCTAAGAACCTTTTTTTTTATTTTTGGAAGGAATGCATTCTGTGCATCTAAAGAACATCTCATAAGTTTAATCCCCTATTTTACCCCCTTCGGGAATTATTTTGCGAAACGTTGGAACACATTTCTTTATTTCTTACCAAAAGTCTAAATATGAATTTTCAAATCCCTAATTTAAGGAAATATGAGTTGCCCAAATAAACTTTCATCCCCTATTTTACCCTTAATTTTTTTGAGACAAAAAGTAGCCTATGTTCTTCCCCCGAATGCCCCGAATACATCTTCTTACCAAATTTCATTAAGATCCGTTCAGCCGTGAAAACGTAACAAACAGACAGACAGAGACACTTTCGCATTTATAATATTAGTATAGATATCGACATTAAAATAGCAACATAACAAAATACTTCACTAGTCTACTGTTAGAATGGTGGCACAGGTGGTGTGGACGAAATGTTCGTGTGAAGTAACTTTGATAGTGTTATCATGATAATGTTTTAAATGCCAAACAATTCATTATTTTCATGCGTTTCATGATCGTTACCGGTACAACGGAATAACTAATGAGGCCGCGACGGTGCCTATTGGTCCTGGCTAATTGATAAGCCTTCATTTCCATTTACGATCACTCTTTCTATCCAGTCGTTTTGTTACTCACGCGCAGGTTCGACTACCGTGTTTTAGTTAGTTTAATTTGGATATAATATATTATATATAGTTGCAGGAAATCTGTATCGATTGGATCTTCATATAACTTTTAAAACTATCGTCGTAATTCACATATTATTAATACCAGTTGCATGCCGAAATTTTGGGTATATAAAACTCACAAATCATGGCATATCCCTATTATAGTAAAAATATGATTGGACTATGGTTCAGAACATAAATCTCTAGGGTAAAATAAATTCTGTCAGAGCTGTGCTTTCATATATTTACTGTAAGGGTACTCCACAATGTACAATCCAAACTTCTTTATCAAAATAACGTTCGATAATCGCCAGGAACACCTATACCAGAACACGTTGAAAGAGCTCGAGCGACTGCAGAGGTCTCACGACACCCTGGCTGAGCGTATCGGTGGGCCGGAGACTACGGAACTGAATACAACCACGCGGTCTCTTCACGCCGAGATGGAATCCGAGCCAGATGAAGAGGACTCTAATTGGCTGCGGGGCGAAGCGGTACTGGTCTACAAACAGCTGAGGGCGTTGGCACTGCAGCTTAACACGGGACATGATGATGACTCAGGTATGTGCTACTACGGAATGATTCAGTTGCTTCAACTCTTGAGGCGTCATGGCCTTACAACATGCCAAAGTAGAAACTATTTGTATTCAATATCACAAGCATCACTTTGATTTTGTGTGCCAATTCCTCCTAACCCAAGTCCGAGAAGAATTGTCAAGAATCTCGTCCTTGCCCTAGCGCTTTTTTGTATCAACCTTTACAAATACAATGTCACAGTAGGTTGTACATTGCAAATCTGTAAGTTAACTGTGTCAGAGGGCACAGCAACATGAGACCATGAATTCTTGTCAACAATATAGTATATCATGTATATATATATATATATATATATATGTACATATATATACATATATATAATACGCTTTCTTAACAAAAACACCCATTATGAAAGCTTATATTTGAAAAGCTGGGACCGACGGCACAACGTGCTTTGCGATGAAATAAAAATGCTACTGCGATCCAGGTACCAACTTTGTAGAGCGTTGCTTAACTTCGGTGATCTGTTAAACATACATAGTTGACATTGCTACGAGAGCTTCAGGTGAGGTATGTGCTACTCTATATATTTCACAGTGACTGATCCAAATATCAGTGAATTATATACACAAAGATCATCAAATATCCTGCAGCGGAGCATCTGCAAATAATCTGCAAATATTTGATCCAGGTTTGGTTAGTTATTGACGGCACAACGAATAGCGAGGCGAGGTCAATAGGCAGGTACTATGCTAAGGATGTGTCTCTTATTTAGACAAGAATAGCCGCAGTGTTCATTTTTCCTGACAACATATGATTCAAAGAAGGGCGCCCTAGTTTTGAGTCAAGGCTGCATTACCAAATCGCGAATCAGTGCCTATTACCGACGCTATCACTCGTTCTACATCAAAATGCCATGATTTTCATACTACGAACTAATGAAATTGCCAGGCGAGTTAAGGACTAATTGCGATGGGCACAACGACTACAAAGACACAGTAAGGCAGGGAAGAATCACAACGGCTTTTGCCCTACAAAGCGGTCACGCGACGAGTTTGGTGCTTGTTTATGCATTTCCGTGTTGGGTCGGGGCTAATTTTATTCGCTTACCGGTAACCGGTTATCTTTGGTAAATAAATGATGGGAAAATTCATGTTGATTTGCTTTGTGACCAAATATTTTACTGCTCTTTGTTAGGATAGATATCTAACTATTTGCAGGCACCACACACATCTTATACTTACCTATAGGAGTTGTGGAATTTTGAAAGTGTTTACCCACTTTAGTTCTGTACGTGGCACGGAAATAAAAATAACGTGTCATGGAACACTCGGTTGGAACGAAGTTCCTATCATAGTGTATTTATTATTGATAAACGTACCTATTATATTATTGATAAACGAATATAAATTAATGAATTACTAGCGTCTGAGAGCAATTAAATGATACGCAGAAATAACTAATGAAATAAAGGAATGGTAGGAAATTTCGTAATGAATATATTTTTACTTAAATATTTTAATATTCATTATTAAAATATTTTTGTTGAGTTGTGAAAATGAACATTAAACAACTTACATCTTTCAATTCATCTAATTCATTCGTTCATTCGTTCATCTAATTAGGTAATTTATTTGTGTCACCCTATAATTAACCGTCTACTAAAGAAATGGTTGTGACGGAAATTCGTGACGGAAAAATCAAAAACATTTTCGCCTAGCCCCCATCCGCCGTACCGTGCGATAAGGAAAAAAGGGTCGTTCGTTCAAAAAAGAGCTTTCGCATCCTTTTACATTTTGTAATTAAATTTTTATGGCAGGTAATACTTACTTAATGTTATTGGTTTAGCAATAGTATGATGAATGTTATGACTCAAAGCTGTCCACATAAACACAAAAAAGCCTCTGGGTTTCCGTCTTAATGAGATCATCGAGTGGCATCACACCCCACGCTCCTTTAGTGGTTTCAACCATAAAGAGTTTATTTTCGCGCCATTTTAATATCTTTTTGTTTTTAACTAACTGATAAATCAAGTGGTTTGTTCAATTTATATCAACAAAAAGTTTCTACGTGTTTTGGGATCGATCGCGTGTTTCTGAAACTAGTTATCGAGGCTACTTCGAATTTGCTGACACGTGGAGGTCGCTGGCGTCGATACTCGTGTTTTATTTGTGCTTCATGCATGATTCAAAGAATTGGAAAATCAATTTCAGTACGTTTCAATTTTATTGTGCTCTTTGGCGTTACCTACATTGCATAACGGCCGTAAAGGCATGTTTTGAAAACCCTGTTCTGGAGTCTGTACTACAGACCACAGACAAACAGACACACTATATTTTAGTTTGTTAGTTCTATTATTATACAGAACTGTTCTTTAAAAGAGGCGGGCGTTGATTCTGCTACAGTCTTAGTACTTTTGCAGACTCATCGTTCTAGTTGTAATCTGTACAACTTTTGATTTTCTGATGCTACTATATTTAGTCGTTTCATTCTTTGGAGACCTCATCGCTGTCAAAAATGCAAAACCCTATTTGAGCACAATTTAAAACACGTTATTATAAATATAAAACATTTATTTAAAACGAACTGTACCCGGCATGCGTTGCAATGCCACAAATTTTCTCACCGTTTAAACCTTCCCTGGACTCCGACAAACATTTCTACACCAAAATCAGCTAAATCAGTCCAGCCGTTCTCGAGTTTTAGAACGAACAGCAAATGACTTTTATTATATAGATATTATGTTTAACTAGTATTGCTATAATTATATAGAGCTATAGTATAAAAATCACATGTCTTTTGCTATTGTAAAGTAAGAATGATGAACGGCAAAAAATGTCGTCATAAAACTGGTTTCTGGTTACTTCCTTCTAGCAGTTATCGTGCCTCCAGTTTAGTCATCTAAGTACTTAAATGTGAATCACGTTGCTTCATCACGAGCTTCATGCTCACGATCTGTCAATTTCAATCGGAAAATACTCCCTTTCAAAATAAACGACCAGCATCTTGAGATTTAAAAGTTCGCAAGGAAACCGGCATAAATATTCATCAAATTCGATGTCCCACTGAATGTCGACAATTCGTTATTTCGACACGTCGCTAACCTCGAAAAAATAGTTCGAAAAGTCATTATTTCGACAGAAAATACTTCGACAACACACACCTTCGAAAGACCACTACTTTGATAGACACTACTGCGACATGCACTTGTTCGGCAGATAATTATTTCGACAGAAACATACCTTCGCCATAATATAAATATTATACAGATCTTTAGTTTCATAATACAAATAATAATAAAATATAACAAAACTAATTGAGTTACGTTAGGTGAGGATATTTTTTTTTATTTGATGTCTCGAAACGTTACTACGAAGCGATGCTCTGTGATGCCCTCTGTCGAAGGTATGTTGCTGTCGAAATAATTATCTGCCGAACAAGTGCATGTCGCAGCAGGGTCTGTCGAAGTAGGGGTCTTTCGAAGGTGTGTTTTGTCGAACTATGTTTTTTCGAAGTAAGCGACATGTCGAAATAACGAAATAACGAAATTCAGTAGGACAGTCCATCAAATTATGTGTAATCTGCTAACTAAGCTGCCTTGGTTCTAGCTACAAGTAGGGTCACTGGGTCACAAAGATAATATCGCTTTTATACATTTGCATAAAATTATTACAGTGGCATGTAACTTTACCAGCAATGACAACCTTGTCAGCTAGAACCAGCGGTTCTTACTATAAAACAAGTTTGAGGATATTCGAACTCAGTGCATCAATGTTTTCAAATATGTCCCTGTCTCGACCATCTCGTTTTACAATGTTTTTATCGCGCAATAACTTTTTCCTTTCGTTCCGTAACATGTTACAAAATCGGGTTATCCAAACTGGCGGTTAAGACTGTCTAACTTGCATCATGAAGGCCATTCGTAGGAGTACATTTTTGGGATAGAATTGGTAGTCATATTATCCTCCTCTTCATTCCTTGTATATACGCATCATTGTCTACTAAGGCAGTACTTACAAACATAGTATTTCCCTATTTACTTTTGATTCACCCACCGAACGACAATTTATTCATCAAGTAATACAGCTGATTTGACTTTCTCAACCAAAGCGAAAGTAACGCTGATATGATACGACATTATAAAATGATACTCACGTTATGGTATCGTCATTGAAACAATGACTTTATTTACAGCTGTGCAGGAAGTGTTTAAAAAACATAAACACCCTCATAAGTGTCGCGTCTGTAAACATGGGTAAGTAACATGGTTTAATGTAAACAAGTTATTACTTAACGAGAAAAAAACGAAATGCATTCGTTTTATACTGCTCAATGCCAAACAGATGAAAGCCAATGTAAAAATTAACAGAGTGATAGATCTCGTCGACACCACAGTGTTCTTAGGCATTGATTTAGATAATAAGCAACAATGGGGCCCGCACATAGATCAATTGTCGAAGAGACTCTGCTCTACGACATACGGTGTTGAAAAGATGTTCAAAAATGTTCATTTGTTTTAAAAAGGTTACGATAATCATAGTGTTAACACTAAAAATAAAGATAAACTCGCTGTTCCCACTGTTCCCACTCGCTGTTCCCACTCGCTACAGTTCTTCTTCTTAATTCTCGCTACAGTTAATAAGTCTTTTATAGGGCAAAGTGTACGCTTCTATAACAAGGTTCCAAGCGACGTGTTAGATTTGTCGATTGGAAAATTCAAAAACGCAATAAAACAGAAAATGATGGCAAATCCGTAATTAAATTTGGCAAGGATCATACAAAAAAGTGTTAAGACCAGACGAGTTTCTTGCCGGATTCTTCTTAAACTTCAAAGTATTCCTTGTGATTTTATTGAATAAAAGATGTTTTGATTTGATTTGATCTGTATCTCCCATCAAAATCTAAATACATCTTTTACATATCGCAAATCTGTGAGAATGTCTTGAAGAGGTAGCCTGAGGCACGATCAAGCGCAATGTTATTTATTTGACACAATATCCACTCTTTACAAGGTTGGTTAGTTTGATCAGCCTTCTTTACTTCCTTTGGTAACTGAATCTTGAACTAGAATGTGGTTGGTGACATAGTGCGAAAATCCGGCACCTAATAGTCACACATCCGTGCCACATTTCTTGGGCTTCGCGGATCTACATTTCCGAGATATCAAACTCTTGGGTTCTTGTTTTTGAAAGTTTTCAGTTGTCTATCCATAGTTGAAAGGTCGATATCGTTTCATCTACCAAGCTTCACAGGATCAAATTTACCAAATGCAAATTTCACCGAAATCAATCCGGCCGTTTCGGAGTCTATAGGGAACATACATACATCGCCTTGTATATATAGATAGATAGATATCATCGATGTATACAATTTTTAGATTTTTGTTGATTTTTACCTGCGAAGTATACTTTGAAACATCCAAATCTGTTCAGGGGTCTTTGAGTAATCGGTAAACATACATAAAAAAAAATATACCGGTGAATTGAGAACCTCCTTTTTTGAAGTCGGTTAAAAAATAGTAGCTATTTCGAATCAGGAATGAAAGGAATTAAGCGAGTCTCTGATCACCCTGATCACCCAACAGCTTCATTCATGCACTTCAAATAAAAAAAACAAAAACGGCTTGAAACCGGCCTGAAATGTTTGGTCAGTAATTTCCATTGTGTCCAAGCTCATTGTTATCTCGAAAAGGTGAATGATAATTGTTTGATAATCACACTCAATAACATGAACTCTGTTATTGAAAATAATCATGTGATAATTTGAATACGTAGCTATGTAAAACTGTGAGAAAATGTTCTGCAAACAAAAAAGTATAATTTTACTTGATGCTCAGTAAAGTTTTGACGACCTATGTGAAGCAGTGGGCGAAGGCCTGCTGGAGACGCAGAAGATTTCGGCTTTGATTACTGCTGCGGTATTAATGTTTGTATGATCTGCAACTATTTGCCTCTATTCTATTAGTATTTTTTTTATAGATCTTTGTTCTGTGTCTGGGTGTTATATAGCATCATAACTTTGTATTTAAGATAAATAAGTATTCTATCAGTCATCTGGATCCCATAGTATAAGCTATGCTTAGTTTGAGACTAGATTGTGTTGTGTGAATTGTAAGCAATATTATACTTAATACTTATGAGTACATAAGAGGAAGTGTGAAAGTGGCGCCAGTGAATGAAAAGATGAGGAGCAACAGGCTAGCATGGTATGGGCATGTAATGAGAAGGGATGAATGGCATGTAACTAGGAGAGTGCTTGGTTTGAATGTTGATGGATTAACGAGTAGAGATAGGCCAAACAAAAGATGGATGGATTGTGTGAAGGATGACGTGAGTAAGAAAGGAGTGAGTGTTGAGATGACGGCTGATAGAGGAGAAAGGAAGAAGAACACATGTTGTGTCGACCCCACGTAATGTGGGAAAAGGCAGGAAGATACTCACCGTGTAGCTAAACATTGTTTCGTACAACAGTCCAATACAAAAATTATTTATTTGTCTCTTAAGAAGCAAACTGGTAAACTAACATGCTAAGAAGAAACTTAACTACGAGTAGGTGTAATCACTTCCTACGTGCTAGATTTGTCGATTAAAAACGTAATAAATAAGAAATAAAAGATTATAAAAATAGTAAAAAAGATTGGGATGAATCTGCCCCGACTCGACTCGGTATCCGTAATAAAATAAGAAAGGCATACAAAAAAGTGTTAAGACCAGACCATAGGAGTTTCTTGCCAGATTCTTCTTGAACTGGAATTAAGTGGAACCTGCACGAAGATTCCAGCATTTCTAGAGACATCATGTGAGATGATTTAAAGTTGTCCTTGTGATTTTATTGAATAAATATTTTTTTGATTTGATATGAAATTCAAACAAATTCGAGGTTACCAATAGTGTAAACAGTATTGGCGTATTCGTAGGGTGCAATAAAGTGTTTTCTATTATATATTTTTTGACTAACCTGTCAGCTCAGTTGGTAGTAGCTCTGACTTCTGCGCTGTAGGGTTCGACTCCCTTCCAGAATAAGCATTTGTGTTATGAATATAGGTGTTTGTTCTGAGTCTGAATGTTATAAAGTATCTTATGTATGTATTTAAAAATATATAAGTATTTAATCAGTCAGATGGTGCGTGTGCATTGTCCACATATATTTAAAAAAAATATATTTTATAATATTTGCAGGGCTCCACTCGGATCTGTCGCTGACGTCACTGGACGGGGAGGAAGCGGAGACTTTGCGGCGCGGAGCACTCGCCGCCGCCTGCGCCGACGCCGTGGCCGCCTACGCCACTCTGGAAGGCTCTAGAGTTCGCGACTCTATCGCCGCACACGCACGCCGAGCTCTCGACAGGGAACGACAGATCGATGAGAAGAACGAAATAATCGCTGATCTGTCTTCCAAGGTAAGGTCTTTCGGCTTTAGACTTTCATCGGTTACAAATACAATTTGATTATAAAAAAAGTAGTAGGTAGGTACATAATTACGTTTTAAAAACGAAAAAGAATGAAATCATTAAATGAAGTTTGAGCCCATAAAAATACAATGGAATTGAAAACTTCCTTCTTTTTTTGAAGTCGGTTAAAAAGTTTTTATTTTTCGATTTTTATTTTTCGAAACTCGAACCACGGATGGTCACACAAAATATCGAATTTTCGTTTACTTGGATGTAAATATTTTTTTTGGTTTAAAGGGTATACTTCCGAGGTGGCCCTATTTAAATTTTATCGGAATCTGTCCAGCGGTTTTAAAAAAATCAACAAAAATCTAAAATTTTTATACATCGATGATATTTTTGTTTACTGCGAAACCTCGTTGCCTCATTGGAGCAGTGCGTTTAGTTGGCCTACCCATATTATATATAAACAAAATACATCTACTTTCCACAAAAAAAAAATATTTTCAATGAAGTCTGTTTTCTTTTTAGTTTTTAAAACGTAATTATTCCTTTCAAATGGACATCACTGTTAAAAACACACATTCTTTAACAATTGTGTTATTGAACAGCTTGACCTTTGCAAATTGCAAAACAATCAGTATTGTGAAGGCAGTTCAAGAATGTGTCATCAAATATCAATATAATCGTTCTGTGTCATGATGATTCATTTGGCATTTTCTTACTGCAATGTTTTCATTGGCAGTGCTGCTACGGTTTTCAATAGTCTAAACTGCATTCATGTGTTTATCAATGCACTTCAGACTATAGAAGTTTATAGTCTATAAGTTTACCTTGGTTTCATTGAATCATAATAAAATATTAAGTACTTATTATGAATTTTCGAGTTGTATAAAATCTACGAATACAATGACAATCTTTTGTTTAGCCGGACTAGTTCAAATTTCGTAAAATATGAACGATCATATTTTGCCAAAGTTCAAAATCATTTTGAAATTACAGTTTATTTTTTATTGAATTGATTTTCCTAGGATTTTCCGTGATTTTATTGAACATTAATTTACATGACGATCAAACTGAGCTTCAACACGTCTATCACACGTCGATTTAGTACATTTGAGTAGTGTAATTTAGAAATGTTAATCTTATTCAGACTTCATATACTAGCTGCTGCCCGCGGCTTCGCACACGTGGTAGTAGTTACCACGCGTGCGAAGTGCGAATAAAAAATATCCCATGTCCTTCTTCAAGGCCCCATCTATCTCTATACCAAAATTCATCAAAATCGGTTCATCGGTTTAGGCGTAAAAACGTAACAAACAGACAGACAGACAGAGTTACTTTCACATTTATGATATTAGTATAGATAATATACCTAGCCGTTTTCGGCGACAGTGTCTGGCTTTATTTCCAGGGGCTTGGGTGTTTAGCCTTTATATGACTAGTGTATCCCAATTTTTGCAGTGAACGTAGTCGCACGTTATGGTATCATTAACAAAGTTATATTGTAATGGGATGAACAGGCAGCCGTGGTTACTACCTCCCAATATTGTTTGGAATGAACATTTGTTTGGGACACATTTTCTAATCCCTTCCCCGGCTGAGCGAGGAAATTGTTGCCTATTTAAATAAAGCTGCTTTGTCGCAGTGGGTGCTGCCGAACCACACTCTCAGACTTTGGTGTAAACAAAGATCGATCGTTCCTCCAGAATCAGGGTCACTGTCACATTTTTATTTATGACCCGGTATACTTCAAACCACCTAAATTGATTTGATTGTAAATCAGCCCAGTATTAAGTCGAACAAAACGAAAAATATTCAAACCGGTCGAGTCATTTTCGAGTTTTAGCGAGACCAACGCAAGGAAATTGATTATATACATTAATAATTTGTACAAATTAAATCATCTGTTTACGTGGAACAAATACTAGGAAATATTACTTCTTGTCACAACGATCTACTCTATTCTGGTGAAACAAAACGGTCCCTCTCAATCTTCAACCGCAAGATCGGGGTCCAGTGTTCCAGCAGCGGTCACCTGCTGCTGACTCGATCGAACTCAAGTGGTAATCGATTTAGCAGCAACGGTACCGAATAACCGTGTAACTATGTACGGTACCGTTCTGCTTCAAATTGAAATGAGCGTTGGTTTTTACCGGCAGTTTAGTTGAATTGCATCGTTCTGAAAGAGATTTGTTGCTTATGAGCACTTTGCATAAATTGGACTGCACTGGCCTCCGTTTAGTTCGCTTCGTTTGTTTTCCGTTTTCAGCAGTCAATGCTTATATAAGTACCTGTCTTAGAATATAATAACTTGTTAAGATATCCCTAAGATAGATAATTGATTCAGGCGTGACTTTGCGGAAATCCATTACAAAACATTAAATAGATGGAGAAATATTTAGTACTATTCCCAACCTCCCAAAGAATTTCTTTGTTTAATTTAATGTTTTAGTCTTTAGACTTTAGTCTTCAGACTTTAGTCTTCAGACTTTAGTCTTTAGACTTTAGTCTTTAGACGCCTCGCGGCCCTCTAATCGCAATTTTTATCAGAAAAACCGGCCAAGTGCGAGTCAGACACGCGCACCGAGGGTTCCGTACAAACCTGTAGGTATATAAGTAGAAGTTCACCCATCACGACAATCGAGTCTTAGTTATGGTATTTTTATTGCTATTTTTATTATATGATATAACTAAAAATTTGCGGTTTTCGCAATTTTTCCTTTATCTGTGCTATAAGACGTTGCTTCGTTCCAAATTTCAAGATTCTGAGTTCACGGGAAGTCCCTGTAGGTTTTGATTGCCTTGCGAGTATCGAACATTTGCAGAAATTTGCGGCATAAACGGCTGTATCATTTGATTGCGTTGGTTTGGAAGTTTGATTTTTTCACAGCTTTTACTGTCCCAGTAGACCTGAGTATTTGATATAAATTTCAGCTTGATACCTCCACGCGTTCCTGAGAAAAAGGGTCTTAAAAGACAGACGGACGGACCAAGTGATTCTATAAGGGTTCTGGTTTTTCCTTTCGAGGTACGGAACCCTAAAAATTAAGGAATTTAAATAATTTAAATTTAAAATAAAGAATGCTGAAAAAAAGATTTAACGGGTAATGTTATAATTAGCTTATTTTCCGCCTTTAGTAAGCTACAAGTTAACACGACCTCAACTTTAGAAGACCATGATTATTTAATATTTTAGACATTATTTAATAATTTAAAGTTTTAAAAACAATTTAAAACGAGAAAATGAGAGACAAACTATTAATATAATATAATAACAATAATAATATGTTTTATTTCCAAAACTAAATCTTTACAAGTTCATAAGTAACTTAGGTCTAAATACAGACAAAGAAACATTTGTCGCCTTAACCTTATTGAAAATACATACCATATATCTTTTATATCTATTATTCCTCCAAGTAACGAGCAGATAGCCACAAAATAGCGGTAAAGACAATTTTTTCCATACAATAGTTAAATTGCTGAGGGGACCGTCTTATGGCGGTCTAAGACTTCCATCACCATAGCAGACCAAACTCTAACTCAGTATTACAACTCGAATTTTGCACACCACTTTCTGCGGTCCCCGCGACCGTTAATCTTCAATTGCTTCACATGTTTAATAGAAGAGCTATTTGGTGTTAACTGCAAATTGTATTACAAATATCGAGATTTTCTCGGTTTACGGTTTGAATTAATGTATCCAATCTAGAGAACCGCCGTAAATCATCATGATATGCAAGATTACGATTGAAACAGTTGTTGATCACGTTGAATGTAGTTCACCGAAGAAAGTAGCGAGATTTCTGGCCAGAATTGGGTTTTGGCAGGGTATTGAATGTCGTCTAAACATCTCACTAATAGACGACCAACATTTCTCGGTCACCAAGGTTCAAGTTAACGCAGGATCGCCGCTATCTCTCCCAGATAGACTACCCAGCAATCGGTAAAGTCGGAAGATGATAATAGATAGATGGATAAAAGCTTCATTTGACACAAATACACATTAAGATACAAAAACAAAAAAAACTTGTGCGTCGAGACGCCCAACAGAAGTAATAACTTACACTAATCTAACTAGCGCTTTGGGTTATAGTGAAAGAGGAGGACTGCCTACCGCTGCCGTGTGCGTGAGAGAAAGGGAAACCAGACAGACTGGCGCCGTAACGCGTTACATAACTAAGCGGTTTACCCTCCAATAAGAAGTTATCACTTCAAAAATAAACTTAACTACAGACACTAAAAGGATTTACAGCTAACACACAAAGTAGCTAAGAAACTAGTTGCAAGGAGGTCTGCGCTGTGGTGGGTCAAAAAGGACCAGTCTTTTATTGACTAAACGAGTGTCTCCGTTTCAGCTTAGGCAAATATCTGTCCGACTCTACAGGCCGCATTTCTCAACCGATTCTCATGAAATTTTGTGAGCAGGTTCTATAACTACATATAATTTTTTTGTCGATTCAGTTTTTGGATATTTTTCAAAATGGCGGAGATATGAGGGTTAAAAACTTAAAAAAATATATATTTCAGGCTACAGGCATTTCGAAAAATGTTCGCGAGGTCTAGAGCTCACAGAGCCATTACTAATAATGGTTCATATACCCTTAAGAACAGTCATGACCTGACTGCAATCCACAGTGTGGTCTGCGCTGCGAGCAGACTTCCTACCGAGCAGGTCCGTCGAGCATCAACTATTTATTGCCTAAATATAGCTTTATCATCCATCAAGTGCCCTACATAGAACCAGTCTTTACATCTAGATTTCGCTACGTCTGACTAATAGGTATCTCCCACGCTAACACCCACCGTATAATGATGCTCATATCTGGTTATCCTGAATACGAACATGGACACGCAACTGACCTCCGTTTGTTAATCCGAGGAACAATAAAACCGCTTATTAAATGCTGGTACTGTTTGAGCCGGTGGATTCATTTGGACTTTTGCAATGTAATAGTTAAAAGATCAAAAGATACAAAAAGTCTCAGTCAAAAGATACTTTATTCAATACAACCACATCGATCACTTTGAAACGTCTTACATACTAGGTGAATTTAGGTGCCAATTCCTCCTAACCCAAGCTCGAGAAGAACCGGCAAGAAACTCGTCCTGGTCCAGGAGCTTTTTTGCATGATCCATCTTATAACTACCTTAACTACGAAAAATGAATACAACTTATATTATAATACGCTTTCTTGAAAAGACTACCTTTAAATTAAGCTTTAAATTTCTTAATACTTTAAGTATCACTGATAATCCGCGAGATATCTCTGGGTACTGAGTTAGGTTATCCGAAGACTTTACCGTGGCCAAAAGTAACTATTTAGTGTTTATATTGCACTCCGCAGCACAGAAGCGTTCAACGTACCTCAAAGCTCAGTGCAACGTCTCCTTCATTCAAACACGACAGTCAAACGTCATCTTCTAGTACAATGAGACGTGAGCAAGTTCTTGAAAGCCGAATGATCTCAGAATACGTTATTTTTTACTTTGAGTAGGTAGGTTACCTACTTATTCCGTGAATGTCATTTGCAAGGTCTCTGAAATATCAGTGCAAACTCTAAAATATTTTTAACAATGTGTTCTTTAGCATTAACTCATGAACACAGTGATATTCTGATGGCGTGTCATATTTGTAAATAGTAGGTACTGGCGTTATTTAGTCTTCGTCGATATCATTGCTATGTTCTGCCTAGAGTGTATAGAACTGTTTAATAATCATAATAAAAGTTAATAAATATTTCTTAGTGGTCTCGTAAAAGTCCGTAGACCCAAGATCAAGATACTCGAGTAACCAGTTCATGACGGTAACGAATATTTCAACAAACATTTTAAGAATAACTAAAATACCTTTAACATTTCTTTAAATAGGTAAGTGTCTAGGTAAGTTTGTTGAACGCAGCAATCTCGACAGAAATCTAGACCAGGTAAGGCTGCATGGCGTGACCTGAGTGACGTCACGGCAGGGTCAGCGACCGCTGGAACCGGACGTCATTATGTTGTTACAATGCACCGCACACGTGGATGTTATGGGACTTTGAGGCTTGCACGGCAAGCTTGGGAATTTGGTCATTCTATTAGATTAAGTAGCTAGTTGAAGTTTTTCTTTATTGCACTTTGGTTTTGACGACACACACCTTAAGATTGTAGTATTTAGGTTCTGCTTCTTTTCTTGATGATTGATTGATGATAATAAAGTCTTAGTCGGTGGTCATTTGTCAATTCTAAACGTCATCGCGGGATGGCCGTCTAGAACTTTCTCGGGATTCTTCATCGTTCAAATCACATTGCACCATAATACGCTTTTCAATTGTCCATACTGTCCTGTCCTGTACTGTCCATAACTATCCTATGTAGTCACAATTTGTCCATTAAAATTCCGCAAAGATTACTGAATAAATCATGCAATAAAACGAGAAAAAACTACTAATTTAGATGTGCTATGTTACTTCATGAAATGACAAACGAAGAACCTAATATTTAGGTTGTACATACGAGTACTGAACGTCAATGTAATAGCGCTCCCTATTACATTACATTACAATACTACCTCCCTGAACGACGAGCGTTCGCGTGTAATGTAGCATTATAGATTCGACTTTGAGCATTACATTACAATACTACCTCCCTGACTGACGAGCATTCGCGTATAATGTTGTAAAACACATTGTATCATTACAAGGTGCGCATTGTAATGCTCGGTTCTCCTCCTTCGCTGATGTAAACTCGTTTTGTATCATAACAGTTTGTGCACTGTAATGCTTAGTTCTCCTCCCTCACTGATGTAATGCTCGACTCTGTAACGTTACATTACACGCGAATGCTCCCGGTGAGGGAGCGCCTTTACATTTTGTGTAAACTAAACCTTTTTAACTCAGATAGAGAGAGTATGAGTAAGAAGTTGATGTCTGATAGAAGGAAATTGAAAAAAGTTAATGTTGTGCTGACTCCACTTAACATCCAATAAGAGCAAGTGGATTATAGTACTAGATACGAGATTTTTTTTAATTCCTTACAAGTACCTATTAGAAAGAGTTTTCGGCAACCCCTACTTTTCTTAAACTTACGTAAATAAAAAGGTTCATAATTAAGCTACACTTTCTATTAAATGAGATGATGACCCACGCACTAACTGGAGCGAAAATATTATACTTGATGATCGACTCAATTAGTAGTCGAGATCTACAGTGATAAAGTCAGCTAGGTATCCAATTGGGTTGTTTCAAAATGGCAGAAAGATGACGTGGGAACTGACTGAAGGGTACCTGAACCTAAAAAAGGTACTCAATGGTAGGGTTCAGTAACAGATACCATCAAAGTAATGATAAACAATGCTACAATGCTAACAGCGCAACATGACAAAGACAAAACAATGGCATTTCTTGCAGATTGTAACCTGCGGAAACGATGTGGAAAGAGATCGTGGGATGTCGGGAAACACGTTACTTTATTACCACGAAATACGGTAAAAGTACATGATAATACACACATGTATTATATAGACACTGTACACGATAAGTTCAATAGGTTACGTTTACAAAAAGTTGTATACTTACGTATACAGGATAATATTATTGTTGAAAGTAAAGACAACTGTAGTATCATCAGTTCTAGGAGTGACTTGCTTACAATTTGATCTTTCCGTAGGCTTCATTATCAGAAAGTGGATCTGGTAAAGTCCTTCTGTTATATAATTTTTAACAAAAAAAAACAGACTTCAACAAGAATCTAATAAGTAAAAAATTCCTTGA
The DNA here is from genome assembly GCA_948098915.1 of Lampropteryx suffumata. NCBI lineage: Eukaryota > Metazoa > Arthropoda > Insecta > Lepidoptera > Geometridae > Lampropteryx > Lampropteryx suffumata. The sequence goes on from OX402562.1 coordinate 2,758,952, forward strand.
ATGTCCTTCGTCTAAATCATCAGACCCCTAATGACAGTTACAACCCCTCTAGGTGCAATGTTCTCATCAATACAAACTAATCGAGCCCAAACACCAGGTAATTGCTGTAAATCGTTGAGGAGTTCCCTCGACTGTCTTTCTGCTCCATCATCAGATCGACTCCAGACCTTCATTAAATAGTTGTTGTTGTTGTTGTTTTTAGCCCGTACTGTCCCACTGCTGGGCAAAAATAGTAAATAGTAGATCTTTAAAATACCTAATGAAAAAAAATAACAAACGCACTAGTCACTACTAGGATTATAGATATTCGGGATGTTATCATCAGATTCCGGTTTCCTTATCATGGTACCACTCTTGGGATATCTCCTTTCCAACAAAAAAATAATCATCAAAATCGGTTCATAAGCGTCAAAGTCGAATTGAGTTCATACGGTCGAATTGAGAAACCTCCTAATTTTTTTTAATCTGTTAAAAATAACCACATATTCTTCGTCTCAGTAGTTCGATCATTTGTAATTGAACTGGTAACTGTAATACTGAGAATGATCGTCTTCGCTCTATGTATATAATTTACTCGTAATCGTGCTTGCAGTCCACATTAAGAATATGCGTCGATATTATTACATACTTAGGACTCTGCTGCAACAACGACACGCGTGGCATAATTCATGTCGTTAGGTTATTATGAGACACTTGGAGATGATGACTAGATCATTTGAGCTTAGGTACTCTTTTACCCCCGAAGCAATCAAAGAAGTGTAATCAGTTTAACGTGTGTATCTGTGTATATAAGGCCTTATTTATAAACGCCTCTCAACTTGAACACTGCCTAAACACGGCTTAAGATTCACCCTGTCACTATTTGTCACTATCTAACAAAAAGGGATAGTCATTGTTCATTTATTTCTTCTTCATTAATGGCATGTGTCATAATGATGACAATTTTGCCAATGTCAAGTGATTGTTTGATGATACACCCCTTTTAAACAAAAACGAAATCAAAATCAGTACATCCGTTTGGGGGTCAAAAAAGTCAAAAGACATAAAAGAGAAAAAAAAAAGTAGAAAAGTATCTCAGCTTCTGTCAAAAGTTGCAAAACTTAATCACTGTTTAAAATAGGACTAGGATTCTTCGTTTGTCATATCACGAAGTAACATAGCACTTTAAAATAATTATTTATTTCTTGTGCTAGTGCATGTTTTATTCAGTAATCTTAGCGGAATTTTAATTGATCGATTCGTAATTTGGTATACTGATACTCCAATGATATTGCAAGAAAATTGATAACTTTGTCCCGATCATGCAGCATCACCTGAAAATATTGATTTTGATTGATATCCAACTTTTTTGGGCTCATCGGAATTGTCTCAATGATAGATAGATGTTTGGCTCGGAGATTTTTAAATTAATTACTATGCCTGTCTGTAATGGTTTTATTTGTATCTCCAGCTGTCAGTAGCGGAGGTGGAGATCCGCGCGGCTGGCGAGGAGCGCGACAAGCTGCTTAACGACGCGAACTACAGCAGCCTGCAGAACGACGAGGCAGTGACGCGCGCCAGACAGGAGCGCGACGAGGCTATCGACAGGAAGAAAGCATCCGAGGTAAGGAAGCAGTTCAAACATCGCAAACGAGACTGTTGTTAGCCTGTTCTGTGTGAAAATAAAGCAAAAGTTAAGGTAAGGAGGAGACAGTTCAAAAGTCGCAAACGAGATAGTTGCTAGCTTTTTTAAATCTGTTTCCAGATTTGCTTGTGTTAAAATGTAGCAAAATTTAAAGTTAAATAGATAGCTGACTTTTTAGGGTTCCGAGGTTAGGGTTTTAGGGTTTTAGAGTTCACAAGAAACTCTTATAGTTTCGCCATGTCCGTATGTCTGTCCCTAATTAGAGATATAACTTGCAGGATGCATCCAATTTCGTGGGTTTGAATCCAATTGTGCACCTATAGATTTTCTGATCGAAAAATGTATATGCCCTATACCAGTATTCTCAAACGGCGAAAGAAAGCATCGTCAAGAAACCGGCATGTCGTAGAACCTGTAAAGTTGGAAGACATGCACTTTAAACCTTTCACCACAATGGTTCTAAACAACTAGTGACAATAAGAAGATGTTGCCACCAACATTACCCTTTACTTTATGTCGTCGTAAAAATATCACTCATAATCTCTACGGCGTAGCATCCTTCTCCCACACAAAAGACATCAACGAACTTTTCCCCAGGACATTTTGTAGATGCGATGCAGTATCAATAGTTTTCTTTCGTATTTCAGGTGGCCCTGGCGAAGACTAGAGTAGAGCTGATGCAGGCCAACAGCCAGCTGTACGAAGCTGTGCGACAGAAGGTGGACCTCGGGCAACAGTTGGAGCAGTGGCAGGTAATTGCAGAATAATTGCTTCGATCTACAACAATGACTGGCCTGTCAGCTCTGTTGGTAGTAGCTCTGCCTTTTGTGCATTAGGTTGAGGGTTTGATTCCCTCCCAGTACAAACATTTGCGTGATGAACATATGTATTTAAAAAATATATAAGTATCCTACAAGTCATCTGGTCACCATAATACAAGCTATGCTTAGCCAATTGTAGGTTTTCACTGATGGAGACATGATACGAGTAGTTTATGATGTGAACACTATTATAAGGCTCCTTCATGAAAAGTGGCGCTGGCTCGCTATCCAGATGCATCAAGAACTTACAATGGAGAGTATTTTCTCTATTGAAGCAAAAAATGAATACAACCCTACATAACATGTACCTACCCCTACATGGCGCAGTGGGCCAAGGCTCTGCTGAGACGCAGAAGGTTTCCCGCCGCGGGACAAATGTTTGTATGATCTGCAAGTATTTGTTTCTGTTTCGGGTCTGGGTGCTTCTATGTATGATATAAAAATAGGTATGTATTTTACATACGTATTTTTATATCATACATAGTACAAAAAATAATTACAAAAAGTATATAATTATTCATTGGTTCCCATAACAAAAGCTGTACTTACTTTAGGGCTAGATAATGCTGTGTGAAATGTCCAGCATTATTATTTATTTATATTTATAACACCTGGATTACCTAAGTGATAAGAATTCTCTGAGTTATGCAACTCCTTGTTTTCAAACAACTTTCCAAAAGTAATATTAAATGGATCAATGTCCAACAATTTGCTAAAACCGTTGAAGTTTAATCAACGGTCTTAGCTTCTAGCTCGCTCGCATCATAAAAATATCTATCTGTAATTAGTAAAAGCTCCAGAAACATGAAGAGGTCAAATCGGAATAAGACCACCCATTGTACTACCTTGTAGCTAAACATTGTTTCATAACAGTCCAATGTATTTGTGATGTGCAATAATGTATTTTATATTCTATTCTATTCTATATGCGGGTTATTAATGTTATTAGTGGTCACCCACTGGTCGAAATTCGATCTCGTTTAATTTCAATATATTTTTTTTTATTGCATTCTGCACTTTTTCTCTATGTAAAATATAAGTGTGCGAAATTTTATACTCCTCCGTTCTCGCAATTTTCGTATAAAGGGGTACAAAGTTTTTGTTTCACGTATTAATATAAAGATTATATAGATAAGGTATCTTAGAAATTTAATTATATACAGTTTGTAAACTGAAATAGAAATTAAACAAATTTTTATCACCACGTCTACGGAAGCTAGTTTACAAAATATACGAAGACATATATTTAGAAGAGTCTCTGTATATTCCAGATGGATATGCAGGAGTTGATCGAGGAGCAGATGAAGCACAAGCTGACGTCAGAGAAGCGTCGCAAGTTGCCCGACCCCCCGGCCCCGGCCACCCGCACCTCCAGACTCCTCGGATTTTTTCACAGGTGATCTGCTGCATTCTCCTAGCATTCCGTGAAGCCATCCACATACCTATCATAATATACCTTACGCAGAACGACCCCGTGACGTCAGCCACCGCGTGTTGTGTCACCCTACTGTGCCGTAATTTGAAAGTTAGTTTCGTTACGTTGGCGTTCTTTGATGTTAAGACGATGGTGTTGTTTCTAGGGTATGGCACCATTATATTGTACAAGCCGTGCAATGTTTACACACTTGCAGTGATAGCTAGTATCGTAGTTAGATTGTTTGTAGTTAGTGTACTTTTTGTTTTAAATATCCTGAACTTGTTTTAAATGGCGACATATAATTTGAATTGTTTAAAATTTATATTTGAACTTTTAGGCTTGTATTTTTTTTTACTTTCCCGATAGGAATACATATAAGGTAATACGTGATAAATACCCCGTTAACTAATAACCATCTAGCCTATAATAACTTAATTAGTGGCGCTAAAGTAAGCTCTGTCCTTGACATTCTAATATCAAAAAGTAGAAATAGTAACATATTGAAACAATTCATTAGCTAAAAGATAGTCCGTAAAACAATATGGGTCTACCCAATAATTACACACTAGTTATTTTATGTGTTGTTTAATTCTTCTTCTTCTTCTGTAGTGGCATCTGTCATACTAATGTCAATTTTGCCAGTGTCAAGTGTTTGTATTGTTTATATCGTATCTGGTCGTTCGTCATTTGTTTTTTTATAAAAATGATGCCTTCATATATAATAATCACGTAATTTTCACTCTAAATATAATATTTAGCTTGATATATGAGTTTTTCTGCGTCTCGATATTTCGGCACAGTTGCATGCGCCATGATCACGAGATAAACTGATATATCATGTTAATATGTCGTTTTGAGTGAAAATTATATTCAAATCATGAGTTTAAGAAAATAACTACGGATTATTTTTGCTCGAATCACAAAGAAACACAAAACTTTTATTCCAATTATTTACACCCTTGGGTGTCTATTTAAATAAAAATACCAAAATTACTAATAAAACCGGAATAATTCGAGTTAAATTAATAATATAAGAGCGCATATTTGCTTCGCACGACGACCAACAAAATTATATATGACGACCTCTGTGGCGCAGTGGGCTAAAGTTCGACTGAGACGCAGAAGGTTGCGGGTTCGATTCCCGCCGCAGGACAAATATTTGCATGATCTGCAAGTATTTGTCTCGGGTCTGGGTGTTTCTATGTATGATATGTATGTATTTACAAAAAACCCATAACACAAGCTCTGCTTACTTTGGGGCCAGATGATGCTGTGTGAAATGTCTTTGATTATTATTATATGTTGCCATCTCTATGCATTGATATTAAAATGACAAGGATAAACCATACTTTAACGTCACGTTTGCTAATTATGTTATTATAGGATAGAGATAAGTCTTTTAGCCTTGTGTATAAAGCAGGTTTGTATATAAAGACTTGTGTTAGTAAAATTATATTCAATAATGTCCACAGTGTTGAATGGGCGTAAATTATATTCAATAAATATTGTCCACAGTGTTGAATGGGCGTAAATAATATTCAATAAACATTGTCCACAGTGTTGAATGGGCGTAATTTGGCTAAAACGATTTAGGTGTTTCAATTTTTTAAGTACTTACCTACCTACTTAACTTAAGTAGATAATTAAAGACAGATTGGATTGGTTAGAACGGATTTAATACAGCAGACAACGAACACACAGCTAGAGGTAATTATATACAAATATTTCATTAGTGAATATACTATATTTTTATACTAACTACAACTTAAATAGAGCAGTGTTCTTATGGTGTGACCAGCAGGGCGATTATAGAATTCTGATACTATCAAAACATTCATTTCAGCTTGCACTTACTTTGGTGAATTGGTATTACGGAAGGTTGATGTTGATTGTTACACATGCTGTCGTATGAATAGAAACGGAGATAGAAACCGAACGTACTTTACGCACGTTAATACCAATCCATTAATAAATGCCTATTGCTTATCGAAACTGACAGACATTGATGGTATGAAAAGTTCCATAATCGCCATGCTGCACTCCGATCCTAAGATCGTGGGTTCTAAACCAGTAGTGCACAAATAGATTTTTGTTATCGAAAAATGTATGTGCCAGTTTATGACCAGTAATCTCAAACAATAAAAAACACATGTTGTAGAACCTTTAAAGTTCTATGACATGTGCTAAGTGCACGAAAGGAGTATCTGAGGCGCACTTTAGTACATTTACCCCACTGGTTTCATTGTATACATGACTGTTTCATTATATACAAAGACTGCTTTATTTACAAAAATAATTACAGAAATTTACAAAATAATATAAAATACACGTGAAACAGTTGAGCTATCTAAGGACCGTTTAAAACGATCTATAGATAGCTCAACTGATCTAGATCACTGCCAGAGGGTAGCGTTTCCAAGACACTGGCAGAGATGCCACGTTGAATCGCAATGCTTATATTGTTATAATATGAGTTCATTTTGTGTAAAATTAATTTCTGAATCTAACCTATCCATCGCTTTGTAAATAACACTTTTAAATATTGAGATTATACTATAAGTACATAGGTAGTATATTATATACCACTGTGAGTGAAACATTTGGTGCACTATCAATAAATAATATAGTTTTAAAATAATTTAATTATCAAGCTGTTTAAATACCATAAAATAACGGGAACATTATTTACAATAGATATAAATATATATAAGCCATATCATTTACAACATTACGAAACTGATCTGTTGCATAGATTGTACCTTATTTGAATAGGATTTCAATTTTTGCAAATCAAGTGCATGCTGTGCCTTTACCTGGCTTCAGGATCGAATAAGTGCCTTTTCGAATAAAAATTGTATTTACTTAAAATAGTTACAAAATATAATGCAAATGTAGAATCATAGATATATCTTTAAGTTTAAGTATATAGTGTTATATACCATGCTCAATACTTTGTTGTTTTCATTTTACAGAAATATATAGGCCCTTTTCTTTAGTTTCTCCATTCTAACTAAAATTTCATTTCAGTTTCAAAATACGCACGATCTTATATTTGCATCGAAGTCAGAATTTGAGTATATTTATAAATGACATTTCTTAAAGTTACTAAATTGACGTGTTTCAACGCATTTCAGTAAACAATTAAAATTGCGGAAAATCGTAGGATCAATTCATATGGTAATCAATTCAATAAAGGTATCTTATGTCAATTTTGACATATTTTAGAACTGTCATTTAAAAATGTTATTCTAATATGGACATTGGTGCAAGCAAAATAAAATCTTTCGTAATTTAGAAAATTTTAGCTAGATTGGTGAAAATACTGAATCCAAGCCTTTAATTATTTAAAGTTTTAAAAAAATAATTGATTAATAACTATTTTCACGTTAAATAGTTCAATTAAATCAAATTGTTTTTAAAATTTCTTCTCACACAAGGGTATATTTTTTGTAAAAAATCAACCTTGCGTTCTCAGTGTCTGTTTTTACAGAAATAATTACAGAAATGTGCAGAATAATATAAAACACATATAAAAAAGTTGAACTACCTAAAGACCGTTTTAAACGATCTATAGATAGCTCAACTGATCCAGATCACCGCCAGAGGGCAGCGTTCCCATACTGGCGGCATTACCACGTTGAATGGCAATGCTAATATATCTAGTAATATAATATATCTCATTGTCTAAGAAATCTATATAACTATACACAGTCCTAAAAAACCTATAAATTTTATTCTCAATATTTTAATTAATTTATTATTAAGACTGAACTAATTATGAAATCGTGAAATGTATCTAATTAAATATATTTGCAACATAAATCATAATTGAATGGAATAAGTGCAAATGCAATATGTATTGTTTTTTTTTAATAAAATTATAGCACTAACTAATCTGGTTCTACTTACCTACTATGTAATAGGTTTTCGTATATAGTTTATTTGTTTTAAGTACCTGTGTTACCTACAATACTAAAAGCAATATTTTATGAAATTTAATAATCGTACCCACATTATTGGCAATTATTATAACATTTAATTATAATAGAACAACGAGGTCATACTAATCTACAGATTTAAGTAAGTACCACTTAATCTTCTTATACTTAACCCATCATATAATTGTAGGTAGGTACTTACTTAAAATCACTTTAACGCCTGAATATTTAAACACCACTTCAATTTAAAGGCTACAATTTTGAAACGGGCTCTTAAACGTTTGTGTCGCTCTCAAATGAGTCGCGTTTCAATATTCGGGCAAAAGAGTAGTACGTTAGTACTTTTGTAATTTACACATAGGTAAGATCTATTTCATGACTAGAATACGTTATCATTAACTTATTTGTGAAATTAATAAAATAATGAATGAATTTTAAACCTTGTCTCATTGAAACCCTCATATTTACTTATATTATAGGCCAGTCAAAATAGCATTTAACTTTGCATTAAATTTCCGATCCAGATTGTTTTTTTTATAAGGTTTAGGATCACTTACTGAGCATAAAATCACAAAATGCTGACAGATCCAGGTGACGCTTGAAGCGCCATCTTGAAAAAACGTTTTTGGCCGATGTCTCGGAAGATATGTACTTTAAGGCAAAAATTATGGAAACTATTATTGTAGAAAATAAAATTTCGCATCTTTTGTTGCTATTAAACTTTTTTGTAAAACTTACCGTTTACGATTTATGGCTCATTTAATGAACCGGTTTTTCTATCGCGGCTGATAACTTTTGAAATACATATAAGATTAATCAATAAAATGCATCGAACTATTTTTAAAGATCAGTTTATTCTCTACAACTTTTGTTTGCAACTTTTTTTTCAAATGTCCATACTTTTTGAGTTATAGGACGTTTAATGTTGAACTACCGGGCGTAAACTTGAAAATTTCAAGATACGCATAGAATATAATGGTACAAATTCAACAAATAAATTAAGAAAAATATCCCGATTGTTCATGTAGTAAAAAAAATAATAGTTAAATTCCTTACCTGCAATAATAACGAACTTTTTTTATATTATTTTGTTATATTTCGTACAACTGAAAAATAGTTAGTAATTATAATTAATTATGTTATGTTCAAATGCTATAATATAATTAAAGAAAACGAAAGGGGAATATTTAAAAAAAAAAATATCCAAAATTTATTTTTAGAATAAACAACAAATACAAATTCAAAATTTTATTATGTTCTTGACCATTTTGGACACGGCGAAAATCCAATTATATTGGATGTTTCCTCTTCATCTTCGTGACCCTCTTCGGAGGAATACAAAGAGGACTGTAAAGCCTCGATGAATTCCTCGTTCTCGTGGTCAAACTCGTCAACATCAACCGACTCCTCGTTGAAGTCCAGGTTTACCGTCGGTTGATTAGTACAAGTTTCCGCCGTGCAATTCTCGCAAATCACAGTGCAGTCTAAGCCTGCTGGTAAGGAATTGAACTATTAATTTTTTACTACATAAACAACCGTGATATTTTTTTAATTTATTTGTTTAATTTATACCATTATATTCTATGCGTATCTTGAAATTTTCAACTTTACGCCCGGTAGTCCAACATTAAACGTCCTATAACTCAAAAAGTATGGACATTTGAAAAAAAATTTGCAACAAAAGTTGTAGAAAATAAACTGATCTTTAAAAATGGATTGATGCATTTTATTGATTAATCAATTATTTCAAAAGTTATCGGCCGCGTTAGAAAAACCGGTTCATTAATTGGGCTATAAATCGTAAACGGTAAGTTTAACAAAAAAGTTTACAAGCAACAAAAGATGAGAAATTTTAATCTCTACAATAATGGTCTCCATAACTTTTGCCCTAAAGTGCATAGTTTCCGAGATATCGGCTAAAACGTTTTTTCAAGATTGCGCTTGAAGCGTCACCTGGATCTGTCAGCATTTTGTGATTTTATGCCCAGTAAGTGATCCTAAACCTTATAAAAAAAACAATTTGGATCGGAAATTTAGTGCAAAGTTGACCAAAAAAACGTCTATTTTGACTGGCCCATTATCTGTATGGCGATTATGGAATTTTTGACACAATCAATGTCTATCAGTTTCGATTGGCAATCGGCATAAGTTCAATCGTTAGTTTGATCGTAATTAGAACCAGATTTGACAAGCAAGATGGATTACTATTACATAACTTCGGTTTCTCAGGCCAAAGAAATATTTAGACAAGACGTGAATAACCCAAGTAAAGCCTCAAATACATGTTCCTCTGTGTAAATACACGCTTCCACGTACGCACATCCTACAAAACTGTGCTCCTTCCTTTTAGTTTATCCATAAATACTTCTACTGGTAAGTATACTCTCATGTCGTCACATGTGTCGTCAAAAGAGTCACAGAATTTATTTATCGTGGTTGATCGCGGTGCTCCGTCTTAATATTTATTTGGTCTGAGGTTTCTATTCATATGACACCATGTATGACAATCAACATCAATCTTCCGTAATACCAATTCATCAATAGTAACTGAAAGCGATTAGTATCAGAATTCCATAATCACGCCACTGTTCAACACCAGGCTCGCAATATCCTGACTCTGACAGTCAGGCCACACGCACTCTGCACTTTATGTAAGAAACTAATAACACACTGATGGGCCCACCTTGGTCGGCAAATTCATAGAGAAGTGCCGCGCCAGACGAGATAGAGTTACGCGGTAGAAAGAGATGCACTAATTAGAAATATACAATGCTAGGCGATAAACGCTTGTACGAGCTGAATTGCTCTTTGTTGCGTTGTTGCAAGAGTCTCTATTTATATAAATGTTTTCGTGGAGTACGTCTTCTGTACTTTTACTAATAATAATTCTACTACAGGTCAGTTACGGCTATTAAGTTCAAAAGTTCTAGGACCACATCAAATACTTACTGTACTTATTTCATGTGGTTCTTCAACAGCGTATTACTTTTAACTAAATAACGCTTAAGGATGACTTGTCCAGAATATCTGGTTGGTCACAGGAAAACGGTTTATTACTTAATCCACTAAAAACTTAGGTTATGGCCTTAGGTACTAAATACATGCTTAATAATTTAGACCTATCATCGGGCATCTCACTCAAGGGTGAACCAATTGAGCGTGTGTATGAGGCACGTAGTTTAGGTCTCATTATGGATGAGAGTCTTAATTTTGATAAACATATAACTAATTCAGTAAAATCGTGTTTTTATAAACTGAGGGTCTTGTACAATATTAGGCAATATTTGTGTGAGGAGTTGCGTATACAGCTCGTAGAATCTTTAGTACTTTCAAGACTAAATTACCTTGATACCGTCACTGGTCCTCGATTGCTCCGCCGTACGCAACGCCTGGTACAAAGGGTACAAAATGCGTGCACTCGTTTTTGTTTTAAGGTACCGCCTAGGAGCCATGTCACACCTTTCCTAAACCAACACTCCATTCTAAAAATGAGAGCGAGACAGAAACTGCATCTAGCTTGTCTGCTTTTTGGTGTTCTTAAGCACGGGACACCAATTTATTTATATGAAAGGCTTACGTAGGTGTCAAAAACAAGATCGTTACGTAAGTGCTCAAAGCAGCTGTCCACTCAACGACATCACTCGGCAGCTTTTAGAGGCAGTTTCCGGTACGCTGCGTCAAAGTGCTGGAACAACATCCCACCACCGATCCGCGACCTACAAAGTATTCAGGGCTTTAAGCGAAAATTAAAAATGTACCTTACTCTCCATCAAAAGGCGACAGGTTCCCTTCTGAATGAAGTTTCTATCTTATAACTTCATATAATAACTGTATCGTAGCTGCTTTCATAATGTTTTACACCTCTTTGTCCATTATACTGTTTACACCTTCAGGTTTGGGTACAATTATTGTTATTTATTCCATGTTGTCTGTCCCATCTCTGAAGTTTTGCTTTGCTGTTGTTTTCGTTGTTTTTATTGTGACCTCTAAGACCAAAACGTCACAATTAAGTTTTGCTTGTGTCTATTTTGTGTGATGATACACTTTATCTGTATTGTTATTATTTTATATATGTAATTATATCTCTATATTGTTAGCGGACATCCGTGATTTCGCTCTGGGCTCTTGGTTCCAACGGAAGATCAGCGTTGTGTTGCTACAACACAACTAATGCTGAGTTGGACGCCAATTTGCGAAGAGGCAGGTATAGATGGTCAATGCCGGGAGATACACACTTCTGTAATACCTTAACGTGTGTGTACTTATTTGATTGTTTAAGTTATGTTGTTATTTGATTGTTTAAGTTAAGTTGTTTTCTTTTTTTAAATTAGTAAATAAGTATTTCTGTATCTCTCATCTGTCTCTGTAACTATGCATCTTTGTTAACTGTCTACACTGTCTACACGCAAATAAATGTATTTTCTTTCTTTTTCTTCTTTCTTATAACGCCCAAAGCTGTACCGACCGATGGCTCAACCATAGTTTTGTCCTACAAGGGTGGATTTAACGGGTTCTGAAGACCAGTATGGCGATTATGGAACTCTAGATACAATCAATGTCTATCAATTTCGATTAATAATAGGCATTATTTCAATCAAAAGTTTGAGTTTTACGTACAGCACGTGTCCATTCATACACGTATTATATATATCAATTCATCAACAGCATCTGAAAGCTGTTAGTTTCAATGTTTTGATAGTATCAGAGTTACATAATCGCCCGGCAGTTCTAGTACAATTATAAGTAAACGGTCAGTCAATAAGCCTTTACTACTTAGAATATAAGTAAGTTTGTAAATTTAAAAGAAAGTCATGAAAGGTCTATACTAAGATAAATAATAGTTTTAAAAAACTAAAACACACGCTTTATATAGAAAACCAAACTTAAAAAATAGAAAATAAATTTTAATATATGTAAGTAAGAAAAAAATGTTTTAGTAAAAATAGCTTAAATAAAGCGTGTTTTTTAGTTTTTTTCAACTATTATTTATTTTCTATTTTTTAGTTTTAGGATAACTGGATATTTTTTTTTGTTTTGAATCCTTATCGTTCTGAACTGGTTCACTGTAAATAATCTTTTGCTTAATTAAAAAAAAACGAAATGTATCAAATTCACTTTGCCAAATGGTATTCATAGCCCGACCAACATTGAAATAAATGGAGAGGCAATGAATCTTGTAAATTGCACGATCTTCCTAGGTCTTAATATTGATGCCAAACTACAGTGGGGACCACAAATTGAAACACTTGCTGGTAGGCTTAGTTCCGCTGCATATGCAGTTCGTGCGATACGGTGGCTTACTGATGAAGCTACAGCTAGACTGGTTTATTTCAGTTACTTCCATAGTGTTATGTCATACGGCATCATTCTCTGCGGTAAAGCAGCTGATATTGGTAAAATATTTGTAATTCAAAAAAGGGCATTACGTGCCATTTATAAAATGAAACCACGAGAATCTTTGAGAGAAATATTCAAATAAATTAATATTCTCACAATAGCTTCACAATATATGTATGAAAATTTGCTATACACACATAAAATAGAGATGGGATTCAGCAAAATAGTGACCTTCATAGAATCAACACTAGGAATAGACATAAATTATACATCCCTAGATTTCGACTGGAAAAAGTAAATAAGTCCTTTATGGGGAACACGGTGCGCTTTTATAATGAGCTTCCTGAAAATGCTACTAAACTACCTACTAAACTACTAAACTACTATCACAGATAACATAATACTATACTAGTACAGGTGCCTCATCCCATACAACGAAACGCAACTGTCCTAAGTCGGGCTATTCTTCGGGCTATTTTGGTTTCGCCTACATAGGCGCTAGATGCCGTTTCGCGCGGTGGATATTTAGAGCCACCTAGCGTCTGGAAGTGGATTTATTACCTACTAGTAAAATTCGCAACCAATAGATGGCGGTAATTATGCATCGAATAGCCAAGCGATCCATCTGTATAATTATCTACCTACCGTTGCAGCTTTGACGCTGGGGGTTGGGACGCGACGCGACGCGCGACGTTGTCAGCCTGCCGCGCTGCGGATCACGTGCGAGCATGATCGAATGAGGCGATAGATTCTTAGTGGCAATGTGCTCGCTATCTAAACAAAATAGGTAGATTGTGTACGTGTAAGTACTTAGTAGGTAGGTAGGTATCTATTTCTCAAATTATAACTGTCTTACATAATGTAGGTAGACACGAACGTAGGAACCTATATTGTTTAGTTGTGCGGCTGTGGGACGCGGAACACTACTTACCTATAAGTAAAAGAACATGAAGAGAAATAAAACAAATGATTCGATAACGTATGAACTCAGGTACCTACTTATTATTTATAATCAATGTACATAACACACTCATTGTCTTGTTAAGCAACAATTTGCCAAAAACAATCTGATGTGTAGGCATCTGACCATCCAAATACACCCTAAGTTTCTACAGACAGTAATAATAATACAGTATAGGTACCATAGGCATGGGGTCTCATCCCTAAGAAAAGAAAATTAGTTCAAATAAATAGCAATAGATGGCATTACAGGCATTACAATCAAAATAATATTGATAAAGTTGGTACCTACCTACCTACTTACAGTCAGCAACGGAATTAGAATTAGATTTATTTCAGAACAATAGAAAACTTAAGTTCACAAGTTTTTCTCTTCCCGTTACGAGTAGGTAGGTATGTAGATAAGTACCTAAATGATAACTGTGTCTTTTAAATTGTTGAGTCAAGACAAAACTTCAAATAGTACCTACTAATTACCTTGGTACCTATTAGACAAAATTTGGTCATGCGGAAATGGGTTCCTGAATTATAATAAAATACCTACTAGCTGTTAACTGCGACTTCGTGCGCATATGCTAAAAACCTTTATTTTTATTTTTGTAAAACAATTAACCCGATATGTCGCTCATATCATGTTAGATATCCCGTTTTAAATGAAAATCATGTTCAAAACCTTGATAGTTTCATAAGTTATACATAAGTACCAAATCCAGCATAATTTATCCTTAATTCTTTTTGGGGGATAGCCAATGGTCAATCGCAACAAAAGCAGAGTCGGAGTCCGTTCACGTGCCAGGATCTTTCGAGGGTTTATTCCCAAACTACTTCATTGTTTTGTTCTAAAAAGATAAGAATCCCATACATTAATTCTCAAACTACTCCAAAAATGTATACCTATCTTATAACTTTTTTACATCAAAATATTGCATTTAAGTTGCATCCTACCCCGCAGGTAGTTGAAATTATTCTCAAAGTACTTATTTCACATTAAAAACATCGATATATTATTATTTTAATGTTTTAGTTTCATTTTACTCCATGAAATGTTACTAGCCACTATAGGTATTTATAATTATAAGGATTGTAAAATAATATTCACTCAAGTTTCCTTTACACTCTATTAGTCGTTTATATTTGTGGTACCTATGTATAAGTAAAATCATAATTTAAAAAATAAGTGTGAAAGAGACAAAAGTTATGCTTTTGTCGCACTTATACAAAGTCTTAATAGACTTCACCAAGTTCTCAAAACCCAAGCATTTTTTTCTGATATACAAAGTAGCTCAGGCCAATGATCACAATGGACAGAGCAATAAAACTATGCCGCTTTGCCGTTGTTATAAATAAGTATGCAAAAAAGTGCAATTCAAATCCCCTTTTCGTAATGAGAATAGTTGGTCAGATGACTTCACGGGAATAACAATAAAGTAAATAAAATAAGCTATTAAAGTGAGTGAGTATAAAAATATGTCTTGACTACAGTGGAGACCCTAAATCTAGTACTGGAATCGAGTCCCGGAATTTCATTTTGTTGATTCACGAAGTAAGTACCTACTTTAGTAATTTTTTATACCTACTGTCGATTGACTACAACAGATACTAGCTGGGGCTGCAACACTGACGTATTTTCTTGTTTTTTTTTTAAACGTGACTATGATGGCCTCAATTAAGTTGTTTCGCTAGAGTAACTAAAATTTTCTAAAACAAAAACGATCTTATTTTGTTTCATTAAAGTCTGAATTAGAATAACATTTTTTAGAGATACTTACTATATTAACGTATAACTGACGTGTTTTAGCTCAATTTAATCATCATGTAAGGAGGTGTTGATTAAAACTACGGATATTTTCCGCAGTTTTTATCAACACCTCTATACATTATTTTCAATAAAGGAATTAATTGAAAAAAAATTATAGCAATAAAAAAAAAATAACTTATTTTAGAGCTGTGATTTAAAATGGTACTCTAATTTGAACTTTATTAGTAGCAAAATAAGGTTGTCCATATATTAGAAAATTTTAGCTAGCGGCGAAACAACAGAATTGCCAGCACACAATATACCTATAGTGTAGGTAGTGTAGGCATTTATCGTTAAATAATTACTACTACCTAATACGTTTATTCTTCTACCTAATTTTTAGCCTATTACTGAATTTAATTTGGCACATGTTTGAACGCCACAATCCTTTATAATCATTCCGTTACAATGATATTGATTAATAGATAATTATATTTATTTTCAGAACGAAACAATTCTGGTTCGGGTCCGGGTAATATGATTGTGTGTAAGAAGTTGTGTAGGTAATATGTTGATAATGTTCTTAGCTGAGACACAGGGTTAGAAAAGGCGGATTTTTACTTTTTTTCATGGCCTTATAGGTATATGTTTTTTTTTTGTTTTAGCTATCATGTTTAATTTTATTCATGTCATTTTTAATGTTTATAGGTATGTTATGCATGGATTCTATTAATATAAAAATATACAAATATCAGTTACTGTGTTGTATTTCAATTTTAGCTCATAGTTAAACATATTTTATAGCTCGAATCTTTGCACCTTAGCTGATGATAGCTGATTGTACGTCAGCTATCTTTTGGAGTAAGATGCAACATAAAATTAATCAATAATACTCTCATGATAAATTCGTGGTGTTGTTAGAGAATGAATGTACCTGCGGCGTATTTCATTTCTTGAAACCTGAACAGTGCTATTAACTTTAAAAATTAAAGACGTATCGTCTGCAAATAAAACTATATCACAAATATTTTTTACAAAAAAAGGTAAATCGTTAACGTATACTAGGAATAAAAAAGGGCCTAGTATCGATCCCTGAGGTACCCCTATATCAATAATTGATCCTGAAGACCTCACACCACCCACGTCTACTTTCTGGACTCCTGTGACATCTCCCAGGCCTCAAATATATGCTTTAAGAGTGATCGACCTTTCGATTTAAATTTAAATCCGTATTGATTACTATGTAGCAGGCCGTTAACGTTAAAGTGATATAATAACTGATTCAGAATTATTTTTTCAAAGATTTTACTTAACGCAGGTAATATCGATATCGGTCTTTAATTAGCGAGATCACTTTCACTTCCAGACTTAAACATAGGAATGAGTTTACTGTGTTTCATGAGATCGGGAAAAACTCTCTCGTCGATACATCTATTAAAAATATAAGCTAAACATGGTGCAATATCTAAGATAATGACACCCAGCACCTTGGTAGACATTCCCCAAAGATCTTGTGTTTTTTATATTAATTAACTTGAATGCTTTTACGATACTAGCCTCGTTAATATAGCTAAAACTAAACTCATTCTTACATTTTGCAACACTAGATTCTAATAGAACGGAAGCTCTGGAGGCTGAAGAGTTTAACAAACAAAGAGTTATGTTGGGTAATCATGTTAGTGATTTTTCTGAGCCAGCTTTTGGGGTGCCACAGGGCAGTGTTCTAGGCCCCAGTTTGTTTTTAATTTATATTAACAGCCTTTGTACTCTGCAAATACCGAAAGCAAAAATCTTCACATTTGCAGACGATACTGCAATTGTGTTCCACGGAGATACTTGGTGCGAGGTGTCTAAAACTGTCCAATCTGGTCTAAGACTAGTCCATGAGTGGCTACAGTTAAACCTGCTAACTCTCCTGCTATCTGCTAACACCGATAAGACCAAGTACATACCTTTTAGTATATCCAAACGAACATCCCCTACTAATCAGCTCGACATCAAATTGCACAATGACCATTCATCTACAGCACAGTGTACTTGCCCATCTATTGAAAGAGTTGACACAATCAAATACTTAGGAGTGCTGATAGACGAGAACCTCTCGTGGAAAAACCAAATCAAAGCGATGTGTAGTAGATTGAGAAAGCTCTTATACATTATTAAGAGTATCAGATCGTGTGCAGATGATATAACTATAAGGCTGGTCTACCAAGCCCTGTGTCAGTCGGTGCTATCGTACTGCATAACAGCATGGGGTTCTGCTTGTAAAACCTACCTACTCAGACTGGAACGCGCTCAGCGAGCTGTACTAAAGGTTGCCTACCACAAGCCTTTCCGCTTCCCCACGGTTATGTTGTACCAAGAAGTAAAGCACCCAACTGTCAGACAACTTTTTATATTAACAAACACACTTAAATTCCACAAAACCGCTTTAACCACAATAACTAAATCACACAGTCAGCGTCGCTTAGTCTGGAACACTCTTAAAGTCAAGACCAGTTTTGGTAAGCGATGTTATGACTATCTAGGACCATTTATATATACTAAATTAAATAAAAGACTAATTTTACTAGAACTAAATAAGAAACTGTGCAGAAAGGTTGAGCTGAACTGGCTTATTACTCTCAATTATGACGAAACGGAACTTTTACTACAAACTCCTTCATAAAACAACATACACCATAACAAATATATCCTGCTCTTATCATTACGGGTCGTACTAATTAATAGTTATCTATCTACTACTACTTGAATTTCTACCTATTTGTATTTCTGTTTTTTGTTTTGCCCTATTTTATTTTGTTTAAAATTATAAAATTGCCGCACTCTTTTTTAGCGAGTAACGCAAATCAACTTTTGTTATTTAGCTAGCAACAACGCTCGACGAAAGAGGCTAACTACCCACAACACAGGTTTTCCTAGGGTGGGAGTTAGCGTTCTTATCAATTTAAAAGTACCTACCTATGTTTGAAATTTGTAGTGTTCAAATCTTATGTTACAACTTGTTATGTTATATAAATTATGTACCTACTGTACGAATAAGCCAAATTATATGTATAAATGTACATCTCTGTTTACAAACAAATAAATAAATAAATAAATAAAAATTTGGTCACAATTTTTGGTATATCTGAGAAAAAACTATCAAATGCATTCGCAACATCCTGTTTCTTTGTCAAAATTGTACCATTTATATTTAATTTGAACTGTATATTGAGAGCCCTTGATTTACCTGTTTCATTATTAATTAATTTCCAAGTTGCTTTTATTTTATTTGTTGAATTTAATATATTTTTTCTCAAAAACAGTGACTTAGCCGCATCACAAACTTTTTAGAAGACTTTTGAGTAATTCTTAACATGTAAGATAAAAACTGGATCATCTAACATTGTCTCTCTGGAAGCATATAATTCGTACAACGTATTCCTACTTCTATAAATACCCGGTGTAGCCCAGTCGGCAAATCTAGAAAATTTTTTTGCTTTGCATGTTTTTGCTGTAAATATATCAGCATGTTCTTTAATTATTAAATTAGACAATGTGGTGAAAAGATCATTTGGATCATCGAAGCATGGTACGAGGGAAACTTTGTGTTCAATTTCAACCCAACATTCAAATTTGTGGAAACTGTCTATTAATGCATATTATAAAATATCAGATTTATTTAGATGATAAAAAAGCTTGGGTGGAATCTGCTCCAACTCGACTCGGCATCCGTAATAATATAAGAAAGGATCATACAAAAAAGTGTTAAGACCAGATGAGCTACTTGACGGATTCTTCTTGAACTGGGGAAAGGAGGAACGTGGGAGGACCCAGCACCTAGATTCACTAGAATGTAAGAAGACGATTCAAAATGGCCCTTGTGTTTTTATTGAATAAAGTATGTTTTGATTTGATTTGATTTGATTACTGACTTCGGAAGCCACGAACCGTGAGAGTGTTTTCACATTATCCGATCCGATATCGGTAACGGAAGCCGATACGATATCGGGGTAAGTAAAATGTATGAAATGTGTACCTGTCTTTCATATTGTCCGGCCCGATATCGGATATCGGAGCCGACACCGATATGCTGGCAGCACCATCGGATGCCCGTGAGCCGTCGGGCGATAATGTTTGTATGTGTGCTATACGTGTATCTATTCTATACGCGCTATACGCGCTAAAGTTCTTGAAGCATGTATGATCTGGTGGCTTAATTATTTTGTTCGTTGATCGGAAGCATGTGGCACAGTATATGTTTTTCACGCCACAGTAAAGAACTTGTTTACTGTGCTGGCCAACAATTGCCGCAGCGCCAGAAGAAGCATTATAGTTTGTACCGTATGAACGTTTACTCCAACATGCGTCTGCTATTACTGCTATCATCGGCGTTCCTTGGGATGAAACATTTCCAATACATTTCGCTTCTTCAATCTCTTCTTTCCCTGCCTCAGCCATACAATGTTTCGCTGTTTTTTCCCACCATTGGCAAATTTGATTGTGCGTTGTTTCATACAGCCGCAGAGGTATTTGTGGGATGTCAGCATGGGCAAGACCAGTATTAAGCTGGGTGTATCCTGCACCAGTAGATATAATTCCTGCTACAACTTCTTCATTTATATCCATTCTACTCTGGACTTTGCGCACCGTTTCAAGCTGAAACTTTTCACCGCACATTTTTCAATGAAGTTTAAATTTAGAATGAAGGCCAGATCTTTTTTCATCAAGTATGCTAAAATACTTCACGCCGCAATCAAAAAGAGAAGTGTGGCTACCTATATGGATTAGCTGCTCAAATAGGTAATTCATTTCAATGATTCTTCTCCCTCTCGGTCTATATTCTTTTTCTGCACATTCCTGATCCTGAAGTAAAAAAAGACAATATAAGTATAATAAAACAAAATTACTAATAATAATTGTAAAAAAGATTTACGATTGAAATTTCATGCTGCTCATCGTCTACGGAAACTTCTTGGCTGCTTTCTCTGTTCACGAAAATTCATTCATTAGATTAAATTACATAATTCATAATAATTCCCGATGGAAAAAAAAAGATAATTTCTTGGAATAAAGAATACTAACAAAACTGCATTAGTTTTATTTCTTCCTTTTGAAAGTTTTCTGGTATTATGTCCAAATTTCCGAATTCGTGGCATCTATGATAAAAACAAAACTTTATTTTCCATCACTACCCTTTGTAATCACCACACTCGCATTAGTATTGATTTTCCATTTAAAAAAGTGATATCTGCCATCTTGAATTCCAAAATGAATATCATATTCGTAATCAGCACCCTCAAAAACCCTGATAGTAATATGCATATTGATTTTCCATAAAAAAGTAATATCCGCCATCTTGAATTCCAAAATGAATATCATATTCATAATCAGCACCCTCAAAAACCCCGATACTAATATGCATATTGATTTTCCATAAAAAAGATCACTTTTTATAAAAATGTTCTATAAAAAAGTGCTATGAAGTTATCACTTTTTTATAGAACACTGCTTTTCCAAATCAAAGCAAAGTAGATGCACTTATAGTAGGTAGGCAGTACATACTTACTTTTATTTCAACAAAGTATCAACTTTATCCAGCCACAGTACACAACATGCACAGTCCTAATTTAGAACTTTGTCGCTCTAAATATTTGCAAAAATGCGATACACTCGTGCTTCCATGAGCGCGTCTGAGCGCGGAATGGCGAACATACAAAATGTTACAGAGTAGACTAGGTAGCAAACTAGCAATGCGCTCTGTTTGAAAAATGTATGGAGAAATTATAGTGCGTTTTTTTTTTTTTTTATTCTATTCTTTCTCATAAATTAATAAGTAATTTATTTGGGTACAAAAAAATAAGCAAGACGGATAGAAGACTGTATAGGCCACACTTTGTTATTATTTTCATGTAAAAATATGCAGCAGATTTAGCTATTTATGTACCTATCCAGACACCATTTTTCGATATATTTAGCGTTTCTTGCAATGGTAAAAACATATTTATGTGAAAATGTTGTATAGGACTGCCCAGTTTTTGTTCGCTATTTTTAGAAATGAATATATTATCTTTAGTTTTATACCATGTTATCTCTGCAGTTGTGATTCCTGGTTCATTAAATGGTACCCAAAAACCATTGATATTTGTTAATACGTCCTTAATGTCACAGCCAGCATTTCTTTAGGCCCCACAGCCATTCGAAAATGTGTGTCTTGTTTCTTGATACTGTTGTGAGATGAATTAGCAAATAATTGAATGTGGATTCACTCATACGAAAGTAATTAAAAAACTTTCTAGGTGCGTTTTGTAGCTTGCTAAAAAGAGTATAAAATGCTCCCTCTGAATATCTAGCTTCCACAATAGGATGTATCCAATACTGTCTGTGGACAGATCTTTTTTTGCGTCTCAAATATAATAGATACAGCAAAAGTTTTCTATTATAGTCTGCCATGATGACCTGCCCGCACTAAGCTATAGAGCAAATGGCCGTATCGGAATGATTTTGTCGGAAATTATGTGAAAATAGCACATGGTGCCGGCTATCGGATGTCGGCTATCGTCGTCCGACACCGATATCGGATCGGATAATGTGAAAACGCTCTGAAGATGCGTAGCCGATACGCGCTGGGCTATACGATTGTTTTTCAGCACGCTCGCGCTATCCCGAAAACTCTGGTTGAATGTTGTTGTTGGAAAACAACCAATTTTAACCAATTTTCGAAGGCTTTAAAAACAAACTCTTTTACTGTTCTAATGTGTGATATACTCCTCGAAACTAGGATGATATACTATTCCTAGCTCAGAACAAAGAACTTTATCCAGAATAAAAAAGAAACAACATAATACGTCATGAAAACGTCAATCTGAATAATAAAACAATATATTTTGGTAACTGAAACTTTATTTTAATTTATTATTTTAGTAAACTATTTATTCACTACAAACTAAGGTAAAATGCCTCAGCAAGTGGAGCAGAAGACGATTGACCCTGAAGCGGAACTAAGCAGTGTTCAGCGAACGGTAAAAACTGTCGTCTACCTCATCTTCTACCGGAGAAGCTAGCTAGAAACCCTTCCCTAAATGATGCGTGTCCATCCTTTCAAGGATGATATTTTTTTTTTGTTTTTGCGCATTTAAAATCAGAATCAGAAGAAGCAGACGGTAGTTTTGAAATCTGCGTCTATTCCTCTTAATTTCCAGTTCCAAAAGTTAGCGCCAGCATGCAGCGTAGATAAGCGAGCTGGTGGTATTCCACAACTAGCGCCACAAGAGAAGCAGCTGGGTATTCTCGCCTATGAGCTCAAGGAAACCTTGCTATGCATCCGAGTTAGTATTTTTACTCTACTTTTATAAGTTCAGAACAGTTGGTAACATGAAGGCAAATCAATTCTTTTAATTAGTACAACTACTCACAAATGCTTTTAGATAATTGATTCAGGCGTGACCTTGCGGAAATCCATAAGAAACATTAAATAGATGGACAAATATTAAGTACTATTCCGCCAATCTATTCCCAATGAGTTAGACACGATGCAGATGCGTTCACCTAGCAATTGACCTCCGTTCACCTCCGCCCACAATCCACACATGCAACCTCAAAAAGAAATCCGACACGTTTCGCCTCTCCACGAGGCATTTTCAGGAACACTCGACTCACTCCGCACTTTGACGCTTTTACTCACTATTACCTGGTGGAAGGACTCTTCACTGGAAGTCTTTTTAGTGGGTACCACCAAAGTGCCAAATTCCTCCAAGCACGAAGGTGCAAGCATTATTATGTTGCTACGAACCTGTCGAAATGCACTGGAGCAAGTGAAATAGCTGCTGAACTAAACTGAAATTACTTTGCAAAATGTTCATTCAATAGTACCTAATAACATCAGATTTCTTGTCTTTATAGAATGTTACTTGTTCCCTTTAAACGTCATGCGTTATCATCAATTATATTAATCATGTTAGAAGGTCAAGATCTTCAGAATATAAGATCTTCAGGTTGACATTCGTTGATATTATAATATTATATTAATCATGTTTTATTATAAAATAACATGATTAATATAATATTATAATATCAAAGATTGTCAACCTGAAGATACTTACTTCGAAAACACTTATAACGTTGATCTGCCTGCAGTTGGCCAGCAAGGGCCAGCACGCGCTACGCGACAAGCATGCGAAGAAGGGCACGCGCCACTCCATCGTAGAGTACGAACAGCTGGAGTCAGTGCTGCGCGAGGAACGTGCACAGCAACAAGAGCTGGACTGCCTCAACTATCTCGCGCAAAAGCAGGTGGTGGAACTGCTTAAGAAAGTTCCTACAGAGGCTGATGTAAGTGATACGTGAATTTAATAGTTTTTACCGTGTTACCCATAGGTAGGCAAGGACCTTGCTATGTTATTGAGAGATGTTGGCTTTCCACAACTTGTTTGATTTTTAACACTGGGTCACATCTATCTGTGATGTCATCATTTTACTCTGAACTTACTCCATAAGTTGTATGGTGGCAGGGTTATGTATGTAGGGTTAGTCATTTATTATACCTACCTACTATTAGTAACTGCAACCAGAAGTTAATGCTTTGGTCGGAGAAATACTTAAGATGCATACTTACATAGGTACCAGCCTACTTTCCTGCTTAAATGCCCTTCGTAAATCTAGTTCATCGTAGATCTCGCTCTCAGGAGTTGGCGATGATAGAGAATGCGGGCAATCGTCTCCGGCGCATGGAGAACCGCCTCGACCTGGCTACTAAGAGGTTCTGCGTTGTCAACTCTGACAACAAGCGCGTGCGCGAGGAAATACACCGACTACTGGTTGAAAGGTTAAGCAGACTTACCTACCCTGTAGGGTAGGCAGAGATGTCACTTGTTTATCATACTGCTAGTTACCCGACATAATATGGTGATCATAGCAGCATTGTCATACCTAAATTAATAAGACTAGCTGAAGTAAGCTCCTTTAAGGTTTCCAGATCTTACTTTCATCATCATCTTTCGGAAGCTTGGTGGTTTTGGTAGAATGGCTTTCAACGTTCAAAGCTTGTACGTTTTTGGTAATCTTACATAGGTACTTAGCAAAATACATATTGACATAAAATCAATATGTATTTTCACAGTTTATGTAACTAAAATCATAACAACAGAAATGACTTCAACATTCAATGGAACCGCACGATCGGTAAACTGGTGAAAGGCAAGGAGTACCTGATGGACATCTTCGAGATAGCCGCCGTTGCCTTCGGGGATAGAGACGAGTGCTGCCGGAAACTAGAGGCGGTGAAGTGGAAGGGGCTGTTCCAGCTCAATAGGGACATTTCTGTAAGTTTACAGAACACAGAGCTTTATAGAAATGCTTTTTTTACAAATCTTGAACTTCTAAATTTAGTAAATAAAAAATAAGCAGGTACTGTTTCTTCTGCGCTAACCATTGTTCTATACCCAGGAAATGCAATCCTACGAAGGTGAGTTGAACCATCTTGCCAAGCTAGAAGAGTTCCTGCGAGTGAAAGGTTCTAGGAGGATCTGCGAAGCGGACGAGAAGGAGGAGATAAAACGCCAGGAGGAGGTTCAGCGGTGCGAACAGGAGATATCCAGGCATGATGCGTTGTTGGAGGAAATATTCGTGAGCACATTTTAGCGGTGATTTTGCTGGTTTAGCTTCAATCCTCTGTCTTTATTATTTCTTTATTCTTTATTGTACACACATTGCACACATCTTGAAACTTACTTATTATATATGGCATGTACACAGACGAGCTTAACCCTAAAGAGAGTTCTCTTACAGCAAACCTTGGGAAATTAAATTATTATAAACTAATGGTGGGTATGATGCGTACAAAAAGGAGAAAGAGAAACTTAAATTAATAAATATTAAAACATACTAACACAATAAAACAGACATAAAATGTAATTTAATAAACTAAAATAACTGGAATAATACATACATAAACTAAATACACCTATACTAACATAAATAATGTAACATAATCATAAACATAAGTATACATATTTATATTATATATATTAATATACATTTATAGTACATAAATAAAATATTAATATAAACAATTACAAGGAGAGATAATGCTCTTTGACTTTTCGCTTGAAAATGCTAAGCGAAGCGCTGTCGCGGATTTCGTGAGGGATTTCGTGTCTTCAAATTATAGAGTTGTTTTTGTTGAGTGTTGTTAATATTTCTTGTTCCTGGGGATATCTAAGGTCAGGCGGTTAATTATAATGGTGATGATAATATTTAAAGCTTCGTGTGACATCTTTCCTTGCTTTATTTTTACTGATTCTTCGAATAATGCAGCGTGGAACTTACTTCACTTTATCTTGCATTTCAGGGTTACATTGGCTCTGATAGAGTGGGTTCGATCATCAACCACTTTCAGAACACAGAAATCGAGAACTTCTCGTACTTCGCGCTGCTCTGCGAGGTGCTGCAGGAGTCTATCATCTTGAGGCGCGAAATGGAATTGCAGAGGCAGAGGATTTGTAAATAATCTGCTAGGTTTAAGTAGCTAGAGCCATAGTAGACTGATAGGTGGTTAAACTTTAGTTTCCCGTAGCAAGAAAATGAAGGGAAAAAAAGGGGGGTGGGAGGGGGGACCAGCCCTTCCCCCTGGTACCACTCCCATGAAAAGGGATTGCCCCGTTCTCGAGATATTCAAGGGTTTCGTTTTGTTGTTATAGCAGATTTTATGAATAGGCTCGCTTCGCTCGCCTTTTTTATATACAACCCTAACCTAACCTACTCATCTTGGACTTAGGGCACCAGATTTTATGGAGGCAAACAATCAAAGTCCAGAGGATAAGCCAAAATCTTCGAAAGAAGCCACAACAAAAACACTACAAAACACCGACAGAGAGAACATTCGCGAGATTCGAGGAGAATGACTGAATGACTCTATATTATTTCAGTGACACATGACACAAATTACATAAATGATAGGTTTTTTACGTTCCGTTCGCATCAATTTTGCACAACATGTTAAACCACAGACAACAAATACGACAAATTTGGTTGTTATCTGACAATTTTTAGGTTTCGTTTCACATTTTATCTGATTTGAGGTTAGAAATGTTTTTATTATTTTCTCGAAAACTAAGTTTAATAACTAATTACCTAATTACCTTCTATTAAGAGTAAATATGTAATCAGGAAGCAAAACCCTACCAGATTTGAGCATTTTCTCCCTCCAATTCGTGCTACCGGAAACTAAAGTCAAGCTCTGCTTTTATTTAACACTATGTGGAGTCAGAACAACATGTGTTCTTCTTTCATTGCCCTCTATCAGCTGCCATCGTATTTCAGTACTAAGCAAGTACCTATAGCTAAGCTAGTGAACAAATGTTAGAAGCTAGCAATCTGAAATATTTAGTTTGTCAATGATATCTGCCGCTTGCGCATTGCCATTCTAAGACATTGCTTTTCTTATTTTGGTTTTATCCATTCAAAATGCCTTTTTTTCTTGCCGCATGATGCCCTAATGCTTGTATCTAAGCTAACCTAACATTAGGTACTTACTGCTTAAAGGCAGAATACTTGGCATAGTTGTGGTAAGTAAATACCAAGTTGGACTATTGCTGAGGGTAATTCATCTTCGCGCGTGTTCGTGTCTACTAGATCAGGCAGACCGACTAATCACATTTCGTATTTGACATTCGTTCGTACTCGACAGTGGACCAGCGCGACATCAACGAAGCCCGCGAGGAGTCTCAGGACCGCCGTCTGGCCGAGATAACGAAGCAGTTAGAGACTCGACGTGCCAAAACACAGAATATGCAGGAGCTGAATAACGCTACTGACCTCACTACTGTAAAGTTGCTGAAAGGCATCGATGATCTCACAAGGTGATGACCAGTCTGAACATCAGAAACGGTTTTTTTTAATGACAAAAAACTAAGTGTTTACCTGGAAATAACTCTAAAACGGCTCTTCAAATAATTTCAAAATCGCATTGGAGGTTTTCGCGCTCGAGAAATGTAATTATGTCCTACAAACTATGTAGGTACATATCATAGGTATGTAGGCACCTATATTTTACGTCATTTTAATAATATGTTACTACATTTACGGACATGTAATGCTACAAACATCAAATAAGTAGAAATAAGCAGATAAAATACTTACGAACATAATCACCTTAACTTGCATAGAGTCACTATATACCAGGGTAGAAGCCTTTAAAAATAATAAATAGTGAAAAAAAATAGTAGGATGAAACCCATTGGAAAAGATGGAGAATATTATAATAATAGAAGGTAAAATAATTTAGGTTTCATCCTACTATTATTTTTTTGGTTTCAAAAATGATCGGCCCTGGTCTATAGTTCTTTATTGGTGACTACGCTCATATTTAGTCACTTTCTTGGCGCTCTTGAGCATAAGTTTATACGTGGGTGGTCTAAAAAGTTTCAGACCTAACAAAGATACAAAAAAAAGATCAGTTTTATTTTTCAACATTGTCTCATTCATTGTAACTATACACACTTCTCCCAGCGATGATCCCATCTCTGTAACCCGTCCAAATTGTACTCGAATTGTTTTTCTGTAAAATGATTGTTCACGAAGGTTTGCCTTGTGGCCTTCAGTTGACGAAAATCTCCACTGAGTGGACTGTATTTTTTCGGGCGTTTAATGGTGTATCAAGGGTGTATCCAAGTTTCCTCTACAGTAATGAATCGGCGCCAAAACTCGGATTTATTGCACCTAAACAGCAGAGCGTTGGAAATGTTCATTCGAACAGGTTTTTGATCTAATGTGAGCAAACGCGCGGACAGCTTTCTCATGTTCTCATGTCTTTAATTTGGCGGTCGTCTAGCACCATTTGGTGAACTTTGGCGATGTTTTCGTCGGTAGTTGCAGTTTTTGTCCCGACCTACGTTTAAATTCAGCTGCCCAAAATTTCACTGTGGTAAATGATGGTGCAGAGTCCACATACACCGAATCCAACACATCTTTGATTTGCGTAGGTAGGCGTATTGCCTTTCAAAAACAAATATTTAATGACAGCTCGATACTCGATTTTGTCGATTTTTATAAAAACACATCAACTCGTTCAAACGACTGTTACATAACAACTGCTCGTCCAATATGGCTGAAACTTGGTGAGTAACTGTCAACAGATGAACAACGAAATCCACTAGCTTTTATTTACGAGTGCTGCTATCTTCATGTAAGGTCAGAAACTTTCAGACCACCGTCGTACGTCTACCTCTAGCGACTCTAGCTAATTTCTAATATTAGCATGAATTTAAATATTTGAATATGATGTTCGATTCCCACCCAGGATAAACATTTTTGTGATGAATATAGGTGTTTGTTTTATGTCTGGGTGTTATAAAGTATATTATGTATGTATATTAAAATATATAAGTATTCTATGCTTAGTTTGGGGCTAGGTGGCGTTGTGTGCATTGTCCACCAATATTGATTTATTTATTTAGACTTGCGAAGTGTGACTGCACCCCGCTTCTATCTCTCCTCGGTAACCACAAGGAGGTGACCAAGTGGAACGTACCAAAGTTTCTTAGAATTCTGGAGGCTGATGTCAAAAGTCTTATTGAAGTTGCCTACGGAGCCGTAAAGGTACCTACCTATTATTTTACCTATGTAGCATCTAATAACATAGACTCAGTTGCGTAGGTACCAAAATGTTTGTTATAAGAGCAAGTTCTTAGGTAGGTACTTTTTTTACTTTTTACAACTCAGTCAGCAAACAAGCATACTGTTCAATTGACGGTAAGCGTTTATTGTTACCTAGACGCTGGCAATACCGGGAGGTATCACACCTGCGTTCTTTTGTCCACATGCCCAACCATTTCATTTGTTCCAGTGCCTCTCAATCTTTAACAGTAATGCTTACTCAAACTTTAAGTGTGCTTTTAGTATTACCACCAGGTAACTAACATTTTGTAAAGGTCCATGTTAAGCTTGTTCTTTATTTCAGCCGCCCGCACCAACACCAAAAGCTCGCAAGGGCCCAGCGGCACCTCCAGCAACGAAACTAGTTGCAGACCCATACGTGGAGAACCTTAGGCCGAATAGGATTGAAAAACTCGTGCCCTACCAGCCTTGCGCGTAGTAAGTCTTCTATTTCTATTTATTTTCTACTATTTCATACCCACGATTTTTTTTCTGGCAACACTAAAACAAACTTTTTGGCGCAGCGGCTTTGATTTTTATAGGTTCCGTAGTGCAAGGACAATTCCACACTTATAGTTTCGCTATTTCTGTTTGTCTGCCTGTCTGTCTGTCAGCCTTTAATCTTTCTCTTGCTCGCAGGCTATTCGTTTTATCGTGATGACATTTTGCACGGTAATACTTATTAATGACCCCTACAAAGTTATGAAATAAAAATTACTTAAATAAAATAAAAAAAACGGTTCTTATGTCGTTCTACATGTAAAGTGGGGTTGTTTTTTTATATTTTACTACCCCCATCGTGTGGCATATCGTTAGATAGATCTTTAGAAGATACGAGTTATGTTATCTACGATACAGATATTCGCTTGATAAATATTAAGCTTTGAAATAGACATTTATGATAAGAGTGTTTGTGTCCCGTTCCTCCCTTACTTACTGGCTAAACTGCTGATTGGATATCCCCGAAATGTTTTACAAAATAGTTGGATATATAATGAAATTACAAGGATAATTATCACGGATAGTAAGGCATAAACCTAAAAAAAATCTAACAGGGCCATACATTTGTTTGCTATATCAATTAGATGGTGTTGAATTGGTTTAGAACCTGCTCATTATGGTAACTTTCCATGCTTGCCGAGCCTTGCCAAACGCAACAGCCAATACAAGTTCGGTGTCCGTCATGCCTGGGTGTACGTAGCACACTGACGCATTCACAAGCATGTAAACGACTTCCAAATGCAAAGTGAGATTTGTGGACACTTGGGGTTTGTATACGTTTGCCAAGGCTTGGCAAGCATGGAAAGGCACCATTATTCATTCTTAATCTTACTGACTTATGAAGACTTCACTGGGTGTGGTCATATGCGCTTGGTCAATATATTGGCATAGGTATTTAAAATATTTGTTACCTCTTACAGCTGCGTGGAAGATTATTTAATGAACCTGGTATTCGAAACGCCAGCTATCCCAGCTGACAAAGAGTATGTTGAGGGAATATTCCAACTAGAAGATGTGAATACGAAGTTTGGAATTTATACGCTGACTATTCCGGCGTAAGTAGCTTTAAACTATTACTAAGTTGTATGTAGGTATGTACTAATAACTTACAAGATAATTAAAAATAACTCCATTTAATTTTTACAGGAAACGCCATCCATACCGTGGACCAAAAAAAGACTGAATAAATAAAATGTATTCATTTTGAAATTGTACTTTACCGATCTAGTTTTATATTTTTTAGTAATAAAATTCATTATTTGGATGCGCTGATTTATTAAATTATATCTATTGTTATCTAGCCTAGCGTTTAATACCTACCTACCTACCTAACCTACCTGAAAAAGAAGAAATCCTCGTAACCTGCAGGGTACTTGGCAGATTAGCACAATCTCTATATTTCGATGTACATATTTTATGTATTGTTTCAACATGTTCTTTAAGTTTTCATACATATTTTATTTTGCTCCCCGTTTCAGGGGTAGTTTTGAAACTATTTTATCATAAACTCTTACTAATTAATGGTAAAGAATATTTAGTATTATTATTCACAAATTTATTTTAGATAAACCCATAAAAACCAATAAAGATACACATCACATTTTATACGAAATTAAATTATATATATATACTAGCTGTTGCTCGCGACTTCGTACGCATTTTTTTGAAAGGAATTGTAGCTTAAATCCATCCCCAAGGCGCAATTTATCTCCTTACCAAATTTTATAAATAAGTTTCAAACCAATCGCACCCACCATTCATTAAAAAGTTTCCATACAAACATTCACACCCCATTTTACTCCTTTATAAAAGTTATTTTGAAAAATCGTGAAACACGTGTCCATTTATTTTGCATTTTAAGTATCCAAACCAAGTTTCTAAGAAATCACACCACCCGTTAAAAAGTTCCCATACAAACTTTGACACCTCATTTTATACCTTTTTAAGGTTATTTTGAAAAATCCTGAAACATGGGTCCATTTATTTTGCATTTTATTTATTCATAACAAGTTTCAAGCAAATCGCACCACGCGTTAAAAAGTTTCATACATCCCTTTTCACCCCTTTTCACCTTCTTAGGGGTTGAATTAAAAAAATCCCGTCTTAGTGGGTGGTTTTGCTATAAAAGGAAGCTACCTACCTTCCAAATTTTAGCTTTCTAGCTTCAGTGGTTTCGGCTCAGCGATGATGAATCAGTCAGTCAGTCAGTCAGTCAGTCAGGTTAAGCTCTTTTATAGGTATAGATACCTATCTAATATAATATTTATGCCAAGTTTCAAGCAAACCGCACCACGCGTTCAAGGGTTTGCATATAAACATTTTAGTACATAATTATCACGCGGGGTGTCGCGTCTCTACTCTAATAGTACTCATTGAAGTAATTATAATACTCTAAAATAGGTAAATAATTGTAACGATCGAATATTGGATTTAGTTTTGGTCTCTCTGGGCATGGGTGAGATGGTGGTATGCCCCGCGGACGAGGAGCTAGTGCCACACGATGAGCAGCACCCGCCGCTCGCGGTGTCGGTAAGCCGCACTCCCCACCGCATGTCTCACGCGCGCCCGCCGCCATCCGAACCGCCGCCTTCGCCGCCCCCGCCCGATGACGAACAGCAATGGAACTTTTCCAAAGCTGATTATCACGACCTGTATTTGTCGATTGTGGCAGCGGATTTGAGTCCTCTATGGAACTCGAGATACCGAGGAAGCCTTACTCTATTGCGCTTTAAGGTTGTAAAAGTTGATCGCATGAACCCAACAGTGGGCGCGGCTTAAATGCATGATATTTCACCTAACAAGTGTGGGATAAAGATAGGCTCAGTGATGAGCAGTAAGGAGATATACAATATTAATAAATAATCCCGGACATTTCACACAACATCATCTCGTTCCCTCCGTAGACCCGTTCCCTCCGTAGACCAAGACACGTTCTTGGTGATCCCGATGACCTGATCACCGCCGCTAACGAGGCGTCGACCCAGTCATCCAGTTCGGACAGAGTAAACACTTCACAGATACACCGACCTCGTCGGCGAGGTCGAAGACGTCTCTCCGATCCCGCCCTAGTTGGGCTTCCCCACCAGGCAACAGCCCAAGCCGAGGTCCGTACCTAAGTGGTGCCCTTGCGTTTATTGCCAAAAAACCTAAATATTTTTAGGTCGAGCGCCATCTGCGCTCGGCCGATATATAGTCTCTAAAGAACGATAGTACTAACATAAAAATAGTTAACAGTTCCTCTCCCCCTTCTTTCATACTTCTTTCCTGCCCGATCAAGTCATGTTTGTTTCCTATTTTGCTATCGACAACGAATCAATCCAAACAAACAAAACAAGCGAGGAAACCACAAACTATGGGATGACTTATAGGATATTGCATACTCTTTGGGATAACTATTATAGGATGCTCAACAAAACTAAAAAACAAACAACCGTTATTGCAATTTCAAAAATTTTACTTTTTAAAATTGTAACTTATAGTCTCAATACGTCTACCTGTAATGTTATCTCTAGATAATGTTTAAATGTTGTGTTGCAAGCTGCGCTAGCAAACGAGCGGACGTCGGTTTTTTTAAATATTCGAAAAGTGAGGTTGGACTCCCGAGTGTGGGTAGATTCTATAAATTGTAAAAAAACTTCGAGACCTGAATATCCAAGATTTTTGCAAGAAGTATGTGTGTCGAAAGCATTTCGAAAAGAGATTTTTCTCTTCTACGCGCGTTGGAGCACGCCTTCGCCCAGATGCCTATCGAACATTATTTACAGTTACAGAAATGTCTGGTGGTGTTCCTGATACGTGTGCATTAATCACTGGTAAATCTAGTACCTAAGTACTTGTTATACCTACTTAACACGATTACGGGCGGTATCCTTACCTATCTGACTATGCGATACAGCTGGAAAATCTCCATACAAGCTGAATAAATTTTAGATCACCGTTACCACCAATTGTATGGAATACGCCATAAACAGAGTTATAGTAGT
Organism: Lampropteryx suffumata; assembly: GCA_948098915.1. Lineage (NCBI taxonomy): Eukaryota > Metazoa > Arthropoda > Insecta > Lepidoptera > Geometridae > Lampropteryx > Lampropteryx suffumata. The sequence goes on from OX402562.1 coordinate 2,792,906, forward strand.
TATCCATGAATACATGGTGGCCCTTCATCAAATATGGTTTAGAAGCATATGGTTTAGCAGTAGTTCTGTCATTTGCGCTGTATGTTCTGGGTTGGATTCCCTTCCAGGACAAATATTTTTGTAATTAATATAGACATGTGCTTTAATTACGAGATTTTTTTGCCAGGCATACAAAACGTATTTGATCATGATTATACCAAGAAACGAGAACATGTTGATCACACCTACTGCAAAGCAAAAGCAGTTGATAAATGCTCCAAAACACAAAATAAATATTTTTGCATTATGTCAAAGTGTTGCGCTTTTATTACAGAGAAAGCAAAAGGAGGTACTATCATTAGTACTCCAACGTCTCCAACTAAAAGAAAAAGAGAAGTTGTATACAAAAAAAATAAAACTACACGACATTGTGTATATCTTCGTAAAATGTATAGAAAATCACTTAAACTAATAAATCAACATCGAAGAGCTAAAAAAGCAAAAGAATTAACAAAAACAAAGTCATTTGAAAAGCTCTTTGACAAAATGAATCCACTGGCTAAAAAAATTCTGTGGATGCAAATAAAACAGTGTACAATGAAAGCCAGAGGAAGGCGATTCTCAGAAGAAGAAACACTCATAGCAATGTCAATAATGAAGCAAAGTCCAAAATGCTATAAATTTTTGCACAACATTTTTATTTTACCATCGAAATATACCATAAATAAAATGATTGCCAATTTAAATGTTGAAGCTGGCATCAACCCTCAAATATTTGAAGCTATAAAAAAAGAGGTAAATTTTTCGTAGCTAATTATTATATAAGTATTTATTTTGAATCATAGAATAAGACTAAAATAATCATATTATAATTATTGCATTCAGGTCGATACTTGGAATGAACAACAAAAATACTTACTTTTAAACAAAACAATACTTTTTGATGAAGTAGCATTGGAAGCAGCTTTAACATAATATGATAAACATAAAGACATTATTAATGGGTTTGTTGAACTAAACAAAAAAACAAATGATTTTGCCGATCATGCATTAGTTTTCATGTTGCGGGGAGCTATTCAACAGTGGCAACAGCCTCTAGCCTTTTACTTTTGTAAAGGAGCTACATCTGGAGTGGAATTAAAAACAATTTAAAAAAATTTAGTCTCTGCTGTGGGTGAAACTGGATTATTACCGATTACCCTAGTGAGTGATCAAGGCACAGCTTTCCAATCCGCTCTCAAAAGCCTTCAAGAGGACACTCGGAGGGAACAATTAACAGCAGGTGATAAAATCGGTAAGTTCCTTAACTTGTTTAACTTAACTTTCGCACTTGCTCACTCGCAAAAACGCGCGTGCCGCCTTTTATCACTAACTTATTATGTAGGTATTCTTTGGTAATATCACTATGCTGTGTGTGGGTGATATTGTTCTTAATCAGCTTAATTGCTTTCAGATGATGTGATGACACACTCAGTGTCATTCATGTCATGACCCACCTCATCTAATAAAAGGATTAAGAAATAATTTTCTAACAAAACACATAAAATATGCTGGCCAGATCTCAAAGTGGATTGATATATTAGATGTTTATAAAACCGACTGCAACCACGCACAAATGCGACTATTGCACAAATTGACAGAAGAGCACGTCATTCCGGAAAAAATAAAAAAAAATGAAGGTAATGTTATATAATTTTTAGTAGGTAAGGCATGGAGATAAATAAGAAAATTATAGGTTAAAGTAGGGACCTTTGTATCTTTTAATAATGTAATTTTAACCTAAACGCTTCTGTGTTTATAAAAGTCGTCATTGTTTATCACTAGCTCATGCAAAATTACAATTTTATTTTAGTAACAATTTTATTTCTAATTCATTTCCAGGTCAGGAATTGCACAACAGTATTTAGCAAGACAGTGGCAGCAACTTTGTCTTATACTGCTCAGTTTTGTAAGTACCCTCTATTGACTCTTAGTACTACCATGCTGAAATTGTGTGTCTTATTATAATTTATGTAATTATTTAACTTGTTTTGTAGCCCATTACGCTGATGGACGAGAAGTGAGCTCAACTCTCAGAAACACAGCTGAAATAGTGTCATTTTTTGATGACCTTTTTGACTCGGTGAATGGAATCAGTATGTATAGCAAGTCATCAAAAGGAAAACCACTGAGACGTGCAGTAACCATTAAATCTCCTCATCACGAATTTTGGAAAGCTGCCATCAAACAATTAGAAAATATAAAATTAATAGATGATAGAGGCAGGGAAACATCTGTGCCGTCATTAAAAAACTGGATTTCTACTCTTAAAAGTTATCAAAGAGTGTGGCTATATTTAAAAGAAAAAAAAATTAAAGTTATGCGCCCGCGCTACTCTAATTCTGATCCTATCGAAAACTTTTTTGGGCAAGTGCGGGCGTATAATTTTAGAAATAATAACCGAGATTGTCATAGTTTTATAAGTACTTTTAGATCACTGCTAATTACTAGATTTATAAGATTCCACTCAGAAAGTTTTAATTGTGAAGAGGATTCAGGTGAACAATTATTAAAACTAAAAGATTTATTTCAACCAAAATATAAGGATGGCCAAAACAGGTCTGAAGATACAGAGTCGCCTGAAGCCTTTTACCATGCTGAGCTTCCAAACATGCTAGAAAGTGATAGCATTCTTTCATCGAGAAAAGAAAGACTCAATGTGCATTCGCGTGCATATACTGCAGGATGGGTCATAAGAAAAGTATTAAAAAAAATGTAAGAAATGTGATGACAATTTATCCACAAAAGAACCCAATTATGAAAAGAACTCAATTCATAATTGGATATCTTATAAGGAATTTAAAAACATAAAACAAAATAAATTGACATATCCTTCTGAGTGTGCAGTAAGATTTTTTGGAAACATAACTGTCGAAGCAATCGAATACTTGGATAAAAAACCACAGCAAAAAGATCTAATTAAAACCATAACAAATATTATAAAATCCAAGTATACATTTGACTTTCTAAAATGTGATCTGCACAAAAAGGAAACTTTGCTGAATTATTCATAGCTTTATCCTTAAGATTAGCAGTATTTAACTGGTGCAACATAATTAATAAAATATTATAAGGCGCAGATGTATGCAGACTGCAAAATAAAAGTTTACCGAACATGCAGTTAAAGGCATTTAATAAATATAAAACCAAGTTGAAAAATAAAAAAAAACATTTATAACAATAATTAGCAATTTGTCTGCACCGTGCACCCAACCCCAGAACAACGCATTCGCAGACCATGCGAATGCACATTGAGTATTTCTTTTCTCGATGAAAAATTGCTATCACTTTTTAGCATGTTTGAAAGCTCAGCTTTAAGTTTTAGCTTTTAGCTTATAATTATTCATCCTCTTCACAATTAAAATATTCTGAGTGGAATCTTATAAATCTAGTCATGAGCAGATAGCCCAACAGTTTGACTTAGTGGTCTTTTAAAGAAAGCGTATTATAATATAAATGACTATATTATTGATAGGAACACATAGCCTCATGTCTGCCCTCAGACAGTTAACTGACACATTTGAAATGTATACTCTCTTGTATTGGTTTTTCGTAGTCAAGGTACTTATAAAATTGATCATGCAAAATAGCGCCAGGGCGAGTTTCTTGCCAGTTCTTGGGCTTGGGATAGAGTGAATTGGCACCTAAATTCACCTAGTATGTAAGACGTTTCAAAGTGATCCTTGTGGTTGTCACTACATAGTATAAAACAAAGTCGCCTCCCGCTGTCTGTCTGTCCCTATGTATGCTTAGATCTTTAAAACTACGCAACGGATTTTGATGCGGTTTTAGATAGATTTATTCAAGAGAAAGGTTTATATGTATAATACATGCATAATATAGTAGAGAAACACTGAAAGTTTTAGAGGTTTCTAATGTGATGTCGTAAATAAACACATATTTTTGCGTTTACATTGCAAACGCTATCAGAACCCTACGAGATAGATCAAAGTAATGTACTACAGTATTGTACACCTTAAAAAGGTCTACACAAAACACCGCGGTGGTATATGTCTAAGAGATTTTTATGTGTCATTTCGGTGGGATTTTTTTATTTCAATGCTATCTACATATTTTTAGTGACAAATAAAACTTTAGCTTATTTTATAACATTGTGCGTGAGTGGACATCAAATATCATCAAAACTTACATAAATATTTAAGGATGAATTTTTAAGAGTCCACTGAAATGAAAAGTGTCCACCGAAATGATAAAAATTACCACCGAAATGATATACTGTGCACCGGAATGAAATAAATCTACCGAAATGATATAGCTAAGAACAACCGTGCCAGGGTTCCGTACTTTGTTAATTTTGATTTCCACAAATTTTAGATAAACACTGAGACAGGACAGTACAGAGTTATTTTAATATCATCATTGATATACAGATATTAAAGTTAGTATTACATATATCATTCTTTGAGGTTACAATAACCTCAAAGAATGATATTAATGTAATGCTATATTAATGTAGGCTATTAGACGCGCCAAATCACTTGATTGTTTTAAAACTATGGTCAGGGAACACTATTTGTCCTGTCATTAAACTGTTGCTTGATTCTTTATGTCATTTTAGATTTAGGTTTGTTTATGTATGTATTATATCTATTTTTGTATAAGTATCTATCTTTTTCTTATCCTGTAAATTTGTATGTACACATTATCTTAATTATAAATCTCTTAATATTATTATCATCACCCTTCTTTAAGCTACATTCTGTTCAATCCATCCTAAGGTTGTCTGGCAGAGATCGCTACATAGCGATAAGACCGCCCATTGTACTACCGACTAGCAAAACATTGTTTTTTTTGTTTCTACTTGTATATTTGGTGTGCAATAAAGTATTATCTATCTATCTATCTATCTATCTAATGTTTATTATGATATGAATGAATTGTTTCTTTACTTTCGTAAAATACCTTTCGTAATTTTTCTGGGTGTTGTTGTGTGAAAATGTTGGAAAACTTTATCGTAAATGCTGGTAACCATATATAAATATTTTTGTTTGTTTATGAACTAATACTAACTAACTTGATATATTTTCAAAAGAGTGAACGTAGCGCGATTAGAAAGCTTAAAGTTTCCAATTAATATGATGGCTGCATTTGTAAGTTATGCCATTAATAGTAATACATAATGTCAACCTATTGCACTAAGAGAAAAATGCTAAGTATAATTTAGTTAAATTGGTAACGAGACGAGAATAGTGTTTTTACAGGTATATAAGTAAAACTTCTAAAATTAAATCAACTCTTTTATTTTTAAAACACAATACATTAATAACAAACATTATAAAAATATCTTAGTAGTAATAGCTTAGTACTTTTAATCCTTTTACATTATAAACGTATGAAACCTGAAATTGAGATCACGTTATTCTTAAATTACTAAAACAATAGAGAAACGTTCATTACATATCTAAATAGAAAAAAAACCAACAGAGTATTGTTCTACCTAAGTACTTATACATAATTGCTAGTAGGTTCAAGTATGTAGCTTAAAAAGATTAATTTTTCATCATGTTACTTTAAATCACACAATTATTTCTATTCAAATTCACTAATCAGCCTCTTTTTATGACTATAAATATAGGGTTTTAATTTAGATATGTACCTACTAAACAAGTCTTCTTTAATTATCACACCACAGCACGTCTTTACTATAATTATTTTAATCATCAGTCTTCTTTAATAAGTTTAACTTACTACCTAAAACAAGTCATGCCATTAAATGACAGCAAATATTTAAAAAACTAAATAAATAATAACAAAAATAAAAAAATATCCAAATCAAAAGAGGACGAAGACGAAGATAATCTTCTTACTTTTCTCTTATTGGCTGTAATCATGATTTCTTCTTCGCTGTCAATATTTCTTGTCTGTTCATAGTTTTCAATAAATTCGGTATCGTGGTTTTCAAAAAATGAACACGATGGAGTGCTAAATTCAGTAAAGTTTTCATATTTTTCGAGCAATGATTTGGGTATTATCGATGATTCCTGTTCATTCTCTCCTTTTTGATTATTCATTCCATCAAGGGAGTGGGATGTTGAGGGCTTAATAATTGATATTTCAATGTTTGTGATGGAGTGTGTGTGTGGTTCATTTATGACACCTTTCCTTTGTAATTTTTTCGAAAGATTATTTTCATTGGATAACTTGGGACGTAGTACTAATTTTTCTGACAGTTGAATTGGACGCAGATGTGCTTTATTTGTATTATTTGCAAAATTCGTTGATTCAATCCCAGTGAAGTCATGAAAACCTAAATGCTTGCCGTGAGGGCACCTATTAGTTTCATTTAGGTATTCTCTTTCAATACAGGACAGGTGTCGAAGTGCCAAACGGTTTCCTGACTCTTTAGACCAAACAACTTGGTGAACTTTCATAGTTCCAGGAAAAGTCCTTGGGCAAAAGCCAATCTTTTTCTGTCACCTGATAATCTTCAACTGTTTCAATTTTCACACCTTTAAATTTTTACACTGTAGGTTTTGTACCAGTGATTCAATATTGGTAATGTCATGTTGATATGAGACTTGTTTATCTAGCGTTCTCTTTATTACTCCACCCACTTCATCTGCTGCGCTTTTTCCATGACCACACTCACAATAGTTCCAAATTATGTTGGTCAGCATCGGACAATAGGAGGATAACAAAGTTATTATTTAGTATATATTTTTATTCCTGTATTGCGCAGATGGTGAGTCAGAAATAATGTAAAGATTACGAACCAGAGGAGCAGTTATCTCAATTTCTCGCAAAACAGGAATGAGGTGTATACTGCAGCAGCATCATGCCTCAAAGAGGTACTTACAGTACAAAATGACTGAGTTTTGCAAGTTTCGTTTTCGAGTTTGAAATATATTACGACAGTATGCAAAGTGAACTGTTGTCTGCTACCACCAAAATGGAGGTATTGAATTTCGGATCCATATTAAGCATTATAATTTTCACTGAAATCAATATGTATAATACAGTCTTCCTTAGTCGTATTTTCTTTTAACATTTTGAAAGCTTGATTTTGATTTTGATTATTGACGCAATGTTTAAGGAATGGTTTCAGGCTATCTTCAAATTTTTTTATTAAAACTAGTGGTTTCATTCACCCAACGCCTTATATTTTCAACTTTAATAGCAGATTTTTCCACATAATTTTTGACGTATATGCTTTTATTCTTCTCCCAACCCCAATACGCTATGTTCACTTCATTACTTAACTCATGGTAATCAATGTGTCTATTTTTACAGCTTGAGCATATTCTTTGCAAACAATCGATGTTATCTTTACTACAACATAGGCTACTTAAAACGTCAGATATTGTATTTTCTTTGATAAGGCGGTTTCTCTTCATAGACTCAATCAAAAGTTTCATATTTTCGTGCTTTTCACATAGGCATGTATTTCGTGCATTCACATTTGGTTGAGTAACCCAGAAAGGATTCATTCTTGAAAATTTTGAATAGCTTATCGATGGTTCTCCTGATTCCAAATATTTCAAGTGTAAATTTTTAGTGTGTCTGTCAATAGTCTCTTTTGTTTTTTTAATCCATGTCTAGATATGGTGTCATTTTTTCCAGGACACAGTGTTGAATTTTCATCGTCTTCTAAAAATTTCACAACCCTCCCGAGAGTGTGATTTTTTTCCTTATCAGGTTTTATGACTTTTTCTGCAGATTTTTCTCCTTTTTGGGTACTTTTCTTCAAAGTCATATAATTGCTTTGTAGTCTGTTACACCTTTTTTTGAACATTTATTTTTCCTTAGAGACCTGTAATAATTTGTTTTGTAATTCTGTTATTAACTTAGTTTTAGTTCTTTGATATTTTCGAAATTTGTCTTTTAGTCCTCGCTTGAATTCTACAGATGTAATTGACGAGTCTGAAACAGGGCTGTTGGGGCATAATGTTGACTCGATACTACTTAGATTTGATGGACATGTTATTTGTTGTACGCTACTTGGTTGTACACAATGAGTGCCAGTTACTACATTGTCATCAATAATGATGTTGAATATTGGAACCGATTGTTCTATCGCTATTCATCGGCAAGCAGCGCCGAGACGAAGCTGGAATGCCTTGAAGAGAAGTGCTTGGACCAGGATTGCTATAGTCTACAAAATTTTGATACGTTGATAGCGGGGTTTGTCGTGGACTACTTGTGTATACCCGATGAAAGCTTCTAGCTTCAGTAGTAATAGAACGTTGAATTTGGATGTTCGTACTAATACTATTGCTGTTCAATCGTAAGCTGCGCCGTAAAGAAGGCAAGAAGGAACTGTGACAGGAAGTGCTTAGTCCAGGACTATTATTATCACTTTGATTTGGTAAAGCTTTATGGGACTCATCTTCAACGAGATCCCGAATTGTCTCATCCAGAGGGTTAGCACGAGCCGCTACAGGAGCTGGAGCTGCTCTATTTTTTTTTCTTTCGTAATAAGCAGCAGCTCTTATTTTGTTTTTTCTTAGGATTTTTAATAGGGGTCATTTCACGCCTTGAAACAATTAATCCTGCTGCTTTTCTGCTGGCATACCTTTCTCTGTCTTTTCTCAAAAACTCTTCGCGTGAGACTTCATTGCTCTTAATTCTCTCTTTTCTTCTTCTTTCATACAACCTCCTTTTTTCCAACCTTTCTTCTCTAGTCTGTTGCTTAGGCCACGGCATCCTAAAATCAAATTACACGCTTTTCAATTTTCTTCTTTCTCATATCCACAGACATACACCCTGTACTAAGTTTCTATAAAATACTATACCTTCAGACACACCACGCGCACACACACTAGCTGGACTCTTTCGCTTGCATCGACTCAGACACACACTCTCACAGGAAATTTCTCATCACATATCTCTGTATCTATATCTTTGTTTTACTCATAATAAATGATAAAAACATAAGGGTAAATTACTTATAGTGAAGGTAAACTCTCAAAATAATTATTTTGTTGACAATTATAGGTAGGTATAATAATCTACTCTGTGGTGACTCACATACTCATCACATTATCGTTGAGCCGAACAAATGTGTATCTAAAGTATATACATGTACTAACTACATAGACGTATATATTATATATCTTAAACACAAATATTACACAGCAAATACTTCCGAATAATCTTATCTACACTCTAGGTAAAAGTAAATTACATAACTATGACTTTGTATTTGACACAAGGATCTCTAAAACTTTATGGTTTTATCATTTCGGAGATACATTTCATTCCGGTGGACTGTAATTGGTATAACAGTCCACCGAATCCACTGAAATGATAACACTGTGATGATAAAATAGAGGTTAGTTTTACATTTAACTCCGAAATAAAATTATTAAAAAAACATGAACACTACTCAAACAAAACAGCACCACTTACGGTAAATTTAATACACAATTTTGAAACAAATTAAACGAATCTAACACGAGTTATAACAGCCACCGAAATGAAACTATTTTTGTCCTCATATCACTGAAATGTTAACTTACTTTTTTGGCGGGAAACCGCAAGACGTTGGGACCGGTGCGTTCGCGTCGAGAGCTTGAGCCGGACTTAGCATCCTATAGTTTGTGAGCCGGACTGATCCGAAGTGAGGAAAGGTGAGGGGGGCGTAACAACGCAATGTTGACGTTGCTATACTACTAAAACTTACTCCTCTCCTCTGAAATGATAACTTTTTTCCAGACAAAAGTTAACTGCCTGTCAAATCCATGAGAAAGAAGATAAACAAACAAAAATAGTTTTAATTGATCGAATGTATTATAATTTAATGATTACAAAATCGATTTAAATCCATATTACGAATGTATTTGCAGGGGAAGGTATTTTATGAGCGATATTGGGTTCAGGACAGGCCACTGTGATGATAGAATAACACTTTGCAATTTTTTTTTTCGTCTATTAATGGGTAGAAATCAATGTTTTTTTTTTGTCAAGGTAGAGAAGTAGGTACTTACGCTGTTGAGAAAAAATATATAAAATTAAAAAATTAAAATTAAAAAAACATTGCACTACCGTTCTCAGTTTTGCCGTGTATTTTTTTTTTGCTTGGGCAATTTACCCAGCGGACGTCTTAAGAGAGATTAAACAGAAGGCGAGAGGCTACATAGGCAATATAAACAAGGAGGATCGAGTTATGTAGCATTTTCATAAAGTAGAGCAAGGGTGAAGAAAATGATAGAGAAGGCGCAAACTCAACGCCAGCAACGAGCACCGTCTGATGGAAGATCCGAAATAGTTCTGGAATTTGAAACAACTCTCTCGGAACCGGAATGTGCGGAGGAATTCGCGAAGTTTTTTCATTCGGTTTACGGTACCTCACCGGCTCTCCTAGACGTGACAGCGGCGGAGGCGGTGAGCCCCGCCAGCACCGCGCGTGTGCACGTGCCGCGCCTGACGCTGGCCGAGGTGCGCGATGCGCTGACGAGGCCGGAGCCGCCGAGGTGCGCGATGCGCTGACGAGGCCGAAGCCGAAGCGGTCCGCAGGCCCGGACGGCATACCAGTCTTTATTATGAGAGACTGTCGAATGCCGCTTGTGGAACCACTCACCCACGTTTACAATGCTTGTCTCGAGAAATCTCACTTTGCAGAACGATGGAAGATAACAAGGGTTATTCCTATACCTAAATGGTCTGGATCAGATGTGACGGAATACCGACCGGTGGCCATTCTGTCGACGGCGGCGAAGGTCTTTGAATCAACCGTGCAGCGCAACATGCAGGAGCAGGTCTCGGCATGGGTGTCCGACGCGCAGCACGGTTTTCGGCGACTCAACGAAAAATCAACGAAAAATCTTGCTGAGCAGACAATTTTTATCAAACTTGCCGCGCTAGCATATCGACTTATCAGACAGAGACAGATGACAATTTTTCATTTTATTTTGTAAATCTGTCTGCGTTACTGTTAGTGTAAGTGTCAGTATCACGTAAAATGGTGTTGTATAGAACGAGAGCATAGACCTTAACAATACGTTTTCATTCAGACGGCGCAATTTCACTACCTTATCTGTGGATAATAAATAAACCATGGTCTTTCTTCTTGTACTAGCTGGTCTTTGGTTAGTAATAAGACCGTAAGGGACCAAGTTTGAGCAACATAGGTTAGAATTGGGAGGATACAAACGTCCATAACTTTACGTTTGAGAGATAGTGACAGATCTCCTTTAAATTATGCTTTCATCGACCAATAGCTTCGCCAAGCGCTTACAGTCAGTCTTGCGATATCGTACTCATCTTTGAAGGAAACTAAGTAGCCGAGATAAACGTTGGTACTCATGAGTATTCCATATTTCCCCCATTTATCGCGATAACCTTTTTGGTGCTGTTTGTCATGATTTGTTTTACTCATGTTCATGAAGGCCAATCGCCAGGCTTGCCGTTGCTAGATCTTGTAGTATTTCTTGTTGCTAAAAAGTCATCAGCGAAGCGAATGTTGGTGAAATCTTTTTCTAGGGTACTAGTGAGGAGCTAAGGCGACAGTGGGTCTTTCTGCTTTCTAAATAAATAGTGATGAAGTTTTGGTGATAACCAATATAATAAACAAACCATTTCGAACCGCACTAGACCCTTTTTAGTCCAAATTACTCACATAAATACCATATTTTTTTGTAAAGAATTATTATCTGAGTTAGTGGCAGTCTACACTCTATAGCTGCAGATCCACATGCAAAGCCCAGCGCAGTGCGGCGGGTCGGTGTCTGCGGCATTATTTTAATGGAAATAACAATGTCGACTTCACCAATCCGCCGGGCTTCGAAACGAGAACCGGTTCCAAGGAACCCAAATGGAACCAAACTAAAACCAGAACCGATAAACACTATTTGAAACCGGTAGGTATTCAACCCCAGTTTTAAATAACCTATGACTTTAAAGCGATTTACGGAACACTTTGTTTTTAGTGTTACTGCAATTTTGACACGTTTTCACCACACAGGAAGGCTTACTGTTTTTATTGTACGATGTTTACTGGATAACGTGACATGTACCCACATGTACCTACTAAACGCAGAGTTTGGGTGTATGTGACACCCACGCATCACAAGAGCACGAAACTTCACTTTAATTGTTTGTGGTACGGTGTTTGAATATTGGTTTGATTTGAGCTGCTGAGTTAGAGTTCTTCATTATAAATTAAAATTTTATAAGATTTACAAATCAGGCCGTTACTCAAAATATTGTAAAGGCTTTACTACCCATGATAATTTTCCTTGTAATGTCAACATTGTACCCGACTATTTAGTCATATATTTCGGGCTTCTCAAAACGTCAGTTTAGCAGCTAGGGGACCATCACTGACTTTTATCTAAATGGCTTCACTTCAAATCTTAATATTTATCAAACGAATGTCTGTATCGAAACCTCCTAATATCTATAAAGTACCTATCCAGCGATACGCCACACGATGGAGTAGTAAAATAATAAAAAAAACAACTTCACTTTACTTTACTTTAGGAGGTAGGTATCCTTTTTTTTATTTTATTTCAAACCTGTAAGGGCCTTATTATTACCCTACGGTACCTACGGTTATTACCGTACAGAATTTCATAACAATAAAACCAATAGTCTGCAGGAATGAGCTCTGTTTTGATGCGGACAGACAGACAGGCATTCGTCTGTCTGTCTGTCTGTCCGCATCAATACATGTAGCGAAACTAATAGGGTTTCTTGTGGACTTCGAAACCCTAAAATCTGATCTAAACCTAGTAAGCTGCCAGCTGAATTCTCTTTTTCTACTTTCAACTAGCAAGAATTCAGCTGGCAGCACCGATTTATTGATTGCTTGTTGCAGGGCTTGTTGCTTACTTGCTTTGCATGATGCAAATGTCAAACTTATGTCAATGTCAATTACTCCCGCCTCCCTCCGTCCGCTTCGCCCGGCCAACGTCGCCCGCCGCCATTGAATTTCCTTGGATTTCATTTTAACCGAGAATTGAAATAGGTGGATACCTTTCTCAAATCGGCAAAAATCTCTGCAATCCTTCTGCTTTTATCTTATATTTAGCCATATTCCGTGCACAAACAATATATCCAATGGCAGACAGAGATTCAGATGAGTTAAACATCGACAATGTAATAAAAAAATTACTAAAAGGTAATTGTTGATATTTATTTGTATTTCGTGGTAAACAAAAGTTTTGTGATTTTAGCGAAAATACAGTGATACAGTGTTAATTCGCGGGGGTCAAGATGCGTTTGGAGTGTAATGCAACAGTGATGATGTTTACGTTTGTTTTCAGTGAGAGGCGAAAAGCCTGGTATGAATGTTCAGTTAACCGAAATAGAAATCAAAGGGCTATGCTTGAAATCTCGAGAAATATTCTTATCACAGCCTATTTTACTGGAACTCGAAGCCCCGCTAAAAATATGTGGTAAGATGAACCGAAAATTACTGATTTAGATATAAAGAAGGTAGGTAAGTAGTACCTATTTAGAAATTTGCTATGGCCTATCTTTTCTATCTTCTTTGCTGTCTTGCCGTTGTTTATATCTTTAAACATCTTAAGATTAGATTAGCTCTTTATATCAAATTGAAAAACAAAAAGGCTAAAATATTTAGAGCTATCTTTTTCTACACATTACAAGCAAAATTCAACATTGTAAATTATAAATGGACTACCTTCTTTTTAGAGTTATAAACCAGTTGAGCATTCACTGTTTGCACCTACTGGTTGCATTGCAATTGTTGCAATCTTACCTAATCTTTCTTGCAATTTGATTGAACCATTGTTTCTTGTGGTGCATTAGAATTCTGTTTGCTTATAAAATAAAAGTTTACAGTCTAGGACTGACAAACCTAACTAATAATAAGACCAACTTATTTCACATGTAGGTATATTTTCTATTAGTTACATTGTTACTACACAATATAGCTTTTCAAATACCTGGAGATTTAAAAGGAAAAATAGTCTAATGTAAATAACATAATAATGAATAATGTCTGGCATTTCACTCAACATCAGGTGCATGTGTTGTAGGTATATACTACTTACATACTATTTTTAATTTAAATACAAACATATTATACATAGAAACACCTAGACCTGAGACAAACGTCGCTGCTTATTTGTTTCTAAAATTAAATTAATTAAATCTACAACAGTATGGAGCAATAGTTACTAGTGTTATATTCAACCTTCAAATCATAACACCACTGTTTACTTTTCCTTGTTGCAAAACAATTCTCATTTAATTTAATTTATATCTTGTTGTTTTGCTTCAGCACCTTTGCCCTATAAATTTATAACATTGGTGGTCAATTTTGTGGACAAAACATTGGCGGTCAAAGCCATCTATCCCCAAACTTGCACTATGGGAGCCAGAAGACTGATAGAATACTTATATACTTTTAAATATATACACAAGATACTTTATAACACCTAGACACAGAACAAACATCTATGTTCAACACACAAATGTCTAACCTGAGGGGGACCCAAAATAAAATATATTGTTGTTAATAACCTAGTTTATAAACCTACCAAGGTTATAATTATTGATTTGGTATCATCATCATTTAGCCTGATTGCACCCACTGCTGGGTATAGGCCTCTACTTAATTACACCACTCTTTCCGGTCCCTAGCAAGTCTCATCCAGTGGTTCCTGACAATGCGGACTATATCATTTGACCATCGGGTGGGTGGTCTGCCTCTTGGGCGTTGAGCATCCCTTGGCCACCACTCCATTACCGCCTTTGTCCATCTCACATTATCCATTCTTGCCAAGTGTCTTAATTTGGTATAATATGATATGATAATATTTCTCAGTTTCGGTTTGGAACCATAACTTAGATGAATAGAAATAAACAAAACAAAAGCCAGACCAATCAGACCTGAAGATTATTATCCATTTATCCATTGACTATGTGGATAGATAAACATACTTAAACAATAGCCCAGAAGAATGATAATTTTAACTTTTGTAGTGAATGGAATAGTTGCATAATGTAGCATTACGTAAGTCAATTATAACCTAATATTATCAAAATATCACAATATAGGTAGGTATGTTGTTGATACTTTGACAGCTCTTCTCATACTAACTTGTAAGGAGTGTAGCTTATTACAGACAAACATTGCTTAACATGATAATATTTCCACAGGTGACATCCATGGCCAGTATTATGATCTTCTAAGGCTGTTTGAGTATGGAGGGTTCCCACCTGAGTCAAATTACCTGTTCCTTGGAGATTATGTGGACCGTGGCAAACAATCCCTGGAGACGATATGCCTTCTCTTAGCATACAAAATCAAATACCCAGAGAACTTCTTCCTTTTGCGTGGAAACCATGAGTGCGCTAGCATTAATAGAATTTATGGGTGAGTTTTCAAGATATCTAAGTTGGTATTGATACTGTGCGCTTTAGCAAGGCCTTATTACACGAGTTCGAGATGACATAAGCATTGAGAATCATTTTACAGAACCTAAGTATGTAGTTGTAGACACTTAGTTGGTTCCTCTATTATCTCTACCAGGTAAAGCTAGAAAAAAAAAGGTGCATCTCAGGACGCCCGACAAAAGTGATAACATAAACTAATCTAACTAGCGCTGTGGGTTAAAGTGAGAGAGGAGGAGTCTGCCTACCGCTGCGGTAGGCAGGCGCGTTTACGTAACGCGTCACGAAACGAACCGGTGTCTCCCATAAGAAGTTATCACTTCAAAAAAACAATTATTATTATTATTATACCGGACATTTCACACAGCATCATCTGGCCCCAAAATAAGCAGAGCTTGTGTTATGGGTACCACATGACTAATATTTTTTTGTAAATACATACATATACATAGAAACACCCAGACCCGAAACAAATACTTGCAGATCATACAAACATTTGTCCCGCGGCAGGAATCGAACCCGCAACCTTTGCGTCTCAGTCGGACCTAAGCCCACTGCGCTACAGAGGTCATCAATCTATTTTGCGGATATATAATTTAATTTTTTTTTTGTTTACCAAAATACTGCTACCTGCAACTATTTCCTGCAAGATATCGAGTATTGTGTATGTATGTATACTTTGCCATGCGCCATGTTTATAACAAAGCACTAACACGTCAAAACGGTCACGGGAACCGAGCATGGCGCGTTAACTTTACATCACACATTCGCGGTGTCTTCTATAATATTGCTGCTAGACTTACACTGCCATTTAGAATATGCAGCAGTGCGTCATCCCATTAAACCCATGTTTTACAAGACAGGTGGCAGGACAGTCAGTTTTATCGATGCATATCATATTGTGATACCAGTCAACCAAACCCTTTAAATTTTTACGACTAAACAATGATTCAGCGATGATTCATTCATCATTACTAAGCTCACAAATACTTGATGATTTGAAATATGCATTGGTTGAAGTTGATGAAAAAGGCTTGGCTTAAATTTAGATCATTTCTTTTCTGATTAGGTACAATCTAAATGCTGTTACATCGCCGCCGTTACAGTTTGCTTATCAATGTTCATAATATGAGCAATTAAAGCATTTGCGCGAATATCAATAGGTACCTTTGCAAGGTTGCAAAATGTGTCAATGAACAATGAATCTTATGCATTTTGATGAAGACTCGTTTTACTCACGTATTATTTTATCGATTGAGGCACTGACATTGTTTCGATTCATCTAGAATCTTCATCAGGGTGAGTTTGATCCGCGGTCCGCTCGTTGCCGCGAGCGTTCACGGTTCGAATTTTGAATCTTATGTTTTTAAGTAATTGAATAACTACGAAGGAGATTACTTACTATAGTTTAGACCAGATTTAGAGGTTCTTCAAAATTATTGATACAATGCATTTTGTAAAACAGTGTTAGAACATTTTAATTTTGATTAAATTAGAGTGGTTTTTAGGGTTCCAAAGTCCACAAGAAACCCTTTTAGTTTCGCTATGTCCGTCTGTCTGTCTGTCCGCCCTTAATCTTCCTCTTGCTCACATACTATTAGTTTTACGATGATGGAATTTTGCATGGTTATAAGTATCAGTGACCCCTACAAAGAGATACCTCTACATGTAAGTGGGGTTGATTTTTTAAACATGTTACTAACTCATCGTGTCGCATATCGTTAGATAGGTTTTTTAAAGATAGTACATACGAGTTTTTATAAACAGTTTTTCGATGAGTTTGATAAATATTAAACTTTGAAATGGCCATTTTAGATACGAGATCAATAACTGTAGCCACGGGCTGGCTGGATGCTTCGGGAGTTTCCGACGAGTAGCATAGTCAACATGAAATCTAATCGCGACTGTTTAAAAATATATAAATCAGCTTAAGAAATAAAATATCAATTATTTTGAAAGTCAACATGGTCAATGTTGTTATTCAGTTTAAAGCCCCGAGTTCTTTGTTCCAAAATATGTTTTTGTATGACATCATCATACCATACTGTAATCTTCAGATAGGCGAGATGGGTCCGTAGTGATTATTTTACTCAGTGATTACATTCGTTGATCGATCGATTAATCTCGACATACTCTTGTCATATTGATTGATAAGTTTTATTGACAAACTATAATTATGCGCTTCCTGTACATAAAGTGATCGAAAGTGCACGAAAAAAGCCTTCAAATACAAATAGGTTTATTGCTAAAAAATATTTTTCAGGATCACGTACTCAAACATTCATACAGTTCTTGGAATAATTTAGCAATTGGAGTAGACTCAGCACTATATCTGCGCAAACATGGTTTACGCAGAGCCCTGCGTTTTCAGTCTGCCCCTTAGCTCGAACTTAGGTGACAGTCGAGCAATAATAATGATAGTAACAGCGAGATCATGCTCGTAAATACAACAAAAAAGATAAACAATTGATTACTATTATAAACTATTATTACTATTAAATCAAATTATATAAACTATTTAATTAAAAAAAAACTACTTACTGCGTATTTCTGCGTGTGAGTGAGCGTGTGTTAGGTATGTTAGGTATGTTAGGTATGTTCGGAAATTAGTTTTAGAGTCTTGTGTTTGCGGGAGAGGCCTTTGAGGAATTTGAGGCGCACCTTAATCCTTTCACCACACTTGTTCTTATCGTCTCACTAGGTTTTTAGAACCAGCGTGGCACATGTCTCTGAACTCTGTTTTACGACTATTGTGATCTTATTTAATTCTAATGTCGTTTATAGGAAAACAAAGTCAAGAACCTTCTGGTAATGTCATGAACAAACAGGCTTCAGTATTTTATTTAGGTTAAATTAACAAACGGATTTTCTTTGAAAGTCAAGGAAGCCTTTAATATAACAAGTCCTTGTTATTGTAAAAAAGTAATATCAAAATGAAATTGTATTCCTAGCAACGATTTTGATAACATTGAAATGAGGGCATCCCTTCTGGGCATACCAACGAGTAACGCCACAGAGCAAATAATAACGTGTATAAACAAACCCTCTGGTGTGTACTAACATCAAAACTGAGTAGAATTATTACCTAAAATAGTATTGGGATATATGAAACTACATACATACCTACTTATTTTTTGGCTGAAAACCCGCTGAAAAGTCTATTTATAATTTGAGCAGCAACAAATTGCATTAAAACATTGTCTATGCTATCATATGAATGCTGAAATAAATATATTTTCTTTTTCATAGCAATCCGCGCCGACTTCGCACGGGCACCACGGTACATTATTGCAAGTTTTGTCGTGATTAGGTACTAATACATTTTTAAATAAAATACTGCCCATTTTACTCGCAGATACATTAACTAAAAAAAAATATTTATGTAATTTCTGAGTTTATCCGTTTACAAGCATGAAAAATTATATCTTTTCTGTATAGAATTTATTTTTATATTATTTCAAACTAGCTGGTGCCCGCGCCTTCGTCTGACCAAGATTAGTAGGTACTTCGAGTAACTTATTTTCTTCTCCAAGGTCCTATCCTATTGAAATAATGGCGCGGGTCGCTAGGACCCGCTCCGGCTTCGCACGGGAGCAATGCTGATACTAATTATACTACAAATGTGTTTATTTACGAAACCTCTAAAATTATTAGTGTTTCTCTACTATATTATACATGTATTATACATATAAACCTTCCTATTGGATCACTATATCTAATAAAAAAAACTGCATCAAAATCCGTTGCGTTGTTTTAAAGATCTACGCATTATTAGGGACAGACAGACAGCGGGAAGCGACTTTGTTTTATACTATGTAGTGATTACAGTACATACACCAAAACGACAACATAATCACATAGTAAATAAATATTGTGTAGCAGCATATATGAACTTGGCTAAACAAGAAATAAATATATCAATATCATCAGATTCACATAGGCTGTTAATGATACGAAGGGCTCGCGTGAATAGTGCCTCATTCAGAATAATGTTATTTAAGATATCTAATAATCTAAACACAATCGTCTTTTTAATTTGTAGAATCAATCATTTTACTAAAAGAGTCTATCGTCAACTCACACCGAAAATCTCTTACCACGTACGTGACAAGTTGAATTGCAAAAACAATATTATTTTTGTTGTTCATCTTGTAATTACCCTCTACATTATAACCATATAGGTAACTAATTAGCGTTGGACTGTAATGTCAAAGAATAAAATATAACAATAGATTTTCTAGTGCGTGTTTATAAGATTCCCCTGTACTATAAATTCACTTTCGTAATTCATTATCACATGCTCCACGATGTTACCGGGAATCATCTTTGACTTGCCCTTGCGATTGACCTTTACACGGCAGGGTTCAGACCTGTATTTTAGGTCAAGCCTCCACATTATGTATACATTCTGACAAGGTCACGTTGAAATTCCCGGGTTACACACGATTTAGCTATTAAAATTCAGGACGGTTTTGTGTATTGAGTTATTGTAAGTTAGGTTATTTCATAGTAAAATGTGTGAATGAGAAAAATGCGTGGTGGGTCAGCTTTTGGGCTGATGGTCAAATATTATACTTAACTCTTTGTCCTCAGATTCTACGATGAGTGCAAACGGAGGTACAACATCAAATTATGGAAAACTTTCACAGACTGCTTTAACTGCTTACCCGTAGCAGCGATAGGTAAGTTTATATGTACTTAGATTTTTGTTCCATATCGATCGTAATCCAGCGAAGTCTCCTTTGTGGCGACCTCTGAATATTCCCGCCGCGAGACAAATGTTTATAACAAGTATTTGTCTGGTCTGGGTATTAAGTATGTATATAAAAAAAATAGTACCTATATCAGTCATGTGGTCACCCATAATACAAGCTCTGTTAACTTTGGGGCCAGGTGATGCTGTGTGAATTGTCCGGCATTATTTATTTGACTAGAATTCTGTTGCACGAGTAAATCCTTTAATAATTTTTGATACATGTGTGTGTTTGGATAAGTATTTCATAGACAAGGAATTTTTCGGGAATTTGTATCTACTCACTCAGAAAAGGCTATGATTTTATTGTAGGTACAAAATTTGAGGTTTCTGTGAGTATTAATTTCATCAAGTTGTATGTTTTATTAATATTACTGTGTCTGTACTGTTTAGAATACACAGCGACTTAGATTTTTGGATTGGTTAGAATGGAGTATAATATGTTTTGAGTAAATATAATATTGAGCAGCAAAATTGTGAGTTGAACGGGGAAGCACTAGATTTTACATCTGCATATTCAGTTTTCAACTTGTGTTATGTACAGTAGCCGAGATACACTCTAATATCTCGGCTACTGTAGGTACTGTCTGGATCCTAGTCATTAAGTTGTACTCGCTTGTCTAGACTAGAACTATTAGACGCGCCGACCTGATAAGGTCTTGTAGGACGGAGAAAGTTTACTAACGTCGACTTACCTTGCCGATGTGAAATTAGATCTGGGGAATATTTGGTGGCTATGAAACGTTAATAAAAAAACATTGAAAAAAACGTATTCAGAATTTAGACATGCACTGATATTAATCATCTTTAATATTGTTTTTGTAGTTAACGCGTTTTTATAGCGTATTTAAATTTAATTAATCTCCGATATATTTACCAAGCATCAAGAATAAATTAAAAAAAGGTAAAACAAATAATAATGATAATGCCGGACATTTCACACAGCATCATCCGACTCCAAAGTCAGCAGAACTTGTGTTATGGGTACCACATGACTGATACTACTTATATATTTTTTTTGTAAATACATTTTATTCATAAAAATGCACCTTAACCGAGACAAATGATGATGTAGTTCTAGCCGATTTCGGATACGGCAACTAAATAATGGACAGGCATATTTAACACTACTAGTGGTCGCTCACTACTCGAAATTCGACCATAATTAATTAAAAATACTTAAAGTATTTTTTATGCATAATTAAAAAAATCGCATTCTACACTCTAAGTGTGCGAAATTTTCGCGCAATTTTCGTAAAAAGGAGTACTTACACAGTTTTTGCTTCACGTATTATAATTAATTAATAATATGCGGTGAGGGCTTCGTTGTTCTGCCCCAAGATATGCTCTAATGTGGCTCGTGTACCTAATTGTATTTACAAAAGTACGAGCACATTTGGGCACGTTAGTACCCCGCCAATGTAGTTGTAAAAGTTGAAAGTTCAATACAATTCAATTCCTTAAATGTTAGCTCCATTCTATAACATAATGGTGGCAATTCGGTTGGTTCATTTCTAAATTTAGGAATGTCTAAAATATATTTTATTTAGTCATATCATTTGTAAAACCTATTCGGTTGGTACCATTACCAAATAAGGAACACTTAATTAAATTAGGATAAGTTGGTAACAGCAGAATAACAATGTTTAATTTGACAGTTTAAACCTAATTTTAGCTAAAATTAGTTAGGTTGGTGCCAACCGAATTGCCACCAATATCTAGACTTTCAATAGATGGCATTTGGATTATCTATTCTATTCAACTGCTTTAAGCCTCATCAAATGCTTAAAATAATCATAAAATCTGCATTAAACTGACATCAGGAACCATATTGTGCCCTACTTATGCACAGCGACACCGTTCGTCGATTAATTCGATTAGTCGCCTCGCGAAGCGTGGATCAACTATGCACAATTCTTCACCATCAATGGATTGGCAAAGGTTTTATTAAGCACTGCACGAGCTGTATAAGGCAATTGATGATTCATAACAACTTCTCAGAACGGGACAGCGTACATTTCCTCTTCTGCTACTAATATTTAATATGTGAAAGTTCGCAATAGGCGACGAAGAAGACGAACAACTTGAAAGGTTAACAGCCATCTTGGATTAGGTATTACAACAACAAATACTGTGGCTCATGGACGATATCAATTTTAGCGCTACATTTCATTATAATGGGTTCATACTTGACTGATACGCTAATTTTGTCTTCTTAATAAAACCAGAACAGAATCTTTACGAGCAAACCCAATGCAATAGGGTATCTTATATTCTAGTCTAATATATTCTTAATATTAATATTAAAATTAGAAAAACAAAAACAAATTAATTTGCTTAAGGACAAATCAGCCCGCTAAAAAAATTCCAAGTCAAAAACAAATGTCTTCATAAATTACGCAGATATATGTCAAAGTAATTTGATTATGGGCTACGATAATTCTATATTTGTCAACATTAATTAAATTTGCATAATGAAATCGGATTAAAAATCATAGCCATTTGAATACAAAATAAAATTACATTTAAAAGTCAAAATGTCAATAATTAAAACTAATTATAAAACATTTTGTAACATAATGTTTACATACTGAGGCGATAAGCAAAGTAAACCCAATGATGGATTAGAAGCACATGCTGAAATTTGTTTGTATGACGTCGTCGTAAACTCAGTAATATTCTTGTATTGGTGCTATTTCAGGCGTTCTGGAAAAAATAACATCTAATTCAAAGATTAACAAGGTTGCGTGGTAGAGGTCGCTATTAGCGATAAGGCCGCCCATTGTATTTTCTTTAATAGTAAAGTTATTGTTATATACCGTGTTGTAGTCAATAAAGAGTTTTCTATCTGTTTTATCAAAGTCAAAAGATACATTATTCAATATAATCACAAGGATCACTTTGAAACGTCTTACATACTAGGTGAATTTGGATGTCCTGGTCCTAGCGCTTTTTTGCATGATCCATCTTATAACTACGAAAAACGAACACAAGAGAGTTTATACATTTCAAATGTGTCGGTTAACTGTCTGCTCGGGCAGAGCGATATGAGGCCATGCATTCCTATCATCAATCTATTTAGCTGGGAAAGTGTTTTAAAAAATCAAAAGACTCCTCTCATAAGATACTTAAATTCTGAACTCCAGTTCCCGCAATTAGGCTCGCTAAAGTTAATAAGTCTTTTATAAGGTCAAAACAAGCGACGTGTTAGATTTATAGATTGACAAATTTAAAAACGTATTAAAACAGAAACTGTCTATTAAAGGATATTATAAAATAAAAAAGCTTGGAATGAATCTGCTCCAACTCGACTCGGCATCCGTAACAAAATCGGCAAGAATCATACAAAAACGTGTTAGGACCAGACGAGTTCCTTGCGGGATTCTTGTTGAACTGGGGTTAGGAGGGACCGGCACCTAGATTCAATAGCATGTAAAAAGACGATTCAAAGTGGTCCTTGTGATTTTATTGAATAAAGAACATTTTGATTTGATTTAAAGTTACACTGGAATGTCTGATTTAAAGCCGCGGTATAAATAATCAGTTCACGGCAACCGCAAAGCGAAGGTCGGTCGGCTATATTTGATACCGACACACGCAGACGATCTGATACCGAGTATTTTAGTGCCTTTCTCGAAAAATACGAAGTTCCACCGTAACAGACTCTTTGGGATGTTTGCGAGAAATATGCCAAGATTAAAAACTCACATTTGCCCCTTCTACAAAGTTTATAAATTCATTCATCCATACCTTGTCAGTCTACCACCCTTACGAACAAAGCGCTTTGCTTCCACATGCGTACAGCCAAGGATTAGAATAATTTGCCGTCGTCTGTCATTCCTGAAAACTACAATTTGTGTCTCTCAAAGTCAAGAGTAAATAGGATCTTACCTGTACCTGCGTGCCCAGTCGTCGCGTCGGCCACATCGTCGCTTAACATCAGGCGAGTTTGTGGTCAAACGTAGGTCTATCTATGATAAGGTTTATATCCCGGAGAACAAATAAGAAAGCGAATATTGTACATGTCTATTGTATTGACTGGTCTCGCATCTCGGTTGGTAGCTTTACTGTCTGTAGGTTGAGGGTTCGAGTCTCTCTTAGTACAAACATTTGCGTGATGAACGTAGATGTTGGTTTGACGACCTCTGTGACGCAGTGGGCCAAAGCGCGGCTGAGACGCAGAAGGTTGCGGGTTCGATCCCACCTCGGGACAAATGTTTGTATGATCTGCAAGTATTTGTCTCGGGTCTGGGTGTTTCTATGTTTAATATGTATGTATTTACAAATGTAAAAATAGTAATAAAGTATATAATGTTGGATATTGCACATCATCCAGCCCAAACGTAAACAGAGCTTGTGTTATGGGGAACCACATGAATGGTACCATTATACATTTTTGTAAAACAAATATTTACCCACAGAGGTAGTCATATTCAGCTGCGTAAGAATTGAACAAAAATAATATTCTGTTCTATCATGACCCTAACTAAAAGGACACCATGTTTGGAACAGCCTTTGCTGACAAAGGTAACTATTAGCGATATGTCATTAATGTAATCTCATGTCTATGTGATCTTATATCATTGTTCTTTAACCCCACATTCCAATCACGCATATAACGTGGCCTGAAGCTGGCGCTAATAGGGTCAGATGTTACACCTTATCAATTCTTGACCTTTTCGTTGTAGGGTCAATATATGTGAGTAAACACGAATATACATACGCATGTGTATAATAGATTAATATTTAGTCTGACTTGGTCTTGCTAGAAATATGGCCATCGACAGTATCAATGACGAACTGACGTTTTTGATTATATAATTACGTTTTAAAAACTAAAAAGAAAACCGACTTCATTGAATTAAATTTGAACCCATTAAAATACAACCGAATTAAGAACCTCCTCCATTTATTTTTTTTGTTTATCCATTACAAAACATTAAATAGATGAGCAAATATTTAGTACTATTCCGCCAATCTATACCCAAAGAGTTAGACACGATGTAGACGCATGCACCTCCCTCCTCCATTTTGAGAGTAAGGTTTTATTTTACGCATTTTAGTAGGTACTTTATCATTTTTCGGAATTCGTAAACACCACTGGAAAGTCTCAGAAAATCAAAATACGAAATTTCGCTTACCGGGATGGCAATTTATTTCCAGCTATTTTGAGCCAAAACTACTTGATCTATTTTGATGCAGAATCTATGGGACCAATCGGAAAGTTTATCCTTTCACACGAAACAATATTTTTTCAAATCGGAGTTATGTTATGATATGACGTTTCAACCATTTAAAAATAAAACTAATTGAGAACCTCCTCCTATTTTCGAAGTCGGTTAAAAACATCCTCAAAGACCATGAGGACATTTTATGTAATTTTATTGGGTAACATGTAAGACTACACACAGACTATCTGTGTGTAGTCTTTCATGTTACTGAGGTAAAGACAGTCACGATAGGATTT
Organism: Lampropteryx suffumata; assembly: GCA_948098915.1. Lineage (NCBI taxonomy): Eukaryota > Metazoa > Arthropoda > Insecta > Lepidoptera > Geometridae > Lampropteryx > Lampropteryx suffumata. The sequence goes on from OX402562.1 coordinate 2,818,468, forward strand.
GTGTAGAAGAATATTGTAAATTCTTCCTCGTGCGATTATTATTATCTGAATAAGAGAATGCCATATCATTGTATTATACAAAACCGGACACGAACGCAATCTGTTTGTGCTTATGAATATTGAACAGTTTTCTCTGTATCAGCACGTTTGCAACAATAACTACTCTTGATTAGGTATTACCATATACTGTGTAGGAAAAGGTCTGACGTTTTAGATTTAACTAATCGATAATCGACGAACTCTGTAGCGCAGTAGGCTAAGTACCGGCTGAGGCGCAGAAGGTGCGGGTTCCATTCCCGCCACGGGACAAATGTTTGTATGATCTGCAAGCATTTGTCTCAGGTCTGATTGTTTCTTTGTATATTATTTACTTTGACTTTGTATGTATTTACAAAAAAAGTATATAAGCAGTATAACAGTGATTTGGTGCCCATAACACAAGCTCTGCTTACTTTTTGGGCCAGATGAGATGCTATGTGAAATGTCCGAGATTATTTATTGAAAAAAAAAACTTTCTATACGAACGTCAGACGTCAAATTGTTCACGTCATAATATATGCTTGTATCGATTCAAAACCGAACATCGATTATTTAACCTACTTCAAAAAAAGGTTGTATTCAATTCGGTTGTATATGCTATTCTTATTTGGGCTCAAATTTTATTCAACAGACTTACTGTTTTCTGTTTAGTTTTTAAAACGTAATTATTTGAGCGTTGGGTCTTTCGAACAAACCTATGTTTTCACACATTATAGGTTTGAAAGAGATCACCCTCTTTCAGTTGTCTAATTCCCATAGTACTCACAAGCTATACTTAGTTTGGGGCTAGGTGGGGTGGTGTGAATTGTCACCAATACATTTTTAATTTTATTCGTTACTAGCTGACCCGGCCACGCGTTGTTGTAGCTCAGTAGTTCTAATACATTGAACCCATATACGCTAACCTCTAAAATTATCAGTGTTTCTCTACTATATTGTGTAGGTATTATACATATAAACCTTGCTCTTAAATCACTCTATTAAAAAAACCGCATCAAAATCCGTTGCGTAGTTTTGAAGATTTAAGCATACATAGGGACAGACTTTGTTTTATACCATGTAATTATCTATACCTCGTCTCTTGTGGATACGTAGCCTTAATCTACTATTTGAGTAGATGCAACTTCTGAATTAGCTAAGCTAAATACATTAATAACTAAAACGATGAGTACTTGGATGCTATGTAGCACGAAAGCTCTATAATTCAATAATTAAGTTACTCTTTCTTACATACATTTTTGGTTACAAAACAGAATTTACCTTAACAACTCGGCTCATTTGTATATCTAGTTTTACTATTGACGAGTAAGTGTTTTAGCAATAATAGTAAATGACTAACAGGTGTCAACAAACCCATACTATCATATATACATTAAGTATATGTGAAAGAAAAGTAATATAATGTAGGTACTAGCTGTCCCGCTAGCGACTAAAAATAAAAATATTTCAACAAACATATTTTTAAAAAAACCTTAATATATATATATACTAATATTATAAAGAGGAAAGTTTGATTGTATGTTTGTTTGTATTGAATAAGCTCCGAAACTACTGGACCATCATCATCATCATAATTTCAGCCCGATAGCACCCACACACTGCTGGGTATAGGCCTCCTCTTTATTATGCCACTCTTTCCGGTCAAGCAAGTTTCATCCAGTGGTTCCCAACAACGCTGACTATATCGTTCGACCATCGGGCGGGTGGTCTGCCTCTTAATTGTTGAGAAAAATCTATCCCCGGGTGACATAGGCTACTTTTTATCCCGGGAAAATTCTTAAAGGCAGGCTGCGCGTGGAAAGCTAGTAACCTTATATAGCTAATGGGATAATGTAGCTGGCTATCTGTACATATTTTTTTTAAAATAGGTTTTGTAGTTCCAAAGATAACCGTCTCAATAAGTATCTAATATTCGCAAAATTCCCAACAAACCTTCAAACTTTACTCATATAAAATGTAATATAGAGTAAGCGTTTGACCACCACTCCTTAGTAACTTAAACTTATGTCTAAACTTGAGTTTAGACTGTGTCTGAAAGAAACATATTTTTTGTACAGCGTTTGCTTTTTGTCCCGTTGCCTATATGGCATAGTTAATAATGATCCAGAATCCGAGATGACTCGTAAATCAGATACCAGCAATGAGTTCCACTCTTTAAAAGAGTGCTTGTACCGTATGTGAAAAGTATGTATTTTCCTGTTGCTTATTATGTTTAGTTTTTTATTATTCAGACTGAAATTATAACGATCGGGAAAAACCGAAATAGTATTTTCCCTAACAGCTTTGATGCTGTTCTGTTGTCCCGTTGCTTGAAATGCATCAGTAGTTCATAATATTCCACAATTAAAATTATCGTTATCGGTCAATATATGTAGATACCAGCAATCAGTTCCACAACTTAGGAGACCATAGTGTTTGAAAAATAATATATTTTCCCCATAGGCTGTGATACTCCGTTCTCCTGTTGCTAATTATGTTTAAGTAGTTAATAATTATTCATATTAAACTACTGTGTTATAAATTATCCTTCTTGCATTAATAAAAGTCATTAGTCGTCGTTCTAAATTTGCCTGTAAAAATAATGAATTCTCAAGAGAAAATTGTACTTATAAAAGGAAGCGAAATTGTAACGCTCCAATTGGCTTCAATATGGCGTAATTTCTACTTCCGAGTACGGTCTCCCTTTTGGCGAATTTGTGACGAAATTCCAGATATATTGCTCAAAGTTATATTTGTTGGGTTCAGACAAAAGCTTCATTAATGTGTAATAGCTTCAGCCTGAGTAAATACCCCGCGTGTAATAATGGGTGACCAACCTTTGTAAATACTACAGAACATATAAAGCAGCTGTAAGTCGGGTTAGCACAGTCTGGGTTCCGCATAAAAACTTTTTGGAATTGACTGGGCACTGGCCAGTGAAAGATGAAAATTGACGGAATAGTTCACAAGAGCGTAGTACTTGTAGTTATCACACAAAATAGTATACTAACCGCACACGTATTTACCTTAACGTACCTTAAAAAAAAGTGTGCTTGGGACGCCCGACAGGAGTAATAACTTAAATTAATCTAACACCCAACAACCCACACCGCTAGTGTGGGTTAGAGTGAGAGAGGAGAGCCTGTCTACCGCTGCCGTATGCGTGAGAAAAGGGGAACCAAACAGGCTCGCGCCGTAACGCGTTACGTAACGAAGCGGTTTACCCTCCCATAAGAAGTTATCACTTCAATAAATAATAGCCTAAGTATGTCCTTCTCCAAGATACAATCTATTAATTTACAAAAAGTACCGTTCAGCCGTGAAAACAGACAGACACTTTCGAATTTATAATATTCGCATCTATGGACCTTGAGGATCCTAAGGTCTTATGTAAACACTGCAAAGAGCAGTGAAAGCATCAATGTCGTAACAAGTACGAATACAATGCAGTTGCATTAGCAGGTAAGGTAGTTGTGATGCGTAAGTGCGTACCAAGCCAACGAACTCAAGTCATGATTGTCGGTAAGAATGTACGATGTAAATATAATTATTAATCGTTTATTCCAAGTTATCTTGTTATTAACATGATAAGCTTGGTCGATTTTGTACATATTCTACCGCTTTGTTAAGGCTTTCTACCGCTTTGTTTGATTCTGTTTTTTCGCCAGACTAAAATACGAACGACCATTATTTTTCCTGCAAAATCCAAATTAGAGTATCATAAATGACTGTTAGATAATTGGTTCTTGATTTACGAAATTTTTGTTAGTTTGGCCAAACAACAGAATCAAGGATACAATGCCTTCGACTATTACATTTACTTGCACAAACTTAGCTTTACACTACCTTAATGCTGTTTTTCTGCATACTGCAGTACCTATGCAAAACAAAATTGGTCCTAACGGAAGACCAGCGCGGTTTGTTGACACTGCAATCCGCATATGCTGAGTTAGGTCCATTTTGCGGCCGTTTTAAGTTTTTATTTGCAACAACACATTACAATAGATGAATAGACAAAAATACTATAAACCTATACATACTAACATATTATTATAAATACTACTACTACGACAGAGTGTAAACCTGTCGAAACGTCGGGTAAAATAGGTAAATAAACGCGATAAATACCCGTAAGTATTTATAATAATGTGTTCTGATCGCGTAAGTTTAAAAACTTTATATAACATATGTATGTATAGGTTTATAGTATTTTTGTCTATTCATCTATTGTAATGTGTTGTTTGTTGCAAATAAAAACTTATTCTGTTCTGTCAAATGTTCACTAGAGTAACATGACGAACTACGCTAGTAGAGTGATTTAAGTGGAAGGTTTATATGTCTAATACATGCATAATATAGTAGAGAAACACTGATAATTTTAAAAGTTAGCGTATATTGGTTCAACGTTTTAGAACAACTGAGCTACAGCAACGCGTGGCCGAGTCAGCTAGTTATGAATAAGGCAATTATGATTACTGCTGACGAGCCATGTACAGTACATTAATATTATTATCCTAAGGAAGTAAACAAGGAAGAACATCAGCCTCGAAATGTTTGCACACAATGTTTGACTCTTCCGTCCAACTGATTAGCGATTCGTGAGAAGAAATTCAATTATATTGCGAAAACATACGTACCTTGCTTGAATACCCGATGACAGTGAACAAACTGGTTTTACGTAATTTTGCAAAACTGAGGTCATCAAAATTCTGCTAGTAAAAATTCCGGTGTCGCAATCCAAGCCATTCCAATTCAAAAGACAGAAGAAATACCAATGATATTGATTTCTGACTAATGTACACTCAAGTGTATGGTACCAGTTACAACATTATGTGTATCAATATGTGCTCCTAATTTTGAGATATCTAACAGTTTCATTGTTTCGCCATGTGCGTGTGTCGGTCTGTCTGTCTTTCTGTCTTTCCGTTTTTCCGCCCTCTAATCAGAGGTCTAGTTTTAGACTATTTGTCGTGAAGAAATTTTGCACGTTAATACGTATTCAGCATTGTAAGAGATTTCTTTAAAAGATTTTCGATACCGACATTTGTTTTGTAAGTCTTCGAAGTCTTCATTTTTAATATAGCGTCTAGTGTGTATTTGTGTGTACCCCTACCGACTAAGCCGCTCGCTGTTTGATAACATCTGAAAGTATTCAAAATATTGGCATATATGCTGAAATTATATGGAAAATTAACACTTTTGATTATGAGTAAGAACCTAAAAAATTTTTTTTTTTATAACTATATGGTGTTCAGGCGCCACTAGTTTCTTATCCTACCTGTCTTTGAAAGCCTTCACTGTGCACAGTCTTAAGCGCTTGGTCAATGTTTATTTAAAAATTATAATAATTAGTTCATAATAATAATCTAACTGAAATTGACCCGATTATTTCAATGTCATATATAAAACTGCTTGGTTAGATATATCTGTCCTAATAACCAGCCATTTATCAGTTAATGGCTCCTGAAAGAACGAAAACTATTAATCTAAAGAACGCAATTTACTTTGAATTACTTTGAACAATTCTATTCTAATTAATACCGCTAATACTCTTAATAGATTACGAAACAATGTAACAGAAAATATAAAGCAGGTTGTTATTAACAAAGTGTACACGGGATTAATAATAATGTCTGTCTATATATCTAATTCAATTCAAGTTTATTTTGTTATCACTAGTTCTTGTGAAACAACAAACACTCTCATTACTGAAAAGATTACATCTAGCAGTAAAAAGCAACCTTGAACGCGTTGTTAACACACCCCATCATAGACTATAAAGTCTGTTTTTCTATTTTATTGAGAGTAGATAGTTATGGAGTTATTAGGATATTAAGGGCTAGAAAACAGCGAGTCTGTAAAATCTTCCCTCAACTTCTGCTCGCGCGTAGCGTTGTTGATTCAATCAAGAAACTGAAAATAACTGGTATTGATAACGCCTATCCGGTTTCCGATGCAAGTTCAAGGTTTGCGGACTATCAAGGCCTAAGTCTATTTGCAGCACGTGTCAAGAACATGGTGCGGCATGGCATGGAGTGACGTCAGTTTGCATAGCTTTTTTTAAACACCATCTATATCCAATCTAAAGATAGCTTGTATTATGGTGACCAGATCACTGATAGAATATATTTTTAAAACACCTATGTTCAGCACCAGCGTTCATTAGCGTTGGTTGCGTGTTAAATATTCATATCAGTGAGCAAAGTTGTTGTCAAAATTTACTGCTCCGCAGAACCCTCGCTATATTATGTTAGGGAGTCAACAACCATTAACTTAGATTCTTGTTTCACCTTACATATATTGCACTACGTATACCGTACGTGGCTGTTGTATATCAAAACATTCTCTGTAATTGCGCGTCGCGCTCGTTGCTTTGTTACCTTTGCCCCCATATTCATTGAGGGCCACAGAATGGCGCCTACCCGACGTTTAAAGCCTGTTTAACCTCAATATGTTCTCATTTTGATAGCTACGCAAATGAATTTAATTTTGACCCAATTTGCAGCAAATTAAAGTCTTATATAAAGAAAAACCTAATATTTCGTAATGCGAGAACAAATAATTAAATTCTCGAATGCGAAGGTCGGCACTGGCATGTTTGCTAAATAATTTTAAACAAAAAAATTCAGCCTAATTAATGTACTTCTCTGAGATATTTTATGAAAGAACCGTCACACCGGGTCCTAAGACAGACAGTAGCGTGGTGGGTCTCATAGTTTTGCACTATATACAGGTGTGTATAACGGGTCTATTGTCATTGACTTTATATTAATGCCAACGTAAGTACGCCTTTGTGCTATGCTATACTATGCTATGTTAAGAGAGTCTATAAATTCATTTCTATTATGAATTTACTTATACACTCGTGCAGTAAGGTGAGGGAGCTTACCTAATGAGTTTAAAGAAACTTTTTTCGCTTTTAAAATGTTTGTTTTTCTTTTCTGTAGTCTTTCACCTACCTAGTGCGATATTAACAGTTCAGAATGCCTCCAATGAAATGACTCTTTTAACCACCACGTCACAACCAGTTCCATGTGCCTGTGCACAATAGACTGTTTACAATTACAACAGTTCATCGGGTAAACATAAAATCGGACATTCCTATGCTGCAAAATCCGGTTACGAAACTTAACCATTGATGGTTTAAACGCCCTATTTTAATGATAGTATGACTCATTTCCGAATTTACGACCCGTGAGATATAACTACTGTCTATTTCCTATTAAACCATATGGTTAAATAGGACAAAAGCAAACCAAAACATATATCCGGCTATGTTTAATTTAACGAACATGAACATCGTTTAATAACTCAACTTTATTTTGTATTAATTTGTAATTAATGCGTGTAAACGAACATGTAGCTGAGTGAGCATCAAGGCAATGTTTATTCTAATGGAAATACCTTTGGTATCCGAATGTGTAAAAGACATAAATATGTAGAACTATCGAAATATAAGTCCATATTATAAGTATGTACAAGTGATTACATGTTATACTCATACATACAGATAAAATTCATCTGAAAAGTATTGTAAGCCTATTCAGCAGATAGGATCAGTATAATACTTAATTATTTAAAATCAAATTACAATATATTTGAAAATCTTGATTTCTATTAGAACGAGTCAAAACATAGACGTCAGTGCTCTCAGGGCAAGCTCACCTTTAAAACAACCAAAGGGGATATTTGGAGACTCCTAAAAAGAGATATATAAATAAAACATTATAACCCAAGTACCGTACTTTGTGCTCATAAAATGTTATTTTCACTCACGAAAGCTGTCGACGCTTCGTAATGGTCTCTTTAGATCGCTATTTTAAGTAAATGTGTAGTTTTATGTATCCTTTAACCCTAGGCCAATCTAAATGTTTAGATATGACGTGGCACTAGTGTCGCTATGAAAGTTAAATGGGAACGGGCGTGCCTTTGTTTTGTCAAACAATACTAACCGACAGGCGTCTCGGAGTTGAACAATACGGAGAGCTGGAGCATTAACTAAATGATTAAATTATATTAACTTGAAATGAAAACAAGCAAACTTCACAAAATGTCAGCAAGAGCATACACATACTAAAAGGTTAACATAATAAACTTGAAGGGATTGTTGTCACGAAAATGTGTGAACAGTAGAAACGAATAATGTCAAAAATTCGATGAAATTATGAATCATAGCAGTAAATCAAACTTGATTTAAAACTCAAACTAAGAATCGCTTAAATTACCACAACAGCGAGTCCATAGAATCTATGGCGTAACAGATAAACAACCGTAGAGTTTAATACAAATCTAAACGTAATTATAAGACTGACAGAAGTTTTCGCGAATTGGGTCGACTACATACTCGCATAACAGACATGGCGTGGTCTGTTCCCACACCCGCGTTTCACTTGAGTTGGATGGAATGTCTTATGTAAGACGAGATGAGACTATAGGGAATGTTTTGTGTTTTGTATTCTACGATGCAATTTGCGCCGTATCGGTCTAATATATGTATGCGTACTTGTTTGGTGTTGGCGACTGTCTGGCCTGTCTGTTTTACAAGATCTTCAGATTAGCAAACGTTATAAGGTAGTTTCGAAACTATTGCAACTAATTCAAAATGATACAAATGTTCAAGTTCAAGCCTTTGAACAGTAGGGCGATTATGGAACTCTTGATACAACCAATGTCTATCAGTTTCGATTAGCAATAGGCATTATTTCAATCAATCATATTCCATGTATTTAAATGCTTAGTACGCTAAACACGGTTCCTACCACAATCGTACTTTGTAAATTGGTCGAGTTATAGTTTGACACCAACTTCACATTGTAACTAGCGATAGAAGCCGATAGAAATCGCAGCGATCCGTAATACCAATTCATCAATAGTAACTGAAAGCTATTAGTATCAATGTTTTAATAGTATCAAAGTTCCATAATCGCACCACAGTTCTCACGCATGCTGAAATACCTCGAAGCATCTTGGTTATCTTTTTAGCAGCTCTTGTCTAACTTTCATATCTTTGTTCCAATCATAAGCATGTATACCTACCTGGCTAACGAAAGTAAACTGTTCTTCATTTCTTGGATATGTCCTTGTGCAGTGACGTCAAAGGATGTTTGGTTACGCTAACTACGCTCGGGCTATTTTTACTTCGCCACTTGACTAATTGAACTTGACACGCTTGAGAGAAAGTGGATAATCTAAGAGTATGTACTTCAGATAATATAATCATTATTAATAAATCATTGAGAATTTGACATACGAGATGCCAGCAATTTGTGATAGTTAATTTGATTCAAAGAAGAATTTATCAAAGCATATAAAGCTTATTAATTCTCAAAGCATAGTTCTATGCAATATATTGTTATTGAGCTACGTGTGTTGTGTTGATATTTACAACCATCCTGTGAGCGAACATCCTGGGGAAATTGTCTAGATACTGTTTTGCTGTAGGCTATTTCAAGACACGATCTTATATCTATATACTTCATCCGCTCATTTAATTTTGTCATACTTAAAACAACTTTTTAAGGAATGATTGATGACAATCCTCGCAAGTTAAACAGCTTATCAGTAACATCATTTAAATTCTTGACAAGAGGTAATCCTTTGCGAAACAGTGGTGATCCCTATTTTGTAAAGACAGGCACGGAACTGGGTATTTATGTATAGACTTAGTACCTACTCGCAACTTAGCTAAGCTTTCTTTGATGAAGAAAATCTGTAAATATTAAAAAATATAAGAGTATAAACGCCTACGAAGCACTGTGATAGTTGTGATCCGGTTAGTGTGAGTTTTTTATCTAACTCACCTTGCGATAATTTCGTTAGTTTTGGAATAACTTCATGTGTTCATTATCATTGCCAACTGCTTATCATAAAAATTCATGATCACGTGAATTTACATTACTTATCTTAATGAATATATTGTTTTCAAAAAGTTGTTTGATTTTACAACGAAAGTATTTTTACTGAACGTCAGGGCAAAAACGCATAGGAAGGTCAAGGTTGTTTTTCAGTCTTATTATTTGACCCACTAGGTACGTCTGTGAGTCAATATATTTGAGACAGACTACGTAATTCTCATAATTTAATCTATAACGCCGTCTCGTTACAGCTCAAATAGTATACATATTACATACAAGCTATTGATTTTGTAGTAGCTATGGTAGAAAGTATGATTATATCGTTAAAACTTTGCCTATAAAATAGCATGACATTTTCTGTACAAGTCTCGTAACAGTCACAGTTGGTAGTGTCAGGGAGGGTGACACCCACGTAGGGTGGCGGTGGTGGCACCTCGTACTTCGCCATATCCGCCTGACATGTTTCTTATCTCTATACGGAAAACGATGTATTGTCTTGACTGTAGTCTGTAGGAAAAAGTGTTGTTTATACCCAAACTGTTTCGTAGAATTGTATTCGTCAGTGTAGAGCTAAGAACTTTGTAACATAATTTAATTTGCCCTACATCCTACAATTTAATATAATATTATAAATGCGAAAGTAACTCTATCTGTCTGTCTGTCAGTCACGTTTTAACGCCTAAACCGCTGAACCGATTTTGATGAATTCTGGTATAGAGATAGAGGGGACCTTGGAGAAGGACATAGGCTTCTTTTTATGTAGGGACCAAGCGCGCGAAGCCGCGGGGAGCACCTAGTAATCTAAACATTTTGTCTAGAGGAACGATCAGTAAACTAGGCCAATTGTTTTGAAAACAATGCTGTCGAAATAGACTCTTGTAACACTTCGAGAATACTTGATAATCAACGCAGATATTGTTATATTGTACATCTACAGTTTCAATTTACCTACTACAGCAGTCGTGGTTAGGTGAAGTGTTACATCAAAGTTCAAAACAATTGATTGTGTATGACTTGTACATCATCTTGGACTGTTCCGTTGAAAAACTTAGAAATAGATGATCAGGAAGTTACGTTTGTTTGTAACGTTTTCACAGCTAAATAACAAACCTTGATGACATTTGTAGTGAGGAGATATGTATCTTTAGGAAACATGCTTTTATGTAGGTGCGAAGCTGCGGGCAAAACTAGTTTTTTTTTTATCTCGTGCTCCAATAGTTGTAAATTGTAATTAGGTGAATAGAAACGCCCTAATTAGTTTAACACGAAGGTCGATACAACCGCAAAATTACTAGTAGACGCAATAAAACAATCTCACGTGTCGGTGGCCGCACGTGGCAGTCGGCGCCCGGCTCTATCACGTGCTGCTTTGCCATCTGCGCCCACCTACCTACTCATCTGAATTACAATCTTGACTAAAATATTCAGAACTATCCAGATGGACAGAAACACTTTTGAAATGAATGGATATACTTCCATCCAAAAGTGTTTCTGTCTGTTTGTCTGTTACGTTTTCACGGCTAAACAGCTGAACGGTTCTTGATGAAATATGTAAGGAGATATAGTCAAAGTCAAAGTCAAAAGATGATTTATTCAATACAATCACAAGGATCACTTTGAAACGTCTTACATACTAGGTGAATTTAGGTGCCAATTCATCCTAACCTAAGCTCGAGAAGAATTGGCAAGAAACTCGTCTTAGTCCTAGCGCTTTTTTATAATGATCAATCTTATAACTACCTTAACTACGAAATACTAATACAAGAGAGTTTATACATTTCAAGTGTGTCGGTTAACTGTCTGACGGCAGAGCGACATGAGGCCATGCATTCTTATCAATAATATAGTCATCTATATTATAATAAGCTTTCTTCAAAAGACTACCTTTAATGTATGCTTTAAATTTCTTAATAGGTAGTTTAGTAGCATTTTCAGGAAGCTTATTATAGAAGCGCACCGTGTTCCCCAGTATATTGGTGGCAATTCGGTTGGATCATTTCTAAACTTAAGAATTGTCTTAAGTATATTCAGTCAGTCATAGCATTTGTAAATCCTATTCGGTTGGTACTATCTAACTAAATTAGGAATGCTTAATTAAGTTAGATAAAATTAAATTAGGTTAAGTTGGTAGCAGCAGAATACCTAAGGTTTGTTTGACAGTTCAAAACCTAATTTTAGCTAAAATTAGTTGGTTGTTGCCACCAGAATTGAGGCCATTGTGTTTTGAGGATGGACATAAAGTATTTTTTATTTAGGTACTACACGTGCAAAGCCGCGGGCAGAAGCTAGTTTATAATTAAAACTTCAAACGAGTAAATAGTCCATTGAAAAGTTACATTTGGGTATGCATTTGTCAGAGGACGCAATTTTATTTTTTTAATGTGTAGGGGGGGTCAGTAGAAGCTTAAGTTCAAGTTTGTGGGGTCGGCACCCTTGTCCCCCGGCCGCCATCTTGGAAAAGGGGGTGCAAAGGGTTTTCGCGCTGTATCTCGTAAACTAGTTACCTTACAGAAAATTTAATCAAACATAAAATGTAGCAAATTAAATTTCCTACAATTTTATTTCTATTACTTTTTATCGTCAAGTGACCAACAAAAAAGTTATAAACAAAAATAAATGAAAATTTTGTAACAAATTTCCTTTTGGAGGTTATAACTTTTTTTCAGTTCATTCATAATTATTCATCTTCTAATTCATTTTCTTCAAGTAATGTTGATATGTCCACGATGTTGCTGCAGCTTTCACCACCACAATGGAGGCAAACTGGTGAACATTTAAGGCCTGCTTTTCGGCAACCGCACGCACTTCCACAATTTCCTTTGCATCTACAAAAGATTAATTTCATAAGCTCGGGGGGTGCTGGAGGCTTGGAAGCTTGGATTGGCATCCAAAATTTTCCATGCTTTTTCCAGCCCCATTCTTCTGGATCACAATATTTACCGAGCCATAACTGAATCTGGTGATACACTCGGAAACTGTGGAAACGGGCTGCATCTTGTGTTGGAGGAAGTGAAGAGAGATTAAATGCATTTTTTGTCACTGTCTTAGCAAATCGTTTGTATCGCAGAGTGTCTAGAGTATCGTCTTTATTTCCGCCATATAAAAAGACGAAAAAACGTTCGCCAACAACACTGAGTAACGATGACTCGACTTTCTCACTCATAAATAATTTAGTTCCACTTGCTAACTCTGGATGCTTCTGCAAAATTTTTATAAATTTGACTTTGCCTTTTCACTTGACGATAAAAAGTAATAGAAATAAAATTGTAGGAAATTTAATTTGCTACATTTTATGTTTGATTAAATTTTCTGTAAGGTAACTAGTTTACGAGATACAGCGCGAAAACCCTTTGCACCCCCTTTTCCAAGATGGCGGCCGGGGGACAAGGGTGCCGACCCCACAAACTTGAACTTAAGCTTCTACTGACCCCCCCTACACATTAAAAAAATAAAATTGCGTCCTCTGACAAATGCACACTAAGGCCTAAAAAATGTAACATTTTAATGGACTAAAACGTGTTTCGAAGCACCGTATCGATTGATATGAATTGAGATGAAAACGCTGGAGAGTTGGCACCGGTCCAATGCTTGGTGCTCCCGTAGCGCAATCGTCAATTTCTATAACTTTGTAAACATTTTATTTTATCTCTTTGTTATACTGTTCAACAAGTTCTGCTATTGAAAAGTTTTCGCTTGCAACGTGGTTCTATCACGTTATCTAGTCTTTATTTGAACCAATCTAGACGCGAAAGATGAGTATGCTTCTATTGTTACATTTCATTAATGATGTGCACACATGCAAAGCGCTAAACGAACTAAACCCTGATGGTAGTTTGTTGTCTAGCATTACTGGAGTAAATCGATCATCCAATCATTTACTTTGCGATGGCGTAGAACAAGTTCGTTCCAGTTTGTACTTCGATATAGTCTTCCGATCACGAACACCAGACCGTTCCACCGTTCCAGACGGAACGGCTCCCTGGGGCACGATTGTTTGTGCAAAGAACTTAAGGGACCTCGACCGCTATAATATGGCATATTTTCTTATATGGCTATAATATGGCTGACCTTGCACACCCCCAGCTAATGTTTTTGAACGGAGTAGGATTCTCGTTCCCTCTAGTCTCTAATAATCGTTACATTTCTGCTTTACATCGGGTCGACAAAGTCATTTGTATTAAAATTTCATCGTGTCTCGTAAAATTAGAACCTATCAGATGGAAAATCAAATATTTTTTTTGTCATTTATAGACTAAGACATATGGGGGCTCGAAGCCACAAAATATAATAAAGAATTCAACATTATTACCGACAGAATTGGAAAAATATCGAGACTTAACGATGTAGAGCTTCAGCAAATTGAGAGCACGTAACATTATTAGGTTAGGACGAGCTTCGCAAATTACCAGTCGCGAGTCATCCAACCCAATTGGCTCACAGGGGCTCTTAGCTTCGCAGAAACTCATTTATCATATAACGCAGTTACTGTTATCCGATCGACTTCACTCACTTGCCACGTAAACATTGATTTTCGATCAACCCGGCTGCCGAGAATTTTGTAACTCAATGAATGTCAAGGACTGCCGATGGATGTATATTATAAAATATTAATTTGTTTACGCCTGGAACTTATATTTTTTGAAGGTTTTACGTCATAAGATTTATCTACGGCCTGATTTATGTTAATGGAACTTCCTTAGCTCAGTATGTTAACCTTGGCAGTTTCGCAAGATATTAAACAATTTCTTATGGAATTATTTCGAAGATAAACCTTATTGCCTCTTTCGTTCTTGGGTTAATATTCAGGGAGTCGTTTCACGGGTCCTTTATCCTTCAACGTAACTGCTGAATATATTTCCACCCATAACGTATCTTTCTACTGATGATTTACTGAGTTTTGTGAATATTAATATAAAACGCATTTCAATAAACTCGAATATACAAGAATGTGTAACTTTACTACAAATGATAAGTTAACATGTCGTATGTAAATATATAATACTAATAGTTTCTTTGCGATGTTAGTTTTTCGTAGGTGTAAATGTAAATTGTAATAAAAGGTATCAGAATTCGTGATAAAAATGTTATTATTAGAAAATTATCGGTTTTGTATCGAAATCTGATGCAATAACATGCGTATATTCCCACTTTAACAAATTACAAATCAATATGTGTCACACATAACACACCATTATGTATGGTACAATAAAAAGGTTTCCGTGCCAAATAAGTTATCGACTGTCGTCGATACAAATGTTAAATATATGACTCTCGCAAAAGCCATTAATTGGCAAACGGCTACTTTCGTGTGTCGTGATTTCCGTGATGATTTTGCTAATTTAAATATAAAAAACACGATTATCAGGGGCCTGCTTTTGAAAGAGATATATCAGGAATAGTCGTATTCTTAGCTGTAGCCTATAACGATGTATCGTTTCGACTCGTTTTGAACGATTGATTAACCGACATTACTTTTGATAATCGATGTCGTAAGCTTTCACAGCAGACTATACTGAAGTATGAATTTATCAAATTTCGCCTATAATAAATAAATAATGCCGGACATTTCTCTCAGCATCATCTGGCCCCAAAGTATGCAGAGCTTATGTTGTGGTATCCTGATATACTATTTATATACATTTTTCTTTTGTAAATTCATTCTTATTATACATAGAAACACCCAGCCCCGAGACAAAACCTTGCAGATCATACAAACATTTGCCTCGCGGCGGGAATCGTACCCGTATCTTACTTCGTCTCCTAGTAAAGAAATATAAGATCCTAATGCAGAAATAATATTAAATGAAATATAAGAATCGTAGTTGTCAGAACAGCAACGAGGTATATATACCTACAAGTCCTAGAAAATGTCGAGGATAAAATGTTAAATTTAATTTTAATTTAATTTAATTCTGTCTTTGGCTCACTGCGTCACAGAGGTCGTCAAGTTTTAAGTTTTGTGATTGTTTCAGTGGATGAGAAGATATTCTGCTGCCACGGCGGTCTGTCTCCCGATCTGCAGGCCATGGAGCAGATCCGGCGGATCATGCGGCCGACCGACGTGCCCGACCAGGGTTTGCTTTGCGACTTGCTTTGGTCCGATCCCGACAAGGACACAGCCGGATGGGGCGAGAACGACCGCGGCGTCAGCTTCACATTCGGCACTGAGGTCAGTTCACTTGCAGTACCTGCTTACCATGTTCACTATTTGTTTAGTTATACGCTTTTCTTTTTCTAGTAGTTGAAGATAAATGAT
Organism: Lampropteryx suffumata; assembly: GCA_948098915.1. Lineage (NCBI taxonomy): Eukaryota > Metazoa > Arthropoda > Insecta > Lepidoptera > Geometridae > Lampropteryx > Lampropteryx suffumata. The sequence continues at coordinate 2,834,596 of OX402562.1, forward strand.
AAATAAAACCTTACTTCCATTCGGGTTTCCGCACCAAAAACCAAAGTCTATAGTCTCAACCAAACTAAATATAGGTGGACAATCATCTAGCCCCAAACTAAGCATAGCTTGTACTATGGTGACCAGATGACTAATAATTACTTATATATTTTTAATTACATACCTATAATACGTAATAACACCTAGAAACAGAACAGGCACCTATGTTCATAAATGTTTATCCTGGAAGGAAATCGAACGCTCAACCTACAGCGCAGAAGGCAGAGCTACTACTAACTGAGTTGACAGGACATACGTTTGTGTGAACTCGTCCAGGAAAGCAATATACCAAACTTTTGTCGCAAAGTATTAATGCATATGATTGGTGCCTGGTGCATCAATACTTGGTAGCCACCACAGTGCCAATTCTACCAAACAAACATTACTGTGTAGGTTTTAAGAGCAATGGAGCAAGTGAAAATACTGTGTAAACAGACAAAATAACTTATGACTAGGGCCGGTAACGTGCGTGTGATACCATCGAGCCACGTATATTATACGTGTGATGTGTTGCAAGCGTCATAGGTTACGGTAAACCACTTATCATCATGTGGGCCGTAAATTTGCTGCCTCTGTTGTATAAAAAAATGGATGATGCAATTTCACGTAAAAAGTTCAAAGACTAAGATGTGCCAAGTGCACGAATGGAGCCTCAGATGCTCTTTAATCCATTCACCGCACTGGTTTGAAGAAACAAGTGCCACGATATCTATTTAAGTATATAAAAGAATGTCGTGTTAGTTACACCACTTATAACTCAAGAACCGCTGGACCGATTTGGATAAAACTTAAAATGAATATAGTTAGTGACTAACGGGACAATACGGGTTATATACATGATATATGAGTTTCTGCTTCCCGATATTTCGGCACAGTTGCATGCGCCATGATCACGCGATAAATCTTACAACCCGTGATAATTTTGCTATAACTTTGATGTTACTGTTTAACATCTTAAAACTATAAATTCATATCGACGCAACTTAGGACCTTTCGCATTATATCACTATCTCTCGAACTTTCTAGAGCTAGACAGTGAACGGTCGCAGCGATAGCGAACGCAAAGGTCAAGTATGCGGACGCGGCTGTTTACCACAGACATAAGTGATAAAGCCTGCCTTCCGATTAAAATGATCGTGAACATATATAACTGCATGGCGGTAGCATGGCCTCAGACAAGCTCGATCTCGTAGCTATTTCTATACCAACAGTAATAAAAAAAGGTTGTCGGTTTACGGACGATAATTTTACGTGAAAACGTCATTCGAAAACCGGCGTTACAAGACGAACGCTTAGGCCGATCGTGCCTCTCTATCGCTTGTTCCGCGCTCTCGCTTGCACGCTCTGCTCAGGCGGAACGTGACGATGAGTCATGCTTTTTCGTGCGTGCAGTCAGTGTTTATCGATTTATAAGACGTTTTCACGTCAACAATATTATACCTGACATTTTACACGGCATCCCCTGGCGCCAAAGTAAGCAGAGCTTGTGTTATGGGTATCACGTGACTGATACATATATATTATACATAGAAACACCCAGACTCCGAGACAAATAATTCCAGATCGAGTTCGATCGAATCGAACCCTTCTGAGTCTCAGCCGTGTTCATCAAATTCATTAGAATTGAAAGTTGTTTCGTTTTTAGATTCAAATTATCGGGTCGTTTTGGACGATCACGACATTGATTGTCAAAAGTAATGTCAGTCGTTCCATCGTTTATCGATTTCACAAGTATATCGTCATCAAAGACTCATGCGTTCGAAGAAGATTAGAACTTTTGTTTAACTGTGGCTCCTACATGAATTTGTCGATTTATGACATAAGGGATGCACATTGTGCAATTTATAAGCTATGTACTTCAAAAGAAAAAATACCTTGTAGTTTCAATTCGTAGAAGGTATCGAGTAGAAATGAATAATCAAATATTGAGGTCTACAGTATCTTGAGTCGTAAAAATCAAGCTTCGTAGTCAACGCAATAAGAAAATACGGCTATTTATGTTATCCATCTTGAGCATGCAATAGTACTTAGGAACTAAGACATGAGATATAAAATAATATTTGTATACCTTTTCGTTATGTAGAAAGAAACATGAGATAGATTTAGATAAAAAACTACTCATCAAAGTATTCTTTTAAATTGTAAAACACTTCAGAAACAAACCATTTTTTCAAATGGCTTTGAAATATTTCACTGTTAATTCATAGCTCTATTTGTTGACAAAATCGAGATGTTTTATTTATTTATCAGTACCCAGCTCGTAACGATAGGTACGGTACCCTCTCGGCTCGCGACTTTCCAAGTTGTATCCAAGATACAAATATACAAATATCTGATAAAAAATTGTGCAGCCATGTTAACGACATTTAAATTTTTCATTTTGTTTTGTATGGTTAGGTGGTGGGCAAGTTCCTGTCGAAGCACGAGTTCGACCTGATCTGCCGCGCGCATCAAGTCGTCGAGGACGGCTACGAGTTCTTCGCGAAGCGACAACTCGTCACGCTCTTCTCTGCCCCTAACTACTGCGGCGAGTTCGACAACGCCGGTAATCTAATTACTATAACAATTACCTTACACTGGCACCAACCTAACTAAATTTAGCTAAAATTAGGTTTTGAACTGTCAAATTTACCTTTGGTGTTCAGCTGCTACCAACTTATCCTAATTTAATGTTATCTAACTTAATTAAGTGTTCCTAATTTAGTTAGATGGTACCAACAGAATAGGTTTTACAAATGATATGACTGATTAAATATATTTTAGACAATTTCTAATTTTAGAAATGAACCATCTGCCCGTGTGTTACCAAAATCGAGGCAAGCAGGAGGATGTTTATTCTGTATGTCTGTTGATGAAATCGTCGTCAAGAGTGTTCTTGGCATTCATTATGTCAATTTAAGATCATCAGCTATTTACTAGTTGATCAAGATGTGAGCAACTTTGACTGGTCTGATCGATTCAATATTTGGTAACCTGTTACTTGAATGATATTGCTAGAACATGGTAACCTTGACCTGATGATGCAGCATCACCTGGATTCTGCAGAGTTTATAATTCTTCAACTTATAGCAGACAAGCTGGTGCCCGCGACTAAGTACTAATATTAATACTGGTAATACTAAAGTTTTTGCAGTGCACGCCAGAATAGCTCGCAGATGGCAGATTTTTTTTCCCACTTACTTGACACTTATCGTCATATTGTGGACAATTCACACAATATCTTTATAAATTATAGCCTATGTGTTATTCTGATGTATAAGCTATATTATTGTAAAGTTTCATTAAAATCCATTCAGTAGATTTTGCGTGAAAGAGTAACAAACTTTCGCATTTGTAATATTAGTAGGATATATCGTGATTAGGCTCATTGTCTCAATAAGTACATAATAACAGATGTTTGTGTCCCCCTGACATTTGTCGTATGTAATAATTGTATTTTTTTTCACTGGTGATGTTTATACCCATTGTTGGGTTTGTAATGACGGCGCCAATTGAGTTAGTTCTATATTTAATGACTAACGCAATGGTGAACCTATCTATCGATTATGTGTGTAACTATATTAAAGTACATGCTCATTACTAGCACGTAAGCATTCCACTATTGGACAATTGCTACTTAGTAGCATTTGTCGAAACATTGTTAATAATGAGCATGCTCATTTTGAGTATGCTCAAAAATCGACGGTCGTGCTATTTTTGGGCTTGCTACTTGCAGCGCGGGTGGAAGGGGGCGTGCTTCTAGCGCGTCTGAACAGGTTTGCTTATATTGAGCATGCTGATTGCTGATATCGATCAATTCTGAACTCTAAACCCTATCACATCCAACACAGGAATGAAACAAAATTATGATACGACTGTGATTTCGTCAACGCGTCAACTACAGACCGATCTTATAAATGTATATGTGTTTCAGGTGCGTTGATGTCAGTGGACGAGACATTGATGTGCTCGTTCCAGATCCTGAAGCCGGCCGACAAACGCAAGCTCTACTCCGGACTCAACATGGGCCGCCCCAACACGCCGCCGCGCGCGCAGCCCAAGAACAAAAAGAAGTGAGTCCTGTCTGACACTACATATACTTCATTATACCACACTATTATTGGAACGAAGTTCCTTACCATCCGTACTGTTCCACGGTACGGACTTGGCGCATGGGCAGACAGTCTGGCTTAGTCTATGTACTAGGCCAGATACATAATAGATTACAGGTTATCGGTAGGTAACTGTAAAAACACTATATTATTAGATGGTACTTATGCTGTTGTTAAATCTGGCTGTCATTCGACTCCATTAATCTCCAAGGCGCTGTCAAAATCTCGTCGCCAATATCGTCCTTGCTTCGATAACGCGACCGGGTTATCGGAGTGTCAACTTATCACTGCATTTAATGGTCAGATGGACCAACAGTTAAGGATACACTAATCAAATTTTTTTAAGGCTTGTATCTTTCGAACCAATTTATTTCCCATATCAAGACAAATTTATCACTTTTAGTTTTGAATGTTAAACAACAGCCGGTGGTGTGATCATCCTTCGATGTTCGTATGAAAAGATAATTAGACTAGTTTACTCCTGCGGCGAGTTTGATAACGCTGGTAATCTATAATCTATAGCAATTACCTTACACTGACTGGGAACTGCCCGTGTTGTGACCAAATTTGTGTGACTAGTTTACTCTTAACACATCGGAGTTTAAGAGTCTACAATCCAGTTAATGTGGAACTATACCGATGCCTACTTTATTGTCTAGCCGGTCAGCACAGTTGGTAGTAGCGCTGCCTTCTACGATGTAGGTTGAAGTTTCGATTACATCCCAGGACACACATTTGTGTGTTGAACACAGGTGTTTGTTCTGTGTCTAGGTGTTATAAAGTATCATAAGTATGTATTTAAAATTATAAAAGTATTCTATCATCTGGTCACCGTAATACAAGCTATGCTTAGTTTGGGGCTAGACGGTGTTGTGTGCATATACCATTATTTATTTATTGTTTGCTGTATACTATAGGCAAATAATCAATAGAATTTTGAATACCATATTGTATTCGATTCGGTCTTATCCCTCTAAATACCGCTTAAATCTTATCTGATTAACGCCAGTTTTGTGCCACTACAGAGATATATGATGACGGAGAAAATTAAAGGTATTAGAGTGTCGTGTGGTATCATTTGAGGTATTCTAAGACATATTAATAATAGGTGTTCTGTTAAATTAATTGATGCATGTTAATGTATTTTAGAAACTCGTACGATCCTCGTGTTGTTCTCAGTTTTACATAATATAATTTTGCCTTTCATTCAAATGATTGTATACCTTAAATTCTGGGAATACACATGATTATAGCTTGCAAGCATTTACGACGTTCGTTTATATTTAGAAGTGCCAATAAAAGCTATTTACTGGCAGATGACACCTGTGTGCCATCTATCGGCATAATATGTACTTTCTCGCATTTTCAATGTGTATTCCCGGCTTAATATGTGTTATGAGTGATACCTTTGCCAATATTTTGTCTTTTGCGTTTTTAATAACATTAACAGTATATAATGGGACTAGCGTAGTTGATAATCACTTATAAAATTAATTGTTTTTTTCCCATAAATCGAAAACCGAAATGCCACTTAAATTCGAAGGGAATTTAGCTGATGTTTCCAGTCACAAACGTTTAATTAAATTCAGTTTCATTTTAAATGAACTCAATTGCGTAGTGTTTCAATATCATTACATTGTATAAAACAAAGACGCTTTCCGCTGTCTGTCTGTCCCTATGTATGCTTAGATCTTTAAAACTACGCAACTGATTTTAATGCGGTTTTTTTTATAGATAGAGTGATTCAAGAGGAAGGTTTATATGTATAATACATGCATAATATAGTAGGTATATAAACACTGATAATTTTAGAGGTTTCCAATGTGGTGTCATAAATAAACTCATATTTTTGTGCTTACATTGCAAACGCTGGCCGAACCCTACGAGATAGATCAAAATAATGTACTACAGTATTGTACACGCTCAAAAGGTCTACAAAAAAATCTTCGATGGTATAAGTCCATCTCTTAGGGATAACCATTCTTTAGTATAATTTGTATCAGCATTGCACCCGTGCCAAGCCGGGGCGGGTCGCTAGTAAGATATAATTTGCAAATGGATAGAAAAGTATCACTCAAAACTAGCCCTTGTTGCATTGAGTCCCTTAACGTTTGGTTTCTCCTGTCTACAGCTAACGCCGTGTGACCGGGCCTTCACCGCACGGAGCCCGCTCCTCCCTGCCCGATGTGTGTGGTCTCTTACATGTCGCCGGTAGCCTTATCGAATCGACACTACACAAAACTGTAATGTATCACAAAATCCCGTAAGACTGCTCGCACTTTGGGTACCAATTTGCATTGTACGTTACATTTTGTTACACGCACGATTTACTCGTACGCATTTCTATGTTCGGGAAATTATTACGTTTCGTAATACTCAATTTCGCAATTGTCCAAAGTGCGCTTCGGCCTAACTTGCTTAGACCAGAAGCTTTTCAAATGTTAGAAGAAATGTTATGTTTCAAACGTGAAACGGAAGCGCTGCGCAAGAATGTTTTGTATTCAATATACCTTGTCGTGAATACGTTTGCTCAGCGTTTTTTTTTTAGTAACAAATAGTATCTCTAAAGTTTAATATTAGTGTCGATTCGATCAGGCTCATTAAACGAAGTGTACCTTTGACCGTTATTGTTGTTAATAAGTACGGAATAATTAGGATTTTATATGAAATAGCGAGACAGTTCGATTCAGTACCGCTAAAATTAAGCTTTAGGCGCTTTTTAAGCCCAGTCTTTAACTATGCCCGTTCATTCTGCGAGCACGTGGTTTTACAAAGAACCTTGTAGAAAGAACATGTATGGGAAAAGATAGGTCAGTATTGCCAACTGTCAATAGATTGCTTCGTTTAGGAAGCTGTGTGTACTGCATTTTTATCAGTTTATAATATTAAATTTTATAATCAATTGTTGCATCGCATTCTAATAATGCCATGTTTCTAATCGTTGGATCATGAGTTTATGATATCTGTACAATACGGCAGAATTAACTTAACATTTTGTGTTAGTTAGGACAATATCGCAATGTCTTGCGAATACGCATTATATGGAAATTGTTATAAAATATTGTATAGTAATTCGTCTGGTAGTGCAGTACCGCAAGATGAGCCGAGACGTTTCGCTTGGTGGATACACAAAAGCATAGCCGCCTCAGATCGTAGTTTGCGTGAAGAGATGTGTCCGAGGTACATTATAATTATCCGTGTTGTACAAACTTTTCTTCAATTCAGGCAGTAGTTAATCCGAAAGCAAGTAATGTGGCGTTCTAAGAATAATAATGTATTGGTATCGGTTAGACAAATGCCTAAGAGATTTCAGCTGTATAGGGCCTATACATAATGTTTGCCAAAATTCATAGCGTTTTGTAAGATTTCAATTCAATATCTTTAAAATCATGGTCGTTTAATTACTAGGTTATTCGCTGGACAAACTCCAATTTCTTATAAGGTAATGTTTTAGGCATCGCGCGTATAATACTAGGTATTTTGTCGCGTAACTTTAATGAAGATAATTTTATTTAATATCCGTAATTTAGATTAAACTGCCAGCGTTGCACTTAGTTCCTTACCCACCATTGGCAGATAACTGGCTTGTAGACTGAAGTCCATTTCTATACATATAATCAAAGTTCAAAGCTGTCTGTGCTTCAAAGATGTCTAACATATTCAAGACTATGGCTGACTTTGGTCGTACAACTGTAGGTGTCACTCTACTTGTTACTTTACTGTCGATGGTGCGAGAGGTCCTGGTAATTATATTTCTTTATATGCTAAAGTAATGGCAGTTTAGTAATCGGCTCTGGGTATGCCCTGTGAGCGTTATAAATGTGGACGGATGGTATTGTGTAAACGTATTGTATGTTCGTATGAATGTAAATCTGTCTGCTTGTGACGTATTCTAACTTATATAGTGTAACTCGCACTGTGAGAAAGCACAGTTTTTTCTATAGCTATTGTACGTAAAACTTTCCTCTAGGCGAGCGGAAATTACTGTAGCTTTTTGCGGTGCGGGCTACGACTTTAGCAGTTATCCGTTTACCAGAATTTGGATAATATCTTTGGTTTGAATAAATTGAGTTAGCGATATTTGAATTCGATAGTATTATGATTAATTCTGATAAGCGCAAGACAGCTATACCTAATTATGTAAGCGTGCGCGTGGTTTTCATGTCGATTAGGACTGTTAAAGACCTGAGTATTTGATTTTCGTGTCAATTGACGGTTTTTAACTCAATATACCGTTAAATAACATGACTAGAGAAACGGAAATGTTTTCAAAGAAGTAACGATTAATTGAATGGTTTAACATTACTCCTGTCGGCGTTAAAACTGCAAGATCGCATTAAAATTATTGACAAAATGTAATTGAGAACTCTGTAATAATAAGTAGTAAGCGTAATATCGTACCGCGTAGAACATGAAACAGATATGTAGTTTTAACTGCCCTCCTTTCAGGATTGGGTGAACTAGTTTCATTTTGTCTTGCGCATACGCATTTGGTCTCTCAGATCCTTTATCACCGAGTCCTATACATGCGGATTAATTGATAACGGATCACCCGTCCAGATTTCTAATAATAGGCTTGGTGAGAGAGGTCCTCGATAAAAATAGTGGTTTTAATTCTCATACTTATTGCAAAGAGCAGGCCATCTTTCGATTTAAAAAAGCCAAAGATCAACACTGGACGGCGACTTATTTATTGATTGGGTTTATTTTAAATTTATCCATAGATTAAAATCACTAATTGACTAGATGTATAATGCGCGAGACGGTCACGATTCATCGTTTAAGTTTATTGTAGACTGAACCGAGGCGTTCGCCGAACAATATTGAATCAATGATCTACTGATGTATGAGAAGAATTGTATATTAATTTCTTTAATAAAATACTTCTTAAATATTTATTGTTTTATTTCAGTAGACAGAATTTCCTACTCAACTGTACTTACATCTACAGGCTGCCGATTACACTACACTAAATTAACGTAACCTTTGAATAATTGTTTTTAGTTCCCAAATTTCTTAAAATTATGTGCGCAATCAAATAAAATAGATTATTGTGTCACTAGTTATTTCAAACTAGTGTAAGGATTCGAGTTCACTTCGGAGTCTCCTTTTGTGCACTCAAGTATGCTCCTTAGTAGGTAACTACGCGCTGAAAGTGTTTGCTTTTTAAACAATATCAATTACAATTTGACAACCTCTGGTGTAGTGAGTGACGTCCCGCCTGAGACGCAGAAGGTTGCGGGTTCGATACCCCCGGGTCAAATCTGTTGTATGATCTGCAAGTATTGTCCTTTTGTTTTTCTATATCAGCCACGTGGTTCCCATAACACCAGCTCTGCTTACTTTGGGACTAGATGTTACTGTGTGAATTTTACGGCATCATTTCAAAATACAATCAATGTTTACTTCTCATTAACGTTCACCAGTAGAGTGTAGTAAGAGAACGATGTTTTGATTATCTGAAAATATTCAATCTAAATAAAAATGTACACAAATCCAATATCTTAAATTACTTCACTGTCGAAGCTCTCGTGAGTTAGTATTAGTTTACGTTAATGTTCACACTCAGCATGAATTGTGCTTTAAATTATTTATATTCATCCACTTCTTCATTAATGGCATGTGTCCTAATAATGTCAATTTTGTCAGTGTCAAGTGTGCCTGTGTGTATATTGTTTAAACATAGAAAGTGTCGGTGCCTTCATCAACAAAATAATACGTGAGTAAAAACCAGGGTTTCTCAAATGTACATTGTACAATGTAAGTGTTTATGATATATAAAGTTCATTTATAGAAATGTACAGAATAATATAAAATACATGTGAAACAGTTGAGCTATCTAAGGACCGTTTATCTATGATCTATAGATAGCTCAACTGATCCAGATCACTGCCAGAGGGCAGCGTTCCCAAGATACTGGCGGCATGTACTGCCACGTTAAATGGCAATACTAATACGCTGAGCCAGATAGGAGCCAGCTCTTGTGTCACGCAATGTATCTACCAGACTCCCTGAAATAATTTTGAAAACGCGGTGGGCTCCTGTTCCCCACGGGCCCAGGGTCTCGACTCCAAAAGGCTCAAATATGTAGGCCTTATCAAGACCTGCATATATGCGCATTTTGAGGTCCTCGGCACATTCAGCCGCCGCACCAGCTCTAACGCGTCTACGTCTAACGTTCTGACCTGTTCTGTTGGCAGAACTATTGGGATTTTTTTTACCATTAGTTCTGTGACTTATAAGACTATGTATTACATCTGGCTTCAATCTCATCGACAGACGAACTATATTCTTCAAGCGCTTCGGCGGCCGCTGCCGCGGCACAGAACAGGCGGGAGTAGACTCTCTAACGGAAGTCCCCGAAAGATGGGATGCGGCCAGGTCGACGCAAATAGCATCCCACACCAATGGACTATCCATCTCCCAAGAGAGAAGAGTCATACCATCAGGCCTCTTACCATCATCACGTATCAGACCGTTCGGTTCGAAAACAGCTGGTACGTTGACGCTGGTAAGAGCCCGACGAATGACATAGTTAAGACTAGAGTGGTGGGTAATCCTACCGGCGGCGGCCCTAGAACACGATAACCCGTGAAGACCAAGCTGGTCGACCTGGCTATACCACAATGTACCACACTACCACACTAGCACCGATGAGGGGCGCAGCACCGCGCACCCAACCGCAGACAAATGGCAACCCTAAATGTTGTAGGATCTAATAAGGTGCCACTGTTAAGTGATGGTAGTGCTTGTAACCAATGTCCTGACTCCCATTTCGAAACGGGTAGGAAACGGGCGCGAACTACGGAGCTTGAACATGTTTCTAACATACCGTCGATATTTATATCGATATCGATAGTTATAATGCATACTTACATTGACAAAAGTGTGCAAGTCCATAGGTAGGAAGCGTCCGGCTCTGACGAGCACGGGACGCACGTTAGCTACGAGCAGGTTCAACAAGGCGCGTCTCGGCCTCACGCCCAGCGTGTGCCATGCGCTCTGGTACGCGGCGGTCAACACACAATCCGCCTACAAAGTACACTTTGTACATATCAAGTTAAGTCAAAAGATCTTGTATTCAATATCTACAATCACAAGGATCACTTTGAAACGTCTTACATGCTTAAGTGAATTTAGATGCCAATACCTCCTAACCCAAGCCCGAGAAGAACTGGATAGAAATTCGTTTTGGTCCTAGCGCTTTTTTGCATGATCCATCTTATATTATAACTACGATAACTAATACAAGAGAGCTTAAATTTCAAATGTGTCAGTTAGTCAGTTTCATCCTGGGTAACTGAAAACTTCCGTCACTTGAACCTTACTGTCCGTGTAAAACAGGGTTAGGCACGATGTCAATACTGTCAAAACAAGGATAAAGCCTATGATAGGATAATGCATACTCTTTGAGCGTATGCTTCTTCCTTTGCCGATCTATCATGAAACTTGACGCTACGTCTCACTGGTTTACCTGCGATATAATTTTATTTCCATAGTAGCAATACACGAAAATATCCAAGGCGACCGCAGCAAGGTATTCCACTGTCATCATGTCGAATTTCTGAAAGAAATCACATTTTGTGGAGCCTTCGCATAAATTGAGATAGGTACTAATCCTGTTTTAACAAATGTAGAGCTATGTGTAGGAATATACTAGGTATTTAGGTATCAGTAATAATGATCCCCAGAAACAGAAGCCGTTCACAAATTATAGAGCCAGTAGTTTTACGCAGGGCAACTATAAATTACGGAATTCTCACCAAAGTAGCGGCATACAGTAGCGTGCATAAATACAGCGTAACCTGGACAACTCTTAGCACCAGTAGTGGAGACACGAATCTCTCAAACCTACTCTTATACTCCATCACGGCCTGGCAAACCATCGCGCAGTCGCTGAGAGCAGACATAGTTGACTCGTCGTATTGTCCACTGTATATATCTGAAATGGGTTTACGACAATACAGATTCAGAGGTTCAAATTCAAAGACGGACTGTCTAATTGTGTCAAACTCTGACAGGATTTCCCTCCTCTGCCTTATACTGTTTGGACGTTAAAATACGAAATACTTGATAAATCTCAGCAATAAACAATATTTTTTTTGAAGTGATAACTTATTATGGTAGGGTAAACCGCTTCGTTACGAAACGCGTTACATAAGCGCGCCTGCCTACCAGGCTCATCTCTCACTCTAACTCACAGCGCTATTTAGCTGTCGGGCGTCCCGAGACGCACACGTTTTTTGTATTTTTATATTTTTCTATATTAAGTAATTGCCATCGGTCGTTCTATTTTTTTGTTTATCCTGTCCATACAAAGGTTGCCTGGAAGAGATTGCTTTTAGCGATAAGGCCGCCCATTGAACAATTTAATTTCTAGTATTTTTCTGTGTTCTTTTTGTGTAAAATAAAGTGTTAATCTATCTATCTATAGATATACTTAAATATGTAAGAAAACATTTTGACAAATAGGTACAAGGTCAAGAAAACGAATAGTCAAAGAAAAATAAGAAAGAAAATTATTTTAGAACCAACAGAACATCATCTAAGAACCTCGAATAAATTGCCTATTGGTCAAAGTTATCTAATAAACTATCGGAATTCATCAAACTATCGCCCAATCAGCGCTATTTTAACAATCACGTTAGGACTTTCTTATTAGATACGACATTGTACAGCATACAAGAATATTTAGAAAATGACTACAGCCAGTTAAGGTCGAATAATGTAGATATATCTTTATCTGATGCCCCTATACAGCACAAATAAAACAATGTTATTGGACGATTCTACTACAGATATATAGACATAATATTAGTTTGTTATTCCTTATATTAGATTTTGGGAACCTACATAATGTAAAAATATTAATTGAAAATATTATTCAATCCACAGGCTTCAATCAATATTTTTTTAATATGTAAGTTTGTGTTTTTTATAATTAATAAAACATTCTATTCTATTCAATCAATCTAAAGAAGCTAATTAACTATCACTCACCGAATTGTGATTTGTTGTCCTTGAAGTTGTTGGCCTACAACAAAGATAGTTGTTAGAGTCTTAGAAATGTTGTCTTGATTGACCTTGGTTCTACGGATTTTGACATTGCTACAGTCTTACCGTTCTCTTATCATAATGGTATTTAGACTCAACCATCTCCGCCTGGTTGTAAGAGTATCCGTGTATCTCGTCTACTTGGATGTCACCATGCGCTGTTGCGATCGCGGAGTGCATGATGCTGTGTTGGAGTAAGGCTGTGTAGCGAATATTTCGGAGGGAACAGCAAAGCAGGTCTAGCTGCCCGCAGATCAGGATGGAGTTAGCGGCGAAAAATACGCCTGCAAGAGGCTCGAATGTTATGTATGTTTCACATCAATGAAAACAAAGCGATTGCGATAACACGCGCGTTATTTTGTGTACGGCAGAGACATGGGGAATAACCAGAGATTCTAGTCCAAATTAACAGAAGGTAGTAATTATATGTACCTACCAAAGATTTTAATCGTCGGTTTCGTCAGATAAATTAGGTACAACATATAACGACACGACTACCCAGAAAGCACAAAGATTTTATCGTCATCGCTTACCAAATTGTCCAATAGCTAATCCTACGAACCACTGCGTAACCAATGATTGCAGGAACATGAAAACGTAATGTGGTTTCCGCGTAACATCTGCGTATAACCAGCCTTGGATGGGTTCCTGTGTCCACCCTGAAGTCAACATGAAAACGAGTAAGTAGGTAGTCAGTTCGTCGTATCATACAGACTTGATTCACACTTCATATTGGTCGGTAGGTACCTACATACATACCTACTAGATATCTAAGTATAATATTTCACTTTCAAAAGATTGAGTTGTACTATACTTTGATAAACACGGGTTTTACTCACGTATTATTTTGTTGATAGAGGCACCGACACTGTTTCGATTCATCTAGCCTAGACTCTAGAAGATTCTAGATGAATCGAAATCTAGAGATACTATACTATACTATACTTCACCTTCACTTTGAACCGCGGTTCGCTCGTTGCCGCTCGACTGTTCACATTGTTCACGGTTCGCACTCTCAACAGTTTCGGTGCCTCCATCGACAAAATTATACGTGAGTAAACCCCGTGTTTTTAGTAAATGTCTGACTTTTATCTAAGTGTATCTGTATCATCGTTATACTTACCATACTTCGCGTTGGTTTCTACTTGTAACTAATGAAGTGCCGTGGTACTTACAGTGAACAAAAACCGGCAACGTAGAATACATAGTCACGCTGAACATTGTACAAGCCGTGTAGATCTTAGCAAACTTCGCTGCTGTTTCATAGCTTCCGTTCATCGTCATATTAGTCAGCCCCTGAGCAGAGTGGTACTTGAAGTTTGTATTCATAAACATTATCAATTCGTATAGTTCGTCTCTATTTAGAGCATAATAAGAAACAATGATAATAGAAACGAGCAAAGGAAGTGAATCAGCGATTTCGTGTAAACAAGACATTATACCAGTCCATTCAGTGTACAGATACACGGATAGGCCTACAGAAAATCTCGCAAGTGCGAACAAAACCAGGCCTAGATAGATATTGTTAATCATCACTTGTTTAAGGTTTTTTGGTTTCGGAAACCACTCCCAGCATGCTACAAGTTTGAGCGGCAACTCCATGTATTGCACGTAGTTGCTTATTTTTTCAGAGTTTATAGTGGATGGGTCTGCCATTGTCGTTTTATTGCCTTGATAGTGATAGAATCCACAAATTCTGCTTCTTTTAATAGTAGGTTTACCTAGATGTGTGCTTATATATAGTTGACTGTAAAGACTCTTGTACATACGATTGTGGAATTGGTAGCATTATTTTAACTTTCTTATAATTAGGAAGGTTTTGTACGTTCATAAGAATAAGGATATTTTTTTATTGGCAAAACTGTTACATGGTTCTTATGTAGGTTTCAACAGTTTTACCCGGCGTACAACACTACAAGTAAAATAGGTACTGTAAGTATAAAAGTATGTCTTTAAAGGTGAGTATAAAAGGTTCAAAGCGGATATAGATTGCTAATAGATCCCTAATATAATTACATGGCATAACAATTTTTATTTTTATTTTTTTTTATTTATTTAATCCTTTATTGCACAAATAATATATATATAAATGTACAATAGGTGGGCTTAGAGCATTATCTACCAGCCAACCTGCAAGGTTGAGAAAGTAAAAAGTAGGCGTGCTAACTTAATCTAAAAATAGGGAATTATGTAAAGTTATCGCTCGAAGAATTCAGCCAGATTATTGAATACACTTTCAATCAAACAGTTTCTTTATGTGCTATTTAATTCAATAAATTGCCTTGTAGAGGTTTAATATTTTGTAAATGATTATGTATTTTAATGGCAGCCATCACATTGCACTAAGTCCTATGAATGCATCGGGTGTACAAATAAATAAATATTGCTGTACAATGCACTCAACATTATCTAGTCCCAAACTAAGCATAGCTTGTATTATGGTGACTAGATGACTGATAGAATACTTATATATTTTTAAATACATACTTATGATACTGTATAACATCCAGACACAGAAGAAACACCTATGCTTTTCACACAAATGTTTATTCTGAGAAGGAATCGAACCCTCAACCTACAGCGTAGAAGGCAGAGCTACTACCAACTGAGCTGACAGCCCAGTCAAAAAAATCGTGGTATCTGTGACAAGCAATTTCAATATCTACTTACAGATCTAAGTTCCGTGAATCTGATTGTCTAAAAGGGACTTAAACGATTGAAAACTTAATTGCCGTGATTAAACGAGGAAAGTTGGAAACTTTGCCAAATTAATCGCTTCTAAGAGCCATTAATTATGAAAGGATTGACTGACAAAGTTCTAAAGACTCTGAAATTGTAATTATATTCAAATTAACAAACTCTAAAGCAGGACTTTGAGGAATTAAAGGAAGAGAATTAGCGATTTTTGAACAAAAGTTTATTGTTTTAAAAGATGTAGTACAGTTTCAATTAAAACATTAAGTAGTAGGTACTGCCTAAAATAACAGCATTATAATTACCATAAATATAAGTGTTACAAGAAGATACAAGAAGTTAATGTAGGAATGTTAATGATAAATATGAAGTTCTCTCTATGCAGTTATCATCGACTCTGCGTCTCTGAAAAATAAACATGTTCAGATTAGTTCATATTAGATCAAAAGCACACTGGAGAGGTTGAAACGTATGACGTGTAAGTTGTTTGCTATATACCTACCATTACCAAAGTGGTACCTACCTACCTACCTACCTGGCTAAGAAGGGTGCTCGGATGCTGCTCGAAGGGTGCTACGAACCGAAATCGAATTCAGTCGAATTGAAAGATGTTACGTTGTCAAATTCAAATTATCGCATCGTCTAATATAGAGGATTACGACATCGATTGTCAAAAGTAATAACGGTTGTTATTACCTACTTTCATCGCTAAAAAAGGGTCGAAACAGTGTAACTAAGAGTAATGGCATTGCACGATTATTAACCCGATACTTCGTTTATCGATTTCGACTCACGCGTCGAACGAGGGCTACACCACGAGGAGGCTTCATTCTTGTACCGCGTCGGGTACAGTGTGTTGTGCACCAGTAAGATTTCCTTAAACATAGCGAGTGGTAAATTGTGTCATAACTTACTTCTCCTTAGATTTTCTCTGCGCAATTTTGTAGATCCTTCTCAGTTCCAGCAACGCTCGCATTATTACAACTAGCTGTTGTTCAAAATCACTTATCGGCACGTCAATTTCCAGTCCCTTCTGCTTGCTAATCTTCACGTACAGACTCCATATGGCTGATCTGACGTGGCAGAGTTCTACGTGCCGCTTTGCTGCTGTCTCCTTGAGCCGGTTGAGTGCCAGCTCCCACTTAATCACGCGGTTGCGGACTTTGTCGTAGCGCCACTGAAAAGGGTTTATAATTCTAATTTAAGCCAGCTCAGGCTTCTGTCCACTTAGAGGTAAGTGTGGAACAATTTCCATACCCAGAACAGATTCCTGCTTACTTAACAGAACAGACGAATAATTATTACCTAGAATTCCGCATCTACGAATTTATTTTTGAGGTTGCATGTGTGGATGGCGCTAACTTTTTACTAACGCTTTGCGCGGCTTTTCATTTGGGCGGGAGGGCTAAATAGAACTCATTAGGAATAGATTGACGGAATAGTACTAAATATTTGTCCATTTTTTTAATATTTGTCAAGGATTGCCGCAAAGTCACGCCTGAATCAATTATCTATCCTGCTTACTTAATATATTGTACCCGTTATTCTAAGGATGAAGCCATGACCAGTGGTGATGGATCCCTGGACTGGCTGATGATGAAAGTGTCATTAACTCTACCATGAAACAGGAGAAATGAATCTTGCTTACCCTCAAATTAGCCAGGGTGTTGTTCAAGCCCATGATAAAAAGTTTCTTCTCTTCAGTAAGGGACGCGATCTCTTGGCGAGCATTCTCCAGCATTTCTAAGTCCCTCTCTTGGCGTTCCGCTAAAGTGCTTTTAGCCGCCGCTAAAGAAGCAGAACTTATTTTAATCAAAGGCTGTTTTCGGAGCAACAATATCAACAATATCTAGACAAAGCGAGAAGGAACCATCTCTCTATAGACTAAAACATACCTAGAGCTTCGTATCTGTTCAAAACGTCCAAAGGCTGCTTGAATTCTGGATAACTATGAACAACAGCCATCAGGTAATCCTGTAATGTAAGTGATGAGAAGATACAATTATGAACGTCTTAAGCAATAATAAAACTTCTTCGTGCTTCAATTTGTTGTTTAGTAACCGATAGACACCTCGTAGATTGTATAATCCTTGACTTGTTTCTCCATCTGCTGTCTGACCTCCTCCATTTCTGCCACTCGCTGGCGCATTGCTTCTGTCTCCCGCGTCTTACGCTCCAGCACTTTGTTGTCGGCTTCCATCTTTCGCTCGGCACGGTCGCGTTTTTCTTGGTTTTCTCTGATAAACTGTCAAACGGAATATACATAGCATTTCCATGTTTTGAAATGTAAAGCTGTCTGTCTCTAGCAATCCGTAACCTTCTTTCAGTGGACTATGACCACCGTCACCAGTGTTGGTCTACCTCAATTATCTACTTAGGTACGAAAAACACCTCAAGTCATTTTGCAACAGATGTCATTTGGTCATTTGCCCTGGAAAAACAATGATTTACATGAGGCAAAGTCTATTTAATAAACAAGCAGGGAGTCAATTGAGGATAACCGGCTCGGGCCGGGCGAATGAGGCCACTTCCTCAATCATCATTGAAAAAGTCGAGAAACTTAATCGAGATCAACTTCCAGAAGATATTCGAAAGAACATACAACTAAAAGCAATATTTTAAGAGAAGGTATTACCATTTTTTAAAATATTTATCATCATCTTGGCATATCTAAGCTTGGCTGCCGTCTATGCTTTCAGCAGCTCAAAAACAGCAGCATAATAAAAAATTACCACTTGAGCTTATTATATTATTAAATATCAATCAAATATTTTATTACTTTGTAGGGGCCTACTTTTTACTAATACGTAATACAATAAAAATGTTAATTACGATATTTGAGTCCGCGTGCTCTTATTAGGGGCAGACAGACAAAAAGACACGCGGACATAGCGAAACTAAACGGTTCGTCCAACAAGGAACCGTACGGAAGCCAAAAAAGAAAGCGAGACGAAGAATGCTTCTTTTGCACGAATAACGCGCACGTTCATAAAAGCCAAATTGCAATGGCTGGTATGCAACAATGTGGCTTCGGGCAACTGAACCACTGGCTATCTCTAACTATTACTTGTTTCCTAAAACAGAAAAACGAGAGTTTACTGATGATGTACTCAGCAATGCCAAGGTAAGTAGGTATTTGAAAGGCTATAATTTGTTTAGGAAGGAATCAAAAAACTTTTCGAAGGAACTGAAAAATATCAGGAAGGTAGGTAGGTATATAAAAATAATACATAAAAATATCCAGTAAGTATATAGAATGGAAAAAAATAAAAAAAGTCGGTTTACGGATGATTTTACGTGTTAAGAAAGAAGAACAATAAGATAAGATGAAGAAAACATTGATGAAAAATTGCATACTTTTAACCTATTAAGATGCGTCACAAGCCGAACGCTTATGCCGATAGTGCCTCTCTATCGTTTGTTCCGCGGTCTCGCTTGCACGCTCGGCTCAGGCGGAACGTTAAAATTTTTTGTAAGTGCAGCCAGCGTTTATCCATTTTTATGACGTTATCACCTCAAAAATAAATAATAGTTAAAAAAAACTAAAAAACACGCTTTATATAGAAAACCAAATTAGAAATAGAAAATAAATTATAATAAATGTAAGTAAGAAAAAAATGTTTTATATAAAAAAAAGCGTGGGGTGCATGGTGTCAATAATTATAATATTTCATAGACAGATATGAGAAGAAGGATCATCATTTCGATAATATCTTAAAAAGCACCACACGCTTTTTTTTTAATAAAACATTTTTTTCTTACTTACATTTATTAAAATTTTTTTTCAATTTTTTAGTTTGGGTTTCTATATAAAGCGTGATTTTTAGTTTTTTTAAACTATTATTTATTTTCTACTTTTTAGTTTTAGGATAATCGGATATATACAGGGTGCCCCGGAACTAGTAGGTATGTTATGCCGAGGTGGGCGGATTCTCGATACTTTCGAGAACAACATTATGTTTTACCTCTTTTATAAGTTCAATGTTTTTAATTGAAGCAGCAAAGTTTGCTTCAAAACTGCACTTACTATTGGGTCTTCCAATAGGCACGTCCGAACTTTGACAGTTGGTAGCGGCCATCTTGTTGAAGCTACATCTGTCAAATTGGTTGTAATTTATTCATTCTGTTTTGCCAAATCATCATGGATAGCTATAGCATTCAACAACACGTGCAAATGATAAAATTGTTTTATCAAAATGAGTGTTCTGTTCGGGCAACGCACCGCGCGCTTCGCCCATTTTACGGTCGCCATAATCGTCCTACCGAGAGGACTATTCGTCGTGTGGTGGATAAATTTGAGTCCACTGGTTCGGTAAATGATCGACCAACACCCGTACGTCAACGAAACGCAAGGTCTGCCGAAAACATCGCCGCTGTCCGTAAGAGTGTGCAGGAGAATCCGAGGCAGTCGATTTCGCGTCGCTCACAAGAACTCGGCCTTTCACAGACCACAACTTGGCGAATTTTGCGTCGTGACTTGGGCCTGCACCCGTATAAAATTCAACTCACCCAGGAATTGAAGGTAAACGACCATAGACAACGACGTGTGTTCGCTGAATGGGCACTGGAGCAGTTAGCAACTGACCGTAATTTTCACAGAAAAATTTTTTTCAGCGATGAGGCCCATTTCTGGATGAATGGGTACGTAAACAAACAAAATTGTCGAATTTGGGACGATATCAATCCACATGAGATCCAAGAGCGTCCAATGCATCCCGAAAAAGTTACAGTTTGGTGTGGGTTTTGGGCTGGCGGCGTCATCGGGCCATATTTCTTTGAGAACAACATTGGCCAGGCCATCACTGTCAACGGCGAGATCTGAATCATCTGAACACCAACGACATGTGGTTTCAACAAGACGGCGCTACGTGCCACACAGCTCATGCCACATTGAATATTCTGCATGAGAGATTTGAGGGCATGGTCATCTCACGTGGAGCTGATGTGAACTGGCCACCGAGATCTTGTGACTTAACCCCGCTAGACTTTTTCTTGTGGGGTTTTCTTGAGTCGCAGGTCTATGTGAATAAACCACAAATCACAGCGGCCCTCAAAGCCAACATAACCTATGCCATAAGTCAAATTCAGCCTGATTTATGCGCAAAAGTCATGGAAAATTGGATATCTCGCATGCGCTCCACCCAGAGAAGCCGTGGCGGACATTTGAATGATGTCATATTTCACACATAATGGCATCACTACATCTTTCAAATAAATAAATAATTTCGATAATATATCTCACACACTTTGTTTTATTTAAATTTAAAGATAGGACACGCTTAATGAAAGACCCTATACAAATGGTAACGTCCCTAAAATCAGCTGTTTGTTGAACTCTGAGCGTGACCCCAAAATGAAGTATCGTTTGAGTTCACGCAACATAAACATAAAAGTTGCCTACATTGCCTCTGAGAAGAAAGTAAATTTTTGTGTTCTTGTTGAGATCAGCTGCAATTTTTATAAGAATCTTGTTTATTCTTCTATCAAATTTTCGTATTTATTGCATTTAGTTTTTGTTGACAAACAAAAATTTGCAACTAAACAGGATTTTTTTATGATGATGATGATGATAACATGTTCACAAATCTCTATTAAAACAACTTGATTTGGATTTTCATAGAAATTTATAGCATTGGGTAGGTAGGTATCTAACCAACATTTTTCGTAAGTAGGCAGAATACACAGGTAGGTAGATCTTCATAGAAATTCAAAGTATTAGGTACCCAACCTACAACATTTTTCTTAGGTAGGTAGATAGATTTCTTATTAACATTTCTAGGCTAGGTATCTAATAATTTGAATTTCTATGAAAAATCTTGTCTATCCCATATTTTCCCATAGTTTTATCTGTCCACCTCATTGTGCGACTCTGTGACTTCGCGGCTTTTTATCAAAGATGTCAAACAAAACCGACAACCAATCAGAAGAGTTCAATCCACATAATAAATAATAAATTTCGGCTATTTCCGAAAATAGTCTACCTTTGTAATAAGCCGACATTTATTATTTTGTCAGAAATTGGTTCCGTAGGCATTTATTTTTAGTCGTTGTTCCGATTATTTTATTCATTAATTTATTTATTAATTCTGTCATTGGTTTTTTCTTGGTCACTCTGTGCTGAATTAATTTGTTTTGTCACTGTTTTTTTTCTGTATGTAGCCTTAACATGAGTCTAGTTATTAATGGTGACAGAACTAGAGTGGTGTAAGGATTCAGTGACCAAGAAAGAAGCAGTGACATGACTACAGAATAAACTAAGCAAAATAACTTCACTAAGAACCAAAATAGTATTTACCAACACGAATGTCATCATGGTGATAGGTTTGAATTTTCACATGAAAAATGAAGGTTTCATTTTTGATGTGAAAATTAAAACCTATCCTATAAAAAATTGTTTGTATTCAAAATTTTATGGATCCGCCTAGAACAAGACATTAAACGGTATGTAACTTCTTTTACCATAAAGTTAAAAACATTGTTTTTCAAGAGACGAATACTTAACTAGATTAGCCGCTGAATTACTAGGTAGTTACTTCTAGCGGACGCATGCGGGCGCGCACGTGGCGCCAAAAGAAATTCCGTTGAACCCCAAGCGGACGCAGGCGAGCGCGCTCCCGCATTTAAAAAAAGACCTTATTCTAAACGTTTACAGACTACTTTCGTATGGAGAAGTTTACTGAGTTACGTTCTTTGATATATTATCGACCTTCTGAGCAAAAAATATTACGCAGTCTGTGATCGTTCAATTTTTCATCGTCAGTTGAACTTCGCGTCGCTCGGCGGCAGGTCCGCGAACCGTGTGTGAGAGAAATAGTCAGTTTTACTGGATTTATCGATAGTGAGGGGTGTTTATTATTACAAAAACGGTTTATTATGCTCTTATAAGTGTTTGTGGATAATAAAATACATAGCTACTAATAATAATAACTTTTAGATATGACGCGTAAATTTCCGTAAACTCCCGAGCGGTCAATGGCGGCCGCGCTCGCCCCATTTGATTATAAAAATAAATTTACATGTTTACAGTCTACTTTTGTATGGAGAAGTTTACTGAATTACGTTCTTTGATATATTGTCTACATTCTGAACAACAAATATAGCATAATCAGTGTTCGTTTAGTATTTTATGAATTTTCGCGTTTCGCGCGTGAGTGAGTGTGAGTGCAGTGACCGTTGATTGTGATTTGACTTATTTGATGGTGGATTTACTGGATATAACGATGGTAAGTGGTGTTTATTATTACAAAAACTGTTTATTCTGCTCATTATAAGTATTTTTGGATAATCAATTGTAAGAAATACATAGTAATAACTTCTAGATAAGGCGGGAAAAAGTTCGTTGCCATGCTACTGATTTTGAAGTGATTTATTCTAAACTATTTATTCTAAAATAAAGTATTTGACTAAACACGTTATTTTTATGCCTGATAGATAGGTAATATATCTATTATTACATTGTTTTTTACAGAATAATAAAA
Organism: Lampropteryx suffumata; assembly: GCA_948098915.1. Lineage (NCBI taxonomy): Eukaryota > Metazoa > Arthropoda > Insecta > Lepidoptera > Geometridae > Lampropteryx > Lampropteryx suffumata. The sequence goes on from OX402562.1 coordinate 2,857,952, forward strand.
CATGGTTTGGTTGTAGAGTTATTAATTTTTTAGAACAATGCAGTATTTTTTCCGCTACTATAATCTAGTCTAGTCTAGTTTAGAATCTAGTGCTTGGGCTGTCAAAATTTTTAAACAAAATATTTTTTCTGTGTAAAGGGTTAATAAATATCTACTTAGTTTTGTGCTACAAACGAAACAACATGGCTTGTGTGAATACCGCAATCAGTATGTGATGTAGGTAGGTACCTACGTCAAAAGATACTTACATACACCAACCTAGGTACCTATCTAGCCTAGCTTAGCAGACAATTTGAACTAACGCGAAACTAGGTAGGTAGGTATGTAGGTAGGTAACGCATTTAAAAACATTGTTGACAAAATAAGGGTTGTCAATTTTATTTCTTGAATGTTTTTGTATGATATCTGAAAATATTAATTCTTAGGATTTGTACCCTCACAACTGTTAATTTTCATGGTCGAAATCTCCTCGTTCAGGCTTAAAAAGTTAAAATACTAGTTGAATGAATTCCCTGAATTCCCTGTATATTTTTTTTTATTTTTTTTTCGTATTATTGCATTGTCATCGGTCTTTGACAGGCGTGCTTTGACAATTTGAATGAAATCTGGCCGTTTAAAGTGGGTCAAAACCGCGTCCTAATGAGTCGGTACAAACAACAAACATACAAACATGCAAACATACATACAAGTGAAGCTAATTAAAGCGTATAATGACATCCTCTCTTGCCATTCTGCGAACTTTTTACCCTCTTTTCGTACCAAACCACCTACTCATCAATTACCTACTGAAAATTAACATGATACGTACTTTATTAAAGCTAATAAAGCTTTCCTTAAGCAGTATCTCTTTGTTCCGGAGATCCTCCCACTTGATATCCATGATGCTGCGGTTCTTGCTTTCCTCATCCCGCTTCAAGGCCAGCTTCTCATCCGCATCCATCAAGTCGCGGCGCGCCTGCTCCATCAACACTTGCGGGGTCGGCCGAGCCACGTCCCATACTGGATATTTTCTGGATAACATGACAATAATTAAGGGGCCAAGTGTCAAAAATCTGGAAGACTTCTAGTAATTTACCTACCTACCTACTTGGGGTAGGTAATGTAGGTATGGTATGGATACCTACCTAACTGAATGTGAATGTTTGTGTGGATATTTGTTTGATACTCAAACGTAAGTAATAATGGCTGAACATATTTGGATGAAACATGGTACAGTTTGCAAGTACCTTTATTTATGCTACGTTATATCTAGGTACTTACCACGCTCGCAAACCGCGGTCAGCAGCTTGCTACTTATATACCTACTTGTTGAAATCTATGCTTTGCTGTTAGAAGTTTTATAGTCTCATGGATACCTATGTATTATTTGAAGTAGGATCTTTATAGAAACTTACTCCAAACAACAAGAAGACAACTTACTTGACCATACTGGCACTCTCCATCAACGACTTAAAATATTCCGCCGTACATTCTACTGGTGGCCCATGGGGAAGGGCGATAGGGGCCAGATCCTTTGTAATTTTCTTCATTGTAAATTTTTCTAAATTGGTATTTGTCGCTATTGATATATTGTATTGTAGAAGTATTGAAGTATTGTTTTACTCAAGATAAGTAGAAAAAAAACAGATGTTTTCGTTGCTAAGTCAACGTCTTGGCGGCCAAAAGACCATAGTCTAGATCAAAAACAGACTTTATAATTGTCATACATGTCAGTGTCAAAATGGCTGACAATGACATTTTAGATTATGTCGTCTTTTATCACCTGTCTTTCTTTCGAGGTTATGTTTTCTTTGTTTTGATGAATGAAATATTTAGTTCGTAATTTCGTATTTCACGCCTACTAAAAGCCTAATAAGAACCAAGCGTAAAACTTTGAGAAATACGTAGAAGAAAGAATTCATCATTTCAACGACAAAGAAAATGGAACTAAACTTGACATTCTTCACGGGTCTAGGTTGTGGTGTTTGTTTAGGGCTATCATTGTTTGCCCTGAGAAAATTGTTTTCTTCAGTTGCTGGGACTCAAAATACTATCAAAAGTGTAGGTTTCTGAATTGTTTCAGTGCACATAATCTCTTCTTTTCAAACAAATCCCGTTACTAGCCTTAGCGTATCTACTATGAGTATAACTATGAGTTAGGTGGGGAGATTATGAAATTCTGATACTATCAAAACTTTGATATTAATCGCTTTCAGTTACTATTAATGAATTGGTATTACGGAATGTTAATGTTGATTGTCATACATGCTGTTATATGAATACAATCCTCAGATCAAATAATTAAGAAGACAAGGCGCTGCAATCAACCAAAATAAAGGATCATGGTTTTGAGGCTTCACTTTAGTTATTCATGGCCATCTCCATCTGCATATTTGTATGGTCTCAGATAGAGATAGAACATGTATACAGTAATCCATTATGTCAAAACTGATTCCAATTACAATCAATACAATACAATTGAAATTCTGCCTATCGCTAATCAAAACTAATAGACATTGATTGTGTCAAAAGTTCCATAATCCCCAGTGTTTCGAAACGAGCTCAATTTTCTTTATAAGAGAGATTATGCTAAACTATATGCTATTATCATAATAACAGTACCTAGGTTTTCATGCGAAATATTACCTGAATTAACTTGTTTCAGTTTACATCTAATGCTCAATATAAAATGGTTTTAGTCATCCGAACTGACTTGAATATGTCCAAAGGCAAAATAGCTGCACAATGTAGTCATGCTGCTGTCGGAGCATTTGAAAAAGCTCAACTGAAAGACCCAGTTAGCTTACAGATATGGCAAAATGATGGACAAGCCAAAGTTGCAGTCAAAACGGACTCCTTAGAAGAAATGAAGGAAATTGCTGACTCTGCTAAGAAACTTGGTCTTATTACATCAATGATAAGGGATGCTGGTAGAACTCAAATTGCACCAAACTCTATTACTGTATTAGGAGTAGGGCCAGCACCTAAAGAAGTTATTGATCAATTGACTGGACATTTGAAGCTGTTGTGAATTAAACAAATTTATTTTTAAGTTTATGTATGTGGAATAAAAGTGTGCTGAAAGTGATCGTTACCTTTGAGCATGTTCACAATTATTTTTTTGGGTACCTATCAGAATACCCATGTAGCAAAACAACATTATTAACAAAACGCCAAGATCGTGAAATGTCTTAGTATTCGAGACATCCATAAAGTAAAATGTCCTAGTAGCAAAACGTCTGGGTTGCTCTTAGTCAGTACAGTTGAAGTGAATAACCTCATTACTTATATTTCGATGGGAAACAACGATTCTTAATATAAGTAAGTACTCTATTGTTTATTGGGTACTTCAAAAATAATTGTAACTATTTTTTGAATCAGGAAATAACTTTATTTATCTTTCTATTGCTGTCAATGTTCAGTGTCAGTGTCTGTCCCAAGTCAGGTACCAGAGATTCTTTCAAAAGATTATTTAGTCAAGATAGATGGCACTTACCATGATCAAATTTTCATATTTTCAAAAATTTTTTGTCGAAATACTGTCAAACATATGGCAAATAAAGATAAAAAAAAAATTTCGGTGACAATACTTTTATGGTACCTACCCAATTTATTTCTTCAACTACATACCATGCATGTGGACATTGACAGTTGTACGAATAGTACCTACAAACGTTGTACCGTATTTATTTGCATTGATGCCGAACAAACGCGAAGATACATAATAGGTATGTAAGTACGTCACTTCAAAATGGTCAAATACTATTTTGAAATTAACAACAAACACTTTAAGTGCTACGACTACGAGAGTGGACAGTAAAATGCTTTTCAAGCGGTAAAAGTAAAGGCGAATCAAAACCGAATCATATTTGGAGAAACATATTCACTTTAATAAAGACCTCTTCATTCTTGCCAATTTGATTCCTTATTTATTTGAAATAATAAGGTTTTCAAAACTTACTTGTCGTTTAAATATACAGACGACATTTCATCGACATTTCAAGGTTATTTTCGCATTTTAATCAATTCTAATAAATAGTCTTTTTACTATCTAGGTGTTCTGATATATACCCATTTGTTTTTGTATGTTTACTGATTACTCAAAGACTCCTGTACCGATTAGGAAAATTGACTGAAATGTGAAATGTGTCTCATATTTTTTAGGAAAAGGCTAATAAACAATTACGTTTTAAATATTTAAAAGTAAACCGAATACAGTCAATAAAAAAAATCACGAGTTATTTCCGGTTTTATTCGGTTTTAATTTTAGTGTTTTTATTGAAATACCTATTGCTAGAGTTATTGACTCGTTGTGAATAATTGGAATAAAAGCTCTGTGTATCTTTGTGGTTCAAGCAAATATTAGACGTATAATTATTTTATATAACACTAGCTGTCCCGTTCGCGACTTCGTCCGTGCGTTTTAAAAGGAAAAAAAATCGGGTTGCACTCCGGGAGTGCCGACAGAAGTAAAAACTTATTTTGGCGCGTTAGAGTTTAGTAATAAATCACTTCAAACTCAGTAATTATGGCGACTGCCAATCAAATACTGAACGAACACAGATGATGCAATATTTTTTGTTCAGAATGTAGATAATAATATCATGGAACCTAACTCTACAAAAGTAGACTGCGGTGTTGCGAATCCAGAGGTTTTACCTCATCTAAAAATATGCGTACCGCGCTAAAAGAAGTTTTCACTTCAAAAAATATATCTAACTAGCTGTACCCGGCATGCGTAGCAATGCCACAAATTTTCTCACCGTTTAAACCTTCCCTGGACTACGACAAACATTTCAACACCAAAATCAGCTAAATCAGTCCAGCCGTTCTCGAGTTTTAGCGAGACTAACTAACAGCAATTGATTTTTATTACATATATAGATTGTACCGACTGCAGCGCCATCTGCGGGGCTGATTTGTGAATCTAAACCATCCACCAGGGCGCCACGCCACCCAAACTCATACAAATAAAAATCATTCAAATCAGTCCAGCCGTTCAGGAGGAGTTCAGTGATATACACACGTACAGTAGAATTATATATATAAAAAACAAAAATGACGAACTACTTATCCGACTTTGTGACATCTTACTAAAAATAATATAAAACACAAAATATACAGCTGAAGTTTTTTAGATTGGTCAGTTCGTACTTATACGAGGGCGGCGTGATAAGTCAGGTAAAAATTAAACAATTTTTTTTATCATCGTTAAACCTGCGTTTTACCACGATCTCGCCTGACGTTAAGCGGCGATGGGGCACGCAGGTCTAGAAGACTCCTATTTACTCTCTAGCTTTCCGATCCTTTCCATAAAATACGATTTAGGCAACTCTTCGAAATAGGCATTGGTTTCGTGAATGATCTCTAAATCTAAAAGAGCTAAATCTTTTCCCACCGAGCCATTTTTTAAATTCGGAAACAGTCTCAAGGAGATCTGACGAATATGGTGGGTGAGAAAGCAACTCATATGTAGCGCAACTCATGGAATTTGGCCATTTAAACCGTGGTGGAAGAGGATTACCTTCGTAGCCAACTGCGGTCGTTTTTCATATAAAATTTTGTTAAATTTGTCCAATAGGCATAGGTAGGTACCTAATATTCGCCATTAAACTAAAAAAACATACTAACCGGCGGTACTGGCTGAATGTTTAAATTTAGACCTTCAAAAGAGTTGTGAACAAGGAGGTATCATGCAATTTGCGATAGGTACCTACTTATTTCCAAAATAGATTTTTACCAGACTTATCACTCTGCCCTCGTATGCTTGAGTTAGGTAGATATTGTTTTTTACACTAGATTTAATATAGGTATTGTAGCATTATCATTACAAACCTTAGTGGTTTTTTGTGCTATATTTACCTAAAATTTTTATTATGAAAAATAAAATTTAAAAAAAACGTCACTGGCAAAATCTACATTATATGACACATGTCATTTCGAAGAAAAATAATTGGTGTGGTTTGGTTTTGTTGGTTCCATCCAACTTCCAAGAACTGAACTGGACTGGCTGGTTTTGGTTGTATATTTGTTTGTTTTGTTTGTTTTGTTTACCATTCTTTTCATTTCAAATAAACCAACGTAGGTGCGGTGCAAGTAAGCAATAAAAGTATCTTATGAACTTTCAAATAAGATAAATCCGTAATCCATTTTCTATTAGTGCTCAAAACATGGATCTGAACTTCAATTTCTACGCTGGATTTAGTTGCGGCCTATGCATAGGGTTATCGTGTTTCGCTCTGAGAAGATATATTTTTGCTGCTCCTGTGGTGGAAGTGAAAAAGACCAGTCCTCCTAGAGTAAGTAAGAGTTTCATTCAGAAATTCCAGAATAACCCACAGGTCCAACCTGTAACCATTTACCTAACCTAAACAAACCAACCTCTCTTTATGGTGTACCTTTGTTTACTAACACAGTATGTTAGGTGTTTTAGTTAAGAACCTATTGAATAATTCTTCGTTTCATAAAATATTGAATTTATTTATTACAGTTTACTACAAGAAGTGAATACAAAATGGTACTTGTTGTTAGGAGTGACCTCAACATGACAAAAGGGAAAATAATGTCTCAGTGCTGTCATGCAGCTGTGGGTGCCTTTGAAAAAATCCAGAGCTTTGATCCAAGAAGTGTAAGAAAATGGCAGAACACAGGCCAGGCTAAAGTTGCTGTTAAATCCAATTCCCTGGAAGAGGTGAACAAAATAGCAGAAGAAGCGGAAAAACTAGGCATAGTTACATTCAGGGTCATTGATGATGATAAAACCAAAGTTGATGGAGATACATTGATTTGCCTTAGTGTGGGTCCTGCTCCCAAGGATGTCTTAGATAAAATTACTGGACATTTGAAGTTATTGTGAACTATACAGGCACTTTCCATTATATCATCAAGATTTATTTATTAAAGTATTTTATTATGGCATGAAACAATAACTTTCCAAAGTTTGTCATTATAAAGTCATTTATTTTAATAATTTTCTACTAATACTACTTGAATATGAGATTGCATATTTTTGGGTTTCACAATAGTTAAAAAAAATCAGTTAAGCAATACAATAAAAGTGTAAGAATTATGTTATTGTGATATTAAAATAAAACGCAATAATTACTTGTATTATTAGAAAACAATTATATTCATCATTCCCATTGAATTACACAACAGTAAAAAATATAATTTACTCAGAAACTATATTTAATCTCAAATAAGACTAGCAAAATTCTATTTTATGTTTTTTAGAAGATCTCCAACATTACTCTTAAAGAGTAAAATTCCAAATTGAAATTGTGAGCCTAGGTTTTTAGTAAGTTTACCTAAAACAATAAAAAAAGAAAACCAATGAATAGAGTTGCATATTTATCACACATTGTTTATTGGAATGGAAAATACAGATTGTATATCTTATTAGCTAATGTGGCTTTAAAATCAGTTCCCATCTTTATTTGACATGTTGAAAAGGATAAACCGTACTCTCAAATAACAAGCTTAACAGAGCACTTTAGATTTGAAAATGCGACATAAGATAATTATCTCTTAAACCTAATCTTATAATATGTATGTACTCGATGTTAAAGTGTATTTAACTAACAAGTAATCGACACAAATAGTTTGGTCCAAGGACCATCCAAATCGTAAAAGCTCAATTATAAAAATATAATAACCTCAATATTAATATATTCCAACTATACTCATTCATAATTAATTATAGGTATATATAATTTTACTTACAGGTGATGTACTTCCACTATAAAAATTGAATAAATCAATAAATATTGCAGGAAAATTGACGAAATACTAATTAGTTCCAAACAAAGCAATGTTTATGGGATCTATACTGATATGATAATTCCTGTTGTTTGGTGTAGGCCAGATTCTGGATTGGACAGATTCGTGATTCGACAAATTGGCTACTCGATAGCTACATTTTTCGAGAAATCGAGAATCAGATCGAAACCAGTTAGTTAGGTACAGTATAGAAAATAACGCGCAAGTCGAGCGAACAAAGCGAGCGTGCCGCCGAAGCGCCACCATACATGACTAAGAGGTTCTCGTTATAAAAATGTAGCTGTCGAGAAGCGAATCTGCCGAATCACGAATCTGTCCTACACCGAACGAACAAAGGATAAATTAAGTGTCTGTCCGTTTATTACCTTTCATGGTTAAATAGCTGAACAGATCTTAATAAAATTCAGTAGATAGATGGTCATAGGCAACCTGTTATGTAGATATTAAGTCTGCGAAGCCGCAGCTAGATACTAAATACATACCTAAGAAACGTTATAACATCCAGACACAACATAAAAAAGTAGTACTAAATTCTAATAATATTATAAATCTCATAATCACGTTATATAATCACGAGATATTTAGTGAAATTGAAATATCGTTCCATAACGCAACGATAGTGCGTTTAGTGGCGCCATCTAGTAGATAAATTACCTATCTCTTGTAAGTAATATCTTTTGCCAGAACAGTTCGCAATATTAGTTGTATCTTAACAGTAAGGTTTCATAAGGCACTGGAATCACTGGAATTATAAACCAATTATTTAAGATAAGACACGGTGGTGAATACTATTAAAGACAATACCGAATATCCATACATAATTTTACTTTCACATAAGGCAAGGCTTTTCTATGAAGCGGGAGAGAGTGTTGTCTCATAAAATATTATTCATCTTAGCGTAAAATCTATATTAAAATGTATATCATTGTAAAATCAACCTAATGACGGAACTTCGCGAAAATTACGTCATCAAATTCCATCTTGATTTTACTCTTAACTGCTTTGGTAAAATAAGTACATATTACATACCTATTACAAGTAACATGTAACAGATGTATCCAATGAGACAATGTTGTCAGCCTTTGGACATATTACGTGCGGTCAGTGACCGTGATAATAAAACATTTCTAAATATGTACCTATTTGTCTAAGATAGATACAATAAAAACGTAAAAAACCAGAGTAATTTGTAGATTTAGGTGGGTTGTTTAAAAACCATAATTTATAAACAATTAGAAATAAAATCAGAATTATAAATTAATCTCTCATTATTGTGATAGCAAGCTGTGCTTATAAAAGACGTTATCTCATAAAAAGTTGTAAAGTCTTGTTAAAAATAACTTTTCATAATACTAGACCACGCACATTTTAGGTACGAAGACACATGTACATTCGCGCACTCAACCTTTTGGGCAAATTCGTAGAGAAGTGCCGCACCCGACGACATAGAAGAGAAGCACTATGTAGGTAAATATAATGTTACACGCATCGCTGTGCGAGCCGAATTGAACTTTGTTGAATTGAACAAGCAAAATAGTTTTTTATATAAATGTTTTCGCGGATACCACCTTCTGTACTTGTACTAGGTCAATACATTAAAGAATCGAACAAGTTTTAGTGCCGGACATTTTATACATCATCACCTGGCTCCAAAGCAAGCAGGGCTTGTGTTAGGAGTACCACATGATTTATGTAATACTTATATATCCCGATTCTGCGTGTTTCATATACTTATATATGAAACACACAGAATCGGGATAAATACTTGCAGATCATAGATCATACAAACATGTTCTGCGGCGGGAATCGAACCCGCTTTTGCGTCTCGGACTTTGGCCCCACAGCGCCACAGAGGTCGTCGTACTAATAAGATTTCTGTGATAATAATATCAAGAAATTTAGTTGCTCATTTAGCTTCGAACTTGGTATCACAATAATGCTCTTATTTCTACTACAATACTAGAAAAATGCTACCAACATGGCACAAATAAAACTATAAAAAGTTCTAGAAAAATTAGGCAGCTGTAAACAGCAATGTCAAATTAATAAAACAGCTCTGAAGAAACAGATAATTAACTGCGGTAACTTCAGAACGGTTGAGATAAACTTGTTAATACTTAAAACATTACCCCATTATTCATAGTCATAACATAAACTTAACTTAACTGTACTACAAAACAAATGCAATCTCTTTCCAATGACTATGAGTAGTCAGTACTTTAAAGAGCATCTATTATGAATAAGAAGGCTAGTCAACTACCAATGTTTAAACATTTGGAATATATTTCCTACCGAGTAACATTTCTGTATGACGTTACATAATTAACCCGTCAATAACAGCAAGTACACATAATGTTACATTAACAAACACTTGAGCAATATAAATTCGTAAAATTATGATTGCTTTAAAAACCTAATCTAAACTACGTCCATATTTAAATCTTGCGTCTTCTTCTAACTCATCGAATAGTTGTATTATTTATGTGTATAAACTAGCATCAAGCCTATATGGATTTATTGCATTCAACTCTGGGGATCCACAAGCAACTCAAACATCCAAATAATGCAAAGAGCACAAAATGGCATCTTAAAAAATCTTTCCAATGCTCCATGGTTCCTTAAGACGACTGAGCTACATAATGAACTACATGTCACCACTGTCACCAACGAAATAAAGCAATACTCCACCAAATACAAGGAACGCCTTAATGCACAACTAAACCAACTAGCTGCACAGCTGTCCACTAGAACCTATCCAAAGAGGTTGCGAAGACATCGTATCATGGAACTGGATGGAACATGATACGCAAAAAAAAGGAGAAATGCTCCCTGGAGCAAAGATCCTACAAATCAGACTGCCAACAAGACTGATTGTAGATAAAAACATAACATAAAAAATATGTATTAACACCTCAGAAGCAAAATCATGCGAAACCGATACACGTGCTCTACTGCTCTACATTATATAACAATTCGGGCGTGGATAGTAGAGAAACAATTATAATTTTATTGGTTTCTAATGTGATGTCGTAAATAAACTAATTTTTTGAGCTTACATTGCAAACGCTGGCTGAACCCTACAAGATCAAAATAATGTACTACAGTATGGTACACCTTAAAAAGGTCTACAAAAAAGTCCGCGATGGTATATGTCTATCTCTTAGGTTATGTTATTCTCTTAGACAACGTTGTATATAAAGACATTCTGTAGTATATTTAGTATCAGCATTGCACCCGTGCGAAGCCGGGGCGGGTCGCTAGTAATTAATAAATTATTTTATCAGTGGATAAATATTATTATGTATGATTTAGTCAAATTTTAGTAGAGAAATTTTTACTTTATTTTACCCAGTGTTCTCGCAATTCTACAAATTACGTGATATTTGTCGATACCACCCACCCTCTCCCTCACATGAGATTCGGTGAGGATTGGCTCGACTCCCTCCCTCCTCCTAAACGCTTCACGTAATTAATGGATGCCCCCTATGCGGTTTTTAGATGCTATGGTTTCGCGGCAGTGTGCTAACCTTAAAAAGTATCTTTCAACAATGAAACATTAGATGAAGATGCAAAAGTGGACGTAGCTTTTCATTGTAGTTAGTTGGTAGGTTTGTCCTTAAGGTCTTGTATGGTTCGTTTGAGATTCGCGATGGATTCCTGGTAGGCTGCGGCTTGGGAGTCGCCTGGAGCGAGCGCCGCGAGCTCGTGTTCCGATATCGACACCATCGTCTCCAGACCAGTGATAGCTATCCAAGCACCCATTATACCAATCTGTAAGTTCAAAAAAGTCTGTCAGTGGCCAGCTCTGTATTGAGCTATACAATCTAATTGAGAACCTCCTCCTTTTTCTGTTGGCTCCTGAAACAACATTGGAAGATGGTTGAAACCGCCAATACACCTACCGGTTTACCTAATCAGGTAAACCGATCGCTTCCTAAGCAAAACACACTATTACAAATAGTTTGCCAAACATAGATTAAGAAGATACAATTTACTAATGATCCCCGCACTAGGGCTAGCCTATATAGCAGGTTAACAAAACAGAATCACCAGTAAAACACAGAAGGATATACGGAACATTAAACAATGAGTATTAGAAAAAAAATATTAAAATAAATATAAACACACAATGATATAAAAAAGCATGTGTGTGTGTAGAAATAAACGTTTGATAATTGAATTGACAAGACATTCGGTTTCGTCGTAATCCAACGTAAGAAGGCAGAAGATTGCGGGTTCGATTCCCGCTGCGGAACAAATGTTTGTATGATCTGCAAGTATTTGTCTCGGGTCTAGGTGTTTCAAATAAAGCGGCCAAGTGCGAGTCGGACTCGTCCATGAAGGGTTCCGTAGCAGCAAGATTGCGGTTTACTATTTATAATGTATTAAAAAAAACTACTAATTAGATCTCGTTCAAACCAATTTTCGGTGGAAGCTTGCAATGTACATCATATATTTTTTTAGTTTTATCATTCTCTTATTTTAGAATTTACAGGGGGGGACACACATTTTACCACTTTGAAACTATTCAGTTTAGAAAAAAATGATATTAGAATCATCAATATAATTTTTGAAGACCTATCCATGGATACCCCACAAGTATGGGTTTGATAAAAAAAAATTTGAGTTTCTGTTCTAAGTGTTTACCCCCAAAATTTATTGTTTTTTTTCTATTTTAGTGTGAAAATCTTAATGCGGTTCACAGAATACATCTACTTACCAAGTTTCAACAGTATAGTTCTTATAGTTTCATACATACGGACGGACAGACAGACAGACATGACGAATCCAAAGGGTTCCGTTTTTTGCCATTTGGCTACGGATACCTAAAAAGAGTATATAAGTAGCATATCAGTCATGTGGTACCCATAACACAACCTCTGCTAACTTTGGGCCAGATGATGCTGTGTGAAATGTCCGGCATTATTTATTTATTTTATGGTTATTTCTTTGACACCGTTTAATGAGCTGAAATGAAATGAAAGGTTGCGATGTTTAACGCACTCTATTACCATTAATCATGCAACGTCTTGCTATTAGAAGCTCAGACATCTAATGACTACCCTCACTTTACACACACACACTCACGAACACACAAACATACCCTTTACACACACTTTATACACTTGCTGCTTCATATCTCCTTTTCACAACAGGACAAGCAGACGTACCGCTCAATACCATCCATACCTTGTCAGTCTACCACCCTTGCGAACAAAGCGCTTTGCTTCCACATTTATAATGCGTACAGCCAAGGATTGGAATGCTTTGCCGTCGTCTTGTCTTTCCTGAAAACTACAATCTAGGTCTCTTCAAGTCTCGAGTAAATAGGTATCTTCTAGACCTGCGTGCCCCATCGTCGACCACATCATCGTTTAACATCAGGCGAGATCGTGATCAAACGTAGGGTTATCGATGATAATATATATATATCTATGTAGGTCTACAATACCCTATATTATGTGAGCAGGTATTTTGGAACTCGTTTGAATTTTTTCGATGGTAGGCGTTTACATTCGCGACAGCGTTGATCTATGTATATTCTGATGTTATCGCTCTTTTCATATTTTGTTTATACTCTCAAATAAATACACTTACTTTGATATGATTAGAAAGAGTGTGAGCTTACCGCTGGCAGTATGACAGGCACGACGCCGCCGGTAGGTTGCTCTCCTATCTGCGAGGGCTCAATCTTAATCTTCTTCTGCTTGGGTTGACTCGATGAGTTTTTCGACATGCGTCTCTTGCCATTCTTCAAAATTAAAACACAATTTATAGACACGCAAATAGGTTTAAATAATAACTTAATAAATATTTGTAGACAGTTTACACAAGACTATCTAGCCTAAGCATAGCTTGTACTATGGGAATCAGATGTCTGATAGAATACTTATACTTATACTTATATTTATACTTATATATATTTTAAATACAAACTTATGATACTTTATAACATTCACAATCCACAGAACAAACATTTATAATAATAATAATAATATATCTTTATTTCAGACACGAGATCCATTTTTACAAACAATAATCAATAGATACAGCACAATAAAATACAGTTATATAAAAATAAAAATTAAATTAAAATAAGAATCAAGTAAATTTAAATAATTTAGGTATATTATATACCTCAGAATGCTAGTTGCACCCAGCGTCTATAGGTGCCTGTCAGGCATAAGCGGTCAGACAGACCCGCTATAATAGTGTTCTTACACTTGCCAACCCTAGACATAAATTTACCTATTCTTAGCCTTTGGATGGCATTAAAGGAATTGACTCGCGCCTCCAGGTACATACCGGAGGCGTTGCAGTATCGATCCAGGCCCATGAGTTGCCTAAAGATATTGTTGTAGGCAACTCGAATGTCGTCATGCGATTTCTTTGTGTTCAACACAATGGATGTTCTGGGAGGGAATCGACCTACAGGGCAGGAGACAGAGCTAGTACCCACTGAGCTTTGCGGCTGGTCAGTCAATTTTATATGGTATTGACATGTGGGTCATTAATGTCTGGGTGTTTCTATGAATAATATATGTATGTATTTACAAAAAAAAAGTGTTTGAAGTAATATATCAGTCATGTGGTACCCATAACACAAGCTCTGCTTACTTTGGGGCCAGATGATGCTGTGTGAAATGTCCGGTATTATTATTATTAAAAAAATGTTAGAAGGGAAGGCAGGTGTTTCAGGAGATTTTGTGGGCTCTTTAGATAAGACAAATTAACTAATAGAATAATGAACACATAGTATGTTCTTTCTTTCAGAGGCATTGCAGGAGCACACTATTGGCTAGTCTGAACACGGAAGATGAGATCACCTTTGTTGGTCTTTTTATTTCAAAGGGCATTTTGGGACGACCTTTGTGGCGTAGTGCGCTAAGGTCCGGCTGAAGGTTCGATTCCCGCCGCGGGACAATTGTTTGTATGATCTGCAAGTATTCTGGGTGTTTCTATGTATGACACGACTGAGGTACTACTTATATACTTTTTTATACATAGAAAACTTAGACCAGAGACAAATACTTGGAGATCATACAAACATTTGTCCCGCGGCGGGAATCGAACCTGTAACCTTCTGCATCTCAGCTGGACCTAGACCCACTGCCCCACACAGGTCATCAAAAATATACACCAGGCCAGTGTGTCGTCCATTTCATAGGACTCATAGGAATGCTGCTGCTACCTATGCACTTGAACATGCGCTTAACATGACATGTGCTCAACATGACATGTGCTTAACATGACATGTGCTCAACATGACATGTGCTCAACATGACATGTGCTCAACATGACATGTGCTCAACATGACAAGTGCTCAACATGACATGTGCTCAACATGACATGTGTTCAACATGACAGGGGCATACCTTGACGCCCTCGGATTCCTCATCCTTCAGCATGTCCCGCCGCACGCACGAACACACGCGAGCTCCCACCATCTCCCGTCCGTAAACCCTGCCCCTGGGGAAACAATACATCTTATTATATATACTTGTGTACAACATTCTCAAGTAGCTGATATCTCACGCAGATGACGTTAGTATCTCACCCAAAACAGGTGATTCCGGAATCACAAGGTCTATAACATTTAACATATATTATAACAAGGTCCCAAGCGACGTGTTAGATTTGCTCGATTGGCAAATTTAAAAACGTAATTAAACAGAAAAATATCTGATTATTTAGATGACAAAAAAGCTTGGGATGAATCTGCTCCAACTTGACTCGGCATCCGTAACAAAATTGTCAAGAATCATACAAAAAAGTGTTAAGACCAGATAAGTTTATTGCCGGATTCTTCTTGAACTGGGGTTAGGAGGAACCGGCACCTAGATTCACTAGCATGTAAGAAGACGATTCAAATTGGTCCTTGTAATTTTATTGAATAAAAAAAAAACCTAAGAGTAGCGACAGCATAGCTCTGCCTTCTGCACTAGGTTGAGGGTTCGATTGCCTCCCAGAACAAAGATGTTTGTTCCGTTCTGTGATATAACGTATCATAAGTATGTATTTAATATATATGTATTCTATCAGTCATCTGGTCACCATATTACAAGCTATGCTTAGTTTAAGGCTAAATGGGGTTGTGTGCATTGTCCAGCAATATTTATTATTTTATTTTTATAAGTCGCAAGCTCTCAAACTGAAGACTTATTACTGAAGCCAGCTGTTGCTTATTTCTCGCAAAAATTACGCAGATACAAGCAGCAAAGATCAACGAACAAAAACGTGTGTATGATTAACAGAAGTGAAAGCGCAATCAAGCCTATTGCTACTTGTGGTGAGTTACGTAATGGGGAATTTAGCGGAACATTATGGGATGGGACTTTGCTTGAGATGTTCATCTCACTTTCTGGACATCGGGTCTGAAGTTCAACACTTTTATAGTGTTCATGTTAAATGTAATTTGAAATATTTACATGTATTATGTCAAGGGATATATCAAATTAATTGCATACAGCTGTAACATATAATAGGTCCTCCTAACCTAACAAATTTAGAAAACTCAACCGCTTAAAGTGCCTTCCGAAACATCGTCTTGTTATTTCGTTAATGTGTTCTCAATAACCAAGTTAACTGTGGTACGAGCGATGAATCTGTACGAGCCGGGTATTGATAAATTACTGAAACCGCTCAATTTTACCAATATAACTTTAATTGACGACCTCTGAGGCGCAGTGGGCTTAGGTTCGGCTGAGACGCAAAAGGTTGCGGGTTCGATTCCCGCCGTGGGACAAATGTTTGTATGATTTGCAAGTATTTGTCTCTTTGTATCAGTCATACCACATCAGTCATGTGGTACCCATAACACAAGCTCTGCTTACTTTGGGGCCAGATGATGCTGTGTGAATTGTCCGGTATTATTATAAAAAAAAAAAAAAACAAAGTTACCACACACAGAACTTAATCCACTGATTCTACTATTAAACTTTCCAATAGACAATAAAAGTCACAACACTACAAAACAACTGATAACACTTCAAAACTATCGCACTTGTATCACTTGTTAAGCCTAGAATAGACTGACTGGATCCGTAAATTACCGCCGTATTTATATGAGAGCCGAGTGCGTCGCGTACAACCTCGACGCTACTCGAATGTTCAAGAATGAACCGGAACGTGCTAATATGTTAGCTTGTAATAAAGACATATAGCTATCTCGTTCACTCATATGCATTCGATACGCGTACTTTATAGTGCATCAACTCGATACTAGATGGCATTGTGCTGAATAATGCGTCCGACGGTCAACAGATGGAGCTATGTAGCGGGCGCAACAGGACCAAAGAGTATTTAGACAATTTCCGTTAAAATAATATATCCGACCTCGCCGATACTCACTCAGAATCCTCCAAGGTGAAAATAATAGCGATAACGCGTCGATTGATGCCCGAGGAACAAGAACTCTTGCAGATAAACTTGTAGGCGTGCGCCACGGGCTCCGCACTGGGCTTGCAGAGCGCCACCACGGTGGAGAGCCACGAGTCCGGCGCGTCTGCACTGCCGTGGTACTGCACGCCCGCCGTGCCCATCGGACGAGACGAGTGCAGCACGTTAAGAGCTATAGAATCCTCTACATCTGGAACAACCAATGTTATTACAACTTCTGAGACTTTCCGACTGGTCCGTGAGCTCGGTTGCGCTGTAAGTTTGAGATGATTTTCCATTTGTGTGTTGAACATGCGTAGATCACATAGTTCTGTGTCTGAATGTTATATATTTTAAGTATATATTTATTAGTATTTGGAAAACCAACAACTATATTGAATTTTTATACAATACTAGGTGTCCCGTTCGCGACTTAATCCGCGCGATTTAAAAAGAAAAGAGATATCTAATTATACCGACTGCAGCGCCATCTGCCGGGCTGATTTGTGAATCTAAACCATCCAGGGTAGTGGTGGTTAATATATCATATAGCAACAAAAAGCACCGTGCATCGTAGAAAGCAAATAAGCAAATAGTGGCGCTCATTTGTTGCTATTTGCTTATGTTATGCTTTTGCTTATCTAATAGCAATAGCATAACTAACACTCTCTCTCTCTCTATCATCTGTCCGTCACAACTCGCAAAGCAAAAGCAAACGCAAAGCATCATTCATTTATCACATCATTCATAAAAGCAAAAAGCAAAAAGCAAATAGCACGGTCACAGGTCAGTCTCAGACTCTCAGTCGTCGCATGCTAACGATTGTGATCGGTCGCGCGCGTTATCGCACCGAATTCGCGATCTCGGGCAGCTCACGTAATAAATAAGTCAATAAATCAATCAATACTGTGTGTCCAATCACTGTTTACACTGAAAAACCACAAAGCGAAATAGGTAGGTAGGTATACCTATCTATTACGTGAGCCGCCCGAGATTGTGAATTCACCAGCAGTGCGTAAAACACACACAGTACAAGATCACTATCTCTCAAGACTCAATCAATTGTCTTTGTTTATACAATTATAGTCAACTGACTATTGAGATAGGTATACCTACCTATTTCGCTTTGTGGTTTTTCAGTGTAAACAGTGATTGGACACTATTGACTATAATTTTATAAATAAGGACGATTGATTGAATTGAGAGTTAGTGAGACTTGAGAGTAGCTTATTGAGAGTATGTACTTCTCAGAATTGCTTTAAGTGATATCTTCTCCTACTTTAAAGTTGAGCTCTTGTCGGTGAATTATGCAATGTTTATCTGTTCATCTCCAGTACAGCCTCCTTGATCTCCTTATACGACACGACAGTTATCTTCTCCTTAATTTGGCGCATGTAGTTAATTCGCGGCCTTTCTCTTCCTCTTTTATGATGGTGTTTATGAAAATAGGTTTGTTGTTTTCTGTGTGTTTAATGGATTAAAATGTCTAAAGAAATAGTGATTTACCGATATAATAACTCATAAACCTCTTAATCCTTAATCAATTATAGACAGTCCTAAGCCTGGAAAATATGAAGGAAAGTTCATTGTTTTTTTTAATTCGTCCTTTTAACGTTATAAATTCATAACCGCTATGTAATATTTCAATGCTGTTTTGCCGTAAAAAAAAAAAAAACACCTAAAATAACATGCTTACAGAAGAAAGCAAATAGCATTAAGCATGTTATTGCTTTTTAGCAACTTTGAACACTACTAATCCAGGGCGCCACTCAAACGCATACAAAAAAGTTCATTCAAATCGGTCCAGCCGTTTAGGAGGAGTTCAGTGACATACACACGTACAGTAGAATTATATAAAACACACAGAGAGCCAATTTCAGGTTTTCATTGATGGAAACATGGTAGTCTAAGGTGTGAAAACTATTTTACCGCACCTTCATTAATTAATTCTGAGTAATGCAAAGCTGTGCCTTGCTAATAATATTCTTTACTACATATATATATATATATATATATATATAAATAAATAAATAGTGGTGGTTAGTGTGGGTACCTGGAAAGGCCAGCGCTATTACACAGAATCCCAGGCAAGGTGACGTCAGTGGAGAGGAAACTTTACCCACCTCAGCTTGCTGGAGTGGATCCATGAACGAAAGTTTTCAATTACAATTAATTGCTCTGTAACTTTACTGACACCACCTAAATCATCTTCAACAGATGAACGAAGGCCAATGATGATGATATATAAATATTTTATCAGTCATCTGGATACACTTGGATTGGATTTCTGGATTTTAGTACAAGCTATGCTTAGTTTGGGATTAGAAAATGTTGTGCATTGTTTACCAATATTTATGTATTTGTGTAATTAATATATTAGATATAAACTTTGCTAAATAATGCAGAGATGTACTATGTATTTAGATAAACTACCCACGTATTATTATCGGACCGCGGATCCTCTAGTTTAGATGAATCAAAACAGGGTCGGTGCCTTCATCGAGAAAATAATAGGTGAGTTAAACGCATGTTTATCAATGTATCATATACATTTTGATAAACGCGAACAAGCGAACCGCGGATCAAACACAGCCCGATGAAGATTCTGTAGATGATCGAAACCGTGTTGGTAACATTATCGACAAAATACGCGAGTAAAAACCAGAGTTTCAGAAATTGTTTGCTAAAAACAAGTTCAAATACAGACCTGACAAAGCAGCTTAGGGTGAAATTCCATCAGCCAATGGAAATTGTCAGGTATCGCATTTACTCATTTTCTCGCGAACACATAAATATCCCGCAATATGCTGAGAACAGCTGATATTCATTAAACGATTTTGTAGTTCCTTTGCATGCATAAAATCACTGCACTGACTGAAGGCAGCTCTCGAAATTATCTCGCGAACATCTCTTTGTCCCCGCCATCAATGTGCCAGAAATGGCTGATATAGTAGGGGAGCCCAGGAGGCTAAATAGGGATTGACTCAAGCCTCGTGGGGACCTATTGGATTGTACAGGGCTAAGATACTAAAAAGAAAAAAGTTTATGTGATGTATACCTTTTCATGGTGGGGGGAGCGTGTACAGGTTTTTAAAAATGCAATAAAAAACAATCACAAAGAAATACTCGAGCGCTTCAGATATTGCATAGTGCATGCGCCCCACGTGTTTCTGGTAATGGAAAAATATTAATCTGCCGGTTAATAGGAGATAATAGGAAAAAGAAGTGCAAGGTGGGCAACCTCCTTATGTTATTCTGCCGCGCTCGAGTAAATCCCAAAATCCCCGCTTGGGCTCCCATAGTAATATTATCATTGAACGAATGTGTAATGCCGTAGCATGTATACAACGAGGCACTGACCGACGTTGGAGCCCTGGCGCAGATGTTGCAGGCAGCACTCGGGCCGCTTCTGCGCCTGCGCCTCGTCCGCGAACACGACGCACGCGCGCGCCCACATGTTGCTGCCGATAGCCGAGGCCTCCCAGTTGAATCTCACGGAGAAATTGCACTCCATATCGACGTAAATGCGGTTCAGACGGTGCGAATACTATAAACAAAACATATCAATCATCTTATGAGTCCGCGAACCAAAAATATTCCGATACAAGCGCAGTTTATTTATTTAGTTTAGTTTTATTAACCTAGAGCTCAAATAACTTTATTTTCAATATATACATTCAATTAGAGATGCCGTGAATAGGTACTCTTTATTCGGTATTCTGCTTTCCTCGACATTTTTTGTTATTCGTCGAATACTGAATAATAGGCCGTATTATTCGTCATTCGGCGAATAGTTGTCAAAATTGAATTTTTAAGAAAAAACTAAGTATAGTCTTAAAAATTCATAAAAAACAAAACAAGTGACATATGATATGACATGTGGTTTGTTAAGTATGTAATACCAGGGTAATCCGGTCATACTAGCATCAGTGAACAAATGCAGCAATATTAAACAAACAAACAAACAACTCATTACTCACTTACCAGATAACTTTTTTTGTGGGTATCATTACTGTTAATTTCTATAGTAAAATTAATATGTGGTGCATCAATGATACTTCTGTCTGGAGGCCCATAGTGATGCAAGTCTGCTGGGATAGGGGCGACTGCCTGAAAAATAATAATTTGGTTTAACTATAGGTAAAGTAAATCCTGTCACCTCAGTTAGCAGTAATAGTGTTTTTCTTTCAACTACATAGTAATGTTATCATTAATCACAACAAAACCGATCACAAAGGACGTATTTTTTTTTGGCTTAGAACCAAAACAGTGCAGAAATGTTATATAAAATCTCATTGTGCAACAATGAGATTTTATGGCTGAATAAATCCGACTCTGTGAAAAAAAAAACAAATGGCGCGATTTTTGCACTATTGTAAAACTTTGATTCTTCATAATTTTAGTTTGAGTAGGTATTTTTTATCACAGTAGGTAGATTGGTAGTTGAAAAAAAAGTAAATTTTGCACCTTGCTAAAGAGAGTAATTAATGCACTCGTGTAACATAACACTCGTGCATCAATAACTCACTTTGCGCTAGGTGCAACAATCTACTATTGCGCTGTAGGTTGAGAGTTTGATTCTCTCCCAGGATAAACATTTATATGATGCTGATGGTTGAACATAAGTATCACGTTTGTTTATTTTATAGTGTGGCCTGTCGGCTTAGTTGGTAGTAGCACTGCCTTCTGTAGGCACAGATGTTTTCCCTCCCAGGACAAATATTTGTGTGATGAAGATAAGTGTTTGTTCTGTGTCTAGTTTTTATGAATTATCATAAGTATGTATTTCAACATAGTATTTTATTGGTCAGGTCATCATAATACAAGCTATGGTGACATCGGGGGCTAGATGGTCTTGTGTGCATTGTTTGCCAATATTTATTTAGTTTATTTATTTATCTAATAATATTTATTTATTTATTGTTAGCAATAAATGGTTTGAAATTTATGTTGAAGGATCATTTATATTGGAATTTAAAGAGCACTTTTATTTATTCAAACATTTCCCTTTCAGTGAAAGATATGGAAAATATAAAAAGAAAGAAAGAAAATAAGAAAATGTTTTTATTTGACCCAGCATCTAGGTTACTTAAATAGTATTAAAAAACAATATATTTATAATAATAAAAATAATAAAAACTAAGTACCTAGATTGTTGTGTGTGGCAAATAGGTCCCAGTCTCCGCATGATGCTGTACCGAACCAATGGAGGATCGGGGCAGCGCTGATTTTCAGACGGAGCCTTAAGTGATGAGTGACGTAACGAATACCGATCAAAACACATAATACTTAATACATAATACATATTGATAATGTAGTAAGTACATGGATACATAATGAAGGTGCAATATATACAGTATATAAAAAGTTAACTTGTGTACTAAATAAATCATAATTTAAGGATGTAGAATAAAAATGAATTTTAATTAAGTACATATATACAAATATAGGAATGAATGAGAAACTGCTGAGAGTGGATTTATTTTGCTTGGCGGATTTTTGCGGACACAAAAAAATATACAAACAATCTGATCTTTTTATAAATAAAATAAATAAATAATGCCACATTTCACAAAGCATTATCTAGCCCCAAAGTAAGCAGAGCTTGTGTAACAGGTACCACATGACTGACATTTTACTTAGAAACTTTTCTTTTGTTAATACATACATTATTATAAATAGAGAGAAAACACCCAAACCCGAGACTAACAGTAGCAGACCATACAATTTTTTCTACCGTGGCAGGAATCGAACCCGTAACCTTCTGCGTCTCAGGCGGGATTTAGCCCACTGCACCACAGAGATTGTCTTAAGGTGTTGATGTTTTCCACACATAATACAATCCCTTAGTGCCTACATGAACTTAAAAAAGTGTCATTGAGCCAGTCTATACCAAAGCAGCAAGGACAGAAGATAAGATGGGTAAAATTACGTCAAACGAAATCGGATAACATCCTGGTGATGGACAAATATTTAGTACTATTCCGCAAATCTATTCCCAAAGAATTAGGCACTATGCAGACGCATGCACCTCCCTGCATCTTGGATTAGTACTAAATATTTAATAAATAAAATAAATAATCCCGGACATGTCACACAGCATCATCTAGCCCCAAAGTAAGCAGAGCTTGTGTTATAGGTACCACATGACTGATATACCACTTACACATATACAGGGTGTCCCAGAAAATAGTGTCAAGCGAAAGTCCAGAGAAAGAACACCCCTTGGGGTACCCGAATCACCCCCATGTATGTTCCGCGATTTTTATAGTTTTCGAGTTATGAATTTTATTCCGAATTTTTGAAAATTTTCGACATGAACAACTTAAAAAATTCTTTAAAAATAAGTAGAAAACTTTCTTGAGATTTTTTTTTTGCTACTGAATTTTTATGAGTTGTTTTTTTATGCATAAAATAATCAGCTACGTGACTTTGATGAAAACTATGAAAATGTTGGTGTAAAGTCAGAAAATTACATTTGGTGAATTATGACTTAAATTTTCAACTTTAAATTAAAAATCTTAACAAGTGATTTCGTGGTTCTGAAATAAGCCTTAAGAATTCTCCAGACTCTCAGCTTTCATAATCATAAAAAAAAAGTAGTACTTAATGGCTACTTTGGCTAAAACCGGCCTTCATAGACGGCGAGGTGGAAAATTCTTAAAATTAGCTACCTGATTAGAAAAAAGATTTTGGCCATTTTAAACACCCCCAAGGGGTGTTCTATCTCTGGACTTTCGCTTGACACTTTTTTCTGGGACACCCTGTATTTTTTTTGTAACTACATACATATTATACATAGAAACACCCAGATCCGAGACAAATACTTGCAGATAATACAAACATTTATCTCGCGGCGAGAATCGAACCCAAAACCTTCTGCGTCTCAGCTGGACCTTAGCCCACTGCGCTACAGAGGTCGTCAATGTTTTGTAATGGATTTCCGCAAAGTCACGCCTGAATCAATTATCTATCCAGGTGATGTGAAGATTTGCATGGTAGCATGGGCCATGTATAAGTAAATAAATGATGAATAGTTTAAATTTGTAAAGGTGCTTCACTTACATCTGAGAATATTGGTGCGGGTGATTGCATACTCATGTTATTGTCTTGGGTCACAAGTAGTTCATCTGACAGCTTTAATTCATTCAAGATATCACTAGAATAGCTGAAAAGAAAATATTTATATTCAATTTTAATAAAAAGGATCTCAATTCAGTTAATTTTTTAATTTTTGTTAATTAAAAATTCAAATCCAAAAATTTTTTCAATTCAATCATTTTGAAACGTTTTACATACTAGGTTAATTTAGGTGCCAATTCCTCCTAACCCAAGTCAGAGAAGTGGCAAGAAACTAGTTCTTTTACCTCAGAAATCCATCATTTATGAACCAATTTTCAACTTTTTTGTTTGGGAGGGTAGACTTCCTGTTTGATCACATTTAAATTTAAGGAAAAAATACTACTTCTAAAAGTGAAAAAATACGGGAAAAAATGTTGTATTGAACTTTTAATAATGTATAAAAAAATATATATATATAAATAAATACATTATTATGTTCCAATAATATAATAATATATAATATCCCGTGTTCAGCTATATTGATTTCTATCCATCCTAAGGTTGTCTGGCAGAGATCGCTATCTAGCGATAAGACCGCCCATTGTACTACCGTGTAGCTAAACACTGTTCTTATAATAGTCTAATGTATTTTGTGGTGTGCAATAAAGTATTTTCTATCTTCTATCTATCTATCTACATTTGAGAAAAAACATCCCTAAGAACAATGAAAAAGAAAAAGATTTTTTTTACAACATTTTCAGTTTTAAAAATGTAATTCAGTTAATTAAAATGTTAACAAGATTTCTCATAGCGATTGTATTTTTTCAGATTATCCCTACTAATTTGATAAATGCGAAAGTAACTCTGTCTGTCTGTCACGTTTTCAGGCCTAAACCGCTGATCCGATTTTGATGAATTTTGGTATAGAGATAGATGGTACCTTGGAGAAGGACATAGGCTGCTTTTTATATAGGTACTACGCGTGCGAAGCCGCGGGCAGCAGCTAGTGGGTTTATAAAGGCAGACTACTTACTCTGCATTTTGCAAGCTGTGCCACTCGCCACTGTCAAAGATACTGATTTGGTCCACCATAGTTTTTCTGAAAAGAAAAAAATATATATTACGCATAGGTCTTCAAGTAGAAAAGTGTATTTAGGTGAAAGTTTTTTTTTTCAAGCTAAACATGAAGAAGTATGGTAGATTTAGATATATTTATTAAGCCTCTCAATGTGTAGAATGTCTATAATGTGTATAATAAAACTTCAATGTGGTGCTACCATACTAAAATTGGACCACAAAATAGTTGTCAGCTGTCATCTTTACAAATGTTCAATTTTTTACCGACTTTATTAAAAAGGAGGAGGTTCTCAATTCATCAGAATGTATGTTCACCGATTACTCGAAAACGGCTAGACCGATTATGAAAATTCTTTTTTTGTTTTTTTCTACTTCACAGGTGGTCCCATATAAATTTTATCAAAATCGGTCGAGCTAAAAAATCTACGAAAATAGAAAAATTGTATACATCAATGATGTTTTTATGTACTTCGATACCTTGCTGTCTCATTAGAGCGGTGCGTTTATTTGGCCTACCCATATTATATATATACAAAATACGTCTACTTTCCACTAAAAATGTATAATAGGCTCAAATTTCATTCAATGAAGTTGGTTTCTTTTTAGTTTTTAAAACGTAATTATATGTTATAGTTACTGCATCTGTCATAGTTGCACCACTGTAGACAAATCTGAATGAAATTTCCTGTTATAAACTAGGTATTTACACTATTCTAAATCTCCACTGAGTTCTTACTCATTCTTATTTTAAACTAGCTTTGTGTAAATGTCAGCAAGAACATTTGCAAATCAGAGAATTAACCACTCATGTACTCATTTATATGGTAGAATGGGTAGCATTAGATATATCTTATCTTATGTTAGTGTTTGAACTCACTTAGCAGGAGCCTTATGATTTCTAAGGGCAGTTTATACATATCTGTATGTCTTGACAAGTCTGCTTCTTGGTATAATGCAACTTTTCTTTATTACAGTATTGTAATTGGGCATATGAATGTTCTTAGTTATTTCATGTTTTCATATATGTAGTTCAGTAAAATAATTAATAATTAGTTGTTCCTAAAAGTAAAAGGCAAAATCAGTTTAGTGAGACGCAACAAAGTTCTTTTAAATAAGGATTTATTAACACACAACTGACAGCTTCACACTAGTCACAAAGTCAAGTGAAAAGATATTTTATTCAATACAATCACAAGGATCACTTTGAAATGTCTTACATACTAGGTGAATTTAGGTGCCAAAGCCCGAGAAGAACCGGCAAGAAAGTTGTCCTGGCCCTCGCTCATTTTTGCATGATCCATCTTATAACTACATTAACTACGAAAAACTAATACAGGAGAGTTTATGCATTTCAAAAGTATTGGTTAACTGTCTGAGGGCAGAGCAACATGAGGCCATGCATTCTTATCAATAATATAGTAATTTATATTATAATATGCTTTCTTTCAAAGACTACCCATTATGCTTTAAAATTCCCAAAAGGCAGCTTATTATAGAAGTGCACTAGGTATGTTCCCCATAGACTTATTTACTTTTTCTAGTCAAAGCCTAGGGATCTAAAATTTGTTTCTATTTATAGTATTGATTCTCTAAAGATCACTATTTTGCTGACAGTTGTCAGTAGTCAGCCTGAGCTGTCTATAAAAGATGCTGGCAACAATCCATACTAATATTATAAATTTTAAATAAGCCCTTGTTTCTCACACCTTTTTACAGCTAAACAAATGGATTTTAATGAAATTTGGAAAATGGGTAATTCTACGATAAGAGGTAACTTGTGCGGCAATCAGTTTAAAATAAAAATTTAATTCTATTTATTGTTATATTTTGCAATGAAACACATCACCTAAATGTACTTTATTAAATAACGTCACGATTAAATGATTAATTAAAGTATATCTTTCTGAAATTCCTTATAAAGTCTAAAAAAGTCTCTAACCTGGCCTGTCCCCCTGTCGGTTTCAGCTTAATTTCCAAACGATACATACCTTATTTGTATCAGTTATTAAACTAAAGTAAGTTAAACACAAATTTCAATAAATATATTGTAACGACGTATTTGCGTCTTACATGGAAATTGAGAAATTAACATTAAAATCGGTTTATTTACATTGTGACTTTTCTGCCAAAGTTAATGAAGTCAACATTACAATGTATACTTAATTATTACATTCCTGGAGATCGGTGTAATTCACGAACATCTCAGTTTTTTTGGAGCCGACATATTGGGGAGTTAGTCCCCTACGGCTATGGAGTTTTCATGCGGAGGTTATTTCGGTGCATAGGGCTATTCCGCCCAGCGTAGGCTTATTTATGCCACGCCACCAATTATTTGCACAAAGAAACGTAAGGCGTTATCTTTTAGATTAAAATTCTATAAAATTTAATTGGAACACGATGTCTCTTCCCACATCGAATTAACTTGGGACTTGGGGAGCCGAGAAGACCGGAGGGCTACGCGGAATGATAGGACGGAGCCCTAACCAGCTACAGATTGGTACCCAGTCCTAGTTTTAATTATGATTGGACCATTAAGGTATTTAATTTAACATTTATTCCTCAACCAAGATAAATAATATAGATAACGTAGGTAGCATAATTAGGTAATCTCTGAACGGTATTGTAAGCCCTTCAGGATGTATTAGGAAATCCATGCCCTAAGCAGGAGTTTCCACCCTCTAAATTAACCATAAATTTTAAGTTCTAAATATAACATATAAACCTACAAACAAACTTCAAGCATTCTAAATTAAAGTACCATCTATAACCCATTCAGACTTTTTACTTCCTTCCCACCCTAAGATTAGAATTCCTAGTGCTACGGCTGTATATCCGAGGTGAGTTTAGATTAATTAGTTGGGATACCTCCTGTCTGGCGCCCGAGAATTTTTCATTAAATTTAACTTTTTATATTCGACAGAGGACCCTATTTAAAATATTTCTTTTATTACAATTGTCGCCTTCAAACACACTATTTTAATTTTATTTGTTACAATTTGCGTCCTGAATAGGGACACATAAATTTTTATTTTACAATTGGCGCTAGAAAGAGCACTAATGAAATTTTTATTTTACAATATTTAAGTATTTTTAAGGAAACTAGAACAATATTCATTTATTTGCCATATTTTTTAAACTTTACTTATGTCCCACTGCTTTTGGGTATCCTAGCCAGCCTGGCCAGGATACCCAAAAGCAGTGGCACCCACCCTGGCAAATTTCATTCCGCTACTACAAACACAAATATAAAACGGCCATATTTCAAAAAGTGCTCAAAGTCATCTATCTACATGAAGTTACCAATGCAAAACACGTGAGCCGTTAAGAGCATCACCATTTGTTAGTTATTGCGACGCATTGGTTCAAAATGGTGGTTTCGCAAGGTCATTGTGTCTCTCCACTGGTAAGTCATAAAAGTTATATTATTCATTTAATTTATTTGCATTTACTGGTCTAATATAATAATAATGCAATAGTTAAAGTGTGATACATAATGTAACAAAACATTTCTTATGTCAATTAAAACAATAAAATTTATCATGAAAACGTCTCTTCCCTGCCATATGTCCCCTGGCAAGGTACAGGTATCTGGTACCTACCTGGTACAGGTAATATGAAAATTATCCTAGTTATCGCTTGTAAAGTCTGATTATTTGAATTATTTAAATAAATTATTCATCTTTTAGGCGCTTGTCTACATAATTATTTATTTATTGATGATAGACGAGCAGCTATAGCTGATATGTCTATATCACACAGTGTTGAATTAGTCTTTAATTATTGATTAATCTTTTTGAGCACTGATTTGTTAGTTCGTTGCCAGTTGTCGAGCTTGTTTTGAAACGCATTGACTGAGGTAGCAGTCACAACGTCATCTGGTAGTGCATTCCAATTGTGGACCACTCTAATTAGTATTAATAAAAGAATATTTTATTATTTGTTGATGATACAATGCCATGTTAAATTTGTATATTATTGTATAATGACACTAAAGACACTTTTGTTTAAAATTTCAGAGAAGGCTGAAATAATATAGTCTGTTATGTGTAATATGATTGGTAAAAATGATAGTCTGATTCTATGTTAAGTACAATGTGTAAATAAAGTTTATTTTACTAATTTTGTAACTTTTATTGCCACAAATTCTCTACCCTGGCCAAGTAAGTATCTACCCTGATCTACCCTGGCCTTGTGAAAAGTAATAAAATATGTATAAAATGACTTGCCCTTACGTGAAAAGATACATATATAGGACAGAAATCGTAATATATGTTTTTTAATGAAAAAACAGCAACTTTTCTCCGTGGCCGTATTCTCTATGGACTTGAAACCTCTTATCATAGAATTACCCAAATACATTGTATATTGAGGCAGGACATGGGTTACTTTTTTTGTAGGTACCATGCATGCAAAGTCACTGTCAGCAGCTAGTAAATAATTAACCCATACATTAACCTTTTTGCTTATGTGTATATTGCATCATTGCACTAACATTTATGTTCATGCTTGGAATACTTGTGCTATAGTACTTTTTGCTAGGTTGCTAGGCTAGCTAGCTAGGTTGCTAGGCTTTTTGCTAGGCAGGTAGGTACTAGGATATTTAGATGGAGATGGTTAGATGGATAAAGATGTATAGAGAATAGCAAACGCGAGCGGGAGCAGACTGCGAATCAAACTCACCCTGATGAAGATTCTTTAGACATATCAAAACAGTGTCAGTATCTTCATCGCCACCATAATAAGTGTTTAAAACCTATAGTCTAAAAAGCCGCGGGCAGAGCTAGTAAATAAAATTATGCAAAAGTATAGAAGTAAGATGTCTATCTTGTTATGGATGGTTGTTAGCCCTCGAATGATTGTATATTCCAGGCATTTAACAGGTATTTTCTGATTGCTGATTTAATTGTAAATGTCACGAAAGTTTTTGCAATGAAACTTACATTTTTACCGGGAGCTATCTAAGAAAAGGTACTTAATAAACACGCGTCTTCAGCTGAATAATCTGATCAGCTGCAACTGTGACTGACTGGCTGGCAGGAATAAATAAATCACAATTCACACTAGAACACAAAAGCGTGCGGCAAAGCAAGCTCAAGACTTCAACAAGATGTTTTTTCAAACATTACGCTAACTAAACTAAAGTTTAGTAAATTCACAATTGGCTATTGTTATTTGAAAGAAACGAATGAAAAAAAAATAAAAAATGGCGGACATTCGTGCTGTCAGATGCTGCTGCTCGTTGCGGTCTAAACTAAACGCAATGGTCTTTCGTTCGGGCATCTGTGGACTAACTATTCCCATTCCCAATAATACACCGGGTTTAGTCCAGAATGGTTTAAAATAAAAGTCTGATACGAATTTTACTCTCGGGGTGCAGAATTTTGATTGAGCCGTATACATTTTTTTAAGAAAGGTGATAAACATGGTGATTTTATGACAGTACTTGTTATATCGTAATGCAAATAAAAGTTGGATATCGAACTAAGTTTTAGTATCCTGACCTGGGAATAAAGTAAGGCTTGCTCGGACTCCTAAACTAAAGCTGAGAGCTTTTCAATTTTCCAACACGTACTGATAGACTGTGTTGCCGTGGCCTGAAACATGATTATTTATGAATAGTATAAAATCGAAAATGTATTAATAATTTGTAGCACAAAGTAATCACAATTAATATTATCTATATAGATTTCTAAAAGATTAGTTTTGTTTTAAAAAAAAAAATTAAAAGTGTTGCCGCTAAAAAATACGAGTGAAGAAAAAGAAGGAAAGAATTAGAAAAAAATACAAGCAAGAAAGAAAGAAAGAAACTTCACTTGTTTTTCTCTAATTTTTCTGTCATTACCGATAATTTGATGCATATTTTGTGTGCAACAGATATTTTGACTCAAAACCGTGCTCTATTATGTACCAATTCATCGCGGGTAACGCTCTAAGTGCGTCTTTTCACTAAAATCAATATCAATCATTGACCAACAAAGGTACGCTTGTGTTTGCTTTTGCTGTGCATTATAACCTGTGTTTTGTGCGAGCGTCCGGTTGGCGTCCGTCATAGCACAAGAGAATGTGTAATAAATGTTACTTCGCATATAAACCTATGTATGAATGTGTTACGATGTGTTGTAGAATAAAAGTGATTTCTGTTTCTAGTCAAGATGAACTATGAGGCCGAAAGAGCGATGAATCAGAAGAGACTCCGTATGGAGGGTGAGCCTGGACATGGAGTGGTCCAAGGGAATGGTTTGCCACTCAATTATATCGGTGAGTGCTTGTGGAGGTGGAGGAAAAGCTGGTTGGAAAACGCGGGAAATGCACCAAAACTCCGTCGGAAATATACTTATAAACAATACAATCAAAACAATTCAGAGAGTTTTAATTTTGGTTTAATTAAAATTAATTTAGAGTGCTTACTTAAGCTATATGCTATATAGATATTCATATAGAAATAATAAAACTTAATATATAATTAAAACTAAATAAACAACTGAACTGAAATAAAATATTTTGCATGTATAAAATAAAATTAATATAACTTGTCCTAAGTCATAGGAATAAGTGCAGGTTATAAACACTTAAAAATTTCCAAACAAATTTCAGATAATGGTCATCAAATTCCTTACCAGCCATATGCTGGGGCCTACAATACCCATTACCCGCCACCTGATGCGTTTGCTGCATATGGTCCACCACCAGGCGGGAGCTATGCACCCCAGAACCTGTCGTATGCCCCTCCTGCCCATCAAAACTACCAGCATCAGCCATTCCAGCAGCATCCACAGCTGCATATGCAGTCACACATGGGTGAGACTACATGAAAATGTCTTTCATTTATTAAGCATTGAAATATTGAGCAGTTAAGGTTAAATTCAGTTGCTTTGAAATTATTTTTGGTTCTGTTTTTATCTATAATCAGTTGGCAGACTGTAAGCAGGATTAGTGTAGGTAGCATGTAGAAGTTTTGCTCCGATGAGCATGTATGAGCATTCTTTGTATCATGCTCCATCTAGTCCGGTAATGTGTTGTCTGCGTAGCATCTTTAGGTATTCAATGTATTATTTGGAAGATGAAAATAGTAATGATTATAAAGATTTATACATTTAACAATAAGAGAAAATAGGTGCTGGTTTAGCCATATGTGTACAATATTAACAGTACACGATTTTGTGTTTTGTATCCTCACATTCACATGCAGAATTATGTTATCCTCACTATTATGTTTTTTCCATTTAAGACAAGTTTTCAATTTAAGTTTCTATGTATAATATGTATGTATTTAAAAAAAAAGTATTTAAGTAGTGTATCAGTCATGTGGTACCCATAACACAAGCTCTGCTTACTTTGGGGCCAGATGATGCTGTGTGAAATGTCCGGCATTAGAATTATTATTATTATATATTGTCAATTCTCATGTTGATAAACCATACTTCTTTAAATATGTTTCCGCTTTTAATAATGCTAGGGAAATATCCATTTCATCAGTGGACTCTGTATCTAAGTTAGTCTCTGCAAAAGCAACATATCCAAATAGGTTAAAGGAGACTCATCCCCTGTACAATGCGAGTGCCCCTGCTCAAAACATACCGCTCTTACTTTTATCTTGTTGTGGCTTGTTCAAATGAGAAACTAATATAGTATTACTGGTACCAGATACCGTATCAAATTTTACCAAGATTCTTTTAACCGTTTGAAGGAGACAGGCAGATTCACTTTCGAATTTATCATAGTACAGCAGGACCTCTTTAATCCAAACTCCAAAAATTTACCTCCTATTCGGATTCGTGGGGCGTTTGGATTATAGTAGGTACAAAGAGTTTATTGGGTATTTTTAATGAAATAAAACTAATAGTATTGTAAATATTTTCAAAAATTTTCAAAATAATCTTGTCAAAAAAAAAAAAAAAAAGCTTAGTCTCGCAATTTACGTAAGAGCATATTTTACTGGCAAAGGAATGTTCACTTGTTAAGCCCATTCAAGACAGGCAGAAACCGCGCTTGAGTGGGAAACAATTGCTACTGGTTCATGTGCGACATTTCTTAACATTCCTGTGTTACTTGCCTTAATATTTCATCGTCAGTAAGAGGATCAGTTTTATTTGGGTCATCACTGCTTAGTAAGAAGTCATTAATTTCAGCCTCCGATCCGAAAAGCCTCTATTAACGAAAGAAGCTAAAGGAATCTCCTCTTCAAGTTCAAAGTCATCGTCTGTATGTTCTTAAAAAAGGGTGGGGCGTTGGGATTACAGAAGTGTTCAGATTAAAGAGGTCCTGCTGGTAGTATAAATGTATGGGCTCATTGATACAATGAATGAATAAAGCAGTACAAGACAACACGCCTCATTCAAAAATGATCAGCATTGTTGAAGGGCAATGTAGAAAATTGAAAAAGCTCATTACTTTCTTCCAGTGCAAGGCTACGGTGACGTGGGCGTGCACAAGGGAGCGTGGCCTCCGCAGCCACACCTCTTGCCGCCACTCGACGCACAGAAACCACTTGACATCAAGCAACTCAAGCCAGAGATCAAGCTAGAGCCGACTGATGCTCAGAAACGACCCCATCCTGAAGAGATGATGGTAACCTTGAAACTTAAATCTGGATGTGGTATTAATCTCCAATTTTGAGTGGCCTGCAGCTCAGTTGGTAGTAGCTCTGCCTTCTGCTTTTTAGGTTGAAGGATTGATTCCCTCCCAGGATAAACGTTTGTGATGAACATAGGTTGTTTATCTGTGTCTGGGTGTAAAGTATCATAAGTATGTATTTAAAATATGTAAATATTCTATTTATGATCCGGTTCCTTTAATACAAGCTATGCTTAGTTTGGGGCTAGATTGTGTTGTGTGAAATTGTCCACCAATAGTTATTTAAAATTGCTGGAAAATATGTTATATCCATGTCCCGCCATGTTGCCCGCGGCTTCGCGCGCATGGTACTTTCATATAAGTAGTCTATAGATACAATCTATCTCTACCAAGTTTCCCCAAATCCGTTCCTTAGTAACTTTGAAAAGGTAACAAATGAACAGACAATTTGTTATATTACTTTTGATATGAATATGTTTTTGTGACCCATACAAATTAAATAATGCTTCAAATGCTAATGTTCTCCTTGGAAGTGGACAGGAGCTATTTACTAGCATATGCATTATGTAACACATGTAGTTCTGCCTTCTGCGCTGTAAGTTGAGGGTTCAATTGGTTGGTGTATGTTCTGTGTCTGTGTGTTATAAAGTACCATCAATATGTATTAAAAATATATAAGCTTTCTATCAGTCATCATTAGGACGATTATGGAACTCTTGATACAATCAATGTCTATCAGTTTCGATTAACAATCGGCATCAATGTCTATCAATTTCGATTAGCAATAGGCATTATTTCAATCTATTATATACGATGTATTTAAATGCTTAGTACCTACGCTAAACACGGTTCCCACCACAATCGTACTTTGTAAATTGGTCGAGTTATAGTTTGACACCAACTTCACATTGTAACTAGCGATAGAATCCGATTGAAATCGCAGCGATCCGTAATACCAATTCATCAATAGTAACTGAAAGCTATTAGTATCAATGTTTTGATAGTATCAAAGTTCCATAATCGCCCCACTGATTACCATAATAGAAGCTATGCTTTGTTTGGGGCTAGATGGTGTTGTGTACATTGTCAACCATGTAGAATGATAGATGTGGTTTGTAACAACAGATTTGACTAAAGTTTTTGTCGACAGGCAGGAGATATGGACCAACCGAAAATCAAGATCAAGACAGATATCTTCAAGCCAGACGACTTAGCGCACAGACCCATGATTGATAAGCCTCTTGGTATGTATTTGAAAGTATCTAATCACAATATAACTTACCCATATCCCTTTCCGAACTCTCAACCACACATAACATTTATATTGATTTTAAAATATGTCAATGATTGAAATTATAAAGCACTTGTGGCATAGCTTACTCAGTTGTTCTTGTCAGATCAACGAGTTAAGCAGCGCTGTGTGCGGTCAGTACTTAGATGTGTAAGTGCAGTGGTATTTTCATCTGTAGGGCGATTATGGAACTCCTGATACAATCTATGTCTATCAGTTTCGATTTGCAATCAGCATCAATGTCTTATCAATTTTGATTAGCAATAGGCATTATCTCAATCAACAATACGATGTATTTAAATGCTTAGTACGCTAATCACGGTTCCTACCACAATCGTACTTTGTAAATTGGTCTAGTTATAGTTTGACACCAACTTCACATTGTAACTAGCGATAGAAGCCGATAGAAATCGCAGCGATCCGTAATACCCATTCATCAATAGTAACTGAAAGCTATTAGTATCAATGTTTGGATAGTATCAAAGTTCCATAATCGTATCCCTGAGCGCTTTCATGCTTCAGAGGGTACTTCGGATCCGGTTTTTCAATAGGGCCTAACCTATGACAGAGGTTTTGGGCAGCCTACTAACTCTACAATTCAGTAGGAAGTAAGTAAATACACTGTATAAATGGTTGAGTAGCTCCGTGATTTAGAAATCTATGTTTTCCGCGAAAAACTCTGGTAACATTTGACTGTTTGGCATTTTCATATAAAGTATCAAAAGTATTTGAAAATATATAAGTAGGTTTCAACTTGAATATGTGATTACAGATGTTGCACATAAAGCGTTGGATGTCTCACAAAAGCCACTGGAACATTTAAACAAAGGTAAATTGAATAATAATAATAATAATAATAATAATCATAATAATAATAATACCGGAAATTTCGCACAGCATCATCTGGCCCCAAAGTAAGCAGAGCTTGTATTATGGGTACCACATGACTAATATACTACTTATATACTTTTTTTTGTTTTAATACATACATATTATACATAGAAACACCCAGATCCGAGACATATACTTGCAGATCATACAAACATTTGTCCCGCGGCGGGAATCGAACCCGCAATCTTGTGCGTCTCAGCCGGACCTAAGCCCACTGCGCCACAGAGGTCGTCATAGATATTGGGTCATTGTTAATTGATATGAAAGTTCTCCAAATTTAGATATATCCAAATTCTATGTTTTTACGCATGAATTATTATCAAGTTCAAATAAAAAAAATGAAAAAAATCTTTAGTAAAAAGTTCTTTATTCAAAGAGTTTATTGTAGGCATTTTTCATTTCAATATTTGTACAACATTATCGAGAATTTTAATTATAAGCTACAGCTCTTTATGAGTATTTAATCCTCTTATTTTTTTTATCCAGATGTGTCCCAAGGCATAGTTGGTGCTGAAAACGCTGGTGACAATCCTGCTGGTGAGTGACCTTATAGACTTCTTATCTTTTAGACATGCTTACCTAGCCCCTCTTTTCAGCAAAATACTTACTAGGGACAGAAACAAATTATACATCCCTAGGTTTCGACTAGAAAAAGTAAATAAGTCCTTTATGGGGAACACGGTGCGCTTTTATAATAAGCTTCCTGAAAATGCAACAAAACTACCTATTAAGAAATTTAAAGCATACATAAAGGGTAGTCTTGAAGAAAGCGTATTATAATATAAATGACTATATTATTGATAAGAATGCATGGCCTCATGTAGCTCTGCCCTGTTAACCGATACATTTGAAATGTATAAACTCTTTTATTAGTTTTTCGTAATTAAGGTAAGTAGTTATAAGATGGATCATGCAAAAAAGCGTGTGAACCAGGACGAGTTTCTTGCCAGTTATTCTCGGGCGTATGTTAGGAGGTATTGACACCTAAATTCACCTATATTCCAGCCATATTCTAGACATGATATTTGTAAACAAACGACAACAGCTGATTCTTAGGGTTTTCACTTCAGAATATTTCACAATTTCACACTTTAAATCGTTTTACCCTAAAAATCAATCAAACTATTCATAATATGATTTGTAAAGATAAAAATTGATTAATAAACATTTCAAATCACACGTAAGTGGAAGTATTATACTTTTTTATTTAGGATTGGCTGTGATGGTTGATAATAGTGCCATCCCTAATGCTTTCTTGCTTGTTTGGAAGAAAACGTGAACATTTTTGCATTTTTTTTTTGTTTATTTATTCAATACAATCACATGAAATCACGTTGAAAGGTCTTACTTACTAGATGAATTTAGGTGCCAATTCATCCTAACCCAAGCCCGAGAAGAATTGGCAAGAAACTCGTCTTGGTTCTAGCGCTTTTTTATATGATCCATCTTATAACTACCTTAACTACGAAATACTTATACAAGAGAGTTTATACATTTCAAGGGTGTCGGTTAACTGTCTGACGGCGGAGCAACATGAGGCCATGCATTCTTATCAATAATATAGTCATCTATATTATAATAAGCTTTCTTCAAAAGAGTACCTTTTATGTATTGTTGCGCCCGATATATAGCTCCATCTATTGCAGGCGGACGCGTTAAATATTCACCTACAACGCCATCTGGTATCGAGTAGATGCAAACTACAAAGTACACGTATCGAATGCATAAGAGTAAACGAGATAGCAATATCTCTCTATTGCAAGCGAACATTTGAGCGCGTTCCGGTTCGTTCTCGAACGTTCGAGTTGCGTCGCGGTTTTGCGCGACGCACACGATGCTCGTATAAATACGGCGGTGGTTTGCGGATACAGTCAGTCTATTCTCGGCTTAACTAGTGATACAAGTGCGATAGTTTCGAAGTGTTATCGGTTGTGTTATAGTGTTGTGACTCTTTTAGTGTTCTATTGGAAAGTTTACTAGTGGAATTAGTGGATTAAGTTCTATGTGTGATATCTTTGAAATTAAAGTTATTATTTGGTAAAATCAAGCGGTTTCACAATTTATCAGTACCCGGCTCGTAACAGTATGCTTTAAATTTCTTAATAGGTAGTTTAGTAGCATTTTCAGGAAGCTTATTATAGAAGCGCACCGTGTTTCCCATAAATGACTTATTAACTTTTTCTAGTCAATACCTAGGGATGTATAATTTATGTTTATTCCAAGTGTTGATTTTATGAAGGTTACTATTTTGCTGAATCCCATCTCTATTTTTATGTGTGTATAACAAATTTTCATATATATATATTGTGAAGCTATTGTGAGAATATTAATTTCTTTGAATATATCTCTCAAAGATTCTCGTGGTTTCATTTTATAAATGGCACGTATTGCCCTTTTTTGAATTACAAATATTTTACCAATATCAGCTGCTTTCCCCCAGAGAATGATGCAGTATGACATAACACTATGGAAGTAACTGAAATAAACTAGTATAGCTGTAGCTTCATCAGTAAGCCACCGTATCGCACGAACTGCATATGCAGCGGAACTAAGCCTACCAGCAAGTGTTTCAATTTGTTGTCCCCACTGTATTTTTGCATCAATATTAAGACCTAGGAAGATCGTGGAATTTACAAGATTAATTGCCTCTCCATTTATTTCAATGTTGGACGGGCTATGAATATTATTTGGCAAAGTTAATTTTATACATTTAGTTTTTTTGAATTAAGCAAAAATTATTTACAGTGAACCAGTTAAGAACTAACGATAAGGATTCATTTACGTTATCGCAAATACTGGTTCTACCTCTATCAACTTTAAAAATTAAAGACGTATTGTCTGCAAATAAAACTATATCACAAATCTTTTTTACAAAAAAGGTAAATCGTTAACGTATACTAGGAATAAAAAAGGGCCTAGTATCATAATAGTATAATAATTGATCCCGAAGACCTCTCACCACCTACGTCTACTTTCTGGACTCTATTGGATAGATAAGACTGTATGAGGTCAATCGCCCGGTTTTTAATGCCATAATATTTTTACTTCGTGATTAGGTTTGCATGACTCACACAGTCAAAGGCCTTAGATAGATCGCAGAATACCCCAACTGCATCCTGTGACTTCTCCCAGGCCTCAAATATATGCTTTAAGAGCGCTATACCTGCATCAACTGTTGATCTACCTTTAGTAAATCCGTATTGATTACTATGTAGCAGGCCGTTAACGTTAAATTGGTATAATAACTGATTAAGAATTATTTTTTCAAAGATTTTACTTAAAGCAGGTAATATCGATATCGGTCTATAATTAGCGAAATCACTTTCACTTTCAGACTTAAACATAGGAATATAGTGTTTCATGAGATCGGGAAAAACACCCTCGTCGATACATCTATTAAAAATATAAGCTAAACATGGTGCAATATCTAAGATAATGACACCCAGCAACTTTGTAGACATTCCCCAAAGATCCTCTGTATTTTTTATATTAATTAACTTGAATGCTTTTACAATACTAGCCTCATTAATGTAGCTAAAACTAAACTCATTCTTACATTTTGCAACACTAGATTCGAATAGAACGGAAGCTCTGGAGGCTGAAGAGTTTAACGATTTGGTCACTATTTTTGGTATATCTGAGAAAAAACTATAAAATGCATTCGCAACATCCTGTACTTTAGTCAAAATTGTACCATTTATATTTAATTTGAACTGTATATTGCGAGCCCTTGATTTACCTGTTTCATTATTAATTAATTTCCAAGTTGCTTTTATTTTATTTGTTGAATTTTCTATTATTTTTCTCGAAACAGGGACTTAGCCGCATGACTAACTTTTTTGAAGACTTTTGAGTAATTCCTAACATATAAGATAAAAACTGGATCATCTAACATTGTATTCTAACATTCATACAATGTATTCCTACTTCTATAAATACCCGGTGTAGCCCAGTCGACAAATCTAGCACATTTTTTTGTTTTGCATGTTTTTACTGTAAATATATCAGCATATTCTTTAATTATTAAATAATTTGGATCATCGATGCATGGTACAAGGGAAACTTTGTGTTCAATTCTACTTTGAAATGTTTTGATGCGGCTCTCTGTAATAGGTCGGTGAGTAAAGTTCTGAGCTTCAACTATACGATCACAAGAAAAGGTGGCGCAGTGACCGTAATGGTCAGAACTAAAATGTTTTAGTACACACTTATGAACTGGTGTGCAACTGCAATAAATGTTATCTAGACAAGTGGCTGTTGTTAGTGTCACTCTTGTAGGTTCATCAAAAAGAGGACTTAAATTGAAACACTTAAATAAGTTTAAAAGTCTTTCAGATAATATATCAATCGGAATATTTATATTAAAATCACCACAAACTATTATGATTTTATCACAAGCTATTTTTTGCAATACTTCTTCCATAGTGCATTCATATAACCCAAAATCAGCATTGGGAGGACGGTAAACGCTCACGACGCGATGACATGCCGCTCCAGCTCGACACACGACACCTCAATAGTTATTATAAATATTTACGGGTATTTATCGCGTTTATTTACCTATTTTTCCCGACGTTTCGACAGGTTTACACTCTGTCGTGGTCACGGGATGACTCCTGTCGAAACGTCGGGAAAAATAGGTAAATAAACGCGATAAATACCCGTAAATATTTATAATAATGTGTTCTAATCGCGTAAGTTTAAAAAACTTTACCTCAATAGTTCTTTCAAAAGAAAGATTTCTAATATTACGCTCCTTGCATGTTAAGTTATTTTTTACAATAATTAACGAGCCACCACGTATTGCGCTCTTGCGTTTATAGCTGCTGACAATATTGTAATTTTCGTAGAAAAGAAGTACCTCAGATTGTACCATCCAATGTTCAGTGATACACATAATGGTGGCAATTCGGTTGGCACCAACCTAAAATTAGGTTTAGACTGACAAATGAAACTTTGTTAAGTGATAACAGCACCACTTTATTCTAATTTAATTTTATCTAATTTAATTAAGCGTTCCTAATTTAGTTAGATGGTACCAACCGAATAGGTTTTACAAATGATATGACTAACAAAATATATTTTAGACATTCCTAAATTTAGAAATGAACCAACCGAATTGCCACCAATATCTACACTGAAATGATTTAAAAATAATTCACATTCTAATACTTTGCTGGGCAGGCCTTGCATATTTTGGTGAACTACATGTAAACTGCCTGTTTTTCCCATTGTCGACTTGGTCAGTTTAAATGCTGATGGCCCTACTGAATTTTTTCCCTCAGTACTATTACTAACTATGAGGTCGTTATTACACTGTGTTATAGTTCTAATAACTGAATCAGAAATATTAAATGCTAACAATTTAGCAATAATTAACTTACTACGTCTACTAAGGTATACATTAGCTTTTGTCAAATAAAAATTACTAATAAAATTATTAGTGTCTAAATATAAAATGTCACTATGACGACATGTCAAATTGTAAAGTATTAAATTCAAATTAAATATTTTGTCATTGTCTTTAACACTGATTTTGAGTAAGGGAAAGCACATAAAATTAGTTTCCCTTCCCATTTTTGTATTATGTCATTTAGTTGGTGAGCCCAACATGAGTGCGAAGTAAAAAATGAAATAAAAATTTAGTAAATGTAAATAAATCGGCTACCGTTTTTTTTAATTTATCTTCTCGTACAGTTTTATTGGTTAAAAACTCAATTATTTACTCATAAGCATTATCAATAGGGAATATGCATGTATTTTTTTTGTTTTGAATTCAGTTACAAATATTTAAAACATCGCTTAAATTTGGTGTGCTAAAACGCCGCTACTCGCAAACTTCAATTTCGCGCGCTTATTTTCACATTTTATGCAATTATAAACAAACGAAATCAGAAAATAATGGTTTATATACAAAATCAGAACAAAAAAAGGGGGAAAAGTCAAGTAAATTTAAACCACATGCGTATTACCTATTATCATACACTTCAGCTAGCATTTACAAAAATGAGCATTGATAAGAAATGTTGTTTACCCATGCCGTCGCATAGTTGCCTAGCAACGCTTAGTTATTAAACATTATAGCTCGAATTTGGCTGGAGTATAGTATGTAAGACGTTTCAAAGTGATATTTGTATGTTCATACTGTAAAAGATCAATGAGTTTTGAAACTGCAGTTGCTTGCGTGTTGTTCGATTTTTCTGTCTAACAAAATCACCTGGGAAGGGTAACCAGAGCACCCATATTTTGATTCCACTTGCAACAATCCTGACATAGCACTTTAGCTTAATTCTCTCTAAAAACTACGTCATACATTTAGTGATGAAGTATATTGGCTTAGTATATTGGCAATAATTATAGTAAAAACATTTCTAGATACCCTTTGGCATAATAAGGAACCATCCATCAAGGTATGGCAAATAGGGAGAGAGTTATAATCATAAGCTTTGTAACGTCACATGAATAATAATAATAAATAATAAATAAATAATCCCGGACATTTCACACAGCATCATCTGGCCCCAAAGTAAGCAGAGCTTGTGTTATGGGGTACCACATGACTGATATCCTACTAATATCTTTTTTTGTTTTTTTTTTGTTAATACATACATATTATACATAGAAACATCCAGACCCGAGACAAATACTTGCAGATCATACAAACATTGGTCCCGCGGCGGGAATCGAACCCGCAACCTTCTGCGTCTCAGCCGGACCTTAGCCCACTGCGCCTAGCGGTCGTCAAATAAATCTAAAATTCTAAAACATACTCACTTTATAGAAATGTACTAAATATTATTCAACAATAAAAACTAAATGTGAATCAGTTGTCTATGGTCAGATTAAAAAGATAACTTATCTGAAGCATTGCCATTCAACGTCGTAATGCCGCTAATGTCGGGGACGCTGCTCTCTGTCAGTGATCTGGACTGGGCTGGTTATGAGCCGGCTCTTGGGTCACGCGATGACGACGTTGTTTGGTAGAAACTAGACGCTGTGAAATATTTTTTAAAAGGTATGGGCTCCTGTTCCCATCAAGAACGGTAGCCGGTACCCTATTTGTTAACGAGCCGTGCTCGGAATCAAACTTATTGATGGAGTTCTTACACACTAAGATTAAAAACGTCAGGAATCTGAAAACAAATAATAAATATATAAGTAAATAATGGTGAACAATGAACACACACAACACCATCTAGCCCCAAACTAAGCATAGCTCGTATTATGGTGACCAGTGTGGCGATTATGGAACTTTTGACACAATCAATGTTAATTAGTTTCGATTAGCAATCGGCATAAATTCAATCATAAGTTTGATTGTAATTGAAACCAGCTTTGACAAGACAAGATGGATTACTATTACGTATGTTGTATTTTTATCTCTGACCAAATAAATATACAGACAGAGGACAATGAATAACCAAAGTAAATGCTCATGCTCTTCTGTGTATATATACGCACGCACGCACTCACATCTACCCCTAACCGTGCTCATTGCTTTTAGTATATGCATACTTGTACTTTAACGTATTCTGTCATGTCGTCGTCATTTACTTATTTACCGAGGCAAAAAAGTGTCAAAGAATTTTATTTATTATAAATTGTAAGTTTTTTGATTATTTTGTAAAACGTCATCGAGCGCACTTGACCTAAAGCGCGAGGGTTTTGAACGATATTTATTGAAGACGACGTGACATGTACTCAGAGCAAGGAGCACGATTTCGGTGTATGTGTGTGCGTGGGTGCTGCGGGTATTTACTAGTGAATAGTCCCGGGAAATCCCGGAAATTTGCGTCGATTTAGGGACCGGGATTTTTGAAATCAAATCCCGGTTCTATCGGTACTTTCGGGAAAAAATCTTCGCGTTTAAAAGGATGAGTATTTATGTTTAAAGTGTTGTAAGGATGAATATCTTTATTTAAGTTTTGCA
Organism: Lampropteryx suffumata; assembly: GCA_948098915.1. Lineage (NCBI taxonomy): Eukaryota > Metazoa > Arthropoda > Insecta > Lepidoptera > Geometridae > Lampropteryx > Lampropteryx suffumata. The sequence continues at coordinate 2,901,913 of OX402562.1, forward strand.
AAATTGAAGTTTAAAGTTATATTTCGGTTATATTTCTTCAAAAAATTAAAATTTGAGTCAAGTTGATTTAAAGAATTTCTCAATGGAAGGTGTTCCAAACTATTGTTGATTAATTATATAAGATTACTATTTCAAAAACTGTTAAGATTATCTAATCAATAATATTGAGCGAGACTGATTAATGTTACGCTAAAACTCTACGGTTCCTTTCTTTTTTTTTACAGATATTACGTAAGTTTTAAATTAAAATTTGGTTAATGCATAATTGCAATAATGCATGTTGATTTAAAGAATTTGTTTGGAGAACATGTTAAATAAATGTTTCTGTTACATATTTTATGTACAAAAATATTTTGATGTTAAAAAAAACATGTGTGCAATTGTGGTAGAACTGAAACCTTCAAAAAACAAACGTATAATACGTACACGTACACCACGGTTGTTGTGATGCCTTTTATCAAGCTTTGTACTACGCATGCGCGCACAAACACGTAATAATAAACACGTAAAATGCTTCCTATCTCATTTTCTCCCACGTTAAAACTTATGAATTTATGTGTCTGTCTCTTTTTACTGTTGCTTTTTCGTTTCATCGACTTTCAAATCACAATGATGCTAAAGAAGTTTTCACTTCAAAAAGTTGCTGGTAGAATATGCGTTAGTTAGTTATCAGAATATAATACTAAATAAGACTGATTTAGTGCCCATAAATCAAGAAAAAAAACGTTTTATTTGTTTTGTATTGGATGTTTTTATTTTGCCCTGTCATTTCGTCCTTCTCTTACTTTCTCCGTTTCATTCAACACCTTTAACTCTACCATCTTATTAAGACTTAATTAAAGTATCAAAAGTATCGAAAGCACCGAGAATCCCGGTTCTTTAGCCAAAAGGTCCCAAAAATCCCGGTTCTTTAAAACAGAACCGGTTCTGCATTCCCTAGTATTTACACACAGGAGCACGGTTTTGAGACATAATTTTGGTTGTTTGTGGCGCTCCGTCTTCATATTTATTTGATCTGAGGATTCTATTCATATGACAGCATGTATGACAATCAACATCAACTATCTGTAATACCAATTGATCAATAGTAACTGAAAGCGATTAGTAACAAAGTTTTGATAGTATCAGAATTCCATAATCGTGATGATTCAGACACAGAACAAACACCTGTGTTCATCACACAAATGTTTATCCTGGGAGGGAATCGAATCCTCAACCTACAGCGCAGAAGCATAGCTACTACCAACTGAGCTGGCAGGCTTGAATGGAACTCAAATGCAGCTAGACAGGACACTGATGAGGCGTGGTGATATCAAATGGGTAAAGCAATGACTGTGGCTAATAAATGTTATAAGACCGTCGGTTGTCCGTTGTCGAGATGCGTAAACGATAATATTGCCGTAGACTATATATATTACTAGCTGCTGCCCGCGGCTCGCACGCGTGGGACCTACATAAAAAGTACCCTATGTCCTTCTCCAAGGTCCCATCTATCTCTAACCCAAAGACAGAGTTACTTTCGCATTTAGAATATTATATAGATAGTCGCGGGCTGCGGCAGATTGTTCAAACAGGAAATTCTATACCCAGCAGTGGATGAAGTCATGCTGCGAATGATGATAAAGACGACGGACTTTATTATGACTAATTTTGAGTCGCCAAACAAGCAAATTAATTGCATATGCATTCAATTAGCTTGTTTGCTGCAAGCAAATGCAGCAACGACGGAGTTAAATAAAAAAGGTTTATTATTTTTGTTTGCTTGTTTGGCGACTCAAAATTACTTACTATATATAGTTTAAGAACTAAGTTAAATAAGGTTAAATATTTTTTTTTATTATATTTTGCTTTTCAGTTTTTGCGGCTGTGCAATTTTTTTTGTAATTTTTTTTTTATTTTAAATTTTTTTGTGGCTATAATCTACTTGATGTATGATTGCTTTTAATATTTAATATTATTATGCGTGGTCATACATTGTGATTGAACAATCAATTATCTCCTGTTTTCCTACCCTTTCAAATTAATATGGGACCAACTTCGGGGTATACCCTTTCCAATAAAAATATATCAAAATTGGACTACCCAGTAAAAAGTTATGCGGTTATACATAAAATACATACGCGTCGACTTGAGTACCCTCCTCCGTTTTTTCGTTGGTAAAAAATCATGAAAATACTGTGTCGTTATTATAGATAAAAATATAAATGGCTCCTGTTTATGGTAGCGGACTTATTATTTTGACGTCCTCTGTGACGCAGAGGGCCAAAGCCCCGGCTGAGACACAAAAGCTTGCGGGTTCGATTCCCGCCGAGGTACAAATTGTATGATATTTGTTTGTAGCTGTTCTGCGTGTATCTATGTACACTATGGATGTTATTACAAAAAAAGTTTATAAGTGGCATATCGGTCATGTGGTACCCATAACACAAGCTCTCCTAACTTTGGGGCTATTTGATGCTGTGTGAAATGTCCGGCATTGATTTATTGTTATGTATTAAGTGGAAACACATATTAAGAGTGAACAAGTCGATTATCTTTCCATAAAAACGTCGAAGGGTGATTACACCACCGTCTGATGATGAACAACCAAAACTAAAAGTGATATAAATTTGTCTTGTCATAATCTATGCTTGTATCAATACAGAATTGTGAAAATAATATGGGTTTGAAAGATTTGAAGGTTTGAAAGACTCAAAAAAAATCGTTTTTCATCACTGATTTTAGCGCAACTTTAGGTGTGAATAAATAACAAACGGAGTACGCAAACTAAAAAGTTGTTCCTATACAAGCATAGAAAATTTATTCAAGAGCTCAAATAACTTTTTTTTTATAAATACATTGAGTAGTTTTTTCATGAGAACCCTTGAGCCGAAGGTCTATTCATTATTTTTACGCAATCGTTTTATTTAGAAATCATAGATTAATACTAGGTTAAATAGCATGCATTTTAGCTGCGCCCGCTAACGAGTTTGTGCCGCTGACTTGTGTATCCTTAAGCCTTTCTGGTTTAAATTATTTTTTTTGTTTCCAGTAGCTGCGAAGCCTGAAGGCGCTTCAGAAGGCGCCGCCGACGTTCAACGAGCAGAGCCGCCCATCAAACCGCCCGAGAAGAGGTAACATTGTATTCTTTGTATTCTATATTATTCAATTGCTATTTATATTTGCCAACTTCCTTGGCATTTAAACGACGATGTTTGATGGTAGTGACAGGTGATCTTAAAACCGTGGCGGCAGGGTGATTACATAAAAGTAGCAGTAGCAATGAGGATCTGTAAAGTTATAGCAAATTCAATGGAACTATCGGACCATTACTTACGAAGATATTAAGTAATAAACGTTATGCCGTTCCCGCCGGTAAAAGGAATGTACGCGGGTACGTGTGACGTCACTGGGACGGCCCGAGCGCAGCCAGCCCTCTTACTTCACGATTCGATAACTGGCGACGACCGTCCCTGTGACGTCACAGCTACCGCGATAAACACCCAGTGAACTTCGCTAGTCATTTCGTCATAACTTCGTAATTTTTTGTCGTAGAACAAAATTTTTTGCACTGTATGTTAAGTAGTTTTAGTTCTATAAATCTGCCTTAGTTAGTTCCATATAGCTTGCAGAACTGATAACCGTTGGGGAGTAAAAGTTGTCGAATGGCGACCAAGGACAGGAAAACGAAGCGTAGGACGACCCCCCACCCGATGGACTGACGACATTGTAAAGATCGCAGGAAGTCGGTGGATGGATAGGGCTCAAAATCGTTCTTTCTGGAAATCTATTGGGGAGGCCTATGTCCAGCAGTGGACTTCATAAAGGCTGATATGATGATGATGATGAAATCTGCATTCTCAACTTAAACGTTACGGATCCTCATTGCAACGCGACAGAAATATCTGCGAAATCTGTCTCGAGTTGTAAAAAAACTTCTTATTTTAGAAGCCAGCTTGCCCATTACTGTCGCCTGTCACCCACCTACACGTGAAAATATGCTTGTCAGAAATAGTAGTATATAAAGTGGGTTTAATAGCGGTGATCGGGCAATTCACCCCTAAGTTACGTAATAGGGAAACGAGCATGTATTTGCAGTGTTCTTACAAATATCAATTTTAGGCTTACAGTACTAAACTGTAGCACCAGTGTCTAGTTTTTGATACCACTGGAGGCCTAGGGTGGGTTCAGAAGTGGGAAGTAAATGATTTTCTGTTATTTTATTTCAACTAATTCTCGGCCTTCTTCCTCTTTACAACTACTTTGATAATATTTATAAAACAGGCTTACTTGTTTCGGGTATGTGTGTTTTTATGTATTTATAATATAGTAGTATTTAAAAAATAAGTAAGTATATTAGTTTTTTTATTTTTTTATTTAACAAAAATTAAATTGTACATAAAACTTAATGATAAAAGACACCTTAAAAACATAAACGTGGTTTGTCTAAGGTGTAGTATTCCTTTATATATAAAAGAGTTAGTGCCGTAGACAAATTACAAATAATAAATAAGTATTGAAAAAAATCGGGTTGCACTCCGGGAGTGCCGACAGAAGTGAAAACTTATTTTGGCGCGTTAGAGTTTAGTAATAAATCACATTAAAATCAGTAATTATGACGACTGCCAATCAAATACTGAACGAATACAGATGATGCAATATTTTTTGTTTAGAATGTAGATAATATATCAAAGAACCTAACTCAGTAAACTTCTCCATACAAAAGTAGACTGTAAACATGTGAATTAAGGTTTATAATCTAATGGGGCGAGCACGGCAGCCGGATGCGTCTCGCCCCAAAAGGTAACATTGTCGCGAATCCAGAGGTTTCCTCATTCCTCATCTAAAAATATGCGTACCGCGCTAAAAGAAGTTGACACTTCAATAATGCATATCTATTCAATGAATAAAGAATCTGCACTGCTTTGGGGCCAGATGATGATGTGTGAAACAGTAGGATAAAAACAAGAAAATGTGTTTTATTTTAGTGATGTGGACCGGAAACCTTTTAGCAGTCCAGACCTGCCCAAATCTGGTACCATGCCGGGCAAGGCAACTCCCGGCTCTGAGGTAAGGTATTGTGAGGTTTCAAAATGTTGAACAGGCCTCCCAAGACATACTAGATATGGCATACTACCTTATGGTATAGTCAAAGTCAATTGTTAATAATGTTGATCTTGGCTGGCCTAGTTCTTCACTATAATTACCTTATTTCACCAATTCACCAGAAACATGAGCATTTGGCGTTTGGAAATTGGTGAAAATAGGAATTAATATAAAAAACTTCAACTAATCTCTCATCGCCATTGCATTCACAAACCACTATTAACCAAATCATGGGTTGTTCACATCATGTCAAAGAATATAATATCAAGCGGTCGTAGCGACCAGCACTTTCGAAAAAGCGTCACAGAGAAATAGAAAATTTGATTGGAAAATAATAAGATGTCTGAATAAATTCCTTACTCGCAATGATACCGCTCCCTTTATTCAATATAATTTAAATTTATAAAGAGCATAAATTTGAAAAGATAAAGTGTAGAAGTAAAATAGGCTGGCATTATAATTTACTTAAAAGAGCCTAATATGCGGAACAAGCTCCCGCTCGCGACTTCGCAACCGCGGGACCTACATCAAAGGTAGCCTACATCCGTCCCGAAGATCCAATCTATCTCTGTACCGAATTGTATCAAGATCAAGAAGCCGTGAAAAGGTATCAAACGAAAACACAGCCAGAGACAGATGTAGCTTTACACAAAATCATTCGCCTGGACCATCTTCATCAAAAACTATTCGTTGGTATCTGAGTGCTTTAACTCTCAGCAAAAGAAGAGGGGTCGTCCGAAGGGGTCGACCAACAAGCCGAAGCCGGCGGGAGCGTCTCCCACGAAGCTGTCGCCGAACGTCCCGGGCCTCGGCGGGCCGCGCGGGCCTCCGCCCCCCAGGGCGCCGCCCCTGCCGCAAGGCCGGCCTCGGGGCGCCGGCTACCAGTATGCTGTACGACCCTTTCGGAAGGATTTCTCAGGGATCCAGTTCAGAAGGTAAGTGTCAACATGCTAAATCAGAAAACCTTGTTTCTGATATCGTCCGAGACAAATACTCGCAGATCTCTCATTTGTCCATGCCTTGTCATTTCTAAAACATACATAAAACGTAGTCTTTTGAAGAAAGCTTGTTATAATATAAGTGACTATATTATTGATAAGAATGCATGGCCTCGTGTCAGACTGTTCAAAACCTCAGACGGTTAATCGACGCACTTGAAATGTATGAACTCTCGTGTATTAATATTTCGTTGTTAAGGTAGTTATAAGATGGATCACGCAAAAAAGCGCTAGGACCAGGACGAGTTTCTTGCCAGTTCTTTTCGGGTTTGGGTTAGACTAATATGTGAGACATTTCAAAGTGATCCTTGTGATTGTATTGAATAAATTATCTTTTGACTTTGACTTTGTCCGAGGCTGGAATCGTATCGTATCCGCAACCTTCTGCGGCCGGGCTTTGGCACACTCGCAGAGGTCGTCACAGTTAAATTAATTATAAGAAGGATCAAACAAAAAACGCTAGGACCAAAGCGAGTTTCTTTTAAATTTTTCCCGATCTTGGATTAGAAAGAATTGCACCGTCACAGAGGTCATCACGGTTAAGTTAATTATATGAAGGGTCAAGCAAAAAAGCGCTAGAACCAGGACGAGTTTCTCGTCAATTCTTTCCGAACTTGGATTAGGACGAGTTCACTTTGAAACGTCAAAGTGATCTTTGATCGTATTGAATAAAAACATATTGAAATCATTTTCCTTGTCTGTAGGCGGTGGAGCGACGACTGCCTCGATTCCTCTCACATCCCAAACGAGGTGTTCTTCGGTGACGTCCCGGTGTCGATGGAAGTTCTGTTCAACTACTACGACGCGAACGCAGAGCGCGAGCGGCTGGCGGCGCAGGCGGCACACATCGCCGCACAGAAGGCCGCCGCGGCCAAGTTACACGCGGCCAGGTTGCAAGCCAGTGGCCGGGGAGTCGCCGAGGTAACTATAACTACCCTCATCTCTCATTTATACCGGGCTCTCGATAACTGGATACATTATGGACTTTGCGTCACCGTTCTCGATAGGAGTTTAGACGGATCCGGCCTGACTTTGAAACGTCTGTCAAAAGTTAAAATAGTGTCATCCCTTTTTAACCAGCTTCCAAAAACCCTGAGGTTCTCAGATCGGCTGTTTTTTTATCTGTATATTTTTGGATGTATGTCATGTATCCGCCAATTAGACGACTTTCATAATTATTTTTTTATCCTGTAGGGTTTACCGAAATGGTCCCATATATATGTTTGGTGAGGATAAATTAATCGCAATTTAGTAATTAGTTTGGTAAATATAGTAAGGAAATACTTATTAGTATAGGATATCTTTCAGTGGTCTACTGTCTTGTCGATGGGCTTTGAAGATAATCTAAACCTCTGATTTGGGGGTCGATATTACGTGTCATGATTATTAGATCAGGGAGTCGTGTAGTCGCGGCGTTGCATCGGCGTTTGCGCATATTGCGTTCGACAAAATAACGACAAAATAACGTGTTGATTGATTTACCATCCTATTTTTTCTAGGTGACGACAGTGGATTCTTCGTCGTCCGACGATTCGTCAGGCTCAGAAAGCGATTCCGATGATGAGGAGGAGGTAAAAAATAAATTAAATCATTCTATCATTCTAATGAGGATAATGAGTTCCTCTTAGGGATCGAATCTAGAACGAAGTTATTCTTCAGAAAACCGACGCGTTGCTGTAGCTCAGTACTTCTCATACGTTGAACGAATATACGCTTACCCAACCTAGATAGCAAAAGATGTTGACGTTAACTTACACTGCCATCTGTTAGAAGCTTATGGAACTTATTGTAAGAAAACAGTTGCAATAAAAAAATAATGAGATCAATAATAACTGATTAAACGAACTCTGTGAAGTTCTATTATATGAGTACTTCGTTTTCGATTAGTAACCTGTAAGAAAATTCATTAGAAAGTATGTATTGTACTTGTAGTTACACCTAAGTGACACCACTAGAATTGAGTTTTTTTTCTATTTTTCATTGTGGGTAGTGCGTATCTCTGTGTTTCTGTATGTTACTAATCGAAAGACAATGTACGAAATATAATCGAGATAAAATGTATTCTATTTCTTAAGTTTGACCAAATTACATAAAGTAGTTCCGGAGTACATCCCGGACATGCATCGTGACGCGAGATTTTTAATGTGTAACATCTCTACTCTCGCTTTACTGCAATGTGTTATTAGTGGTTTCGTGAAAAGGAACGGAAGTGTGTAAGAGGAAGCCGAGGAAGCGCGCGTTATTTGATTTGACCAATGAGCGTGGCGGGGGAAATAGACTTGGCGTCATATGGTACCAACCCATTTTCGTAGGAAAATGCACATCATATGCGACTACTGTAAGGCTCGCTCGTTTTTTAAGTATAAAGATATCAGAGTAATCACTGTTTAAAATATACCTTCGCCGTTGTTTTCCAGAGTGAGAGTCAGAAGCGAGCTCCGGGTCGGCCGAAGGGGGTGAAGTCCCCGGCGACAGGGGGTGGGGGCGGGGGTGGGGGAGGGAAGCGGGGCCGGCCGCCCGTCCCTCCCGAGCTGCGCGGTCCGGGCATCACAGAGATGAAGAAGTTCTGCAAGGCGGCCGGAATACGCTTCGATTACAAAAAACTCACTGAAGGTAATAATAATAATAAAGTATCTACAAACCGACCTCGAACTCGATCGACATGCAGACGTTAAATAATTGTGCCCAAACCCAATTACCTATCATCTGATGCGCACTTGGCTTAGACCCGTTCGTATTATTCATTTTCTGGCATACAGCCAAGCTAATTAAAATGTAAACATAATAATGACGGGTCTGTGTTGTTTTTATGTTTTAACATGTTATTCATATAATTATGTATGTATTTACAAAAAAAAGTATATAAGTATTATATCAGTATCGGTCATGTGGTACCCATAACACAAGGTTACTTTGGGGCCAGAGACGATTTTGTGTGAAATGTCTGACATTATTTATTTATGTATTTATATTTTATTTATTTATTATCACACTGAAACAATAATAACAATAACAAACTAACAAACATTATACCTACATTAACAAATAAATAAATATTGGTGGACAATGCACACAACACCATCTAGCCCTAGAGCATAGCTTGTACTATTAGTCCGGTCAATTTAGACATTCAAAGGTGCATAAAGTCCCAACAAGCTGAAAATCAGTAAAATTGTTCAAAACATAATTATAATAATATTTAAAAGTTCCCCATCATTCCGGTGTATGGAAAAAAAAAATATTCAAGGTCAAATGTCAAAATGTAAAAAAAATGAGTTTTTCGCGATTTTCAGCAAAACGGTAAGTTTTATCATAAAAGTAACTTAGAAAAAAATTGTAGATCATAAAATTATCTATAAAAAATGTATCAATACTTTTTTTCCTACGAGCTACCGTTTCTGAGATATAACGATTCAAAAAGTTATAAAAGTTGTTATCGTCATAATATGCACACGTTTCCACGCCACCTATGAGGTAGTGTACTTAGCGCTTTGTAACGTGGTTTCTCCAGTAGGCCTACTCCACAGGTCAGTTGTGATCCTGTTTCATGTGAAACTATTGCAAAATAACGGAAATTTTCAAAAATTGGAAAAGATAAAAGCGATATAAATTAAAAAAAGTGGTGAAGTTCATTCGCCTGATTCGTAAGTTTCAAATTCTTCTTGTTCTTGTTCTTCTTCTTCTTCTTGTTCTTCTTCTCCTGCTTCTTCTTCATCTTAATTTGGATGCAAGTAAATTGCGTCAATAGCGATGTATCGCATGACACTTCGTCGGAATCAAACGAATCCTTCATTGTTTGTGATTCAACATTAAAGCACGACCGGCCTTGACAATTTGTGCATGCCAGAGAACAAAACAGTCAGACTTTTTTGCAACCACATTTAGCACTGCATCCCTTTTTGCAGTTGCAAAAAATTGTGTTCAGCAGTTTTTCCGGCGCAGGTCGGAGTAAAGTTTGAACTGGCTCTAATATATTGTTGACCAACTTCCAACCCCAGTCTGTAGGGTCTAGCTGATAACCAAGCCACACTTGAACTTGGTAATATACACGAAAAAGATGTTGATGAGCAGCAACTGAGGTTGGAGGAAGTCAAGCTAATTGAACTTGTTTTTTATTTTTAGTATTTTTAACGAAACATGCATGCATGACATGCATTATCTAAACAGGTATTTTTTTAGGAGCTCCGTACATAGAAAGAAGAAAGCGGATGCCGTTGGTGATAACTTCTTGTTGAGTTGAATTACTTTTAAAAACTTCAGCACATTGAACTAAATCTATATTATATTTATTAGATTAATATATATGAAGTAAAATGTAGTGTATATATAATATCAAGTGTAAATATATATTTTATGGGTTTATTAATTATTGTGTAGGAAAGTCGCTTACATAGTTATAACTTATGTATATTTTATATTTTAAGTATAAGTTACGACTGATAGAAAAATATTTCAACATATAATATAATATATATAATACATATATATATATATATATATATATATATATATATATATATATATATATATATATATATATATATATATATATATGTGTATATATATATATATAATATATATATTATAATATATAACAACTCTAGAGATGTATATACATGGCGTACTCATGTTATGACGATAACAGCTTTTATACCTTTTTGAATCGTTATATCTCAGAAACGGTGGCTCGTAGGAAAAAAAGTATTGATGTATTTTTTATAGATAAATTTATGATCTACAATTTTTGTCTAAGGTACTTTTATTATAAAACTTACCGTTTTGCTGAAAATCGCGAAAAACTCATTTTTTTGACATTTGACCTTGAATATTTTTTTTTCCATACACGGGAATGATGGGGAACTTTTAAATATAATTTATAATCATGTTTTAAACAATTTTACTGATTTTCAGCTTGTTGGGACTTTATGCACCTTCACTTGACCGGATTATTATGGTGACCAGATGACTGATAAAATACTTATATTTATATCACTATACGGTCCCTAGATATAGCTCAACTGATTCACATATATTTTATACTAGCTGGTGCCCGCGACTTCCTCTGCGCGTAATTCTAACGGTTTTTGCAGCGCACGCCAGATTAGCTTGCAGATGGCAGATTTTTTTCCTATTTACATGACACTTATCGTTATATTTTGGACAATTCACACAATATCTTTGTAATATAATATATAATTTGCTATATACGTATTTATAATTATAGCCTATATGTGTTATTCTGATGTATAAGCTATATTATTGTAAAGTTTCATTAAAATCCATTCTGTAGTTTTTGCGTGAAAGAGTAACAAACATACATACAAACTTTCGCGTTTATAATATTAGTAAGAATTATTGTATATTTCTGTAATTATTTCTGTTAATAAACTTATGTTTTGAATACATATTTATGATACGTTATATCATCCAGACACAGAACGCTTGCTCGTTCTTGTAGCACCTATGTTCATCGCAAAAATGTTTATTAGAATAGTAAGTAGGTTTTGGTTAAGTGTTAAGTTAGTTGGTAATTATTGTCAGCTTGAAAATATTAGGGGCTTGTGGACACCAGCTCCAGTAGATAGCCTCTTCCGTCAAATTGTACAAAATAAAATATTAAAACAATAATTAAAAGAAAAATAAGTAGTTTAATAAATGTGGGTATGAAGAAACTAAAGTCCTTTATGTGTGTGTTGAACGGCTAAGTATGGATACTTGCGTTGAATATGAAGTGCGTTTGGCATGAGTTTTAAAGAGAAGTTTAAAGTGTGCGTGCAATAAAGGTCAGATTGGATTGACCAGCTAAGGAGATTAAATTATTCATAGAGGTAGACGCGACACTGTTGCGACGCGTAGACGCTATTCCAGAGGTCGGTAACAATAGCCCACCGCTGGCTAGCTAGCCTTTTATCGGTGCATTGCGCCTACACGGACAGCAGTGTAACCGCAACGCGCGGAAATTTTCAGTGAAATATGAGATGCTAGTAGGTAAGTAGTAGTATCTCACCCGTCGTATTCACTAGTGCTGTCACTCCACTCTGACCGGAAACTAGAGACGGTTTCATACGTTTGATAAGCGCTGGTGAGACATCATCCATATCACTACATAGTATAAAACAAAGTCGCTTCCCGCTGTCTGTCTGTCCCTATGTATGCTTAGATCTTTAAAACTACGCAACGGATTTAGATGAGGTTTTTTAATAGATAGCGTGATTCAAGAGAAAGGTTTATATGTATAATACATGCATAATATAGTAGAGAAACACTGATAATTTTAGAGGTTTCTAATGTGATGTCGTAAATAAACACACACGGGATACGAGATCACGAGATAGATCAAAATAATGTATTACAGTATTGAACACCATAAAAAGGTCTAAAAAGTCCGCGATGGTATATGTCTATCTCTTAGGGATAACCCGTGCCAAGCCGGGGCTGGTCGCTATTGAGATATATATATATATATATTTCCCTTGGTTACGGCATCACGCGTGAACGGCTAGACCAATTTCGCTAATACTTTTTTGTTTTGGTTATTGTCAGAAGTTCTTATGAAGGAAAAAATCACGAAAGTTGCGTGGAAAATTAGAAAATTTAAGAAATCTTAACGACGATATTAGCTTTTCTGATGTAACCTTATGGCGTTTGACATACCTGTCAGTCGTTTGACAGTTATAGATACGAATTCAATATTCATAGTTAAGACGGGAAAACCTCTGCCGGGTCTGCTAGTTTTACAATAAAAGAATCTGCTCCAACTCGACTCTGCATCCGTAACAAAACTACCATAGATCATAGAAGAAAGCTTGAAGACCAGACGATTTTCTTGCCGGATTCTTCTTGAACTAGGGTTAGGAGGAACCGGCATCTAGTTTCAACTAGCACGTTCACAGATTCAAAAAGGTCCTTATAATTTTATTGTATAAATTATTTATAACTAACTTATTATTACTTACAGGTTGCACGAAAAACAAGGATCGGGTACAGAAGATGATGGATCTCCTCATAGACGCGGGGCTCGAAGGCAAGCCTACGATGGAGAAGTGCCAGGCCCTCAAGAAGGCCAAGGTGGATAGGAAGGAGCAGGAGAAAATGGCCAAGAAGGAGGCTAAGGCGAAGCACAAAGACAAATCTGAAAATGAAGGTGCGTGAATGCTAGAACTTATCATCACCCTGGCTTTATTCCACTAAGCAGGGTCGGCACACCTGGTTCTTTTCACTGTCCTGTATCTATATGCGAGAACTATTGCCAAGACATTCGCCATCTGTTGTGTGCCTCCTGTTATTTATTTATTTATTTAATCAGCACGGTTAAGCACCAGTTACACTAATTAATAATAACAATTAAAAACAAAAAGAAAGCAAACAAAAAACAACATATAAAAATATGAAATAGCAAAATGTAGATATTATTATAATGTATAAATAGTAATTAATTATTGAATACAATTGCATGTTCATTCATCAGTCTCACAAAGTCTCAGGCATACCAACATAATCTTCTTCCACTCATCGGTGAAGATATCACAGTCCGAGTTTTGGGCAAGCAGTCTATTGAGTGCAGTGAGGGTGCGAGGGAGTTTGTCGCGAGCAACTGTTCGACTAAAAGGCACAGAGAAAAGTTTATGACTTCTTTTTCGATGGAGTCGAACGAGGTTGTTGTGCAAGTCAGGAGCGTCAATCGTACCACGGAGCACCTTGCATGCCGTTGCAATCTGATCATACGCTCTTCTGGTTTGCAAAGAGTTGTAGCCAAGACATCCTTGGAGAAACCTGGTTGGATACATAAATGGATAATATCCAAACGCTCTTTTGTAAAGAAACCTTCAGCCACGGTAGTAGACTTCCATCCACCATATCGCTGTTAAAACTATAAATGTGATAGTTTGTGTACACAACAAAATTTAATACCTAAGTATAAGTAGTATAATAAGTAGTATAGATGCTGTGTGTAATAATTTTGTATTATGCAACAAGTGAATAAAGGACGGATTTAAAGCTAGGGCCATAGATGAGTCATGAGCAAGTGAAGGATTCTAACAACTCGTAGCGAGTGATTCAAGTTTTAGAATCCTGAGCAATGCGAGTGATTCATGGCCCTCGATATAAATCCGTCCTTTATTGACTAGTTGCATAATATAAAATTATTACACATAGCGTCTTCTGACCCCAAAGTAAGCAGAGCTTGTATTATGGGTACCATATGACTGATATACTACTTAGGTATTTTATTTTGTTGTGCTCCGAGAAAAAGAAAGATTTAAGTGAATATAGACATGAAGAATAAAGGAATGTTAATTAAAATACACATTAAATTTGGAACAATTGCTGATATTGAGAGTAATTTTCGTTAAGTTAAAATGCATATTGAAATTGGAACAACTACTAATATAAGAGTAAATTTCTTATAATTATTATTAGGATGGGCAACTTTTTAAGCAATATTTATTTCCTGACGATGATGGTCAGAACTTTCTGCTGGAGGAAACTCTGGGGCATCTTTGGATGTTGAAGGGTGTGGAGTCCATGGCACTTCAGGTTTCTTCAAGTTTATGCTGCTTCTGAAGGCTGCGTTTCGATTTATTTTCGATGGAATCTTCTATATAACCTTCAGCCACGGTAGTAGACTTCCATCCACCATATCGCTTTAATTCCGTCATATCTGCACCAATGCTCGCTAATAACGTTGCAGAGGTCCTTCGGAAATATGCCCTGTATACATCTCGGGATTTGGTAGCTCCAAAAATGATGAATTTTTTTTGGCATCGTACCAATTTTATTTATTCCAATTGGGTTTGTTGTACATTTATTTTTAGAATAGAACAAAAATAATCTATTGTTGTTTGTATTCGGAGGACGAAAACTTTGATACTTTTTTACGATTTTCATGTTATCATCACGGACTACGAAAAAATCAGGGATTTTTTTTTAGTTTGTAGCGTTCTTTAAGGTAGCAAATTCAAGTATTTTTTTAAGTCAATGTTATGTCTTGATTTTATAGTACACCGTAGTATAGAATACATACTCCATAATGCCAATGACTTCTTTTTCTTCGACAGCTCATTAAATAAGTTAGGAAAACAGACTCTGAAAATGTGCCAGAAGCTTGATTTTTATTTTTCCATTTGCAAAACTCATCATAGGCTTTGGTGTACACCAGCCGTGATTTGTTGGGTAGCAAGTTTTCTGCTATATCGGCCGCCCTCCCTTTCATAAACTCATGTGTTAGTTATCACATCACTTGAATGCATTTTCAATCGATTATTGTGTAACACTTAACTTTGTGTTCGTACAACTTACAGTATTCAAAATAGCGCTAATCTTGGCGCCAATTTACTAATGACAGCAAAGAACACAAAACAGTTTTTATTTAAATGCTAAACTCCTTGTCGAAAATGTCAACCAATCAAATCTCAAGGAGTTATTTGAACAAGGAGTTTGTAGGCCGAGTATTCTTTGCATAAAAAGTTTGTATCGAGTATTTTTGCGCAAGCAGGTTGTATATATAGCATTGAGATGAAGTTCGAATTCAAACACCAAAATCGTGATTAAATGATGATGCTTTTTATTCACGGTTCACGGTAATTAAAATAAGAAATTTAGAGGGGGATCGGTATTAATAAATAAATATCTACCAGATAACGTACACAACACCATCTAGCCCCAAACTAAGCATAGCTTATATTGTGGTGACCAGATGACTGCTAGAATATTTTTAAATATATACTACACTTTACACCATAAACTTATAATATTTTATAACATCCTGACACAGAACAAACACCTAAGTTCTTCACACAAATGTTTATTCTGGGAAGGAATCGAACCCTTAATCTACAGCGCAGAAGGCAAAGCTACCACCAACTGAGTCAGTGGTCAGACAGGTCAGTGAAACGTCCGGCAGTAATGATTTATCGATTGGATGTTTGTTGTACAGTTCCGGACAAGGAGGTCTCGTCCCGGCGGATGACGCGCGGCGCGACCGGCGTGAAGCCGCGCCAGCGCATCGTGATCTCGTCCGACGAGGAGGACGACACGCCGGCCGCCAGGCGCAACATATCCAAGCTGCGCTCCAGCGTCAACGACGACGACTCCGACTAGGTAACTATCCCAAACTTCCATTAACACCCGCAGATCGCGAGGAAGTAACTCAACTTACCAGAAATATATCGTAATAAAACAGAACCTGATTGATTCTGTTGTTTCGCCGGGCTAGCTATCAAATTTGTGAATAAAAAGCTAATTCAAAATGAACGAGCCTGACAGTAGTCGCATATGATGTGTAACATCTGACATCTCACCTTGGATATAATCAACATTAACATTATTTTCTGAATTAGTTAGTTGTAATAGCACAGTTTATGCGCAACACTGTAGGTTAAGCGCACACCTGCGTTCTGCTTCTCTATTTCCCTCTCTGTTTCTCGTCACATATACGGACACAGTTTTGGCTAACAGTACCAACCTGGAGGAAAGTGAGTTGATACCATCTGACGACCAACTCTACCATCGCTCTCTCATTGGTTTAATCAAATAGCGCGTCCTTCCCTGGCTTCCTGTTACTATACATAACGACACCCTTCCTGTTTGCTTCAAGGGCTAAAAATATATAAATTATCTATATTTATTTTAAGTATTTCTCTCGACTCTGAGTGTTCTTCTATGTATGTATGAATTTACAAAAAAAGTATCATCATATCAGCCTCTAGAAGTCCACTGCGGAACATAGGCCTCCCCAATAGATTTCCAGGAAGAACGATTTTGAGCCCTCTCCATCCACCGATTTCCCGCGATCTTTACAATGTCATCACATCAGTCCATCGGATGGGGGCTCGTCCTACGCTTCGTTTTCCTATCCTTGTTCGCCATTCTAGAACTTTTATTCCCCAACGGTTATATTCTGCGAGCTTTGTGGCCTGCCCATTGCCACTTCAACTTGCAGATTTTGAGTGCTATGTCGGTGACTTTGGTTCGTCTACGGATTTCCTCGTTGCGGATTTTATCACGTAGTGAAACACCCAACATAGCTCTCTCCATAGCACGTTGTGCGACTCTGAGCTTGTGTATGAGGCCAATAATTAGCGACCAAGTCTCAGTTCCATATGTCATCACTGAGAACACGCACTGATTGTAGACGTCTTGAAGCTGCGGTATCTGTGACGAGAAGATGTTCCGTAATTTCCCGAACGCTACCCGCTATCCGAGTTGGATTCGTTGCTGACCTTTTTGTCGAAGTTGGACTTGCCAGTACAACTTCCATTTATCGCTCTCAACATGTACCGGTACGGGTTCAACATGAGCATTTGACTTTTAACTTTAGTCTTGCTCATGTGCATTTTAAGACCCACCTGTTAGGAGACGATATTAAGGTCGCTTAGCATTGTGCCAAGATCTTCCAGCGATTCTGCCATGATGACTATATCGTCGGCAAATCGAAGGTGAGTGACGTGTTCGCTATTGATGTTGATACCATGTCTATGCCAGTACAAGAGCTTGAAAACATTCTAAAATGCCCTCTGCATTTTGAACAGTTTCGGAGAAACAACATCTCCCTGTCTCACCCCTTTATGCAATGGTATTGGATTCGTGCTCTGGTCCTGGAGTCGGATAGACATGGTGGCGTTACTGTACAGATTTTAACACTTCGATGTACAATTTGGCACCGCTGGAGAAAAAAGTATATAAGTAGTATAACAGTCAATATGATCAGCATTTTTTTATATTACTTATAATTAATTTAATTCACGTAATTTTTTCAGGTAATACTAAAGTTCTCGACAAACTTCTCGAGAATGAAAAGGTAGCAGCATCGGATCGAAACCTCTAGAAAGTGCTTCGACGGAGGTATTACGGACACTATTATAATATGTACCGGTGGTACTGCAGACTCTAAAAGTACTCGGTACTCGTGATTATTTCCTACTAATTTAGGTCGTTACGTCAAAAATTCGTAGTGTTCATTTGCGTAAGTAAAATAGATGATTATTACGAAATGTTGTGACTATTTAGCATATATTTTATGCAACACTATCGAGTGCTATTTTTAGTGCGTTTCATTCAACCACTCTGTGCGGACAGTCAACATCAATCTATTAGAGATGTACCTTGTACAATATATTACTTATTTCTACAATATATTAGGATCAATATACAGTGGTCTGACCTATTGAGATTATTCAAAAATGTATAGTAGATTTTGATAAACACGGGTTTTACTTACTCATTATTTTTTCGATGCAGCCAACAACACTGTTTTGATTCATCTAGAGAATCTTCAACGTGAAGATTCTCTAGATGAATCGAAACAGTGTCGATGCCTCCATCGACAAAATAACACGCGAGTAAAACCCATGTTTATCGAAATGTAAAGTACAACTCACGAATGTTTTTAAGTGAAATGTAGAGTAGAGTAATGTAAATATTTAATAACTTTTGTTTTTGATTGTACGGAGAGAGATCGGCTAAGTGAGACGCACTATGGATCGTTTCTTCCAATGCTTAGGCCTCGGCCAGTCGCCATTGTTAAGAGTCTGTGTGCAAATCAAATAAATCAATGGTGCAAAAGTACCGCGATACTAAATGTGTAGTACCATTTCTCTGTGAACATAATATTTTACACTAGAGCGATTTTCACACAAGGCGTCCATTAACCCTCAAGTACCTCAAGTAAGTCACGATATCGTGTTAAGAACAATAGAAAAACAATTCTTATTTTAGTGGTTATCAGTTACAATACGCAATAGCATAATGATAATACATGGAGATGACGTACACGGTAATGGTACGGTAATGGTTACATGGTAATGGTACTACACAATGCAATAAGCAAATGTTATAATAATGCAAATAGTTTTATTTATACCGACAAAGTGGGATAGCCTTAGCAACATATAGTTTAGGAATTATACTGTTAAACACCAATTTTCTGTGGTCTGAATAAAATGATATATATCGGTGCCAGCGTTGTGCCAATACTTTGCATATTCGGCTTCTACAATATACAAACGCGTGAAGCCGCACTTTGCGGTGGTCTACAAATAATATTGATGACAGCTGTGAAGTAAACAAGGTATTGGGCCACTATTGAACACTGATGTTTTTTTATGAATTACCTAACGAATGCTATGTATAGATAGTAAATAGATTATAATGTTGGATCTCGGCGGGAGCTGGATAATCCTGCCATTAAAATGGCAGCTAACGCCCTGTCTACATAAAATAGACAAAATGGCGCTGAGTATTGTAAACGCAAATTCAGGCTCAATCAAACCCATCAGCACTACACACACATCTGTCATGATGTGTGTGTAGTGCTGATGGGTTTGATTATGTGTAATAGAAAATACGGCCTTGTTTATGAAACTTGCTTTGCTATCAATTTCTACATGTTTCTGTCTCGAGAGAGGGGCAACGATAGCGATGTGAGTTTCTAGAATTATGCTCGGCAAAAATACCAGATTTTATTTTTTAAATAAGATGTTTAATTTCTCTTTTTGAAACAACTTTCTACTTGTTGAGTAGTTCCAGACCATTGATTCTGCTGAATCGATTATATTGTAGGAATTAAATCCCTCGCCTACTTCATAAGTAGTGGTAGATGCTTAAGGGGCACGCTCATGTTCGTTTTTAACAACGACACTTAATTTTAAGTTTCTTTTGCGAGTGAATACTGCAAGGAAAAGGTCACTGAGATTTAGGAGTCGCTGCTAAAAACGTGCAGCAATATTGTTCATTTGTGCCTATATTACATTTAATATGTGTGTGTGACGTATTTAAAGATCTACATTTTCATTTTTATAGCGGAAATAATGTTGTTTGACGTCTTTTGTACTCTAGTTTATAATCGAAAGTTGTGTAATAGGTTTAATAGAAGTATCGAGGAAAATTGGTAACACCAAGACGATATTTTCTTAGGAACGTACGTATATACGGAATAAATACATCTAATTGTGTGCCCGCGTTATTTTGTACAGTTTTGGAAAGTATTTGTATACTTGCGGATTGTGCCTGGCCCGAATAGTATTAGCAATCTTTTAAAAGTCAAAGCAGGGGATTGGTTAATTGCGGCTTTGTATGTTACGCGTGTACGTTGATGTGTACGTACGATTACGATGTACGATTGTGTACGTGTACGTTGATTCGTTTAGAGATGCCGGGTCGTTGTCGATGCAAATAAAACAATAAGTAGGTACATTATACATTGGAATTTGTTGTAAGCTCTCGCAGTATAATTAGGGCGCGTACCCACCAAAGCAGAGTACGTAGAGATGTGAAAATCTATTAATAGACTTTGATTTTGTTGTTTCATTGAACTTAAATAAAATATCAGAGAATACGAAAGATCTTTATACGATTTTACGAAAGATACGATTTTTTTTCAGCAGATTGTGCTGTGTTTAGTCTGAATTAGAGGTAACATTTTTGATGACCGAGAGGTTAGTGTGGGTACCTGGGAAGGCCTGTGCTATCAAACAGAATCCCAGGCAGAGTGACGTCAGTGGAGAGTAAACCCACCTCAGCTTGCTGGAGTGGATCCATGAACGAAAGTTTTCAATTACAAATAACTGCTCTGTAATTTGTAACTAACGCCACCTAAATCATCTTCAACAGATTAACTAAGGCCAATAATGAAACAAAAAAATGCAAGTAGTGTATATCATTCATATTCCCATAACACAAGCTCTAGATAATCCTTTTTTTAAACCCACGAGTAGGTATAAAAAAATTTTTTGATGATGATCAAAACTGCGGAAATTTTTGAAAAATCAATTGATAATGGATCAAATTATAAACTTGTTTTATTTTAAAACTGGCATAACAGTTATTCTAATTTGAACTTTGGTTCTAACTAAATAAGATCGTTTGTATTTTCCCAAATCATAACTCTAATATTATAGTATATTTTAACGCGCAAAGGTGGCTTACTTACCCCTGACAAGGTTTTATTGATTGATTTTGACATCTCCCCTCCGCTTTGGTGAAGACTCGCACTTACCGTGTTATTTTACAAGTTTTTAGTTATAACATGATATTATATTTATTTAGGTAGGAAATGTTTTTAAATATTAAGTCGGTATGAAATTTAGACCATGATTTTTAGCTCACTCAACAATATTTCAAATAAATATTTAATTGTTACCGTAAACCCGTTTCGCCAGTGCAGGTTCAAAATATAAAAATACATGCTTAGTTTATATATCAAAAGCAATAAATTTGGCAGCTGATTAATTGATATCAAGAGATTTGGTAGTTACTGAGATTGGAAGGTACAAAGCGAATTTATTAGTTTTATTTTCGGAATACGTTGGCAAAATGTTGGTTGAAAGTGTTTATGTAAGAAGGCTCTTGAGATCAGTTTCACAGCAGTTACAAATTGACTAAATAGACACGTTAAATGTTTCTGGTTCATTTATGGATGTCTTCGTTATGTACTAGGTTTGCGTAAAGTCCCATTTTTAACATGGAAGATTAAGTACTCATTCTTGTATTCAACATTGCTTTGTTTTTTATCGTTTATATGATATGATCTGCTGTAGCGTGAGTCATATATATAATATCAGTATAGAAAGACTAAACAATGCATTTGAGTATGAATTATTATATTTTATCAAGAATGAATTGATTTTTCAACAGACTTAATTTTTTTTTTATGTTTGTTACCTGATAACTCCCTCATTTATGAACCGATTTGAAAAAAATCTGATTTCATGTGAAAGGATATACTTCCTGATTTGTCCCATGTAAATTTCATAAAAATCGGTTCAGTAGTTAGGTTTCAAATAAAAAAAACTGAAAAAATATGTCATCCACGTGGATGAAACGAAATTTTGATATTTTTCTTTTTATACATGAAGTCGGTTGTCGTTTTAGTTTTTAAAACGTTATTATTTATCTTACAAGAAAATAAATCATTTGAAGTTGAAAGTGGAAATGAAATGATTAAACTTTATTTAGCACAAATACAGCACAGTCAGAGTAGGTACTACTTACTCTATGCTATGCTTTAATAAACAATAACATAATTATTCACAACAGTTAAGAGAAGTTAAAAAAATAGACCTGATAAGCTGATGGATTACTCTGGAATTTCCATTGGGACTTCGGCTTCCTTATAACGTAACTCGCGACAACAGGCGTGAATAACGCAATCACTGTCAAACACTTTTTAAACGCTAATATATCCACAATAAGGGTATTTTCGTCTGTAGGTGAGCGACAGGAAGCGACAGGGAACGGCTGGCTTCTGTATGAGTTTTTTTACGACTCGCGACTTATTTCGCAAATATTGCTGTTGCTACTGTTACGCAATAACCTTGCGGTTTCGATTTCGGAATATGTTACGAAATTTGTAAATTTTTCCATGTCCATGGTTTTATTTTGGAACAAAGCAACGTTGACTTTGTTGTCTTAGTTTTATTTTAATAGATGCATGACCGGTGTGCATCCAGCATCCACACGCAATGTGAGAGGATATTTTAAACCCCCCGACACAAAAAAGGCCTTTCGCCTTTCGAACGTTTCTCGAAGGCATTGAGATCGTCACGCTAACGTTTCTTCGGCCTGCCCCGGCTACGTCGCCCATCTGTAGGCATCCAATGTGTGATGACCTCTGCCCACCTGTCTTCACTCATATGGCTGACGTGACCAACTCCATTTTAATTTGACGGTCTTGTCCCCGACGTCTGCGATCACGGTCTGCGCGCAAGGTTGTATAATGGGGGGTTAAAAATAACAAATATAAAAGGGTTCTTGGAACTTCCATTTAATTATCTTTTTCCAGAAACATAGTAATAATAGGGCAAAAACCATCTCTTGAAACTATTATCTTATGAACAAAATGTTATCTCAAAACTACCGTTTGCATTTACCGTTTGCAAAAGTAAAATCCATAAAGCAGTTTGTCGTCCAAACAGCTTTAGTATAATTTCTTTAGTATTAAGTGGAGTGTCTATGAAGAATCACAATAATAAATATATCATCAATAAATAAAATATATTAAAATTGTACATAATAGTATTAGGAGAAATTAGTTTTAAGTTTTTATTATTTTATTATAGACATGTATATTTAAGAATATATTTAGATGTGTTTCTTTTACCATACATCATAGTCCACGGTCACTATACAATATTACATTTGTTATTAATCTGACAGCGGAGACGGGCGTGTCTATTAAATTATAATAATTGTGCTGGTTTTATATTTACAAAGTAATGCTAATTTAAAAGTATAGTAAATTGGCACTACATGCTTTAGTTACATATCCTTATTAAAATGGAAGAATGGTCGGTCTCTATTAACATGGTCCGGAGTTCATTTGGTATTTACGCCCAAATATTGTATAGTGACCGTGATATAGTAGTCAACTATATATTGATAGATATATCATAAGCCTTAGTGAACATGCTTTTCGCCGACATATTGATTTCTATTTAAAAAGAAATATAATATTATTTTCCTTGCCAATAAATGAGGCATAAATAGATATTTGATCTTTTTATTTTAACTTTACCGCACGATAGACAGTGTAACCTGGATGACCGAGCTTTGCTCAGTATAAAACACGGATAAAACTACATTTTCTAAAAATGAAATCAAGCTAGATCGATTTATCGCCGCCGAAACCCCCTACATACTAAACTTCATGAAAATCGTTGGACCCGTTTCCGAGATTCAGATTATCTATAATATATATATATATATGTATTATATGTGTATATACAAGAATTGCTCGTATTGGGACCACTCACTATGAAACTATTAGTATGAATATAAGTAGGCAATACACACGATGCTAAATATCTGAAGACATCCTGGTTAGCGAACTGAGACTGTAAACGCGATTAGGTATATAACCTGCACAACACAACACATCACGTCACATCTATCACATCACGCCCTGCAACGATATCAACAATACAATACACTTGCTGTACGAAGATTTGCTAAGCACCACTGCTGGCGAACGTTCAAAATGCTGCTTTAAAACAGTGTTGTTCAAGTGCTTTCTTGGCATACTTCATGTTTCTCTGAAGGGGGTAGTGTGGCGACTATCGATACACCACGGCACTAATCACATTTAACATCACTAGACTTTGGTCCCCACACTAGTGGTAGAACTGAAGACAGGGCGCAATGGCGCTCTCTCCACAAAAATAATACCTACACAGTTAATTCAATTGTTCATACTTGTCCCATGTCACAACTTATTCATTAAAACACTAAATGTTACGGGTGCCACATGACTGATATATACTAGGATAGACCGGGTTCACTAGTAACACGTGGCAATAGTACCATAGTGAATATCTCAACTACTATGCGACCTGTTGTGTGTACGTGAGCCGGGGGCACGCGCCTTACGTGTCGCGACTTGCTCACTAGTCGACAGCGCGCTCGCTGCGAAACGGACGTCTGCAGGAGCATTTGTTTATTTTCAAGCACCCAAGGTATTTTTTTGTTATTTTGATTGCTCTGTCACTCGGTGGTTACTGTGTTTCATGTAATTATATTTTAACCACGCGTTTACCTAGGTATCCAGCCCTAGAATTCCCAATATTGTGTGTCTAAAGCTCAACGGTGTTCCGTATTTAGTTATTTCTCCAAAATCTATGTATCTATAGTTGTAACGGTACAATGACAAATGACCCCTAATACAATTTATTTAAGTATAATATTTTGTTAATTTTAAGTTAACTAATTTGTTAAAGCGTTTAATTAGAGTTAGGTACTTACTTATACTTAACTTTTTTTAGATGCCACGGAACAGAAAAAGGAAAACAGTTCGGGCGTCTAAAAGTGTTCTGCTTTACGAACAGGCATACCTTGAGATTGTGGAGAAAAAACAAACGATTCGAGCTGCTGCGAAAATGTTTGATCTCTGCTATGTATCTCTTATGCGCTTTATTAAAAAGAAAAAAGCCAACCCTGAAGCTGTCATCACAATGGGATATAATCCAGCAACAAAAGTGTTCACAGAGGAACAAGAAATACACATTTCCGAGTATTTGGTAAAAACTGCAAATGTATATTTTGGTCTAACACCAAAGGAAGTAAGGCGATTAGCTTTTGATTTGACTGTCAAGTACGATTTAAAAAGACCACCATCCTGGGACGAAAACAAAATGGCAGGTGCAGATTGGTTTACAGCGTTTATGCAGAGAAATCCGGAACTTTCTGTAAGATGTGCTCAAGCTACTAGCCTTGCTCGGGCTACAAGTTTTAACAGGACCAACGTAAATGCTTTTTTCGACAACCTAAGCAAAGTCATGGAACGTCATAATTTTGGACCACAGGATATATATAACATGGATGAAACTGGCATAACTACTGTTCAAAAACCGGATCGTATAGTTACTAGAAGGGGAACGCGGCAGGTAGGAGCACTTACTTCGGCGGAGCGCTGAACATTAGTAACAGTAGCCACGGCTATAAATGCATTAGGAAATGCTATGCCTCCGATGTTTGTGTTTCCCCGCCTGAGATATCATGATCATTTTATCCGAGATGGTCCTCCAGGTTGTACAGGAGCTGGCAACGCATCGAGTTGGATGGAAGCAACTCAATTCCTGAAGTTTTTGGAACATTTTCACGACTTCACGAGGTCATCTCCTGATGAAAAGTGTTGCTTCTTTTGGATAATCATCCATCGCATATATCGATTGCGGCCTTAGACTACTGTAAAGAGAAGGGCATAGTCATGCTCTCATTTCTGCCACACTGCTCTCACAAATTGCAGCCGCTTGACCATTCTGTTTTCGGTCCTCTGAAAAAACACGTAAACACTGCTTGTGATGCGTGGATGAGAAATAATCCCGGTCAAACAAAGACTATTTATCACATTCCGGGATATGTGGCTACTTCGCTACCTCTGGCCTGCACACCACGAAACATACAAACGGGATTTCAGTGTACTGGAATTTATCCCTATAATCGTAATATTTTTGATGAAGCAGACTTTGGACCATCATTCGTGACAGATAGACCTTTGCCTAACGTAACTGATTCACAAGAGCCAACTGAGACTACCTTGCCAGTCTTGACACCTATTATGCAGCAAACTTCGATTCCTCTGGAACATTCTCAAACACACGATTATGGGGTGACAACTATGGAGATCCAAAACGAACCTTCGGCAAGCGAAAAATCAACTGAAGTTTCTCATTTGCCCACTGATCCTATAGTGGTAGCAGAAGAAGACCCATTGTCTCGAGAAATCGAGCCTGGATGGTCACAGCCCGGTTATCTTCGTCGAAGAAGAAGAATCTCAATGCTCCCCAAAAAACCAATCAGATCCACTGGCAACAGAAATAGAACTTGAAAACCCTCCTGAACTGCGTAGTTCAAGATCACCACTACGGATCATAACCCCACATCAATCACCACTGCATTCATCGTCGAGACATTATGTAGACCCAAGCCTACCGTCAACTTCAAATGCAAATTATTTTTCCCCTGATGTAGTTCGCCCATTGCCAAAGGTACCACCTCGTAAAATTACTAACCGAGGAAGAAAAATCGCTATTTACACAGATACTCCGGAAAAGGAAGCAATAGAGAAAGAAACTGCAGAAAGGTTGAAAAGATCGAAACAAGTTAAAAAGAATCTTGGAGATAAAGAGAACAAGAAAGGAAAAGGAAGAGGCAAAACAACCAAACCAACGACAATAAAAATTAATCCAGGAGATGATGCAAGTGAAAGTATAGAAGTGGAAAGTTTTTGCGTTGTTTGCATGGAACCATAGTGCCAGTAGGCCTAATGAAACGTGGGTCCAATGTACCTACTGAATGCAAAATGTGGGCTCACGAAGAATGTACACCCCAGGAAGCAAACTATGTCTGCTTTAACTGCGAATCTAATTAGGTACTTAACTTTATTTTGATGGGTACCTCACCAAAATGTTAGAATAACTTGGAAGTCTAAAATTTTAATTTTACAATAGGCATGACGACAGTATCATTAAATGGTCTATTTAATGTTTTAAGGGGAAACTTTATATCAAAAAAATGCAAAACACTGGATTAGTTTTATTACAAAAATTGTGATTATTAAGATTTTAATTAAAATAAAACATTAAATTATAGCAATCGGCCATTTTGACTGAAACACCAATCACAGCGCATGACGTCACCCATATGTAAACTCCGTTGTCAATACTGTAATTTACTGTGTTTTGTTGTGAAAACGCATTTGGATTGATTTTTTATTCTTTTACTTGTGTTTTATTGACTCCACTTGCTCTAACGATGGAACCACGCTTATTAAGGCAAATAGCTCAAATTTTCCCAGGATTTATATTAATAGGTATTAGGCGATTTCCTCGCAACAAATAAATAATTTTGCTCGTCTGAGTTATAAACGTGAAAACATCTTTGTAAGTCAATTTTGTATTTACCTATCTTTACCCTAGATACAACCAACTTAGACATAATCAAACTTGTTTTGAACTCAGGCGAGATTTTTTAATTTACTTTCATAGGTTATTAACCGACTTCAAAAAAGGAGGAGGAGGTTCTCAATTATTTTTTATGTATGTTCACCGATTACTCAAAGACACCTGAACTGATTTGAAAAATGTTTTTTTGGTTCAAAAGGTCCCAGGTTTTTGAAATTTTAACAAAAATCTAATAAATGTATACATCGATGATATTTTCATTGCGTGCAGTGCAGAGCAATGCGTTTAGTTTATACCCAGTTTATACATCTATTTTCCACTAAACATTTCAAAATAAAATAATTTTAAGGTCTCACGTTGTACCTATCCAATGAAGTCGGTTTTCTTTTAAGTTTTTAAAACATTTATACAATAATCAATACAATACAATTGTCATTGTTTATTTTTGAGGTTAACTCACAGCTTGTAAGTTGCTATTTTAGAGTTAATATAGCAACTTACAATTTAATACTCGATAAAACGAGTAATTTTCTGTAACTAAAAAGAACCTACTAGTACTAGTACTATTTTTCCTCATAGTAAACACCTAAAGTCTAATAATCACCAAGTCAATGTGTATGTAGGTATTTATTCAATGTATTTCAGTATTTGACGAACTCTGTGGCGCAGTGGACTAAGCTCCGGCTGAGACGCAGAAGGTCACGGGTTCGATTCCCGCCGCGAGACAATTATTTGTATGATTTGCAAGTATTTGTCTCGGGTCTCTGGGTGTTTCTATGTATAATATGTATATTTAAGAAAAAAAAGTATGTAAGTAGTATATCAGTCATCTGGTACCCATTACACAAGCTCTGCTTACTTTGGGGCCAGATGATGCTGTGTGAAAATAATGTCCGGTATTATTATTATTATCATTATTAAGTAGATATTATTATTATTATCATTATTTATTCATGTACAAACACTTTGTTGGGTATTGTTATTAATGTGTTTTTACACTGCGATACTGCACATCACTTATAAACTTTGGAATTATTTTTTATCACACGAATTAATTTAATATTTTGTTTATTTTCTTCGCTACGCATAGACAGAATGACAAGTTCACATAGGCTTGACGTCAGAGCCGACGCCATGACACCTACGAGCTGTTTTCACGCCCTATTGAAAAAATTTTAGGAAAATAGCTTTAAACTTTGTTAAACTTTAGCTCATTACCGAAATAAAGGTTTTTTCGTTAATAGTAAATGTGTATCCACATCACGGAAGAGGATTTCAAAATCTTTCGTCTCGCCTATTAATATTAAAAAAATATATTCAATATTATAATTTTAATAGAATTAGGTATAAAAATGAGTGCAAATTAGGTTAAATAATTATTAAGAGATAGTTTAATATTGTTATTTTTAACACTCTGTCGTCATATC
This sequence comes from Lampropteryx suffumata, assembly GCA_948098915.1. Taxonomy (NCBI): domain Eukaryota; kingdom Metazoa; phylum Arthropoda; class Insecta; order Lepidoptera; family Geometridae; genus Lampropteryx; species Lampropteryx suffumata. Next base: position 2,930,818 of record OX402562.1, read on the forward strand.
AATATGATTTAGTGGATTTCGCCATCTTTGCAATCAATGTTACTAGATAGATAATGATTTTACTTAATATTAACTTAAAGTTTAACAGGGGCAATTGTACCAGGGGTCAATTGTAACTCCATAGAAAATAATACCTGTCAATTATTAACAATAATTTTAGATATTATCAGCTATTTCTTAACTCTCAATCAAAGCTTAGACCAGAGTGATTGTGCCAAAATATAAGAATTTGCATTATTTGTGTTTAAAGTGGAGAAAACTTAATTTAAATTTCTTTCGTTTTATCTTGAGAATTTTGTAGAACTGTTCCTATAATTTCAGTTCCTAATTATAAAGACTGATTAATAAGTGCCAAAATAACAAATATACGATATTATAGTTATGATTCGATAATTCGTTTGTATTTTGTTTCCTTTAAAATTTTTGGTACAAGTGACCCAGAGTAGGGGTTAATTGTAGCACTCGACCTGTCATCATTCTTACCAAATTTGCCCTATGTTCTGTAAGCCCTACGTAAAATTCAACAAAATGGTTTGTAGCTATTGAATTTAGGTTCCTAGAAACATAATCATTATAGTAAAATACCCAAGTTGCTTTAGTACAATCGTCCGAAAACCAAAAAGTGTTACTATTGCCCCCGGTCTACCTTATATACTTTTTTATAAGTAGTTATCTTTTTAAAAACATACTTCAATCTGGGTTAATCAAGGTTAATAGTTATAATTAATTTTATACCTTCACTCGGTATGGGGGGGGATACTCACTGGCAACACTGCTGCAAATGCACCCTTGCAAATATTAACGGCCTTACTTATAAACGCCTCTTAACATGAACACTGCCTAAACACTGGTTAAGATTCGCCCTGTCACGATTTGTCCCTATCTTTACAAAAAGGGATGGCATTTTAAACAGTGAATAACTATTGACCGGATTCTTCGTTTGTCATTTCATGAAGTAACATAGCTCTGCTAATTTAATATTACTTACTCGTTTTATTGCATGTTTTATTTAGTAATCTTAGCGGAATATTAATGAATAAGTTGTGACTACATGGGACAAGTATGAACAATTGAATTAACTGTATATTGGTGCAATGTGATTTGAACGACGAGGCATCCCATGAAAATGTTAGACGGCCATTCCGCGTGACGTCTAGAATTGACAATTTACCATCGACTAAGACTTTAACAAACAAATGGACTATGAACAAACATAATAATTTAATAATAATAATAATTTGTTTATTTCAGACAAGTCCATACTTACAGGAATGCAATTTTAAAAAGAACCTAAAAACTACTTCTTAACCCTATCGTACATGTTCAACATAGCGGTTCTGGAAGCCATTCCATTTGCGTACGACGGGACAGTCAACCCTGTCCAGTATGGTAACGAGGAAGCTATTGGTGCTACCTCACACGCGGCACATCAAGGAGGCAACTCGTTTCCGCATGATAGCGTGGAATCCGTCTACACAAGATTCTGCGCACTTTTCTGATGCGCTACAAAAACGAGGCATCCCCAGTAGCATCCTCGATCCATTATTATACTGGACGCGCAGAGCATTGTGAGATTTCAGTGTACAGGTAACCCAGAGGCTGCTGATGTAAAACGTCTGGCAGAAGGCTTTAAAAAGGGTTACCTTTACGTCTCTTGTACACCTTGCAAACCTTCGAGCCAACATGTAATACCTTACCGCCAACGCCCTGCGCTCCCTTTCTACATCCATATCATCTTTGAGATCCGCGGTAACCCAATGTCCAAGGTATTTAAATTTAGTCACTCTATTTAATGGTAATAATGGCGGAATTTTAATGAATAAATTGTGACTACAGGATGGGTATAGAGAATTGAATTAAATGTGTGTTGTGATGCAATGTGATGTGAACGACGAGGAATCCCAAGAAAAATTTAGACGCCATTTCGCGTGACGTCTAAAATTGACAATTGACCATCGACTAAGACTTTATTAAACAAATTGACCATAAACAAACATAAACACTTGACACTGGCAAAATTGGCATTATTATGTCACATGCCATAAACAAAGAAGAAGAAGGGTGAATGGTCTGAGTTTCTTTGTTCAAAATGTTTTGTAGAAGAACAGATAATTAGGTCATCAAAGTGATATTATTTCCCCATGATAAATATTTGTTTTCAGGAATGAAATCACCACTTATATGTAAACTTGAATCTATTTTTGTAACGGTTTTACCACACTGCGTCTCATATCAAACTTATATATCTATTAACTTGTTAATTAATCTGAAACTATCTGTCTACTTTGAAATTCCAAGCAGGTATCATGAATTTCCAAATAAATATCTTGAAATTTGAATTAGGGATCCAAATCAACCGGGTATCTATGAAGCACTTTCTGAATGTGACAAACTTAACTAAATATTTTGATTTAAGGAAAAATATGATAAGTACCTACTTATTTGTATTCGTCTCGTACAATAGAAATAGTAAAGGAAAATGTTACTAATTAGGTACTCAGGTAATTAGTATGTAGGTAGGTATCTCACGTTAATCCTTATGAAACATTCAGAATTTCCAAAAGTACTTCAGATATCTTTACAGTGTCTAGACAAGAGACACTTCACATCAAGTAATGTAATCAACCACTTCAAGATTCTCTAGAGATTATTTCATTCACTTGACACAAATCACAGTCTAAGAATAATCTGTTGACAGATCTTAATATCTTCCTGAAATGATTTTGCGTGGATAATATCTAACACACTCGAAAACTTCTACGGGTTTTACCAAATGATAAAAGTGAATGAAGTTATGGCAAATCTCCACTATTGTTATCGTTTAGCTCCATTCACACTTCGCGCAAATAACTTCTGACAATAACCAAACCACGTGGCGAGAATGTCGTTATTTACTATAATCTCGTAAGGTTAGCCCCCACTGCAATGCACCCATTCGCACTTTGTGGCCAACCACCCCAAAGGTATACTACATGGCCACTATATGGGGCACCTGTGTGATACAGAAATAAATTGGTTAAGCGAATGTCGTACCACGCACACACGAGTCCTCCGAACCCAGTCAGGATAATGAACAGTGGTCAGGTCCCAAACGAATTCAACCCCATTTAAACAAATTAATTTGGTAGGTACGGAGCTTTAAGGTTTATAAATCAGGCTGTCATTAAAAATCTAGCCGGGACGTTGGGGTAAACAAGACTCAAAAATTATCACTTCATAGCTTAATAATTATGAAACAAATTTGTATCTTGTCTTGAAAAACTTTAAGAAACCGCCTAATACATTCAATTTTATATCCAATGATACGCCACACGATGGAATTGAAAAATAAAAAATATAATCAAATCCACTTTACTTGTAGGTGGTACCTCTTTTAGGGGATGAAGTAGGGTAGATAATTTTCACTCAAAACGGGATATTTACGGGATATATGAGTTTTTCTGCTTCTCGATATTTCGGCACAGTTGCATGCGCCATGATCACGAGATAAACGATAAACGAGATAAAGTTTATCTCGTGATCATGGCGCATGCAACTGTGCCGAAATATCGAGAAGCAGAAAAACTCATATATCATGGTAAATATCCCGTTTTGAGTGAAAATTATGTGCAAAACCATGATAGTTTTAAAAGTTAAGTAGGGTAGATAGACACAAAAATCTGTTTTTGGTCGGACATACAGGTGGAAGCACCCTGGTGTAAGTCGAAGAAGATTCTTAAGCATCTTCTTCGACTTACACCAGCATGGCGATTATGGAACTCTTGATACCTACAATCAATGTCTATCAGTTTCGATAAGCAATAGGCATTTATTCAAATAAATACTTTTTGTATTAACGTACGTAAAGTACGTTCGGTTTCTATCTCAGTTTCTTAGTCATATGACAGCATGTCTTACTATCAACATCAACCTTCCATAATATCATTAATAATAGGTAACTGAATGTTTTGATAGTAGGTAGGTAGGTATCAGAAATATAGAATCGGCCGGCAGGGTGCCTACAGAGTCGACTGAGAAAATTACAGGAGAGATTAGAGAATGTTGACCTGAAAATAAGCAAACCCAAAACAGAATATATCTTTTGCGATGTGTACCTACCAGTGTACCTGTAACCCATCCAGAACGACGGGATACGTGAAAAACAGAATGAATGCGGGAAGGATGAAATGGCGACAGGTGTGAGATCCACGGATGTTGATGATGATGATGGATGGGAGGAGTGATAACAATGGATAAAGTGTGGTATAAATGTACGCTAGCTTTTCATTCATAAAGCAATAATATTTACCCACAGGAAGGTATCTCCTGAATTGCTTCGGTCGACTAAAATACTTCAGCCCGCTGTAAAAACCCAATTAGCTCATCGTTTTTCAAAATTTTTGCATTCTTTCCTTAACAATAAAATTGCCAAAGCTTGTGACATTAAATATAGCTCTGCTAAAGAAACAAAAGTCCTTCAAATTCCTTCTTTCTCTAACCTACAATCAAACCGAAGTTTAACCGACGACTTCTAAACACAGACTCTCTCTGTGCACTCTCGCTTTTAAAATACAATCCGTATTAGTCACTAACACACAAACGTGCCGTGGTATTCAGCACCATACGCACACACACAATTCTCTTTCTCACACACACAAACACACAAATTTTCTTCAAATTCACAAGTTTACACCACACATACATTGTAATCATCGAATGGCTCCCACGACAGGCATAGCCTAGTGTGGATACCAATTGTACCTATTTGGACTAAAATGCAAAATATACATGTGACTCAACTAAATATTAAGCTGCGTATTAGGTAGTTAATAAGTTCTTTGATTTTGGTTAATAAACATTTATTTTTCTTAGACCTAAGAAAAGATGAATAGACTGTGTGAAGATGATGATTGTTTATAACAAATAAACGTATATTCTATAATAATTATGTGGAGTGACTATTAAGGTGAAGAATGATACAGGGCAGTGAAAAAGAAGAACCTGGTGTGCTGACCCCACGCAGTGAGATAAGCGCAGAAAGATGTTGACACTTAAAAGTTTTTTAATTATTACATTTTAGGGGCCACCAAAACCATTAATATTTTTTTAAATCACATTACCATATTTAATTTAATCACGATAAGACAGATTAAATTTTGCTTTCATTATGGGCGGACAAAGAGACAAGGAAAAGGATTGATTAAACATTCGTATAACTGACTTCGTAGGCTCCAAGTTAGTAATTAATTATTTTGATTAGGCAGATGATATTTAGCAGAAATACCTACCGCAAATAATGAGTGGTTTATATAGAACCGATGAGGTAATATCAGGCATGCTGTCACATTTTTCATTAAAAACCGCAATTTACCTTAGGTAAACCCACAGGTTGTTTTCCAGCCCATTGTGGGCTACTAACGTCAATAGCTCACCACAATTTCATAGCATAAACTCAAATGAACTCCAAGGAATGTTTCAAGCTAAGGCTTCAATCATTACAGTGATTTGGCTTGATTCTAAATTGCAGCAGTAAAATCAGTGTTCACCACACTATACAACTCGAAGCGTTCAGGTGGAGCATTTTCTAGGTCATATCGGGTTTTTGACCCTGGTCGCCTGATTGTTACCTAAGCACTATAATGAGTCTACAACCGTTACATAACATCTCGAAGAAAGAGTTTTTTGATCTATAGATAAAACGTGGAAATTTAGCTATGAAAGAAAGGTGAACAAACCACGTGTATAGATAATGCACATTGCAAGCGCAGCAGTAAGTAGGTAGTTGAGTTGCGTGCGAATTTATGATTGTGCATAAGACATGGCCAATGGCTGCGCCAGTACAAGACACACCTCCGGCGGTCGGCAGTTTTAAAATTGGATCGCCGGCTGCGTGCGCAACGAGTCTGTATCGAACGGACGTCAGTGTCAGTTGTCAGTCGACTCCGGCGGGCGCGTGTTGTCTCGTGCTTGTACATTTCCGCGGATCTCCAACGATGGCCCTGCTGAAGCGACTGGCGGTGAACGCGCCCCGACACGTGAGAGCCCTCTCGACGTCCTCACCCTCTGCGGCACCGGCGAGACCCACAGACGAGCTCGACTTGAACTTTAACAGCCCCAAAGATGCGTTCAAGAGTAAGAAGACGAGTGAATTGGTCAGGGCGTACTTCGTGTACCAGATCTGCTCCGTGAACTGGCTGGTCGAGAACAACGACATGGTGAGTACCTACAGCTGATGCCTTACGTAAGCGCCTGCATAACAGTGTTTACACGCCGGCAGGCAACAGTTCAGAAATAGCTTTAAAAATCGCTTTGTGTCCTTCACTGAGTAGGTAGACGATTGACGAACGGGTTTTGTGCGAGATTTTTAACGTTTTTGCGTGAAATGTTGGCTCTCGATCGATAAGAGGGTAAGAGGTAAGGGGGCCGCGGCTAGATGGTTACCTAATGGGAAAAGGGAATGAATGGGATGGATTTTTAGTCGTTTGTTTTGCGCATGCGTTGGCATGGGCACCCTGTACTCAGGGGTGGGTGAACTAGACTGGGGTGAGACGATAGCTGCAGCAGACACGCCACCTCACCTGTGCGTTATATCGATAATTGTGTTATGTCGGTACTTATTACCGCAATCTTCTAATAAGCGACAAAATTACCTTTACCTAAATTACCTAATACGTACATAACTTAACTATGTAGTCCACCTAAAATATTGTGGATGTTTTTGTAGGTAGGTACCCATCGATATAAAAATAACCTAATTACTATACATATTGGGTACTTACCTATAATAGCAATGAACTCTTATTGTATATAAATACAATGCGATCCAACTGTTATTGCTGACAAACTGTTCATTTAGGGTAGAATTGGGGCTTTTGAGGCATCTTTAAGAGCACGGCGCGGCGCCACTATAAACCAGCTCTTATAATGAAAACATGCCAATACTAGGTACAGTCGTTTCTATAGACTGTTTCTAATCAAAATCGATAGTCTTCGAATCAATTCGAAGCGTAACTTTGGTAGAAATAGCATTTATGACTGCAATAAACACATTAAATTAAGTGTTTTTTATTTATTTGATTTTGGCATGTACCTACAACACCTATGTGACAATACTATACTAGGTGCAGGGAATAAACATGAGACATTAAATGTATCTGCTTTTGCCCCTAAACTATGCACAATGTAATAAAATGTTACTAGATTAGGTAAATCACGTGCCTGTGTTAGGTAACTCTTTGACACATTCTAATGTAGGTACAGTACCGCCAGAAAACAATGTCTACGGACCAAATCATCTGTTTATTACGTGAAAACCTACCTACGACCTGATACAGATTTCACAAGTTTGCAAAACGATAAACCCTTAACATTGCGGGCGAAACCGGAAAATAAAATCTTCGGTCGGCTTTATCCCGAAATTCTTTACATAGGTAGGTACTCTTACATAAAATATTGTTTAACTAGCTGTCCCGTTCACAACTTCGTCCGCGCGTTATAAAATAAATCTAGTCTAATATATCTTATTGTAAATCTGAACCATTCTCGAATCCACTTGAACACACACAAAAAAATCATCAAAATCGGTCTAGCCGTTTAGGAGGAATTTAATTACAAACACACGCACAGAAGATTTATATATAAAAAGATGGAAAACGTGCTAAGGGTATAATATATATGTTGTTGATTGAATGTTTTATTGCATACAAAAAGTACAGATTGTATGAAAAGCAGGGCGTAATGCCAGTCTCAACCAGCTAACCTAAGCTCTTCTTGACATTGGTCGGCCTAATGGGCTTATACCTAGTAGGTAGATACTTAATCCTAGTACAAATTGAATATAAAATATCTATACCTTTTTTTCCTCATTTTAGTCTAAATCTGAATAAGCCTTAGTACTCATGGTTTATCTCGAAAACTTTATCTTTTCTAGTGAATGATGATCTGCCTTCATTATCGTCATTAAGTAATTACATTATTTATCTTGTAGTTTCACGCGTGCCATGCTGTCTCTGAATTAGGTAAATAAAAGTTTATTGCATTTGCAGTAAAATGTTCGCTATGTCGAGATCAGCCCGTCCGAGCCAAGGTAATTAAAGATTACTGGAAACCTTGAGACGGATGTTGAAGACTACACGTTTTGAAAGTCGTGACGCTATAAATCTTTCTTTTTACAAAACTATACTGAGAGACTTTTATGATCTACTCACCTTTATCTTCTTGTATTTTCATTGCCATGGCATATTTTGTATTACAAACTGAAACCGACCTCCAGACCAAAATGTTTACTTAGAAACCTTTTGTATTACTTCGAAACCTTTAACCCCGGTCTCCCCTAGACACCTATAAAACTAAAGTCACCCCATGAATCGGTCCACCCTTAATCGAAAGTCAATTTATGAAAGGGGTGAATAATTTGTTGTTCGTTTTTATTGCACAACTGCTGAAGAACTTGGAACCTGCCGGTACAAAGATACTAGCCATTGATTTTCAATACAATTCTTCAATCGCTGAAGACCGATTTGAATTCGATAAAGTACCTGTCATTGTATAATGTGTGAGCACGAGTAGGTACATAAATTACTTCTTTTGAAGACAAATACCTACATCGATCATAGTTTTCCTTCAATTCCTCGTTTGCCATTTTTCTAAAGTACCTAACATAAACTCTTGTAAATTAATTAGTAATTCTTGTGTAATTGACCGAGCGAGCGCCTCCGTTTCAGCTTAGGCAAAAACGCTTTCGTATGTCGGCGGTCGGCGTCTGTCCGGGTGTTCTTCTCTACAGGTCGCATTTCTCAACCGATTTTGTGAGCAAGTCCTATAATCTATATAGCTTTTTTTTGTCCCTTCAGTTTTTGGAAATTTTTCAAAATGGCGGAGATATGGGGGTTGAAAACGTAAAAAAGTTACATATCAATCATTTCGAAAAATGATCGCGAGGTCTACAGTTCACAGAGCCACTAGTTTATTTTTTATTCGAAATTTATAATCAATAAACTGTGATTAATATTCTTGAATCGTTAGAATCTCTAGAATCGTTACTATAGCAAATAAATCAGCAAACTTGTCATCAAGACATTATAAGAAGAGAAGTAGGTTCCCTTCGCGCTAATGCTTTTAAGCTAGCATGAAAAGTGTCTGCCTTACAGCAGTCACTTAACACAAGCTAATTGTAACTTCCATTCAATTTGATCTTTCCGCTAACAGAAAATGGCTCTTGTCTATATTGGATAGCACGTGTTTTAACCGATTTCAAAAAAGGAGGAGGTTCTCAATTCGTCGGATTTTTTTTTAATGTTCACCGATTAGGTACTCAAAGACGCCTGAACCGATTTGAAAATTATTTTATGTTTCAAAGGTCATACTTCCTAGGTTGTCACATTTTAGTTCAGTTATTCAGTTTAGCCGCATAGTTTCGTGTGCTAAGACGCGTAGCAGTGTTTGACACTCGTGGGCTACGTAACGGAACTAATATGACTCATAGGCTACGTAGCTGATATGTATGAAACTCGTAGGCTACGTAACTGATGTGTATGGCACTCGTAGGCTACGTAACTGATGTGTATGATACTCGTAGGCTACGTAACTGATGCGTATGATACTCGTAGGTCACGTAACTGATGTGTATGACACTCGTAGGCTACGTAACTGATGTGTATGATACTCGTAGGCTACGTAACTGATGCGTATGATACTCGTAGGTCACGTAACTGATGTGTATGACACTCGTAGGTCACGTAACTGATGTGTATGACACTTGTAGGTCACGTAACTGATGTGTATGACACTCGTAGGTCACGTAACTGATTTGTATGACACTCGTAGGTCACGTAACTGATGTGTATGACATGCGTTGGCCGCGTAGCTGTCAAATTATACCTAACAAGATTTTAATCTTTTTGGAGAAATTCATAATGTTGTCGTTTGTCTTGTGATTGCAAAGATGGATGATTCACCCATCTTTATCTTATTGGAGATAAGAATTAGTCTAGACAAATCTTACGTTACAGTTCCACGATATGTTAAATCACTTTATATATTTGCATATTTAGAACTTTTATTGCATATCCTTCGAGCCAGAATATCCTGTTTGTGATACCGTAAAATGATAAAAATAGTAAATGGTCAAAAGATACTGAATGCGGTGCTCCATCCGCAGCAATGCAAAAGTTTATCTAAAAAATACTATTAAATACCTACTGTTGAAAGTTAGATCAATGTTTTTTTCTTCTCCGCGTACTGGCTGGTTATAGTAGTTTTTTCTTGTGCATCTTTTGTCATTCATTCATTAATATTTTGTTATGAACGTGATTCTGTCTCTATGGGTTAACTTATCCAGCGGTTTCGTTAAACGAGATTTGAGAATGCTGTTTCTACTAATGGGAACACCTTTCAGTAAAGTAGTGTCTATAGTTTTATGTCAGGTAGGTGCAGGTGATAACACAAGACAGCAGTATTACATAGTAACAACAGCACTGTAGGGACCTATTACTGATAACATATCATAATCAGCAAAATGGAGACTTTCAGCGGTTCTAGTGAGACTTTCTGGCGCCCGCGCTGCGTCTAGTCGCCGATGCTATTGGGTGGATGTGGATTATGTATGGTTTGGAGTGTTCTGTTGGGTAGGCCAGTTCATTTAGTTCATATACATTTTAGATTATGCTGAATTTATTGCCACTTATTGTTTGATACACAATAATAAAAAATACAATAAAAACCCGTTTATGACCTTGATCTTGGCATTAGTAGATACACATAATATTATAATATCTATATTTTCACAAAAACTGAAAACCAGATTTTTAACCCTGAATATCAAAAAGTTGAGGAATGTCAGATTTGTATCATGTATCATCAGATTCTCACCAAGTTAGGTCGCTTACTGAGAGCCATGGGTGCAAATTCAGCATCTGCTGTGAATAGGTAGGTACAAGTATTACGTAGGTATACCTAGTACTAGTACTAAGTAGGTGCCTATACCTACCTACACAACGCTGTTTTCCAATTTGCCCCTTTCGAAAGTTCTTTACCTAGAGCTTAAGAACAAGCAGGTTACATTGTCTGTGTATTTACGTATATTTTGCTCATCTTATAGGCGTATAATAACATCTGGATATCATTGATAACAATGCACACAACACCATCTAGCTCCAAACCAAACTAAGCATAGCTTGTATTAAAGGTGATCAAATGGTTCACTTATATTATCACTAGCTGTTACCCACGACTTAGACGGAACCTTTATTTTTATTTTTGTAAGGAATGCATTCTGTGCATCTAAAAAACTTCTCATAAGTTTAATCTCCTATTTTACGCCCTTTGGGCATGATTTGCCAAAAACGTTGAAACACGTTTTTTTTTATTTCTTACTAAATATTAAATATGCCTAAATATGTATATTCAGATCCCAAACATAAGAAAATATGAGTTTCCAAAACAAGCTTTCATCCCCTGTTTTACCCCTTTCAAAGTTGTTTTTTGAAACAAAAAGTAGCCTATGTTCGAATATTTAAAAAAAAATATTTTTGTTCGAGAACACACATAAAAAATATACCTTATACGAATTGAACGAAGGTACGAAGGTCGAATTGAGAAACCTCTTTTTTTGAAGTCGGTTGAAAAATACATTATTGCACACCTAAATGCACACCCATACATTGAACTGTTATAAGAAACAATGTTTAAATATAAAACTTAATATATTTTTTATAATTACATACATAATTTTTATTATACATAGAAAAACACCCAAACCTGAGAATAATACTTGCCAAATATACAAACATTTGTCCCGCGGCGAAATCGAACCCGCAACCTTCTGCGTCTCGGACAGATATTAGCACGAAGGGCTGATTTAGAGTTTTTTGACAGTTCCTCAATCGACGTTAGATAACGGTGTGTCGATCAAAATCAGGTTTTTGTGTGAAAATTCAAATAGAGCCCGATTGCGATCGATGAAAGTGACACCTCGATTTAGAAACTGTCAACAACCACTTGACATTGGCAAAATTGACTGATCCATGCCATTACCGAAGAAAGATAGCAAGTCGTCGCAAAGTCGTAAGTTGCCGTTCATCATTTGTTATCCCTTCCCTATATATATATAAACCTTGTGTTTAATTTTATGCATATTCAGTAGGTCTGAGAATAGGTTTATAACTAATTTTTATACCCATAAGTGTTAAGGGTGGCTCACCCCATTTTTTTTTATGTTCAATAAGGCCTAACAACGTTTGCCGGGTCAGCTATATAAAATGGTAGCATTTCATCCCTACTATCCCTACTTCCCTACTAATATTATAAATGCGAAAGTAACTCTGTCTATCTGTTTTCACGCCAAAACCGCTGAACCGATTTAGATGAGTTTTGGTATAGAGATAGATGGGACCTTGGAGAAGGACATAGGCTACTGTTTTGTAGGTACCACGCGTGCGAAGTCGCGGGCAGCAGCTAGTATAACATAAATTACGGATTGGAACACTATACTATAAACAATACAAACACTTGACACTGGCAAAATTTACATTATTATGACATATGTCATTAACGAAGAAGTAGAGCATAATATGTCGTCGCAAAATGACAGTCGACTGTCAATTGTCTATTCTAAACGATAACGCTCAAATAAGGTTAAGATCTGTCTATCTGAGATTGTTTCACCACATTGAGAAATAGGTACGGTAAGAATTAATATACAGCAGTCATAACGTTTCAAAATTGGGCAGGTGTAAATGAAATGATCACACTTAGGCAGCATGACCAGATATTTACAATGATGCTAAGTACTCTCGTTGGTCTGCCTGATACAACATAACCGATTTGAGTCAGAAACAAGTAAACTATATCTGCAAATAAGGATTTTACCAAAGTACTAGATACTAGAGTACACGGTAAACTAGGTAAGTGATACGTACCTTTTGTTCAGAAAATAATATTAACATATTTTTACGGGAATTTCCAAATATTTTACTACCTACGCTACACATATCTACCATGGTATTGTTGACTAACTAATTTAATGCAGATGTAAATGACGTAAATTAGTCATTTGACTCATCAGTAAGATGAGCAACTACACTACTGGTATAAAACGGAAAAATATAATTACGTTTTAAAAAAAAACTGAACACAGACTTCATTTATATAAATTACGAAATTTCGTTTACTTGGATGACGTATTTTTCCAGGTATTTTGATTTACAAACCAAACTACTGAACCGATTTTGATGAAATTTCTATGAGACCAATAAAAATACTTTTTCGAATCTGTTCATAAATAATGGAGTTATGAGTTATGAGGAGGATAATATACAGTATTAAAAAAAATACAACCGAATTATGAACCCTCCCCTTTTTTTGAAGTCGAATAAAAAGACAAAATATATATTCCACTTACATGAAAACAACACATACTTTAATTCTAAGATAGTGTCTGAATCGGAAAGTATATCTTTACACATAAAAAAAAAAATTCAAATCGTTTCATAAATGACTAAGTTATGAACATTAAAAAATATAAAAAATACAACCAAATTGAGATCCTCCTTTTTTGAAGTCGGTTAATAAAAAACTATAGAATTGTAATTTACATAACCTTGATTATGATTATTTAGTTGGATAAACACTAATATCCCGATACGAATATCATTGGATTCTACCTGTTTTGAATGACATTTTTTTTGTTCTAAAATATTTAAAATAGAACTCGGAACTCGAAATATTTTCGAGCGAATATTTTGGCGAGACTAACTCACGGCAGAAGATATATATCTTCTACTAAATATTTGTCAAATACCACTCACTCATTCATCACGTAATCTCAGAAACCACCGAACGAATTGGAATTAAATTTGGTATGCAGCTTCCTCTAGGGCCGTAGGTGCTCGCTAAGAAAGGTTTTCACAAAATTCACTCGGAATCATGGTCAAACCGCGATTATGCTTTGTAATTTTTCATTCATTCAACGAAACATTCATTCGTTCAATTATTATCTTTCTACTTTTTATCTACCACGCGGGCAAAGCATAAATAGCTAGTATATATATGTATATATTGTACTAGATGGGGACTAGTGTGGGACTTACTATGAACCACAACAAGACCAGATCACTGTGGATAACAAAACAATAGTCAGAAAAGAGGGGACTCTTTTAACACAGGTTACTGCAACTTAACAGAAGAGATCATACATGTATTATGAATAACATTCTTTATCTTTACATTTAAACAATTGACTAATAACTGGAATACTTACTTACTAATTAGGCCAAGTAATCTCTATAGACAACGCTAACGAAAAAAACATGTGTGCAATTCACACGTGGTAGAAGTGAAACCTTCAAAAAACAAACGTATAATACGTACACGTATTCAAATCACAACGATGCTAAAGAAGTTTTCATTTCAAAAAAAAATTAGCCAACTCTTGAAAACGATATTGATCGCTAAAAGTGGTACCTTTTAAAAACTAAAAATAAAATCGACTACATTTACCTATATAAAAATAACGAAATTTCCTTTAATTGGATAACATATTTTTTCCAGCTATATGACAACAAATATAAAAAAAAATACAGTCGAACTGATGAAACTTTTTTTGAAGTCGGTTAAAAATAAGAATTTAATACTTACATATTTGAATGCATAATTACTAAATTTATAATATATGTTTTGTAATTAATCACTTAATTGAGTCTGAAATAATTGGCTTATTTATTATATTGCTGTTGGTTGGGGGTCGATTCATAGGTGTTTGTTCTGTGTCTGGGTATAAAGTCTATGTATGTTTTTAGAAATATATAAGTACTAGCTGCTGCCCGCGGCTTCGCACGCGTGGTACCTACATAAAAAGTAGCCTATGTCCTTCTCCAAGGTCCCATCTATCTCTATACCAAAGTTTATCAAAATCGGTTTAGCGGTTTAGGCGTGACAACGTAACAAACAGACATACAGTTACTTTTGCATTTATAATAGTAAGATTCTATCAGTGATCTAGTCGCCGTAATATAAGCTATGCTTGGTATGGGGCTAGGTGTTGTTGTGTGCAATGTCCACCAATGTTTTTATTATCCTTATCCTAATAATAATATTATAAATGTGAATGTAAGTTTGCTTGTTACGCTTTCACGCGAAAACTACTTAACCGATCATCATGAAACTTTGTAAACATATTCTTGGAGGTATTAGAAGCAACATAGGATACTTACGAAAGATATTTATATGGCAAAATATCTTTTGCCGGGTCAGCTAGTTATTTATAAAATAGATGACTTTGTGAACGTTCCACCCAAACCGGATTTGATTAATGAGGCGAAAAAAAACGAAAAAACAAAACAAATCGATCGAGCCATTTTAAATGTTTTCCGTACTAACGCACAGTAATCTTTATAATATATATAAATCTTTTGTGCGTGTGAAGTCTCGGGTCTGGGTGTTTCTGTGTATCTATTATATGTATGTATTTACAAAAAAAAGTATATAAGTAGTATATCAGTCATGTGGTACCCATAACACAAGCTCTGCTTACATTGGGGCCAGATGATGTTGTGTGAAATGTCCGGCATTATTATTATTACTATTATTGCATTAATAATCAGTAAGTACCCCAATAGAGTGCCTGAATAGAGGACCATAGCAAGTGTCCGCTATTGCCATCAGAATATTGTTATAAATCAATATTCAAAAACCCTCACAAGTTTCAGCTTTATAATATTACGTAATAAATTTGCTACATCTCAGGTTTTAGTGCATTTTCTACAGGTGCCTGCAAACTGAGTCTTATCAGCTGCTGTTTGCATTTCACGTAACTTCCATAAAAAATACATGTCAATGAACTTTGCCAAAGCTATAAAACTGGTTTCACAAGAGTTTTAATTTGAATCGATGGGACTAAGCAAAATGGGCCTTAAGGATATTGATGTAGATTCTGAATTACGTCAAAACGATAACATCCAGGAAAGACGAAGTGTTGACGAATTCGTGAGACTATGAACAACGTGGTCATGTCATTTTAAACATTGTGCTTCTTTCTATCTTTATGTGACCTATCATTATCATTACATAGTATAAAACAAATTCACATCCCGCTGTCTGTCTGTCCCGATGTATGCTTAGATCTTTAAAACTATGCAACGGATTTTGATGCGTTTTTAATAGATAGAGTAATTCAAGAGGAAGGTTTATATATATAAAACATGCATAATATAGTAGAGAAACACTGATAATTTTAGAGGTTTCTAATGTGGTGTCGTAAATAAACACATTTTTTGCGCTTACATTGCAAACGCTGGCTCAACACTGGCTGTATTATGTTATGACATTCTATAGTATAATTTAGTATCAGCATTGCACCCGTGCGAAGCCGGGGGGGTATATATATATATACCTATAAACTCTCAACTCGTACACTGTTTAAGATCGCCTTATCACTATATGTCACTTAGAAAATGGGATGGCACTATTTTTAACCGACTTCAAAAAAGGAGGAGGTTCTCAATTCGACTGTATTTTTTATGTTTGTTACCTGATAACTCCGTCATTTATAAACCGATTTGAAAAAATCTGATTTCATGTGAAAGGATATAACTTCCCGATCGGTCCCATGTAAATTTCATAAAAATCGGTGTAGTAGTTAGGTTTTTAAATAAAAAAAAACTGAAATAAATAAGTTTAAAAAAACTAAAAACACGCTTTATATAGAAAACCAAACTAAAAAATAGAAAATAAATTTTAATAAATGTAGATAAGAAAAAAATGTTTTATTTAAAAAAAGCGTGGGGTGCATGGTGTCAATAGTTATAAATATTTCATAGACAGATATGAGAAGAAGGATCATCATTTCGATAATATCTTAAAAAGCACCCCACGCTTTTATAATAATAAAACATTTTTTTCTTAACTACATTTATTAAAATTATTTTAAATTTTTTTAGTTTGGTTTTCTATATAAAGCGTGTTTTTTATTTTTTTTACACTATTATTTAGTTTCTACTTTTTAGTTTTAGGATAATCGGTTTTTTTTTTTATTTTTTTTTTCGATTTATTGCATTGTCATCAGTCTTTGACAGGTGTGCAAAATTTTAATGAAATCTGGCCGTTCAAAGTGGGTCAAAATCGCGTCATAAGGAGTCGGTTACATACAAACATACTAACATACAAACATACATACAAGTGAAACTAAATATAAAGCGTATAAAAAGTATGTCATCCACTTGGATGAAACGAAATTTTGATGTTTTGTTTCTTTATACATGAAGTCGGTTGTCTTTTTAGTTTTTAAAACGTAATAATTTTAATTTTACTTTTTTTTGTAAATCCTACTTATATTCAAGCAATATGAGGTTGTTTGTATTTTAGGATTTATTAGGTAATCTGGAGAAACTACGGAATCAGCGCCAATCTAATACCTATAAACGATCAATTATTTGGGTCTGGGTGTTTCTATGTATAATATGTATGTATTAACAAACCAAAAAACGTATATAAGTAGTATATCAGTCATGTGGTACCCATAACACAAGTTCTGCTTACTTTGGGGCCAGATGATGCTGTGTGAAATGTCCGGCATTATTATTATTATTATTATTAATTATTGTATGTGTATATATAATCTGAATCTCGGAAACAGCTCTAACTTTTTTCATGAATCTTAGTATGCGTGTTTCAGCGGCAATAAATCGATCTAGCTAGGTTTCATTTTAGAAAACGTCGTTTTATACCGAGCAAACTGCGGTCATCCAGGTACTGAGTAATTAAACAGATAAGGACATACTTTCCCTTTAGTTTCACATTGATCTGTGATCTGTGACTAGATTAATATAAGTTCTGAACAATTCCATCGATGACAATGGGTTGTTATTGTTATATATAATAACGATCTAAGTATGTAGGTACTTTGAGGCTTACCTCAAAAAAACATGTTATGTTAGTACTTATACTAACATAACATGTTCTTTCCCGTGGAAGTCACTTCACTTCTTACTTTATGGTGTCTGCGACTTGATTTGTCACTATTCTGATAATGTTCGCATCATGCTATCATATTAAAAAAAACATGTGTGCAATTCACACGTGGTAGAAGTAAAACCTAAAAATTTTAGAACCACGAATTTATGAAACAGTGTATAATGCTTCCTATCTCATTTTCTCCCACGTTAAATCTTATGAATTTATGTCCGTCTCTTTTTACTGTCGCTTTTTCGTTTCTTCGACTTTCAAATCACAACGATGCTAAAGAAGTTTGCACTTCAAAAATGGTTGTCTGTAAAGTCGGTTTACGGACGATAATTTTACGTGATAACGTTATAACTAAACATGAAAAATGGCATACTTTTAAGCCTAAGCGTTCGGCTTCTAACGCAAGATGCGTTAGAAGCCGAACGCTTAGGCTGATCATGCCTCTATCGCTTGTTCCGCGCTCTCGCTTGCACGCTCGGCTCAGGCGAAACGTGAAAATTATTCGTGCGTGCAGCCGGCGTTCATCGATTTATAAGACGTTATCACGTCAAAAATATAGAATGAAGATTATTGAAATATTATATGGCCGTCTCGCGAAGTAAACATGCGTAATGTTTACAATGAGCGTTTTGTTTCTTTCTGATTCGAGTAAATATCCGTTGTGTTATATGAAAAGCTACCATTTTTAACAGACTTCAAAAAAGGTCAAAATTTGTTTTTTCAATGTAAATTCACCGATTACTCAAAGACGCCTGAACTGATTAGAAAAATTATTTTTGTTTAAGGGTAGGTACCTATACTTCCTAGGTCCCATTGAAATATTATAGAAATCGGTTGAGCGGTTTTTAAAAATCAATAAAAATCAAAAAGTTGTATAGATCGATTATCTATGTATATAATAAAAATCAATTGCTATTCGTTAGTCTCGCTAAAACTCGAGAACGGCTGGTCTGATTTGGCTAAATTTGGTTTTGAATTGTTTGTGGAAGTCCAGGGAAGGTTTAAAAGGTGAGTATATATGAAAAAAATGATTGCTTTTTTATTTATTGATTCTGAGGCGGTACGAAGTTTGCCGGGTCAGCTAGTATTTTATATTTACATGGAGACGGATGTCTCTTTAGTTTTTAACGTAATTATATAACGACGAGCGCATACGACTTTGTGACGTTTCCGGATGGATAGGTCTGAATGTCAAAATGTACTGATCTATATAACGTACGTACTTCAAAAAGAACTCTTCCCGAAATGACTGATTTTCTATTGGTCTTCATTATTAAATGTCGGAAATCCGTAAAGCCTGACACAAAAAGTACATTCAGCTACATTATCTAAATATAAGTACGGGAACTTCATATACATCGCCCTCGAAACAGCTCTCAATTCAACGATATACATTCTCCTTGGTGTGCGATGAAAAGGGTTTTACTGGCCACTTATGACTTTGTAATGATAAATAAATAAAATAAGTATATATAAATATAAATCGCTATAATCAATGCCGTAGAAGGGGTTTTTCCGTCCGCTGTGATCAGCGGCTGTTACTATCATTACAGCAGAGCAGTATGGAAACAAGCTAAAAAAATAAAGGTAGCCGCCACTATGGAAAATAGAGCATTAGTTAGAATGTGTGCTAATTTACCTTTATTACCTAAGGAAAAAATTCATAGTGCATGATAAATAAAATGATAAATGAGAAATGATAAAATTTCAAAGGTACATTTCTAAGCAATGGATGAGTTTATGTGCGTCTTTTATTGGATGCGGAAATGAAAAGCATCGTACGAATAATGCTGTCGAGGGCTGGCATAAGAGATTAAACGCACGTATGCCGCACAAACCTACCCTAATGAGATTTTTATATAAACTAAAAAAAGATGCGAATTTTCAAGACACCAGAATTATAAATTCATTGTTTAGTGGTGCTACTAGACGATGGCGTGACATTTTATTTGACAAGAGCTATAAAATACAGTTCAATGAGTTGCAATCCGGTGAAATAACTGAAATCCAATTTTTTGAAAATATCACTACTTTAAAAAAGCGTTTACACTAATGTAGCATCACATTAGTTTAAAGGATATGTGTTTTTGTTTCGTTTGCCTATTATATGTACATAGAATGTGATTTTATTTTAATATTTAAAAAATAAAGAGAGTGACTGTACATACATTTGACAGTTTCATTTCCGACATTTTATAATGAAGACCTATCGAAAATCAGTCATTTCGGGAAAAGTTCTTTTTGAAGTACGTACGTTATGTAGATCAGTACATTTTGACATTCAGACCAAACCATCCGGAAACTTTGTGACGACTCACCATAAAATGTAATAACTTCACATTGGCAAAATTGTTATTATTATGACAAAGAGGAAGAAGAAGATATTTCGTTTGACATTTCACGAAGAAACACAGCTCTTTTAAATGAATTCGTTTGTCTAGTGTTATTTCATTCTCCATTGGGTAAGCGTATCAAAATTTTATTCAATAAATAATCCATAACGCAAGTGTAAAGAATTTAATTTAATTGTACATATTATGTTTTTTTGAACGATGAGAAAATTCTCGACGGCCACTCTGAGATTACATTTGGAATAGACAAATGACGAACGACTAGGTTCGACATTGTGACGATATTATTAACTGACTTCAAAAAAGCAGGAGGTTCTCAATTCGACGGAATCTTTTTTTTATGTCTGTTCACCGATTACTCAAAGACGTCTGAACCGACTTAGAAAATTAGTTTTTTGTTTCAAATGTTATACTTCCCAGGTTTAAATTTGATCGAAATTGGTCTAGCGGTTTTTAAAAAAATCATCCAGTGAATAGAGACATTTCTCCAGAAGAAAAGACTTCAACTCAACCTTTAGTTTTGTTCTTTGGTGAATAATAGATTTCAGTTCTAGTGGCAGTCTGTTAAAAAATTCAACTGCTTGATATCTTAAACAGTGTTTCATGATGTTGAGTGTGGGGTGTATCTTATTCTTTAGATTTTTCTTCCTACTATTTGTCCGCACATTATTTTCACTATGTGTCTCATACTCGTGTATGTTTTTGGCTAAAAAGCTAATAATTACATGTACATAGATACTTGGGACCGTCAAAATACCCAGTCGACTAAAATGCTCTCTACATGACTCTCTCTGAGAGATCCCAACTATAGTTCTAATACTTCGTTTTTGCAAAATGAATGCTTTTTCCAAATTATACCTGTAACTGTTTCCCCAGTAATCCCCTGTAATCCACTGTGCCCGGTGATGCCTAAATTTGAACTAGCTTCAAACACATTTCTGAATTCGGTTACAATATCAATCAATACATAAGCTAACTACTTGAGGTAAGAATGTTGTAATTGAAAAAAAAACTTTTGGATGTTATAGTCACTATATCGTGTCAAGAACAATAGAAAAACAGTTTCCTTATTTTTAACCGACTTCATCAAAAAGGAGGGGGTTCTCAATTTTGACGGAATCTTTTTTTTTATTAATGTTCTCCGATTACTCAACAAAATTTTTTTTGTTTAAAAGTGTTAAAAATGCCTAATAATTTCTTCATTTTAAGATTTATAAATTAGTGAGACTTCGTTGGATTAAGCACCATATAATTATTTAGTAATATTATAAATTAGTTCTATTTGTTCTCCCAAATAAAATCAAATGAAAATAGTTTTAAATACATACATAAGATATTTTATAACACCCAGACACAGAACAAACACCTATGTTCATCTACACAATTGTTTATCCTAGTAGGGAATGGAACCCTCAACCTACAGCGCAGAACCACTACTACCAACTAAGCTGACAGGTCAGTCAATGCTTGGCCAGTTATTTATACAAATAAATATCTAGAATCTTGAATCCAGTTGACCAGTTCTGATAGTGTCCACTCTTTCTAAGTCTTGGCCTGTGCACCGCGGCCAGTTATAATCATGAGGCGATAGTGTCCACTCTTTCTAAGTCTTGGCCTGTGCACCGCGGCCAGTTATAATCATGAGGCGATAGTGTCCACTCTCTCTAAGTCTTGGCCCGTGCACCGCGGCCAGTTATAATCATGAGGCGATAGTGTCCACTCTCTCTAAGTCTTGGCCTGTGCACCGCGGCCAGTTATAATCATGAGGCGGTGTTTGCAAGGGCTGACTTATAAAGTATCATAAGTATGCGAGTATTATTTTTATATTTATTATTGCGTGACTAATACATAGATAAGCTCACTACTTGAGGTACGAATGTTGTAATTGAAAAAAAATCTTTAGTCACAATATCGTGTTATGAACAATAAAAAAACAGTCGTCTTATTATAGTTATTTGAGTTTAAAATCATAACTAAATAAAAGAGTAAGTATTTTTTAAACTTTCGCAATCATATTGTTTAAGTAGTCAAAAGGTACTTACCGCATATTACATTTTAACCGACTTTTTTTGAAGTCGGTTAAAAATTAATAATAATAATACCGGACGTTTCAAACAACATCATCTGGCCCCAAAGTAAGCAGAGCTTGTGTTATGGGTACCACATGACTGATATACTACTTATATACTTTTTTTTGTAAATACATACATATTATACCTAGAAATACCCAGACCCGAGACAAATACTAGCAGATCATACAAACATTTGTCCCGCGGCGGGAATCGAACCCGCAACCTTTTGCGTTTCAGCTGGACCTTAGCCCACTGCGCCACAGAGGTTGTCTCTGAATAATATGAATAATAAGAATATGAAGTAATAAGAAACTCTCAATTCGTTGAAATATTTGTTTTTATATGTTTGTTCTCTGATTACTTAAAGACTTGAAGCCGAATCGATTTGGAAATTTGTTTTTAAAAAAATCTAAAAATTGTATACATTGATGATATTTTCGTTCACTCCGAAACCTGCCTCATTAGAGCAATGCGTTTAGTTGGCTTACCCATATTACAATATAAACAAAATACATCTACTTTCTACAATTTTGTTTTTAAAACTTAATTATTAACTGAGTCGTTTCTGTTATGTTTAATAACCGTGGTCTCGGGACTGGACTGGAAGCATAGGGAGTTGCCGCCGAGTGAAATGCAGTAGCTAGCTGCAATATGCTCACTCATAGCAATTGTGCAGGCTATATGCATTTGTGAAGCAGACTTTATGTCACGAATTCAGCTTTGTATAATCGGCAATGGTACATAGTGCTTTTTTTCATGCCGCACATGTCACACAGCATCACCTGGCCCCAAAGTGAGCAGAGCTTGTGTTATGGGTATCACATGACTGATATACTACTAATATACTTTTTTTTGTAAACACATTCATATTATACATAGAAACACCCAGACCCGAGACAAATACTTATATATACGTACGTATATTATACGTACAATATGTATGTATTTCCAAAAAAAAAGTGTTTAAGTAATATATCAGTCATGTGGTACCCATAACACAAGCTCTGCTTACTTTGGGGCCAGATGATGTTGTGTTAAATGTCCGGGATTATTATTATTATTATTACATATTTTAATAAAAGGGCAGTTACACTTACTTACCTATCCACCTTCCTACTTACCTAACTATTTATTTTACAATGCGAAATGTACTTACCTAGCTCCAGTTCTATACATTGGCCGGTCATATTTAGGTGTTTGAGTTAGGTAGGAAGATATTATTTTTTGTACTACCTACTTGTCTAAGTAGTACTTACACTAGTTTTAATATATTGTGGACCAGGACGAGTTTCTTGCCGGTTCTTCTCGAGCTTGGGTTAGGAGGAATTGTACCACCTAAATTCACCTAGTATGTTAGACGTTTCAAAGTGATCCTGGTATTGAATAAAGTATCTTTTGACTTTGACGTGACTTTGTGTAGACTTATTATAGCATTTACATTACAAACCTTAGTGGTTTTGTTGTGATATACCTATTTTTTAGTAAACTTCTTTATGATGATATAAAAAAAAAGTCGAAAAAAGTAGAAGTCCGGGAGTGCCGACAGAAGAGAAAACTTATTTAGGTTTTACCTCATCTAAAAATATGCGTACCGCGCTAAAAGAAGTTTTCACTTCAAAAACTTTAAATTTTTCCGACCCCCCACCCTCCAAATCCAAAAATCTAACATTTGCATAAGAAGCAAAAAAACACAAAAAATTAAGAAAACGACCGTCTGAGATCTTTTGAGTACTTTCGCAGCATTATAATTTTCACTCAAAACGGGATATTTACCATGATATATGAGTTTTTCTGCTTCTCGATATCAGTTTATCTCGTGATCATGGCGCATGCAACTGTGCCGAAATATCGAGAAGCATTAAGAAATATCGAGAAGATTATGTGCAAAACCATGATAGTTTTAAAAGTTATATTTCTCAGCATTCCTTATTCTCAACTAGCTAATACAAGAGGGTCAATTTCGATGAAAAACGCATTCTCAGCCCTCTTGTCCACTTTGGGGGCATCCATTAATTACGTGAGGCGTTTAGGGGGAGGAGGGGGCTGAGCCAAAACTCACACAATCTCACGTGGTCTCGGCAAATATCACGTATTTTTTTTTCCGCAAGAAATAGTGTAGTTGCGAGAAAACTGGGTTATATTAAGTAAAAAATGTTTCTCCACTAAAATATGACTAAATTAGGTTAGAATACATATGTAGTTAGGATTAGTCTTCACTGGTCCTGAACAAAAAAAATGGTTGTCTCTAAAGTCGGTTTACAGACGATAATTTAACGTGATAACTTCATAAAACATTGATGAAAAATTGCATACTTTTAACCTTTTAAAATGCATCACAAGCCGAACGCTTAGGCCGATTGTGTCTCTCTATCGCTCCGCGCTCTCGCTTGCACTTCGGCTAAGGCGGAACGTGACAATTTTTCGTGCGTGCAGCCGGCGTTCATCGATTTATAAGACGTTATCACGCCAAAACATATTATAAGCAATTAGATTTTTTTAATAAGGATTGTACATAACTTATTTATATTAAAAATATGCATTTTCAAAAATCTCAAGAGATTAGAGGGTGGAGCTGGTCGAACTCACGACATCTCACCAAAGAGTGGGGGTCGAAAAATCGCCAAAACGTCGCACGTAAATAATAGATGGCCCCTTTACATTGAAACCGACATAGTAACACAGACACACAGTGTAACGATGCGCAGTGTTCACATTTCACGTTCAAGGTGATGGCCGCACGTATGAAGGTCACCAGCCGCGATGTTACATGGCTTTATTTGCCGATATAAACTGACCACAAACATGTAAGTATTGAATATGTAGATAAATATTAAGTACTATCCCGCCAATATAATTTATCTATTTACTAGCGACCCGCCCCGGCTTCGCACGGGTGAAATGCTGATACTAAATATACTACAGAATGTCATAATACAGCCAGTGTTGAGCCAGCGTTTGCAATGTAAGCGCAAAAGATGTGTTTATTTACGAAATCACATTAGAAACCTCTAAAATGATCAGTGTTTCTCTACTATATTATGCATGAATTATACATATAAACCTTCCTCTTGAATTACTCTGTCTATTAAAAAAACCGCATCAAAATCCGTTGGTTAGTTCTAAAGATCTAAGCATACATAGGGACAGCGGGAAGCGACTATGTTTTATACTATGTAGTGATTAGGCATCACCAATAGTATGCATAACACACATATAAATATTAAGTACCTATTATCTCAGGCTCTCTCTATCTTAACTCAGACTAACCCCAAATACAACTGCGTTTTTTAACAAAAGCGTGTTAGTTATGGCTATTCGTGTCTACAATCGTCTACCTTCATTTTTATTTTAGGTACAGTTACACATGCTCATAAAATGTCATGCTTATAAGCATGCTTAAAACAAGCGTGCTCTTCAAGCTGACACATTTGCTTTTGTTTAGCATGCTTTTTTAAGCATACTTCTAAATAAGCGTGCTCAAAGCAGTCAATTGAACACACATGCTATTTAAGCACGGGCTGGAAGCTTCAGTACTCGACATTCTAGAACGAAATGTTTTTTTTTAATTTTAGTTTTGTTTGTTATTAAATCTTGATTATGCATTATTTCTTGGAATATTGTTTTTGTACAATGGATATCGCGTAGAAATAAGCACGAAAAGCATGCTACTATTGAGCAATTGCTACTTAGTAGCATGTGTGTCGAAACATTGCTAATAATGAGCATGCTCGTTTCGAGTTTGCTCAAAAATCGACGGTCGTTCGATTTTTGGGCATGCTACTTGCAGCGCGAGTGGAAGGAAGCGTGATTTTAGCGCGTCTGAACAAGTTTGCTTATTGAGCATGCTAGTGCTAGTATCGATCAGTCGTTCGCAGCAGGTTTCAGCAGGTGCGCGTGCACGATTTCGCACTAAAAAGCCTCGCTGGGGCGATGAAAAAAAATTGAATACGAATGCTTATGGAATCCGCGATCTCCACTGTACAAAAACAATATTCCAAGAAAAATGCATAATAAAGATTTAATAACAAACAAAACTAAAATAAAATAAAAATTCGTTCTAGAATTTCGAGTGCCGAAGCTTCCAGCCCGTGCTCAAATAGCATGTGTGTTCAATTATATGCTTTGGGCACGCTTATTTAGAAGTATGCTTAAAAAAACATGCTAGACAAAAGCAAATGTGTCAGTTTGAAGAGCACGCTTGTTTTAAGCATGACATTTTATGAGCATGTGTAACTATACTTTTACTGTACCTTTATGCTTTAAAAAAGGATGCTAAACAAAAGCAAATGTTTCAGTTTGAAGACCACGCTTGTCAAACATGCACACAAACTTTAATATATATAATACTAGCTGCTGCCCTCGGCTTCGCACGCGGTGTACCTACATAAAAAATAGCCTATGTCCTTCTCCAAGGTCTCATCTATCTCTTTACCAAAATACATCATAATCGGTTCAGCGGTTTAGGCGTGAAAACTTAACAGTCAGACAGAGTTACTTTCCCATTTATAATATTAGTAGGGATTAGTTGCTGTCCGTGTGGTAAGTAAAAAGAGAGCTATTCTAGATCACAGACTACCACCTATACCAAGTTGCATCCAAAGACAATCAGCCGTGATTTGCATACCTAAATAATTATGTTATAAAAACTAAAAAGAAAGCTAACTTTATTAAATGTAACTTGAGCCCATAAAAAAACAACGGAATTAAGAACCTCCTCTTTTTTTTAAAGTAGGTTAAAAAAGTTGTTATTATACGTTTTTTTGTACTTTTCAAAACTCGAAAGTCACAGGAAAACAAATTATCGAAATTTCGCTCACTTGGATGACATATTTTTTCAAGCTATTTTTATTTAAAAACCAAACTAATGAACCGATTTTGATGAAATTTCTATGGGACCAATGGGGACCAAAAGTCCTATCACATGAAAATTAAAGATTTTTAAAATACGTTCATAAATGACGCAGTTATGAGGTAACAAACATAAAAAAACAAGCGAATTGAAAACCTCCTCCCCTCCTCCTTTTTTGAAGTCGGTTAAAAACAAACATCCATACAAACTTACACGTTAATATTAGTATGATGAATGAGTCAAATTATAACTCACGCTAGTTATAATTTATTTTTTTGCGCTGAGAGCAGACAGGTTATAGACAGGTGTGCGTGCACACTTATATAGGTAACACATGAGCGTTCAATGTTCTACCAGACGAGCTCATAACCACTCAAACTTATTATAGTTGTATTGTTTTACCTATTCATAAGTATTTTTTATTATAGTCTAGCTACAGTACGAGTAGTTATCTAGTTATCACGCTCGAAGATAAAAATGAACCGAGCGCTCGGCGCCGAAGAATTCCGATCGCGCGAGTGGACGTTCAAGAGGCGGTTGTGCTAATCGCCCGGACGTTTCAGTGGATAAGTAAATCAGAAAATTCACTACTAGTTTTCAGAATTCCGTACTTCAAAAGGAAAAAGGCACCCTTATCCTTCCTCAGGAAAGCGTGGAGGTATTAAGTTGAAATCAATATCAGATACTTATTATAAAATAACAGATTATTTAGATAACAAAAAAGCTTGGGATGAATCTGCTCCAACTCGACTCGGTATCTGTAACAAAATTGGCAAGGATCGTATAAAAAAGTATTACGACCAGACGAGTTTCTTGCGGATTGTTCTTGAACTGGGCTTAGGAGGAACCGGCATCTAGATTCACTAGCATGTAAAAAGTATATCTATATTTAAATTGGTCATTGAGATTTTATTAAAGAAATAATGTCTTGACTTTGACTTTGAATTTAGGTCTACGGTCCCTTAGAGCTGTAAAGAAATCAAGCTTCATTGACATGAAGCTTGATTTCTTTTATTTTTAATAGGGTCCAATACGGGTATTTAAGCCGCACATTTGCCATTCGCCAGTAAATCAAAACCTATTGGGTATTTCCCGTTGGCATAGAATCAGGTTTTTTTAAAGAAAAAAGGCATGTCAGTATAAATACAAAAAAACATCCAAAAACCGATCTGGTTCTGAAATACGGGCCTCAATTTTACAGTAACATCATAGGTAATTTTAAATCATTTACTAACCAGCAGTAAAACAACACTGTCCTAACTTAAACGACGACCTCTGTGGTGCAGTGGGCCAAGGCCAAGTGAGTCACAGATGGTTGGGATTTTGAGTCCCGCCGCGGGACAAATGATTGTATGATCTGCAAGTATTTGTTTCTTGTCTGGGTGTTTATATGTATAATATGTATGTATTTACAAAAAAAATGGAAAATATATATATATAATATAAAGTAATATATAATAAATAAATAATAAATAATCCCGGACATTTCACACAACATCATCTGGCCCCAAAGTAAGCAGAGCTTGTGTTATGGGTACCACATGACTGATTTACTACTGATATACTTTTTTTTTGTAAACACATACATATTATACATAGAAACACCCAGACCCGAGACAAATACTTGCAGATCATACAAACATTTGTCCATCGGCGGGAATCGAACCCGCAACCGCCTATACAGCGTCTTCGAAAACAGTAGGCATCATGCTGAGTCGGGGCCAATTTGCTGCTGTAGCATACACATACACATACCTAAGCATAATTGTACCAATTTTTACAACCATAAAACCATAATATGAATTTTTCTGCTCTCCGATATTTCGTCACAGTTGCATGCGCCATGATCACAAGATAAACTGATCTCGTGATCATGGCGCATGCAACTGTGCCGAATAATCGGGAAGTAGAAAAACTGACGAAAAATATCCCATATTGAATGAAAATTATAATAATAATCCCAGACATGTCACACAGCATCATCTGGTCCCAAAGTAAGCAGAGCTTGTGTTATGGGTACCAAATTACATTCATAAAGTGGTTCACCAGCCGTAGTGCTTAGCAAATCTTCGTACAGCAAGTGTGTATTATGATTGACCTGACCTGGTATTGTTTATTTAATGGGTAGCACCTGACATTCAAAGTGTCTACGAGTTCTTGGCACAAGTGGTAACATCACATATGTTGGTAGGTAGGTATTATAGCAAGGTACCAGTTGGATTATCGCGTAATCGGACCATAACGATCCGCACTTGCGTTGTTATGCCGTCAAAGTGAAGGACACACCGTATAGACCTGATAATTAGAGATAGCTACTGGAATGTTTCGTTACCATAACGTTACAGGTGCGTAGAAAGCACTAGTAAAGTGTTATGTGATCTCACTCTAGCATTCAATTCAAAGATCATGGGTCACATGTTGCAGAAATAAATATTCTGCGATGAACTTGACACGTCGTTAACATTTATGATCAAAAAACAATCGAGAAATATAATATTAGATGGGTAATATGTTGGTAAGACAAATCGTGTTAGTTTATCAGACTTAAAAAACGGAGGAGGTTCTCTATTTGGTTGTTTTTATGTTTGTTACCTCATAACTCCGTCATTTATGAATTTAATTGAAGAAATATATTTTTTTGTGAAAGGATATACTTTCCGATAGGTCCTATAGAAATATTATCAAATTCGGTTCCGTAGTTTGGTTTTTAAATCAAATTAAATTAAATCAATACGAAATTTCATATTTTATATAAATTAAGCCTGTTTTCTTTTTAGGTTTTAAAACGTAATTATATTATATTTTACAGTTGATGAGGGCAATGCGGAAAGTTGTCGGGCAGCGCTTCTTCGAAATGTTCATGAAGGCCACCTTTTACGGCCAGTTCGTGGCTGGAGAGGACCAGAACACCATCAAACCCACCATCGAAAGGTATGTCAAAAGATTTTAGTTTTTACACATCCGTATTTTCTTAGACCACGAAAAACAATCGGATAATAAGGAACTATTTTTTAAAGGACGAAGGATGCAAGTTAATACACTGTTAAAAACCGTTACCGCTAGACTCGTTTACTTCAGCTACTTTCATAGCATTATGTCTTATGGCATTCTGTTATGGGGGAGTGCTGCAGATATTAACACCATATTTGTATTGCGAAAGAGGGCTGTTT
Organism: Lampropteryx suffumata; assembly: GCA_948098915.1. Taxonomy (NCBI): domain Eukaryota; kingdom Metazoa; phylum Arthropoda; class Insecta; order Lepidoptera; family Geometridae; genus Lampropteryx; species Lampropteryx suffumata. The sequence continues at coordinate 2,961,197 of OX402562.1, forward strand.
GTGCAATTTATAACATGGGCTCTGGCCCTAAAGAATTGCTTAGAAATAAATTTAGAGAAATACATATCACGACAGTGCATTGTCAGTATATATACGAAAATCTAATGTATGTTCAAAAAATGATAATTTGTTTAAAAAAAATGCGATTATCATAGTATCATAGTACTTATTACTAGAAATAAATATTAACTCGCTGTTCTCACAGATAGGCCCGCAAAAGTTAATAAGTCTTTTATAAGGCAAAGTGTACCTACGCTTCTATAAAGAGATCCCAAGCGACATGTTATATTTGTCAATTAGCAAATTAAAAAACGTAATTAAACAGAAACTGTCTATTAAAGCATATTATAAAATATCATATTATTTAGATGACAAAAAAGCTTGGGATGAATATGCTCCAACTCGACGCTGCATCCCTAATCCTTAAGAAAATTGGTAAGAATCATACAAAAAAGTGTTAAGACCAGACGATTCTTCTCGGATTCTTCTCGAACTGGGGTTAGGAGAACCGGCATATAGATTCACTAGCATGTAATATGTCTATTCAAAGTGTTCCTTGTGATTTTATTGAATAAGGAATGTTTTGACTTTGACTTTTCTTTTGCTGAAGTCGTCCTTCCATAATTCAATTGAAAACCACCTCAAAACATTGAATCCATAAACAAAATAAGGGTTTATTAAATGATTCCCACGTTCATTGTTTCAGACTGCGTTCGTTTGGAGTGAAGTCCATTTTGGATTACTCCGTTGAGGAGGACCTTTCCCAAGAGGAGGCCGAAAAGCGAGAAGTCAGGTAAGGATCTTGGTAGTAACCCCATTGTCCGATGTAGCATTGCAACAAAAAAGCTTGGGATGAATCTGTTCCAAACTTCCAACTCGACTCGGCATCCGTAACAAAATTGGCAATGATCATACAAAAAAGTGTTAAGACCAGACGAGTTTCTTGCCTGATTCTTCTTGAACTGGGGTTAGGAGGAACCGGCACCTAGATTCACTAGCATACTAGCATATAAGAAGACGATTCAAAGTGGTTCTTGTGATTTTATTAAATAAATAATGCTTTGATTTGAGCAAAGCTAGCTAGCTGTGGGAGCAAGCTAGTTAGGGCAAAATACCTGAATTTTTCAGGAAATTTTCCTTAAATTTTCATGGGACGACTGTCAAAATCATACCTATAATATCATATAGGTATTACCTATACTATTATAGGTATAATTGTCGTTGTCCCATTGTCGTCTGTAGCATTGCAGCAGCTAGTTAAGGACTAACTACAGACTCTAAATGAGGAAAATTCTGATTTGATACATTGTTTTAGTGGTTAGTTACCTACACAATACGCTCGATGCTATCTATGCCTCTGTCATACATCAATGCTAGCACGATGTCTTTTTAATGGTAACTCTTCGTTATTGGTCTTTTGTTTGGAGTGTTTAGACGTCGCTCTGACGTAAATTCTTATGTATATTATATTCTCATTATATTATATTATACATAGTATAAAACAAAGTCGCCTCCCGCTGTCTGTCTGTTCCGATGTATGCTTAAATCTTTAAAACTATGCAACGGATTTTGATGCGATTTTTTTAATAGATAGAGTAATTCAAGAGAAAGGTTTATATGTATAAAACATGCATAATATAGTAGATAAAAACTGATAATTTTAGAGGTTTCTAATGTGATGTCGTAAATAAACTTATTTTTTTTGCGCTTACATTGCAAACGCTGGCTGAACCCTACGAGATAGATCAAAATAATGTACTACAGTATTTTACATCTTAAAAAGGTCTACACAAAAGTTTGCAGTGGTATATGTCTATTTCTTAGTCTATGTTATTCTCTTAGATAACGTCGTATATAAAGATTCTGTAGTATATTTAGTATCAGCATTGCACCCGTGCGAAGCCGGGGCGGGTCGCTATCGCTAGTGTACTTATATTTTGTAAAACGTGAGATATTAGGTACAATTCAAAGATAATTTTACACAATAGATACCTACTGAGAACTAAATGAATGCTAAATAGTTTTCATAAACAAATTACTTAAATATCAATGCGTTGTAATGCTATACCTAGGCATTTATAATGAAAATTACCTACTGTGCTTTTATTGTGTTGATCCTATTTTTTTCACATTTTCAGTGGAAGGTATTTCAAACGAATGCTTGAAGGACCTTTAAAAATGTCGCCTTAGAAAATTCCATGAGAACCGGCTCTTAATGGGTTATTGATTTTTACTTATTTTTTTGTTGATTTCCATTATAATCATATCTTATTAATTTTCTGTACTTATGTAGCAGGTTTTGTAGACTAGAATGACAACTTTGAAGACCTTTATATATAGTTAGAATTTTCAAGGACATGTATATAAAGATTTGTTGTTTTTGTGTAGGTCGAAACATTTTATGAAGCAGGGATCCGAATCATTCCTAGATATAGATAATTAGTCCTTAGCTACATGATTTTGTAGATGTAATAGTAAAAGGCATGTATATCAGTAAAAAGCACAAATGGAAAGAAATATTAGAGATAAAAAAGTTATCTTTGACAAACGTATTTGAATGTTGTGCTGTTCAGTTAATCTTTATATATATAATTGTACTGTACGTGTGTCTGTCACTGAACTCCTTCTAAACGGCTGGCTGGACCGATTTGAATGATTTTTTTTGTATGCGTTCGGGTGGCGCCCTGGATGGTTTATATTCACAAATCAGCCCGGCAGATGGCGCTGCAATCGGTACAATTAGATATATTTTTTCTTTTTAATCGCGCGGTAGAAGTCGCGAACGGGACAGCTAGTTTAATATAAAATGAGTTCATAAGATTAAATCTCATTTGTTGAATACTAGGTGCTGCCCGTGGCTTAGCACGCATGGTACCTACATCAAAAGCCTATTATGCTTTACCAGATCATAGACTTCATCTATTCCAAGTTTTATCAAAATCCGCTCCGCCGTTGCAACGTGCTTGAATCACAAACTATCGCATTTCTAAAAAGAAGATAAGTATTCTTATTAAGCTGTAGGTAGACACAACCATAACATGGAACCAGAGTGCGAAACTAAACCGTAACTCGTTTGGCAAATTGTTCTATCTACCCATCAGTATCACACACTCGAGAGGCTTCCTGAAGCTGACGGCAAATGAAAGCGGTGACGTCATACCTACAGTACCTACCCATCGTACTGAATGTACCTGTTAGTTTCCTTAGAGATAGAGACATACTGCCACACTCGTCAGCTCAGTTGGTAGTAGTTCTTTTGCGCTGTAGCCTCCTAGGACAGGATGATGGCAAAAGACCCCGTGATTTGACACTCATCGTCTGGAAGATAGGACGGCCATTGGTATATGATGTTCTGGATACTCTTGCACCGTCGCATCTTGCCGGCACATCAATACGAGCCGGCTCCATTTAAACATCGGAGGTGTACCGCGCAGGGTTTGGGCAGGATACTTGTCCATGGGGATCAGGGGCACATAAAATATACCAGGACCTAGTGGGGAGACTGATAGAGACATGTGTAACCGGAATGCGGCCCAGGTATGTCTCTGTGTAGATACTCTTGCACCGTCGCATCTTGCCGGCACATCAATACGAGCCGGCTCCATAGCAATATCGGAGGTTTACCGTGCAGGGTTTGGGCAGGATACTTGTCCATGGGGATCAGGGGCACGTATAATATACAAGGACCTAGTGGGGAGACTGATAGAGACATGTGTGAGCGGAATGCTGGCTTCTATTTTGGGCAATGAATTAGCATTGCCATACAATGTGGCAATGCTGCCAGTTACACATTCATCTGGTAATGAGATCTGGTGAAATATGTTCGTTTACATTACAGTAATAAGTCTTTGCTTAATTTTATTTATTTATTTCTTTTTTAACCGACCTAAAAAAATTAGGAGGTTCTCAATTCGTCGGTTTTTTAACTGTATGTTCACCGATTACTCAAAGACGCCTTAATCGATGTGGAAAATATTTTTTTTGTTTCAAATACTTCCATTTAAATTTTATCGAAATCGGCCTAACGGTTTTTAAAAAATAAACATAAATAGAAAAAAATTATGCATCGATGACATTTTCGTTCAGTTAGTCCGAAACCTCGTTATAATATCTAATAAAGTCGGTTTTCTTTTTAGTTTTTATTTATAGTTGTTCTGTACAGACATAAATGACTCTGACATGACCATTAATGAAACACACCGGTGGCCATAGCCACAAGATAGTAAGTCAGGTTCAAAGATGAAACTAATCGTGAATTTTCGTTTGTGGAAATTCAGTGTGATTTGGCGAACGGAAACGTGAGCTTAGCGTATGTTTTTGTCTCTGAATCCTTGCCTAAGATGATGGTCTCATCTTTAAGTTGACGATTCGTCTTTTAAAATCATGGAATGTCAGTTTCCTCACGAAGTTTTCCTACAGTGGAGATGAAGGAATGAAGCAGATGCGCTCATTTTAACCGGAAAAATTAATTGACGCATGACTGGGTTCGATCCCACAGAAGGCAGGATGCCACTAGTGCCACTACATCACTTACAAACTCACACATTTGTGTTTTGAACATAAGTACGCAGAAATAAAAAAAAAATATTCTGTAACGTGCACTAATTAGTTACGTAGATAATTATTTTTAGAGTAAAAAACTTACGGCGCACGGTTAAAGTTTTTTTAATTTATTTCGTTTGCACTTGGCCAACATTTTTCATTCTAGAAAAATCTGCTGTTTCTACCGAGACAATCACAGATAATAGGCATAGAGCCAAGTAGGACATAATGACAATGGAATCTGCTATGAACAAAAACAAAGCATCATCTACGAACAAAATATCTCACGGCTGATTCCATGTTTATGTAGATCCTCAGATCTTCTCGCTCACCTCATGTTCGATGATGTGTAAGGGGGTAATCTGAAGATTTTTTATTTGGATATTAATTGTCAAGCTGAAACTAAAATAGAAGGTAAAGAAACTGCGTTGGTTCCCAAGGAACGCAATACGTGAGAAAGACCAAAACGCCTATGGCACGACTATATTATGTGTGTAGCCTATGCTGCTCGGACACGACTAGCCCTGGAAGTCTAGCCTCGAATGGAAATGGTTGTAGGAGGCCTTTGCCCAAAAATTGCCAGCCCCATAATAAATAAATAAATAATAATAAACAAATATGTATATAATAAAAAACTACTTGACTTATATGAACTGATATAAGAAGTGCTTTATAGTAAAAAAAACTTGTAATTTTTAAATAATATTGTAATTTGTTTGAATTGGAATAGCCTTTACTTTTACTATTACGAGTATTATATACTAAATGCCTTTATTATTATTATTATTATTAAGTGGGTAGTTAGAGACTATTAGATAATATATGTATAATTAGCGCATGTCTGCGTTTTGTCAAACAGAGAAAGTACTAACAAAAAAATGCTTTCATATCGAGGTAACCTAGATCTGCCACGCTGTAGTTTTCTTAGACCATCATGACAATGTAAACAGCTAGCCGAAACCGTGCCTTATTAAAAGAGACGGAAGGTTGAAATTAAGTCGTTTCTATGACGTGTATCATATTTTACGCGTGCCAAATTGAGCAGCTATTTTGATAGTGAAAGTTCCCGGTAGTTTCAAGGTATCTGATGATTCAAGTGATTGACATCGTCTCGTAATAATAGGTCATCGACCAAGACTAAACAATTCGATCTGGCAAGACAGAAGTTCCGTTTTCACTTTTCATTGGGCATCTTCAGATCAGGGAGCTGATGCTCAGAAAGTGAGGTGAATATTTCACGCAGCTTTTCGGGTCATCTGTTGAAATCCGAAGCCATCTGCGTGAGATAGGTATTCATCTCACTTTCTATGCATAATCTCACTGAAACACTCGTGAAAATATGAGTAGTGTATAACTGATCCTAGCTTACACTTACCGGTTTATTTGCGATAACGACGGCTTACCAGTTTCCTTCGTCGTTCCAGCAAATAGCAAATGATAAGATCGTTAAGTACCTTAGTAGGTAAATTAAATGCGTTTTCTGATTGTTTCGCCGTGGTGCCGGTTGTAGCATTATAAATAAGCTCCCACATTTACTGTGTCGTAAGAGTTGGACACTACGAGAAAGTACGGTACCTAACTGCTATACTCACTAGGTACAATAGTCAATTGAGAATCCGTAACGTTTTTAGTTGGGAATGCAGATTTATAGAGCTAAGAAATCCTTAACATATAGTGCAAAAACTTTTGTTCTGCGACAAAAATTGACGAAATTACTAGCGAAGTTCACTGAGTGGCCGCCGCGTTAGCTGTGACGTCACAGGGACGGTCGCCGCCAGTTATCGAATCGTGAAGTAAGATGGCCGGCTGCGCTCGGACCGTCCCAGTGACGTCATACGTACGCACTCGTGTACATTGATTTTACCGGCAGGAATGGCTTAATGTTTATTCGACAGGAATGTTTATTACTTAATATCTTCGTAAGTAATGGTCCGATTTGGATAATTCAAAAAGATATGTGTATCATTCTTATGTCATAATGAATAACGTGGATACTAGTTCTATTGAATTTGCTATAACTTTACTGATCCTCATTGTAGATGAAGATATGTTTATGTATCTTAGAATTTGTGAGTTTGTATTTAGTTGTATGATCACAATATTTGTTTAATGTACGCCATGCCGCCATTCTCTAGTTCTTACAAGCAATTTCCATCCAAAGGTTGCTAGTTAGAGATCGCTCTCAAGCGATATGGCTGCCCATTGTACAACTTAAGTACCTACTTTTACTATAATTAACTTGCTATTTTGTATTTAATTTCATAAAGTGTACAATAAAGATATTCTATTTAATTTTATATGTTACAAACATGTTTGTCTGACAAAACGAATCGAATTCGCAAAATTGCAACCTCTGAGCCACGACCGCTCTCTAGTAAAAATTAATGTTGGCATTTTCGGAATAGATAGTTCTCTTTATAATTTATATTTCATCCACAGCGCGTCCATCTCAGCGTGCGGAGATATGCAGGAGGAAGGTCAGCTAAAGCAATACCACGTGGAGCAGCGGTTCGCGGACCGCAGATACAAAGTCACCAGTGCCAGGACCTACTTCTACCTGAACGAGGCCGCATGCGAGAAGAACATGGAGGCATTCTTGAAGAGCATCGACGCTGTTGCTGGTGAGATCCTCTTGCAACTGTAACTAGTCAGCAGATTTCATAGGAAAATCTGTATGTACACTAGTGGTAACCCACTAGTCGAAATTCGACCATAATTAATTTATATAAAAAAAAAAACAAAATAAAAATTGCATTCTGCACTTCTCTATATAAACTATTTTCGTAAAAAGTGGTACAACAACTGCTTCACATTAATATAATGGATAAAAATGAATCCCTATTTCTTTTGGTCACGGCATCACGCGCACGCGTGAACGGTTAGACAAATTTGGCGAATTTTTTTTTGTTGTTTTTTTTATTCTCTGTTATTAAGGTTATTAAGAATTAAAGAAAAAAATTAGAAAGTTGATCGGAAAATTAGAAAATTTAACGACGATATTAACTTTTCTAACCTTAGCGCTTTTGACAATATTACCTTGTCTAATGTTACCTTATTGCGTTTGACATAATTGTCAGTCGTTTGACAGTTATAGATTGTACCAATTCGAATTCAATATTCATAACAGGACAACGTCTATCGGGTCAGCTAGTAATAAATAAAATAAATAATACTTACTTAGGTACGTCCTTTTTTTTAATACATACATATTATACATAGAAACACCCAGACCCGAAACAAATACTTGCATATCATACAAACATTTGTCCCGCGGCGGGAATCAACTCGAATCCGAAATAAATCTGGAAAAATATAAATTCACTTACATTTTAATGTAAACTATGTGTTTCAAAATCACTTTTAAAATAATCTGCTAGTAAACTTTTATGCAGGATACCTACACATACTACATAACCTACTTCAAATGTATCTAAATGTACCTACCTTCTTTAATAATTACCTACTGTCATCCTATACTGTTAATCTAAATCTACTTACTCGGACGACGTGGCTTTTACCCGTACTATTTATTGGTTGTGCGGTTAAGTGGCCTGTATAAAAATACAGGCCACTGAAAACTGAAAAGGGAGAAAAGGAGAGAAATGCGAGATGATGCGAATTTTAAATTTGGCTTGAGAAAGTGGTGACAAGGAAATGATGGCTAGAACTGCGTAGAACAATGGGAAGAAGCAATTCTTGTTAAGGATGGGTGCACAATACCTTGCTCTGATGTCCGAGGGTGTAATCCACTTCCTTGATGTATAATCCGGTGGAAATTCACAGCACTGTCACGTAAATCCAAATTTATTTGATAGCGGTTAGCGCGAAGTAAAAGCGAATCCAGCCATGTTTTTCTTCGAGTCCTTTTTCACCCTTCACAGGTGTCGCGCGCGTAGATGAATGCACGCGATGAATTTGCGTTCTCGCTCGCACTTGGGCGAGAAGGTTATGTGCGGGAAGGAGATGAGGAGAGTGGGTTCTTAAGCCAATATTTAGTTCCACGAAAAATAACAGATTTTAAAACAAATAAATTGAATTAGCGCATTCCCCCGGGCTTGAAGGGATGCCTTCAAAAATGAAATGTATGCTAAATTATGCTAAAATACGATACTAACCTAACCTACACGAGAATACATCTAATTATTGGTTAGGTAAAGGGCAGAGACGTACAACCGGACGCAAGTATGATCCAGTTGCAGTTCAAACGCGAACTATTCGTGTAACCCCATTGGAACAGGGAAAAACTTCCTTCACAATACCCAATGGCCAATGAAGGGGAGGAGAGTTTTCAGTTAGGAGAATCACAACAGTCCCTACTGTAATGGGATCTGAAGGTGTATTCCATTTTCGACGCGACTGTAATGTATTAAGGTAATCGGTTCTCTAGCGCTTCCAGAAAGACTGGACTAATTTATCTAACAAGTCGTGACGCGAAAGAGTATGTAAGCTATCGTCGATTTCCCTAGCGGGTAGATACTTTAGCGGAGTGAGGCATAAGAAATGCGCTGGAGTCAAAGCGATAGGCTCTGAAGGATCACTAGAAAGCGTCTGGCAAAAAAAATCTGGAAAAATGACTGGCAGCAGGGACATTGAGTGACCAATCTATGCGATTTTCAGCTAATATATTACCAAATTCAGTTTTATGATATTTTGAGCACAAAAGCTCGTGAAGTTCCGAGAGTGTGCGTTTAGCACCGATATAATTACTTCCGTTATCGGAATAAATTCGACCTACCGGGCCGCGACGCGATAAGAATCGTTTAAAAATTCCCATGAAGCTTGCGGTGCTCAAATCACCAGCTAGTTCTATGTGAACTGCGCGAGTTGTCATACAGACGAAAAGGCACACGTAGGCCTTGGTCGACCGAATACCTCGACCCCGAGTCATGGTAACCTTGAAAGGACAGGCGTAATCAGTGCCCGTGTGTATGAAAGGTTTTGCCGATTGCACGACACGACAAGATCGATGATCGGCCATTTTAGGGAACGTTGGCTTGGGACGAAGTCGAAAACAAGGAAGACATTTGTGTATCCTGTTCCTAATAAGATTGCGCGCTGAAAGTATCCAATACCTTTGGCGTAAGAGCGACATTAACAAGTCAGGACCGGCGTGACAATTTACCTTATGATGGTAATCTATCAGTAAATCAAATATATGATGTTTGCGAGGAAGCACAATAGGTAGCCTTTGATTATAGTTTAAATTTGAGTGTTTCAAACGACCTCCAACTCTAACGATACCAATTTGGAGAAAAGGTTTGAGGTGCTGAAACGAGCGGCTACAAACCTTGCCAGCTTGTAGGTTAGCGATTTCATCTGAAAAATACAATCGTTGTAGTTCACGCAGGGTTAAGAGCTCAGCGAAGTCAGAATCTGTCGTTGATATACGATCACGTAGCGGCAGAAGTTTCATGAATCGACAAACGTAGACAACACAACGTAGCAGCTTCGACCATGACGATAAGCGATTGGCCAACGAGATTAAAGGCGACTACTGACGATGTAGCTACTAACAGCGAATATTTCTTTTCTTCAGGCGCCTCTGACACCGTGAATGGATTGAAAGAAACAATAGGCCACTGCGAAATATCTGAGCAGGCCCAAGGAGGGCCATGGAACCATAGCGGATGATCTATAATTTGCGAAGGTGTGAGTCCGCGAGACAAACAATCTGCGGGATTGTCGATACCAGACACATGATACAAATTTTTCGACGATAAGTCACTTTGTATTTTTGATACTCTATTGGCCACAAATGTCTGCCATCTGTGAGACGATGAATGCGTCCAACAAAGTGCAAAAGTCGAATCAGAGAATGCGAAAACGTTCTGAACGTTGATACGGCTTTGGCAGGCTACGAGAATGCTCTTAATGAGCTGAGAAAGAACCAAAATAGCGCAAAGTTCAAGTCGTGTGTGAAATGACCTTTTGAGGGGAAACCTTTGACTTAGCGCTTATTAGAGATAGTGTGATACCATCACTATTTTGTACGTGAAAATAAACCACTCCCCCGTATGCCCTTTCACTAGCGTCTGCGAAGCCTAGTAGCGAAACAACACTATCAGCGATGATACCCACATGAGGTGGGATTTTTATTTTAGAGAGCAAAGGGAGCTCTTCTCTAAAGCGAGACCACAGTAGTATAATATCCTGTGGCGGTACGTCATCCCAATCACACTCACACAACCAAAGTTGCTTGATTAAGAGTTTGGCGTACAATACAACAGGAGCAACGAAACCCATCACGTCCCATATTTTTGCGATACATGATAGTATAATGCGCTTTGTGCAATTATGAGGCGAACTAATTTTAAGACTGAATAAGTCTGTAGCGGGTGACCAACACAGTCCAAGTACCTTGTGCTGATCAGATTCATCGAATTCTTTGATTGATGAAAGGCGGTGCGACGGCGGGATCGAATTCAAAACGGTCTGCGAGTTACTTGTCCATTTTACCAGTTCGAACTGGCCAGACTTCATGAGACCTATCATTTCAGCAGCTGTGGTAATTCCATCATCCTTCGTTGGAACAGAGTAGACGAAATCGTCCATATACCATCCAAGGTCAATGATATCTCTAGCTTTGGGATAAGAATCACCTTCATCAATCGCGAGCTGCTTGATAGTGCGAAGAGCATGGAATGGACTTGACTTAAGTCCGAAAACGACTCTATTGAATTCATAAACCTTTGGCTTTAGAGCGACATTTACATAAGAATGCGTAATCGACGAGTTCGATTGCTTGGAAGCTGTATCTAGTTTACGATCCGCATACCTTTTCAAAGTTTCATGTTTCACGGACGATGTGCGTTACAATATTTTTATGTGATCGCGCACAAATGATGATAGATTTTCAAATGACGGTATTTCACATTTGCGTTGATCTGATTCAAAAGAACGTGCGGTCTCAGGGTCTAATTTCTTGAGCGCGACGTACAAGAATATAAAATCCGAGAGGTCATCAACCTTCAGATTTTTCAAAGCGGCGACTGAAGATGCGAATTTATCTAGAAATTGTTCTAGACTACTAGGGGTTGCGGACGACATTGCTTTAATATCGAAGATTTGATCTATGTACGAAATAGCTACCAACCGTTTGTCTTCGTATTTATTTTTGATTAAGTCGAAAATTAATGTGTAATTTTCGGGGTCTGGGGTTATACCAGCGATCACGGAACGAGCCTTGCCTGTCAGTCTACCTATCAGATAAAAAAGTTTTTCCGACTCCGTAAGCAACTTATTGGTGTGTACAGAGTTTTTAAAACTAGCGTAGAATAGCGGCTAATTTTTGATATCGCCATTGAACTCAGGAATTTCGATCGGTGGCAGTCTAGGTGACCTGTGCTGACTAGCTGGCTTGACAACGTCGGCTTCGTCAGTTTGCAATTTCTTGGCGACTCGTTTGATACAACCTAGGTAACAAATCCTCGAATGAAGAGAGCGGCTGATAATCGATAACAAATCCGGGATCTGTTTTTAACTGCAAATTACCTAGCTATTTTGTCTAATATCATTTCAAAGGTTTCGTGCAAAGTGTCTACGGTTTCTAAATCACATAGAAAAGATTCTCTATAAAACTCCTTTTTTGAATCAAGGTCTTTCGCACGATCGCAAATAGTTTGCATGCGAGAAAATATCCTATCTCTTTTAGAGTAGAGTATAACTTCAACTGTTGTGTATCAGTTAGGCATGAGTTCGATATAACAAAACGTAACTTATAATGGATATGGGTTAGATACCATACCTTATCGATGTCTCGACCAACATATAAGTACGATATAGTCGAACGAAACGCAAAACCTAAACCAACTACCTAAACAACCTAAACACGAACGAAACGAAAACTTTAAAAACCAAACGCAAACGACATGAAACGAAACTAAATCTGGCATTAATTAACCAAACGCAAACGATATGAAACGAACGAAGCGCCAATTGATATTCGCTCTTTATAAGTATGGATTGTTTTACGGGTAAAAGAGAGATGAAGCGAATATGACGTAATATTAACCATATTTGCATGATAATGGTGTGCGTAAAAAATATATCTTACTAAGCTGGCAATATGGTTTACTTTCTATTGTTGTATCTCTTTTTTGTCCATGTTTATAACGATTTCTTGGCTCGATACTAGTTAACAAAATAGAACTAAACTGCAAAGTAATAAGAATTAATTTCTATTGTTACAATTTGGATTTGGTATAGAAGGGTTCTAATAATAATAAGTCAAAGTCAAAGTCAAAACATTATTTATTCAATACAATCACTTTGAAACGTTTTACATACCTACTAGGTGAATTTAGGTGCCAATTCATCCTAACCCAAGCTCGAGAAGAATTGGCAAGAAACTCGTCTTGGTCCTAGCGCTTTTTTGATATGATCCATCTTATAACTACCTTAACTACGAAACACTAAATACTATATAATACTATAAATACTAAATACTATATACTAAATACAAAAAATTTGCTGTTGTTTGTTGCGCGTGTGATTTGTATTGTATTTTTTATGAAAGTTTTTGAAGTGAACTTGACCTTGGCGGCACGTGCCATAGGTGATAAGAATTATTTGCGTTTTTATGGTTTCAGACGTTTTAGTGTATAATTAATTAGTGTGTGTGAATATTTTATAGATAAAATTATAGTACTAGGATAGGTATAGTTTAAAAGTTAGTCAAGTGTATTAGGTATACTTATTTGAATAAATTTAGAACTAAGGACTTAGGTACGTAGTTAGATATAAGTGAGATTTTTATAGACAATGTCGCATCAACCGAGTGAGATATGGACTCATTTTGATAAAAAAGACAATGCTGTTGGACTGGCTGTGTGTAAATATTGTAAACAAAGTTTTTCATATAAATCAACTGAAAAATAATTTGAATTCTCATTTAAAAAGATCACATGCTTCTACTTATTTGGGGGAAAAAACGTAGTTACTGCTGAATCTGAGCCTATCGAAAATGCTGTGCCAAGTAAGTATACGGAAACAAATGCAGAGGTTGTAGCGGCTGCTTCTATCAACACTGGGGTCGCCGCGAATCGTACTAACCAAAACCAGCCATTAATGGAGCCGCCGCGCAAACGACAAAGGACAATACAGTCCTATGCCATTAAAAAAATGACTTCTGATGAACGGAAACGCGTAGATAGAGATCTGCTCGAATTATTTATTACTTTAATCAATCATTCCGGATAACTAACTGTATCAGATTGCGTTTGTCGTTGACTTGTTAGTTTGCATAGCTAAAAATCATGTTAACGTTTGCAACCCCTACGACTGATATCGATATATGAAAACCGTTTTCTATATCGTTATACAAACTATAAAACGGTTACATATCCGTTTGCGGGAAAAAGCGAAAACGCCCATGTCCAGTATCAGTTGTAACTGGCGGCATTATGCTAGGTAGGTAGCTATAACAGCGAACTGGCTAGAAAGCAAAAACTATCGACAAACGACAAGCGAAAACGAAAATAAGACGATTGATAAACCTCAAGCAGAAATGATACGACACGAATAGCGTTGGAGAACAGAATACACTTCCGTAGAAAGGCACTATGTATATGCAAATATATATGTGTAGTGTAGTATATTTAAATGTGTGTGATGTGTGGCAAGTAGGTATATGTACCTATTTGCTTGGCAAGTCTGTAATAATGTTGTGCGAATAATGCGGTGCGATACAATTTAATGAATAATACAGGTAGATGATATCTATTTAATACCCAACCTACGTACGGTTACGTCTCTGTATTGAAACGATAGCGTTAAACTCAAGTATTGTCACTTATCTAAACGACCAGTTGCCAGGAGTAGGCATCAACTGATAAGCAAACCGTAGATAGATAGACTGCTGGTATAAATAAAACACCTAAACTTACCTATTCAAAACGGGGTGAATGAATAACGATTTTGTAGATAAGTAGGTAATTAGTGCGAAACGATAGAATAGTTAGGTACTTATATTAACCTACCTTGAAAATGAAAGTAGAAAGAATAAGTTATACGACAGCGGAATAAAGATAACTATTTACCTACCTAATGCGAGCGAAACGAAAATGAAGTAGGTAGGTAAGTAAATAATAAATGCTAAACGACAGCGGAATTATGGTTACCTATTTACCTACCTAATGCGGGTGAACGAAAATAAGATTACGACAAATTGAGAACCTCCTTCTTTTCTTGAAGTCGGTTAATGATAGAAGTAGGTAAGTAAATGAGGTTTACGATATAAATGCGAGCAATAGGTGCAATCGAACTGTTATTTAGATACTTGGTATCTATAAAAGCGGTAGAATCGAACAAATAAAAGTGAGTAAGTAGAAATGAAAACACGTGTCGACTGACGCAATGTCAGGGTTTATGCGACTTTTTTAAACGAAATGAAATGCGGTTTAGAAGTTAAAACACCCAGTAGTCAGCCCCGCACCTGTACTCGGTCTTTACGGACTTTATATCCCTATAAATAGTGTTGAAATTGGGTTTCACCTTTAAAATTACGTTTAATCAAATCCCTGTATCCTTTTTGGCTATTACGCACAGATACGAAACAATAACATGTCAGGTTGGCGAGCTACACGCATTCCTTTTCACCTCCGACACAGACATGACTGGACGTGTCGCTGTCACTATTTTTTTCTTAAGGAGACACGTATGAGTTTTCTGTATGTTTTTGTGTCTATTTGTTGTAATTTGTGGTGGATTGGGATGCTGTGTTACTATTTAATGATTATTATGTGATAACATTAACTATTACATGCATTTATTTGCTTTAAAAGCTGTAATTTAGGGGGCCGACTACTGGGTATCGATTTTTTTATGTAGATCCAGTGCTCAGCCTTATGTGGCTGACTACTGGTTTTTTCGTAATTTTCTTATATTTAGCTCAAATTAACGGAGCGATTAATCCCAATTTTGCTCATTAGTTTGATAAATAACCTTTCGGAGAAAAGCTATTGTTTATATTAATATTATTTAATATTTAAAATACAATTGAAACAAATTTCATTGCCCACTAAAAGGCTGACTACTGGGTGTTTTACCCTAGGTAGGATTTAGAATGGCCACGCTAATTCAATATCCGCTCGATAAGGACCATAAAATGGTTGTGCGGTTAAGTGGACTGTATTTTTTGAAAAGGGAGAAAAGAAGAGAAATGCGACATGATGCGAATTTTAAATTTGGCTTGAGAAAGTGGTGACAAGGAAATGACGGCTAGAACTGCGTAAAACAATGGGAAGAAGCAATTCTTGTTAAGGATGGGTGCACAATACCTTGCTCTGATGTACTTCCTTGATGTATAATCCGGTGGAAATTCACAGCACTGTCACGTAAATCCAAATTTATTTGATAGCGGTTAGCGCGAAGTAAAAGCGCATCCAGCCATGTTTTTCTTCAAGTCCTTTTTCACCCGTCACAGGTGTCGCGCGCGTAGATGAATGCACGCGATGAATTCGCGTTCTCGCTCGCACTTGGGCGAGAAGGTTATGTGCGGGAAGGAGATTGGGGAAAGGAGGTTTTTAAGCCAATATTTAGTTCCACGAAAAATATCAGATTTTAAAATAAATAAATTGATTATAATAAATTGAATTGCGCGACCATTTATTATTTTAAGTTAGATTAGTTCTCATGTAAGTCACCCCAGTCTTTTATTAGAATAAATATCTATTAACTAAACTGAACCCAAAGAACCCGTCTCATAAATATCTCATTTATGAGAGGACACAAAGCTTACATAAAGGGTAGTCTTTTCAAGAAAGCGTATTATAATTTAGATGACTATATTATTAATAAGAATTATGAATCTCATGTCGCTCTGCACTAAAGACAGTAAACCAACACATTTGAAATGTACATAGGTATAAACTCTCTTGTACTAGTTTTTCGTAGTTAAGGTAGTTATAATATGGATCATGCAAAAAAGCGCTGGGACCATTACGAGTTACCGGTTCTTCTCGAGCTTGGGTTAGAATGAATTGGCACCTAAATTCACCTAGTATGTAAGACGTTTCTAAGTGATCCTTGTGATTGTATTGAATAAAGTATCTTTTGACTTGACTTTGACTCATATTTTTCAAGGTTGCATTGACCTTAGCTGCACTGATCTGAAGATTCGAATAAAGCGTACTAGCGATTACGTAAATATTGCGGAAGATATACTGTTGCTTAGCTAAAATCAAACCTATCTCTGGCTAAGTAACATCGTAGTTGATTACTTACTTGTACATCGCCGCTCCCTTGAAATAGAGATGCCAAGCAACTAGCGTAATGAACGAAGAAAATCTATTATGAAAGTTGAAGGAGGCGATGTGTTTGATAACTATATTGGATGTGAAGGCGATCTTAGGACCTTTTGCATTATACTTGACATAACAGTAACCAACCAACTCGTCTATTTCAGGAATCACCAAAAGCACGGGTCTGATGGCTGTGAAACTTACAGCTCTTGGAAGGCCGCAATTGCTTGTAAGTTTATTACTCGAAATTACTGGTACTGCTTCATTATAACCTCTACTAATAGAAAGAACACCAGGGGGCCTAGAGTGGTTGGCTTAAAGGCCTGCAGAAAGATTAATTTGTATGGAAATTACATTAGCTTCAGTTAAGTCACGTAACTGAAGCGTGACTTCTGCTGTTTCCATACAATTTGAATTTCACGTTAGGTCGGCGGCGAAGACCAAGGGCAAGCTTCACCTGGTGTGGTCGGCCTTTTCATGTATGTGTCGTTTATCTAAAACCTAGTTCCACTGACCAAGACTTCATGCGGTGGTTTTGCAAAACTGAGAGTTTTATTAATAGTTTAAAAGGGTATGTGATAATTATGGGCGACATAAATTTAAATAGTGCATCCATAAATATCAGAAATTACTATTGTTACTTCTTATCTCTTTCAAATATTATCGAAAAAAATGTTGTACTAAATACGCACGGTGGTATACTAGATATTGTTCTCGTTAAAGAGAGCGATAAGTTAAGGGACGTATTGGTCTCTAGCACCGAGGGTTTAGTTCCTATGGATGCATACCACCCTGCCCTATATATTGAGGTGTTGGTGAGGGTGACTCGTGGGTCAAATCTTATTGAACCGAGTAATATAAACCCAGACCGAGATTGGAACTTCAGCCGATGTGACACTGAGCTCTTGCATGACTCTCTTTCTAAAGCTTCTTGGGATTGTGTGTTACTCTCTGATAATATATTTTTTGCAACTGATGCTTTCTATGCCACTATCTATAAAATCTTTGATAATTGTTTACTTAAAAAAAATCGCAAGAAAACTGCAACTAAGCGTTACCCTATTTGGTTTACCCCTGATATTATTACTGATTTAAAACGGAAGATGAAACTCCATGGCATCATGTTGCTCTGCCCTCAGACAGTTTACTGACAGTTTTGAAATGTATAAACTACTGTTATCTTGTACTCGTTTTTCGTAGTTAAACTTTATATAAGGTGGATCATACAAAATAGCGCTAGGACCAGGACGATTTTCTTATCAGTTCTTCTATGATTTGACACCTAAATTCACCTAGTATGTAAAACGTTTCAACGTGGTCCTTGTGATTGTATAAAAAAAAATATTTTTGGCTTTGGCTTTGACTTCTACATAAGTTACCGTTTAGTAAACAATGGAATTTCTTTCACAGCTGCAACTATCAGAAGTGATAATGCGCGCACGCAACTACATGCAGCAGATCGGTGGTGGTACCGGCAACGTGCTCACACATCACAAGACAATCGAGGACTTCCAGCGCTACTTTGGGGACCACTCCACAAAGCCTCAGGTGCAGGAGTTCATGAAGCAAGTCACCTCAGATAAGGAGGGGTAAGTTGTTTATGGTTCATGAAGAATTTATTAAAATTCCCAAGGTTTATTGGCTGGAGCCATTTCCTCTTTTAGACTTCTACGAATATTCAGTTTTCTAAGTTTGAACTGAAATTTGGTTGTTGGCAGTCAATCTACAACAAATTTAAGTATCATAGGTGAAACATACGTGACGTACCTTCCTACGTCACTAAAAAAGAACAAAGGACCTAAAGTACATCCTTGATGAACCCTTTTTAAAAGATGTTGTTAAATAAAGCGCAATTATGCTGCAGTGGATCTGTGCTGCAACTTTGTCGTTTTGATCTATTTATACTTATTTAAATTAAATTAAAAAAAAATATGGAATCGGTATTTGTAACACAATAGAGCGATAATGCTGTCGAAAGCCTCGCAATTTTCAGTATTTCTAATTCATAAGAGATTTAAAATGAATGTGGAAGTTAAATGTGGAAAGTGGACTGTTATTTCAGTGTGCTGCATATATTCCAGTGGGACCGGTCAGTGGCGACATCTTTGATTCAATTTGTAAGCGTTGTGTAAACATCGCTAGATTTATCAACGCTAAGACCATAACGTAAACGTATTTCAAACATTTTCTTACGAAATATCATTTTGATCCGAAACATTGTTTGAAACTGGTACCACTTCACAACGTACTTCTGCAATGGCACTTTCTATGCTATGAAAAATATCGAGTAGAATTCAGATTTCATTTACGTATTAATTATCATAAACTTTGCTCAATAATCAACGCCATCTCATCCACGTTTCAACAGCTTTTGACATTTTATTCTATTCCATTTCCATTGCAATTTTGATGAATCAAGTAAAAGTCAAGTCAACTCAAAAGATATATTATTCAATACAATCATAAGAATCACTTTGAAACGTCTTACATACTAGGTCAATTAAGGTGTCAATTATTAAGCCTGTGAAGAACTGGCAGTAAACTCTTCCTGGTCCTAGCCCTTTTTTGTATGATCCATCTTATAACCAGCCTAACTACGAGACACTAATACAAGAGAGATTATACATTTCAAATGTCTCGGTTAACTGTCTGAGGGAAGAGCAACATGAGGCCATGGATCCTTATGAACTGATTATACAACTTTAAAGTTAATTCTTGTTTCATTCTTGATGCCATAGGCTACGTTCGTCATTTTACCGACGTAGATACCGCTAGACTCGTTTACTTAACTACTTTCATAGCATTATGTCTTATGGCATTCTGTTGTGGGGGAGTGCTGCTGATATTAACACCATATTTGTGTTGCAGAAGAGGGCTGTTCGTGCGATTTATAACATGGGCCCCAGAGAATCACTTAAAAATAAGTTTAAAGAAATTAATATTATGACAGTGCCTTGTCAGTATATATACGAAAATTTAATGTATGTGCACAAAAATGTACATTTATTCAAAAAAAATTGCGATAATCATAGTATTAACACTAGAAATAAAGATAAACTCGCTGTTCCCACTGTTAGGCTCGCTAAAGTTATTAAGTCTTTTATAGGGCAATGTGTACGCTTTTATAACAAGGTCCCAAGCGACGTGTTAAATTTGTCGATTGGCAAATTTAAAAACGTAATTAAACAGAAACTGTCTATTAAAGCATATTATAAAATATCTGATTATTTAGAAGACAAAAAAGCTTGGGATGAATCTGCTCCAACTCGACTCGGCATCCGTAACAAAATTGTCAAGGATCATACAAAAAAGTGTTAAGACCAGACAAGTTTCTTGCCGGATTCTTCTTGAACTGGGGTTAGGAGGAACCGGCACCTAGATTCACTAGCATGTAAGAAGACGATTCAAAGTGGTCCTTGTGATTGTAATGAATTAAGTTATTTTGAATTTTG
The DNA here is from genome assembly GCA_948098915.1 of Lampropteryx suffumata. Classification (NCBI taxonomy): domain Eukaryota; kingdom Metazoa; phylum Arthropoda; class Insecta; order Lepidoptera; family Geometridae; genus Lampropteryx; species Lampropteryx suffumata. The sequence continues at coordinate 2,981,430 of OX402562.1, forward strand.
AATTTTGAATTTTGTTCAGACATGAGACAGTATTGTATAAAGCATTGAATATATTTCAACTAAAGTATCTTTTATCTATGTGACGCAGTGGGCAACTGGCTGATAAAACATATACAAAAATTATACACGGTATAACACTAACGGGCGATCTTGGTGTGATGCCAGTAGCAAGACTAAGTATGCTACTGTTACTTTTCAGCATTGTCCACCTGTTCCCTTGGTCGAACATCCTCGACGAGGACATGAATCTCTCCGACTCCTTCCGGGTCCCAGACCCGAAGTCCGGCCAGATGCGACGTCTCATCTCCCAAATCTCCACAAAGGAGGAGGAGATGTTCCGTAACATGCTGCGTCGGCTGAACCACATCATCAAGGCGGCGAATGAAGTGGATGTCAGGATCATGATCGATGCTGAACAGACGTACTTCCAGCCGGCCATCTCTAGGATCTGCTTGGAGATGATGAGGAGATACAATAAGGTGAAGATTACTAGGGTTACGATTAAGATACTAGAAGTTGCATCACACCAATTCAGAGGCCAAGGGGTGATGAATGATGAATGCAAATAAATTTATTTTTAACCGACTTCAAAAAAAGAGGAGGTTCTCAATGCGTCCAATTTTTTTTTAATTTTCACCGACCGACCACTCAAAGATGCCTGAACCGTTTTGGAAAATTCTTTTTTTTTTTCAAATGGTATACTTTCCAGGTGTTCCCATTTAAACTTTATCGAAATCGGTTGAGCGGTTTTTAAAAAATCAACAAAAATCTAATTATTTTATACATCGATGATATTTTTTATATACATGAAGTCGGTTGTCTTTTTAGTTTTTAAAACGTAATTATTAGATTAAAGGAATCGTAAAAGTTTGTAAGGCAAGGGGCTATGCAATTAGAAGCGAGAGGCTTTAGCTTTCGTTCGTTTGATCTGACTATCCGTACTTATACGGAAAACTACGTTTTTCCGGATCACATCCAACGATGTGACAACAGTATTGACATATACGTTTGTGATTCTTTCAGGATAAGTTCCTGGTGTTTAACACGTACCAGACGTATATGAAGAATACTTACAACGAGATCGTGACGGACCTAGAGCAGGCCAAGAGACAGAACTTCTACTGGGGAGCCAAGCTCGTGCGTGGCGCGTATATTGAACAGGTGAGCTCATTTTACAGAACACAAACTCTCTTGGTAAACCTACACACATGCAACTTACAAAACTGGCATCTTGAAAACGGCTGCGCCAATTTCCAACAGTAATCTCATGACTGACCTCACACCTCAAACTCAAAGTCAAAACACAAGTTGGATTTTTGAGACAGTTAAATCATCTTTTGTGGTTACAAGAAAACGTTCTTAGAAGACAGGTCTTGATTTTTGAAGATATGACCTGCATTCACAAAGTCAAAAAATATTTTATTCAATACAAGGATCACTTTGAAACGTCTTACATAATAGGTGAATTTAGGTGCCAATTTCTCCTAACCCAAGCTCGAGAAGAACTGGCAAGAAACTCGTCCTGGTCCCTAGCGCTTTTTTGCATGATCCATCTTATAACTACCTTAACTACGAAAAACGAATACAAGAGAGTTTATACATTTCAAATGAGGGCAAAGCAACATGAGATTGTAATAGTTGGTAGTAGCTTAAATTCTGCGCCGAAGGTTTCGATTTCCTCCTTTTTTGATGAAAATATATGTTTTCCTGTGTCTGGGTGCTATAAAGTAACATACGTATGTATTTATATTAATTAAGGTGGTATTTAGGTTAGTAGGAATAGTTTTTGACATTTAATTTAATTTATATTACTGTGATATTGATCAATGATTTTGTTTTAAAGCATACATTAAAGGTAGTCTTTTGAAGAAAGCTTATTATAATATAGATGACTATATTATTGATAAGAATGCATGGCCTCATGTCGCTCTGCCGCCAGACAGTTAACCGACACACTTGACATTTATAAACTCTCTTGTATTAGTATTTCGTAGTTAAGGTAGTTATAAGATGGATCATTATAAAAAAGCGCTAGGACCAAGACGAGTTTCTTGCCAATTCTTCTCGAGCTTGGGTTAGGATGAATTGGCACCTAAAGTGATCCTTGTGATTGTATTGAATAAATCATCTTTTGACTTTGACTTTGACTTTGACTTTTAGTTTTAGTTTTATTTTGATTGTATGTGCAATGGATCTTAGTTATCTGAATAAATAAATATTATTATTATTATTTAAAAAAAATAAGTATTCTATCAAACATCTGGTCACCATAACGCAAGCTATGCTTAGTTTGGGGCTAGATGGTGTTGAGTGCATTGTCCACCAATATTTATTTATTAAAGCCCAGATTAATATCAGGTTAAGTAATTATGGTGCGGGATCACTTATTTGACGACATCTGTGACGCAGTGGGCTAAGATCTGGCTGCGACACAGAAGGTCGCGGATTCGATTCCCGCCGCTGGACACATTTTTGTACGATCTGGAAGTATATGTCTCGGATCTGGGTGTTTCTATGTATAATTGAATGTGTATATTAGTCATGTGGTTCCCATAACACAAGCTCGGCTTACCTTGGGGTCAGATGATGCTGTGTGTAATGCCCGGGATTATTTATTTATTTATTGTTATTGTTGAGTATTTATTTATGTGTAATATTTCAGGAACGCGCCAGGGCAGCCGCCATGGGCTACGAGGACCCCACATGCGAAAACGTGGACGCCACCACCACTTCCTTCCACAAGTGTCTCAAGGAGATCCTGAGTCGGGTCAACGTAAGTACTTTCTTAACATTCTGATTAATATTTATCACTTAATATATTCATAATTAATATAATTAATATTCATCAAGTACTATCCTTAATACTGTTTATCTTATGTATTACTAGCTGACCCGGCCACGCGTTGCTGTAGCTCAGTACAGTAGTTCTAATACGTTGAACCAATATACGCTAACTTCTAAAATTATCAGTGTTTCTCTACTATATTATACATGTATTATACATATAAACCTTCCTCTTGAATCACTCTATAAAAATCCGCATCAAAATCCGTTGCGTAGTTTTAGAGATCTAAGCATACATATGGACAGACAGAAAGCGGGAAGCGACTTTGTTTTATACTATGTATTGATGTTTAGGGCTAGTTGTGTATAAAAGTTGTATTGTATGTGTAGCCGGCCGGCAATGAACACCTTGGTATAATGGTGGCATCACACAACGAGGATACTGTGCGGTATGCGATCCAGCTGATGAAGGAACATAACATCAAACCGGACGATCGCGTCGTCTGCTTCGGACAGCTGCTCGGCATGTGCGACCACATCACCTTCCCGCTGGGTGAGTACCTCTCACTCGCACCTACAGCATACACGCTGCAATAGAGTGAGACAATAAGCTCACACTCGGATATCACTCGTATCTAAATCTCGCGAAAAATTATAGTTCAACATTCGATTTGAAATTTGGTATCCTGTTTCTTCGGTTACCTTGACCTGATGATGCAGCATCTCCTCGAATCTGCAGGATTCCCAACTCCTCACAAACTTACAGAAGAGTTATCGTGATTGAGCTCATTGGAATGTTCTCGATGAATAAGTTAGAAGTTAATAGTTTTTGGAACGAAGTTCCTTATCGCACGGTATGGACTTGGCGGGTGGACGCTAGGCGAAAAAAAGTGTAAGATTTTACCGTCACGAATTTCCGTTACGACCCTTTCTTTAGTGTAGACGGTTATCCATAGGGTGACACGAATGGATTAATTTGATGAACGAATGTACAATAAAATGTTTATTTTCACAACTCGAAAAAAAATACAAAAGTACAAAAAGGAATTTCATCCTTCAATTCATTAGTTATATCTTTGTTTCATTGAATTACTCTCAGCCGCTAGTAATTCATTAATTTGTATTCGTTAATTTATAATATAATACGGTTATCAATAATAATATACTACGATAGGAACTTCGTTCCAACAGAGTGTTCCACGACACACACGCTTTTTTTTTAAAATGTTTTGTTTTTCAAATTTTGAAGTTATATTTTCTACAGGACAAGCTGGCTACTCAGCGTACAAGTACGTTCCCTACGGCCCGGTGCTCGAAGTACTTCCCTACCTATCCCGCCGCGCCAACGAGAACAGAGGCTTCCTCAAGAAGATAAAGAAAGAGAAGTCCCTCATCCTAAAGGAGATAGTCCGCCGAGTCGCCACGGGGCAGATGTTCTACAAACCCGTTGGCAACTACACGCCTGTATAAACTGTTATTGCTGTGTCGTTTTGGTTGCGGAGCGAGAAGCTAGTGAGAAGTGCCCATTGATTTACCCACGGTTTGGTCTAATCTGTTCTTATAGAATAGGTTGAGGATTGATTTTCTGTGGGTTCGATGAAGGTGATCACAAAGTGAAGGAAAGTCAATGAGCATTTTTAGCGGGAATAGCAACTAGTCTAAATGTTGCGTCAATGCGTTTTGGGGAAAAGCGTCAACGAATAACGTTTTTTTGTTTTTTAATAAACCGTTTTTGCTGATACGTTTTGGGAATAACAGTTTTCACAATATATGTCATCGATAACGATATCATAACGCTGTAACATAGCTGCTATTACGCTCGTTATTCGTTGATAAGCGTTTTAATATCGAAAGAAAGGCGCAACTAAACATCTAATCGAAATCAAGCTTCTTACAGTATTTTATTTATTTTTACTTATATAACAATCAGTTATTATTTAACGACGCTTATAACCTAGTGGTAACGTTAGATCGCTGTTATTTATATTTAAATGTAGTTGTTAAAATTTATGGTTATGAATTGAGTTTACACGTCCTTTTTAATAGTCCAGGGTTGTTTATTTGTATATTTATATAAACATATTAAAATGAATGAATCAGAAAAAAATTTGGATCTAAAAAAAACAAATACGAACGCTCTGTCACATGTGAGTTTGGTAAAAAATATACTTAACATAATAGAGATTATCTGAGAAATATCAGTATTGTATATCGCTTATTCATCTCATAATCTATGCGAGGATGAAAATAATGCATTTCTGTATTCCAGGACCTATATTTATTTCTATTCTATTGAATTTTGTTGTAGTATTATATAATTTTGTTTAGTCAGTTTGTGTTGTGTCCTAGAAAGCAGAACATTAACGGAGTTAGTAAGGAAAACCTACTAGCGTGTATAATTATAAGAAATCATGTTTATTTGATTTGTAGCATTGACAATCTGAGGAGAATCATCTTTTTATGTTTGAAATAGTTGTACCTATCTTGCTTTAGTCAAAACTTATTCAAGATTGACAATTCAATTAAGTATTATTTTGTATTCACGCTATTTTCATCTGAGCCCATCTAATAGACGTTACGCGTCCATCGTTTCAAGGTAGATATTGTATGTAGTTATAGTTAGCTGTGCTCAGTTCCTACTTAGTTTAGTTAGGCTGTACTTACAATTCAACTAATAACTGAAATTACAACTTTAAAATACGACAGCGCTACTGTTCATTTATTCTTAGGTAACCGTTTTTAAAACTGTCAATTAAGCTTGGCTAATAACGTGTAGGTCTAATAACGTTATAAATAACAGTTATTAATAACGTTATTAGTTATCGTTATGAATAAAAAGTGTTGTCGTATTTTAATGAGTTATTATAGTGAGATAGTTTAAGTGCAATCGTGATGGTTTCAGTCGAAGTTTGCGTGTTTTCGTTTTTGTATTATTTTAAAATTTATGTGATTAATTTATGAGCTGTTTACACATTTTCTTAATAATATGTGCGCTAATTTTATTGTGATGCTATTTTTAGATTATTTATGAATAGACTTTCAATAAAGACAACATTTGTTTTGATTTATTTTATTTTATTTTCTTTTTAATTTTTATCATTTGGATGGGCTTTTTTTAAGGTTTATTTTGAGATAGGAAGAGCGTTCTTTTTGTGTCCAGAACAATAGAAAAATAATTTTCGTCTCTTTTCTTACTTTTGCAAGAAATAGAAGATCGGATCGACTTAGAGATTGGATTTGGATTAGTGTTCTAGGAAACACAAATTATTGCAGACAATAATAAAATGTATGTTATTGTAACTTGTAACCCATGTACTTATACAGTGTCGTGTCGTGTTTATGGTAACATCGTACATTGCCCTGTTACAATCGTCATGTCGGCAGCGTCAAAAATCTAATACTTCAAAGGCTTGCACGCATATTGTAGTAGAATCTACCGTCTGTTCCCACCAGTTCTACTGAGTCCTATTGGCAGTAATATTGGGATTTTTTCCCATTAGTTCTGTGACTTATAAGACTATGCTTTACACCTGGCTTCAATTTCAAATGATTGAAGTTTCTCTAAAAACAAAGATATTCCGATGTCACCGTTAATCAATTGTATTTGCCACACTCTGATCATCTCATCGACAGACGAACTATATTCTTCTGGCGCTTCGTCGGCCGCTGCCGCGGCGCGCTTGCTTTGCTCGCTCGCCTTGCGCATTATTTCCCATACTCTAACATAACCCAACCAACTGGTTTCGATCAGAATTTCATGTCATAAGATTCGTGAACAGAACTACTGGGAATTCTTTTCCCATTTGTTCTGTAAACTAATGGTAAAAAAATCCCAATAGTTCTGCCAACAGAACTACTCAACAGAACAGGTGGGAATAGACTAGGTAGAGGCTAGTTTATATTTTAATAAGGAGTTTATTATTACCTTCCCAACTACCGTCGCCGTCGCTTCACACAATACATAGCTCGTAGCTCGTACTCGTAGGTACAGTTGTAGAAACTATTCTAGCGCCTTATGATTTCAATGTGGCAATGTTTGCTGTCAATAGAAAAACGACGATGTAATAGGGTTTAGTCATAACTGGTAATAAATTATCGTGTTAATGTTATTTATTGCTAGTTTTATTTTACAGGAGTACCTACTAACTTACGTACTTATCTTACCCTTCCTTTACCTTAGATTTTCACTTATTAAAATAAAACGAATTCAGTCAACAGTTATTTATTTGCATTTGTAGCACATCTCTATCTCTGATATACAACAATAGGTAAGACAATTGTAGTGTTCAGGTATTGCGCGTTATACCTACATAAGTTAAATAAATAAAATAACACAGCTGTGGCAAGTATGTAAGTATATGATCTATAATTAATATTAGTTTTGTTCAAGTGTTTTAATAGTCAAAGAGTAAAGATATACATTACTAGAATTACATACGTGTCGGTAAGTAGATAAAATAAGATACCTACTGTTGCAATACCTAACAATAACAACCATTATTTAAATAGATAATTTTTGATATATAGGTAAATGTACTTTTTAGCATTTTGGTAACTTATTATAAATCTATAATGTTTATTTAGCATGCATTACTTAAAATTTTTAACATTAGATTTATATGACTAGGAACAGTAGGTACCTAAAGTACACAGAACGAAAACACAGGATTCCGTGTGTTATGTTTCACCGTCATCGTGGTGGGAGGCCATCGCTCCATTTTCAGAGACCTATGTATTTAGTAGGTAGAGAACATAATACCAATCATAATGCCCGGCTCGGTGCCAGCCGTTATGCACCTGCAACCGAACCGACACCGCGTGTACTGACTCGTCCTAGCTTCGTGTCGGCAAGGTCGAGAGGTTAGTGTGGGTACCTGCCTGGGCTATCAAACAGAATCCTGGGCAGAGTGGCGTCAGTGGAGAGGAAACTTCACCCACCTCAGCTTGCTGGAGTGGATCCATGAACGAAAGTTTTCAATTACAAATAACTTGACTGACGCCACCTAAATCATCTTCAACAGATGAACAGGCCAATGATGATGATGAGAGAATATATACTATTATTTTGCTAGAGCAACTAGGGCTGGACAATATTGTGAGAAGGGAAGCAAGATCTTGATTACACTAGAGAGTTTTTACAATCGACAACCAAATAAATTAGTTAGAGTATTGCATACACACATAAAATCACTCTTGTTCCAGACGGGGTAGACAGAGACAACGGATTTCCACTTGCTACGATCCTGATATACTTAATTTGCTTAATTCAGTCTATCTCATACATGCGGATTGGTTTACCATCTCTTGACCTGGCTTTTCTCCTACACGTCCCATATTGAGACTACGAGTATATAAGTTTGCCGATGTCTTCATCTTCCAGATTTCCCGTTCACACTCACCTTATGCAACTGTTTCTTTCATCCATCCTCTCTACAGTGCAATGCAACAGATAACAATTTAATTCCTTATCGTTAGAAAACACTAATTAATATCAATACCACATATAAAATATCTTTACAATATTTGCTTAGATTAAACACCTCTAGACTAGAAGAAAACATACGTAAGTAAATAAATCAAAGGTAAAGAATTGGTGATCTACGAGTATATACAAATTAAGACGTTAGATTTACCAGCTTCAACACTTTGTCAAGAAACCAATAACATAACTAAGTATTTATTGCAAGAAGATACTTAAATGACCCTTTGCGTAGATACTGGATGCAAGGTTATGAAAAGTTGAGTCACCTATAGTTCATTTTAATACACTCACTAATATCACGGGAGGGTGATTAGGTGAAGGAGTGTGTAGCGACGTCACCTCCCTCAGTGACGTCATCGGACGTTGCTCCGAGGGAGGTCAGTTGCGTCGCTGTCGGTCGTCGCTAGGATCTGTGGCGAGGGGGCTCACCTGGAACCAACAACACCAATTATCATTTATCGTATACTATCCATAGCTTTTCATAGAACGAATGACCGTAAAAGTTTTCAGTCACAGTTGTCCATAGCGATATATTATCATATTGTCTATCATAGGTACATATATCACGTGGTTCATGACCTTAAAGTATTGGGACTGTTATACCGATAGTGATAAAGGGGCCAGAAGTCATCATCAATGTCCACATTTTTACGATAGAGGTGTAGATAAATGTTTAAGTAGAGGACCAATAAATCATTATTACCACCTACCGATAAAAAATAATAAATAAGTTCAAGATTTTCGTAGGGGCTGCAATCCTATACCATGTCAGTTTGAAAATTTGGATCACATTTATAAAAAAACATCTTGTATCTTATATTACTATACTAGCTGTTGCCCACCACTTCGTCCGCATTTTTTTTGTAATTGTAGCTGAAATCCTTCCCCCGGATGCATTTTATCTCCTTGCAAAATTGTATTGATAAGTTTCAATCCAATCACACCCACCACCACCCATTAAAAAGTTTCCATACAAACTTTTTCAAATTCACCCCCCATTTTACTCCTTTATGAGGGTTATTTTGAAAAATCCTAAAACACTTGTCCATTTATATTGCATTTTAAGTATCCAAAACCAAGTTTCTAAGAAATCACACACCTCCCGTTAAAAAGTTCCCATACAAACTTTGACACCCCATTTTACCCCTTTGTAAGGGTTATTTTGAATAATCCTAAACATGTGTCCATTTATTTTGCATTTTAATTATTCAAATTTCAGGCACTTAGGGATTGAATTTAAAAAAAACCCCGCCTTAGTGGTTGTTTTGCTATAAAAAGAACCTTCCAAATTTTAGCTTTCTAGCTTCAGCGGTTTCAGATGAATCAGTCAGGTTAAGCTCTTTTATAGGTATAGGTTATAAGTCCTATACAGCTGGGCGTTTCAACAATACTGAGATCGATAAAGGACAGCACGTAGATTTTACTTAACCTACAAACATCGGATCAGTAGAGGTTGTATAGGTCCACTGCATAATGAACTCTACAATCACCTGCAGTATCAATTGTCATCTATGGATCACTCAAGTTAGTAGACTTACTCTTCCGCAAGTTTCGTTCCAGCAGTGCTTGGGATGCCAGTGCCGCGACGAGGGATATAGCGAGTGCAGTCAGCTGCGTGCCCACACACAGCGAGTGTCGGGCCGCACATGCCATTGCTAAGCCTGCGTGTCGTGCCATCACAACCACAGCCCAGGGTCCTCGCCACCCGGCCCCGCCTATGCATGCACCAGCCTAGAAGTATGAACATTTTTAATACTTATCACGGTTACATTTCTTCCAGTGCTGTAGATTTAAAACAACGCCAGGAACCTTAAAAGATTGAACAATGTGCCAAATGCACGAAGGGAGCCTTTGAGGCACTTTAACCCTTTTATAACACTAACTCGTTCAAAAAAACTAGAGAACGATAAACAAAGATTTGCTGACAGAGAATGGAGGAAAAAAAACTTCAGCGGCGTCCGCTCATGTCAGTTAAAGGGAAAAAATTTAGTACACATTTCTAAAACCAACCTGCAAAACGTCCCAAAGAGACGCGCACGCGCCCCAAGCAGCGGCAGCTAACGCTGGTAAAGCTAAATCAGTTCTTGCAGCGCGCCACCTCAGCAGTGCTAGGATGAGTGACGCATGCGCTGCAGCCCCCCCGCAGGCCAGCGAGCCCCGCTTGCCCCTCGCGGCCGCCATGCTGAGTGTGCCAGCCGCCAGCGCATGCAGCACCCCAACCCCGAACAAGGCCCGCCACGCACACCACCAGCCGTCCACACAGACTCCATACCACTGAAGATTCAATCAAGAAATAACAGTGACTAGACGATTATAAGAAGACCAGGCTCAAGTTGTACGCGATACCATGTATAATATTCGCCATCGTGCTTTTTATAAATTCAAAAACATCGCGTAACAACAATAATGTTTAGAAGACTAATTCTGTCACCTTAATATAAGATGTATAAATAAATCCCTGTTGCAATCCGATGAATAGTCCCATAGGCGCGCCAAGCAGTGCCCGAGGATCCCGCACCACCGACCTGGCGTCGGGTGGCGGGGATGGCGTGGACGTGGCTCCATACACTGCCAGCCCGGCGGCCAACAGAGCTATGAAGGCCCACAGCGCCACTAGAACACAGCGCCCTTGCGAGCTGAGTGCTATGCCCAGCACAGACTGCGTGTCAGGACAACCGGCAGCACCACAAGTTCGTTCCTGTTCAAATTATGGATACAATTTTGAATATAGAACAATTTTTTACAGTGTATGCTGAAGGGTAATTGAAGGTAAATCGACGGTTTCGGTTACCTCATAGTCATCGTCATCCGTGAAGAACTCTTCAACAGGCGGCCACTTAGCTACGGTGGCATTGGTCGGCGTTACCGTGAACTGCGGTGGCGTTCGGTCCTCCGGCCATATGAGGAGTGCTGCTCCGAGGAGCATTGTGCCAATTACCATCCCTGCGTCTTGAGCTGCTCTGAGCGCGCGCAATGCTCTTCGCAAGGCAACTTTACGGCGAGCCTCATCTCCAGCTGACTGGGCTAAAGACGTCGCGGCTGCAGCTAAAGCTACCGTCATCGGAGATAACGTCACACCACATATCCCATACAAAGCCAGCAATACAGACAGAGGCGTCGGGACCGTATGAGCAATCAGCAGAACACTTATAAGTCCATGGGCTAACGCAATCACAGTTCTTGCACCTGTTTTCTGCAGTATCAGCGGAGAGAACGGAGCTACTATAGCCGCTACTGTGTGCATAACGGCAAGCGGTAGGGCCCCTGCTTCCGCGCCGGCATATGCTGTGAAGGGGACCAGAGCAGTAGCACAGAGTCCTGTAGATACACACAGGAGTGTAAAGCGTCGGACTAGAGGCCTGGGTAGCTTAGGTGGCTGGCGTGACAGCAGCCGTCGCACGGAAGCCGCTCCTAGAGACGATGCGGTTGATTCTCGTCGGCGACCAGCGTTGGCCACTGTTGACCTGGTCTGCGGTTTCGGCTTTCTCCACGGCCATTCCTTCTTATAGATTGTGCTGACAGGAATCTGTAATAGATGCAAAATCGTGTCTTAACTGAATAAGAAGATAATAGGCATTATCAATTCTAATTAAGTACCTGAACTGTAGGAGATAGATCATTAAAGTTTGGGCAAATTTTTGCTATCTTTTAGTTAAGTCTTCTAAGAGGTATATACCTGTGTGATGATGGTCCTATGGCGATGTGGGTCGGATGTTGTGCGGATCGCGGGGGTGCGGGGTGGAGGCCGCGACCGCTCCGTGAGGTCTGGTAGACTGCCCATCAGTGCCCATGCAGCCGGCTCATCCGCCTGTTCTGTTACACCTCATCTAGTAGCTAGAAAAGTTAAAATGTTTATACTTAGGTGAGAAAGAAAGAGTCTACGTTCGGAAAACAGCTATACAGAAAAATCATTCTTCAGTGACTATCTAAACGAAGTATGTAGGACGAATTATCTGTCATAACATTGTCTAGTACCTTGAGTCTGTTCAATATAATAGTCGTGAATCATTGTATTTTTTATGTTTTAATTGACATATTCGTAGGTAATGTTACATCTGCAATCTTCTCTCAGCGAACAGACTCTACCTTTACGACGTAGCATCTTACTACGACGTCCTCTACAAACCATGAAGAAGGTTTTAATAAGGTAATATCATAAAAAGCATCAACCATTGAGGTCAATGGTATACTATTATTACTATGATTGGTAGGCTCGACCCTAAATACCACGAAGATGAAAAATAATAATCTTAATAAAAATCTAAATCTTCGATGGCTCACAATCTTGGATTAATTCTCTGTTCGCATTCTGTATGCTCGATTCGAATGACTTTCCCGAAGATCTTAATTTACCATAAATGTAAGATATAAGTATATATAACAAAGTGTTTTGTTAATTGGAACACGATATGTGGCCGTATTGCCCTGAGCCCAAACCGTTAGCTGTGATAGATAAGACACGAAACCAAGGTCAATGACGTTGTTTTCAATATCTTTGTAGGTAGGTATCTACCTAAAGATTCTACTCGTGGGTGTATAAAAGCATGAATGAATGCCTGAATCCTGACAAATATAAGACATATATTTTTAACTCATTAATGCAAACCATTATACGTCATAGAAACAAAACTAGGGTTAGGTTTGCTTCTCTAGCTACAAAACAAAATATTTTTTAACTAGGTAGTTTGCTCTAGGTAAAAATATTAGTTTTCTAATGAAAAACCTCTCGGTTTCCCACTACATTGATTTCAGTTATGATGACAGAAACGTTGATGACAGTTGCTTTTTTATTTTTATTGTAATAGATATGTATTGGTACTTAATCCAATGGTAACATACCTTGGGTACATTGTTTTAGATCAATATTGATCTTTTTTTATTTACTTACCTGTATGTTTGTTAACTGTGTAGGTAGGTGCCCTTGTTGATTCTATTAGATCAAACACCACAGTCACTTAAAATATTCATTTTCACATCACTGCTGCACTGCATCCCATAACCTCACAACAACCTTATTTTGTAATTTCGTATGATTTTTCTAGTCTCTAGCCAATCGTATGTGTTTCAATGGGTTTCAGAACATTTTAATTATTTTTCTCTGCATAAATATTTGCAGACGCGAGACCTCGGCACTATCCAGGGATGTAGGTAGGTACCTAGCTAGAGGGTGTGTAGGAAGGGTGACAAGGATTTCGAATTTTCTTATTATTTGCACAAAGCACGCTCTCAGTAATTGAGATAAATAACATAAAATAGGTGATTTGCATATAAATCTTGGTATATTTCCTTGCAAGTACCGAAGTCGCGACACCATGTCTAGAATAATAGGAAAACAATTATCTTTTAGTGGTTTTCAAATAAATAAAGCGAGTCTTCTTGCATTCAGCATCTTTATGAGACGGGCAAACGAGTAGATGTGACATCGTTTGGATGGGAACTCCGTTGTCGCATGGGGTACAATCAGAGCCGCGGTTGCCCCATTTTCACACCCTTTCTCTACAGCGCCCGATTTAAGTCCGCAGCCGGTTTATGGACTTCCAAACTGACCATAGAAGATCACGTTCGGAGGGCAGATGTTCCTGCGATCTAAAGTCGGGTGGTGCTGCGTGGTTCTTCTTTCAGATCGTGATCTTAAGATCACCCGAAGAATACGGCCGCTGTATTTGTGTGCAAAAATATTCTACGGCTTTTTAATCACGCTTTCGGATGCTGCTTTCCGTAGAGGGGATGTCGGTAATCATGTTCATGTTCCTGTTTCGTTCCTGTTTTCGTTGGTGTATATATTAATCAGAGCTGGGGCTAGGACACTTCCTTGAGGAAGGCCAAATATGAAAAATAAAATAAAATATTCCACCAGCAAATAGACCAATACCCAAACACACCACGTCAAAATTACTACAAAAACCTATTACTTTATCTTCGTTTTATCTTCTAAAAAGAAAACATCGTTAGGTACTCGTTTGAAATAATCTGATTAAAATTGTAAATAACTATTATATTATGATGTGATACTTGTGATAGTGATCAATATGTTTAATGTGATCCTTGTAATATTTGAAAATATTTCAATTTGAATTTAATAAATTGTATTACTTCTAGGTAATTACGTAATGTAAAATGCATTGCTGTCTCTACCTGTTGCTAAACAGTGCTCTGGGCGCACGTCTTCCCAGAATTCAGATCCATGGTCACCCTCCAGTGAAGTCAGGATCGCGCACGCGCTGTGAGGCTTATCTGGGAGGCTGCGTCTATAAGTAGACACATTTTTCAATGCCCACGTAGATTATGATCGTTCACGGTCTCAGAATGTAGTTTAGTTATTAAATTGATTTGTCTAATGAAGCAGTAGCGTGCATTGTGATTTCACCACCGTATTACTTCTTCTTCATATCGTGTCACATAGTATTTTCTAACCAGTGTGTTGAAAAGATTAAAGTGCGCCTCAGAGGCTCCTTTCATGCATGTCGAACCTATTTAGGTATTAGGCACTTAATTCTAGTTAAGAGTTTCGAGTTTTTAGGTAGGTTGATTGAACGTTTATCTGTTTCTCACCGCGAATTCTGATGATTTGTAAAGGAATCATCTATACTCAGGGATTCCCAAAGTGGTCGATGTAGACCCCTTGGGGTCGAAAGCGGTTTTCCAGGGGTCAACAAATGAAAATGATTTTGGGGGTTAACAAAACTAAAAATTTACCCCTATTAATTAACACAAGTTTTTATTTGAAACTTTCAAGATACTGTATAAGTTTTGTTACGTTTACCAACTTGTTATAAAAATGAGTAATATTTTTAGTAGGAAGTTCGTATAAGATGAAAAGCTCGGTAAGTCAATAGGCGTGGACCAGTTCGTGCAAGATAATGTGTTCGAGCGTATAAGTCTTTCAGGCACGTTTTGACTTGCTCTGTATTTGACGCATATTCGCTATTTAACACGAACGAAATCATGATCAAGCTCAAGTCCAAACATGCTCCTGATATTTATTTTTCTACTTATATAACAAACTTGCACTAGGGTTGAAAGTTCATTTGCGATATGAAATTCACTTAGCTAGATGGGTAGAAAGTCACCAGGTTCTTGACGACCTCTGTGGCGCAGTGGGCTTAGGTCCGGCTGAGACGCAAAAGGTTGCGGGTTCGATTCCCGCCGTGGGACAAATGTTTGTATGATCTGCAAGTATTTGTCTCGGGTCTGCGTGTTTCTATGTATAATATGTAAGTATTTAAAAAAAAAAGTAAGTATATATGTAGTATAACAGTCGTGTGGTACCCATAACACAAGCTCTACTTACTTTGGGGCCAGATTATGCTGTGTAAAATGTCAGGTATTATTATTGTTCGGGTTGTGGTGGTTGATCGCTAACCAAAGGCGAAGCTTGAAGGGTGGTAGGTAGTGGACTGTATGGCTTGATTCCGCTGAAGTAGGTAGGCAGGTAGGTAGGTAGGTAGGTAGAATAATTACATTATTGTTACCGGGTAGTGATAGAAAATGGTTATTTATAATATTAGGATCTTGGAGATGCGTAGGAAGGTCCAAAGATTTGTTTTTAAAATTAGCCACGTTTTGTTTAATGTTATTCCATAAAATACGAGGGTTTTTAATGTTTTGATTACCATTACAGTTGATTGTTGATTGTATGACTTCTTTTCAGTATGGAGAGCTACATTTACAATACTTTTCAAGTCTTTATAGTATTTTTTATGAGCATCATACATAGTTAAGCGACTACGGGTATGGGTTTTATCGCGTGTCTTCATCATCACTCTAACATTGTATGTAATCCAAGGGTGAGATTTATTTCTTATAATAGTTTTCCTAATCGGCGCATGTATATCAAAAAGATTTAATACATTAGTACCTAAATGTTCCACCATTTTATCAAGATCATTATCAACAAGACTGTTCCAATCAATGTTGTCAAGATCATGGTAAAATGTATATCTTTTAGCGGACGATAAACTATCCACTGCGGTGGAGGTTTTTGTTTTTTTACGCTTAGCCTGCACGATATGAAGGAGTGTCTACTTAGATCTGGGATATAATCTACCACCACATCGACAACCTGCAAATTGGAGCATATTGAATTCTATCAGCTTAGCGCTCTGGTCAGTAAAGTGGGTAGGGACCGTTACATATTGCTCGAGTTTAAAGCAGTTTAAAAAATCTAAGAGCTTTTTGGAATCTGAATCGGACTCTAACATATTAACGTTAAAATCGCCTGTCAGAAAGATGTGATCAAAGTTGGAAAGCGAGGTAATAGTGTCTGTTAACGCATCTAGAAACATTTCAAAATTTTGTCATGGTGGACGGTAAGCGGTTCCTACCGCTTACCGCTTAAGGCCGTTAGCCGTAACACGAAGCCACATCTGGTCGACGACCGGAGTTTCGGGGTAAGCGAGAAGACGTGCGCTCACGCCGTGCTTGATGTAAAAGCCAATGCCGCCGCCGCGCTGACGGCCACCGATGGCACCACCGTACTGACGCGGTGCGTGACGCAGCTGGTAGCCAGCCAGCGTGGGTGCGCACGTTTCCTCTCCATCCCGCAACCACGTCTCGTTGATCGCCATTATGTCAACCGGATACCGCAGCATTGCTACAGTAAACTCATCATGCTTCGTGTCCAAAGACCCTTTATTAAGTAACCCGAGTGATAGTGATTTACTCTTGATAAATTGTATAACAAAGGAATAAAGGATTTGAATATACTTGCAGTTCATCAAATATAGTCTGAGACACGCAACGTGTCGTTCATCAGATGGATTAAAAAGCATCAACATCGTCACTCGCAAGCGTTTTAAAATGTCAAAGCAACCTCTACCTTCATAGCGATCGCGTGATTTTGTATGAAAAACTTCACTACAACATCTGTACCACTAAAAATAATAATTCCAAGAAGTTTACCATACATACATAATAAATAAATGAAGTAGCATAAATAAATGAAAAAATATTAATCTTGCACCACAGAGTCATAAACTTATAGATATAGGTAGGTATAATACGTGAGATCAGAACAGAACAAAACAAAAAATAGATATTTAAAAAAGCTAAAAACCAACCTGATATTACTTTAAAGCTGCACGAAAAAAAGTTGTGATAACATATACAGCTGACTAACAGACTCCGGCACCAAAAACCTTTAGAAGATCTGCTTCCGTACGGATACGCTTAGCAGCCTCCCCGTGCTCGCGGCGTACTAGAATCGCGCCGTCCCTCGTCCACGCAAACCTCCAGCTCAGCCGACGAATCTCCTCCCGCACTCGTCGAAAAAGTATGCGGTTCGCGCGCGTGAGACGTTCATTCATGTAGAACCGGCGCGTGGGCCCCGGCAGGTCCAATCCTGAAGTATCGGCGCCACGACGCACGCGAGCGGCGCGCAACAATTCGTCGCGTTGGGCGCGGCGTAGCACACGCACTACTAGCAGGCGCAGCCCGCTGTCGTTGCCAGTGCCGGCAGACACGGTCTCGGCCTCAGAGGCAGTGGTGGCGGACGAGCGCGCGTGCGGGGCAGGAGGAGATGTCACGGGTGCCAAAAGGTGCAGGTTCGCGGCGGGCACCGATCCGCACTGCACTGACCACGTCGCTTTCCGTGATTTTGACTCCGAGCTTGTTTCCGATGATAGTTACAGTATGAACGGGATTTTCGCCGTACGCCTCGGGAATTCCAGAAATCTCAATCTCGTTCACGAGCAATTCCTGCTCTTTATCGCTAAGATTGCATTGTAGTCGTTTGACGGTCGCCAAGAGGTCATTGACCTTTTTGTCAACTTTTCGTTTAGGCGCTTTTCGATAGAAGATATTCCCATTTCGATGTCATCGCAACGGGAGTTGAAAGATTGAATTGAGCAATCTAGAACGTCTATTTTTGAGATCAGTTGGTGAGTAAACGCTGCCATTTGCTCTGCGATGTATTCTTTTAAGGCAGAAGTGATTCAAGAGCCGTTTCACCTTGGGCGGAGAATTCATCATCAAAACAAACACTTCTGCGCTTTTCTAGTTTTTGAGAATTTCCTCGAAGTGTAACATTTTGAAAGGGGTCAACAACCTCGTTATCCTCACTTAGGTCCGAAACTGCGGCCTCCGGCTGTAGTCCGGCAGGCTTGGCGCATCTTTCAGAACTTTTTAGTGCTACTGGCTTCGCAGCGGATTTTGGCGCTGATGGTGTCTGCACTGGCACCAAGAATATTCGTGTATTATTGGACTTCTTCCTGATGCACACATCGCACTGCCATTGTGATTTACACTCGGCGTCTAACAGGTAATATCCTTTTTCATAGGCCTTACAGTCGATATGAAAGTGCAGCTTGCAGGCAACGCAAGACAAAATAGCTCTTTCCTTTATAGGTTGTTCACATTTTCCACAAGTTTTGTGGACAGGTGGTGACATCTTGTAGTAAGCGTCACAACCGCTATGAAATTTTTGTTTTGTAAACAACTTATTCAAATTCGCTTTAATAACAATGTCACAAGCACTAAAATACGATGTATACTTCCCACTTAACAATTGTGTACAGCACAACTAATAAATGTTACTTTAAGCAATAAATTTCGATTTAAATTACAAAAGGGGTCTCTTGCTCAAAATAGTTTGGGAATCCCTGACCTATACTAATAAATTATAAAGTAGAAAGATTGATTTGTTTGTAAGTTTGTAAAATTGTTTGTAATTAATAAACTCAAAACTACTTAAATGAATTTAAAAATTCTTTCACCTATGGAAAGGTACATTATTCCGGTGTAACATAAGCCATATTGTAATTTATGAAGATATTGGCCTCAATTCTGTTGGCACTAACTTAACTAATTTTAGCTAAAATTAGGTTTTGAACTGTCAAATTTACCTTTGGTATTCTGCTGCTACCAACTTATCCTAATATAATTTTATCTAACTTAATTAAGCGTTCCTAATTTAGTTAAATGGTACCAACCGAATAGGTTTTACAAATGATATGACTAACTAAATACATTTTAGACTATCCCTAATTTTAGAAATGAACTAACCGAATTGCCACCATTGTAATGTAAAAATATTCAGGAGAAATAAAATTCGCGGGGTCAGCTAGACATATACATAATAAGAGACAAAATTAGGTAACAATCTTTATCGATGACACGGGGCAATCTTCCTGTGTATTAAATAATGAAAATTGCGTCAGATTACATAGTTTCATATAGAAGTAGTATCTTAACTAGGTAGGTATTTCATATATTATTAATTGTTCATGCAAGAAACGGTACATGGTACCCAATTCACGTAGATTAGATACCTACATTGAACTACTAATATTTCTGCAGTTACGAGTACAGACCAGTTACAAACCAGCGTGTTTAATGTTTTTGCAGCTACTTAGTACATAGACGGACTTTTTAGGTTTTCCTGTTTTTTTTTGCGGCTAGATGAAGTCAAATAAATAAATTGGTGGACAATGCACACAGCATCATCTCTGTGGCGCAGTAGACGAACACCAACCTGAGACGCCAAAGACGTCAAGAAGACGCCAAAGGTTGCGGGTTCGATTCCCGCCGCGGAAAAAATGTTTGTATGATCTGCAAGTATTCGTCTCGGGTCTGGGTGTTTCTTTGTATAATATGTATGTTATTACAAAAAAAAGTATATAAGCAGTATACCCATAACATAATCTGCTTACTTTGAGACCAGATGATGTTGTGTGTAATGTCCGGCATTATTTATTTATTTATATATCTAGCCCCAAAATATGTATAGCTTGTATTATTTATTTATTATTAATAATTAGAACGGTCTAGGACCACTTACACTAATTAATTAGAAATCAGATGTCAACTATTTTAACCTATTTTATATAAAGAATTAGTCAAATAATTGAATATATAATAAATTCCAAAATAAAGCATAAATAAACAAAATCAATGATATGGTAATGAAAAATTAATAACAATAGAAAGTACAGCACAATGAGAAAATAAAAAGCTAGTTACTATAAACAACAATTGATAAAAAC
This sequence comes from Lampropteryx suffumata, assembly GCA_948098915.1. NCBI lineage: Eukaryota > Metazoa > Arthropoda > Insecta > Lepidoptera > Geometridae > Lampropteryx > Lampropteryx suffumata. The sequence continues at coordinate 3,001,677 of OX402562.1, forward strand.
ATACATAAATTACAAAATTAACATAATTAGGTACAATGAATGTCAAAATAGATTCAGTCTTGGGTCTCACAAAATTTGCGACATGTCACCATAAACGTACCCCAACTGTCTACCAAAATGTCACAGTCTGGGTGTATTTTAAATAAATTATTTAGAGCAGAGATGTCACGAGGCAGCGGGGAGTTTGCGCGTGCGACAGTGTGACTCGATGGAACTGAGAGAAGCATATGTCCTATACCCCGAAGGTAATTATGGTGATTATGGTGACACTTCTGCTTCTTATCGTGTCACTAGTTACTTCTAACCAGTGTGGTGAAAGGATTAAAGTGCGCCTCAGAGGCACTTTTCGTGCACTTAGGTAAGCCTTAATGTAACGACTGGCACCGAGCCGGGCTTGTTTCTAGTTTTCCTTCTCTATTGCTAGCTCTTCTGTTAGTCAGCAAGGGGACTAATCCCCAATAATTTGAAGACTATCGCAGTCTACCAGATCACTGATAGAATACTTATGATACCTGATCATAACACACAGTCACAGAATAACCATCAAGTTCACCACGCAATTGTTTGGTCTGGAAGGGCATCGAACCCCTAACCTACAGCCCAGAAGGCACAGCTACTACCAACTGAGCTAACAGGCCAGTCAAGTTAATTTCATAGGTTATTATATTTAAAGCTTAGAATATATATTTACATTATATCAAAATAATACCTACTTGAGCAAAGAAACGAATCAAGGAAATATATTTCGGTTCATCATAAAAACCATTTAGGTAGGTTACCGCTGTTCCAAAGTTCACTATATTACCTTGAGAAATGATCATATTAACTAGACAATTTAAGATTTATATATACCGATATCGTAAATACAAAGACTCAGTTGTATCTGCACCGCTCTAACGGCAGCATGTCCGCATTGATAATTATCGGTCTTTTGTCAACATTGGTACTTTTACTGTACTACGTGACAACACTAACATTTGACTACTGGAAGAAGAAGAAAGTGCCTTATGCCAAGCCCGTGCCACTTTTCGGGAACTATGCGGGTCATATCCAGATGCGACAGAGTTCAGGCAAAATATCTCAGAAATTATGCGAAGAGTTCCGGGACGAGCCTTACTTCGGAACCTTTTACGGAACTGATCCCGCCTTAGTGGTTCTAGATCCAGATATCATCAAGCTCATCTTTACCAAGGACTTCTACTACTTCCACAGCAGGGAGGGGATGGATTTCAATGACAGGGAAATGACCACGCAGAACCTGTTTTTCTCTCATGGAGATAAATGGAAGATTGTGCGTCAGAATTTGACACCCTTCTTCTCAACTGCGAGAATGAAAAGAATGTTCTCCTTGATACAAAAGTGTGCATATATGTTTGAGGATATGATGGACTACGAAACTAAGACGTCACATGAGATAGGAGCTAAGGCTCTTATGGCAAGATACACAATGGATTGTATCTGTTCATGTTCGTTCGGCGTTGAAACAAACACCCAAGCGAATGATGCTAAGGCAAATCCTTTCACGTTAATGGGACTTACCATCTTAAGCACTTCGTACTCCAGGGCCATGAGGCTTATAGGCCGAACGCTTTGGCCCAAGATTTTCTACGGGCTAGGCCTCAGATGCTTTCCATCCGAAATAGATCACTTTTTCTTAAAAATGCTGACAGACGTATTTGAAAGCCGTAACTACAAACCCTCGTCGCGTTGCGATTTTGTAGATCTTATGTTAAATTTGAAGAATAATCAGAAGCATATTATTGGGGATAGTATAACTAATCTGAAGACTGGAGAAAGTACGAAAGTCCAGCTGGAGGTTACCGATGAGCTGCTTGTGTCACAGTGCGTTGTTTTTTTCAGCGCTGGGTTTGAGACATCAGCGAGTGCTCTTGGCTTGACACTTTACGAGCTTGCGAAAAACCAGACAGCTCAACGGCGTGCTCAAAAGGAAGTTGACGAGTACCTGAAACGAAATGACAACAAGCTAACCTATGAATGCGTAACGGAGCTGCCATACATGAACGCTTGCGTGGCTGAAACTACCAGGCTCTATCCAGTTTTCGGCTTCCTCACCCGTGAAGTTGTTGAACAGTATACCATGCCGTCTGGCTTGCAGCTCGAGCGAGGCGCGAGAGTCCATCTGCCAGTGTATTACCTACACCACAACCCTGAACACTTTCCGGAGCCGGAGAGTTATAAACCGGAGCGGTTTTTACCGGGAGCTGAGCACCCGATAAAGCCATTTACATTCTTCCCCTTTGGAGAGGGCCCTAGGTACTGCATAGGTTAGTCGAATGTTTCTTTATACATCTAGTGTCAATATACTGTGTGAATTACACACGTCGCTGGGCAGGGATTCCGTTTTTGCTATGAATTTTACTTTGAAATCAAATTATTATGTCTTTCTTTTCTGTTTTCAGGCTCACGGTTCTCCAAGATGCAAATAATGCCTGGCCTGATAGGCTTCCTGAAAAAGTACAGCGTGGAGCTGGCTGAAGGTACGCCCTCGACATTGGACTTTGAGTCTACTACGTTGTTAATGCAACCGGCCAGTGCACTGCGGTTAAAGGTAACGCTGAGGAATGGCTGGGAGCAACGGATGTTTGTTCGGGAAACTATTCAATAGATCAACATAATATTTGTATTATGTGGGTGTTATAAAGTATCATAAATATGTATTTATTAGTAATTATATCAGTCATCTGGGCACAATAACACATGTTATGATTAGTTTGGGGCAAGATAGTGTTGTGTGCATTGTCCACCAATATTTGTTTAAATGTATATCAAGATAGTGCTGTTTTGTAGGTAAGTTTAGACTGGTTTTGCAGCTCAATAAAATAGTGTGATTAATTAGAGTATCTCTACGTATAAAACTACATAATAAATTTATGAAATGTTTATGTTATGACCATTATCAATAAGTTACTTTAAGAATAGATAAATAAATCCCGGCTGGGTTTGTTAGCTTTCTATTTTTAGGCATTACCGCTTGGCACTTCTAGTAGAGTGAAGGGAAATGTTACTTTCCCGTGCCATTACTATTCTTATTGGCTGATTAAACGCATATCATAAAATTTCCCATGGATTACCTCATTATCAATGGCACTACTAATACTAATTTTCACTTTAGGACTGGTTCTCAGCTGGGCAAATTAGCGACTGGACAGAGTAGAGTCAGGAGAAACCAGTTGGTTGGGTTATATTAGAGTATAGAAAACAACAGGTATAATATAGTTGATAGAAGAATATAGTTCGTCTGTCTAGATACATAACTTTGTCTTGTTTCTAGCCTGTCCAGCTGAGTATCTGTCCAGATGCTACGGAGGCATGTAGGGCAATTTTCTCTAGTGACTCATGTCCCATGTTCTCATGTTTCTACCCACAAAAGGTTAATTCGTGCAACGGGAAATAATATTTCCCGTGAAACTACTGGCAACAGTGTAGTGTCACTGGAAATGTACTTTTACCCGTAGCACTAACAGTAGTGTCACGGGAAAGTAAAATTTCCCTTCACTCTACTAGTAGTGCCAAGCGGTAGTGCCTAAGAAAAGAAGGGGTTTGTTAGTTAGTGGGTTTATATATTGGATAATAAAATCTATCTCACTCAACGGCTGTTTAAATTTCGTTTAGTAGATATAATTATTTTTAGTTTATAACCGTATATTTAGTGATATTTATACGAGAAGTATCCAACGTGTTTACATATCAGCAGCTGCCCATGACTTACCCCATGTAGTGTAAGTAGGTAGATAATAAGTAGCCAATAGTTTTTCCAGGTTCAAGTCTATATCATTTTCGAGTTTTATCTAAATCGGTTCAGCCATTATTTGCATGATTGAGTAACTAACAAATATATAAACGAAGATGTCAAAGTAAAAGAATGTCAAGATTATTATAAATGAGGTTTAAAGTAAGGTTCAATAACAATACAAAATAGACAAGACAAAACATTAGAGAAAGAAAAATAATAAAACTGGTGGTGAAGTAAGCATCTACACACTCAAACAGACTTCTAACAGAAACTCAGGCATTCAGATACAATACCTAAGTACCTACCAATAATACCAAAAACCCACCCAGACTATCAACAATACAAAAATGTTTGTCCTGGGAAGGAATCGAACTTCCGACATACAGCTAGGTAGATAGGTAGACAACTAATAGTTAAACTATCATGGTTTTGCACATAACCTTCAGTTTATCTCGTGATCATAGCGCATGCAACTGTGCCGAAATATCGAGAAGCAGAAAAACTCATATATCATGGTAAATTTAATAGTAAACCTATTTAATAGGTAATTATGTACTTAGATAATTACGGTTCCTTAATGGTGTTTAACGACACTACATATTACGACATAATTGCACTAATATGTAGTTAGTGCAATTATGTTGTTATAATAAATTGGTAAGAATGACCATCTGAAAACGCAAAATTGTATGTCTATTGAAAAGACATAAGTGTACAATTACATTATTAAATGGGTACGTTGGGTAAATGGGTAAGGTAGTTTAATATTATCTGAAAAAATGTCATAGGAACTGGAAAGAACCTACATTTCGAATAACAACTTTACTAGTAAGAACACTTAATACGACGTTTATTTTAACCCGTTGACGTTTATTTTTTTTATTTTAATTGAAGCATATAGGGAGGTGTTATATACTCGTAATGCGTGACTCTGTAGCATCGTAACTCCCAAACAGTATCACCGATTTTGATCTAGTTTATATCGTTTGAAAGGTGACTTGATCGAGAGTGATGTTTATTATGACTCAAAAAACTCCGTACAGCTATTTGAACATTAGTAGCTCTAAATTATGAAGGAATGTGAGCAACTTCCACAGAACTGAGCGATCAAAATTTCATTCTGATACTTCAATGAATGAGAACCTTGAGCTGATGCTGCAGAATCACCAGGAATATACTTACTTACTTACATAGTTTTAGGAAAACTTAAGCCAATTCAAAGTTTACGCAGATATTTACTTAATTATGTTACAAAAATGTACAGTAAAAGTAGACGACTTGAAATACACAACACAATGTGAGAACTAAAAATAGAAATTATATAAATAAAAATGAACTTAAAGGTACTTATTTTTCAAGGATTCAACACTAAGCAAGCGTTTAAGCTTACCTGCAGATGTGTTAAATAAGTCAACATCAATTTTTTTGTTGACCAATGAGTTGAACGATTTGCTAGCTCGTATCAAGAAGGCGTTTTGTCTCTAATTCGTTTTTACCATAGGAACGTAAAGAATACTCGGTTTTCTCAATGCAGCAGTATTTGTACGTAACCCTAATTGCTCAAGCAGCTCAGGACAGTCTACGTTGCCATTGCAGATGTTTATGCTAGGTCAGCAGCTTGCCTGCTATTAGACAGTGGAAGGAAATGAAACTTGCGACACCTTGTAAAATAATCAGGTAGGTACATTTTAGTTCGGTATTGTAGGTATCGCAAAAATCTTTTTTGAATGGATTCAAGACGTGATGAATAAATCGCGTAGTTCGGGTTCCACACCTGCGACGCGTACTCGAGGTGACTACGCACGTAGGCACAATATAAAATTTTAAAAGTTTTAATACTTATGAATTCCGATGACATTCTTAGAACAAACCTCAGGGGGTCGACCATGAAGCGACATTCCGAAATTAGGGACCGTAATTTCGGCAAATTCCTACCATAAAATATATTTATTCCGTTTTCGGTCCCGAAAACGGCACGTGATAATCCGTCATTCATAATTTCTACCAAGAAGCGTCCGTTCCGTACCAACGAAGTGACGGCAGTTTGACAACACTTCTTTCGTGATTTCAACCTCCAATTTCAGGAAAGCTCAAGAGCTAACTTTTTACTTTCGAAAGTATCAATTTTAGTGTGTGTGAAAGTGTGAAACGTGTTTTAAATGAACTATTTGATGTTATTATCATTTATAAATTTTCTAAAATAAGCGTACCTGCGAGTCAGTCCTAGTTTGAAATCTATTCTAGTCTAGTGACAATGGCGAGATTGGCATTGATTTTTAAAGCATTAGTCGATGAACGGCATAAATACAAAGAGTATATGGACATGGTTTAAATGCTCCTAACCTTTCACCAGAAGACATTAGCAATGAACTCTTCCGGCAGCCTTTGCTCGAGACAATCAACTACTGCAGCCCTGAACTAAGGTCGAAGAGCTACGGATGTTTTGATTCCATTACTTGGGTCTAGAGCATCATAATAATAAAACAAATTGTTAGTAAATCAAATACTTTTATTAGTATGTACTTATTATTAAAAACTATTAAAATAATAAAAAGTTCATAATCTGTGCAATGTTTTTATTTTTCTCAAAATGTTTGGGTGCTGGCGTGTACTGCTCTGCTGCCCTGAATAGTATCCCGGATGAGGGACTTTGGCCTTCTGTGACCACTCATAGGTCACAGAGGGCCAGATTGATTGGGCTCAAGATTGATCCGTCATTTACCGGGCGTAGGTTTCTCCTCGGGACTGAATGCGGAGTCGGGCTGAAAAAAAATATACAGATATTACAATGAAATACACAATCCATATTAATATTATAAATTCAAAAGGGTCTTTGTCTTTTGTTACCTTTTTATAGCTAAAGGGCTGAACGGATCTTGATGAAATTTGGTAAGGAGATAAGGTAAGTATCTTAGAGATCGGCATGGTCTATTTTTTTATATAATTACTACGCATGTGAAGTTGCGGTGAGCAACAAATACACAATAAAAAGGTATTTTGTGATATAATCAAATTAATAAGTTCATTATACTCTGTTTAAAACAATAAACATAACATACTCTTGTCATTGTGCAAGACTATTGTATGCAGGAAATGAAAGTGATTAAATTACGTAAGTGATAAAATTACTAATCCTGTAGAGCTAACAGATCTTCGTCCGATCAGCATACTACCTTGTATGTCTAAAGTTTTAGAAAAGATAGTTTGCTTGCAGTTCACAGATTTTCTTGAAAGGAACCATATTCTACTAGATGTACAGTCAGGCTTTCGGAGGGGACGTAGCACGGTTACTGCTTTGTTGGATGTGACTGATAACATTCTTGTCGCGCAGGATAGAGGAATGTGCACACTGTTAGTGCTTTTGGATTTTTCTAGAGCATTTTATTCTATAAACACTGACCTTCTTATCTCTAAGCTTTTATTCGATGGTTTCGATCTTAGCCCTCAAAAATGGTTTAGCAGTTATCTCTCTAATCGCCATGAGAACGTCAAACTAACACGTAATGACGGGACTTTGCACTTTTCCAGAACGGTAGCTGTAAAGAGGGGAGTACCCCAGGGGTAAATTTTGGGTTTCTCTCTTTATTCCGATTCTCTTTATTCTGTATTCTGCTGATATTTAGTCGCAAATTCATAACTGCAAATTTAACGATTTTTTTAACGTTGCCCGACTGGCTCTTCAGAGTTCGGATGTTAATAAAAGATTCACCAACACTTTAAGTGTATAATTCAGTGAGTGTGGTAAAAGTAACACATAAAAGGAGACAATTATTACAATAAAAACAGTCAATGTTTGTTAGCCGCGTTCTTCACTCGCGAAAGCGCGCCGGTAGCCTTCGTTCTCTCGCGTCCCGTGTGATGGCGCTAGTCGCCCGTGCTGACGAGGAAACGGATGTGTCGTTGCCATCGCGGTATGGTCTGTTCGCGGGCCGGATTCAGTCAATAAAACTGGTCGTTTAGGGTGGTGCTTTATAAATTGCATTTAAAAAACTTCATTCTGATCTTATGAGTATTGCACTATGGGCAGAAAGTAATTGTCTGCTACTTAAACCCATTAAAACAAAGTATTTAATCCAATTGGCAAGTATTAGCCCCGGTACAAGTGTTAGGCTCATGGGTGAACCCATAGAGCGGGTTTACAAAGCACGAAATTTAGGATTGCAAATGGACTGCGATTTACGATATGAAGAACATATAGCAAGTACAGTCAGAGCTTGTTTCTTCAAGCTAAAAGTGTTGTACAGAATGAGGCCATACCTACTTGGTACTTGGTACTTGGTGCGCGGACGATTTTCCGCAACTAGGCCTCGTGTGGGCCCCTTTTGCGTGACGGGTGGAGGCTGCTATTCCAGCCACCCGGTGTCTTCCAGGAAGGCCAGCAGCTTACTGATCCCGGCGCATGCTTCCCTGGGTGTCCTTGGTGTACCGAGATGCTGAGCACGTTGGGGTGCCACACTACTGCACTCTAAGAGCAAGTGTGTGGCTGACTCGTCCATGCTCAAGCATCCTCTGCATAGAGGGCTGTCTGTAACCCCCAATGTAAATAAGTGTTTGTTAAGTGTGCAATGCCCTGTAACTATACCGACGATACGTCGGAGCTTGTCGCGTTTGAGGCATAGGAGCTTTCGGGAGTACCTCGGATTTAACTCCGGTAGGGCCTCCTTCGACTGCCTACAGTCTGTAGTGTTTGTCCAGAGGGTTTGATGCATGCTGGCCGTTCTTTTGCGGATCCATGACCTGACCTGGCTAAAGGGTAGGGGGACTATTGGCTCCGGTCCTGTTGTTTGCAGATCCGAGCCACGCCTTGCCAGTGCGTCAGCTTCATCGTTCCCTCTGGACCCGCTGTGTCCTTTTATCCACTGTAGGGTTACCTTGTTTGACTGACTTACCTTTTCCAGCAGGTTGTGGCATTGTATAGTCAATCCAGAGTTGTGTTCGTACCTGTTTAGTGCTTTAAGTACCGCGGCGCTATCGGAGAGGATTCTGATGTTAAAGTCTGTGACTTCTCTACGTAGCACTGCGGTTGCATCGTTTATTAAACCAATACATTCTGCTTGGAAGATTGAGTTATGAGCGCCCAGAGAAGTTTTAACATGAATGTTTAGATCCTCTGAGAACGCTCCCGCTCCTGTCCCTGTTTTCATTTTTGAGCCGTCCGTGTATATTCTGAGTTCATTTGTGTTTGAGCTGTCACTCGGCTCCTCATGTAGTTGTATAGTGAAGCTCTTTGTGTGTGTGTATGTTTTGGGTACTTTGTCATAGGGTGAGAGAAGCAGTGGGTTGTCCTCCGCATACTCTTTTAAGATGTTAGTGTGGTGTGCGCTAGGCTCGTGCACCCATAGGTTTAGGGCCCATAACCTAAAGGCAGCTGTAGCCGCCTCTTGTTTAACGTGTAGGTGTAGAGGCGTTAAGCCGATTAAGGCTTCTAGAGCTACTGTGGGGGTAGTCCTCATGCACCCTGTTGTTGCTGCACATGCCAGTCTTTGGAACCGTTGTAGCTTGCTTATCGTTGTGATTTTCTTGGTTCTGGGCCACCAGACCATTGCCCCATACGTTATGGAGGGCCTAATTACGGTTTTGTACAGCCATAGCGTAGTTTTAGGGGTTAGACCCCAGGTTTTGCCTATCATTTTTCGGCATTGCCAAAATGAGATGGTGGCCCTTTTTATTTTGTTTTCGAGGTGTTTAGCCCAGTTCAGTTTGTTGTCTAGTGTGATGCCTAGGTATTTAACTTCCTCAGAGAGGTGTAGTTGCGTCTCAAAAAGACTCGGGAGTTGATATGTACCTAGGTTGCGCTTGTTTGTAAACATTACTAGTTCTGTTTTGCATGGGTTACGTTTAGACCATAGTCTGTGCACCATGTTTCAACTATTTTAAGAGCATTGTTCATCAGGTTGCATGCAACGCTGGCAAAGTGTCCAGATATTAGTATTGCTAGGTCATCCGCATATCCCACCGTAAAGAAGCGATTGGCGTTTAGTTTGGTGATTAGATCATTTGCCACCAGGTTCCACAGAAGTGGTGACAGTACTCCGCCCTGAGGACATCCTCTTGCCACCACTCCTCTTGTGTCCCCCTTTAGGTCGAGGCCATACCTATCAGAAGAGCTGTGGATTCAGCTAACTGAATCCACTAATGGAGTCACTTCTTCTTTCAAAGTTAAATTACACTGATGTGGTTTTTGGACCTCGGCTATTGGTAAGAACTGCAAGACTAATACAGCAGGTTCAATATTCGTGTGCTCGTTTCTACTTCAATATTCTGCGAAGAGGACACGTTACCCCTTTTCTGAATGAAAATCCCTTTCTAAAAATGAGGCACAGGCGCAAACTTCATTTGGCGTGTCTTCTTTTTGGAGTATTTAAGCATAATGCTCCTGCTTATCTTATTGTCTTATTGCCTTCCTCATGATCTTGCGAACGACGACAAGTTTCGATGCAGCTTTCAACGCAAAAGCACAAAACAGTAGACTTTAGAGGTAGTTTTCGTTACGCTGCATCGAAGTGATGGAACAATATCCCACCGACGATCAGGAACCTGCAAAGTGTTTATAGTTTCAGGTTAATGCTTAAAAAGTTTTTATTACTTTGGCAAAGGGAGCAGGAACCATTCAGGCACGATACCAGTGCTATTTAGTTATTATACATACCTACATAGCTATTTATTTAATATTTATTATTATTTGCGTAATCGTATCTTCATAATCAAAATAATGTATGTATTATGAAGATCTGCTGTTATTGTTTTGTATAATTGGAGACCTTGACTTTTTTATTATTATCATTATTGTAAATTTTAATATATAATCTCTTGCTAATTACATAAAAAAATATTTTTCTATTACTCTTGTGTCATCTTGTTCATTGTTCACTGTTACTTTCAATTCTACTACTTGTAATCACGCCCACTTACGAGTTTGTGTTTTTTTTTACTGCTTGGTCCTATAATGGCTCCAACGGAAGACCAGCGCAGGTTACTAACTTGCACACGCTGAGTTGGAACCTTTTTGCAACTAAGCCAACGTTTATGTTATTTCATTATTTTTTTTTATGTTTGTTTTATGTACTTATTACATGTTTTGTTATTAGTATTTGTAGTTGCAAATAAATGTATTTGATTTGATTTGTATTTGATGATATGAAATACTTGCAGATCATACAAACATTTGTCCCGCGGCGGGAATCGAGCCCGCAACCTTATGCGTCTCAGCAGGACCTTGGCCTACTGCGCCACAGCAGTCGTCAGTCAGTCTGTTCGGTTGTTTCGATTTAGCTTCGATGCTCAAAAGGTAAAATACATACTTATGATATTTTATCAATTAATGTACATGTCAAGTGAGAGTACCTATAGAGCGATGGCTAATGGAACTTTTTGGTGGATATCACGGTCGAGGTCATCGGTCACAATCTCAGAATGTAGATAAGCTTTTTAATTGTATAAACATTTATTTACAGAAATAATTACAGAAATGTACAGAATAATATACAATAATATAAAATACACGTTGAGCTATCTAAGGGCCGTTTGAAACGATCATTAGATAGCTCAACTGATCCAGATCACTGCCAGAGGGCAGCGTTCCCAAGATACTGGTAGGATTGCCACGTTGAATGGCAATGCTAATACGCTGAGCTAGGAACCAGCAGGTCAACCATGAAGATGACAATCCGAAATTACGGATCCGTACGACACACGCACGAGATAGGAAGGCTATACCTACCATGAGGTTACAACGGATTTATTTCTTTCTGTCGGGGTCTTTTCGTGATTGAATGAAAAATTAGAAGTTCTTTAACGTACACAATACACCGTGTGAAAAAATGAACTAGTATGAACCGACCACATTAAAAAGTCCATTCGTTTGTATTACGGAACGTTTACGTCTACGGAAATTACAGTCCGTAATTTCAGAATGTCGCTTCATGGTCGACCCCTTGATCGAGCTCTTGGGGCACGCTTTTCAATTGATTTGTCTGACGTAGCAGCAGCGTATGCACTGTGATTTTTTCATCGTATTCATCAACTCTAGTTAGGAGTTTCGAGATTTTGGGGTAGGTAAATCGAGGGCCTTTCGTGTAATACGTAATCGTCAAAAGGGCATCTATGCAATGAAATTTGTTAATTGATAAGTAATAAATATTGGTGGACAATGCACACAACACCATCTAGCCCCAAACTAAGTATAGCTTGTATTATAGATAACTTTTAAATTGTTAAATACATACTTATGATACTTTATAACACCCAGACACAGAAAAAACACCTGTATTTAAGAAAATAAAAAATAATAAAAAAGAAATATTTTGGGCATTCATAAGATAGCACTAGCTGTTGCTCGCGACTTCATCCGCATTTTTTTTGAAAAGAATTATAGCTTAAATCACCCAGGATGTAATTTATCTCCTTGCCAAATTTTATTGATAAGTTTCAAACAAATCACCTGACCACCTATTAGTTTCCATACAAACATTTACACCACATTTTACTCTTTTATGAGGGTTATTTTGTAAAATCTTGAAACACGTGTCCATTTTGTATTTTCAAGTATTTTGTATTTTAGGTATTCAAACCAAGTTTCTAAGAAATCACACCACCCGTTAAAACGTTCCCATACAAACTTTGACACTTCATTTTACCCCTTTGCTAGGGTTATTTTGAAAAATCCTGAAACACGTGTCTATTTATTTTGCATTTTATTTATTCATATTAAGTTTCAAGCAAATCGCACCTCGCGTTAACAAGTTTCATACATTCGTTTACACCCTTTTTAGGGCTCAGGGGTTGAATTTCAAAGAATCCCGCCTTAGTGGGTAGTTTTGCTGTAAAAGGAAGCTGCCTTCCAAATAAATTGATTGAAATTGACAGTAACCTTGGTCAGTAGTAAAAGTTAGCAATTTATACAAATTATCTATGAAATTATTAAACATTTGTGTGATATAACCTTTATGTGATATTAAATTATCACACAAATGTTTATCCTGGGAGAGAATCGAACCCTCAACCTACAGCGCAGAAGCACTAAACCTTACAACTTACTGTACTCTATCTTATCTACTAATGAAGGAAACTGAGAATATATTAGTAAAGTAGGTAATATTGATAACTTTCTAAAAGTTAGCAATTTATACAAATTATCTATGAAATTATTAAACATTTGTGTGATATAACCTTTATGTGATATTAAATTATCACACAAATGTTTATCCTGGGAGAGAATCGAACCCTCAACCTACAGCGCAGAAGCACTAAACCTTACAACTTACTGTACTCTATCTTATCTACTAATGAAGGAAACTGAGAATATATTAGTAAAGTAGGTAATATTGATAACTTTCAATCTTTTTCTATGTCTTTTACGTGTAATCGTTTGTATTGAAATTTTGTTTATTTTATTTTATCACTTAAGTTATCAGATTATTTGCTTTGTTACCTATAAGTAATTATTTTCACTTTGAGCCCTTTTCCGACAGAGACAGGTTCTCCTAGTTCAGGCATATTGTAAACAGTTAAGTATAATTTCATAATAAGTATTATTTTAACATAAAATTTATTGGTTTTTGTCTTAGACCTTTTTGAATATATATTTCACTAGGTGACCCGGCCACGCGTTGCTGTAGCTCAGTAGTTCTAATACGTTGAACCCATATACGCTAACCTCTAAAATTATCAGTGTATGTATTATACATATAAACTTACCTATTGAATCACTCTATGTATTAAAAAAACCGCATCAAAATCCGTTGCGTAGTTTTGAAGATCTAAGCATACATAGGGACAGACAGACAGCGGGAAGCGACTTTGTTTTATACTATGTAATGATCATCATTATTATAGTATGTACCTACTTATAATTAAACTTTTGAAACTATCATCCCTTTGAACATAATTTTCAATCAAAACGGGATATTTGCCATGATATGTGATTTTTCTGCTTTCCGATATGCAACTGTGGCAAAATATCGGGAAGCAGAAAAAATCACATATCATGGTAAATATCACGTTTTGAGTAAAATTTATAAAAGTCAATACTATTTTCCCTAGTGTAAAACTTAGCTAAGATAATGAATTCAAATTAAATTCAAATTCAAATTCAAACTCTATGATATTCATGCTCCTGTTAGAACAATAAAGTTGAAGTATCTCCCTACACCGTGGATCACCAAAGATATGCGATTAGCTATGCAAAAAACATGTAACAAAAACTAACTACAAAAAACGGGCATCTGCAGTTAAGAAAGAAAAGTACATAAATCGTCAGAGCCGCTGTATTTAAGCTGTGTGTATCTTAAGTCATTAGGAATTGGAAAGTCTCCTCAAGTCAATTCTCCCCAAGATTCAAACATTGATTCTCTTCTGAATTGTTGGTTGTTTGCTGGCTGATTCAAGAGGCTTACATATACTTTTAGGTCTTCCGAGAAGACGCCCGCCCCAGAACCTGTTTTTGCTATTGGAGTACTAAAATAGCAAACGTATATTTTTCGAAAAATCCATTGGCACGACTGGGTTCGAACCTACAACCTTAGGACCGGAAGGCGGGGCCACTACCACTAGACCACCAGTGCTCTTTATTTATACTATTTTGAATACCACTATTTTAGTGTGGTTTTTGTATTCAAGTAAATAAAGAGCACTGGTGGTCTAGTGGTAGTGGCCCCGCCTTCCGATCTTAAGGTTGTAGGTTCGAAAGCATTTTTAGATTTAAAAATAAAATAATAAAATTAATAACTATTTTTAGATACCTACACGTACCTACTATGGTTTTAAATAAGTTTGTAATTTGATTTGACACAACTTCAAATTTCAACCAACCAACCAACTTCAAACAAGCGAGGATCGCTTGCCCAACTTTAGAAAAATATTGTTAACTCAAAGAATTATGTATCGGTAATAGAATGCAAAACTAAACAGCTTTAATCACTAATTATCGGGAATGACTAATTCATTTACAAATACATTGGCAACACTGGCGTTTTTTTTTATTTAATTTTTATAATTTTTAAGTTACCTGTATGTAAAAAGCTGTGGTGGTGACTTTTACGAATGGTCGTTCCAATGTGTTTAACGAGGAGTCATATTCCAGTTGTTTAATATAAATATATAAAGTCCCAGGCGTTCCAGCTCGTTAATAATAATTAAATAAATGATAAATTTAAAACGGTAAAGGAATACATCGTGAGGAAACGGCATATCGAAGAAACTAAAAAAAAATAAAAAAAAAAATATTTGACTAGAGGTCCCCAACACACGTGTTGGATAACGAGAGACGCCTCAACATTGTACCTAAACGATTACTACTACCATTGTGGGATGCTCTGAATCTGGCGGATCAAAAACTATAAATCCACAGAGACATCGTACATATAAATGCACAACTAATGTACATTGATTATAAATATGATTACACAGATAAAAATGATTACTCAAATTCTATTGATTGTGAAGAAGTTACAATTTCAGATGAATGGTTAGGATCTAAATCTTCTTCTGATGAAGAAGTTGAAGTAGTTTAAAAAACAGCAAACATGAAGAAACAAATAAATAAAAAGGCAAAATTTAAAAAGCAAAATACAAGTTTGGATGACATTGATGAAGAACAACACTTTCTTCAGTAAAGAAAAAGGCTTGAGAACAAAAAAAATAGATTAGAGAAGAGAACGGCAACAAAAAAAAAATAGCTGGACAGGAATATGTGCGAAGTGGTGGTAAAATTAACTAACCTAAATCTATTCAACCTCACCTATGCATTGGAAAGAAAATTAGAAATAACTGAAAATATTGAACCTATAGACATAGGCAGAAGGTATTTCGTAATTTTCGGGGACTCTCGGGAGATCGTCGTAAAAGACTTGTTAGTAGGTCCATATATCGTAGAAAGAAGAGATCAAGCGTAAAGAATTTCTGAAAAAAACTGTTATTAGTATTGTAGGTAGTTCTACTTTCAATTCCTAAGTAACAATAGTGTAAGACTGCTGAAGAAGGCTGATCTGAAACTTAAATACTTGATGTGGTTGATTCAAATTTGGTTTAATTAAGTAATGAATAGGTAGGTGCCAGAAACCCATTCCAACTTTGAATTTTTTGTAACAGTAGTTATACAGCAATTTTCTTCTTCATTAAAATTGTATTTTACCTACCTATATGTACTGATTTAGAAATTTCTAACAAAAATACTATGGATAATAATAAAATGTCTTTGTTATTTATAACGACAGCTTATATGTTCTTTATAGAATCAGCTATACACTTTGCGAGATATTTCACTGCAATATTCGTATGTTGAAGGCTCATATAGATGTCATTAACATAGGGTTAGACACAGGCCTAAAACCTTCACCAAGCTGCACTAGGGCGGCGTGGCGGAGTATGCTCTAATTTGTCCCTCGTCAGATGGGCCCATACTCAGTAGTGAGTGATTGTAGATTACTATGAGGGCTTTTGATGTTGATGATGTCGGTATCCATCGAAAACCATTGTCCGAATGTCTTTAATTTTGTGAACTGAAACCTAAATTCTTTGTTACTTGTTCAAAAAAGGCCTACACTTACCTTATTTAATTTGTACTATGGTTGAAATTGCCTGACAGGAAAGTTTTTTGTATTTTAATTCGATCATTTTACCTATGTGTCAAACATCTGTTACTTCTGGATGCATCATTTTGCTTCAAACATAAATATAAAATACTGGTATTTAGTTAATTTTACATGTTTTATCATAAAGTTTTGTTGTCGATAAGTAATTTTAACCTGTTTGTGATTTAAAAAAAAAACTTTAAAATGGTCTGGTGTAAAGTTGCTAATATGTCGCTTAGTAATTATTGCCTTTCAAGCGTCGATATAATGAATCGTAAGAATGGGTACATGACGACCTCTGTGGCGCAGTGGGCTAAGTTCCGGCCAAGACGCAGAAGGTTGCGGGTTCGATTCCCGCCGCGGGACAAATGTTTGTATGATCTGCAAGTATTTGTTTCGGGTCTGGGTATTTCTATGTATAATATGTATGTATTTACAAAAAAAAAGTATATAAGTAGTATATTAGTCATGTGGTACCCATAACACAAGCTCTGCTTACTTTGGGGCCAGATGATGCTGTGTGAAATGACCGGGATTATTATTATTTATTCATTATATGTATTAATATGTACTCATACCCATACTAATACCTACATAAGTATAATTTGTGATAACCCTTATTCTAGGAGCAGGTGTTTGGGATCAAAACGGTTATCTGCGCCGTGTTCAGTTACAAAAGCGGCATTCTGTAAAATTTGGTTTAAAAGTTGGCAATCTGTAAAATTCAAACAGAATTTGTGACTTTTGCAGAATGAATAATGCTAAAATAGGGCTTCTACTAGTTCTGTTACTTATCTAAGATGGTATTTGAATTAGTTTTGTATTGGCAAGGATAATGCAAAGATAATAGGAATAATAGAATATTTTATTTACCAACATTTTTGAAAAAGTCAGATTGCCGGTTTTGACGACTCATAAATTAACATTATATCAAAATAATACCTACTTGAGCAAAGAAACGAATCAAAGATATATATTTCGGTTCATCATAAAAACCATTTAGGTAGGTTACCGCTGTTCCAAAGTTCACTATATTATCTTGAGAAATTATCATATTAACTAGACAATAAATTAATATTTATAAATACCGATATCGTAAATACAAAGACTCAGTTGTATCTGCACCGCTCTAACGGCAGCATGTCCGCATTGATAATTATCGGTCTTTTGTCAACATTGGTACTTTTACTGTACCACGTGACAACACTAACATTTGACTACTGGAAGAAGAAGAAAGTGCCCTATGCCAAGCCTGTGCCACTTTTCGGGAACTATGCGGGTCATATCCAGATGCGACAGAGTTCAGGCAAAATATCTCAAAAGTTATGCGAAGAGTTCCGGGACGAGCCTTACTTCGGAACCTTTTACGGAACTGATCCCGCTTTAGTGGTTCTAGATCCGGATATCATCAAGCTCATCTTTACCAAGGACTTCTACTACTTTCACAGCAGGGAGGTGATGGACTTCAATGACAGGGAAACGACCACGCAGAACCTGTTTTTCTCTCAAGGAGATAAATGGAAGATTGTGCGTCAAAATTTGACACCATTCTTCTCAAGTGCAAGAATGAAAAGTATGTTCTCCTCGATACAGAAGTGTGCATATATGTTTGAGGATATGATGGACTACGAAACTAAGACGACACATGAGATAGGAGCTAAGGCTCTTATGGCAAGATACACAATGGATTGTATCTGTTCATGTGCTTTCGGCGTTGAATCAAACACTCAAGCGAATGATTCCAAGGAAAATCCTTTCACGTTAATGGGACTTACCATCATAAGCACTTCATACTCCAGGGCCATGAGGCTTATAGGCCGAAGCCTCTGGCCCAAGATTTTCTACGGGCTAGGCCTCAGATGCTTTCCAACCGAACAAGATGACTTTTTCTTTAAAATGCTGACAGACGTATTTGAAAGCCGTAACTACAAACCCTCGTCGCGTTGCGATTTTGTAGATCTTTTGTTAAATTTGAAGAATAATCAGAAGCATATTATTGGGGATAGTATAACTAATCTGAAGACTGGAGAAAGTACGAAAGTCCAGCTGGAGCTTACCGATGAGCTGCTTGTGTCACAGTGCGTTTCTTTTTTCGGCGCTGGGTTTGAGACATCTGCGAGTGCTCTTGGCTTGACACTTTACGAGCTTGCGAAAAACCAGACAGCTCAAAGGCGTGCTCAGAAGGAAGTCGACGAGTACCTGAAACGAATTGGCAACAAGCTTACTTATGAATGCGTCACGGAACTGCCATACTTGAACGCTTGCGTAGCTGAAACTTCCAGGCTCTATCCAGTTCTCGGCTTCCTCACCCGTGAAGTAGTTGAACAGTATACCTTGCCGTCTGGCTTGCAGCTCGAGCGAGGAGCGAGAGTCCATCTGCCAGTGTATTACCTACACCACAACCCCGACCACTTTCCGGAGCCGGAGAGATATAAACCGGAGCGGTTTTTACCTGAAGCTGAACACCAAATAAAGCCGTTTACGTTCTTCCCCTTTGGAGTGGGCCCCAGGACCTGTATAGGTTAGTCGAAAGTTTCCTTCTACTCCTAGACTGAATAAAACACGTCGATAGGTAGGGATTCCGTTTCTGCTATTGGACTTTATTCTGAAACCATGTTAACATTTCATTGTTTTCGGTTTTCAGGGTTACGGTTCTCGAAGATGCAAATAATAACAGGCTTGATTGCCTTCCTGAAGAAGTATAGCGTGGAGCTGGCTGAGGGCACGCCCTCGACCCTGGACTTCGAGTCTACTACGTTTTTGATGCAACCGGCCAGTGCACTGCGGCTAAAGGTCACGCTGAGGAATGGCTGGGAGCAACGGATGTTTGTTCGGGAAACTATTTAATAGATCAACATAATATTTGTATTATGTGGGTGTTATAAAGTATCATAAATATGTATTTATTAGTAATTATATCAGTCATCTGGGCACAATAACACATGTTATGATTAGTTTGGGGCAAGATAGTGTTGTGTGCATTGTCCACCAATATTTGTTTAAATGTATATCAAGATAGTGCTGTTTTGTAGGTAAGTTTAGACTGGTTTTGCAGCTTAATAAAATTGTATGATTAATTAGAGTATCTACGTATAAAACTACATAATAAATTTATGAAATGTTTATGTTATGACCATTATCAATAAGTTACTTTAAGAACAGATAAATAAATCCCGGCTGGGTTTGTTAGCTTTCTATTTTTAGGCAATACCGCACTTCTAGTAGAGTGAAGGGAAATGTTACTTTCCCGTGCCACTACTATTCTTATTGGCTGATTAAACGCATATCATAAAATTTCCCATGGATTACCTCATTATCAATGGCACTACTAATACTAATTTTCACTTTAGGACTGATTCTCAGCTGGGCAAATTAGCGACTGGACAGAGTAGAGTCAGGAGAAACCAGTTGGTTGGGTTATATTAGAGTATAGAAAACAACAGGTATAATATAGTTGATAGAAGAATATAGTTCGTCTGTCTACATAACTTTACATAACTATATAACTTTGTCTTGTTTTTAACCTGTTCAGCTGAGTATCTGTCCAGATGCTACGGAGGCATGTAGGGCAATTTTCTCTAGTGACTCATGTCCCATGTTCTCATGTTTCTACCCACAAAAGGTTCATTCGTTCAACGGGAAATAATATTTCCCGTGAAACTACTGGCAACAGTGTAGTGTCACTGGAAATGTACTTTTACCCGTAGCACTAACAGTAGTGTCACGGGAAAGTAAAATTTCCCTTCACTCTACTAGTAGTGCCAAGCGGTAGTGCCTAAGAAAAGAAGGGGTTTGTTAGTTAGTGGGTTTATATATTGGATAATAAAATCTATCTCACTCAACGGCTGTTTAAATTTCGTTTAGTAGATATAATTATTTTTAGTTTAAAACCGTATATTTAGTGATATTTATACGAGAAGTATCCAACGTGTTTACATATCAGCAGCTGCCCATGGCTTACCCCATGTAGTGTAAGTAGGTAGATAATAAGTAGCCAATCGTTTTTCCAGGTTCAAGTCTATATCATTTTCGAGTTTTATCTAAATCGGTTCAGCCATTATTTGCATGATTGAGTAACTAACAAATATATAAACGAAGATGTCAAAGTAAAAGAATGTCAAGATTATTATAAATGAGGTTTAAAGTAAGGTTCAATAACAATACAAAATAGACAAGACAAAACATTAGAGAAAGAAAAATAATAAAACTGGTGGTGAAGTAAGCATCTACACACTCAAACAGACTTCTAACAGAAACTCAGGCATTCAGATACAATACCTAAGTACCTACCAATAATACCAAAAACCCACCCAGACTATCAACAATACAAAAATGTTTGTCCTGGGAAGGAATCGAACTTCCGACATACAGCTAGGTAGATAGGTAGACAACTAATAGTTAAACTATCATGGTTTTGCACATAACCTTCAGTTTATCTCGTGATCATAGCGCATGCAACTGTGCCGAAATATCGAGAAGCAGAAAAACTCATATATCATGGTAAATTTAATAGTAAACCTATTTAATAGGTAATTATGTACTTAGATAATTACG
Source organism: Lampropteryx suffumata (assembly GCA_948098915.1). NCBI lineage: Eukaryota > Metazoa > Arthropoda > Insecta > Lepidoptera > Geometridae > Lampropteryx > Lampropteryx suffumata. The sequence goes on from OX402562.1 coordinate 3,022,554, forward strand.
GTTCCTTAATGGTGTTTAACGACACTACATATTACGACATAATTGCACTAATATGTAGTTAGTGCAATTATGTTGTTATAATAAATTGGTAAGAATGACCATCTGAAAACGCAAAATTGTATGTCTATTGAAAAGACATAAGTGTACAATTACATTATTAAATGGGTACGTTGGGTAAATGGGTAAGGTAGTTTAATATTATCTGAAAAAATGTCATAGGAACTGGAAAGAACCTACATTTCGAATAACAACTTTACTAGTAAGAACACTTAATACGACGTTTATTTTAACCCGTTGACGTTTATTTTTTTTATTTTAATTGAAGCATATAGGGAGGTGTTATATACTCGTAATGCGTGACTCTGTAGCATCGTAACTCCCAAACAGTATCACCGATTTTGATCTAGTTTATATCGTTTGAAAGGTGACTTGATCGAGAGTGATGTTTATTATGACTCAAAAAACTCCGTACAGCTATTTGAACATTAGTAGCTCTAAATTATGAAGGAATGTGAGCAACTTCCACAGAACTGAGCGATCAAAATTTCATTCTGATACTTCAATGAATGAGAACCTTGAGCTGATGCTGCAGAATCACCAGGAATATACTTACTTACTTACATAGTTTTAGGAAAACTTAAGCCAATTCAAAGTTTACGCAGATATTTACTTAATTATGTTACAAAAATGTACAGTAAAAGTAGACGACTTGAAATACACAACACAATGTGAGAACTAAAAATAGAAATTATATAAATAAAAATGAACTTAAAGGTACTTATTTTTCAAGGATTCAACACTAAGCAAGCGTTTAAGCTTACCTGCAGATGTGTTAAATAAGTCAACATCAATTTTTTTGTTGACCAATGAGTTGAACGATTTGCTAGCTCGTATCAAGAAGGCGTTTTGTCTCTAATTCGTTTTTACCATAGGAACGTAAAGAATACTCGGTTTTCTCAATGCAGCAGTATTTGTACGTAACCCTAATTGCTCAAGCAGCTCAGGACAGTCTACGTTGCCATTGCAGATGTTTATGCTAGGTCAGCAGCTTGCCTGCTATTAGACAGTGGAAGGAAATGAAACTTGCGACACCTTGTAAAATAATCAGGTAGGTACATTTTAGTTCGGTATTGTAGGTATCGCAAAAATCTTTTTTGAATGGATTCAAGACGTGATGAATAAATCGCGTAGTTCGGGTTCCACACCTGCGACGCGTACTCGAGGTGACTACGCACGTAGGCACAATATAAAATTTTAAAAGTTTTAATACTTATGAATTCCGATGACATTCTTAGAACAAACCTCAGGGGGTCGACCATGAAGCGACATTCCGAAATTAGGGACCGTAATTTCGGCAAATTCCTACCATAAAATATATTTATTCCGTTTTCGGTCCCGAAAACGGCACGTGATAATCCGTCATTCATAATTTCTACCATGAAGCGTCCGTTCCGTACCAACGAAGTGACGGCAGTTTGACAACACTTCTTTCGTGATTTCAACCTCCAATTTCAGGAAAGCTCAAGAGCTAACTTTTTACTTTCGAAAGTATCAATTTTAGTGTGTGTGAAAGTGTGAAACGTGTTTTAAATGAACTATTTGATGTTATTATCATTTATAAATTTTCTAAAATAAGCGTACCTGCGAGTCAGTCCTAGTTTGAAATCTATTCTAGTCTAGTGACAATGGCGAGATTGGCATTGATTTTTAAAGCATTAGTCGATGAACGGCATAAATACAAAGAGTATATGGACATGGTTTAAATGCTCCAAACCTTTCACCAGAAGACATTAGCAATGAACTCTTCCGGCAGCCTTTGCTCGAGACAATCAACTACTGCAGCCCTGAACTAAGGTCGAAGAGCTACGGATGTTTTGATTCCATTACTTGGGTCTAGAGCATCATAATAATAAAACAAATTGTTAGTAAATCAAATACTTTTATTAGTATGTACTTATTATTAAAAACTATTAAAATAATAAAAAGTTCATAATCTGTGCAATGTTTTTATTTTTCTCAAAATGTTTGGGTGCTGGCGTGTACTGCTCTGCTGCCCTGAATAGTATCCCGGATGAGGGACTTTGGCCTTCTGTGACCACTCATAGGTCACAGAGGGCCAGATTGATTGGGCTCAAGATTGATCCGTCATTTACCGGGCGTAGGTTTCTCCTCGGGACTGAATGCGGAGTCGGGCTGAAAAAAAATATACAGATATTACAATGAAATACACAATCCATATTAATATTATAAATTCAAAAGGGTCTTTGTCTTTTGTTACCTTTTTATAGCTAAAATGCTGAACGGATCTTGATGAAATTTGGTAAGGAGATAAGGTAAGTATCTTAGAGATCGGCATGGTCTATTTTTTTATATAATTACTACGCATGTGAAGTTGCGGTGAGCAACAAATACACAATAAAAAGGTATTTTGTGATATAATCAAATTAATAAGTTCATTATACTCTGTTTAAAACAATAAACATAACATACTCTTGTCATTGTGCAAGACTATTGTATGCAGGAAATGAAAGTGATTAAATTACGTAAGTGATAAAATTACTAATCCTGTAGAGCTAACAGATCTTCGTCCGATCAGCATACTACCTTGTATGTCTAAAGTTTTAGAAAAGATAGTTTGCTTGCAGTTCACAGATTTTCTTGAAAGGAACCATATTCTACTAGATGTACAGTCAGGCTTTCGGAGGGGACGTAGCACGGTTACTGCTTTGTTGGATGTGACTGATAACATTCTTGTCGCGCAGGATAGAGGAATGTGCACACTGTTAGTGCTTTTGGATTTTTCTAGAGCATTTTATTCTATAAACACTGACCTTCTTATCTCTAAGCTTTTATTCGATGGTTTCGATCTTAGCCCTCAAAAATGGTTTAGCAGTTATCTCTCTAATCGCCATGAGAACGTCAAACTAACACGTAATGACGGGACTTTGCACTTTTCCAGAACGGTAGCTGTAAAGAGGGGGTAAATTTTGGGTTTCTCTCTTTATTCCGATTCTCTTTATTCTGTATTCTGCTGATATTTAGTCGCAAATTCATAACTGCAAATTTAACGATTTTTTTAACGTTGCCCGACTGGCTCTTCAGGGTTCGGATGTTAATAAAAGATTCACCAACACTTTAAGTGTATAATTCAGTGAGTGTGGTAAAAGTAACACATAAAAGGAGACAATTATTACAATAAAAACAGTCAATGTTTGTTAGCCGCGTTCTTCACTCGCGAAAGCGCGCCGGTAGCCTTCGTTCTCTCGCGTCCCGTGTGATGGCGCTAGTCGCCCGTGCTGACGAGGAAACGGATGTGTCGTTGCCATCGCGGTATGGTCTGTTCGCGGGCCGGATTCAGTCAATAAAACTGGTCGTTTAGGGTGGTGCTTTATAAATTGCATTTAAAAAACTTCATTCTGATCTTATGAGTATTGCACTATGGGCAGAAAGTAATTGTCTGCTACTTAAACCCATTAAAACAAAGTATTTAATCCAATTGGCAAGTATTAGCCCCGGTACAAGTGTTAGGCTCATGGGTGAACCCATAGAGCGGGTTTACAAAGCACGAAATTTAGGATTGCAAATGGACTGCGATTTACGATATGAAGAACATATAGCAAGTACAGTCAGAGCTTGTTTCTTCAAGCTAAAAGTGTTGTACAGAATGAGGCCATACCTACTTGGTACTTGGTACTTGGTGCGCGGACGATTTTCCGCAACTAGGCCTCGTGTGGGCCCCTTTTGCGTGACGGGTGGAGGCTGCTATTCCAGCCACCCGGTGTCTTCCAGGAAGGCCAGCAGCTTACTGATCCCGGCGCATGCTTCCCTGGGTGTCCTTGGTGTACCGAGATGCTGAGCACGTTGGGGTGCCACACTACTGCACTCTAAGAGCAAGTGTGTGGCTGACTCGTCCATGCTCAAGCATCCTCTGCATAGAGGGCTGTCTGTAACCCCCAATGTAAATAAGTGTTTGTTAAGTGTGCAATGCCCTGTAACTATACCGACGATACGTCGGAGCTTGTCGCGTTTGAGGCATAGGAGCTTTCGGGAGTACCTCGGATTTAACTCCGGTAGGGCCTCCTTCGACTGCCTACAGTCTGTAGTGTTTGTCCAGAGGGTTTGATGCATGCTGGCCGTTCTTTTGCGGATCCATGACCTGACCTGGCTAAAGGGTAGGGGGACTATTGGCTCCGGTCCTGTTGTTTGCAGATCCGAGCCACGCCTTGCCAGTGCGTCAGCTTCATCGTTCCCTCTGGACCCGCTGTGTCCTTTTATCCACTGTAGGGTTACCTTGTTTGACTGACTTACCTTTTCCAGCAGGTTGTGGCATTGTATAGTCAATCCAGAGTTGTGTTCGTACCTGTTTAGTGCTTTAAGTACCGCGGCGCTATCGGAGAGGATTCTGATGTTAAAGTCTGTGACTTCTCTACGTAGCACTGCGGTTGCAGCGTTTATTAAACCAATACATTCTGCTTGGAAGATTGAGTTATGAGCGCCCAGAGAAGTTTTAACATGAATGTTTAGATCCTCTGAGAACGCTCCCGCTCCTGTCCCTGTTTTCATTTTTGAGCCGTCCGTGTATATTCTGAGTTCATTTGTGTTTGAGCTGTCACTCGGCTCCTCATGTAGTTGTATAGTGAAGCTCTTTGTGTGTGTGTATGTTTTGGGTACTTTGTCATAGGGTGAGAGAAGCAGTGGGTTGTCCTCCGCATACTCTTTTAAGATGTTAGTGTGGTGTGCGCTAGGCTCGTGCACCCATAGGTTTAGGGCCCATAACCTAAAGGCAGCTGTAGCCGCCTCTTGTTTAACGTGTAGGTGTAGAGGCGTTAAGCCGATTAAGGCTTCTAGAGCTACTGTGGGGGTAGTCCTCATGCACCCTGTTGTTGCTGCACATGCCAGTCTTTGGAACCGTTGTAGCTTGCTTATCGTTGTGATTTTCTTGGTTCTGGGCCACCAGACCATTGCCCCATACGTTATGGAGGGCCTAATTACGGTTTTGTACAGCCATAGCGTAGTTTTAGGGGTTAGACCCCAGGTTTTGCCTATCATTTTTCGGCATTGCCAAAATGAGATGGTGGCCCTTTTTATTTTGTTTTCGAGGTGTTTAGCCCAGTTCAGTTTGTTGTCTAGTGTGATGCCTAGGTATTTAACTTCCTCAGAGAGGTGTAGTTGCGTCTCAAAAAGACTCGGGAGTTGATATGTACCTAGGTTGCGCTTGTTTGTAAACATTACTAGTTCTGTTTTGCATGGGTTACGTTTAGACCATAGTCTGTGCACCATGTTTCAACTATTTTAAGAGCATTGTTCATCAGGTTGCATGCAACGCTGGCAAAGTGTCCAGATATTAGTATTGCTAGGTCATCCGCATATCCCACCGTAAAGAAGCGATTGGCGTTTAGTTTGGTGATTAGATCATTTGCCACCAGGTTCCACAGAAGTGGTGACAGTACTCCGCCCTGAGGACATCCTCTTGCCACCACTCCTCTTGTGTCCCCCTTTAGGTCGAGGCCATACCTATCAGAAGAGCTGTGGATTCAGCTAACTGAATCCACTAATGGAGTCACTTCTTCTTTCAAAGTTAAATTACACTGATGTGGTTTTTGGACCTCGGCTATTGGTAAGAACTGCAAGACTAATACAGCAGGTTCAATATTCGTGTGCTCGTTTCTACTTCAATATTCTGCGAAGAGGACACGTTACCCCTTTTCTGAATGAAAATCCCTTTCTAAAAATGAGGCACAGGCGCAAACTTCATTTGGCGTGTCTTCTTTTTGGAGTATTTAAGCACAATGCTCCTGCTTATCTTATTGTCTTATTGCCTTCCTCATGATCTTGCGAACGACGACAAGTTTCGATGCAGCTTTCAACGCAAAAGCACAAAACAGTAGACTTTAGAGGTAGTTTTCGTTACGCTGCATCGAAGTGATGGAACAATATCCCACCGACGATCAGGAACCTGCAAAGTGTTTATAGTTTCAGGTTAATGCTTAAAAAGTTTTTATTACTTTGGCAAAGGGAGCAGGAACCATTCAGGCACGATACCAGTGCTATTTAGTTATTATACATACCTACATAGCTATTTATTTAATATTTATTATTATTTGCGTAATCGTATCTTCATAATCAAAATAATGTATGTATTATGAAGATCTGCTGTTATTGTTTTGTATAATTGGAGACCTTGACTTTTTTATTATTATCATTATTGTAAATTTTAATATATAATCTCTTGCTAATTACATAAAAAAATATTTTTCTATTACTCTTGTGTCATCTTGTTCATTGTTCACTGTTACTTTCAATTCTACTACTTGTAATCACGCCCACTTACGAGTTTGTGTTTTTTTTTACTGCTTGGTCCTATAATGGCTCCAACGGAAGACCAGCGCAGGTTACTAACTTGCACACGCTGAGTTGGAACCTTTTTGCAACTAAGCCAACGTTTATGTTATTTCATTATTTTTTTTTATGTTTGTTTTATGTACTTATTACATGTTTTGTTATTAGTATTTGTAGTTGCAAATAAATGTATTTGATTTGATTTGTATTTGATGATATGAAATACTTGCAGATCATACAAACATTTGTCCCGCGGCGGGAATCGAGCCCGCAACCTTATGCGTCTCAGCAGGACCTTGGCCTACTGCGCCACAGCAGTCGTCAGTCAGTCTGTTCGGTTGTTTCGATTTAGCTTCGATGCTCAAAAGGTAAAATACATACTTATGATATTTTATCAATTAATGTACGTGTCAAGTGAGAGTACCTATAGAGCGATGGCTAATGGAACTTTTTGGTGGATATCACGGTCGAGGTCATCGGTCACAATCTCAGAATGTAGATAAGCTTTTTAATTGTATAAACATTTATTTACAGAAATAATTACAGAAATGTACAGAATAATATACAATAATATAAAATACACGTTGAGTCGTTTCAAACGGCCCTTAGATAGCTAAGGGCCGTTTGAAACGATCATTAGATAGCTCAACTGATCCAGATCACTGCCAGAGGGCAGCGTTCCCAAGATACTGGTGGGATTGCCACGTTGAATGGCAATGCTAATACGCTGAGCTAGGAACCAGCAGGTCAACCATGAAGATGACAATCCGAAATTACGGATCCGTACGACACACGCACGAGATAGGAAGGCTATACCTACCATGAGGTTACAACGGATTTATTTCTTTCTGTCGGGGTCTTTTCGTGATTGAATGAAAAATTAGAAGTTCTTTAACGTACACAATACACCGTGTGAAAAAATGAACTAGTATGAACCGACCACATTAAAAAGTCCATTCGTTTGTATTACGGAACGTTTACGTCTACGGAAATTACAGTCCGTAATTTCAGAATGTCGCTTCATGGTCGACCCCTTGATCGAGCTCTTGGGGCACGCTTTTCAATTGATTTGTCTGACGTAGCAGCAGCGTATGCACTGTGATTTTTTCATCGTATTCATCAACTCTAGTTAGGAGTTTCGAGATTTTGGGGTAGGTAAATCGAGGGCCTTTCGTGTAATACGTAATCGTCAAAAGGGCATCTATGCAATGAAATTTGTTAATTGATAAGTAATAAATATTGGTGGACAATGCACACAACACCATCTAGCCCCAAACTAAGTATAGCTTGTATTATAGATAACTTTTAAATTGTTAAATACATACTTATGATACTTTATAACACCCAGACACAGAAAAAACACCTGTATTTAAGAAAATAAAAAATAATAAAAAAGAAATATTTTGGGCATTCATAAGATAGCACTAGCTGTTGCTCGCGACTTCATCCGCATTTTTTTTGAAAAGAATTATAGCTTAAATCACCCAGGATGTAATTTATCTCCTTGCCAAATTTTATTGATAAGTTTCAAACAAATCACCTGACCACCTATTAGTTTCCATACAAACATTTACACCACATTTTACTCTTTTATGAGGGTTATTTTGTAAAATCTTGAAACACGTGTCCATTTTGTATTTTCAAGTATTTTGTATTTTAGGTATTCAAACCAAGTTTCTAAGAAATCACACCACCCGTTAAAACGTTCCCATACAAACTTTGACACTTCATTTTACCCCTTTGCTAGGGTTATTTTGAAAAATCCTGAAACACGTGTCTATTTATTTTGCATTTTATTTATTCATATTAAGTTTCAAGCAAATCGCACCTCGCGTTAACAAGTTTCATACATTCGTTTACACCCTTTTTAGGGCTCAGGGGTTGAATTTCAAAGAATCCCGCCTTAGTGGGTAGTTTTGCTGTAAAAGGAAGCTGCCTTCCAAATAAATTGATTGAAATTGACAGTAACCTTGGTCAGTAGTAAAAGTTAGCAATTTATACAAATTATCTATGAAATTATTAAACATTTGTGTGATATAACCTTTATGTGATATTAAATTATCACACAAATGTTTATCCTGGGAGAGAATCGAACCCTCAACCTACAGCGCAGAAGCACTAAACCTTACAACTTACTGTACTCTATCTTATCTACTAATGAAGGAAACTGAGAATATATTAGTAAAGTAGGTAATATTGATAACTTTCTAAAAGTTAGCAATTTATACAAATTATCTATGAAATTATTAAACATTTGTGTGATATAACCTTTATGTGATATTAAATTATCACACAAATGTTTATCCTGGGAGAGAATCGAACCCTCAACCTACAGCGCAGAAGCACTAAACCTTACAACTTACTGTACTCTATCTTATCTACTAATGAAGGAAACTGAGAATATATTTGTAAAGTAGGTAATATTGATAACTTTCAATCTTTTTCTATGTCTTTTACGTGTAATCGTTTGTATTGAAATTTTGTTTATTTTATTTTATCACTTAAGTTATCAGATTATTTGCTTTGTTACCTATAAGTAATTATTTTCACTTTGAGCCCTTTTCCGACAGAGACAGGTTCTCCTAGTTCAGGCATATTGTAAACAGTTAAGTATAATTTCATAATAAGTATTATTTTAACATAAAATTTATTGGTTTTTGTTGTCTTAGACCTTTTTGAATATATATTTCACTAGGTGACCCGGCCACGCGTTGCTGTAGCTCAGTAGTTCTAATACGTTGAACCCATATACGCTAACCTCTAAAATTATCAGTGTATGTATTATACATATAAACTTACCTATTGAATCACTCTATGTATCAAAAAAACCGCATCAAAATCCGTTGCGTAGTTTTGAAGATCTAAGCATACATAGGGACAGACAGACAGCGGGAAGCGACTTTGTTTTATACTATGTAATGATCATCATTATTATAGTATGTACCTACTTATAATTAAACTTTTGAAACTATCATCCTTTTGAACATAATTTTCAATCAAAACGGGATATTTGCCATGATATGTGATTTTTCTGCTTTCCGATATGCAACTGTGGCAAAATATCGGGAAGCAGAAAAAATCACATATCATGGTAAATATCACGTTTTGAGTAAAATTTATAAAAGTCAATACTATTTTCCCTAGTGTAAAACTTAGCTAAGATAATGAATTCAAATTAAATTCAAATTCAAATTCAAACTCTATGATATTCATGCTCCTGTTAGAACAATAAAGTTGAAGCATCTCCCTACACCGTGGATCACCAAAGATATGCGATTAGCTATGCAAAAAACATGTAACAAAAACTAACTACAAAAAACGGGCATCTGCAGTTAAGAAAGAAAAGTACATAAATCGTCAGAGCCGCTGTATTTAAGCTGTGTGTATCAGTCATTAGGAATTGGAATTGGAAAGTCTCCTCAAGTCAATTCTCCCCAAGATTCAAACATTGATTCTCTTCAGAATTGTTGGTTGTTTGTTGGCTGATTCAAGAGGCTTACATATACTTTTAGGTCTTCCGAGAAGACGCCCGCCCCAGAACCTGTTTTTGCTATTGGAGTACTAAAATAGCAAACGTATATTTTTCGAAAAATCCATTGGCACGACTGGGTTCGAACCTACAACCTTAGGACCGGAAGGCGGGGCCACTACCACTAGACCACCAGTGCTCTTTATTTATACTATTTTGAATACCACTATTTTAGTGTGGTTTTTGTATTCAAGTAAATAAAGAGCACTGGTGGTCTAGTGGTAGTGGCCCCGCCTTCCGATCTTAAGGTTGTAGGTTCGAAAGCATTTTTAGATTTAAAAATAAAATAATAAAATTAATAACTATTTTTAGATACCTACACGTACCTACTATGGTTTTAAATAAGTTTGTAATTTGATTTGACACAACTTCAAATTTCAACCAACCAACCAACTTCAAACAAGCGAGGATCGCTTGCCCAACTTTAGAAAAATATTGTTAACTCAAAGAATTATGTATCGGTAATAGAATGCAAAACTAAACAGCTTTAATCACTAATTATCGGGAATGACTAATTCATTTACAAATACATTGGCAACACTGGCGTTTTTTTTTATTTAATTTTTATAATTTTTAAGTTACCTGTATGTAAAAAGCTGTGGTGGTGACTTTTACGAATGGTCGTTCCAATGTGTTTAACGAGGAGTCATATTCCAGTTGTTTAATATAAATATATAAAGTCCCAGGCGTTCCAGCTCGTTAATAATAATTAAATAAATGATAAATTTAAAACGGTAAAGGAATACATCGTGAGGAAACGGCATATCGAAGAAACTAAAAAAAAATAAAAAAAAAAATATTTGACTAGAGGTCCCCAACACACGTGTTGGATAACGAGAGACGCCTCAACATTGTACCTAAACGATTACTACTACCATTGTGGGATGCTCTGAATCTGGCGGATCAAAAACTATAAATCCACAGAGACATCGTACATATAAATGCACAACTAATGTACATTGATTATAAATATGATTACACAGATAAAAATGATTACTCAAATTCTATTGATTGTGAAGAAGTTACAATTTCAGATGAATGGTTAGGATCTAAATCTTCTTCTGATGAAGAAGTTGAAGTAGTTTAAAAAACAGCAAACATGAAGAAACAAATAAATAAAAAGGCAAAATTTAAAAAGCAAAATACAAGTTTGGATGACATTGATGAAGAACAACACTTTCTTCAGTAAAGAAAAAGGCTTGAGAACAAAAAAAATAGATTAGAGAAGAGAACGGCAACAAAAAAAAAATAGCTGGACAGGAATATGTGCGAAGTGGTGGTAAAATTAACTAACCTAAATCTATTCAACCTCACCTATGCATTGGAAAGAAAATTAGAAATAACTGAAAATATTGAACCTATAGACATAGGCAGAAGGTATTTCGTAATTTTCGGGGACTCTCGGGAGATCGTCGTAAAAGACTTGTTAGTAGGTCCATATATCGTAGAAAGAAGAGATCAAGCGTAAAGAATTTCTGAAAAAAACTGTTATTAGTATTGTAGGTAGTTCTACTTTCAATTCCTAAGTAACAATAGTGTAAGACTGCTGAAGAAGGCTGATCTGAAACTTAAATACTTGATGTGGTTGATTCAAATTTGGTTTAATTAAGTAATGAATAGGTAGGTGCCAGAAACCCATTCCAACTTTGAATTTTTTGTAACAGTAGTTATACAGCAATTTTCTTCTTCATTAAAATTGTATTTTACCTACCTATATGTACTGATTTAGAAATTTCTAACAAAAATACTATGGATAATAATAAAATGTCTTTGTTATTTATAACGACAGCTTATATGTTCTTTATAGAATCAGCTATACACTTTGCGAGATATTTCACTGCAATATTCGTATGTTGAAGGCTCATATAGATGTCATTAACATAGGGTTAGACACAGGCCTAAAACCTTCACCAAGCTGCACTAGGGCGGCGTGGCGGAGTATGCTCTAATTTGTCCCTCGTCAGATGGGCCCATACTCAGTAGTGAGTGATTGTAGATTACTATGAGGGCTTTTGATGTTGATGATGTCGGTATCCATCGAAAACCATTGTCCGAATGTCTTTAATTTTGTGAACTGAAACCTAAATTCTTTGTTACTTGTTCAAAAAAGGCCTACACTTACCTTATTTAATTTGTACTATGGTTGAAATTGCCTGACAGGAAAGTTTTTTGTATTTTAATTCGATCATTTTACCTATGTGTCAAACATCTGTTACTTCTGGATGCATCATTTTGCTTCAAACATAAATATAAAATACTGGTATTTAGTTAATTTTACATGTTTTATCATAAAGTTTTGTTGTCGATAAGTAATTTTAACCTGTTTGTGATTTAAAAAAAAAACTTTAAAATGGTCTGGTGTAAAGTTGCTAATATGTCGCTTAGTAATTATTGCCTTTCAAGCGTCGATATAATGAATCGTAAGAATGGGTACATGACGACCTCTGTGGCGCAGTGGGCTAAGTTCCGGCCAAGACGCAGAAGGTTGCGGGTTCGATTCCCGCCGCGGGACAAATGTTTGTATGATCTGCAAGTATTTGTTTCGGGTCTGGGTATTTCTATGTATAATATGTATGTATTTACAAAAAAAAAGTATATAAGTAGTATATTAGTCATGTGGTACCCATAACACAAGCTCTGCTTACTTTGGGGCCAGATGATGCTGTGTGAAATGACCGGGATTATTATTATTTATTCATTATATGTATTAATATGTACTCATACCCATACTAATACCTACATAAGTATAATTTGTGATAACCCTTATTCTAGGAGCAGGTGTTTGGGATCAAAACGGTTATCTGCGCCGTGTTCAGTTACAAAAGCGGCATTCTGTAAAATTTGGTTTAAAAGTTGGCAATCTGTAAAATTCAAACAGAATTTGTGACTTTTGCAGAATGAATAATGCTAAAATAGGGCTTCTACTAGTTCTGTTACTTATCTAAGATGGTATTTGAATTAGTTTTGTATTGGCAAGGATAATGCAAAGATAATAGGAATAATAGAATATTTTATTTACCAACATTTTTGAAAAAGTCAGATTGCCGGTTTTGACGACTCATAAATTAACATTATATCAAAATAATACCTACTTGAGCAAAGAAACGAATCAAAGATATATATTTCGGTTCATCATAAAAACCATTTAGGTAGGTTACCGCTGTTCCAAAGTTCACTATATTATCTTGAGAAATTATCATATTAACTAGACAATAAATTAATATTTATAAATACCGATATCGTAAATACAAAGACTCAGTTGTATCTGCACCGCTCTAACGGCAGCATGTCCGCATTGATAATTATCGGTCTTTTGTCAACATTGGTACTTTTACTGTACCACGTGACAACACTAACATTTGACTACTGGAAGAAGAAGAAAGTGCCCTATGCCAAGCCTGTGCCACTTTTCGGGAACTATGCGGGTCATATCCAGATGCGACAGAGTTCAGGCAAAATATCTCAAAAGTTATGCGAAGAGTTCCGGGACGAGCCTTACTTCGGAACCTTTTACGGAACTGATCCCGCTTTAGTGGTTCTAGATCCGGATATCATCAAGCTCATCTTTACCAAGGACTTCTACTACTTTCACAGCAGGGAGGTGATGGACTTCAATGACAGGGAAACGACCACGCAGAACCTGTTTTTCTCTCAAGGAGATAAATGGAAGATTGTGCGTCAAAATTTGACACCATTCTTCTCAAGTGCAAGAATGAAAAGTATGTTCTCCTCGATACAGAAGTGTGCATATATGTTTGAGGATATGATGGACTACGAAACTAAGACGACACATGAGATAGGAGCTAAGGCTCTTATGGCAAGATACACAATGGATTGTATCTGTTCATGTGCTTTCGGCGTTGAATCAAACACTCAAGCGAATGATTCCAAGGAAAATCCTTTCACGTTAATGGGACTTACCATCATAAGCACTTCATACTCCAGGGCCATGAGGCTTATAGGCCGAAGCCTCTGGCCCAAGATTTTCTACGGGCTAGGCCTCAGATGCTTTCCAACCGAACAAGATGACTTTTTCTTTAAAATGCTGACAGACGTATTTGAAAGCCGTAACTACAAACCCTCGTCGCGTTGCGATTTTGTAGATCTTTTGTTAAATTTGAAGAATAATCAGAAGCATATTATTGGGGATAGTATAACTAATCTGAAGACTGGAGAAAGTACGAAAGTCCAGCTGGAGCTTACCGATGAGCTGCTTGTGTCACAGTGCGTTTCTTTTTTCGGCGCTGGGTTTGAGACATCTGCGAGTGCTCTTGGCTTGACACTTTACGAGCTTGCGAAAAACCAGACAGCTCAAAGGCGTGCTCAGAAGGAAGTCGACGAGTACCTGAAACGAATTGGCAACAAGCTTACTTATGAATGCGTCACGGAACTGCCATACTTGAACGCTTGCGTAGCTGAAACTTCCAGGCTCTATCCAGTTCTCGGCTTCCTCACCCGTGAAGTAGTTGAACAGTATACCTTGCCGTCTGGCTTGCAGCTCGAGCGAGGAGCGAGAGTCCATCTGCCAGTGTATTACCTACACCACAACCCCGACCACTTTCCGGAGCCGGAGAGATATAAACCGGAGCGGTTTTTACCTGAAGCTGAACACCAAATAAAGCCGTTTACGTTCTTCCCCTTTGGAGTGGGCCCCAGGACCTGTATAGGTTAGTCGAAAGTTTCCTTCTACTCCTAGACTGAATAAAACACGTCGATAGGTAGGGATTCCGTTTCTGCTATTGGACTTTATTCTGAAACCATGTTAACATTTCATTGTTTTCGGTTTTCAGGGTTACGGTTCTCGAAGATGCAAATAATACCAGGCTTGATTGCCTTCCTGAAGAAGTATAGCGTGGAGCTGGCTGAGGGCACGCCCTCGACCCTGGACTTCGAGTCTACTACGTTTTTGATGCAACCGGCCAGTGCACTGCGGCTAAAGGTCACGCTGAGGAATGGCTGGGAGCAACGGATGTTTGTTCGGGAAACTATTTAATAGATCAACATAATATTTGTATTATGTGGGTGTTATAAAGTATCATAAATATGTATTTATTAGTAATTATATCAGTCATCTGGGCACAATAACACATGTTATGATTAGTTTGGGGCAAGATAGTGTTGTGTGCATTGTCCACCAATATTTGTTTAAATGTATATCAAGATAGTGCTGTTTTGTAGGTAAGTTTAGACTGGTTTTGCAGCTTAATAAAATTGTATGATTAATTAGAGTATCTACGTATAAAACTACATAATAAATTTATGAAATGTTTATGTTATGACCATTATCAATAAGTTACTTTAAGAACAGATAAATAAATCCCGGCTGGGTTTGTTAGCTTTCTATTTTTAGGCAATACCGCACTTCTAGTAGAGTGAAGGGAAATGTTACTTTCCCGTGCCACTACTATTCTTATTGGCTGATTAAACGCATATCATAAAATTTCCCATGGATTACCTCATTATCAATGGCACTACTAATACTAATTTTCACTTTAGGACTGATTCTCAGCTGGGCAAATTAGCGACTGGACAGAGTAGAGTCAGGAGAAACCAGTTGGTTGGGTTATATTAGAGTATAGAAAACAACAGGTATAATATAGTTGATAGAAGAATATAGTTCGTCTGTCTACATAACTTTACATAACTATATAACTTTGTCTTGTTTTTAACCTGTTCAGCTGAGTATCTGTCCAGATGCTACGGAGGCATGTAGGGCAATTTTCTCTAGTGACTCATGTCCCATGTTCTCATGTTTCTACCCACAAAAGGTTCATTCGTTCAACGGGAAATAATATTTCCCGTGAAACTACTGGCAACAGTGTAGTGTCACTGGAAATGTACTTTTACCCGTAGCACTAACAGTAGTGTCACGGGAAAGTAAAATTTCCCTTCACTCTACTAGTAGTGCCAAGCGGTAGTGCCTAAGAAAAGAAGGGGTTTGTTAGTTAGTGGGTTTATATATTGGATAATAAAATCTATCTCACTCAACGGCTGTTTAAATTTCGTTTAGTAGATATAATTATTTTTAGTTTAAAACCGTATATTTAGTGATATTTATACGAGAAGTATCCAACGTGTTTACATATCAGCAGCTGCCCATGGCTTACCCCATGTAGTGTAAGTAGGTAGATAATAAGTAGCCAATCGTTTTTCCAGGTTCAAGTCTATATCATTTTCGAGTTTTATCTAAATCGGTTCAGCCATTATTTGCATGATTGAGTAACTAACAAATATATAAACGAAGATGTCAAAGTAAAAGAATGTCAAGATTATTATAAATGAGGTTTAAAGTAAGGTTCAATAACAATACAAAATAGACAAGACAAAACATTAGAGAAAGAAAAATAATAAAACTGGTGGTGAAGTAAGCATCTACACACTCAAACAGACTTCTAACAGAAACTCAGGCATTCAGATACAATACCTAAGTACCTACCAATAATACCAAAAACCCACCCAGACTATCAACAATACAAAAATGTTTGTCCTGGGAAGGAATCGAACTTCCGACATACAGCTAGGTAGATAGGTAGACAACTAATAGTTAAACTATCATGGTTTTGCACATAACCTTCAGTTTATCTCGTGATCATAGCGCATGCAACTGTGCCGAAATATCGAGAAGCAGAAAAACTCATATATCATGGTAAATTTAATAGTAAACCTATTTAATAGGTAATTATGTACTTAGATAATTACGGTTCCTTAATGGTGTTTAACGACACTACATATTACGACATAATTGCACTAATATGTAGTTAGTGCAATTATGTTGTTATAATAAATTGGTAAGAATGACCATCTGAAAACGCAAAATTGTATGTCTATTGAAAAGACATAAGTGTACAATTACATTATTAAATGGGTACGTTGGGTAAATGGGTAAGGTAGTTTAATATTATCTGAAAAAATGTCATAGGAACTGGAAAGAACCTACATTTCGAATAACAACTTTACTAGTAAGAACACTTAATACGACGTTTATTTTAACCCGTTGACGTTTATTTTTTTTATTTTAATTGAAGCATATAGGGAGGTGTTATATACTCGTAATGCGTGACTCTGTAGCATCGTAACTCCCAAACAGTATCACCGATTTTGATCTAGTTTATATCGTTTGAAAGGTGACTTGATCGAGAGTGATGTTTATTATGACTCAAAAAACTCCGTACAGCTATTTGAACATTAGTAGCTCTAAATTATGAAGGAATGTGAGCAACTTCCACAGAACTGAGCGATCAAAATTTCATTCTGATACTTCAATGAATGAGAACCTTGAGCTGATGCTGCAGAATCACCAGGAATATACTTACTTACTTACATAGTTTTAGGAAAACTTAAGCCAATTCAAAGTTTACGCAGATATTTACTTAATTATGTTACAAAAATGTACAGTAAAAGTAGACGACTTGAAATACACAACACAATGTGAGAACTAAAAATAGAAATTATATAAATAAAAATGAACTTAAAGGTACTTATTTTTCAAGGATTCAACACTAAGCAAGCGTTTAAGCTTACCTGCAGATGTGTTAAATAAGTCAACATCAATTTTTTTGTTGACCAATGAGTTGAACGATTTGCTAGCTCGTATCAAGAAGGCGTTTTGTCTCTAATTCGTTTTTACCATAGGAACGTAAAGAATACTCGGTTTTCTCAATGCAGCAGTATTTGTACGTAACCCTAATTGCTCAAGCAGCTCAGGACAGTCTACGTTGCCATTGCAGATGTTTATGCTAGGTCAGCAGCTTGCCTGCTATTAGACAGTGGAAGGAAATGAAACTTGCGACACCTTGTAAAATAATCAGGTAGGTACATTTTAGTTCGGTATTGTAGGTATCGCAAAAATCTTTTTTGAATGGATTCAAGACGTGATGAATAAATCGCGTAGTTCGGGTTCCACACCTGCGACGCGTACTCGAGGTGACTACGCACGTAGGCACAATATAAAATTTTAAAAGTTTTAATACTTATGAATTCCGATGACATTCTTAGAACAAACCTCAGGGGGTCGACCATGAAGCGACATTCCGAAATTAGGGACCGTAATTTCGGCAAATTCCTACCATAAAATATATTTATTCCGTTTTCGGTCCCGAAAACGGCACGTGATAATCCGTCATTCATAATTTCTACCAAGAAGCGTCCGTTCCGTACCAACGAAGTGACGGCAGTTTGACAACACTTCTTTCGTGATTTCAACCTCCAATTTCAGGAAAGCTCAAGAGCTAACTTTTTACTTTCGAAAGTATCAATTTTAGTGTGTGTGAAAGTGTGAAACGTGTTTTAAATGAACTATTTGATGTTATTATCATTTATAAATTTTCTAAAATAAGCGTACCTGCGAGTCAGTCCTAGTTTGAAATCTATTCTAGTCTAGTGACAATGGCGAGATTGGCATTGATTTTTAAAGCATTAGTCGATGAACGGCATAAATACAAAGAGTATATGGACATGGTTTAAATGCTCCTAACCTTTCACCAGAAGACATTAGCAATGAACTCTTCCGGCAGCCTTTGCTCGAGACAATCAACTACTGCAGCCCTGAACTAAGGTCGAAGAGCTACGGATGTTTTGATTCCATTACTTGGGTCTAGAGCATCATAATAATAAAACAAATTGTTAGTAAATCAAATACTTTTATTAGTATGTACTTATTATTAAAAACTATTAAAATAATAAAAAGTTCATAATCTGTGCAATGTTTTTATTTTTCTCAAAATGTTTGGGTGCTGGCGTGTACTGCTCTGCTGCCCTGAATAGTATCCCGGATGAGGGACTTTGGCCTTCTGTGACCACTCATAGGTCACAGAGGGCCAGATTGATTGGGCTCAAGATTGATCCGTCATTTACCGGGCGTAGGTTTCTCCTCGGGACTGAATGCGGAGTCGGGCTGAAAAAAAATATACAGATATTACAATGAAATACACAATCCATATTAATATTATAAATTCAAAAGGGTCTTTGTCTTTTGTTACCTTTTTATAGCTAAAGGGCTGAACGGATCTTGATGAAATTTGGTAAGGAGATAAGGTAAGTATCTTAGAGATCGGCATGGTCTATTTTTTTATATAATTACTACGCATGTGAAGTTGCGGTGAGCAACAAATACACAATAAAAAGGTATTTTGTGATATAATCAAATTAATAAGTTCATTATACTCTGTTTAAAACAATAAACATAACATACTCTTGTCATTGTGCAAGACTATTGTATGCAGGAAATGAAAGTGATTAAATTACGTAAGTGATAAAATTACTAATCCTGTAGAGCTAACAGATCTTCGTCCGATCAGCATACTACCTTGTATGTCTAAAGTTTTAGAAAAGATAGTTTGCTTGCAGTTCACAGATTTTCTTGAAAGGAACCATATTCTACTAGATGTACAGTCAGGCTTTCGGAGGGGACGTAGCACGGTTACTGCTTTGTTGGATGTGACTGATAACATTCTTGTCGCGCAGGATAGAGGAATGTGCACACTGTTAGTGCTTTTGGATTTTTCTAGAGCATTTTATTCTATAAACACTGACCTTCTTATCTCTAAGCTTTTATTCGATGGTTTCGATCTTAGCCCTCAAAAATGGTTTAGCAGTTATCTCTCTAATCGCCATGAGAACGTCAAACTAACACGTAATGACGGGACTTTGCACTTTTCCAGAACGGTAGCTGTAAAGAGGGGAGTACCCCAGGGGTAAATTTTGGGTTTCTCTCTTTATTCCGATTCTCTTTATTCTGTATTCTGCTGATATTTAGTCGCAAATTCATAACTGCAAATTTAACGATTTTTTTAACGTTGCCCGACTGGCTCTTCAGGGTTCGGATGTTAATAAAAGATTCACCAACACTTTAAGTGTATAATTCAGTGAGTGTGGTAAAAGTAACACATAAAAGGAGACAATTATTACAATAAAAACAGTCAATGTTTGTTAGCCGCGTTCTTCACTCGCGAAAGCGCGCCGGTAGCCTTCGTTCTCTCGCGTCCCGTGTGATGGCGCTAGTCGCCCGTGCTGACGAGGAAACGGATGTGTCGTTGCCATCGCGGTATGGTCTGTTCGCGGGCCGGATTCAGTCAATAAAACTGGTCGTTTAGGGTGGCGCTTTATAAATTGCATTTAAAAAACTTCATTCTGATCTTATGAGTATTGCACTATGGGCAGAAAGTAATTGTCTGCTACTTAAACCCATTAAAACAAAGTATTTAATCCAATTGGCAAGTATTAGCCCCGGTACAAGTGTTAGGCTCATGGGTGAACCCATAGAGCGGGTTTACAAAGCACGAAATTTAGGATTGCAAATGGACTGCGATTTACGATATGAAGAACATATAGCAAGTGCAGTCAGAGCTTGTTTCTTCAAGCTAAAAGTGTTGTACAGAATGAGGCCATACCTACTTGGTACTTGGTACTTGGTGCGCGGACGATTTTCCGCAACTAGGCCTCGTGTGGGCCCCTTTTGCGTGACGGGTGGAGGCTGCTATTCCAGCCACCCGGTGTCTTCCAGGAAGGCCAGCAGCTTACTGATCCCGGCGCATGCTTCCCTGGGTGTCCTTGGTGTACCGAGATGCTGAGCACGTTGGGGTGCCACACTACTGCACTCTAAGAGCAAGTGTGTGGCTGACTCGTCCGTGGTCAAGCATCCTCTGCATAGAGGGCTGTCTGTAACCCCCAATGTAAATAAGTGTTTGTTAAGTGTGCAATGCCCTGTAACTATACCGACGATACGTCGGAGCTTGTCGCGTTTGAGGCATAGGAGCTTTCGGGAGTACCTCGGATTTAACTCCGGTAGGGCCTCCTTCGACTGCCTACAGTCTGTAGTGTTTGTCCAGAGGGTTTGATGCATGCTGGCCGTTCTTTTGCGGATCCATGACCTGACCTGGCTAAAGGGTAGGGGGACTATTGGCTCCGGTCCTGTTGTTTGCAGATCCGAGCCACGCCTTGCCAGTGCGTCAGCTTCATCGTTCCCTCTGGACCCGCTGTGTCCTTTTATCCACTGTAGGGTTACCTTGTTTGACTGACTTACCTTTTCCAGCAGGTTGTGGCATTGTATAGTCAATCCAGAGTTGTGTTCGTACCTGTTTAGTGCTTTAAGTACCGCGGCGCTATCGGAGAGGATTCTGATGTTAAAGTCTGTGACTTCTCTACGTAGCACTGCGGTTGCAGCGTTTATTAAACCAATACATTCTGCTTGGAAGATTGAGTTATGAGCGCCCAGAGAAGTTTTAACATGAATGTTTAGATCCTCTGAGAACGCTCCCGCTCCTGTCCCTGTTTTCATTTTTGAGCCGTCCGTGTATATTCTGAGTTCATTTGTGTTTGAGCTGTCACTCGGCTCCTCATGTAGTTGTATAGTGAAGCTCTTTGTGTGTGTGTATGTTTTGGGTACTTTGTCATAGGGTGAGAGAAGCAGTGGGTTGTCCTCCGCATACTCTTTTAAGATGTTAGTGTGGTGTGCGCTAGGCTCGTGCACCCATAGGTTTAGGGCCCATAACCTAAAGGCAGCTGTAGCCGCCTCTTGTTTAACGTGTAGGTGTAGAGGCGTTAAGCCGATTAAGGCTTCTAGAGCTACTGTGGGGGTAGTCCTCATGCACCCTGTTGTTGCTGCACATGCCAGTCTTTGGAACCGTTGTAGCTTGCTTATCGTTGTGATTTTCTTGGTTCTGGGCCACCAGACCATTGCCCCATACGTTATGGAGGGCCTAATTACGGTTTTGTACAGCCATAGCGTAGTTTTAGGGCTTAGACCCCAGGTTTTGCCTATCATTTTTCGGCATTGCCAAAATGAGATGGTGGCCCTTTTTATTTTGTTTTCGAGGTGTTTAGCCCAGTTCAGTTTGTTGTCTAGTGTGATGCCTAGGTATTTAACTTCCTCAGAGAGGTGTAGTTGCGTCTCAAAAAGACTCGGGAGTTGATATGTACCTAGGTTGCGCTTGTTTGTAAACATTACTAGTTCTGTTTTGCATGGGTTACGTTTAGACCATAGTCTGTGCACCATGTTTCAACTATTTTAAGAGCATTGTTCATCAGGTTGCATGCAACGCTGGCAAAGTGTCCAGATATTAGTATTGCTAGGTCATCCGCATATCCCACCGTAAAGAAGCGATTGGCGTTTAGTTTGGTGATTAGATCATTTGCCACCAGGTTCCACAGAAGTGGTGACAGTACTCCGCCCTGAGGACATCCTCTTGCCACCACTCCTCTTGTGTCCCCCTTTAGGTCGAGGCCATACCTATCAGAAGAGCTGTGGATTCAGCTAACTGAATCCACTAATGGAGTCACTTCTTCTTTCAAAGTTAAATTACACTGATGTGGTTTTTGGACCTCGGCTATTGGTAAGAACTGCAAGACTAATACAGCAGGTTCAATATTCGTGTGCTCGTTTCTACTTCAATATTCTGCGAAGAGGACACGTTACCCCTTTTCTGAATGAAAATCCCTTTCTAAAAATGAGGCACAGGCGCAAACTTCATTTGGCGTGTCTTCTTTTTGGAGTATTTAAGCACAATGCTCCTGCTTATCTTATTGTCTTATTGCCTTCCTCATGATCTTGCGAACGACGACAAGTTTCGATGCAGCTTTCAACGCAAAAGCACAAAACAGTAGACTTTAGAGGTAGTTTTCGTTACGCTGCATCGAAGTGATGGAACAATATCCCACCGACGATCAGGAACCTGCAAAGTGTTTATAGTTTCAGGTTAATGCTTAAAAAGTTTTTATTACTTTGGCAAAGGGAGCAGGAACCATTCAGGCACGATACCAGTGCTATTTAGTTATTATACATACCTACATAGCTATTTATTTAATATTTATTATTATTTGCGTAATCGTATCTTCATAATCAAAATAATGTATGTATTATGAAGATCTGCTGTTATTGTTTTGTATAATTGGAGACCTTGACTTTTTTATTATTATCATTATTGTAAATTTTAATATATAATCTCTTGCTAATTACATAAAAAAATATTTTTCTATTACTCTTGTGTCATCTTGTTCATTGTTCACTGTTACTTTCAATTCTACTACTTGTAATCACGCCCACTTACGAGTTTGTGTTTTTTTTTACTGCTTGGTCCTATAATGGCTCCAACGGAAGACCAGCGCAGGTTACTAACTTGCACACGCTGAGTTGGAACCTTTTTGCAACTAAGCCAACGTTTATGTTATTTCATTATTTTTTTTTATGTTTGTTTTATGTACTTATTACATGTTTTGTTATTAGTATTTGTAGTTGCAAATAAATGTATTTGATTTGATTTGTATTTGATGATATGAAATACTTGCAGATCATACAAACATTTGTCCCGCGGCGGGAATCGAGCCCGCAACCTTATGCGTCTCAGCAGGACCTTGGCCTACTGCGCCACAGCAGTCGTCAGTCAGTCTGTTCGGTTGTTTCGATTTAGCTTCGATGCTCAAAAGGTAAAATACATACTTATGATATTTTATCAATTAATGTACGTGTCAAGTGAGAGTACCTATAGAGCGATGGCTAATGGAACTTTTTGGTGGATATCACGGTCGAGGTCATCGGTCACAATCTCAGAATGTAGATAAGCTTTTTAATTGTATAAACATTTATTTACAGAAATAATTACAGAAATGTACAGAATAATATACAATAATATAAAATACACGTTGAGTCGTTTCAAACGGCCCTTAGATAGCTAAGGGCCGTTTGAAACGATCATTAGATAGCTCAACTGATCCAGATCACTGCCAGAGGGCAGCGTTCCCAAGATACTGGTGGGATTGCCACGTTGAATGGCAATGCTAATACGCTGAGCTAGGAACCAGCAGGTCAACCATGAAGATGACAATCCGAAATTACGGATCCGTACGACACACGCACGAGATAGGAAGGCTATACCTACCATGAGGTTACAACGGATTTATTTCTTTCTGTCGGGGTCTTTTCGTGATTGAATGAAAAATTAGAAGTTCTTTAACGTACACAATACACCGTGTGAAAAAATGAACTAGTATGAACCGACCACATTAAAAAGTCCATTCGTTTGTATTACGGAACGTTTACGTCTACGGAAATTACAGTCCGTAATTTCAGAATGTCGCTTCATGGTCGACCCCTTGATCGAGCTCTTGGGGCACGCTTTTCAATTGATTTGTCTGACGTAGCAGCAGCGTATGCACTGTGATTTTTTCATCGTATTCATCAACTCTAGTTAGGAGTTTCGAGATTTTGGGGTAGGTAAATCGAGGGCCTTTCGTGTAATACGTAATCGTCAAAAGGGCATCTATGCAATGAAATTTGTTAATTGATAAGTAATAAATATTGGTGGACAATGCACACAACACCATCTAGCCCCAAACTAAGTATAGCTTGTATTATAGATAACTTTTAAATTGTTAAATACATACTTATGATACTTTATAACACCCAGACACAGAAAAAACACCTGTATTTAAGAAAATAAAAAATAATAAAAAAGAAATATTTTGGGCATTCATAAGATAGCACTAGCTGTTGCTCGCGACTTCATCCGCATTTTTTTTGAAAAGAATTATAGCTTAAATCACCCAGGATGTAATTTATCTCCTTGCCAAATTTTATTGATAAGTTTCAAACAAATCACCTGACCACCTATTAGTTTCCATACAAACATTTACACCACATTTTACTCTTTTATGAGGGTTATTTTGTAAAATCTTGAAACACGTGTCCATTTTGTATTTTCAAGTATTTTGTATTTTAGGTATTCAAACCAAGTTTCTAAGAAATCACACCACCCGTTAAAACGTTCCCATACAAACTTTGACACTTCATTTTACCCCTTTGCTAGGGTTATTTTGAAAAATCCTGAAACACGTGTCTATTTATTTTGCATTTTATTTATTCATATTAAGTTTCAAGCAAATCGCACCTCGCGTTAACAAGTTTCATACATTCGTTTACACCCTTTTTAGGGCTCAGGGGTTGAATTTCAAAGAATCCCGCCTTAGTGGGTAGTTTTGCTGTAAAAGGAAGCTGCCTTCCAAATAAATTGATTGAAATTGACAGTAACCTTGGTCAGTAGTAAAAGTTAGCAATTTATACAAATTATCTATGAAATTATTAAACATTTGTGTGATATAACCTTTATGTGATATTAAATTATCACACAAATGTTTATCCTGGGAGAGAATCGAACCCTCAACCTACAGCGCAGAAGCACTAAACCTTACAACTTACTGTACTCTATCTTATCTACTAATGAAGGAAACTGAGAATATATTAGTAAAGTAGGTAATATTGATAACTTTCTAAAAGTTAGCAATTTATACAAATTATCTATGAAATTATTAAACATTTGTGTGATATAACCTTTATGTGATATTAAATTATCACACAAATGTTTATCCTGGGAGAGAATCGAACCCTCAACCTACAGCGCAGAAGCACTAAACCTTACAACTTACTGTACTCTATCTTATCTACTAATGAAGGAAACTGAGAATATATTTGTAAAGTAGGTAATATTGATAACTTTCAATCTTTTTCTATGTCTTTTACGTGTAATCGTTTGTATTGAAATTTTGTTTATTTTATTTTATCACTTAAGTTATCAGATTATTTGCTTTGTTACCTATAAGTAATTATTTTCACTTTGAGCCCTTTTCCGACAGAGACAGGTTCTCCTAGTTCAGGCATATTGTAAACAGTTAAGTATAATTTCATAATAAGTATTATTTTAACATAAAATTTATTGGTTTTTGTTGTCTTAGACCTTTTTGAATATATATTTCACTAGGTGACCCGGCCACGCGTTGCTGTAGCTCAGTAGTTCTAATACGTTGAACCCATATACGCTAACCTCTAAAATTATCAGTGTATGTATTATACATATAAACTTACCTATTGAATCACTCTATGTATCAAAAAAACCGCATCAAAATCCGTTGCGTAGTTTTGAAGATCTAAGCATACATAGGGACAGACAGACAGCGGGAAGCGACTTTGTTTTATACTATGTAATGATCATCATTATTATAGTATGTACCTACTTATAATTAAACTTTTGAAACTATCATCCTTTTGAACATAATTTTCAATCAAAACGGGATATTTGCCATGATATGTGATTTTTCTGCTTTCCGATATGCAACTGTGGCAAAATATCGGGAAGCAGAAAAAATCACATATCATGGTAAATATCACGTTTTGAGTAAAATTTATAAAAGTCAATACTATTTTCCCTAGTGTAAAACTTAGCTAAGATAATGAATTCAAATTAAATTCAAATTCAAATTCAAACTCTATGATATTCATGCTCCTGTTAGAACAATAAAGTTGAAGCATCTCCCTACACCGTGGATCACCAAAGATATGCGATTAGCTATGCAAAAAACATGTAACAAAAACTAACTACAAAAAACGGGCATCTGCAGTTAAGAAAGAAAAGTACATAAATCGTCAGAGCCGCTGTATTTAAGCTGTGTGTATCAGTCATTAGGAATTGGAATTGGAAAGTCTCCTCAAGTCAATTCTCCCCAAGATTCAAACATTGATTCTCTTCAGAATTGTTGGTTGTTTGTTGGCTGATTCAAGAGGCTTACATATACTTTTAGGTCTTCCGAGAAGACGCCCGCCCCAGAACCTGTTTTTGCTATTGGAGTACTAAAATAGCAAACGTATATTTTTCGAAAAATCCATTGGCACGACTGGGTTCGAACCTACAACCTTAGGACCGGAAGGCGGGGCCACTACCACTAGACCACCAGTGCTCTTTATTTATACTATTTTGAATACCACTATTTTAGTGTGGTTTTTGTATTCAAGTAAATAAAGAGCACTGGTGGTCTAGTGGTAGTGGCCCCGCCTTCCGATCTTAAGGTTGTAGGTTCGAAAGCATTTTTAGATTTAAAAATAAAATAATAAAATTAATAACTATTTTTAGATACCTACACGTACCTACTATGGTTTTAAATAAGTTTGTAATTTGATTTGACACAACTTCAAATTTCAACCAACCAACCAACTTCAAACAAGCGAGGATCGCTTGCCCAACTTTAGAAAAATATTGTTAACTCAAAGAATTATGTATCGGTAATAGAATGCAAAACTAAACAGCTTTAATCACTAATTATCGGGAATGACTAATTCATTTACAAATACATTGGCAACACTGGCGTTTTTTTTTATTTAATTTTTATAATTTTTAAGTTACCTGTATGTAAAAAGCTGTGGTGGTGACTTTTACGAATGGTCGTTCCAATGTGTTTAACGAGGAGTCATATTCCAGTTGTTTAATATAAATATATAAAGTCCCAGGCGTTCCAGCTCGTTAATAATAATTAAATAAATGATAAATTTAAAACGGTAAAGGAATACATCGTGAGGAAACGGCATATCGAAGAAACTAAAAAAAAATAAAAAAAAAAATATTTGACTAGAGGTCCCCAACACACGTGTTGGATAACGAGAGACGCCTCAACATTGTACCTAAACGATTACTACTACCATTGTGGGATGCTCTGAATCTGGCGGATCAAAAACTATAAATCCACAGAGACATCGTACATATAAATGCACAACTAATGTACATTGATTATAAATATGATTACACAGATAAAAATGATTACTCAAATTCTATTGATTGTGAAGAAGTTACAATTTCAGATGAATGGTTAGGATCTAAATCTTCTTCTGATGAAGAAGTTGAAGTAGTTTAAAAAACAGCAAACATGAAGAAACAAATAAATAAAAAGGCAAAATTTAAAAAGCAAAATACAAGTTTGGATGACATTGATGAAGAACAACACTTTCTTCAGTAAAGAAAAAGGCTTGAGAACAAAAAAAATAGATTAGAGAAGAGAACGGCAACAAAAAAAAAATAGCTGGACAGGAATATGTGCGAAGTGGTGGTAAAATTAACTAACCTAAATCTATTCAACCTCACCTATGCATTGGAAAGAAAATTAGAAATAACTGAAAATATTGAACCTATAGACATAGGCAGAAGGTATTTCGTAATTTTCGGGGACTCTCGGGAGATCGTCGTAAAAGACTTGTTAGTAGGTCCATATATCGTAGAAAGAAGAGATCAAGCGTAAAGAATTTCTGAAAAAAACTGTTATTAGTATTGTAGGTAGTTCTACTTTCAATTCCTAAGTAACAATAGTGTAAGACTGCTGAAGAAGGCTGATCTGAAACTTAAATACTTGATGTGGTTGATTCAAATTTGGTTTAATTAAGTAATGAATAGGTAGGTGCCAGAAACCCATTCCAACTTTGAATTTTTTGTAACAGTAGTTATACAGCAATTTTCTTCTTCATTAAAATTGTATTTTACCTACCTATATGTACTGATTTAGAAATTTCTAACAAAAATACTATGGATAATAATAAAATGTCTTTGTTATTTATAACGACAGCTTATATGTTCTTTATAGAATCAGCTATACACTTTGCGAGATATTTCACTGCAATATTCGTATGTTGAAGGCTCATATAGATGTCATTAACATAGGGTTAGACACAGGCCTAAAACCTTCACCAAGCTGCACTAGGGCGGCGTGGCGGAGTATGCTCTAATTTGTCCCTCGTCAGATGGGCCCATACTCAGTAGTGAGTGATTGTAGATTACTATGAGGGCTTTTGATGTTGATGATGTCGGTATCCATCGAAAACCATTGTCCGAATGTCTTTAATTTTGTGAACTGAAACCTAAATTCTTTGTTACTTGTTCAAAAAAGGCCTACACTTACCTTATTTAATTTGTACTATGGTTGAAATTGCCTGACAGGAAAGTTTTTTGTATTTTAATTCGATCATTTTACCTATGTGTCAAACATCTGTTACTTCTGGATGCATCATTTTGCTTCAAACATAAATATAAAATACTGGTATTTAGTTAATTTTACATGTTTTATCATAAAGTTTTGTTGTCGATAAGTAATTTTAACCTGTTTGTGATTTAAAAAAAAAACTTTAAAATGGTCTGGTGTAAAGTTGCTAATATGTCGCTTAGTAATTATTGCCTTTCAAGCGTCGATATAATGAATCGTAAGAATGGGTACATGACGACCTCTGTGGCGCAGTGGGCTAAGTTCCGGCCAAGACGCAGAAGGTTGCGGGTTCGATTCCCGCCGCGGGACAAATGTTTGTATGATCTGCAAGTATTTGTTTCGGGTCTGGGTATTTCTATGTATAATATGTATGTATTTACAAAAAAAAAGTATATAAGTAGTATATTAGTCATGTGGTACCCATAACACAAGCTCTGCTTACTTTGGGGCCAGATGATGCTGTGTGAAATGACCGGGATTATTATTATTTATTCATTATATGTATTAATATGTACTCATACCCATACTAATACCTACATAAGTATAATTTGTGATAACCCTTATTCTAGGAGCAGGTGTTTGGGATCAAAACGGTTATCTGCGCCGTGTTCAGTTACAAAAGCGGCATTCTGTAAAATTTGGTTTAAAAGTTGGCAATCTGTAAAATTCAAACAGAATTTGTGACTTTTGCAGAATGAATAATGCTAAAATAGGGCTTCTACTAGTTCTGTTACTTATCTAAGATGGTATTTGAATTAGTTTTGTATTGGCAAGGATAATGCAAAGATAATAGGAATA
Organism: Lampropteryx suffumata; assembly: GCA_948098915.1. NCBI lineage: Eukaryota > Metazoa > Arthropoda > Insecta > Lepidoptera > Geometridae > Lampropteryx > Lampropteryx suffumata. The sequence continues at coordinate 3,052,003 of OX402562.1, forward strand.
ATAGAATATTTTATTTACCAACATTTTTGAAAAAGTCAGATTGCCGGTTTTGACGACTCATAAATTAACATTATATCAAAATAATACCTACTTGAGCAAAGAAACGAATCAAAGATATATATTTCGGTTCATCATAAAAACCATTTAGGTAGGTTACCGCTGTTCCAAAGTTCACTATATTATCTTGAGAAATTATCATATTAACTAGACAATAAATTAATATTTATAAATACCGATATCGTAAATACAAAGACTCAGTTGTATCTGCACCGCTCTAACGGCAGCATGTCCGCATTGATAATTATCGGTCTTTTGTCAACATTGGTACTTTTACTGTACCACGTGACAACACTAACATTTGACTACTGGAAGAAGAAGAAAGTGCCCTATGCCAAGCCTGTGCCACTTTTCGGGAACTATGCGGGTCATATCCAGATGCGACAGAGTTCAGGCAAAATATCTCAAAAGTTATGCGAAGAGTTCCGGGACGAGCCTTACTTCGGAACCTTTTACGGAACTGATCCCGCTTTAGTGGTTCTAGATCCGGATATCATCAAGCTCATCTTTACCAAGGACTTCTACTACTTTCACAGCAGGGAGGTGATGGACTTCAATGACAGGGAAACGACCACGCAGAACCTGTTTTTCTCTCAAGGAGATAAATGGAAGATTGTGCGTCAAAATTTGACACCATTCTTCTCAAGTGCAAGAATGAAAAGTATGTTCTCCTCGATACAGAAGTGTGCATATATGTTTGAGGATATGATGGACTACGAAACTAAGACGACACATGAGATAGGAGCTAAGGCTCTTATGGCAAGATACACAATGGATTGTATCTGTTCATGTGCTTTCGGCGTTGAATCAAACACTCAAGCGAATGATTCCAAGGAAAATCCTTTCACGTTAATGGGACTTACCATCATAAGCACTTCATACTCCAGGGCCATGAGGCTTATAGGCCGAAGCCTCTGGCCCAAGATTTTCTACGGGCTAGGCCTCAGATGCTTTCCAACCGAACAAGATGACTTTTTCTTTAAAATGCTGACAGACGTATTTGAAAGCCGTAACTACAAACCCTCGTCGCGTTGCGATTTTGTAGATCTTTTGTTAAATTTGAAGAATAATCAGAAGCATATTATTGGGGATAGTATAACTAATCTGAAGACTGGAGAAAGTACGAAAGTCCAGCTGGAGCTTACCGATGAGCTGCTTGTGTCACAGTGCGTTTCTTTTTTCGGCGCTGGGTTTGAGACATCTGCGAGTGCTCTTGGCTTGACACTTTACGAGCTTGCGAAAAACCAGACAGCTCAAAGGCGTGCTCAGAAGGAAGTCGACGAGTACCTGAAACGAATTGGCAACAAGCTTACTTATGAATGCGTCACGGAACTGCCATACTTGAACGCTTGCGTAGCTGAAACTTCCAGGCTCTATCCAGTTCTCGGCTTCCTCACCCGTGAAGTAGTTGAACAGTATACCTTGCCGTCTGGCTTGCAGCTCGAGCGAGGAGCGAGAGTCCATCTGCCAGTGTATTACCTACACCACAACCCCGACCACTTTCCGGAGCCGGAGAGATATAAACCGGAGCGGTTTTTACCTGAAGCTGAACACCAAATAAAGCCGTTTACGTTCTTCCCCTTTGGAGTGGGCCCCAGGACCTGTATAGGTTAGTCGAAAGTTTCCTTCTACTCCTAGACTGAATAAAACACGTCGATAGGTAGGGATTCCGTTTCTGCTATTGGACTTTATTCTGAAACCATGTTAACATTTCATTGTTTTCGGTTTTCAGGGTTACGGTTCTCGAAGATGCAAATAATACCAGGCTTGATTGCCTTCCTGAAGAAGTATAGCGTGGAGCTGGCTGAGGGCACGCCCTCGACCCTGGACTTCGAGTCTACTACGTTTTTGATGCAACCGGCCAGTGCACTGCGGCTAAAGGTCACGCTGAGGAATGGCTGGGAGCAACGGATGTTTGTTCGGGAAACTATTTAATAGATCAACATAATATTTGTATTATGTGGGTGTTATAAAGTATCATAAATATGTATTTATTAGTAATTATATCAGTCATCTGGGCACAATAACACATGTTATGATTAGTTTGGGGCAAGATAGTGTTGTGTGCATTGTCCACCAATATTTGTTTAAATGTATATCAAGATAGTGCTGTTTTGTAGGTAAGTTTAGACTGGTTTTGCAGCTTAATAAAATTGTATGATTAATTAGAGTATCTACGTATAAAACTACATAATAAATTTATGAAATGTTTATGTTATGACCATTATCAATAAGTTACTTTAAGAACAGATAAATAAATCCCGGCTGGGTTTGTTAGCTTTCTATTTTTAGGCAATACCGCACTTCTAGTAGAGTGAAGGGAAATGTTACTTTCCCGTGCCACTACTATTCTTATTGGCTGATTAAACGCATATCATAAAATTTCCCATGGATTACCTCATTATCAATGGCACTACTAATACTAATTTTCACTTTAGGACTGATTCTCAGCTGGGCAAATTAGCGACTGGACAGAGTAGAGTCAGGAGAAACCAGTTGGTTGGGTTATATTAGAGTATAGAAAACAACAGGTATAATATAGTTGATAGAAGAATATAGTTCGTCTGTCTACATAACTTTACATAACTATATAACTTTGTCTTGTTTTTAACCTGTTCAGCTGAGTATCTGTCCAGATGCTACGGAGGCATGTAGGGCAATTTTCTCTAGTGACTCATGTCCCATGTTCTCATGTTTCTACCCACAAAAGGTTCATTCGTTCAACGGGAAATAATATTTCCCGTGAAACTACTGGCAACAGTGTAGTGTCACTGGAAATGTACTTTTACCCGTAGCACTAACAGTAGTGTCACGGGAAAGTAAAATTTCCCTTCACTCTACTAGTAGTGCCAAGCGGTAGTGCCTAAGAAAAGAAGGGGTTTGTTAGTTAGTGGGTTTATATATTGGATAATAAAATCTATCTCACTCAACGGCTGTTTAAATTTCGTTTAGTAGATATAATTATTTTTAGTTTAAAACCGTATATTTAGTGATATTTATACGAGAAGTATCCAACGTGTTTACATATCAGCAGCTGCCCATGGCTTACCCCATGTAGTGTAAGTAGGTAGATAATAAGTAGCCAATCGTTTTTCCAGGTTCAAGTCTATATCATTTTCGAGTTTTATCTAAATCGGTTCAGCCATTATTTGCATGATTGAGTAACTAACAAATATATAAACGAAGATGTCAAAGTAAAAGAATGTCAAGATTATTATAAATGAGGTTTAAAGTAAGGTTCAATAACAATACAAAATAGACAAGACAAAACATTAGAGAAAGAAAAATAATAAAACTGGTGGTGAAGTAAGCATCTACACACTCAAACAGACTTCTAACAGAAACTCAGGCATTCAGATACAATACCTAAGTACCTACCAATAATACCAAAAACCCACCCAGACTATCAACAATACAAAAATGTTTGTCCTGGGAAGGAATCGAACTTCCGACATACAGCTAGGTAGATAGGTAGACAACTAATAGTTAAACTATCATGGTTTTGCACATAACCTTCAGTTTATCTCGTGATCATAGCGCATGCAACTGTGCCGAAATATCGAGAAGCAGAAAAACTCATATATCATGGTAAATTTAATAGTAAACCTATTTAATAGGTAATTATGTACTTAGATAATTACGGTTCCTTAATGGTGTTTAACGACACTACATATTACGACATAATTGCACTAATATGTAGTTAGTGCAATTATGTTGTTATAATAAATTGGTAAGAATGACCATCTGAAAACGCAAAATTGTATGTCTATTGAAAAGACATAAGTGTACAATTACATTATTAAATGGGTACGTTGGGTAAATGGGTAAGGTAGTTTAATATTATCTGAAAAAATGTCATAGGAACTGGAAAGAACCTACATTTCGAATAACAACTTTACTAGTAAGAACACTTAATACGACGTTTATTTTAACCCGTTGACGTTTATTTTTTTTATTTTAATTGAAGCATATAGGGAGGTGTTATATACTCGTAATGCGTGACTCTGTAGCATCGTAACTCCCAAACAGTATCACCGATTTTGATCTAGTTTATATCGTTTGAAAGGTGACTTGATCGAGAGTGATGTTTATTATGACTCAAAAAACTCCGTACAGCTATTTGAACATTAGTAGCTCTAAATTATGAAGGAATGTGAGCAACTTCCACAGAACTGAGCGATCAAAATTTCATTCTGATACTTCAATGAATGAGAACCTTGAGCTGATGCTGCAGAATCACCAGGAATATACTTACTTACTTACATAGTTTTAGGAAAACTTAAGCCAATTCAAAGTTTACGCAGATATTTACTTAATTATGTTACAAAAATGTACAGTAAAAGTAGACGACTTGAAATACACAACACAATGTGAGAACTAAAAATAGAAATTATATAAATAAAAATGAACTTAAAGGTACTTATTTTTCAAGGATTCAACACTAAGCAAGCGTTTAAGCTTACCTGCAGATGTGTTAAATAAGTCAACATCAATTTTTTTGTTGACCAATGAGTTGAACGATTTGCTAGCTCGTATCAAGAAGGCGTTTTGTCTCTAATTCGTTTTTACCATAGGAACGTAAAGAATACTCGGTTTTCTCAATGCAGCAGTATTTGTACGTAACCCTAATTGCTCAAGCAGCTCAGGACAGTCTACGTTGCCATTGCAGATGTTTATGCTAGGTCAGCAGCTTGCCTGCTATTAGACAGTGGAAGGAAATGAAACTTGCGACACCTTGTAAAATAATCAGGTAGGTACATTTTAGTTCGGTATTGTAGGTATCGCAAAAATCTTTTTTGAATGGATTCAAGACGTGATGAATAAATCGCGTAGTTCGGGTTCCACACCTGCGACGCGTACTCGAGGTGACTACGCACGTAGGCACAATATAAAATTTTAAAAGTTTTAATACTTATGAATTCCGATGACATTCTTAGAACAAACCTCAGGGGGTCGACCATGAAGCGACATTCCGAAATTAGGGACCGTAATTTCGGCAAATTCCTACCATAAAATATATTTATTCCGTTTTCGGTCCCGAAAACGGCACGTGATAATCCGTCATTCATAATTTCTACCAAGAAGCGTCCGTTCCGTACCAACGAAGTGACGGCAGTTTGACAACACTTCTTTCGTGATTTCAACCTCCAATTTCAGGAAAGCTCAAGAGCTAACTTTTTACTTTCGAAAGTATCAATTTTAGTGTGTGTGAAAGTGTGAAACGTGTTTTAAATGAACTATTTGATGTTATTATCATTTATAAATTTTCTAAAATAAGCGTACCTGCGAGTCAGTCCTAGTTTGAAATCTATTCTAGTCTAGTGACAATGGCGAGATTGGCATTGATTTTTAAAGCATTAGTCGATGAACGGCATAAATACAAAGAGTATATGGACATGGTTTAAATGCTCCTAACCTTTCACCAGAAGACATTAGCAATGAACTCTTCCGGCAGCCTTTGCTCGAGACAATCAACTACTGCAGCCCTGAACTAAGGTCGAAGAGCTACGGATGTTTTGATTCCATTACTTGGGTCTAGAGCATCATAATAATAAAACAAATTGTTAGTAAATCAAATACTTTTATTAGTATGTACTTATTATTAAAAACTATTAAAATAATAAAAAGTTCATAATCTGTGCAATGTTTTTATTTTTCTCAAAATGTTTGGGTGCTGGCGTGTACTGCTCTGCTGCCCTGAATAGTATCCCGGATGAGGGACTTTGGCCTTCTGTGACCACTCATAGGTCACAGAGGGCCAGATTGATTGGGCTCAAGATTGATCCGTCATTTACCGGGCGTAGGTTTCTCCTCGGGACTGAATGCGGAGTCGGGCTGAAAAAAAATATACAGATATTACAATGAAATACACAATCCATATTAATATTATAAATTCAAAAGGGTCTTTGTCTTTTGTTACCTTTTTATAGCTAAAGGGCTGAACGGATCTTGATGAAATTTGGTAAGGAGATAAGGTAAGTATCTTAGAGATCGGCATGGTCTATTTTTTTATATAATTACTACGCATGTGAAGTTGCGGTGAGCAACAAATACACAATAAAAAGGTATTTTGTGATATAATCAAATTAATAAGTTCATTATACTCTGTTTAAAACAATAAACATAACATACTCTTGTCATTGTGCAAGACTATTGTATGCAGGAAATGAAAGTGATTAAATTACGTAAGTGATAAAATTACTAATCCTGTAGAGCTAACAGATCTTCGTCCGATCAGCATACTACCTTGTATGTCTAAAGTTTTAGAAAAGATAGTTTGCTTGCAGTTCACAGATTTTCTTGAAAGGAACCATATTCTACTAGATGTACAGTCAGGCTTTCGGAGGGGACGTAGCACGGTTACTGCTTTGTTGGATGTGACTGATAACATTCTTGTCGCGCAGGATAGAGGAATGTGCACACTGTTAGTGCTTTTGGATTTTTCTAGAGCATTTTATTCTATAAACACTGACCTTCTTATCTCTAAGCTTTTATTCGATGGTTTCGATCTTAGCCCTCAAAAATGGTTTAGCAGTTATCTCTCTAATCGCCATGAGAACGTCAAACTAACACGTAATGACGGGACTTTGCACTTTTCCAGAACGGTAGCTGTAAAGAGGGGAGTACCCCAGGGGTAAATTTTGGGTTTCTCTCTTTATTCCGATTCTCTTTATTCTGTATTCTGCTGATATTTAGTCGCAAATTCATAACTGCAAATTTAACGATTTTTTTAACGTTGCCCGACTGGCTCTTCAGGGTTCGGATGTTAATAAAAGATTCACCAACACTTTAAGTGTATAATTCAGTGAGTGTGGTAAAAGTAACACATAAAAGGAGACAATTATTACAATAAAAACAGTCAATGTTTGTTAGCCGCGTTCTTCACTCGCGAAAGCGCGCCGGTAGCCTTCGTTCTCTCGCGTCCCGTGTGATGGCGCTAGTCGCCCGTGCTGACGAGGAAACGGATGTGTCGTTGCCATCGCGGTATGGTCTGTTCGCGGGCCGGATTCAGTCAATAAAACTGGTCGTTTAGGGTGGCGCTTTATAAATTGCATTTAAAAAACTTCATTCTGATCTTATGAGTATTGCACTATGGGCAGAAAGTAATTGTCTGCTACTTAAACCCATTAAAACAAAGTATTTAATCCAATTGGCAAGTATTAGCCCCGGTACAAGTGTTAGGCTCATGGGTGAACCCATAGAGCGGGTTTACAAAGCACGAAATTTAGGATTGCAAATGGACTGCGATTTACGATATGAAGAACATATAGCAAGTGCAGTCAGAGCTTGTTTCTTCAAGCTAAAAGTGTTGTACAGAATGAGGCCATACCTACTTGGTACTTGGTACTTGGTGCGCGGACGATTTTCCGCAACTAGGCCTCGTGTGGGCCCCTTTTGCGTGACGGGTGGAGGCTGCTATTCCAGCCACCCGGTGTCTTCCAGGAAGGCCAGCAGCTTACTGATCCCGGCGCATGCTTCCCTGGGTGTCCTTGGTGTACCGAGATGCTGAGCACGTTGGGGTGCCACACTACTGCACTCTAAGAGCAAGTGTGTGGCTGACTCGTCCGTGGTCAAGCATCCTCTGCATAGAGGGCTGTCTGTAACCCCCAATGTAAATAAGTGTTTGTTAAGTGTGCAATGCCCTGTAACTATACCGACGATACGTCGGAGCTTGTCGCGTTTGAGGCATAGGAGCTTTCGGGAGTACCTCGGATTTAACTCCGGTAGGGCCTCCTTCGACTGCCTACAGTCTGTAGTGTTTGTCCAGAGGGTTTGATGCATGCTGGCCGTTCTTTTGCGGATCCATGACCTGACCTGGCTAAAGGGTAGGGGGACTATTGGCTCCGGTCCTGTTGTTTGCAGATCCGAGCCACGCCTTGCCAGTGCGTCAGCTTCATCGTTCCCTCTGGACCCGCTGTGTCCTTTTATCCACTGTAGGGTTACCTTGTTTGACTGACTTACCTTTTCCAGCAGGTTGTGGCATTGTATAGTCAATCCAGAGTTGTGTTCGTACCTGTTTAGTGCTTTAAGTACCGCGGCGCTATCGGAGAGGATTCTGATGTTAAAGTCTGTGACTTCTCTACGTAGCACTGCGGTTGCAGCGTTTATTAAACCAATACATTCTGCTTGGAAGATTGAGTTATGAGCGCCCAGAGAAGTTTTAACATGAATGTTTAGATCCTCTGAGAACGCTCCCGCTCCTGTCCCTGTTTTCATTTTTGAGCCGTCCGTGTATATTCTGAGTTCATTTGTGTTTGAGCTGTCACTCGGCTCCTCATGTAGTTGTATAGTGAAGCTCTTTGTGTGTGTGTATGTTTTGGGTACTTTGTCATAGGGTGAGAGAAGCAGTGGGTTGTCCTCCGCATACTCTTTTAAGATGTTAGTGTGGTGTGCGCTAGGCTCGTGCACCCATAGGTTTAGGGCCCATAACCTAAAGGCAGCTGTAGCCGCCTCTTGTTTAACGTGTAGGTGTAGAGGCGTTAAGCCGATTAAGGCTTCTAGAGCTACTGTGGGGGTAGTCCTCATGCACCCTGTTGTTGCTGCACATGCCAGTCTTTGGAACCGTTGTAGCTTGCTTATCGTTGTGATTTTCTTGGTTCTGGGCCACCAGACCATTGCCCCATACGTTATGGAGGGCCTAATTACGGTTTTGTACAGCCATAGCGTAGTTTTAGGGCTTAGACCCCAGGTTTTGCCTATCATTTTTCGGCATTGCCAAAATGAGATGGTGGCCCTTTTTATTTTGTTTTCGAGGTGTTTAGCCCAGTTCAGTTTGTTGTCTAGTGTGATGCCTAGGTATTTAACTTCCTCAGAGAGGTGTAGTTGCGTCTCAAAAAGACTCGGGAGTTGATATGTACCTAGGTTGCGCTTGTTTGTAAACATTACTAGTTCTGTTTTGCATGGGTTACGTTTAGACCATAGTCTGTGCACCATGTTTCAACTATTTTAAGAGCATTGTTCATCAGGTTGCATGCAACGCTGGCAAAGTGTCCAGATATTAGTATTGCTAGGTCATCCGCATATCCCACCGTAAAGAAGCGATTGGCGTTTAGTTTGGTGATTAGATCATTTGCCACCAGGTTCCACAGAAGTGGTGACAGTACTCCGCCCTGAGGACATCCTCTTGCCACCACTCCTCTTGTGTCCCCCTTTAGGTCGAGGCCATACCTATCAGAAGAGCTGTGGATTCAGCTAACTGAATCCACTAATGGAGTCACTTCTTCTTTCAAAGTTAAATTACACTGATGTGGTTTTTGGACCTCGGCTATTGGTAAGAACTGCAAGACTAATACAGCAGGTTCAATATTCGTGTGCTCGTTTCTACTTCAATATTCTGCGAAGAGGACACGTTACCCCTTTTCTGAATGAAAATCCCTTTCTAAAAATGAGGCACAGGCGCAAACTTCATTTGGCGTGTCTTCTTTTTGGAGTATTTAAGCACAATGCTCCTGCTTATCTTATTGTCTTATTGCCTTCCTCATGATCTTGCGAACGACGACAAGTTTCGATGCAGCTTTCAACGCAAAAGCACAAAACAGTAGACTTTAGAGGTAGTTTTCGTTACGCTGCATCGAAGTGATGGAACAATATCCCACCGACGATCAGGAACCTGCAAAGTGTTTATAGTTTCAGGTTAATGCTTAAAAAGTTTTTATTACTTTGGCAAAGGGAGCAGGAACCATTCAGGCACGATACCAGTGCTATTTAGTTATTATACATACCTACATAGCTATTTATTTAATATTTATTATTATTTGCGTAATCGTATCTTCATAATCAAAATAATGTATGTATTATGAAGATCTGCTGTTATTGTTTTGTATAATTGGAGACCTTGACTTTTTTATTATTATCATTATTGTAAATTTTAATATATAATCTCTTGCTAATTACATAAAAAAATATTTTTCTATTACTCTTGTGTCATCTTGTTCATTGTTCACTGTTACTTTCAATTCTACTACTTGTAATCACGCCCACTTACGAGTTTGTGTTTTTTTTTACTGCTTGGTCCTATAATGGCTCCAACGGAAGACCAGCGCAGGTTACTAACTTGCACACGCTGAGTTGGAACCTTTTTGCAACTAAGCCAACGTTTATGTTATTTCATTATTTTTTTTTATGTTTGTTTTATGTACTTATTACATGTTTTGTTATTAGTATTTGTAGTTGCAAATAAATGTATTTGATTTGATTTGTATTTGATGATATGAAATACTTGCAGATCATACAAACATTTGTCCCGCGGCGGGAATCGAGCCCGCAACCTTATGCGTCTCAGCAGGACCTTGGCCTACTGCGCCACAGCAGTCGTCAGTCAGTCTGTTCGGTTGTTTCGATTTAGCTTCGATGCTCAAAAGGTAAAATACATACTTATGATATTTTATCAATTAATGTACATGTCAAGTGAGAGTACCTATAGAGCGATGGCTAATGGAACTTTTTGGTGGATATCACGGTCGAGGTCATCGGTCACAATCTCAGAATGTAGATAAGCTTTTTAATTGTATAAACATTTATTTACAGAAATAATTACAGAAATGTACAGAATAATATACAATAATATAAAATACACGTTGAGCTATCTAAGGGCCGTTTGAAACGATCATTAGATAGCTCAACTGATCCAGATCACTGCCAGAGGGCAGCGTTCCCAAGATACTGGTAGGATTGCCACGTTGAATGGCAATGCTAATACGCTGAGCTAGGAACCAGCAGGTCAACCATGAAGATGACAATCCGAAATTACGGATCCGTACGACACACGCACGAGATAGGAAGGCTATACCTACCATGAGGTTACAACGGATTTATTTCTTTCTGTCGGGGTCTTTTCGTGATTGAATGAAAAATTAGAAGTTCTTTAACGTACACAATACACCGTGTGAAAAAATGAACTAGTATGAACCGACCACATTAAAAAGTCCATTCGTTTGTATTACGGAACGTTTACGTCTACGGAAATTACAGTCCGTAATTTCAGAATGTCGCTTCATGGTCGACCCCTTGATCGAGCTCTTGGGGCACGCTTTTCAATTGATTTGTCTGACGTAGCAGCAGCGTATGCACTGTGATTTTTTCATCGTATTCATCAACTCTAGTTAGGAGTTTCGAGATTTTGGGGTAGGTAAATCGAGGGCCTTTCGTGTAATACGTAATCGTCAAAAGGGCATCTATGCAATGAAATTTGTTAATTGATAAGTAATAAATATTGGTGGACAATGCACACAACACCATCTAGCCCCAAACTAAGTATAGCTTGTATTATAGATAACTTTTAAATTGTTAAATACATACTTATGATACTTTATAACACCCAGACACAGAAAAAACACCTGTATTTAAGAAAATAAAAAATAATAAAAAAGAAATATTTTGGGCATTCATAAGATAGCACTAGCTGTTGCTCGCGACTTCATCCGCATTTTTTTTGAAAAGAATTATAGCTTAAATCACCCAGGATGTAATTTATCTCCTTGCCAAATTTTATTGATAAGTTTCAAACAAATCACCTGACCACCTATTAGTTTCCATACAAACATTTACACCACATTTTACTCTTTTATGAGGGTTATTTTGTAAAATCTTGAAACACGTGTCCATTTTGTATTTTCAAGTATTTTGTATTTTAGGTATTCAAACCAAGTTTCTAAGAAATCACACCACCCGTTAAAACGTTCCCATACAAACTTTGACACTTCATTTTACCCCTTTGCTAGGGTTATTTTGAAAAATCCTGAAACACGTGTCTATTTATTTTGCATTTTATTTATTCATATTAAGTTTCAAGCAAATCGCACCTCGCGTTAACAAGTTTCATACATTCGTTTACACCCTTTTTAGGGCTCAGGGGTTGAATTTCAAAGAATCCCGCCTTAGTGGGTAGTTTTGCTGTAAAAGGAAGCTGCCTTCCAAATAAATTGATTGAAATTGACAGTAACCTTGGTCAGTAGTAAAAGTTAGCAATTTATACAAATTATCTATGAAATTATTAAACATTTGTGTGATATAACCTTTATGTGATATTAAATTATCACACAAATGTTTATCCTGGGAGAGAATCGAACCCTCAACCTACAGCGCAGAAGCACTAAACCTTACAACTTACTGTACTCTATCTTATCTACTAATGAAGGAAACTGAGAATATATTAGTAAAGTAGGTAATATTGATAACTTTCTAAAAGTTAGCAATTTATACAAATTATCTATGAAATTATTAAACATTTGTGTGATATAACCTTTATGTGATATTAAATTATCACACAAATGTTTATCCTGGGAGAGAATCGAACCCTCAACCTACAGCGCAGAAGCACTAAACCTTACAACTTACTGTACTCTATCTTATCTACTAATGAAGGAAACTGAGAATATATTAGTAAAGTAGGTAATATTGATAACTTTCAATCTTTTTCTATGTCTTTTACGTGTAATCGTTTGTATTGAAATTTTGTTTATTTTATTTTATCACTTAAGTTATCAGATTATTTGCTTTGTTACCTATAAGTAATTATTTTCACTTTGAGCCCTTTTCCGACAGAGACAGGTTCTCCTAGTTCAGGCATATTGTAAACAGTTAAGTATAATTTCATAATAAGTATTATTTTAACATAAAATTTATTGGTTTTTGTTGTCTTAGACCTTTTTGAATATATATTTCACTAGGTGACCCGGCCACGCGTTGCTGTAGCTCAGTAGTTCTAATACGTTGAACCCATATACGCTAACCTCTAAAATTATCAGTGTATGTATTATACATATAAACTTACCTATTGAATCACTCTATGTATTAAAAAAACCGCATCAAAATCCGTTGCGTAGTTTTGAAGATCTAAGCATACATAGGGACAGACAGACAGCGGGAAGCGACTTTGTTTTATACTATGTAATGATCATCATTATTATAGTATGTACCTACTTATAATTAAACTTTTGAAACTATCATCCTTTTGAACATAATTTTCAATCAAAACGGGATATTTGCCATGATATGTGATTTTTCTGCTTTCCGATATGCAACTGTGGCAAAATATCGGGAAGCAGAAAAAATCACATATCATGGTAAATATCACGTTTTGAGTAAAATTTATAAAAGTCAATACTATTTTCCCTAGTGTAAAACTTAGCTAAGATAATGAATTCAAATTAAATTCAAATTCAAATTCAAACTCTATGATATTCATGCTCCTGTTAGAACAATAAAGTTGAAGTATCTCCCTACACCGTGGATCACCAAAGATATGCGATTAGCTATGCAAAAAACATGTAACAAAAACTAACTACAAAAAACGGGCATCTGCAGTTAAGAAAGAAAAGTACATAAATCGTCAGAGCCGCTGTATTTAAGCTGTGTGTATCAGTCATTAGGAATTGGAATTGGAAAGTCTCCTCAAGTCAATTCTCCCCAAGATTCAAACATTGATTCTCTTCAGAATTGTTGGTTGTTTGTTGGCTGATTCAAGAGGCTTACATATACTTTTAGGTCTTCCGAGAAGACGCCCGCTCCAGAACCTGTTTTTGCTATTGGAGTACTAAAATAGCGAACGTATATTTTTCGAAAAATCCATTGGCACGACTGGGTTCGAACCTACAACCTTAGGACCGGAAGGCGGGGCCACTACCACTAGACCACCAGTGCTCCTTATTTATACTATTTTGAATACCACTATTTTAGTGTGGTTTTCGTATTCAAGTAAATAAAGCTGGTGGTCTAGTGGTAGTGGCCCCGCCTTCCGATCTTAAGGTTGTAGGTTCGAAAACATTTTTACATTTAAAAATAAAATAATAAAATTAATAACTATTTTTAGATACCTACACGTACTTACTATGGTTTTAAATAAGTTTGTAATTTGATTTGACAAAACTTATCCTCGCTTGCCCAACTTTAGAAAAATATTGTTAACTCAAAGAATTATAGGTAATAGAATGCAAAACAAAACAGCTTTAATCACTAATTATCGGGAATGACTAATTCAATTGTGTAATTTACAAATGCATTGGCAACACTGGCGTTTTTTTAAATTTAATTTTTATCATTTTTATGTTACCTGTACGTAAAACGCTGTGGTGGTGACTTTTACGAATGGTCGTTCCAATGTGTTTAACGAGGAGTCAGTTTCTAGTTGTTTAATATAAATATATAAAGTCGCAGGCGTTCCAGCTCGTTAATAATAATTAAATAAATGATAAATTTAAAACGGTAAAGGAATACATCGTGAAGAAACGGCATATCGAAGAACCTAAAAAAAAAATACTTAAAAAAAATATTTGACTAGAGGTCCCCAACACACGTGTTGGATAACGAGAGACGCCTCAACATTGTACCTAAACGATGTGTTCCGTTTTTCATAAATTGCTAGAGAACACTAATCACGAGCTTACCTAAGTACTGTTTATTTATAGTGTTGGGTCTTGGGTAGCATAAGGCTAATGTTAATTGCAGCGTTTATTTCAAAGATGTATTTTTAAAAGTAAAAACCGTAATTTTGTAAGTAATTTTGTACCCCGTAAATAGAGATCCATCATGGAATCTTTAAGTTGGTACTTATATTAACTTGATTGTACCACCTTGCCACATGGCCCAAATTATTTGTTTAATTAAACACAAAGTACCTCTATGACCAAGCTCGTTATAAAACACGGATAAAACGACGTTTTTTAAATATGAAACCTGGCTAGATCGATTTATCGCACCTGAAATTTGCATACTAAATTTTATGAAAATCGTTGAAGCCGTTTCTGAAATTCAAATTATATATATACATATATACAATAATTGCTCGTTTAAAGGTTTGATTAGATAGATAGATTAGTAACCAATACAAGTGACATTGGGGAATAAAAGTTCTCGAATAGCGACCAAGGACAGGAAAACGAAGCGTAGGACGACCCCCCACCCGATGGACTGACGACATTGTAAAGATCGCAGGAAGTCGGTGGATGGAGAGGGCTCAAAAATCGTTCTTCTTGGAAATCTATTGGGGAGGCCTATGTTCAACAGTGGACTTCATAAATACTGCTATGATGATGATGATGATGATGACAAGTGACATATAAAGTTTAAAAAACCCCTTGACATATAAACGAATCTCATAATAACCTAAACATAAACATAGACATAAAAAACATCTCTTCATCAATTAAATATCCAGCCTATTGGTTAAGACC
Organism: Lampropteryx suffumata; assembly: GCA_948098915.1. Lineage (NCBI taxonomy): Eukaryota > Metazoa > Arthropoda > Insecta > Lepidoptera > Geometridae > Lampropteryx > Lampropteryx suffumata. Next base: position 3,067,230 of record OX402562.1, read on the forward strand.
ATTACAATGAGCCCAAACACGATACCTCTTCTGTGAGTTGGTGAGGAGTTGGGTAACCGGCAGGTAATTCTGCAGCGCCAAGTCAAGGTTCTTGTTCATTGAAGTATCAGGATAAACAATTTTGAATCAGTAAGACCTGTGGAAGTTGCCCATATCCCCTCATCAATTAGAATGGCTAATAATCTTCAAATGGCTGAACGGAGTTTCTTGATTCACAACAAAGAACACTCTCGATCACCAACCAATCGAAAAAACTCAATTAAAAAAATAGCATTACGGGTCCTTTGATATATGAATACATATTGGTGAACATTGTAGACAACTCCAACTAGCCACAAACTAAGCATAGCTTGTAGTATAGGAACCAGAAGTCTGATAGAATATTTATATATTTATTAAATACATACTTATGACACCTTATAAGCTTATAACATGCAGTTAATACAAATATTATGTTGATCTATTGAACAGTTTCCCGCTTAAACACCCGTTGCTCCCAGCCACTCCTCAGCGTAACCTTCAGCCGCAGTGCACAGGCCGGTTGCATCACCAACGTAGTAGACGCGAACTCCAGGGTCGAGGGCGTACCTTCGGCCAGCTCCACGCTGTACTTCTTCAGGAAGGCTATCAGGCCAGGCATTGTTTGCATCTTGGAGAACCGTAAGCCTAAAAACAGAAAACAATGACATGATAATATGGTTTTAAAATAAAGTCCAATGGCAGAAACGGAATCCCTACCAAGCGACGTGTTTTATTTAGTCTAGGAGTAGAAACAAACATTCGACTAACCTATGCAGGACCTGGGGCCCTCTCCAAAGGGGAAGAATGTAAACGGTTTTATTTGGTGTTCAGCTTCAGGTAAAAACCTGTCCGGTTTATAACTCTCCGGCTCCGGAAAGTGGTCAGGGTTGTGGTGTAAGTAATACACTGGCAGATGGACTCTCGCGCCTCGCTCGAGCTGCAAGCCAGACGGCAAGGTATACTGTTCAACTACTTCACGGGTGAGGAAGCCGAAAACTGGATAGAGCCTGGTAGTTTCAGCCACGCAAGCGTTCAAGTATGGCAGCTCTGTGACGCATTCGTAAGTTAGCTTGTTGTCATTTCGTTTCAGGTACTCGTCGACTTCCTTCTGAGCACGCCTTTGAGCTGTCTGGTTTTTTGCAAGCTCATAAAGTGTCAAAGCAAGAGCACTCGCAGATGTGTCAAACCCAGCGCCGAAAAAAACAACGCACTGTGCCACAAGCAGCTCATCGGTAACCTCCAGTTGGACCTTCGTACTTTCTCCAGTCTTCAGATTATTTATACTATCCCCAATAATATGCTTTTGATTATTCTTCAAATTTAACATAAGATCTACAAAATCGCAACGCGACGAGGGTTTGTAGTTACGGCTTTCAAATACGTCTGTCAGCAATTTAAAGAAAAAGTCATCTATTTCGGATGGAAAGCATCTGAGGCCTAGCCCGTAGAAAATCTTGGGCCAGAGGGTTCGACCTATAAGCTTTATGGCTCTGGAGTATGAAGTGCTTAAGATGGTGAGTCCCATTAACGTGAAAGGATTTTCCTTAGCATCATTCGCTTGGGTGTTTGATTCAACGCCGAATGCACATGAACAGATACAATCCATTGTGTATCTTGCCATAAGAGCCTTAGCTCCTATCTCATCTGTCGTCTTAGTTTCGTAGTCCATCATATCCTCAAACATATATGCACACTTCTGTATCAAGGAGAACATACTTTTCATTCTTGCAGTTGAGAAGAAGGGTGTCACATTCTGACGCACAATCTTCCATTTATCTCCATGAGAGAAAAACAGGTTCTGCGTGGTCATTTCCCTGTCATTGAAGTCCATCCCCTCCCTGCTGTTGAAGTAGTAGAAGTCCTTGGTAAAGATGAGCTTGATGATATCCGGATCTAGAACCACTAAGGCGGGATCAGTTCCGTAAAAGGTTCCGAAGTAAGGCTCGTCCCGGAACTCTTCGCATAACTTTTGAGATATTTTGCCTGAACTCTGTCGCATCTGGATATGACCCGCATAGTTCCCGAAAAGTGGCACGGGCTTGGCATAGGGCACTTTCTTCTTCTTCCAATAGTCAAATGTTAGTGTTGTGACGTAGTACAGTAACAGTACTAATATTGATAAAAGACCGATAATTATCAATGCGGACATGCTGCCGTCAGAGCGGTTCAGATATAACTGAGTCTTTGTATTCACGATACTGAAATATATTATCAGGTTTATTGTCATAAAACAAACTAAACTAAACAAGCCATTATGATAATTTTTCACGATAATAATGTGATTTAGAAACCTGAAATAAATCAACGCTATCTTATCTAAATAGTTTTATGGTGAACCAAAATATATTTCCTTGATTCGTTATTTAGTTATTTTGCTCAAGTACTTCGATATTATTTAGTTATTATATTTTATGTTGTAGCCATTAAAATGCATAATCTGAGGCATATATTATTCTAACATGCAACCAATCTTCGGGTGGATGCAAAAACAACTGCAACAACGAGACAGGTCCGTCTATGTAGGTATTAGGTAGTGGCATAATCATTAAACATACTGATAATCATATCAGCAGAAATCAAGATAAGTGTCTTCTATGAGAATCTTCTATGAGGGCTGAGTACTATGGTACGGTTTTTGGGTGAACAATTATTATTATTAAACAATTATTCTCTACTTTACTCGAATTATTCTACTTCCAATACCTGTCCACACGTCTTCATACTTTGCTAATTCCTTTACATTACAAGCTGTTCAACTATGGAACGCACTGCCTGAGGCTATAGACGGGCCAAATCACATGATTGTTTTAAAGCTATGGTCGGGGAACACTTTTTGTCCTGTTGTTAACTGTTGCTTGATTCTTTATGTAATTTTGGATTTAGGTATGTTTATGTATGCATTGGTTTATTTAGTTTATATTATAAGGTTGTATTTAATATATTGTAATGTATATATTGTATATAAATTTGTATTAGTATCGACGTATATATCTTTTTCTTATCCAGTTAATTTTATGTACAATTTCGTAATCACTTATTATTATTATCATCACCCTTTTTTCAGCTACATTTAGTTCAATCCATCCCAAGGTTGTCTGGCAGAGATCGCCACATAGCGATAAGACCGCCCATTGTACTACCGACTAGCAAAACATTGTTATTTTTTTTCTACTTGTCCAATGTATTTATGGTGTGCAATTAAGTATTTTCTAACTATCTACGCTATAGGTTTTGATCAAGTCACTCAGCTGAATGCATTTTCCGTCGAAAATAACCTAAACAAGATGGGCCAGAAACCAGTCAATTTTGGATATCATTATGGAGCTGCCTATTACAATGATCTGCATTTTATCTGGATTTACATAGAGACCATACGATTTACTCCAGCTCAGAATGCAACGAAAATTATAATTAGTGGCATCGATCGCCTCATGTAGCTTTGAGAGATACTATTTAAAAATATAGCAAAAAGTAGTGGAGATAAAATAAAATCCAGTAATAATCTCCTAAATCTCTTTCAACCTGGTTTCCGCCCCGGCCATAGCACTGTGTTAGCTCTGGTGAAAATCACGGATGACATATGTCACGGCATGGATGATGGACAACTCACCGTTCTACCACTTCTTGATTTTAGTAGTGCTTTTAACAAAGTCGACTTTGATACGCGCTGCTATGAAATTTACGCTCTCTTAACATACCTACTCGTATCTCGTAGATAAATAGTAGAAAAAAGTAGAAAAAAAAACAATGTTTTGCTAGTCTGTAGTACAATGGGCGGTCTTATCGCTATGTAGCGATCTCTGCCAGACAACCTTGGGATGGATTGAACTAAATGTAGCTGAAAAAAGGGTAATGATAATAACAATAAGGGATTAATAATTAAAATAATGTGTATATACAAATTTACAGGATAACAAAAAGATACATACGTCGATACTAATACAAAAATATATACAATACATACTTTACAATATATTAAATACAACCTTAAGGGATAAACTAAATAAACCAATGTATACTAAACATACATACTAAACAAACATTCATACTAACTGGTTGTGCGGTTAAGTGGACTGTATTTTTGGAGGGAGAAAAGAAGAGCGCATTTCTCTTGATGCGAATTTAAATTTGGCTTGAGAAAGTGTTTGTGAAGAGGGATGTCGGCTGGAACTGCGTGAAACTGTGGGAAGAAGCAGTTCTTTATAAGGAGGGGTGCACAGCACACAAACACATCAAATTATTGGTTAGGTAAAGGACAGAGACGTACAACCGGACGCAAGTATGATCCAGTTGCAGTTCGAACGCGAACTATTCGCGTAACCCCATTTGAACAGGGAAAAACTTCCTCCACAATACCCAATGGCCAATGAAGGGGAGGAGAGTTTTCAGTTAGGAGAATCACAACAGTCCCTACTGTAATGGGATCTGAAGGTGTATTCCATTTTCGACGCGACTGTAATGTATGAAGGTAATCGGTTCTCCAGCGCTTCCAGAAAGACTGGACTAATTTATCTAACAAGTCGTGATGCGAAAGAGTATGTAAGCTATCGTCGATTTCCCTAGCGGGTAGATATTTTAGCGGAGTGAGGCATAAGAAATGCGCTGGAGTCAAAGCGAGAGGTTCTGAAGGATCACTAGAAAGCGTCCTACAGAGTGGACGAGTATTCATCACCGATTCCACTTGAGTGAGTACAGTACTCAGCTCCTCAAATGATAGGATTTGTTCACCTATCACACGATACAAGTGAGTCTTTAGACTCTTGATATTAGTCTCCCAGTTTCCACCAAAATGACTGGCAGCAGGAACATTGAGTGACCAATCTATGCGATTTTCAGCTAATATATTACCAAATTCAGTTTTATGATATTTTGAGCACAAAAGCTCGTGAAGTTCCGAGAGTGTGCGCTTAGCACCGATATAATTACTCCCATTATCGGAATAAATTCGACCTACAGGGCCGCGACGCGATAAGAATCGTTTAAAAACTCCCATGAAGCTTGCGGTGCTCAAATCACCAGCTAGTTCTATGTGAACTGCGCGAGTTGTCATACAGACGAAAAGGCACACGTAGGCCTTGGTCGACCGAATACCTCGACCCCGAGTTATGGTAACTTTGAAAGGACCGGCGTAATCAGTGCCCGTGTGTATGAAAGGTTTTGCCGATTCCACGACACGACAAGAGCGATGATCGGCCATTTCAGGAAACGTTGGCTTGGGACGAAATCGAAAGCAAGGAAGACATTTGTGTATCCTGTGCCTAATAAGATTGCGCGCTGAAAGTATCCAATACCTTTGGCGTAAGAGCGACATTAACAAGTCAGGACCGGCATGACAATTAACCTTATGATGGTAATCTATCAGTAAATCCAATATATGATGTTTGCGAGGAAGTACAATATAGTGCCTTTGATTATAGTTTAAATTTGAGTGTTTCAAACGACCTCCAACTCTAACGATACCATGTTGAAGAAAAGGTTTGAGGTGCTGAAACGAGCGGTTACAAACCTTGCCAGCTTGTAGGTTAGCGATTTCATCGGGAAAATACAATCGTTGTAGTTCACGCAGGGTTAAGAGCTCAGCGAAGTCATAATCTGTCGCTGATATACGATCACGTAGCGGCAGAAGTTTCGTGAATCGACAAACGTAGACAACGCCACGCAGCAGCTTCGACCATGACGATAAGCGATTGGCTAACGAGATTAAAGGCGACTCTACTGACGATGTAGCAATTAACAGCGAATATTTCTTTTCCTCAGGCGCCTCTGAAACCGTGGATGGATTGAAAGAAACAATAGGCCACTGCGAAATATCTGAGCGGGCCCAAGGAAGGCCATGGAACCATAGCGGATGATCTATAATTTGCGAAGGTTTGAGTCCGCGAGACAAACAATCTGCGGGATTGTCGATACCGGACACATGATACAAATTTTTCGGTGATAAGTCACTTTGTATCTTTGATACTCTATTGGCCACAAATGTCTGCCATCTGTGAGGCGATGAATGCGTCCAACAAAAGTGCAACAGTCGAGTCAGAGAATGCGAAAACGTTCTGAACGTTGATACGGCTTTGGCAGGCTACGAGAATGCTCTTAATGAGCTGAGAAAGAACCAAAATAGCGCAAAGTTCAAGTCGAGCAAGTGAAATGACCTTTTGAGGGGAAACCTTTGACTTAGCGCTTATTAGAGATAGTGTGATACGATCACTATTTTGTACGTGAAAATAAACCACTCCCCCGTATGCCCTTTCACTAGCGTCTGCGAAGCCTAGTAACGAAACAACACTATCAGCGATGATACCCACATGACGTGGGATTTTTATTTTAGAGAGCAAAGGGAGCTCTTCTCTAAAGCTAGACCACAGTAGTATAACATCCTGTGGCGGTACGTCATCCCAATCACACTCACACAACCAAAGCTGTTTGATTAAGAGTTTGGCATACAATACGACAGGAGCAACGAAACCCATCACGTCCCATATTTTTGCGACACATGATAGTATAATGCGCTTTGTGCAATTATGAGGAGGCGTACTAATTTTAAGACTGAATAAGTCTGTAGCGGGTGACCAACACAGTCCAAGTACCTTGTGCTGATCAGATTCATCGAACTCTTTGATTGATGAAAGGCGGTGCGACGGCGGGATCGAATTCAAAACGGTTTGCGAGTTACTTGTCCATTTTACCAGTTCGAACTGGCCAGACTTCATGAGACCTATCATTTCAGCAGCTGTGGTAATTCCATCATCCTTCGTTGGAACAGAGTAGACGAAATCGTCCATATACCATCCGAGGTCAATGATATCTCTAGCTTTGGGATAAGAATCACCTTCATCAATCGCGAGCTGCTTGATAGTGCGAAGAGCATGGAATGGACTTGACTTAAGTCCGAAAACGACTCTATTAAATTCATAAACCTTTAGAGGTTCTTGCGGGTTGAAACGATATAGGATGCGTTGGAATCGACGATCGGAATTTTGTACTCCTATGGAGAGGAACATTTGACGAATGTCAGATGAAAGCGCGATCGAAAATAAACGAAAATTAACTAATATGTTGAACAAATTTCCTTGGAGATTTTGTCCACTGTGAAGAATATCGTTGAGCGAAACTTGAGTACTAGTCTTACAACTACCATCTAGTACGACGCGTAATTTAGACGTAGCCTTGTCCTCGCGAATCACTCCATGATGCGGAATAATGTACGATGCGGTTTCTGCCATATCCGTGACTGCTGGTGCAGGGGATATATAACCTTTATCTAAATATTCGGTAATGACACTATCGTAGGCGTTCTTCAACTCAGGAGACGCCTGCATTTTCCTTTCCAAACAAAGAAAACGACGCTCGCTAGCTTGTCGAGAGTCACCGAGCGACGAAATATCACCCTGAAAGGGAAGTGCTACTACGTAACGTCCATTTTCACGAGAGGTGGTGCGGGTGTAAATTTCTTCACAGATTTTATCATCTGGGCTGAGGATAGGTGGAACGTTCACTTTCTCTAATTCCCAAAATCTGCGGACAGCGGTGTCTAGAGGATCAGCGGTACAACAATACGAGACGGCCTTGTAATTGCCTACACGAACCGGAGCGTCACCCACGATTACATAGCCAAGAACAGTTTCTAATGCGAGCGGAGAATGATGCGAATGTTGACCTTTAATCCTATGCGATAACAGTAGATGCGGGAAAATCGAAGCACCGACCAGAATCTGAATCGGGCCAGAGACGGAGTATGTGTCGTCAGCCAGCGGTAAGTTTTTAAAGCTCAGTAAGCGAGAAACGTCGACAGAAGTTGTTGGTAAACATTCAGTTATTTTATCTACGACCAACGATTCCATGTCGTAATTAACGTTACGATCAAAGCGAGAGTAGAACCTAATGTTTACCGACCCTTGAATAGGTTTAGTTGAACCTCCTATTCCCCTAACTGCTGAACAAGAGGGATTTCGACTCATATTCAAGCCTAAGCGTTGACAAAGATCGCGAGTTACAAAGTTACTTTGCGAGGCGCTATCCAACAAAGCACGCACGCTGTGTTCATTACCGTACGAATCTACGATAATAACACGAGCGGTCGCGAGCAATACCGTTGTAGGGCTACGAGACACGAGTTTACTATCTGATAACGCACAGAGTGTGACGTTATCAGTGCGAGCGGAGCGAGCGGATGCGACGGTCGACTCACCCGGCCCGGCCGCCGAATGCGGCGCGGGCGCAGAGGGGGTAGTGACCTGCGAATTACTAGCATTGCATGTGGTTCCAAAACACAACAAAGTATGGTGTTTTGAATTGCATTTTTTACACACAGACATTGACCTACATGCTGAGACACGATGTTTACTACTTAAGCAATTAATGCACAAATTATTCGACTTGACGAATTTAAAACGATCATACGGTTTATAGTTATGAAACACAGAACATTTATACATAGAATCGTGATTGCTATTGCATAAGCTGGATGCGGCATTTACATAAGAATGCGTAATCGACGAGTTCGATTGCTTGGAAGCTGTATCTAGTTTACGATCCCCATACCTTTTCAAAGTTTCATGTTTCACGGACGATGTGCGTTACAATATTTTTATATGATCGCGCACAAATGACGATAGATTTTCAAATGACGGTATTTCACATTTGCGTTGATCTGATTCAAAAGAACGTGCGGTCTCAGGGTCTAATTTCTTGAGCGCGACGTACAAGAATACAAAATCCGAGAGGTCATCAACCTTCAGATTTTTCAAAGCGGCGACTGAAGATGCGAATTTATCTAGAAATTGTTCTAGACTACTAAGGGTTGCGGACGACATTGCTTTAATATCGAAGATTTGATCTAAGTACGAAGTAGCTACCAACCGTTTGTCTTCGTATTTATTTTTGATTAAGTCGAAAATTAATGTGTAATTTTCGGGGTCTGGGGTTATACCAGCGATCACGGAACGAGCCTTGCCCGTCAATCTACCTATCAGATAATAAAGTTTTTCCGACTCCGTAAGCAACTTATTGGTGTGTACAGAGTTTTTAAAACTAGAATAGCGGCCAATTTTTGATATCGCCATTGAACTCAGGAATTTCGATCGGTGGCAGTCTAGGTGACCTGTGCTGACTAGCTGGCTTGACAACGTCGGCTTCGTCAGTTTGCAATATCTTGGCGACTCGTTTGATATAACCTAACAAATCCTCGAATGAAGAGAGTGGCTGATAAATGATAACGAATTCGTGATCTGTTTTTAACTGCAAATTAGCTATTTTGTCTAATATCATTTCAAAGGTTTCGTGCAAAGTGTCTACGGTTTCTAAATCACATAGAAAAGATTCTCTATTTGACTCCTTTTTTGAATCAAGGTCTTTCGCACGATCGCAAATAGTTTGCATTCGAGAAAATATCCTATCTCTTTTAGAGTATAATAACTTCAACTGTTGTGCATCAGTATCAGTTGTAGCGGGCGGCATTATGCTAGGTAGCTATAACAGCGAACTGGCTAGAAAGCAAGAACTATCGACAAACGACAAGCGAAAACGAAAATAAGACGATTGATAAACCTCAAGCAGAAATGATACGACACGAATAGCGTTGGAGAACAGCATACACTTCCGTAAAAGGCACTATATATATACAAATATATATGTGTAGTGTAGTATGTTTAAATATGTGTGATGTGTGTCAAATAGGTATGTGTACCTATTTACTTGGCAAGTCGGTAATAATGTTGTGCGAATAATGCGGTGCGATACAATTTAACGAACAATATAGGTAGATGATACCTATTTAATACCCAACCTACGTTCGGTTACGTATCTGTATTGAAACGATAGCGTTAAACTCAAGTATTGTCACTTGTCTAAACGACCAGTTGCCAGGAGTAGGCATCAACTGATTAGCAAACCGTAGTAGGTAGATAGACTACTGGTATAAATGAAACACCTAAACTTACCTATTCAAAGCGGGGTGAACGAATAACGATTTTGTAGATAAGTAGGTAATTAGTGCGAAACGATAGAATAGTTAGGTACTTATTTTAACCTACCTTGAAAAATGAAAGTAGAAAATATAAGTTATACGACAGCGGAATAGAGATAACTATTTACCTACCTAATGCGAGCGAAACGAAAATGAAGTAGGTAAGTAAATAATAAATGCTAAACGACAGCGGAATTATAGTTACCTATTTACCTACCTAATGCGGGTGAACGAAAATATGATTACGACAAATTGAGAAACGCCTTCTTTTCTTGAAGTCGGTTAATGATAGAAGTAGGTAAGTAAATGAGGTTTACGATATAAATGCGAGCAATAGGTGCAATCGAACTGTTATTTAGATACTTGGTATCTATAAAAGCGGTAGAATCGAACAAATAAAAGTGAGTAGGTAGAAATGAAAACACGTGTCGACTGACGCAATGTCAGGGATTATGCGACTTATTTAAACGAGATGAAATGCGGTTTAGAATGGCTATGATGATTCTATATCCTGACGCGATAGATCTAAAATAGTTTTATGGTGCAATTGAAACGTAATTTAGCATAAGCGGATGGAACGAACAAACAAATAATAGGTAGGTAGGATTTAGAATGGCCACGCTAATTCAATATCCGGCTCGAAGGACCATAAAATGGTTGTGCGGTTAAGTGGACTGTATTTTTGGAGGGAGAAAAGAAGAGCGCATTTCTCTTGATGCGAATTTAAATTTGGCTTCAGAAAGTGTTTGTGACGAGGGATGTCGGCTGGAACTGCGTGGGTGGGAAGAAGCAGTTCTTTATAAGGAGGGGTGCACAGTACCTTGTTTCGGTGTCCGAGGGTGTGAACAGCGTCCTTGATCGATAATCCAGTGGAAATTCACAGCACAATCACAAATCCAGATTTATTTTGATAGCGGTTAGCGCGAAGACCTTCAATCGGCCATGTTTTTTCTTCGAGTCTTTTCTTCACAGGTGGCGTACATTTCCGAGATGAATGCACGCTATGAATTCGCGTTCTCGCTCGCACTTGGGCGAGAAGGTTATGTGCGGGAAGGAGATGGGGGAAAGGAGGTTCTTAAGCCAATATTTAGTTCCACGAAAAATATCAGATTTTAGAATAAATAAATTGAATTGGCGCGACCACTAACATAATAAACTAAATAAACCAATACATACATAATGTGATTTGGCCCGTCTAATAGCCTCAGGCAGTGCGTTCCATAGTTGAACAGCTTGTGCTGTGAAGGAATTAGCATAGTATGAAGGCCTGTGGACAGGTATTGCAAGTAGAAAAGTGTCAGAAGAGCGCAAGGATCGAAAGTGTACACATTGACAAGCAACTTTCGTGGCAACTACACCTGCCTGAAGTCAGTCATGGCTGGCAGACGTCGCTGTTAGCGATAAGGGCGCTCATTGTATTGCCTTTTATTGTAAAATAATTGTTATTGAATTTTTCTGTATGGTATAGCAATAAAGAGTTATCTATCTGTGTATGAATAAAGATTTTATTATTATCATAGTGAATATTAGATTACATAGATACACTTATAGAATTTTACGAATTTGAACTTTAATAATTGTTTAATCATTGTTCACCCAAAAACCGTACCATAGTACCTAGGCCTCATAGAAGATTAGATAACTTTATTTCTGCTGATATGATAATTAAAAGTCAAATCAAAAGATACTTTATTCTGTACAATCACATGGATCACTTTGAAACGTCTTACATACTAGATAACCACTAACCAGTATGTTTAATGATTATGCCACTACCTAGTACCTACATAGACGAATCTATCTCGGTGTTGCAGATGTTTTTGCATCCGGTCGAAGATGAATAGGTTGTAAGAATATGTATTTAATGGCTACAACATAAAATATTATATCTAAATAATATCTAAGTACTTGAAAAAAACTAAAAAACTAATGAAGCAAATATATTTTGGTTCACCATAAAACTGTTTCATAGTTTACAGTTGTTTTATTTCACGTATCTAAATCACCTTATTATCTTAATTTCAAGATAATAAGGTGATTTAGATTAGATCGTACGTATTTAATGTATTATATGACAATTAAGCTGATAATACACTCGAGAGCAATAAATCCGGGTCACTTAAAGAAACCTATAAATCTCGGAAACTAAGAATGCTAGCTTAATGAAATAAATAGTGTTTAATAAACTACTAAATGTTTAAATACTCCTTAAATTAAGGTATTAAAACTTAGTTATTGTAAAGTTATGTCATAAAAAATCTAATTTGGAAAAGGGTGACTTTCAAAGATGGAACTACGAAATTACTGCATTTGATTTTGCTTTTGTTTCTAATCTGTTATATAAGTGGGTATATAAACCATATTGATAGTGTTCAATATTTATTATTCAAGCTGTAATAATGTCACTTACACCTGAAGAATGCACCAGAATTCTCACAATACTGGAAACCGGCCGGAGTCAGCGCGATACAGCCACGACTGTCGGTCTGTCACTGTCAACAGTACAATGAGTTACTCCGACATCGTTACATCGTTTTTCAAGACTAAGATATGCCCAGAACCACTTAAATTGGACTATTGAAGATTGCTCAAAAGTTATGTTCCGCGACGAATCAAAGTATATGCTCTACAAGCACGTTGGAAGACCCAGAGTATATAGAAGACCAGGGGAAAGATTCAAGCAAGCATGCATCGAAGAAAAAGTAGCCTACGGTGGTGAGGATGTACTTGTGTGGGCCGGAATTTCATCCGAGAGTCGCACAGAACTGGTGTTCATAGAAAACGGCTCTTTAACTAGCGTAAGATATGTGGAAGATATCCTTAATCAATACGTTGGTGGGGATGCTATTTTTATGCATGACAACGCCCGACATCATATAGTGAATGACCACCTTCAAGAGATAAACGTTACTCGTATGGAGTGGCCAGCACGCAGCCCGGATATCAACCCGATCAAGCATGCTTGGTATTAGCTAGGGAGATGCATAAAACAACGAAACCCTCCCCGAATCATGCTTCGTAAGCTCAAAATTGCTCTCACAGAGGAATGGGAAAATATTCCCCAAAATTGTATAAAGAACTTGGTGTACAGCATGCCAAACCGCGTAAACGCAATAATGGAAGCACGAGAAAGCAATACAAAGTATTAAAATTCAAGAAAATCGTAATGTTGTTCAAAAATATCATGTTTACTATTTTTGTTTTAGGGCGAGATCAGCAGTTTTTTTTTTAAATAATTTTAAGTAAATATAATGTAGTGACTTATTAATTTTATTACTTTCATTTAAGGGATATTATATTGTCAAATCAAATCAAATTAAATCAAAGCAATTTATTGCGTAATATGGGTTTGTAACAGTTGTTTGGTGATACATTTTAGAACAACCATAATCAGCGTGGTTAGCAAGCAATATTTATTATACCTTATACATAATATTAAAATTAATTAGGTAATTACTTATGCTTTTAATTTAATTAAATTATTGTAAGTCAATGTTCTAAAATAATAATTTTAAATGTCAATACTTTTATCATTTAAATAATCATAGGTAGAATAATAAGCCTTTTCTAATAATATTTATTTCCTAGCCTTGCTTTAAACACCACTGGGCTTGAAGTCTCTAATAAAAATACAGGTAGACGATTGAAGACACGAATAGCCATAACTAACACGCTTTTGTTGTATAACGCAGTTGTATTCAGTTGAGTGAAGTAAAGTTTACAGCTCTCCGTTTTTTGTAGTTTGCATAAGGCTCTGACACATTTCTTTTGACTTAAAAATATTTGCTCTTTTAAAGTAGATTTGCCTCAAAATAAGAATAAGAATAAGAATATTTATTGCCAAAAAATAATTACACTAATTGACAGTATCAGCGAGGCCCAAACTAGGCGTAGAAGCCTGTATCTTGGGTCTCATGAGCTCGAGTTACCTAATTAATACATTTTTGGCGATGTTTGGTTTTAGTGTACATATTACAAATGTTAAAATCGGCAGTTTTAGTTTGAATGCATGTATTGTGTGTGTGTGTGTGTGTGTATATATAAATTATAAAGAGAAGTGGGCCTAAAACACTTCCCTGCAGAACTCCGAACTTAGATGCACGATATTCTGATCTGTATACTATTTCTTGTTTCACTTTATGATTAATACGTGTTAAACACAATTTAATTCATTATTTTATTCTTAGTTTCCGAGATTTATGTGACCCGGATTCATTGCTCTCGAGTGTATATTTCAGTATCGTAAATAAAAATACTCCAGTTGTATCGGCACCGCTCTGACGGCAGCATGTCCGCATTGATAATTATCGGTCTTTTATCAATATTAGTACTGTTACTGTACTACGTCACAACACTAACATTTGACTATTGGAAGAAGAAGAAAGTGCCCTATGCCAAGCCCGTGCCACTTTTCGGGAACTATGCGGGTCATATCCAGATGCGACAGAGTTCAGGCAAAATATCTCAAAAGTTATGCGAAGAGTTCCGGGACGAGCCTTACTTCGGAACCTTTTACGGAACTGATCCCGCCTTAGTGGTTCTAGATCCGGATATCATCAAGCTCATCTTTACCAAGGACTTCTACTACTTCCACAGCAGGGAGGTGATGGACTTCAATGACAGGGAAACGACCACGCAGAACCTGTTTTTCTCTCAAGGAGATAAATGGAAGATTGTGCGTCAAAATTTGACACCATTCTTCTCAACTGCAAGAATGAAAAGTATGTTCTCCTTGATACAGAAGTGTGCATATATGTTTGAGGATATGATGGACTACGAAACTAAGACGACACATGAGATAGGAGCTAAGGCTCTTATGGCAAGATACACAATGGATTGTATCTGTTCATGTGCGTTCGGCGTTGAATCAAACACTCAAGCGAATGATTCCAAGGAAAATCCTTTCACGTTAATGGGACTTACCATCATAAGCACTTCATACTCCAGGGCCATGAGGCTTATAGGCCGAAGCCTCTGGCCCAAGATTTTCTACGGGCTAGGCTTCAGATGCTTTCCATCCGAAATCGATGACTTTTTCTTTAAATTGCTGACAGACGTATTTGAAAGCCGTAACTACAAACCCTCGTCGCGTTGCGATTTTGTAGATCTTATGTTAAATTTGAAGAATAATCAGAAGCATATTATTGGGGATAGTATAACTAATCTGAAGACTGGAGAAAGTACGAAAGTCCAGCTGGAGCTTACCGATGAGCTGCTTGTGTCACAGTGCGTTGCTTTTTTCGGCGCTGGGTTTGAGACATCTGCGAGTGCTCTTGGCCTGACACTTTACGAGCTTGCGAAAAACCAGACAGCGCAAAGGCGTGCTCAGAAAGAAGTCGACGAGTACCTGAAACGAAATGGCAACAAGCTTACTTATGAATGCGTCACGGAACTGCCATACTTGAACGCTTGCGTAGCTGAAACTACCAGGCTCTATCCAGTTCTCGGCTTCCTCACCCGTGAAGTAGTTGAACAGTATACCTTGCCGTCTGGCTTGCAGCTCGAGCGAGGCGCGAGAGTCCATCTGCCAGTGTATTACCTACACCACAACCCCGACCACTTTCCGGAGCCGGAGAGATATAAACCGGAGCGGTTTTTACCTGAAGCTGAACACCAAATAAAGCCGTTTACGTTCTTCCCCTTTGGAGTGGGCCCCAGGACCTGTATAGGTTAGTCGAAAGTTTCTTTCTACTCCTAGACTGAATAAAACACGTCGATAGGTAGGGATTCCGTTTCTGCTATTGGACTTTATTCTGAAACCATGTTAACATTTCATTGTTTTCGGTTTTCAGGGTTACGGTTCTCGAAGATGCAAATAATACCAGGCCTGATTGCCTTCCTGAAGAAGTACAGCGTGGAGCTGGCTGAGGGCACGCCCTCGACCCTGGACTTCGAGTCTACTACGTTTTTGATGCAAGCGGCCAGTGCACTGCGGCTAAGGGTCACGCTGAGGAACGATTGGGAGCAACGAGTGTTTAAGCGGGAAACTATTCAATAAATCAACATAATATTTGTATTAACTGCATGTTATAAACATACAAAGATCTCATAAGTACCTAGTATAAGTATTTAATAAACATATAAATATTCTATCAGATTTCTGCTGCCCATACTACAAGCTATGCTTAGTTTGTGGCTAGTTGGTGTTGTGTACAATGTTCACCAATATATATTAATTTATCAAGGTAGTCGTAGTGCTATTTTGTTTTGCAGCACAGTTCAGACTGTTAGATAGGTAGGTAGTAGTAAATAATGGATAAAACGTACATAAATAATAATGGTTCCTTAATGATGTTTAACTAAACTACACGTATCTATAGATGAGATAGATATTCGAAGAGAAGTGCCGCGCCAGACGAGATAGAGTTGTACTATAGAAAGAGTAGCACTATGCAGGTATATTATAATTTTAAGAACTAAATGCTTGTGCGAGCTGAACTACACTCTGTCGCGTCGTCGAAAGAGTTGGTTTTTATTTAAATGTTTTCTCAAAGTCCGCTTTCTTTACTTGTTTGTACCAACGAGTAGTCTGCGTTTTGTTATTATACCTACGTGTCATTATGTACATGTAAATATCGTAGGAACTGGAAGAAACGACTTTTGAAATAAAACTGTGTACTTTACTGTATGTATAAGACCGCATAAACGACATTTATTAATTTTATTTATTATACTTTAACACGGATAAACCAATTGGATTAATTAAAGTCAGTCTAAACAATTATTTGAAATATAAATAGATTATATATACTTATTCACAGTGTCAAAGATATAATCAATATAATTCGGTCAATTAATACCTAGCAATCAATGTTGAACCAAAACACAAATAAAAATAGTATGAAACACGCAATCATACATCAGGCTCACAGAAACACAAACAATCCGATAACATTTTCATCCATCCATCCGCAAATAAATCGCATTCAGGACTACGATTCTGGAGCGCGTTTACCACGGCGCGGAATAGGTAACGCAGATCTAGGTAGTGCCTGCCGGTGGTTCGGCAAACAACCTATGATTCCGACCCCGACAATAGTTGTTCGGGACAATCGACACAGCTCGTTGCTCAAGTCCAGAGCGTCAATCTTGAAGCGGGAAATGTTTCAGGCCGTAAAAGCCGCAAGCCAGTCGAACCTTCAACGAGTTGTACCCCAGACAACCCAACAAACATTTTGTGGGATATAGGTCAGGGTAATCCATAACGGCGTTTGTAGAGAGCCCGCAAGAAAGCTTCTGGACCTTTTCCAGCAAGAGTGCATATGTGCTCTCATGCGGGTTCCAAATGCAGGCACTGGATTCCATCTTACTCCGCAAATGCACCAAAATGTAAATAGACCACATGATTGCTTCAGAAGTCACAGGCGTTTCTAAGGACAAACCCCAAGCGCCTATAAGACTCTTTAGCCAGTGCGGTAACATGATCGTGAAAGGTAAGCTCACGATCGAAAGTGACTCCCAAGTATTTTATTGTGGTCGAGCTAATAATAGGAATATTGTTGTTGATATATTTATATAGTTATAGTTATATTTATAAATAAATTACCGAATAACATAAAACAAGCTAAAGCATTACATAAATTCAAAAACTTATTAAAAAATATTTATCAGAACAAAAATGAGTAGAACTCTTGATTAATACTTTGTCACATCTAGTTGTTGCCGATCCGTGTATCTCTAAACTCTCTAAGTTACTGCACTTGCACCGAAATATCTCGGGTAGGCCTTGGATATCGAAGCGGTGGTGTTGACTTTATTAGGGAATGAAGTAAAACTACCTTAATTTATTATTTTTTATATTTTTTTATTATAATTAATTATAAACTATATGTATGCTCGCAAGCTATCTTTAGGTACTTATAGTATATGTAATTCGTTTTTTTAAGTTCTCATATTAAGTGAATTGTAAATTCTTTATGAGAATAAAGTTTCTTAAACCGTATATAGTTAACATTTCTTCTTAATCCCCGAAGCATATAGAGAGGTATAATGAGATTAACTTGTGTAAACATTTTGATAAACATAGATATTATTATATTATTTTGTTGATGGAGACACCGACACAATTAACGTGGGTATCTGCGTATGTGCGTGTCTGTGTGATTTCGTATTCCCGAACGCATGAACTTTTTAGAATGAATAATTTAGTTTTTTCGTTTGAATGGTGAGTGACTTGATCGAAAATGTTATTAGTTAGATTTTATTTGTTTTTATATGTAATTACAAAGCCCTTTTCAAATTCATCGCATAAATACAATAAAACAAACGTGTACAAATAATAATATTAGTGAAATTGATGTAAATTGGCCGCAAATACTTACTTAATTTCGGTTAGGAAGTTCAATTTTTTTTTATTGTTTTATCGGGTTTGGAAGTGTTTGTTGCTCTTATGTGTTAGTTTTATGTGCCGGCATACAATTTATCATTAATCAATTACTGCTAAAGCACGTAAGTACAAATATTTTCAAACTCTAACCTCAACCAGTGTTTACTTTTCCTTGGAGAACTTGTGCTAAAAATACACTCAAAATGATGACTACAAGGGCCTTACAACTCCAGGAGGAGAATAATCTCCACCGGGCACTAAACGAATTAAAGGCAGCCAAGGAATTGTGCACACAGTTGACATTTGAAAGAGAGGATAATGAGAAAATAATTCTTGACACACTAGATAACAATAAAAAACTAAAATGTGAGTTGTCAGCATCGCATTCTCACTATACTGATGTGTTAGAAGAACGAGATAGGCTACAAATAATAATAGAAGGGTTTGACCAGTGCGGCTCAGAGTATGAACTGGCCCTGAACAGAACATCCACTTTAGAGAGAGAACTATGTGATGCCCACCATCAAATCACATTACTGGAAGAGGCCGCTCAGAGCTCTGATGCACTGCAAACCCAAAGCTTATTTGATGAGCTAGTATCAGCTAGTAGGGAAAATGGCCCTGATGCATGTTGTACGGCACCAACAGTAACTATAAACTTGACAAATGATGACTCGGAGGGAGTTACAGCATGCATCAGAAATGTAAGCAAAAATAAACAGAAAAAATATGTAAAAGTAAACAAACTCATAACAAAAACTAAAAGAAAATTAAAAAATCTAAAATGTATACCAAATATAATAGCCAGTAAGAGAAAAGTTATTGAAATGTCAAACCACATAAATATGTACACTTTGCAACTAGAATACAATAAGACTAAGTATGAATCTGACATGCAGCAGCTTCAGTGTGAACTTGCCAGCGTTGAGGAGTGCTTGAGATCCATAACTAACCGTTATGAGAAGTCTCAGGAGGCGATACGGGAGTACTCAATGACTGTGGATGAACTACTCAAAGTCTCAAACAATGATCAAGTCCGCTTTGATTCATCTGTGACTAACCCCAGCTGTGAAAGTCAGTGTTCTGAGAATCCTAGGCCAGTGTGTGCTTCTATATCATCATCCCAAGCGTGTTCGAACTCACACAAAAATGAAAATTTGGAAAAAACCATAATGTTCTGTGATGAAATTGGAAAAAATATGGGCCAATTATTATTAAACACTAGCATGGGACATACAGTTATAAATAATTGCTTACCAAACTGTGACCTGCATGACATAATGCAATTAATAACGAAGTATAATTTTAAGCACAACTGTAATTTAGTAAATTGGCTTGGAAATAGGGGTAATTTAAACAAAGCTGAATTAATAAAATATTTTGAAACACTTTGTTCATTGCAAGTAAACAAAATTGTAATGTTTACATTCCCCTACAGCGACAGCTTGCCACAAGCAGAAAATGACCATAGATATAAATTAAATCAGGTTTTGCATACAATGTCATGCAATAATAATAATGTTATCCATATGATTGACACTAACAACATTGTTAGTAAAAAATATTATTTGACAAAAGGTAGATACTACCTTCCTAATTATTACAAACGACAGGTAGCTGTTTCGCTATCTTATTATTTTAGTATTACAGCCAAAAATTTGGCTACACACAATGCTTCTATTGAGCATAATCATGACTTTCCAAATCAGACTCTGGAATTTTTTCCTAGTAATAAAAAGACAATAGAGGATGTCTCTAGCACTGACTAAGTGCAATGTAAAGATTTTATGTGTAAGATTATTTATAAAGCACATTTTGTATTGATTTA
The DNA here is from genome assembly GCA_948098915.1 of Lampropteryx suffumata. Taxonomy (NCBI): domain Eukaryota; kingdom Metazoa; phylum Arthropoda; class Insecta; order Lepidoptera; family Geometridae; genus Lampropteryx; species Lampropteryx suffumata. The sequence continues at coordinate 3,087,366 of OX402562.1, forward strand.
AATTTATTGTTTAAGATTCATAATTAATCGAAATAAGCGAGTAGATAACATAATTAAGCGAGCTATGTCAAACGCCGGTGTGGATAGCAGGGATTTGACCTTGGTAATGTAACTGCTTAGTTAAATAATTAAATCATTTATTCTTTCAATCTGAATTAATAGAAACAACTAATAATAAAATCGTAATTTCTAGTGGCCAAGATATCGAGGATATACTCATGCTTACAATGATAAAGATGAAAGTCTACAACAATTGAAAAAAGTTCGCAAAAACTAGATTTTAATGAACTGGTATGTTTTTACACTAAGTAAACAAATAAGTCAATGTGTAATAGGTATATATTATTATTTTTATTATCGTTTTTATAATTTTTCAGGGTGATACACTTTCATAGGAAGGCCCTTCAATGTTCCGTTGCATGTACTTCTGAGACTCTTACTGCTGGCAATAACTCTGAGAAAACTGGCCCAATTAATGATGATCAACTAATAGATGAAATTCGTTGTGGCTCATTTTGTCCTATTCTGGAAATTGTACCTGCAGATCTATCTGGGAAAGAGAATACAGTCCCAGCAGATGATTATTCAGTAGTCCAAATTGTTATACCAGAAAATAACCCAGATAAAGAACTTACAAACATGGAGGTTGATTTGACTATACCAGAAAAGTTTACTGCATGTAACGCCCAAAGAGAAACAGCTAAAACACTGAAGATGGGTAGACTACACCAGAAATATAAATACTGCAAGCAACATCGAAGAAGTGCCAATTCTTCAAGTTCTACCATTGTGGGATGCTCTGAATCTGACGGATCAAAAACTATAAATCCACAGAGACATCGTACATATAAATGCACAACTAATGTACATTGATTATAAATATGATTACACAGATAAAAATGATTACTCAAATTCTATTGATTGTGAAGAAGTTACAATTTCAGATGAATGGTTAGGATCTAAATCTTCTTCTGATGAAGAAGTTGAAGTAGTTTAAAAAACAGCAAACACGAAGAAACAAATAAATAAAAAGGCTAAATTTAAAAAGCAAAATACAAGTTTGGATGACATTGATGAAGAACAACACTTTCTTCAGTAAAGAAAAAGGCTTGAGAACAAAAAAATAGATTAGAGAAGAGAACGGCAACAAAAAAGAATTGCTGGACAGGAATATGTGCGAAGTGGTGGTAAAATTAACTAACCTAAATCTATTCAACCTAACCTATGCATTGGAAAGAAAATTAGAAATAACTGAAAATATTGAACCTATAGACATAGGCAGAAGGTATTTCATCATTTTCGGGGACTCTCGGGAGATCGTCGTAAAGACTTGTTAGTAGGTACATATATCGTAGAAAGAAGAGAGCAAGCGTAAAGAATTTCTGAAAAAAACTGTTATTAGTATTGTAGGTAGTTCTACTTTCAATTCCTAAGTAACAATAGTGTAAGACTGCTGAAGAAGGCTGATCTGAAACCCAAATACTTGATGTGGTTGATTCAAATTTGATTTAATTAAGTAATGAATAGGTACGTCCCAGAAACCCATTCCAACTTTGAATTTTTTGTAACAGTAGTTAGACAGCAATTTTCTTCTTCATTAAAATTGTATTTTACCTACCTATATGTACTGATTTAGAAATTTCTATGTGTTCTTTATAAAATCAGCTATACACTTTGCGAGATATTTCACTGCAATATTAGTATGTTGAAGGCTCATATAGATGTCATTAACATAGGGTTAGACACAGGCCTAAAACCTTCACCAAGCTGCACTAGGGCGGCGTGGCGGAGTATGCTCTAATTTGTCCCTCGTCAGATGGGCCCATACTCAGTAGTGAGTGATTGTAGATTACAAAAAAAACTTTAAAATGGTCTGGTGTAAAGTTGCTAATATGTCGCTTAGTAATTATTGCCTTTCAAGCGTCGATATAATGAATCGTAAGAATGGGTACATGACGACCTCTGTGGCGCAGTGGGCTAAGTTCCGGCCGAGACGCAGAAGGTTGCGGGTTCGATTCCCGCCGCGGGACAAATGTTTGTATGATCTGCAAGTATTTGTTTCGGGTCTGGGTATTTCTATGTATAATATGTACGTATTTACAAAAAAAAAAGTATATAAGTTGTATATTAGTCATGTGGTACCCATAACACAAGCTCTGCTTACTTTGGGGCCAGATGATGCTGTGTGAAATGACCGGGATTATTATTATTATTATTATTATTTATTCATTATATGTATTAATATGTACTCATACCCATACAAATACTTACATAAGTATAATTTGTGATAACCCTTATTCTAGGAGCAGGTGTTTGGGATCAAAAACGGTTATCTGCGCCGTGTTCAGTTACAAAAGCGGCATTCTGTAAAATTTGGTTTAAAAGTTGGCAATCTGTAAAATTCAAACAGAATTTGTGACTTTTGCAGAATGAATAATGCTAAAATAGGGCTTCTACTAGTTCTGTTACTTATCTAAGATGGTATTTGAATTAGTTTTGTATTGGCAAGGATAATGCAAAGATAATAGGAATAATAGAATATTTTATTTACCAACATTTTAGAAAAAGTCAGATTGCTGGTTTTGACGACTCATAAATTAACATTATATCAAAATAATACCTACTTGAGCAAAGAAACGAATCAAGGAAATATATTTCAGTTCATCATAAAAACCATTTAGGTAGATTACCGCTGTTCCAAAGTTCACTATATTACCTTGAGAAATTATCATATTAACTAGACAATAAATTAATATTTATAAATACCGATATCGTAAATAAAAATACTCCAGTTGTATCTGCACCGCTCTGACGGCAGCATGTCCGCATTGATAATTATCGGTCTTTTATCAATATTAGTACTGTTACTGTACTACGTAACAACACTAACATTTGACTATTGGAAGAAGAAGAAAGTGCCCTATGCCAAGCCCGTGCCACTTTTCGGGAACTATGCGGGTCATATCCAGATGCGACAGAGTTCAGGCAAAATATCTCAAAAGTTATGCGAAGAGTTCCGGGACGAGCCTTACTTCGGAACCTTTTACGGAACTGATCCCGCCTTAGTGGTTCTAGATCCGGATATCATCAAGCTCATCTTTACCAAGGACTTCTACTACTTCCACAGCAGGGAGGTGATGGACTTCAATGACAGGGAAACGACCACGCAGAACCTGTTTTTCTCTCAAGGAGATAAATGGAAGATTGTGCGTCAAAATTTGACACCATTCTTCTCAACTGCAAGAATGAAAAGTATGTTCTCCTTGATACAGAAGTGTGCATATATGTTTGAGGATATGATGGACTACGAAACTAAGACGACACATGAGATAGGAGCTAAGGCTCTTATGGCAAGATACACAATGGATTGTATCTGTTCATGTGCTTTCGGCGTTGAATCAAACACTCAAGCGAATGATTCCAAGGAAAATCCTTTCACGTTAATGGGACTTACCATCATAAGCACTTCATACTCCAGGGCCATGAGGCTTATAGGCCGAAGCCTCTGGCCCAAGATTTTCTACGGGCTAGGCTTCAGATGCTTTCCATCCGAAATCGATGACTTTTTCTTTAAATTGCTGACAGACGTATTTGAAAGCCGTAACTACAAACCCTCGTCGCGTTGCGATTTTGTAGATCTTATGTTAAATTTGAAGAATAATCAGAAGCATATTATTGGGGATAGTATAACTAATCTGAAGACTGGAGAAAGTACGAAAGTCCAGCTGGAGCTTACCGATGAGCTGCTTGTGTCACAGTGCGTTGCTTTTTTCGGCGCTGGGTTTGAGACATCTGCGAGTGCTCTTGGCCTGACACTTTACGAGCTTGCGAAAAACCAGACAGCGCAAAGGCGTGCTCAGAAAGAAGTCGACGAGTACCTGAAACGAAATGGCAACAAGCTTACTTATGAATGCGTCACGGAACTGCCATACTTGAACGCTTGCGTAGCTGAAACTACCAGGCTCTATCCAGTTCTCGGCTTCCTCACCCGTGAAGTAGTTGAACAGTATACCTTGCCGTCTGGCTTGCAGCTCGAGCGAGGCGCGAGAGTCCATCTGCCAGTGTATTACCTACACCACAACCCCGACCACTTTCCGGAGCCGGAGAGATATAAACCGGAGCGGTTTTTACCTGAAGCTGAACACCAAATAAAGCCGTTTACGTTCTTCCCCTTTGGAGTGGGCCCCAGGACCTGTATAGGTTAGTCGAAAGTTTCTTTCTACTCCTAGACTGAATAAAACACGTCGATAGGTAGGGATTCCGTTTCTGCTATTGGACTTTATTCTGAAACCATGTTAACATTTCATTGTTTTCGGTTTTCAGGGTTACGGTTCTCGAAGATGCAAATAATACCAGGCCTGATTGCCTTCCTGAAGAAGTACAGCGTGGAGCTGGCTGAGGGCACGCCCTCGACCCTGGACTTCGAGTCTACTACGTTTTTGATGCAAGCGGCCAGTGCACTGCGGCTAAGGGTCACGCTGAGGAACGATTGGGAGCAACGAGTGTTTAAGCGGGAAACTATTCAATAAATCAACATAATATTTGTATTAACTGCATGTTATAAACATACAAAGATGTCATAAGTACCTAGTATAAGTATTTAATAAACATATAAATATTCTATCAGATTTCTGCTTCCCATACTACAAGCTATGCTTAGTTTGTGGCTAGTTGGTGTTGTGTAGTTGTGTGGTAGGTTTTGCTACATCAGCCGTTTGGGCCGGCGACCATGCGAAAGCATTAGTTGGAAACAAACATTTTAAGTGCTTAGTTGGCTATAAATATGGATCGGTTAATTGGTTCAGGCAATGTAACTCCTTCCTCCGTAAGTTCGAGATTATCCGAAGGATGAGGATTATCTCGAGTCTTTTCCCTAATACAAAAGTTTCTAATTCTATTTTTAAATGCAAACAATAAAAGACATATAACTAATAAAACGCAAAACACCACATTCCCTATGCTAACACTCTTATAATCTAAATTACTATCGTGATTTTTATTATCACTGATAATTTCACTTTCACTGTTCCTTAATAAGTAATTCAGGAACTGGACATCAGTAAGGTCGATACCGTTGAGATCGACAGGTTTCTTCTGCATGTCAGATGGACTGACCAATATTTTGGGCAAGTTGACAACTGGAAGTTTTGTATATGCTATATCTTTTCCTTGGCGTTGGTGTCTATTAAGCTTTATTTCCTTTATATTGATTTGACAATCATCATCTAAAGTTGACAGATGAGTTCCACTTATGGGTTCTTGTGTAATCTCGTCTTCGCAGTATCTGGTAAGTAATGATTCGGTTTTCACCTAGATGATCCAGCGATTTGGCTGTATGAGTTCTGCTTTTACATCATTGATTGTAACAGGAACCGGATGAGAACTCGAGATATTTGTAGAAAATTTCATAAGCTCGGTAGTACAATCATCTTCGATTAGCGGTAATGGGAGAGAACGAGAACGACGCGAAACATAAGAAGCGCGAATTCATCAACTTCGCGGCAAGGCTGGGAGAGCTGCGTTATTTTCAACCCTTTCACCAGTACGTAAGGATATTTAGGCAGGATAAGAGAGATAAGGTCATTGATTGTATCATGGATAGGTAAGGGAATCAATTTAATGTAATTAAATTCCTCATTTCTAATCAAAGGAATATGCATAATGAGTTTTATCTGATTTTGTTTTATGTACGCTTTCATCTCTATACACTGCTCTATTTTTACATAGTTGAAAACGTTGTAAAAATAGAGTCTTAACTGAAAACACTAATCTATTAGTTTTCTCAATCTCCTTTAATAATAATACTAATTCATCTGTGTCTACGATTAATTGGTGTAACAATTTAATTTTAGCAAAAGCAATAGCCATTTCAATCTCATTCAGCCTTATGTAGTGTCTGAAAGTTATGTATAAAAACGTTATAGATGTGAATAATTTTATTACTAGTTTGAGATAACTTTGATTCATTTAAACTGCGTTTAATATCTTCAATACTCTCTTCAATCTGAATGAAATTGTTTTTAGTAGAGTTCGCTATTTTTGTGAACGTACCCATAATTTCAGTAACGATTGTAATTTTCTTGATTATTGCGTCTTGTTTTGTCTTTATTTCATGAATTAACTTTTCGTACATCACAGCGTCGTCATTGTCAAGATTACCTGTGATCGTCTTGATCAATGAACCGATAGGGTTTATAAAACCACGCTTAGCTCTTACCGATGGAATCAATTGTTTATACTTATCTATAGTTATATTCATAATGTAATCTGTTTGTGACTGTACTTCGATAAAGTCTAGATCAAAAGCTTTGGTCTCGAAACAGCTTTGTACTTGACATTTAAGTCTTACATAGCTACCTATATTTAACTCTAGTTCTTGGTGAAAAACCTTATATCTAAAATCTTAATAACAGTCCATGTATCATGGCTAACGACAGCTTGACCTTCCTTTACAGGTAGCAGTCCCGGGTTCTTGTCAATCGACTGCAGATGAAGGGCCTGGCTTCGGATCACTTGGACCACCAGAAGAATTAACCTGTGGAGGGCGCTTTATGTCTTTAATTGGAACTTTAGTATTCCGGTTACGTGTTATAACTGATACAACGTTCCTTTCTATAGCTCCGGTAACCTGAGCTTTCTGAAATCGCGGTTTATCTTTGCTGCGTCTAGTATTGACTCCTTTAATGAATACTGTATCGCCTATACCTATGTCGAAATCTTATTCTCCACCACGTTTCTCTATAACGGCTTTCTTTTTATCGATTATTCTATATGTTAAATACTCATATAAATGTGTTCCGGCTTCGCCTTAACACTCCTTCGCCTTAAAGAATATCCTGGATTTTTAATTGAAGAGATGGATTGAAGAGTTTATAAGTCAAAGGGTTTTATAAACGTTATTTGTCAGTTATATTGGGTTACTAATCTATCTATCTAATACCTTTAAACGAGAAATTATTGTATAAATATATAATTTGAATCTCTGAAACGGATCCAACGATTTTCATGAAATTTAGTATGCTAATTTCGGGGGTGATAAATCGATCTAGCTAGCTTTATCCGTGTTTTATACCGAGCAAAGATCGGTCATCCAGGTATTTTGTGTTTAATTAAACAAATAATTTGGGTCATGTGGCAAGGTGGTACAATTAAGTTAATGTAAGTACCAACTTAAAGATTCCATGACGCTAAGGATCTCTATACGTTACGGAGCACAAAATTACTTGGGTTTTAACTTTTATAAATACATCTTTGAAATAAACGCTGCAATTTACAGCAGCCTTTTGCTACCCAAGACTATAAATAAACAGTACTTAAGCTTGTGATTAGTGTTCTCTAGCTATTTAAAAAAAAACGATTTGTCATCGTTCAGAGTGTACATTATTGTGGATGCCTCAATTATGTACACTCTGAACGATGACATCTGGAACGATCACGTGTTGGATAGTCGGAATCTTTTTTTTTTATGTATGTTTGAAGAATTCTTTTTTTGTTTGAAAGGGTATACTTTACAGGTGGTCCTATTTAAATTTTATCAAGATCGGTCGAGCTGGAAAATCAACGAAAATCTAAAAATTGTATACATGGATGATGTTTTCGTGTACTTCGATACCTCGCTGTCTCATTGGAGCGGTGCGTTTATTTGGCCTAACCATATTATATACATATATACAAAATACATCTACTTTCCACTAAAAATGTATTATAGGCTCAAATTTTTTTCAATGAAGACGGTTTTCTTTTTAGTTTTTAAAACGTAATTATTATCCAACACGTGGTTTGGAGTCTTCTATTTAAATGTTAGTTACATAGGTCGTAGGTCACTTTTGTATCTAAAGGTTTTAAAAGATAAATGTGTGGGCATGTTTACATACGTTTTCACTTACTCCCACTACCTAATCTACATATTAATTTCTGCTTTGTTGTCTATTTAAAAGATGTTATTAGTATTAAAATAATTAAAATTAAAATAATAAGAAGAACCCTTTTTTTATGATCCTTACCAGTTTTGTTACAGATGCCGAGTCGAGTTTGAACAGATTCATCCTCAGCTTTTTTGTCATCTAAATAATCTGATATTTTATAATATATAATAGACAGTTGACGTTTTATTACATTTTTTTATTTGTCAATTAACAAATCTAACACATCGCTAGGGACCTTATTTTATGCGTACACTTTGCCCTATAAAAGACTAATAAAGTTTATCGAGCCTAACTGTTAACTGATTAATTTATAAATAAAACTACTGAACCGATTTTGATGTAATTTCTATGGGACCAATCGGAAAGTTTATCGGTTCATAAAAGATGGAGTAGAGAGAGTAACATAGATTAAAAAACCAACTGAATCGAGGACCTCCTCCTCTTTTTGAAGTCGGTTAAAAATAACCAAACAATATTATTTCATTATAGGAGCATTCTCTTTCTTCTGGTATTAGAAGAAGAAGAATGCTCCTTCTTCTAACTTCTTAGGTTCTGCGATATTCCGTTTCCTCACGATGTTTTCCTTCACCGTTTACAATTTTATCATTAATTTAATTAAATTAATGATAAAATTCGAAAATATTGCATTAAAAGTCAATGTCCATAGTGTTTAACGAGGAGTCAGTTTCTAGTTGTTTCTATAAGAAAACATATAAATTCGCAGGCTTGTTATCTTATATAAATAACGATAAAAAAAAATGAAAAATATTTCAATGAAGATACGTACGTTAGTGTTATATTCCTCCATTGTATTATGAATTAGTCAGTCCCGAAAAAAGATTCATAGATAATTAGTAATTGAATTTGTTTATTTTTGCACAGAATCTTTTGAATATAGCCATGTCCAACAACCATACAACAATCTTATTATGTACATCAAAAGCTCGAGAAGCAAACTGCCAAAAAAATACAATTCAATTCATTTATTTGTCAGAATGTAGGTTTACAATATTTTTATAGTATAGTCATAATTATATAAAGTACCAGAACAATCTTACCTTAACTAGGCATACAAATTTATTATATTTAGTTACAAGTAACTCAGGTCATCGTTCAAAAACTCGATGATACTGTAACAACTCTTTTCTACGAGAAGTGCCTTAAGCTGATTTTAAAGCTCAACAATTGACTACCTTTTATGCTCTCTGGTATCTTGTTATAAATTTTAGGAACCATACAGAAAACACTAAAAAGAAAACAGCAAAAAAAAAAAAAGAAAACAGCATTAGCGCTGTATTCGATTTTACAAGGTAAAATTTGTTTCTACTACGGGAATTTAAATTATTAATGTCAGAAAATTTATTAAATTTGCTTATGTTATGTTTTGCAAATAGGGCGATTTCAAATATGTATAAGCTAGGTAAAGTCAAATTTTTGTTAGATTTAAAGTATGGCAGACAGCTGTCAGTATTTTTTAGATTAAATATGGATCATATACACCTTTTTTGCGCAATAAAAACGTCCTGTTTGTTTGTACTGTTACCCCAGAAAAACAGCCCGTGTCTCATTAATGAAGCAACCGAGCCGTGGTACGCAGTTAAAGTTGTAACTTTGCTTGCTACTCTTGATAAATGACGTAGTGCATAAGCCTGGCAATTTTTTTTTTAAATTACGTTTTCTGTGTGGATTTTCCATGTCAAACCTTTATCTATATGTAGTCTTAAAAATTTCGTAACATATGAATAACATGAACATCTAAACAACAAAGAAGTACCTTAATTAGATGACCACATACAAAGTTTTTAATAGAAGAGAGAAATATCTTTAAGGAGAAACCAGATAATACAAGATCAGAAAAAATAAACTAACTGCTCTGTACAAATTAATCAAAAAGCTTATAGATAAATGAGAAAAAGAGCTTCTGTAAAAATAGCGCAAAAAAGAATGGATATTAACAAGCCATGGATTGTGTCACTGAAAAAACAAAATAATAAGTCGATAAAAACAAACAGATATGAAATAATTGACACAGCATCAGAATTTATGAGAAGTTATACTCAAATGAAAATATCACAAACCTATCAAAAAATCTGGAACCAAATCTTAATAGGGAAGACATTACACCGCTCGTTGGGTGTGAGGTCCGAAGAGCTATTCAAAACCTAAAACCACAAAAAAGTCCCAGGGCAGATGGAATTACAAACGATGTCTTGTAAGCCATTATTGAACCTCTTACACCAATATTTACAAACATTTTCAATAACATGATATATAGCAAAGTAACACCCAAAGAATGGGAAACATCCACCTTAACCCTTCTATACAAGAAAGGAGACCCAAATGACATTGGCAACTATAGACCGATAAGTCTGCAACAAACTATTTACGAAGTATTTCCCACTATTCTCCTTAAAATAATCTCGAAAATACTTGAGTCGAACCAACCTATTGAACAAGCTGGCTTCAGGCCAAACTACTCCACAACAGATCACATATTTACCTGAATTTAAATTATTGAAAACCACATCGAATATGGCCAACAACTCTACATCAGCTTCATAGACGTTCAAATCCGTTCGACTCTATATTTCATGAACCTATGTGGAAAGCACTTAAAGAACAAGGAATTCAAGAAAACTACATAGATCTTAGAAATCTATAATAACTGTAAAGGAGTCGTAAAACTAGAGCGTAATGGAAAACCTTTTCCTATCAAAAAAGGAGTACAGCAAGGCGATCCAATATCTCCAAACCTATTTACAGCTCTATTGGAACCTTTTTAAAAAACTTAAGTTGGTCAAATATAGGTATAAAAATTAACGGTGAAAATCTAAATCACCTACGATTCGCAGACGATTTCGTTTTGATTTTACAGAATTATAAAGATCTTGAATACATGACGAAGACCCTAGATGAAGAGAGCCAAAGATGTGGACTTCATATAAATACCAGTAAAACATATTTTGTTATGACCAATGACGAGCGAATACCTATCTCGATCCAGTCAAAGGTCATAGAATATGTGAATGACTACTTATATCTTGGGCATAATATTTCTTTCAAGGAACAAACATCCTGAGAGGTAAAGTGTCGAATAAAGAAGGCTTGGAACAGATATTGGTCTCTTAAAGAAATTTTTAAATCAAATATCCCCATAAGACTCAAGAAGAAAGCTAAGGACACTATAGTACTTCCAACACATTTATACGGTTGTCGAAGCTGGGCACCAACAAAAGATGTGAACCATAAAATACAAGTATTTCAAAGAGCAGCTGAAAGAGTATGCTGAAACTAAGAATAAGTGATAAAAAACGAAATATTGACATCCGAAGTAGATCTAAGTTAATAGATGCCGCAGAACTAGCATGCAAACTTAAGTGGAGATGGGCTGGACATGTGACAAAAGCAGCAGACAGAGCAGCAGACGTACACACGACAGGCAACTCGCCCCCGTGGGAGAAAGACGAAGATGGCGAGATGATATAATGGGAATAGCGGGTGCTAAGTGGACACGACTCGCCCAACAAAGAGGAAAATGGCAGCAGTTGGAGGAGGCCTTTATCCGCCATTTGGTGACCCCAAGACAAAATATTTAATTAATATATAAATATAAACAAATAAATTTAGTAATACTTTATTTTAAAACTATTATACAATAGAATTTGAATGTTGTTAATTATTATGATATAATGTAATAAGCGAAAACTCATTGTTATGTGTATATTGCCCGTTTTTACCTATGCACAAACATGGTCTTTAACCGAATCTCAGATGTCCAAACTCAATATCTGCCAACGAGCAATGGAGCGTAGTGTGTTATGGGTGAAGAGCACAGACAGAGTCCGCAATACAACCGCAAAGACCGGGATCGCAGACGTCGGAGACAAGACCGCCAAATTAAAATGGAGTTGGGCGGGGCACGTCAGCCGTATCAGTGCAGACAGGTGGGCAGAGCTCGTCACACAATGGGTGCCTGCAGATGGGCAACGTAGCCGGGGCAGGCCGAAGAAACGTTGGCGTGACGATCTCGATACCTTCGAGAAAAGCTGGTGGAAAGTGGCCGGGGACAGAGACAAATGGAAGGAATTGGGGGAGACCCTTGCCCAGCAGTGGGAAAGTATAGGTTAATAAAAAAAATGTAATGTAATGTCATTATTATTGAAAAATAAAAGGCTCATTATTATTATTATTATTTTTGCATTCTTTCCCCTTTAATTCTTTGGGTTAGCGAATTATCTTTAAAGTTGTGCAAGCGCAGCTTATAGACATAGCCATAGACACTCATGTATTTGTTACTTAAGCACACACAATCAGTACAAAGAGAAAACTCTTATTTTAGAATAAAGAAAAGTGGAGAATACAGAGAGTATGTCATGTATCTGTGTACCACAGTAAAACAAGGTCTCGACTCTGCATAATATGCCACGGTTGGCGGTAGCTAGGCTCTGGTATTCTGTCGAAACCTTCAGCCATAAGACCATGTGAGATATTTTTGTGGAGTGTTGTGTAAATCTTATAATAATGAGTAGGAATAGAAGTACAATAATATGGTATCTTTGAGAATTAATCAAAATAAATATCTACTAATCGAATAAAATAATAAATAGTACTTACAAAAATACAGTTACCTATGTAATAAAAAAATATATTTACATAAACACTTATAACTTTAATTCGCTAGATAATAAATGTAGCATAATAAATTATTAGAATTAGAAAAGCTAAATGATAAGACAAGTCCAATTAAAAACTTAGGAAAAAATTTAACCAAATTAATGATAAGTCATAAATACTCCCATTTTTAAACCCATGTTTATCCAATGACATCCTTAATATAATATATTCGCTCAACAATACGAATAGCGTTGGGTACGATGGTATCTCTACTAAAATAATTAAAGCCGTAGCACATTGTGTAAGCACACAAATTAGCCATATTATTAATTTATGTCTTAGCGCAGGTGTGTTTCCAGATGCATTATAGGTATCGATAATTAAACCTCTGCATAAAAAATAAAGTATGGAAAATCGCAGACCAATTTTGCTTATACCAGTTATTTCTAAGATATTTAAAAAATACATTTATAAATTAATGTATAACTATTAAGAATCAAATAAAATATTTTGTAATGAACAAAAAGGGGTTGTGTCCGTAACCCTAAAACAGCACTGATGCGCAAAAGTATCTTCAGTATGGCTCCATTCATCTACAATAAGTTACCTCTATCATTGAGAGCTTTACCAACTTAGTTGTTTCAGAAAAAGTTGAGAATAATATGAAATAATAAATGTTATTATACAATTATTGTGTTTATGACCGATAATTCTTGTGATAATATGGCAAAGTAATGCAATTCCTGAATTATTTAATTCCCTTTTGACCAGAAATTGTAATGTATGTGACATTTGTATTAACTTCATTTCATTTCGTTTTCTGTATTTTTTGTTTAGTTTTATTGCCGTTAAAATTTTTCTTGATTTCATTTTTTGTTATTATTAGTATGACATAAGTATCAATGTATATCATGCAATATTTCTTACTTCCTTTATATTTTATTATTCTTAATTATTATAATTATATTATTATTGCAATAGTGTCAACTATAAATAAGTGCACGCCCATAAAGGGTAAATTACATTAAATCTATACAAGTTGTAACATCTTTTTAAACATGTAATGATACAATAAATATACTTTGTCTCTGAAAGGTGCACCGCACCATAGCTGCTCATACCAGGCAACCCAATTATTTGTTCATCCAGAAGTAATGCTATATAACGTTTATTTGTTTTTACCCATATTTATTTACAGAAATTTATGTGTTAATTAAATTACACACACATTTAAAACCATAAAAGGTACACGTAGGTATCTAAAAATAGTTATTATTAATGTTCTTAAGCCATCACTGCCATAACCACCTAATAACACTGTCACTAGTTGGCCACTACCTCACGGGAGAAGTAGTATTAAAAATAGTATAAATAAAGAGAACTGTTGGTTTAGTTGTAGGGTTCCCTTCCGATCCTAAGGTTCTAGGTTCGAATCCAGTCGTGCCAATAAACTTTTCTGTTCCAAAAATATACGTTCGCTATAGTAGTACTCTCCATAACAAAAACAAATTCTAGGCGGGTAGTATTCTCTGAAGACATAAACATACATATATGTACGCCTCTTGGGTCCGCTAAAAAACAACCTACATCAAAATTACTGGACTTGTACGGAAGGGTGCTGGTATTCGAAGGAGGCCTTACTACTCCCGAAAACTCCTCAGCCTTAAACGTGACAACATTGACTTATCGTCGGTATTGTCACGGGTCACTGTTCACTTAACAAACATCTGGATACACTGGGTGTCATATAGAAATAGAAAAAAAACATGTGTGCAATTCACACGTGGTAGAAGTGAAACCTTCAAAAAACAAACGTATAATACGTACACGTATATAAAAAACCACGGTTGTTGTGATGCCTTTTCTCAAGCTTTGTACTACGCATGCGCGCACAAACACGTAATAATAAACACGGATAATGCTTCCTATCTCATTTTCTCACACGTTAAATCTTATGAATTTATGTATCTGTCTCTTTTTACTGTCGCTTTTTCGTTTCATCGACTTTCAAATCACAACGATGCTAAAGAAGTTTTCATTTCAATAATTTATTTGCAAGAAATATGGTAGGTAACAGATATTGAGTCATACAGTACATATTTCACCAAAGAACATACATAGGCATGCAAATTTTAATGTTTCCAAAAACATTAAATTATACTATTATAGTATTCTATTTTAGCATTAATCAGTTATATTAATTAGCTTCCAAGAAATTCATTAACAGTGTAAAAAAATTCTGTCAAAAAGCCACAATTTTAATTTTTCACAAAAAACATTACATATTGTAATACATATTGTATTGGAAGTCCCTTATTTCGGCAGGAATTTTATTAAATATTTGTTCACACATTGCAAAAAACTTTTTTTATATAAGGCAGTTCTAGGCACTCTTGAAAGAACAATTAAATTCTCTCAGGGATTTTTACACATCTATGATATATGCCACGAGCTCATGTAAATAAATTCGGTTGTTTTTTAACAAACTTAGCTGCCTCTTATTAGAGGCAGCTAAGTTTGTTACAAGCCAACAATGTCGACAGGTTTAGCTTACGACAGATGCAGAGGTTGTTTGAGCAAGAAAGAAACAGCAGCACCTATAGTGCAGCAGCATGGAGCCCCAACGAGCTCAACACCTCGGGACACCGAGGACGCCCAGAGAGGCCTGCGCTGGCTTGAGCGAGCTCCTGGCATTCACGGACGAGTGGCTGGAGTACCGGCCTCCACCCGTCACACAAAAAGGATCCATTAGAGACATAGTTGCAGAAAACAATCCACGCTACAAGTAACAAGTACTAATTTTCTCAAAAGGTGAAAAAAACATCGTAAGGAAAGCGGCATGTGGTCTGTAATATACCTATAAAAGAGCTTAACCTGACTGACTGATTCACCATCGCAAAGCCGAAACCGTTGAAGCTAGAAAGCTGAAATTTGGAAGGTAGCTTCCTTTTACAGCAAAACTACCCATTTAGGCGCGATTTTTTGAATTTAAATTTTTATGAGGATGAAAAGGGGTGAAAACGAATGTATGAAACTTTTTAACACGTGGTGCGATTTGTTTGAAATTTGATATGAATAAATAAAATGCAAAATAAACGGACACGTGTTTCAGGATTTTTCAAAATAAACCTCACAAATAAGTAAAACGTGGTGTGGTGTCTTTGTATGGAAACATTTTGATGGGTGGTGGGTGTGATTGGTTTCGCAAGGAGATAAATTGCATCCTGGGGAAGGATTTAAGCTACAATTCCTTTCAAAAAAAGTGCGGAGCGGCGAGCAACAGCTAGTATAACAGAAAAAAAAGTTTTAAGATATGTGTCTAGTGCAAGAAAGGGGTCTCTGATACTCACTTTTTTTTTCAGATGTTGCTTCATCAGTATCATTGGCCGTAGCTCATATTTTGAAGATGATTTAAGTTACGTCAGTCAAGTTACAGAGCAGTTATTTGTAATTGAAAGCTTTCGTTCATAAACTTTACCCACTCCAGCAAGCTGAGGTGGGTAAAGTTTCCTCTCCACTAACGTCACTCTGCCTGGGATTCTGTTTGATAGCGCAGGTCTTATCATTATGGGTATACTGTATACGGAAGCCTTCACTGGCGTCCTCCAACACACCTCTGGTATATTTATCAGATTGCAAACTTGGTACAGGTCTATTATATACCCTAATTCTACCCTAATGTTAGGTTAACGCATCGTTCATATCTTAGATAAATACTACTAATGTACTTTTGTGTAATCATAGCGAGGCTGTAAACCTCTATGATAATGACTGATAAGAATTGGTGCCTGACTGATTAATATATAGACAACGCTCAGCCTAAATCACTGGCCGTAGAGTCTTGAAATTTGGAGATCTTTCTTTGTACACAGAGTTGTTCAAATAGGGATGAAAACGTTTGTTTGAAAAATCGTAAAACTTGGCATAAAAAATCTAATATATTATAATAGAAGTCTATGATAAAACACTTAAAAATTATAGGTGTTATGGGGTGTTAAAGCTTGGCATTAATATTCTTCAGTACAAATGTAAAAGACTAATAGGATATTTTTTTATAACTAGGTGCAATAGTGCTAATATTTGCTTAGGATTTTTTAGTTTTTTTTATTTATTTATTTATAGTAATCTAGGATTCACAGTTATTCATTTAATTTAGTTTCTTTTAATAAGGTGTAGATATGCCGAACTTAATCCAATTTGAATGCACATTTTGTATTCAACTCGCTTATAACATATGAATAGTAGGTATGAATAAATAAATTAAGAACAAAAGAAAAACAAACAGTAAGTCCTACAGTATACGGAAAATAAAACACAAAAACAAAAATAGACCATAAGCGAAAAAACTTTTTAGCAAAATTATGTTTTAAGCATTTTTTTTCAATTAACCTCATAAACACGTTGTGCAGTTCATTAGAAATTTGGCATAAATATTTTTTTTAGTAAAAATGACTGGCCCAGTCGGAAAAGTGCGTGAGTATGTATCTATTAATGGCAGATGTGGGTCAGATTTACAGTTTTTAGCTAAGCTGTTAAAGTTCATGGCTACCAGAATGTCTTCTTCCACTTCTTTCTTCATCCTTTTCAATTCAATGAAAAATCATTAGTAATAAAAATAAATCTTCGTAGCCAATGCACACAACACCATCTAGCCCCTAGCATAGCTTGTATTATGGAGACCAGATGACTGATAGAATACTAAAATATAAATACATATATTTATGATACTTTATAACACCCAGACACAGAACAAACACATGTATTCATCACACAAATGTATATTCTGGAAGGAAATCGAACCTTCAACCTGCAGCGCAGAAGGCAGAGCTACTACCAACTGAGCTGGCAGCCCAGTCAAATAAACTATCTTGGAATCAGAATTGAATCCAATCTGTTTGATTCAGGGCCCAAGTTGTTTCAATCAGAAACAAGTCACCGGAACTCTTCAACAAATATCAGTAAAGTAATGATGTGTGACTTTTACGAATCGTCATTACCTACACTGTTATAGTTTTTGTATGAATAGATAAATAAATAAATAACCATCATCACCATCATCTGGCCCCAAAGTAAGCAGAGCTGTGTTATGGGTACCACATGACTGATATACTGCTTATATACTTTTTGGTAAATACTTACAAATTATACATATAGGAAAACCCAGACTCGAGACAGATACTTGCAGATCATACAAACATTTGTCCCGCGGCGGGAATCGAACCCGTAACCTTCTGCGTTTCAGCCGGCCCTTAGCCCACTGCGCCACAGAGGTTGTCAAAGATAGCTTGACTTAGGTACGGACAAGCGGACGAAGTCGCGGGCGTTCAGGCTAGCACCTATTAAGTATTTAAGTAGCTACACAAAAAACTTACAAGGTGTAAAAAAACAGCTCCAGCAATCGAAAGGGTCAACGGAGCAGTCTATCGATGCGATTTCGAAACTCGTATGTATTTACAAAAAAAATAACGTATATAAGTAGTATATCGGTCATGTGGTACCCATAACACAAGCTCTGCTTAATTTGGGGCTAGATGACGGTGTGTGAAATGTTCGTCTAATTTATATAGGTATATTTATTTATTTTTGACGTGATAACGTCTTATAAATCGATGAACGCCGACTGCACGCACGAAAAAGTGTCACGTTCCGCCTGAGCCGAGCGTGAAAGCTAGAGCGCGGAACAAGCGATAGGCACGATCGAATGTTTTCTTATGACGCCATCACGTTAAATTATCGTCGGTAAACTAAATTTTTTTGTTTAGACGAAACTATAAGTATACATTGAAGTAAACATATAACTAGCTAGATTGAAGCAGAAAGCTTGGTAGTGCCAATTCTTTAGAAAAAAACCAAATAAATATACTTTCTTGTATGTGAATGAGTAGGTAATTTGTTATTTTAAGCCGAAAATAAGCACTTATAAATGGCGGGTGGTCTTTTCTTGCTTAGTATTGGGACACAAGGTCAAACATAATAAGTGTATACCTGAGTTTTAAGTATTAGTATACTTACACCCGATTAAAGAAATAAAGTTTGAGAATATTAAGTAAGAATGAGAGTTTATTTAACAACACTGTACGAACGCAAAACAGGAGTCGCTCCACGTGCCTAATATCGTAGGCCTGGCAATACTGCTAAATGGTATGTAATTATTTTGTAACTTGTTTGTATTAGATATGTTTGTAAAATTCCGCAGTATTCTTGTACACTCTGTGGTATCTAGTAAACACGTGATTTTAACTAAGCATACTATAGTAGGTATATATGTAATGATATAAATATAACTTAGCTTGACCATTTCCGCTCAGTACATTTTAGTATATTCCTGATCTAACATGTTTATTGTTTCAATATTGACGCTCGTAGTTTCACTACTGTTTGTTGTGTACTATGTTAGTATACTCAAATTCAATTGGTGGAAAAAGAAGAAAGTTCCATATCTTAAACCTGTGCCCTTTCTGGGAAACTATGGAGAATATCTACTGCTTAGGAAATTTATGGGACAAGTTGTTCAGGACCTTTGTAAGCAGTTCCCGGATGTTCCATACTTCGGAGCATTCTACGGCACAGAACCGGTGCTGATCGTCCAAGACCCTCAACTTATCAAGCTCGTGATGACGAAAGACTTCTACTACTTCAGTGGCAGAGAGATTTCAAACTACACACACAAAGAGGTATTTACGACTAATATTTTCTTCTCAGGCGGTGATCGGTGGAAGGTAACTCGGCAGAATCTAACGCCTTTATTTTCATCTGCGAAAATGAAAAACATGTTTTATCTGATAGAAAACTGTGCACACATCTTCGAAACGATGCTTGACAAATACATGGAAAGGTCTAACCAGTTTGAAGGTAGGGATATGATGGCAAGGTACACAATCAGCGGAGTATGCTCCTGTGCGTTCGGTATCAACACTCATACCATGGATAAACCCGACAACAACCCTTTTGCAGCGATCGCTAACTCAATTTTCGAGAACACCACGTATCGAGGAGTCAAGAATAACGTCCGGGCTATCTGGCCTGCTGTTTTCTACGGTTTGGGCTTTAAATCGTTCCCATTATCGATAGACAAGTTTTTCTCAGAGTTACTGATCGGAATCTTTGAAGGTCGAGAATACAAGCCATCTTCTAGAAACGATTTTGTAGATCTGATCTTGAGTTTCAACGAGAAGAAGTACATCACAGGCGATAGTCTATCTAATATGAAGACTGGTGGTGATAAAAAGGCGAATATCGCTGTAGACAATGAACTGCTCGTAGCTCAATGCATAACCTTTTTCGCAGCTGGCTTTGAAACCACTGCAAGTACGCTTAGCTTTACGCTGTATGAACTAGCTAAAAATATCGATGCACAGAAGAAAGTTCAAGAAGAAATTGACTCTTATCTGCAGAAACACAACAATCAGATAACGTATGACTGTGTGAAGGAGCTTCCGTACCTGGACGCATGTATACACGAAGCTATGCGTTTATACCCAGTTTTGGGAGTTTTAACTCGAGAAGTTATAGATGAATACACGTTTCCTTCAGGCCTTCAGTTAGAGAAGGGGACGAGAGTGCACTTGCCGCTGTATGCGCTTCACCGTGATCCTGCTCACTTCCCGGAGCCGGATCAGTACCGGCCAGAGCGGTTCTTGCCGGAAAACAGGCACAATGTCAAACCTTACACTTACCTACCTTTCGGAGAAGGACCAAGGGTTTGTATAGGTAAGTGAAAAAGATACAAACTAATTAAGAGACAAGGCCGATATTTAAAATGATATTTATTGACAAACAAACTACAAACATTCTTGAAATAACCTGTAAGCTTAAATCAGGTTACACCATGTCGTAACAAAGATCAAAAATATTAGATAACTTAGGTCTACCTTTATTTAGGAACCGATGACGTATTTTGTGCCCTATAAAATAGGTACTAGGTACATTTGTTTTCAGGTCTGCGCTTTGCAAAAATGAAAATGGTGCCCGGTCTAATCACCATACTGAAGAAGTATCGAGTGGAGCTCGCACCAGGGATGACTTCAAACTTGGAGTTGGGATGTCGCACCATTGTCACGCAGCCGACTGAAGGAATCCACTTGAAGGCTGAAGTGCGGGATGGCTGGGAACAGCGGGTATTTGCTAAAAGTCAATGAAGATGATTAGAATTTGTCGATTTCGATTTCTGAATTTTTATGAAGTAATTTTTATTTGTTGATGGTGCATGTATTTTTACCGATGAATAACGACATTGAGAAGTCAATAAAAACTTTTGAAATTAAATAATTTAATTTGATAGACGTTAATCGTGAGTTACAAAAACTTAGCATTTTACATCAGGTTTTGTACTTACCTGCTAAATCACTAAAAAGTTTACTTCCATAAAAACATGATGAAGGATACAATCTAATACTCAAGGTTTAAAGATTTCAAATAATGAGTAGGTATCTACTTATGTTAACGAGAGCAATGTTTTGCTTCCCAAGACGACCATAAATAATTGTAAGACGTTTCAAACATGGATCACTCTTGTGATTATCTTCTACTAGCGACCCACCCCGGCTTCGAATGGGTGCAATCCTGATACTAATTATCCTACAGAATGGTTATCCCTAAGAGATAGCCATATATCATCGCAGACTTTTTTGTAGACCTTTTGAGGGTGTACAATACTGTAGTACATTATTTTGATATATCTCATAGGGTTCAGCCAGCATTTGCAATGTAAGCGCAAAAAAATGTGTATATTTACGACACCACATTAGAAACCTCTAAAATTATCAGTGTTTCTCTACTATGTTATGCATGTTTTATACGTACAAACCTTCCTCTTGAATTACTTTATCTATTAAAAAAAACCGCATTAAAATCCGTTGCATAGTTTTAAAGATCTAAGCATACATCGGGACAGACCGAAGCGACAGCGGGAGGCGACTTTGTAACATCATACTATAAACGTTCTAGGATATGCCAATTTCTGCGCAATGTTTTCCTTTGCCTTTAGAGGCAACTGTAATTGCGCACATACATTTTTAGTAAAATCTATTGGTGCACTTCGTGGTTTGAACCGACGACCTTATGATAGGAAGGCAAGGTGAAGTGGTAGCACCACTGCACCACCAGCGTTCTTTACTAATATTTTAAATCAAAAGTGTTTCTATTTGTCTGTTTGTTTGCTTGTTTTCATATCTAAAAGGCTGAACGGATCTTGATGAAATTTTGTAAATAGATAGATTGTGTCTTGGGAAGGGCATTAGGCTTTTGATGTACGAGTGAAACCACGGACAGAAGTTAGTTGGTAACAAAACTAGTGGCTCTGTGAGCTGTAGTCATCGCGAACATTTTTCGAAATGACTGAAATATAACTTTTTTACGCTTTTAACCCCCATATCTCCGCCATTTTGAAAAATTTCCAAAAAGTAAATCGATACAAAATTCTATATAGTTATAGAACTTGCTCACAAAATTTTACGAGAATCGGTTGAGAAATGCGACCTGTAGAGGAGAACATCCGGGCAGACGCCGGACATACGAAAGCATTTTCGCCTAAGCTGAAACAGAGACACTCGCTCGCGCTTCGCACTCGGTCAATGGTGTTATATAACCATACTGGCTTCCATTATTATATTTCAAGATGGTACTTCAGCAATGGCCTTCTGTATCGAAAAAAATAGTCATATTTGGACGTTATTTAGCGACTATAATTTTGTTCTTTAATTAAAAGAAGAAATAGTTATATAAAAAAATGTGGTATGTATGTTTTGTCTGCAAGTTTCTCGTTATACATTGTTTTTGTTAATTCCCTAATTCGATTATGAAAAATTGTCTAAAATTAATTACGGAAATGAACAGAATAATATACTAAAAAGATACATTTATATATAAAATACATTTGAATAATATCTAAGGATCGTTTAAAGCGACCTATAGATAGAACTGATCCAGACCAATGTTAGAGGAACCAAGGCACTGGCGGAATTGCCACGTTGAATGCCTCAATTCTGTTGGCACCAACCTAACTAATTTTAGCTAAAATTAGGTTTAGACTATCAAATGAAACTTTGGTGTTCTGCTGTTACCAAATTATCCCAATTTAATTAAGCGTTCTTTATTTAGTTAGATGGTACCAACCGCTATGCTATGACTAACTAAAATATATTTTAGACCATTCCTAATTTTAGAAATGAACCAACAAATTGCCACCAATTGTGGCAATTCGGTTGGCAATTGCAATATATTAAATTACCAATTGTCTAATATATTCAATTATCATCTTCTAAAGTTGGCGAAGTATTAAGTTCCAGCTTACACGAGTTTTATCAGAATATTTTTTATTTATCTTTTTACTTTTTGCTGATAAAAAATCGGTCGAGGCCATTTGTCAAAGAGACCGCCTTTGTAGTACTTTTGATACATTCTAGTGGAAAACACGCATCAATATGTAATACTTTTTAATTTTATAATCAACATCGAAAAAACAATGTTCTCAAAATGTCGGCTTTCTGTTTAGTTATTAATATGTTATTATATCTTTCACTAGCTGCTGCCAGCGGCTTTGCACGCATGATACCCACGTGCTTGATATAAAGTAGTTATGTTAGTCTAGATTCATATCTATACCTATAATCATAGATACTAGTGGTCGCCCAATGGTCGAAATTAATTAATAACTAAAATATTTTTTATGCATAATAAAAAAAATTGCATTCTGCACTCCTTCTCTAAATAAACTATAAGTGTGCGAAATTTCATACTCCTCCGTCCGCACAATTTTCGTAAAAATGGGTACAAAGTTTTTGCTTCACATATTCTTAAATATAATAATAATTCTTGCGTTTTTTTAAATCTTCTGTAGTGTGTGTAATTAATGCATGTGTAATTATTGTCTGAAATAATGATTTTATTATTATTATCATTATTAATATAATCAAATACTCTAATTGTGTCACATTCACATAGGTACTTGAATACTAATCTAGATCAATTAATAGATTAGAACAAAATTTTGTTTAAACGCCTGAGTTGATTGTGATCTGTTTTGTGTGTTTAATCAATAAATAAATTCAAGGTTCATCGAAATTGATTCAGCCATTATTACGTGATTAATTATTTTATTTAATTAAAAATCAACCATGCAAGCGAAGCCTTAGCTAGTCAACAATAAACAATCTTGTTTTGCTCTCTTGTGCTAAATAACCAGACTGTTCCAGACTCAACTATGATGAGTTTAAATTGCCCAACAAAGAAACAAGCAAACAGCCGTACAAACATTTACATTTATGTTATTAGTAGAGCAATAACATAGTAAGAAGACACGTGTAATATAATAATAGAACGATAATAACTCAGAAATAACGATAGCAGATCGTTGACCCCGGTGATCTTACATCTTGTGATGTTACATACATGTACGATGATTTAAACGTACAATGTAAACATGTTTAACTTAACTAAACAAGTTCAGACACTTAAGAGTGAACTAGTCGATTATCTTTCCATACAAATGTCGAAGGGTGATCACACAGGTACTTCCTCGTGCTCCTACTAAATATTCCTACTATACTACTACTACAAATATGGTGTTAATATCAGCAGCACTCCCCCACAACAGAATGCCATACGACATAATGCTATGAATGTAGCTGAAGTAAACGAGTCTAGCGGTATCTACGTCGCTAAATGACGGATCTTTTTAACAGCGTATGCCGCAGAGCTGAGTTTCTTCAACAATTTATCTATGTGCGGGCCCCATTGCAGCTTATTATCTAAAGTGCCACTGGTGTCGACGAGATCTATCTTTTCGTTTTTAATTTTTACATTAGCATTCACCTGTTTAACGTTGGGCAGTATAAAACGAATGCATTTCGTTTTTTTCTCGTTAAGTAATAAGTTAACATCAAACCATGTTACAACTTTGGAGATTGCATTGTTTACATCGTCAAGATTAGTAAGTCGTCGCTTTAATTTAAATAAAAGCGACGTGTCATCAGCAAACAGTACAATCTCGTGATCATCCTTTACAAGTTTAGGTAGATCATTTATATAAATTAAAAACAAGAATGGCCCGAGTATTGATCCTTGTGGTATACCCATTTTTACCATTGACCCCGGAGAACGCTTTCCATTTACATCTACTCGTTGTGTTCGGTTAGTTAAGCTTAAGTGAAAGGATGTGAGAAGCTTAAGTGAAACTACCTTAACACCATAGAGTATAGTAGTTTGCTGATTAGAGTTTCATGGTGTTTCCGTGCGATAAGGAACTTGTTACAAACAAAATTGTTTGTTACAATTAAACCTCCTAACCTAAATGCGACAAAAACAAACTACTTACATCATATTCGCTGCAAAAAACAAGAAAGTTGGATAATTGTGTACGATTGTGCACAAACATTCAAATTTGTGCACCCAAGGACTCCCGAGATATTCATGTGTTGCAGACTATGGCGAAACTTTGATGTCAATTTACACGAACTCTAGACAAATGACAATGTTAAAGTTTAGACAAAAAACTGTGCGTCGAGCCAACTCGCTGTGCTGAAATTTTTAGTAATATCAAGCGTCTAGTTTAAGAAATATATCAAAAACCCATAATCTAATATAACCCGGACTATTTTAAAAGACTATTGAAAAGTACATAACAACGACCTCCCTAAATTGTCAGCATTGTAATGTGAAAAAAACGAAGAAAATAGTTTCCTGCAGTAGCACAACATATTAGTATTATTATAGTAGGTAGGTAGGCTGAAGACACCAACTGGTCCTGATCTCTAATAATTATTATTATGTTTGGCTACACACACAGAGAGCAGAGATTTTGAGATTTTGCTAAATAGGTTTGGTAGGCCGATACTTGTAATAAGTAGATTATTCGATTGAAGTTTGGAGCACGGCTGCAAAACAAATTTAAATATCTTGCAAACAATACAAAATAAATAAATTAAAATATTATTTGGATATAACCACTTAGAAACTACGCTTAATATTTACAAACAAACTTAATTAATGGACCTTAATCAAATATATAAATACAACGCTTGCTTACTAATTAGAAAAATATTAACTAAATACTCACTCTCAAATAACATTATCAAAGATAAATAAAACTTAAACGCGAATGACAAAACAAGACAATATTATTGTAAGAGCACCTAGGACTGATTATGGAAAAATACATATTGTATGAAGCTGTACAATAAACTACCAAAAGACGTTAAGGTTCTAAACTCATTAGTGTAATTTAAAAGATTGCTATAAACTCATATTTTAAAGGATTTTAACTTCCACCTACATATAACTAAGCTGACTAACTAACCAAGCAGCCTAACTCTAGTGCAACATTTCACCATGGCCTAGGCCTTACATAATAATCACGGAATGCGTTTCCGATTTTTCTCCAAGTACCCGCTCGCTAATGCACGAACTAGGTACCTACCCACTAATGGTATATTTTTTTCTGTGATTGTTATTTTAATTTATTTTATATAACTAGACTTATTTCTACAATTCATTTCCTATGTTAACGCTGTAGGGCACTCTAATATTACGTTATTTATATGTTTTCTCTGTAAGTGAATTACTCAATTCCAGTAAGAAATAAATATCTTCAGCCAGATGAGTAAATAAATAAATATTGGTAAACAAAGTTCTGAATTGGGTTCTTTCAATTACCACATACTCACACATATCTATAGTAAAACTTTTATGTGGTCAATTATAAAAAAACACTGTACCTGTATACTTCTTTATGTATGTAAACTGCATCGAATAACTGTGTTGGATGGAGGTCACCTAATAGGTAGGTATAAAAGACATATGCCACACGGGGATGCCCAGTGGGATTCTTTTTTCAAAAATTGAAAAAAGAATCCCACGATCGATTTTAATTTTTTTACATTTATGAGGCCACATAATATAAAGTTATCATCATCATCATATCAGCCCCAAGAAGTCCACTGCTGAACATAGGCCTCCCTAATAGATTTCCAGAAAGAACAATAATATAAAGTATTAATGTGCAAGCAATACGATAGGACTCAAGGTCTGCGAGCGAGAGTTCTGATTACGGACCGATTGACAGAAGGACGGACATAGCAAAGCTATATGAGACTATGGAACCCCAAATATTAACAAAGGTGTATAATTCACACACTAATGACACTAGATAACTGATGGAAGACTTATATACCTACCTTGGTAATGTTGTATAACACCTAGACACAACATTCATGATCATTATACTGAATGTCTTGAATAGAATCAAACAAAATCCAGTTCATAATCTTTGACGACCTCTGTGGCGCTGGGCTTATAGACCAGGGTAGAAGCCTTTAAAAATAATAAGGAGTAAAAAATAATTATAGTAGGATGAAACCCATTGGAAAAGGAGAAGAATATAATAAAATTGAACGGAAAAATAATTTACGGGCAATCTGAGGTCGGGAAGGAGAAGGGGGTGAGTTTTTAAGGGTAAAAAACGGTTTATCTCGATTTCCGGCAAAACTACCTTCCAACTATGACTCGATTGTCGTGATGGGTGAAATTTTACTTATATACCTAGAGGTTTGTACGGAACCCTCGGAGCGCGAGTCCGACTCGCACTTGGCCGGTTTTTATTATAATATTCTCCTCCTTTTCCAATGGGTTTCATCATACTATTGTTTTTTTTTGGTTTCAAAAATTATCGACCCCGGTCTATTAGATCCGGCTGATACGCAAAAGGTTGCGGGTTCGATTCCCGCCGCGGGACAAATGTTTGTATGATTTGCACGTATTTGTCCCGGGTCTGGGTGATTCTATGTATAATATGTGTGTATTTACAAAAAAAAAGTATATAAGTAGTATGTCAGTCATGTGGTACATACCCATAACACAAGCCCTGTTTACTTTGGGGCCAGATGATGCTGTGTCAAAATGAACGGTATTATTAATAATTTGACATGTACCTATATAAAGGCATTCCTTTATGTTTTTTTAAAGGTGTTATATCCAAACCCTTTCACAAACTTCTTAGCAATGAGCTTACATGTAAGTGCAATAAGTAAGTACTGCTTATTCAATACTTATTACTTTCCTAAGTCTTTTCTATAATCTTTACTATTTTCCCCAAATCATGTTAGAAGTTGGTTCAGCCTCCTCCCTCATTACATGGTAATTTCATTGGTGTTCCAGAAAACATTGATACCATTCAGAAACTAATTTCACAACAGGAAAAGCAGACGTACCGCTTAATACCATTAATACCTTGTCAGTCTACCACACTTACGTACAACTTCTTCTCCATTTTAATGCGTACCTACAGCCAAGGTTTGGAATGTTTTGCCGTCGTCTGTCATTTCTGAAAACTACAATTTGGGTTTCTTCGAGTCTAAAGTAAATACGTGTCTTCTAGACCTGAGTGCCCCATCGTTGACCGCATCATCGTTTAACAGCAGGCGAGATCGTAGTCAAACGTAGGTCTATCGATGATAAAATAATAATAATAATCAGCATACAATGGCGGATCTGGGTCAGAATTGGTTTCAGCTAAAATAAAACGGCCAAGTGCGAAAATCGCATCTGAGAAGGTTACTGTACCTATCTGCCTACCTACTTTTTTGCTTTATCGTGGCTAGTTTACCATCGGCATCGGCCTAATTCAGAGCAAATTTTCGGCCTTAAAAAGCACCGAAAATTGCTATAACCAATAGATAAGTTACATTGAAAAACAATTAACTTTTAAGTTTGGTAGATACATTGCGTGACCTAAGAGCTGGTTTCTATCTGGCTCAGCGTATTATCAATGCTATTCAACGTGGTAATGCCGTCAGTGTCTTGGGAACTCTGCCCTCTGGTAGTGATTGTATCAGTTGGGCTATCTATAGATCGTTTTAAACGGTTTTTAGATAGCTCAACGGTTTCACTTATTACGTATTATACTGTACATTTCTGTTATTATTTATGTAAATAAATGACTTTGCAGTTGTAAAATGTTCCCAATCCATATAGATATACATCTCCTTTTCACAACAAGACAAGTAGACGTACCGCTCAATACCATCTATACCTTGTCAATCTATCACTCTTCCGAACAAAGCGCTTTGCTTCGACATTTATAATGCGTACAGCCAAGGATTGGAATGCTTTGCCGTCGTATGTCTTTCTTGAAAACTACAATCTAGGTCTCTTCAAGCCAAGAGTAAATAAGTGTCTTCTATGTTTCAAAACGCAAATATTTTTTTAAAACATTATTTAAAAAATCGCGCGTCGCGATATTTATGCGGAATAAACCCCTTACAATATGTTATGAGTTTGGCTTACTGTGTGCTATTTGGTCAAACGTTTATATCTCGATTACTATCAACATTTTTTTATTGCAAATTAAATATTTTCCTACAGTTACCTAAGTTCAATAATTTTCACTCAAAGCTATATATGAGTTTTTCTGCTACCCGGTATTTCGGCACAGTTGCTTCATGATCACGAGTTATATTCAAAATATCGGAAAGAAGAAAAACAAAACCATGATAGTTTTAGAAGATAACAGTTCAATAAGTTTCTATAAGTTAGTTTCCAGTTTAAGTTAACTTCAACAAAACTACAGAACCACAGACACGCGCGACCGTATCAGTTACTGTAATATAAGTATTAACTGTTTTCTAATGGCGTTGACTTAGATTCATAGACTTTGGTTATATATTATCTTATAAGCACCCACAATCTAATGTGTTGTTTCAATCTCTTGCCATTTCTATTCTTTGACATTAGAATGACGAAGACGGAACATACTTAAGCGCCTCACTATCTAATTATCTGATTATGTCATTCTCTATCTTATCTATTCATTAACCAGTGTGTGTTTTTAAGGTAGACCCTAAAAAGGCGTTGGCCATAGTGTGAGCCTAGCGCGGTTGCGACGATGGACGCGAAGTTTCAAACATATGAAATCACCGTTAGCGTCCCTAATAAAGTGACATAAGCGGACGACGCCTAGCGCGACGGGCCTGAGCGAGATAGCATGCATCGAACGTTACTATCCGCGCGTTCTGGCTACACTGGGCCTAGTCAACAAGCGATCTAATGAGCAGGTGGCGGGGGTATCAAACCAGTTGGGTCTTGTCGCTCGGTCTTGTCTTGTCTTGTCGGTCTACGCGCGTTTTGAAATATATTTCAATATTTCAAGATGTAGTCAAATGTTGACAAGATCATTCGAGTGTAGGATCATTAAAAATGGCTCAGCACCTGCATCGGACTGTAAAATCGGGTTGGTAATTTTCGCTGAGCTATATAGCAAATAAATAAATAAATAATAATCTTTATTAGGAACACATAACAAATTGTATAAAAAACATGGTATGAAAACGATGACATCTGCTGAAGTATAAAACTGTGTTACAGACATCAACGCCCTCCTCCGAACATAAATTATATACATAGTTCCAGCTTAAGGTAGGTAGTAAATACAGAATATAACAATAAATGAATGAGGGTGTATGAGAGTGTGTGTGAGTGAAGTAAGATTGTGTTCGTGTAAGAGTGTGTGAGTGTGTGTGTGTGTGTGTGAGTGTGAGTGTGTTATTGCACAACAATTAAAAGGTTTTCCGTGTCGTTATAAGATAGAGATTGTAGCCATGCATGGCATTTAAGTTTACATTTGTATAATGGAAGAGAATATATGTCTAATTGTTTATTTAACTTGTTGTATAGAGACGAGCTAATAAAGTAAAAATGTCGACTCGCTATAGCAGTGCATCTACGTTCTATTGTACAAACATTGTCAGACCTGCGTTTGGAATTAGAGAAGTTTGTATCATATATTGTTTGGGAATGTTTACGGAGAACTGTTTGGGCTATGAAAAGTTGGCGAACCGTTAGAACATTGCAAAGTGAGAAGAGTTCAGTTGTGAGAAAACGAACTGGTTTCTTAGCCAGAACCTTAAGAACTGCCCTCTGTGCTCTCTCCAGTTTCAGCAAATACGTCTTCACCGAGCCACCTCACGATATTATACAATAGGATAAGACTGATTGAGCCAGAGCATAATAGATAGTTTTCAAGCATCGGAAGTTCACGACTTGTCTTAGGCTTTTAAAAACATATATAAGTTTTCTGACTCTAGAAACCGTGGCTTCAATTTGATTCTTCCACGTCATCAAGCTGTCCAGAAAAACGCCAAGGTATTTAATTGAGGAGAAACGATCAGAATAAAGTATCTTTTGATTTGACTTTTAATTATCATATCAGCAGAAATAAAGTTATCTAATCTTCTATGAGGGCTAGGCACTATAGTACGGTTTTTGGGTGAACAATGATTAAACAATTATTAAAGTTCAAATTCGTAAAATTCTATAAGTGTATCTATGTAATCTAATGTTCACTATGATAATAATAAAATCTTTATTCATACACAGATAGATAACTCTTTATTGCTATACCATACAGAAAAATTCAATAACAATTATTTTACAATAAAAGGCAATACAATGAGCGCCCTTATCGCTAACAGCGACGTCTGCCAGCCATGACTGACTTCAGGCAGGTGCAGTTGCCACGAAAGTTGCTTGTCAATGTGTACACTTTCGATCCATGCGCTCTTCTGACACTTTTCTACTTGCAATACCTGTCCACAGGCCTTCATACTTTGCTAATTCCTTTACATTACAAGCTGTTCAACTATGGAACGCACTGCCTGAGGCTATAGACGGGCCAAATCACATGATTGTTTTAAAGCTATGGTCGGGGAACACTTTTTGTCCTGTCGTTAACTGTTGCTTGATTCTTTATGTAATTTTGGATTTAGGTATGTTTATGTATGCATTGGTTTATTTAGTTTATATTATAAGGTTGTATTTAATATATTGTAATGTAGGTATGTATTGTATATATATTTGTATTAGTATCGACGTATATATCTTTTTCTTATCCAGTTAATTTGTATGTACACTTTTGTAATCACTTATTATTATTATCATCACCCTTTTTTCAGCTACATTTAGTTCAATCCACCCCAAGGTTGTCTGGCAGAGATCGCTACATAGCGATAAGACCGCCCATTGTAGTACAGACTAGCAAAACATTGTTTTTGTTTCTACTTGTCCAATGTATTTATGATGTGCAATAAAGTATTTTCTAACTATCTACGCTATAGGTTTTGATCAAGTCACTCAGCTGAATGCATTTTCTGTCGAAAATAACCTACACAAGATGGGCCAGAAACCAGTCAATTTTGGATATCATTATGGAGCTGCCTATTACAATGATCTGCATTTTATCTGGATCTACATAGAGACCATACGATTTACTCCAGCTCAGAATGCAACGAAAATTATAATTAGTGGCATCGATCGCCTCATGTAGCTTTGAGAGATACTATTTAAAAATATAGCAAAATGCATTCAGCTGAGTGACTTGATCAAAACCTATAGCGTAGATAGTTAGAAAATACTTTATTGCACATCATAAATACATTGGACAAGTAGAAAAAAAAGCAATGTTTTGCTAGTCTGTAGTACAATGGGCGGTCTTATCGCTATGTAGCGATCTCTGCCAGACAACCTTGGGATGGATTGAACTAAATTTAGCTGAAAAGAGGATAAGGATAATAATAATAAGTGATTAATAATGAAAATAATGTGTACATACAAATTTACAGGATAACAAAAAGATACATACGTCGATACTAATACAAAAATATATACAATACATACTTTACAATATATTAAATACAACCTTAAGGGATAAACTAAATAAACAATGTATACTAAACATACATACTAAACAAACATTCATACTAACATAATAAACTAAATAAACCAATACATACTTAATGTAATTTGGCCTCAGGGAGTGCGTTCCATAGTTGAACAGCTTGTGCTGTGAAGGAATTAGCATAGTATGAAGGCCTGTGGACAGGTATTGCAAGTAGAAAAGTGTAAGAAGAGCGCATGGATCGAAAGTGTACACATTGACAAGCAACTTTCGTGGCAACTGCACCTGCCTGAAGTCAGTCATGGCTGGCAGACGTCGCTGTTAGCGATAAGGGCGCTCATTGTATTGCCTTTTATTGTAAAATAATTGTTATTTAATTTTTCTGTATGGTATAGCAATAAAGAGTTATATATCTATCTATTTAAGAATTAAGATTTTATTATTATCATAGTGAAAATTAGATTACATAGATACACTTATAGAATTTTACGAATTTGAACTTTAATAATTGTTTAATCATTGTTCACCCAAAAACCGTACCATAGTACCTAGCCCTCATAGAAGATTAGATAACTTTATTTCTGCTGATATGATAATTAAAAGTCAAATTAAAAGATACTTTATTCTGTACAATCACAAGGATCACTTTGAAACGTCTTACATACTAGATAACCACTAACCAGTATGTTTAATGATTATGCCACTACCTAGTACCTACATAGACGAATCTATCTCGGTGTTGCAGTTGTTTTTGCATCCGGTCGAAGATGAATAGGTTGTAAGAATATGTATTTAATGGCTACAACATAAAATATTATAACTAAATAATATCTAAGTACTTGAAAAAAACTAAAAAACTAATGAAGCAAATATATTTTGGTTCACCAAAAAATTGTTTCATAGTTTACAGTTGTTTTATTTCACGTATCTAAATCACCTTATTATCTTAATTTCAAGATAATAAGGTGATTTAGATTAGATCGTACGTATTTAATGTATTATATGACAATTAAGCTGATAATACACTCGAGAGCAATAAATTCGGGTCACTTAAAGAAACCTATAAATCTCGGAAACTAAGAATGCTAGCTTAATGAAATAAATAGTGTTTAATAAACTACTAAATGTTTAAATACTCCTTAAATTAAGGTATTAAAACTTAGTTATTGTAAAGTTATGTCATAAAAAATCTAATTTGGAAAAGGGTTGCTTTTGTTTCTAATCTGTTATATAAGTGGGTATATAAACCATATTGATAGTGTTCAATATTTATTATTCAAGCTGTAATAATGTCACTTACACCTGAAGAATGCACCAGAATTCTCACAATACTGGAAACCGGCCGGAGTCAGCGCGATACAGCCACGACTGTCGGTCTGTCACTGTCAACAGTACAATGAGTTACTCCGACATCGTTACATCGTTTTTCAAGACTAAAATATGCCCAGAACCACTTAAATTGGACTATTGAAGATTGCTCAAAAGTTATGTTCCGCGACGAATCAAAGTTTATGCTCTACAAGCACGTTGGAAGACCCAGAGTGTATAGAAGACCAGGGGAAAGATTCAAGCAAGCATGCATCGAAGAAAAAGTAGCCTACGGTGGTGAGGATGTACTTGTGTGGGCCGGAATTTCATCCGAGAGTCGCACAGAACTGGTGTTCATAGAAAACGGCTCTTTAACTAGCGTAAGATATGTGGAAGATATCCTTAATCAATACGTTGGTGGGGATGCTATTTTTATGCATGACAACGCCCGACCTCATACAGTGAATGACCACCTTCAAGAGATAAACGTTACTCGTATGGAGTGGCCAGCACGCAGCCTGGATATCAACCCGATCAAGCATGCTTGGTATGAGCTAGGGAGATGCATAAAACAACGAAACCCTCCCCGAATCATGCTTCGTAAGCTCAAAATTGCTCTCACAGAGGAATGGGAAAATATTCCCCAAAATTGTATAAAGAACTTGGTGTACAGCATGCCAAACCGCGTAAACGCAATAATGGAAGCACGAGAAAGCAATACAAAGTATTAAAATTCAAGAAAATCGTAATGTTGTTCAAATATCATGTTTCCTATTTTTGTTTTAGGGCGAGATCAGCAGTTTTTTTTCTTTATATAATTTTTAGTAAATACAATGTAGTGACTCATTAATTTTATTACTTTCATTTAAGGGATATTATATTGTCAAATCAAATCAAATAAAATCAAAGCAATTTATTGCGTAATATGGGTTTGTAACAGTTGTTTGGTGATACATTTTAGAACAACCATAATCAGCGTAGTAAGCAAGCAATATTTATTATACCTTTTACATTATATTAAAATTAATTATGTAATTACAAACATGCTTTTAATTTAATTAAATTATTGTAAGTCAGTGTTCTAAAATAATAATGTTAAATGTCAATACTTTTTTCATTTAAATAATCATAGGTAGAATAATAAGCCTTTTCTAATAATATTTTTTTCCTAGCCTTGCTTTAAATACCACTGGGCTTGAAGTCTCTAATAAAAATGAAGGTAGACGATTGAAGACACGAATAGCCATAACTAACACGCTTTTGTTGTATAACGCAGTTGTATTCAGTTGAGTGAAGTAAAGTTTACAGCTCTCCGTTTTTTGTAGTTTGCATAAGGCTCTGACACATTTCTTTTGCCTTAAAAATATTTGCTCTTTTAAAGTAGATTTGCCTCAAAATAATAATAAGAATAAGAATATTTATTGCCAAAATATAATTACACTAATTGACAGTATCAGCGAGGCCCAAACTAGGCGTAGAAGCCTGTATCTTGGGTCTCATGAGCTCGAGTTACCTAATTAATACATTTTTGGCGATGTTTGGTTTTAGTGTACATATTACAAATGTTAAAATCGGCAGTTTTAGATTGAATGCATGTATTGTGTGTGTGTGTGTGTGTGTGTGTATATTTAAATTATAAAGAGAAGTGGGCCTAAAACACTTCCCTGCAGAACTCCGAACTTAGATGCACGATATTCTGATCTGTATACTATTAATACGTGTTAAACACAATTTTATTCATTATTTTATTCTTAGTTTCCGAGATTTATGTGACCCGGATTCATTGCTCTCGAGTGTATATTTCAGTATCGTAAATAAAAATACTCCAGTTGTATCGGCACCGCTCTGACGGCAGCATGTCCGCATTGATAATTATCGGTCTTTTATCAATATTAGTACTGTTACTGTACTACGTCACAACACTAACATTTGACTATTGGAAGAAGAAGAAAGTGCCCTATGCCAAGCCCGTGCCACTTTTCGGGAACTATGCGGGTCATATCCAGATGCGACAGAGTTCAGGCAAAATATCTCAAAAGTTATGCGAAGAGTTCCGGGACGAGCCTTACTTCGGAACCTTTTACGGAACTGATCCCGCCTTAGTGGTTCTAGATCCGGATATCATCAAGCTCATCTTTACCAAGGACTTCTACTACTTCCACAGCAGGGAGGTGATGGACTTCAATGACAGGGAAACGACCACGCAGAACCTGTTTTTCTCTCAAGGAGATAAATGGAAGATTGTGCGTCAAAATTTGACACCATTCTTCTCAACTGCAAGAATGAAAAGTATGTTCTCCTTGATACAGAAGTGTGCATATATGTTTGAGGATATGATGGACTACGAAACTAAGACGACAGATGAGATAGGAGCTAAGGCTCTTATGGCAAGATACACAATGGATTGTATCTGTTCATGTGCTTTCGGCGTTGAATCAAACACTCAAGCGAATGATTCCAAAGAAAATCCTTTCACGTTAATGGGACTTACCATCATAAGCACTTCATACTCCAGGGCCATGAGGCTTATAGGCCGAACCCTCTGGCCCAAGATTTTCTACGGGCTAGGCCTCAGATGCTTTCCATCCGAAATAGATGACTTTTTCTTTAAATTGCTGACAGACGTATTTGAAAGCCGTAACTACAAACCCTCGTCGCGTTGCGATTTTGTAGATCTTATGTTAAATTTGAAGAATAATCAGAAGCATATTATTGGGGATAGTATAACTAATCTGAAGACTGGAGAAAGTACGAAAGTCCAGCTGGAGCTTACCGATGAGCTGCTTGTGTCACAGTGCGTTGCTTTTTTCGGCGCTGGGTTTGAGACATCTGCGAGTGCTCTTGGCCTGACACTTTACGAGCTTGCGAAAAACCAGACAGCGCAAAGGCGTGCTCAGAAAGAAGTCGACGAGTACCTGAAACGAAATGGCAACAAGCTTACTTATGAATGCGTCACGGAACTGCCATACTTGAACGCTTGCGTAGCTGAAACTACCAGGCTCTATCCAGTTCTCGGCTTCCTCACCCGTGAAGTAGTTGAACAGTATACCTTGCCGTCTGGCTTGCAGCTCGAGCGAGGCGCGAGAGTCCATCTGCCAGTGTATTACCTACACCACAACCCCGACCACTTTCCGGAGCCGGAGAGATATAAACCGGAGCGGTTTTTACCTGAAGCTGAACACCAAATAAAGCCGTTTACGTTCTTCCCCTTTGGAGTGGGCCCCAGGACCTGTATAGGTTAGTCGAAAGTTTCCTTCTACTCCTAGACTGAATAAAACACGTCGATAGGTAGGGATTCCGTTTCTGCTATTGGACTTTATTCTGAAACCATGTTAACATTTCATTGTTTTCGGTTTTCAGGGTTACGGTTCTCGAAGATGCAAATAATACCAGGCCTGATTGCCTTCCTGAAGAAGTACAGCGTGGAGCTGGCTGAGGGCACGCCCTCGACCCTGGACTTCGAGTCTACTACGTTTTTGATGCAAGCGGCCAGTGCACTGCGGCTAAGGGTCACGCTGAGGAACGATTGGGAGCAACGAGTGTTTAAGCGGGAAACTATTCAATAAATCAACATAATATTTGTATTAACTGCATGTTATAAACATACAAAGATGTCATAAGTACCTAGTATAAGTATTTAATAAACATATAAATATTCTATCAGATTTCTGCTTCCCATACTACAAGCTATGCTTAGTTTGTGGCTAGTTGGTGTTGTGTACAATGTTCACCAATATATATTAATTTATCAAGGTAGTTGTAGTGCTATTTTGTTTTGCAGCACAGTTCAGACTGTTAGATAGGTAGGTAGTAGTAAATAATGGATAAAACGTACATAAATAATAATGGTTCCCTAATGATGTTTAACTAAACTACACGTATCTATAGATGAGATAGATATTCGAAGAGAAGTGCCGCGCCAGACGAGATAGAGTTGCACTATAGAAAGAGTAGCACTATGCAGGTATATTATAATTTTAAGAACTAAATGCTTGTGCGAGCTGAACTACACTCTGTCGCGTCGTCGAAAGAGTTGGTTTTTATTTAAATGTTTTCTCAAAGTCCGCTTTCTTTACTTGTTTGTACCAACGAGTAGTCTGCGTTTTGTTATTATACCTACGTGTCATTATGTACATGTAAATATCGTAGGAACTGGAAGAAACTGCTTTTGAAATAAAACTGTGTACTTTACTGTATGTAGGTGTAAGACCGCATAAACGACATTTATTAATTTTATTTATTATACTTTAACACGGATAAACCAATTGGATTAATTAAAGTCAGTCTAAACAATTATTTGAAATATAAATAGATTATATATATTTATTCACAGTGTCAAAGATATAATCAATATAATTCGGTCAATTAATACCTAGACTTGTTCGGGGAAAGCGAGGAAATGTTTTTAAAAAATATAAAATAATTGAATTAAGATTATTTAATATTAACGAAACGATACATGGAGTGGTCAAAGACAGAATGACAATCTGTGGTTTATCTTACGTGTGGTAGGTTTTGCTACATCAGCCGTTTGGGCCGGCGACCATGCGAAAGCATTAGTTGGAAACAAACATTTTAAGTGCTTAGTTGGCTATAAATATGGATCGGTTAATTGGTTCAGGCAATGTAACTCCTCCCTCCGTAAGTTCGAGATTATCCGAAGGATGAGGATTATCTCGAGTCTTTTCCCTAATACAAAAGTTTCTAATTCTATTTTTAAATGCAAACAATAAAAGACATAACTAATAAAACGCAAAACACCACATTCCCTATGCTAACACTCTTATAATCTAAAGTACTATCGTGATTTTTATTATCACTGATAATTTCACTTTCACTGTTCCTTAATAAGTAATTCAGGAACTGGACATCAGTAAGGTCGATACCGTTGAGATCGACAGGTTTCTTCTGCATGTCAGATGGACTGACCAATATTTTGGGCAAGTTGACAACTGGAAGTTTTGTATATGCTATATCTTTTCCTTGGCGTTGGTGTCTATTAAGCTTTATTTCCTTTATATTGATTTGACAATCATCATCTAAAGTTGACAGATGAGTTCCACTTATGGGTTCTTGTGTAATCTCGTCTTCGCAGTATCTGGTAAGTAATGATTCGGTTTTCACCTAGATGATCCAGCGATTTGGCTGTATGAGTTCTGCTTTTACATCATTGATTGTAACAGGAACCGGATGACAACTCGAGATATTTGTAGAAAATTTCATAAGCTCGGTAGTACAATCATCTTCGATTAGCGGTAATGGGAGAGAACGAGAACGACGCGAAACATAAGAAGCGGGATTCATCAACTTCGCGGCAAGGCTGGGAGAGCTGCGTTATTTTCAACCCTTTCACCAGTACGTAAGGATATTTAGGCAGGATAAGAGAGGTAAGGTCATTGATTGTATCATGGATAGGTAAGGGAATCAATTTAATGTAATTAAATTCCTCATTTCTAATCAAAGGAATATGCATAATGAGTTTTATCTGATTTTGTTTTATGTACGCTTTCATCTCTATACACTGCTCTATTTTTACATAGTTGAAAACGTTGTAAAAATAGAGTCTTAACTGAAAACACTAATCTATTAGTTTTCTCAATCTCCTTTAATAATAATACTAATTCATCTGTGTCTACGATTAAATGGTGTAACAATTTAATTTTAGCAAAAGCAATAGCCATTTCAATCTCATTCAGCCTTATGTAGTGTCTGAAAGTTATGTATAAAAACGTTATAGATGTGAATAATTTTATTACTAGTTTGAGATAACTTTGATTCATTTAAACTGCGTTTAATATCTTCAATACTCTCTTCAATCTGAATGAAATTGTTTTTAGTAGAGTTCGCTATTTTTGTGAACGTACCCATAATTTCAGTAACGATTGTAATTTTCTTGATTATTGCGTCTTGTTTTGTCTTTATTTCATGAATTAACTTTTCGTACATCACAGCGTCGTCATTGTCAAGATTACCTGTGATCGTCTTGATCAATGAACCGATAGGGTTTATAAAACCACGCTTAGCTCTTACCGATGGAATCAATTGTTTATACTTATCTATAGTTATATTCATAATGTAATCTGTTTGTGACTGTACTTCGATAAAGTCTAGATCAAAAGCTTTGGTCTCGAAACAGCTTTGTACTTGACCTTTAAGTCTTACATAGCTACCTATATTTAACTCTAGTTCTTGGTGAAAAACCTTATATCTAAAATCTTAATAACAGTCCATGTATCATGGCTAACGACAGCTTGACCTTCCTTTACAGGTAGCAGTCCCGGGTTCTTGTCAATCGACTGCAGATGAAGGGCCTGGCTTCGGATCACTTGGACCACCAGAAGAATTAACCTGTGGAGGGCGCTTTATGTCTTTAATGGGAACTTTAGTATTCCGGTTACGTGTAGTATAACTGATACAACGTTCCTTTCTATAGCTCCGGTAACCTGAGCTTTCTGAAATCGCGGTTTATCTTTGCTGCGTCTAGTATTGACTCCTTTAATGAATACTGTATCGCCTATACCTATGTCGAAATCTTATTCTCCACCACGTTTCTCTATAACGGCTTTCTTTTTATCGATTATTCTATATGTTAAATACTCATATAAATGTGTTCCGGCTTCGCCTTAACACTCCTTCGCCTTAAAGAATATCCTGGATTTTTAATTGAAGAGATGGATTGAAGAGTTTATAAGTCAAGGGGTTTTATAAACGTTATTTGTCAGTTATATTGGGTTACTAATTTATCTATCTAATACCTTTAAACGAGAAATTATTGTATAAATATATAATTTGAATCTCTGAAACGGATCCAACGATTTTCATGAAATTTAGTATGCTAATTTCGGGGGTGATAAATCGATCTAGCTAGCTTTATCCGTGTTTTATACCGAGCAAAGATCGGTCATCCAGGTATTTTGTGTTTAATTAAACAAATAATTTGGGTCATGTGGCAAGGTGGTACAATTAAGTTAATGTAAGTACCAACTTAAAGATTCCATGACGCTAAGGATCTCTATACGTTACGGAGCACAAAATTACTTGGGTTTTAACTTTTATAAATACATCTTTGAAATAAACGCTGCAATTTACAGCAGCCTTATGCTACCCAAGACTATAAATAAACAGTACTTAAGCTTGTGATTAGTGTTCTCTAGCTATTTAAAAAAAACGATTTGTCATCGTTCAGAGTGTACATTATTGTGGATGCCTCAATGATGTACACTCTGAACGATGACATCTGGAACGATCACGTGTTGGATAGTCGGAATCTTTTTTTTTTATGTATGTTTGAAGAATTCTTTTTTTGTTTGAAAGGGTATACTTTACAGGTGGTCCTATTTAAATTTTATCAAGATCGGTCGAGCTGGAAAATCAACGAAAATCTAAAAATTGTATACATGGATGATGTTTTCGTGTACTTCGATACCTCGCTGTCTCATTGGAGCGGTGCGTTTATTTGGCCTAACCATATTATATACATAAAATACATCTACTTTCTACTAAAAATGTATTATAGGCTCAAATTTCATTCAATGAAGACGGTTTTCTTTTAAGTTTTTAAAACGTAATTATTATCCAACACGTGTTTTGGAGACTTCTATTTAAATGTTAGTTACATAGGTCGTAGGTCACTTTTGTATCTAAAGGTTTTAAAAGATAAATGTGTGGGCATGTTTACATACGTTTTCACTTACTCCCACTACCTAATCTACATATTAATTTCTGCTTTGTTGTCTATTTTATAAGATGTAATTAGTATTAAAATAATTAAAATTAAAATAATAAGAAGAACCCTTTTTTTATGATCCTTACCAGTTTTGTTACAGATGCCGAGTCGAGTTTGAACAGATTCATCCTCAGCTTTTTTGTCATCTAAATAATCTGATATTTTATAATATATAATAGACAGTTG
The DNA here is from genome assembly GCA_948098915.1 of Lampropteryx suffumata. Taxonomy (NCBI): domain Eukaryota; kingdom Metazoa; phylum Arthropoda; class Insecta; order Lepidoptera; family Geometridae; genus Lampropteryx; species Lampropteryx suffumata. The sequence continues at coordinate 3,128,788 of OX402562.1, forward strand.
ACGTTTTATTACATTTTTTTATTTGTCAATTAACAAATCTAACACATCGCTAGGGACCTTATTTTATGCGTACACTTTGCCCTATAAAAGACTAATTAAGTTTAACCAGCCTAACTGCTAATTGTTAACTGATTAATTTATAAATAAAACTACTGAACCGATTTTGATGTAATTTATATGGGACCAATCGGAAAGTTTATCGGTTCATAAAAGATGGACTAAAGAGAGTAACTTAGATTAAAAACCAACTGAATCGAGGACCTCCTCCTCTTTTTGAAGTCGGTTAAAAATAACCAAACAATATTATTTCATTATAGGAGCATTCTCTTTCTTCTGGTATTAGAAGAAGAAGAATGCTCCTTCTTCTTACTTCTTAGGTTCTGCGATATTCCGTTTCCTCACGATGTTTTCCTTCACCGTTTACAATTTTATCATTAATTTAATTAAATTAATGATAAAATTCGATAATATTGCATTAAAAGTCAATGTCCATAGTGTTTAACGACGAGTCAGTTTCTAGTTGTTTCTATGAGAAAACATATAAATTCGCAGGCTTGTTATCTTATATAAATAACGATTTAAAAAAATGAAAAATATTTTATTCCGGTATATCTTATGTTTCAATGAAGATACGTACGTTAGTGTTATATTCCTCCATTGTATTATGAATTAGTCAGTCCCGAAAAAAGATTCATAGATAATTAGTAATTGAATTTGTTTATTTTTGCACAGAATCTTTTGAATATAGCCATGTCCAACAACCATACAACAATCTTATTATGTACATCAAAAGCTCGAGAAGCAAACTGCCAAAAAAATACAATTCAATTCATTTATTTGTCAGAATGTAGGTTTACAATATTTTTATAGTATAGTCATAATTATATAAAGTACCAGAACAATCTTACCTTAACTAGGCATACAAATTTATTATATTTAGTTACAAGTAACTCAGGTCATCGTTCAAAAACTCGATGATACTGTAACAACTCTTTTCTACGAGAAGTGCCTTAAGCTGATTTTAAAGCTCAACAATTGACTACCTTTTATGCTCTCTGGTATCTTGTTATAAATTTTAGGAACCATACAGAAAACACTAAAAAGAAAACAGCAAAAAAAAAAAAAGAAAACAGCATTAGCGCTGTATTCGATTTTACAAGGTAAAATTTGTTTCTACTACGGGAATTTAAATTATTAATGTCAGAAAATTTATTAAATTTGCTTATGTTATGTTTTGCAAATAGGGCGATTTCAAATATGTATAAGCTAGGTAAAGTCAAATTTTTGTTAGATTTAAAGTATGGCAGACAGCTGTCAGTATTTTTTAGATTAAATATGGATCATATACACCTTTTTTGCGCAATAAAAACGTCCTGTTTGTTTGTACTGTTACCCCAGAAAAACAGCCCGTGTCTCATTAATGAAGCAACCGAGCCGTGGTACGCAGTTAAAGTTGTAACTTTGCTTGCTACTCTTGATAAATGACGTAGTGCATAAGCCTGGCAATTTTTTTTTTAAATTACGTTTTCTGTGTGGATTTTCCATGTCAAACCTTTATCTATATGTAGTCTTAAAAATTTCGTAACATATGAATAACATGAACATCTAAACAACAAAGAAGTACCTTAATTAGATGACCACATACAAAGTTTTTAATAGAAGAGAGAAATATCTTTAAGGAGAAACCAGATAATACAAGATCAGAAAAAATAAACTAACTGCTCTGTACAAATTAATCAAAAAGCTTATAGATAAATGAGAAAAAGAGCTTCTGTAAAAATAGCGCAAAAAAGAATGGATATTAACAAGCCATGGATTGTGTCACTGAAAAAACAAAATAATAAGTCGATAAAAACAAACAGATATGAAATAATTGACACAGCATCAGAATTTTATGAGAAGTTATACTCAAATGAAAATATCACAAACCTATCAAAAAATCTGGAACCAAATCTTAATAGGGAAGACATTACACCGCTCGTTGGGTGTGAGGTCCGAAGAGCTATTCAAAACCTAAAACCACAAAAAAGTCCCAGGGCAGATGGAATTACAAACGATGTCTTGTAAGCCATTATTGAACCTCTTACACCAATATTTACAAACATTTTCAATAACATGATATATAGCAAAGTAACACCCAAAGAATGGGAAACATCCACCTTAACCCTTCTATACAAGAAAGGAGACCCAAATGACATTGGCAACTATAGACCGATAAGTCTGCAACAAACTATTTACGAAGTATTTCCCACTATTCTCCTTAAAATAATCTCGAAAATACTTGAGTCGAACCAACCTATTGAACAAGCTGGCTTCAGGCCAAACTACTCCACAACAGATCACATATTTACCTGAATTTAAATTATTGAAAACCACATCGAATATGGCCAACAACTCTACATCAGCTTCATAGACGTTCAAATCCGTTCGACTCTATATTTCATGAACCTATGTGGAAAGCACTTAAAGAACAAGGAATTCAAGAAAACTACATAGATCTTAGAAATCTATAATAACTGTAAAGGAGTCGTAAAACTAGAGCGTAATGGAAAACCTTTTCCTATCAAAAAAGGAGTACAGCAAGGCGATCCAATATCTCCAAACCTATTTACAGCTCTATTGGAACCTTTTTAAAAAACTTAAGATGGTCAAATATAGGTATAAAAATTAACGGTGAAAATCTAAATCACCTACGATTCGCAGACGATTTCGTTTTGATTTTACAGAATTATAAAGATCTTGAATACATGACGAAGACCCTAGATGAAGAGAGCCAAAGATGTGGACTTCATATAAATACCAGTAAAACATATTTTGTTATGACCAATGACGAGCGAATACCTATCTCGATCCAGTCAAAGGTCATAGAATATGTGAATGACTACTTATATCTTGGGCATAATATTTCTTTCAAGGAACAAACATCCTGAGAGGTAAAGTGTCGAATAAAGAAGGCTTGGAACAGATATTGGTCTCTTAAAGAAATTTTTAAATCAAATATCCCCATAAGACTCAAGAAGAAAGCTAAGGACACTATAGTACTTCCAACACATTTATACGGTTGTCGAAGCTGGGCACCAACAAAAGATGTGAACCATAAAATACAAGTATTTCAAAGAGCAGCTGAAAGAGTATGCTGAAACTAAGAATAAGTGATAAAAAACGAAATATTGACATCCGAAGTAGATCTAAGTTAATAGATGCCGCAGAACTAGCATGCAAACTTAAGTGGAGATGGGCTGGACATGTGACAAAAGCAGCAGACAGAGCAGCAGACGTACACACGACAGGCAACTCGCCCCCGTGGGAGAAAGACGAAGATGGCGAGATGATATAATGGGAATAGCGGGTGCTAAGTGGACACGACTCGCCCAACAAAGAGGAAAATGGCAGCAGTTGGAGGAGGCCTTTATCCGCCATTTGGTGACCCCAAGACAAAATATTTAATTATTATATAAATATAAACAAATAAATTTAGTAATACTTTATTTTAAAACTATTATACAATAGAATTTGAATGTTGTTAATTATTATGATATAATGTAATAAGCGAAAACTCATTGTTATGTGTATATTGCCCGTTCTTACCTATGCACAAACATGGTCTTTAACCGAATCTCAGAAGTCCAAACTCAATATCTGCCAACGAGCAATGGAGCGTAGTGTGTTATGGGTGAAGAGCACAGACAGAGTCCGCAATACAACCGCAAAGACCGGGATCGCAGACGTTGGAGACAAGACCGCCAAATTAAAATGGAGTTGGGCGGGGCACGTCAGCCGTATCAGTGCAGACAGGTGGGCAGAGCTCGTCACACAATGGGTGCCTGCAGATGGGCAACGTAGCCGGGGCAGGCCGAAGAAACGTTGGCGTGACGATCTCGATACCTTCGAGAAAAGCTGGTGGAAAGTGGCCGGGGACAGAGACAAATGGAAGGAATTGGGGGAGACCCTTGCCCAGCAGTGGGAAAGTATAGGTTAATAAAAAAAATGTAATGTAATGTCATTATTATTGAAAAATAAAAGGCTCATTATTATTATTATTATTTTTGCATTCTTTCCCCTTTAATTCTTTGGGTTAGCGAATTATCTTTAAAGTTGTGCAAGCGCAGCTTATAGACATAGCCATAGACACTCATGTATTTGTTACTTAAGCACACACAATCAGTACAAAGAGAAAACTCTTATTTTAGAATAAAGAAAAGTGGAGAATACAGAGAGTATGTCATGTATCTGTGTACCACAGTAAAACAAGGTCTCGACTCTGCATAATATGCCACGGTTGGCGGTAGCTAGGCTCTGGTATTCTGTCGAAACCTTCAGCCATAAGACCATGTGAGATATTTTTGTGGAGTGTTGTGTAAATCTTATAATAATGAGTAGGAATAGAAGTACAATAATATGGTATCTTTGAGAATTAATCAAAATAAATATCTACTAATCGAATAAAATAATAAATAGTACTTACAAAAATACAGTTACCTATGTAATAAAAAAATATATTTACATAAACACTTATAACTTTAATTCGCTAGATAATAAATGTAGCATAATAAATTATTAGAATTAGAAAAGCTAAATGATAAGACAAGTCCAATTAAAAACTTAGGAAAAAATTTAACCAAATTAATGATAAGTCATAAATACTCCCATTTTTAAACCCATGTTTATCCAATGACATCCTTAATATAATATATTCGCTCAACAATACGAATAGCGTTGGGTACGATGGTATCTCTACTAAAATAATTAAAGCCGTAGCACATTGTGTAAGCACACAAATTAGCCATATTATTAATTTATGTCTTAGCGCAGGTGTGTTTCCAGATGCATTATAGGTATCGATAATTAAACCTCTGCATAAAAAATAAAGTATGGAAAATCGCAGACCAATTTTGCTTATACCAGTTATTTCTAAGATATTTAAAAAATACATTTATAAATTAATGTATAACTATTAAGAATCAAATAAAATATTTTGTAATGAACAAAAAGGGGTTGTGTCCGTAACCCTAAAACAGCACTGATGCGCAAAAGTATCTTCAGTATGGCTCCATTCATCTACAATAAGTTACCTCTATCATTGAGAGCTTTACCAACTTAGTTGTTTCAGAAAAAGTTGAGAATAATATGAAATAATAAATGTTATTATACAATTATTGTGTTTATGACCGATAATTCTTGTGATAATATGGCAAAGTAATGCAATTCCTGAATTATTTAATTCCCTTTTGACCAGAAATTGTAATGTATGTGACATTTGTATTAACTTCATTTCATTTCGTTTTCTGTATTTTTTGTTTAGTTTTATTGCCGTTAAAATTTTTCTTGATTTCATTTTTTGTTATTATTAGTATGACATAAGTATCAATGTATATCATGCAATATTTCTTACTTCCTTTATATTTTATTATTCTTAATTATTATAATTATATTATTATTGCAATAGTGTCAACTATAAATAAGTGCACGCCCATAAAGGGTAAATTACATTAAATCTATACAAGTTGTAACATCTTTTTAAACATGTAATGATACAATAAATATACTTTGTCTCTGAAAGGTGCACCGCACCATAGCTGCTCATACCAGGCAACCCAATTATTTGTTCATCCAGAAGTAATGCTATATAACGTTTATTTGTTTTTACCCATATTTATTTACAGAAATTTATGTGTTAATTAAATTACACACACATTTAAAACCATAAAAGGTACACGTAGGTATCTAAAAATAGTTATTATTAATGTTCTTAAGCCATCACTGCCATAACCACCTAATAACACTGTCACTAGTTGGCCACTACCTCACGGGAGAAGTAGTATTAAAAATAGTATAAATAAAGAGAACTGTTGGTTTAGTTGTAGGGTTCCCTTCCGATCCTAAGGTTCTAGGTTCGAATCCAGTCGTGCCAATAAACTTTTCTGTTCCAAAAATATACGTTCGCTATAGTAGTACTCTCCATAACAAAAACAAATTCTAGGCGGGTAGTATTCTCTGAAGACATAAACATACATATATGTACGCCTCTTGGGTCCGCTAAAAAACAACCTACATCAAAATTACTGGACTTGTACGGAAGGGTGCTGGTATTCGAAGGAGGCCTTACTACTCCCGAAAACTCCTCAGCCTTAAACGTGACAACATTGACTTATCGTCGGTATTGTCACGGGTCACTGTTCACTTAACAAACATCTGGATACACTGGGTGTCATATAGAAATAGAAAAAAAACATGTGTGCAATTCACACGTGGTAGAAGTGAAACCTTCAAAAAACAAACGTATAATACGTACACGTATATAAAAAACCACGGTTGTTGTGATGCCTTTTCTCAAGCTTTGTACTACGCATGCGCGCACAAACACGTAATAATAAACACGGATAATGCTTCCTATCTCATTTTCTCACACGTTAAATCTTATGAATTTATGTATCTGTCTCTTTTTACTGTCGCTTTTTCGTTTCATCGACTTTCAAATCACAACGATGCTAAAGAAGTTTTCATTTCAATAATTTATTTGCAAGAAATATGGTAGGTAACAGATATTGAGTCATACAGTAACATATTTCACCAAAGAACATACATAGGCATGCAAATTTTAATGTTTCCAAAAACATTAAATTATACTATTATAGTATTCTATTTTAGCATTAATCAGTTATATTAATTAGCTTCCAAGAAATTCATTAACAGTGTAAAAAAATTCTGTCAAAAAGCCACAATTTTAATTTTTCACAAAAAACATTACATATTGTAATACATATTGTATTGCAAGTCCCTTATTTCGGCAGGAATTTTATTAAATATTTGTTCACATATGGCAAAAAAATTTTTTTATATAAGGCAGTTCTAGGCAATCTTGAAAGAACAATTAAATTCTCTCAGGGATTTTTACACATCTACGATATATGCCACGAGCTCATGTAAATAAATTCGGTTGTTCTTTAACAAACTTAGCTGCCTCTTATTAGAGGCAGCTAAGTTTGTTACAAGCCAACAATGTCGACAGGTTTAGCTTACGACAGATGCAGAGGGTGTTTGAGCAAGAAAGAAACAGCAGCGCCTATAGTGCAGCAGCATGGAGCCCCAACGAGCTCAACACCTCGGGACACCGAGGACGCCCAGAGAGGCCTGCGCTGGCTTGAGATAGCTCCTGGCATTCACGGACGAGTGGCTGGAGTACCGGCCTCCACCCGTCACACAAAAAGGATCCATTAGCGACATAGTTGCAGAAAACAATCCACGCTACAGGTAACAAGTACTAATTCTCTCAAAAGGTGAAAAAACATCGTAAGGAAATCGGCATGTGGTCTGTAATAGACCTATAAAAGAGCTTAACCTGACTGACTGATTCATCATCGCAAAGCCGAAACCGTTGAAGCTAGAAAGCTGAAATTTGGAAGGTAGCTTCCTTTTACAGCAAAACTACCCATTTAGGCGCGATTTTTTGAAATTCAATGTTTAAGAGGATGAAAAGGGGTGAAAACTAATGTATGAAACTTTTGAACACGTGGTGCGATTTGTTTGAAACTTGATATGAATAAATAAAATGCAAAATAAACGGACCCGTGTTTCAGGATTTTTCAAAATAAACCTCACAAATAAGTTATACGTGGTGTGGTGTCTTTGTATGGAAACATATTGATGGGTGGTGGGTGTGATTGGTTTCGCAAGGAGATAAATTGCATCCTGGGGAAGGATTTAAGCTACAATTCCTTTCAAAAAAAGTGCGGAGCGGCGAGCAACAGCTAGTATAACAGTTTTTTTTTTTTTAAAGTGTGATAAGTGCAAGAAAGGGGTCTCTGATACTCACTTTTTTTTCAGATGTTGCTTCATCAGTACCATTAACCGTAGCTCATCTGTTGAAGATGATTTAAGTTACGTCAGTCAAGTTACAGAGCAGTTATTTGTAATTGAAAACTTTCGTTCATGGACCCACTCCAGCAAGCTGAGGTGGGTAAAGTTTCCTCTCCACTAACGTCACTCTGCCTGGTATTATTTTTGATAGCGCAGGTCTTATCAGTATGGGTATACTGTAAACGGAAGCCTTCACTGGCGTCCTCCAACACACCTCTGGTATATTAATCAGATTGCAAACTTGGTACAGGTCAATTATATACCCTAATTCTACCCTAATGTTAGGTTAACGCATCGTTCATATCATAGATAAATACTACTAATGTACTTTTGTGTTATCATAGCGACGCTGTAAACCTCTATGATAATGACTGATAAGAATTGGTGACTGACTGATTAATATATAGACAACGCTCAACCTAAATCACTGGCCGTAGAGTCTTGAAATTTGGAGATCTTTCTTTGTACACAGAGTTGTTCAAATAGAGATGAAAACGTTTGTTTGAAAAATCGTAAAACTTGGCATAAAAAATCTAATATATTATAATAGAAGTCTATGATAAAATACTTTAAAATTATAGGTGTTATGGGGTGTTAAAGCTTGGCATTAATATTCTTCAGTACAAATGTAAATGACTAATAGGATATTTTTTATAAGCCACCCCTGAACAAGTTGCAATAGTGCTAATATTTGCTTAGGATTTTTTAGTTTTTTTTATTTATTTATTTATAGTAATCTAGGATTCACAGTTATTCATTTAATTTAGTTTCTTTTAATAAGGTGTAGATATGCCGAACTTAATCCAATTTGAATGCACATTTTGTATTCAACTCGCTTATAACATATGAATAGTAGGTATGAATAAATAAATTAAAAACAAAAGAAAAACAAACAGTAAGTCCTACAGTATACGGAAAATAAAACACAAAAACAAAAATAGACCATAAGCGAAAAAACTTTTTAGCAAAATTATGTTTTAAGCATTTTTTTTCAATTAACCTCATAAACACGTTGTGCAGTTCATTAGAAATTTGGCATAAATATTTTTTTTAGTAAAAATGACTGGCCCAGTCGGAAAAGTGCGTGAGTATGTATCTATTAATGGCAGATGTGGGTCAGATTTACAGTTTTTAGCTAAGCTGTTAAAGTTCATGGCTACCAGAATGTCTTCTTCCACTTCTTTCTTCATCCTTTTCAATTCAATGAAAAATCATTAGTAATAAAAATAAATCTTCGTAGCCAATGCACACAACACCATCTAGCCCCTAGCATAGCTTGTATTATGGAGACCAGATGACTGATAGAATACTAAAATATTTTTAAATACATATATTTATGATACTTTATAACACCCAGACACAGAACAAACACATGTATTCATCACACAAATGTATATTCTGGAAGGAAATCGAACCTTCAACCTGCAGCGCAGAAGGCAGAGCTACTACCAACTGAGCTGGCAGCCCAGTCAAATAAACTATCTTGGAATCAGAATTGAATCCAATCTGTTTGATTCAGGGCCCAAGTTGTTTCAATCAGAAACAAGTCACCGGAACTCTTCAACAAATATCAGTAAAGTAATGATGTGTGACTTTTACGAATCGTCATTACCTACACTGTTATAGTTTTTGTATGAATAGATAAATAAATAAATAACCATCATCACCATCATCTGGCCCCAAAGTAAGCAGAGCTGTGTTATGGGTACCACATGACTGATATACTGCTTATATACTTTTTGGTAAATACTTACAAATTATACATATAGGAAAACCCAGACCCGAGACAGATACTTGCAGATCATACAAACATTTGTCCCGCGGCGGGAATCGAACCCGTAACCTTCTGCGTTTCAGCCGGCCCTTAGCCCACTGCGCCACAGAGGTTGTCAAAGATAGCTTGACTTAGGTACGGACAAGCGGACGAAGTCGCGGGCGTTCAGGCTAGCACCTATTAAGTATTTAAGTAGCTACACAAAAAACTTACAAGGTGTAAAAAAACAGCTCCAGCAATCGAAAGGGTCAACGGAGCAGTCTATCGATGCGATTTCGAAACTCGTATGTATTTACAAAAAAAATAACGTATATAAGTAGTATATCGGTCATGTGGTACCCATAACACAAGCTCTGCTTAATTTGGGGCTAGATGACGGTGTGTGAAATGTTCGTCTAATTTATATAGGTATATTTATTTATTTTTGACGTGATAACGGCTTATAAATCGATGAACGCCGACTGCACGCACGAAAAAGTCTCACGTTCCGCCTGAGCCGAGCGTGAAAGCTAGAGCGCGGAACAAGCGATAGGCACGATCGGATGTTTTCTTATGACGCCATCACGTTAAATTATCGTCTGTAAACCATTTTTTTGTTTAGACGAAACTGTAAGTATACATTGAAGTAAACATATAACTAGCTAGATTGAAGCAGAAAGCTTGGTAGTGCCGATTCTTTAGAAAAAAAACCAAATAAATATACTTTCTTGTATGTGAATGAGTAGGTAATTTGTTATTTTAAGCCGAAAATAAGCACTTATAAATGGCGGGTGGTCTTTTCTTGCTTAGTATTGGGACACAAGGTCAAACTTAATAAGTGTAGTCCTGAGTTTTAAGTATTAGTATACTTACACCCGATTAAAGAAATAAAGTTTGAGAATATTAAGTAAGAATGAGAGTTTATTTAACAACACTGTACGAACGCAAAACAGGAGTCGCTCCACGTGCCTAATATCGTAGGCCTGGCCATACTGCTAAATGGTATGTAATTATTTTGTAACTTGTATGCGCTTGTTTGTAAAATGCGCAGTATTCTTGTACACTCTGTATATTAAGTATGTAGTAAAAACGTACTTTTAACTAAGCATACTATAGTAGGTATATATATGTAATGTATAAATATAACTTAGCTTGGCCATTTCCGCTCATTACATTTTAGTATATTCCTGATCTAACATGTTTATTGTTTCAATATTGACGCTCGTAGTTTCACTACTGTTTTTTGTGTACTATGTTAGTATACTCAAATTCAATTGGTGGAAAAAGAAGAAAGTTCCATATCTTAAACCTGTGCCCTTTCTGGGAAACTATGGAGAATATCTACTGCTTAGGAAATTTATGGGACAAGTTGTTCAGGACCTTTGTAAGCAGTTCCCGAATGTTCCATACTTCGGAGCATTTTACGGCACAGAACCGGTGCTGATCGTCCAAGAACCTCAACTTATCAAGCTCGTGATGACGAAAGACTTCTACTACTTCAGTGGCAGAGAGATTTCAAACTACACACACAAAGAGGTATTTACGACTAATATTTTCTTCTCAGGCGGTGATCGGTGGAAGGTAACTCGGCAGAATCTAACGCCTTTATTTTCATCTGCGAAAATGAAAAACATGTTTTATCTGATAGAAAACTGTGCACACATCTTCGAAACGATGCTTGACAAATACATGGAAAGGTCTAACCAGTTTGAAGGTAGGGATATGATGGCAAGGTACACAATCAGCGGAGTATGCTCCTGTGCGTTCGGTATCAACACTCATACCATGGATAAACCCGACAACACCCCTTTTGCAGCGATCGCTAACTCAATTTTCGAGAACACCACGTATCGAGGAGTCAAGAATAACGTCCGGGCTATCTGGCCTGCTGTTTTCTACGGTTTGGGCTTTAAATCGTTCCCATTATCGATAGACAAGTTTTTCTCAGAGTTACTGATCGGAATCTTTGAAGGTCGAGAATACAAGCCATCTTCTAGAAACGATTTTGTAGATCTGATCTTGAGTTTCAACGAGAAGAAGTACATCACAGGCGATAGTCTATCTAATATGAAGACTGGTGGTGATAAAAAGGCGAATATCGCTGTAGACAATGAACTGCTCGTAGCTCAATGCATAACCTTTTTCGCAGCTGGCTTTGAAACCACTGCAAGTACGCTTAGCTTCACGCTGTATGAACTAGCTAAAAATATCGATGCACAGAAGAAAGTTCAAGAAGAAATTGACTCTTATCTGCAGAAACACAACAATCAGATAACGTATGACTGTGTGAAGGAGCTTCCGTACCTGGACGCATGTATACACGAAGCTATGCGTTTATACCCAGTTTTGGGAGTTTTAACTCGAGAAGTTATAGATGAATACACGTTTCCTTCAGGCCTTCAGTTAGAGAAGGGAACGAGAGTGCACTTGCCGCTGTATGCGCTTCACCGTGATCCTGCTCACTTCCCGGAGCCGGATCAGTACCGGCCAGAGCGGTTCTTGCCGGAAAACAGGCACAATATCAAACCTTACACTTACTTACCTTTCGGAGAAGGACCAAGGGTTTGTATAGGTAAGTGAAAAAGATACAAGCTACACGGATAGGGCAGAGAGAATTTGGCGTAAAATGAAACAAATAAAATTCTCTCAGATATTAAAATTAAAATTGAAATGTAGGAAAAGGACAAGGCCGATATTTAAAATGATATTTATTGACAAACAAACTACAAACATTTATAAATATATATAAACATAAAGTTTGTTCGATGCCTAATTTTCATGCTTATAAGGTCTTCTTCAAGCAAGTCTGTATCACGAAACAGGCAAAATCTCGAAATAACCTGTAAGCTCAATTCATATTAAACCATGTCGTAACAAAGATCAAAAATATTAGGTAACTTAGGTCTACTTTTATTTAGGAAAAGATCACATATTTTGTGCCCTATAAAGTACTACATTTGTTTTCAGGTCTGCGCTTTGCAAAAATGAAAATGGTGCCCGGTATAATCACCATACTGAAGAAGTATCGAGTGGAGCTCGCACCAGGGATGACTTCAAACTTGGAGTTGGGATGTCGCACCATTGTCACTCAGCCGACTGAAGGAATACATTTGAAGGCTGAAATACGGGATGGATGGGAACAGCGAATATTTGTGAAAAGTCAATGAAGATGTTTAGAATTTGTCGATTTCGATTCTGATTTTTTATGAAGTTGTTTTTGTTTTGTTGATGGTGCATGTATTTTTTACCGATGAATAACGACATTGAGAAGTCAATAAAAACTTTTGAAATTAAATATTTAATTTGATAGACATTAATCGTGAGTTACAAAAACTTTGCATTTTACATCAGGTTTTGTTGGTACCTACCTGCCTACCTACCTAGTTAATCACTAAAAAGTTTACTTCTATAAAAACTTGAAGAAGGATATACAATCGAATACTCAAGGTTTAAAGATTTCAAATAATGAGTACCTACTTCTGTTAAAGTCAAAGTCAAAAATATATTTATCAATACTAGCTGACCCGGCAAACTTCGTACCGCCTCAATAAATCAATGTATAAAAATAATCATATTTACTCACCTCTTAAACCTTCCCTGGACTACGACAAATATTTCAACATCAAAATCTGCTAAATCAGTCCAGCCGTTGTAGAGTTTTAGCGAGACTAACGAACAGCAATATTTTTACTATATTTTTACATAGTATAAAACAAAGTCGCCTCCCGCTGTCTGTCTGTCCCGTTGTATGCTTAGATCTTTAAAACTATGCAACGGATTTTGATGCGGTTTTTTTAATAGATAGAGTAATTCAAGAGAAAGGTTTATATGTATAAAACATGCATAATATAGTAAAGAAACTCAGTGTTCCTCTACTATATTATGCATGTTTTCGTAAATCGTAATTTTAGAGGTTTCTAATGTGGTGTCCTAAATAAACACATTTTTTTGCGCTTACATTGCAAATGCTGGCTGAACCCTATGAGATATATCAAAATAATGTACTACAGTATTGTACACCCTCAAAAGGTCTACTAAAAAGTCCGCGATGGTATATAGTGTTTCTCTCCTATATTATGCATGTATTATACATATAAACCTTCCTTTTGAATTACTCTATCTATAAAAAAAACTGCATTAAAATCCGTTGCCTAGTTTTAAAGATCTAAGCATACATCGGGACAGACGGACAGCGGGAGGCGACTTTGTGACATCACACTATAAAGGTTCTAGGATATGCCAATTTCTGCGCAATGTTTTTCTTTGCCTTTAGAGACAACTATAATTGCGCACATACATTTTTAGTAAAATCCATTGGTGCACTTCGAGGTTTGAACCGACGACTTATGATCGGAAGGCAAGGTGAAGTGGTAGCACCACTGCACCACCAGCGTTCTTTACTAATATTTTAAATCAAAAGTGTTTCTATCTGTCTGTTTGTTTGCTTGTTTTCATGTCTAAAAGGCTGAACGGATCTTGATGAAATTTTGTAAATAGATAGATTGTGTCTTGGGAAGAGCATTAGGCTTTTGATGTGCGAGTGAAACCACGGACAGAAGTTAGTTGGTAACAAAACTAGTGGCTCTGTGAGCTGCAGTCATCGCGAACATTTTTCGAAATGACTGAAATATAACTTTTTTACGCTTTTAACCCCCATATCTCCGACATTTTGAAAAATTTCCAAAGAGTAAATCGATACAAAATTCTATATAGTTATAGAACTTGCTCACAAAATTTTACGAGAATCGGTTGAGAAATGCGACCTGTAGAGGAGAACCTGTAGAGGAGAATCCGGACAGACGCCGGACATACGGAGCATTTTCGCCTAAGCTGAAACAGAGACACTCGCTCGCGCTTCGCACTCGGTCAATGGTGTTATATAACCATACTGGCTTCCATTATTATATTTCAAGATGGTACTTCAGCAATAGCCTTCTGTATCGAAAAAAATAGTCATATTTGGACGTTATTTAGCGACTATAATTATGTTCTTTAATTAAAAGAAGAAATAGTTATATAAAAAAATGTGGTATGTATGTTTTGTCTGCAAGTTTCTCGTTATACATTGTTTTTGTTAATTCCGTAATTCAATTATGAAAAATTGTCTAAAATTAATTACGGAAATGAACAGAATAATATACTAAAAAGATACATTTATATATAAAATATTATATAAAATACATTTGAATAATATCTAAGGATCGTTTAAAGCGACCTATAGATAGAACTGATCCAGACCAATGTTAGAGGAACCAAGACACTGGCGGAATTGCCACGTTGAAGGCCTCAATTTTGTTGGCACCAACCTAACTAATCTTAGCTAAAATTAGGTTTAGACTATCAAATGAAACTTTGGTGTTCTGCTGTTACCAACTTATCCCAATTTAATTAAGCGTTCTTTATTTAGTTAGATGGTACCAACCGCTATGCTATGACTAACTAAAATATATTTTAGACCATTCCTAATTTTAGAAATGAACCAACAAATTGCCACCAATTGTGGCAATTCGGTTGGCAATTGCAATATATTAAATTACCAATTGTCTAATATATTCAATTATCATCTTCTAAAGTTGGCGAAGTATTAAGTTCCAGTTTACACGAGTTTTATCAGAATATTTTTTATTTATCTTTTTACTTTTTGCTGATAAAAAATCGGTCGAGGCCATTTGTCAAAGAGACCGCCTTTGTAGTACTTTTGATACATTCTAGTGGAAAACACGCATCAATATGTAATACTTTTTAATTTTATAATCAACATCGAAAAAACAATGTTCTCAAAATGTCGGCTTTCTGTTTAGTTATTAATATGTTATTATATCTTTCACTAGCTGCTGCCAGCGGCTTTGCACGCATGATACCCACGTGCTTGATATAAAGTAGTTATGTTAGTCTAGATTCATATCTATACCTATAATCATAGATACTAGTGGTCGCCCAATGGTCGAAATTAATTAATAACTAATATATTTTTTATGCATAATAAAAAAAATTGCATTCTGCACTCCTTCTCTAAATAAACTATAAGTGTGCGAAATTTCATACTCCTCCGTCCTCGCAATTTTCGTAAAAATGCGTACAAAGTTTTTGCTTCACATATTCTTAAATGTAATAATAATTCTTGCGTTTTTTTAAATCTTCTGTAGTGTGTGTTATTAATGCATGTGTAATTATTGTCTGAAATAATGATTTTATTATTATTATCATTATTAATATAATCAAATACTCTAATTGTGTCACATTCACATAGGTACTTGAATACTAATCTAGATCAATTAATAGATTAGAAAAAATTTTTGTTTAAACGCCTGAGTTGATTGTGATCTGTTTTATGTATTTAATAAATAAATAAATTCAAGGTTCATCGAAATTGATTCAGCCATTATTACGTGATTAATTATTTTATTTAATTAAAAATCAACCATGCAAGCGAAGCCTTAGCTAGTCAACAATAAAAAATATTATTTTGCTCTCTTGTGCTAAATAACCAGACTGTTCCAGACTCAACTATGATGAGTTTAAATTGCACAACAAAGAAACAAGCAAACAGCAGTACAAACATTTACATTTATGTTATTAGTAGATATAGTAGCAATAACATAGTAAGAAGACACGAATAATATAATAATAGAACGATAATAACTCAGAAATAACGATAGCAGATCGTTGACCCCGGTGATCTTACATCTTGTGATGTTACATACATGTACGATGATTTAAACGTACAATGTAAACATGTTTAACTTAACTAAACAAGTTTAGACACTTAAGAGTGAAATAGTCGATTATCTTTCCATACAAATGTCGAAGGGTGATCACACAGGTACTTCCTCGTGCTCCTACTAAATACTCCTACTATACTACTACTACAAATATGGTGTTAATATCAGCAGCACTCCCCCACAACAGAATGCCATACGACATAATGCTATGAATGTAGCTGAAGTAAACGAGTCTAGCGGTATCTACGTCGCTAAATGACGGATCTTTTTAACAGCGTATGCCGCAGAGCTGAGTTTCTTCGACAATTTATCTATGTGCGGGCTCCATTGCAGCTTATTATCTAAAGTAATGCCACTGGTGTCGACGAGATCTATCTTTTCGTTTTTAATTTTTACATTAGCATTCACCTGTTTAACGTTGGGCAGTATAAAACGAATGCATTTCGTTTTTTTCTCGTTAAGTAATAAGTTGTTAACATCAAACCATGTTACAACTTTGGAGATTGCATTGTTTACATCGTCAAGATTAGTAAGTCGTCGCTTTAATTTAAATAAAAGTGACGTGTCATCAGCAAACAGTACAATCTCGTGATCATCCTTTACAAGTTTAGGTAGATCATTTATATAAATAAAAACAAGAATGGCCCGAGTATTGATCCTTGTGGTATACCCATTTTTACCATTGACCCCGGAGAACGCTTTCCATTTACATCTACTCGTTGTGTTCGGTTAGTTAAGTAGGATGTGAGAAGCTTAAGTGAAACTACCTTAACACCATAGAGTATAGTAGTTTGCTGATTAGAGTTTCATGGTGAACGCAATCAAAAGCTTTCGACAGATCACAAAAAATACCTACGGCATCGAGCGTACAAATTAATGAATTACTAGCGTCTGAGATCAATTAAATGAAACGCTGAAATAACTCATGAATTGAAGGAATGGTAGGAAATTTCGTAATTAATATATTTTTCGAGTTGTAAAAATATACATTTTATTGTACATCATTCAATTCATCTAATTCATTCGTTTATTCGTGCATTCGTTCGTCTAAGTAATTCATTCGTGTCACCGAATTCCGTGCGATAAGGAACTTGTTACAAACAAAATTGTTTGTTACAAATAAACCTCCTAACCTAAATGCGACAAAAACAAACTACTTACATCATATTCGCTGCAAAAAACAAGAAAGTTGGATAATTGTGTACGATTGTGCACAAACATTCAAATTTGTGCACCCAAGGACTCCCGAGATATTCATGTGCAGACTATGGCGAAACTTTGATGTCAATTTACACGAACTCTAGACAAATGACAATGTTAAAGTTTAGACATTAAACAGATGGACAAATATTTAGTACAATTCCGCTAATCTTTTAGATTAGATTAGCGGAATTGTACTAAATATTTGTCCATCTGTTTAATGTTTTGTAATGGATTTCCGCAAAGTCACGCCTGAATCAATTATCTATCTTAGGTCAGAAAGTTTAGACAAAAAACTGTGCGTCGAGCCAACTCGCTGTGCTGAAATTTTTAGTAATATCAAGCGTCTAGTTTAAGAAATATATCAAAAACCCATAATCTAATATAACCCGGACTATTTTAAAAGACTATTGAAAAGTACATAACAACGACCTCCCTAAATTGTCAGCATTGTAATGTGAAAAAAACGAAGAAAATAGTTTCCTGCAGTAGCACAACATATTAGTATTATTATAGTAGGTAGGTAGGCTGAAGACACCAACTGGTCCTGATCTCTAATAATTATTATTATGTTTGGCTACACACACAGAGAGCAGAGATTTTGAGATTTTGCTAAATAGGTTTGGTAGGCCGATACTTGTAATAAGTAGATTATGCGATTGAAGTTTGGAGCACGGCTGCAAAACAAATTTAAATATCTTGCAAACAATACAAAATAAATAAATTAAAATATTATTTGGATATAACCACTTAGAAACTACGCTTAATATTTACAAACAAACTTAATTAATGGACCTTAATCAAATATATAAATACAACGCTTGCTTACTAATTAGAAAAATATTAACTAAATACTCACTCTCAAATAACATTATCAAAGATAAATAAAACTCAAACGCGAATGACAAAACAAGACAATATTATTTTAAGAGCACCTAGGACTGATTATGGAAAAATACATATTGTATGAAGCTGTACAATAAACTACCAAAAGACGTTATGGTTATGAACTCATTAGTGTAATTTAAAAGATTGCTATAAACTCATATTTTAAAGGATTTTAACTTCAACCTACATATAACTAAGCTGACTAACTAACCAAGCAGCCTAACTCTAGTGCAACATTTCACCATGGCCTAGGCCTTACATAATAATCACGGAATACGTTTCCGATTTTTCTCCAAGTACCCGCTCGCTAATGCACGAACTAGGTACCTACCCACTAATGGTATATTTTTTGCTGTGATTGTTATTTTAATTTTATTTTATATAACTAGACTTATTTCTACAATTCATTTCCTATGTTAACGCTGTAGGGCACTCTAATATTACGTTATTTATATGTTTTCTCTGTTAGTGAATTACTCAATTCCAGTAAGAAATAAATATCTTCAGCCAGATGAGTAAATAAATAAATATTGGTAAACAATGTTCTGAATTGGGTTCTTTCAATTACCACATACTCACACATATCTATAGTAAAACTTTTATGTGGTCAATTATAAAAAAACACTGTACCTGTATACTTCTTTATGTATGTAAACTGCATCGAATAACTGTGTTGGATGGAGGTCACCTAATAGGTAGGTATAAAAGACATATGCCACACGGGGATGCCCAGTGGGATTCTTTTTTCAAAAATTGAAAAAAGAATCCCACGATCCATTTTAATTTTTTTACATTTATGAGGCCACATAATATAAAGTTATCATCATCATCATATCAGCCCCAAGAAGTCCACTGCTGAACATAGGCCTCCCCAATAGATTTCCAGAAAGAACAATAATACAAAGTATTAATGTGCAAGCAATACGATAGGACTCAAGGTCTGCGAGCGAGAGTTCTGATTACGGACCGATTGACAGAAGGACGGACATAGCAAAGCTATATGGGACTATGGAACCCTAAAAATTAACAAAGGTGTATAATTCACACACTAATGACACTAGATAACTGATTGAAGACTTATATACCTACCTTGGTAATGTTGTATAACACCTAGACACAACATTCATGATCATTATACTGAATGTCTTGAATAGAATCAAACAAAATCCAGTTCATAATCTTTGACGACCTCTGTGGCGCTGGGCTTATAGACCAGGGTAGAAGCCTTTAAAAATAATAAGGAGTAAAAAATAATTATAGTAGGATGAAACCCATTGGAAAAGGAGAAGAATATAATAAAATTGAACGGAAAAATAATTTACGGGCAATCTGAGGTCGGGAAGGAGAAGGGGGTGAGTTTTTAAGGGTAAAAAACGGTTTATCTCGATTTCCGGCAAAACTACCTTCCAACTATGACTCGATTGTCGTGATGGGTGAAATTTTACTTATATACCTAGAGGTTTGTACGGAACCCTCGGAGCGCGAGTCCGACTCGCACTTGGCCGGTTTTTATTATAATATTCTCCTCCTTTTCCAATGGGTTTCATCATACTATTTTTTTTTTTGGTTTCAAAAATTATCGACCCTGGTCTATTAGGTCCGGCTGATACGCAAAAGGTTGCGGGTTCGATTCCCGCCGCGGGACAAATGTTTGTATGATTTGCAAGTATTTGTCCCGGGTCTGGGTGATTCTATGTATATTATGTGTGTATTTACAAAAAAAAAGTATATAAGTAGTATGTCAGTCATGTGGTACATACCCATAACACAAGCCCTGTTTACTTTGGGGCCAGATGATGCTGTGTCAAAATGAACGGTATTATTAATAATTTGACATGTACCTATATAAAGGCATTCCTTTATGTTTTTTTAAAGGTGTTATATCCAAACCCTTTCACAAACTTCTTAGCAATGAGCTTACATGTAAGTGCAATAAGTAAGTACTGCTTATTCAATACTTATTACTTTCCTGAGTCTTTTCTGTAATCTTTACTATTTTCCCCAAATCATGTTAGAAGTTGGTTCAGCCTCCTCCCTCATTACATGGTAATTTCACCGGTGTTCCAGAAAACATTGATACCATTCAGAAACTAACAACAGGAAAAGGAAAAGCAGACGTACCGCTTAATACCATTAATACCTTGTCAGTCTACCACACTTACGAACAACTTCTTCCCCATTTTAATGCGTACCTACAGCCAAGGTTTGGAATGTTTTGCCGTCGTCTGTCTTTTCTGAAAACTACAATTTGGGCTTCTTCAAGTCTAGAGTAAATTAGTCGTCTTCTAGACCTGCGTGCCCCATCGTCGACCGCATCATCGTTTAACAGCAGGCGAGATCGTAGTAAACGTAGGTCTATCGATGATAAAAAAATAATAATAATAATAAAATCAGCATACAATGGCGGATCTGTGTCAGAATTGGTTTCAGCTAAAATAAAACGGCCAAGTGCGAAAATCGCATCTGAGAAGGTTACTGTACCTATCTGCCTACCTACTTTTTTGCTTTATCGTGGTTAGTTTACCATCGGCATCGGCCTAATTCAGAGCAAATTTTTGGCCGCAAAAAGCACCGAAAATTGCTATAACCAAAAGATAAGTTACATTGAAAACCAATTAAAGTTTGGTAGATACATTGCGTGACCTAAGAGCTGGTTTCTATCTGGCTCAGCGTATTATCAATGCTATTCAACGTGGTAATGCCGCCAGTGTCTTGGGAACTCTGCCCTCTGGTAGTGATTGTATCAGTTGGGCTATCTATAGATCGTTTTAAACGGTTTTTAGATAGCTCAACGGTTTCACTTGTATTTTATATTATACTGTACATTTCTGTTATTATTTATGTAAATAAATGACTTTGCAGTTGTAAAATGTTCCCAATCCATATAGATATACATCTCCTTTTCACAACAAGACAAGTAGACGTACCGCTCAATACCATCTATACCTTGTCAGTCTACCACTCTTACGAACAAAGCGCTTTGCTTCGACAATTATAATGCGTACAGCCAAGGATTGGAATGCTTTGCCGTCGTATGTCTTTCTTGAAAACTACAATCTAGGTCTCTTCAAGTCAAGAGTAAATAAGTGTCTTCTATGTTTCAAAACGCAAATATTTTTTTTAAACTTTATTTAAAAAATCGCGCGTCGCGATATTTATGCGGAATAAACCCCTTACAATATGTTATGAGTTTGGCTTACAGTGTGCTATTTGGTCAAACGTTTATATCTCGATTACTACTATCAACATTTTTTTATATCAACATTAAATGTTTTCCTACAGTTACCTAAGTTCAATAATTTTCACTCAAAGCTATATATGAGTTTTTCTGCTACCCGATATTTCGGCACAGTTGCTTCATGATCACGAGTTATATTCAAAATATCGGAAAGAAGAAAAACAAAACCATGATAGTTTTAGAAGATAAAAGTTCAATAAGTTTCTATAAGTTAGTTTCCAGTTTAAGTTAACTTCAACAAAACTACAGAGCCACAGACACGCGCGACCGTATCAGTTACTGTAATATAAGTATTAACTGTTTTCTAATGGCGTTGACTTAGATTCATAGACTTTGGTTATATATTATCTTATAAGCACCCACTACCTAATGTGTTGTTTCAATCTCTTGCCATTTCTATTCTTTGACATTAGAATGACGAAGACAGAACATACTTAAGCGCCTCACTATCTAATTATCTGATTATCTCATTCTCTATCTTATCTATTCATTAACCAGTGTGTTTTTAAGGTAGAACCTAAAAAGGCGTTGGCCATAGTGCGAGCCTAGCGCGGTTGCGACGACGGACGCGAAGTTTCGTCCCTAATAAAGTGACTTAGGCGGACGACGCCTAGCGCGACGGGCCTGAGCTAGATAGCATGCGTGAAACGTTACTATCCGCGCGTTCTGGCTACACTATGGGCCTAGTCAACAAGCGATCTAATGAGCGGGTGGCGGGGGTATCAAACCAGTTGGGTCTTGTCGCTCGGTCTTGTCTTGTCTTGTCGGTCTAAATATATTTCAATATTGTAATATCTTCCTTTTCTACTTAGCTCGTAAACGCTCTTTATGTACATGTTAGGTATATTATTTTACTTACGTGAGGATATGTAACGGATTATACTGCTCAACATAAACAAGCTGCGTCTTTAACCATATTTATGGTATTCCATTTTACTTTCGTATCCTTGACTTCATACGGAGTTTCCGAGCAGTTTAATCTGAACACCATCACAAATTTCTACCACATTTTACGATGTTTATTTATATTCATAACTTTTCATTGTAAAATCTTTGTTTACATTTTAATTAATCAAAATTGAAAGGTGAAGGAAGCTGTCAATATATATCATAAATTCTCAAATTAGCGAGAGGTCTGCTAATATTACAATGAAAACTTTCATAACACTGTCTGGCTGAAACTTGAAATTCAAAATCCGTGATGGATTTGATATGCGCGATTTTGCGCAGAAAATGAAGGGAGGACTGAAATATGTCAGTCAGATCCGAGTTTTGAGACAAAAATGATGAAAAATATTATCTACTAGTGGAGAGAAAAATGGAGAGTCTGAGCCAATTCTAGGCAGGGAAAAGCTACGGACCAATATCAATTAATGGACCAATGGTGACGAGGACCTTATATTGATGAAAAGAGGACGTCACCATCCATCCGAAAAATACCAGGGACGGAAATAAATTTTTAAACATAAAAACTACGTGTGGAACTCTCCGCTTATAATCCTGTTTTTCGTGTGGAACTCTCTGGTTAGTGATACCTTAACATCTTATAAAAGCCAAGTGAAAGCCAAATGAAACCAACAAACTTTTAAAATTAGCAGAACTATAAAATATCACAGTTGTTTTTTACTGAATGTACTTATAATATAATATAATATCTATCTCATTATAATTTTCTTATTTTCACTTAAAAACAGATAGTTTTTCTCAATTTCTTTCTAAATTTCTTTATTAATTGCAGCTTACAATCTTTTCTTATATAGAAAGGGATTGTAATGCTACAATATTTCAAGATGTAGTCAAATGTTGACAAGATCATTCGAGTGTAGGATCATTAAAAATGGCTCAGCACCCGCATCTGACTGTAAAATCGGGTTGGTAATTTTCGCTGAACTATATAACAAATAAATTAATAAATAATAATCTTTATTAGGAACACATAACCAATTGTATAAAAAAAATGGTATGAAAACGATGACATCTGCTGAAGTATAAAACTGTGTTACAGACAGTAACGCCCTCCTCCGAACATAAATTATATACATAGTTCAAACTTATGGTAGGTAGTAAATACAGAATATAACAATAAATGAATGAGGGTGTATGAGAGTGTGTGTGAGTGAAGTAAGATTGTGTTTGTGTAAGAGTGTGTGAGTGTGTGTGTGTGTGAGTGTGAGTGTGTTATTGCACAACAATTAAAAGGTTTTCCGTGTCGTTATAAGATAGAAATTGTAGCCATGCATGGCATTTAAGTTTACATTTGTATAATGGAAGAGAATATATTATTTAACTTGTTGTACAGAGACAAGCTAATAAAGTAAAAATGTCGACTCGCTATAGCAATACGTCTACGTTCTATTGTACAAACATTGTCAGACCTGCGTTTGGAATTAGAGAAGTTTGTATCATATTTTATTTGGGAATGTTTACGGAGAACTGTTTGGGCTATAAAAAGTTGGCGAACCCTTAGAACATTGCAAAGTGAGAAGAGTTCAGTTGTGGGAAAACGAACTGGTTTCTTAGCCAGAACCTTAAGAACTGCCCTCTGTGCTCTCTCCAGTTTCAGCAAATACGTCTTCACCGAGCCACCTCACGATATTATACAATAGGATAAGACTGATTGTGCCAGAGCATAATAGATAGTTTTCAAGCATCGGAAGTCCACGACTTGTCTTAGGCTTTTAAAAACATATATAAGTTTTCTGACTCTAGAAACCGTGGCTTCAATTTGATTCTTCCACGTCATCAAGCTGTCCAGAAAAACGCCAAGGTATTTAATTGAGGAGGAACGATCAAGTGGTGTACAACTGCAAGATGCTGAGACTGTATCTCTAGAACAAGTGTGGGCATAGATAGAATAAGAAGAGGGGGGTTGAGTTGCTGTAGATGGTGAAAAGGTTATAAACTTGGTTTTACTGACGTTAAGGGTAAGTAAATTGTTGGAAAGCCAGGACATAACAGACCAAAGAGCCTGCTCGGAAAAGTCATGGGCTTCCTGCCAGTTTCGTCCGTGGATGATCAGGGCAGTGTCATGAGCATAGGTTATTATTTTGCAATTAGGGAGGGTTAAATTGCACAAATCATTTATATTTACTAGGAATAGTGTGGGTCCCAAAACACTACCCTGTGGTACTCCAAAACTTATCTGCTGTTCACCGCTCCTGATCCCATCCATAGTGACATATTGAGTCCGATCTGAAAGGTAACTACTAAATAATTCAAGAACGATGCCCCGTACACCGATTGCCAGAAGTTTGGAGAGAAGAATAGGGATTGAGACAGTGTCAAAAGCTTTCGAAAGATCAAGAAAGACAGCTATAGTCTTTAGTTTTTTGTCAAAGTTTTTGATGACTCCATCTGTAAGCTCTAAGATAGCATCCTCTGTGGATTTACCACGTCTAAAACCAAATTGATTATTCGAAAGGACCATGTTGACATCTAAAAAATTTAAAAGTCTTTTGTTAAGAATCTTTTCCATTATCTTAGACAAGACTGTCAAGACAGAAATGGGTCTGTAGTTTGTGACACTGTCTCTATCACCACTCTTGAAAACGGGATGGACAACAGCCCTAAAATACACGCGAAAAGATGACCAGGCTGAAGGAAAGATTGATGATGTGCTTAAGAATGGGAATAAGGATATGTCTGGAGGACTTTATGATATTAGTAGAGATACCATCCCAGCCAACAGCAGATTTGTCTTTAAGCTTAAGGATAATACTTTCAATCTCCACATTTATTTCTACACTAAATAGGACCATAGAATTGAGGGGAGACTGAGTAGATGCATGAACTGTATAAGAAGAGATAGGATTTTGAAAAGGAGAGGATAAGGGAACTATTTTGGAGGCGAGGTTTTGTCCTACGTTAGCGAAAAAGTCATTCACTCTATCAACTGATGATAAAGGAGTATGACACAATTTCAATAAGTTACAAGCAGTTGATGGCTTCCTGTTGAGGTTGGCGATTTGTTTTATAACATTCCAGGAGGCTTTTGGATTGTTACTGGCCTTCTGAAATTCATTTTTATGAAACTCCAGTTTAACTTTTTTTAAGAGTTCATTGCAATATGTGCGATATCGAATGTATACAATTTTGTGATTAGGATCTTTAGGATTAGTCAACATTTTTTTATAGGACCACTCCTCCCCCCTGGTACCACCCCCATAATAGGTATTGCCCCGTTCTCGAGATATTGGAACAAATGTAAAATCTGGTAGGGTTTTGCTTCCTGATTACATATTTACCACTTTTAACTTTAGGTTAAAAGTTAACTTAGTTTTCGAGAAAATAATAAAACATTTCTAACCTCAAATGCTCCTACCGTGACCTTGTATTATTCTTCTGGTGCTGCGGCGGCCGCTACCGCGGCATGTTTTATCAGATTTGAGGTTAGAAATGTTTTATTATTTTCTCGAAAACTAAGGATTACCTAATGGTAAAAGTGGTAAATATGTAATCAGGAAGCAAAACCCTACCAGATTTTAGCCTTTTCACCAATTCGTGCGACGCGAAACTAAAGTCAAGCCGAAGTTAACTCTCCACTGACATCACTCTGCCTGGGATTCTGTTTAATAGCGCAGGCCTTATCAGTATGGGTATACTGTATACGAAAGCCTTCACTTGCGTGCTCCGATACACCTCTGGTCAATTTATCAGATAACGAGCTTGGTAAAGGTCAATTATATACCCTAATTCTACCCTAATGTTAGGTTAACGCATCGTTCATGTCTTATATAAATAGGTACTACTAATGTACTTTTGTGTTATCGTAGCGACGTTGTAAAGCTCTATATAATAATGACTGATAAGAATTAGCTGATTAATATATAGAGAACGCACAGCTTAAATCACTGGACTCGAAATTTGGAGATCTGTCTTGGTGCACACAGTTGTTATAAAAAGGTAAAAAACGATTGTTGAAGTGAAAAATCGTATTGCTTTAACTTGAAACATAGCTTTAAAAAACTAGCTAATTTAAAAAAAATATTGGTTGTCTGTAAAGTCGGTTTACGGACGATAATTTAACGTGACAAAGCCATATAAAAACATTGATGATATGATTGCATACTTTTATGAATAAAATTAATTTTTTTTTTTGAATTATTACTATTTTGTATGGATTCAAAGGAGTGAAATGAAATCTACAATTTAATTGATAAATTTACTTTTTTTTGCATTCAAGCCGATCGTGCCTTTCGTTCGCTCGTGCAGCGCTCTCGAGAAAGCTCCAAAAAAAAATCAAAAAAAAATCTTATCTCTAAAAGAGATGACTCTTTGTAACGTTACGCTCATTGTAAAATGTTCATCAATTTATAAGACGTTGTCACGTCAAAAAAATAATATGTTTAGGCCAATCATAAAACACTTTCAAACTACCCATTAAAAGTGTTAATGTTTGAATTGAAACTTTTGAACTTGCTTGAAACTTGACTAAAATATTCTTCAGTACAAATGGTAAAACTGGATATTGTTATTATAACCTACTTTACGATACGAGGTGCAAAAAACCATATTAATCTTGTTTGGTATAATACATAACTGTAAGTAGTATGTCATGACTGATATACTATTTACAGTTATATAATATATACTTTTTTTTGTAAATACTTACAAATTATACATTACTAGCTACCCGCCCGGCTTCGCACGGGTGCATGCCGATGCTAAATATACTACAGAATGTCTTTATATACAACGCTATCTAAGAGAATAACATAACCTAAGAGATAGACATATACCATCGCAGACTTTTTTATAGACCTTTTAAAGGTGTACAATACTGTAGTACATTATTTTGATCTATCTCGTAGGGTTCAGCCAACGTTTGCAATGTTAGCGCAAAGAAATGTGTTTATTTACGACATCACTTTAGAAACTTCTAAAATGATCAGTGTTTCTCTACTATATTATCTATGTATTATACATATAAACCTTCCTCATGAATCACTCTATCTATTAAAAAAACCGCATCAAAATCCGTTGTGTAGTTTTAAAGATCTAAGCATACAAAGAGGCAGACAGACAGCGGGAAGCTACTTTGTTTTATACTATGTAATGATAATGATAGGAACACCCAGACCCGAGACAAATGCAAGCAGATCATACAAACATTTGTCCCGCGGCGGGGAATCGGCCCCGTAACCTTCTGCGTTTCAGCATGACCTTAGCCCACAGCGCCACAGAGGTCGTCAAAGATAGGTTGACTTAGGTACGGGCAAGCAGACGAAGTTGCGGGCGTTTAGGCTAGCACCTTAATTATGTAAGTAGCTACACAAAAACTTACAAGGTGTAAAAAGACAGCTCCAGCAATCGAAAGCGTCGACGGAGTTTGTCGATCGATGCAATCTTGAAACTCGTATGTATTTACAAAAAAAAAATACGTATTATAAGTAGTACATCAGTCATGTGGTACCCTTAACACAAGCTCTGCTTACTTTGGGGCTAGATGACGGTGTTTGAAATGTTCGTCATAATTTATAATATATTTATTTATTTTTGACGTGATAACATCTTATAAATCGATGAACGCCGACTGCACGCACGAAAAAGTGTCACGTTCCGCCTGAGCCGAGCGTGCAAGCGAGAGCGCGGAGCAAGTGATAGAGAGGCACGATCGGATTTTTTCTTATGACGTTATCATAAAAAATATTATAAAATTATCGTCTGTAAACCATTTTTTTGTTTAAACGAAACTATAAGTATGCATTGAAGAAAACAATTAGCTAGATTGAAGCAGGAAGCTTAGTAATGCCAATTTTTTTAAAAAAAATTCAAATAATTCTTTTTTTTGTCGTATGTCAATGAGTAGATAATTTGTTATTTTAAGCAGAAAACAAGCACATAAAAATAGCGGGTCGTCTTTTCTAAGCAGTATTGGGACACAAGGTAAAACTTAATAAATGTATACCTGAGTTTTTAGTAGTGTTTCAAAAAAAACAAGATGAAAACAGAAGATGGACATGAAAATCTCTGAACGGTTAAAATAAAAACGAGATTGACTTCATCTGAGATTCGCAGGTGACGTAGTTATACTTTCTGAGACGTGCTTGCAGCTACAGGTCATGATCAAATCCTTACAACTAGCTAGTGCAAATCTAGGATTGGAAATCAATCTCACTAAGACTATGGCAATGACAAACAGCTATCGAGTACTAATAAAATCTAATGGAAATCCACTGGAATACACAGAAAATTACATCTACCTGGGAAAATCTATTAGTTTCGACAGAAAAAACAATGACTTAGAAATAGAAAGGAGAGTACAGCAAACATGGAACAGATACTGGAGCCTAAAATAAATATTTAAAAGCAACATGCCAATAAGTTTGAAAACTAGGATCATGAACTCAAGCCTCCTACCAGGTCTGACATACGGATGCCAGCAAAGGCAAAATAAAAAATCAGCACCTGCCAGAGGAATAGAGCGTAGTATGCTATAGATAAAGAGACTAGTTAAAATACGACACACAACAATAGGAGCAATAACAAAAGCAACAAACGTCTTGAGCTATGCACGCACTAAAGCTGAAGTGGAAATGGGCAGGTCACATAGCGAGGCTTACAGACCAGATATGGACTTCAAAAATAACCATGTGGAGAGGCCCACGCGAGGCCCAAAAAAGGCAGAGGAAGACCTCTGACACGATGGGAAGACGATATTATAGAAACAGCCGGCCCTATGATACTAGGCCCTTTTTTATTCCTAGTATACGTTAACGATTTATCTTTTTCTGTAAAAAATATTTGTGATATAGTTTTATTTGCAGACGATACGTCTTTAATTTTTAAAGGTGATAGTGGTAAAACCAGTATTTGCGATAACGTAAATGAATCCTTATCGTTAGTTTTTAACTGGTTCACTGTAAATAATCTTTTGCTTAATTCCAAAAAAACTAAATGTATCAAATTCACTTTGCCAAATGTTATTCATAGCCCGTCCAACATTGAAATAAATGGAGAGGCAATGAATCTTGTAAATTCCACCATCTTCCTAGGTCTTAATATTGATGCAAAACTACAATGGGGACCACAAATTGAAACGCTTGCTGGTAGGCTTTGTTCCGTTGCATATGCAGTTCGTGCGATACGGTGGCTTACTGATGAAGCTACAGCTAGACTAGTTTATTTCAGTTACTTCCATAGTGTTATGTCATACGGCATCATTTTCTGGGGGAAAGCAGCTGATATTGGTAAAATATTTGTAATTCAAAAAAGGGCAATACGTGCCATTTATAAAATGAAACCACGAGAATCTAGGTATCTAGGTCGAAACCTAGGTTTCGACTAGAAAAAGTTAATAAGTCATTTATGGGGAACACGGTGCGCTTCTATAATAAGCTTCCTGAAAATGCTACTAAACTACGTATTAAGAAATTTAAAGCATACATTAAAGGTAGTCTTTTGAAGAAAGCTTATTATAATATAGATGACTATATTATTGATAAGAATGCATGGACTCATGTCGCTCTGCCGTCAGACAGTTAACCGACACACTTGAAATGTATAAATTCTCTTGTATTAGTATTTCGTAATTAAGGTAGTTATAAGATGGATCATATAAAAAAGCGCTGGAACCAAGACGAGTTTCTTGCCAATTCTTCTCGAGCTTGGGTGAGGATGAATTGGCACCTAAATTCACCTAGTATGTAAGACGTTTCAAAGTGATCCATGTGATTGTATTGAATAAATCATCTTTTGACTTGACTTGACTTGAAAGAAAGAAAGTTTGAGAATATTTAATAAAAGAGTTTATTTGAAAACACAGAACGAACGGAAAACAGGAGTCGCGCCTAATATCGTAGGCCTGGCCATACTGCTAAATGGTATGTAATTATTTTGTAACTTGTATGCGCTTGTTTGTAAAATGCGCAGTATTCTTGTACACTCTGTATATTAAGTATGTAGTAAAAACGTACTTTAAACTAAGCATACTATAGTAGGTATATATATGTAATGTATAAATATAACTTAGCTTGGCCATTTCCGCTCAGTACATTTTAGTATATTCTTGATCTAACATGTTTATTGTTTCAATATTGACGCTCGTAGTTTCACTACTGTTTTTTGTGTACTATGTTAGTATACTCAAATTCAATTGGTGGAAAAAGAAGAAAGTTCCATATCTTAAACCTGTGCCCTTTCTTGGAAACTATGGAGAATATCTACTGCTTAGGAAATTTATGGGACAAGTTGTTCAGGACCTTTGTAAGCAGTTCCCGGATGTTCCATACTTCGGAGCATTCTACGGCACAGAACCGGTGCTGATCGTCCAAGACCCTCAACTTATCAAGATCGTGATGACGAAAGACTTCTACTACTTCAGTGGCAGAGAGATTTCAAACTACACACACAAAGAGGTATTTACGAATAGTATTTTCTTCTCGGGCGGTGATCGGTGGAAAGTAACTCGGCAGAATCTGACGCCTTTATTTTCATCCGCGAAAATGAAAAACATGTTTTATTTGATAGAAAATTGTGCACATATCTTCGAAACCATGCTTGACAAATACATGGAAAAGTCTAACCAGTTTGAAGGTAGGGATATGATGGCAAGATACACAATCAGCGGAGTATGCTCCTGTGCATTCGGCATCAACACTCATACTATGGATAAACCCGACAACAACCCTTTTGCAGCGATCGCCAACTCAATTTTCGAGAACACCACGTACCGAGGAGTCAAAATTAACGTCCGGGCTATTTGGCCTGCTGTATTCTACGGTTTGGGCTTTAAGTCGTTCCCATTATCGATAGACAAGTTTTTCTCAGAGTTACTGATCGGAATCTTTGAAGGTCGAGAATACAAGCCGTCTTCTAGAAACGATTTTGTAGATCTGATCCTGAGTTTCAACGAGAAGAAGTACATCACAGGCGATAGTCTATCTAATATGAAGACTGGTGGTGATAAGAAGGCGAATATCGCTGTAGATAATGAGCTGCTCGTAGCTCAATGCATAACCTTCTTCGCGGCTGGCTTTGAAACCACTTCAAGTGCGCTTAGCTTTACGCTGTATGAACTAGCTAAAAATATCGATGCACAGAAGAAAGTTCAAGAAGAAATTGACTCTTATCTGCAGAAGCATAATAATCAGATAACGTATGACTGTGTGAAGAAGCTTCCGTACCTGGACGCATGTATACACGAAGCTATGCGTTTATACCCAGCTTTGGGGGTTTTAACTCGAGAAGTTATAGACGAATACACGTTTCCTTCAGGCCTTCAGTTGGAGAAGGGGACGAGAGTGCACTTGCCGCTGTATGCGCTTCACCGTGATCCTGCTCACTTCCCGGAGCCGGATCAGTACCGGCCAGAGCGGTTCTTGCCGGAAAACAGGCACAATATTAAACCTTACACTTACTTACCTTTCGGAGAAGGACCAAGGGTTTGTATAGGTATGTGAGAAAGATACAAACTATACGGATAGGGCAGAGAGAATTTGGCGTAAGATGAAACATGAAATTCTCTCAGAAATTTAAATTTACATTTAAATGCAGGAATAGGACGAGACCGATTTTTAAAATGATATTTATTGACAAACAAACAACAAACATTTATAAACATAACATTTGTTCCATGCTTAATTTTCATGCCTTATTTAGGAACCGATCACATATTTTGTGCCCTATAAAATAGGTACTACATTTGTTTTCAGGTCTGCGCTTTGCAAAAATGAAAATGGTGCCCGGTCTAATCACCATACTGAAGAAATATAGAGTGGAGCTCGCACCAGGGATGACTTCAAACTTGGAGTTGGGATGTCGCACCATTGTCACGCAGCCGACTGAAGGAATACATTTGAAGGCTGAAGTGCGGGATGGATGGGAAAAGCGGAAATTTGTGAAAAGTCAAGTCAAAGTCAATGTTTAGAATTTGTCGATTTCGATATCTGATTTTTTACGAAGTTGTTTTTGTTTTGTTAATGGTTCATGTATTTTTTACCGATGAATAAGAACTTTGAGAAGTCAATAAAAACTGTTGAAATAAAATAATTAACTTGATAGACATTAATCGTGAGTTACAAAAACATAGCATTTTACAACAGGTTTTGTATGTACCTACCTGCTTTATTACCAAAAAGTTTACTTCTATAAAAACTTTAAGAAGGATATATAATCTAATATTCAAGGTTTAAAGATTTCAAATACGAGTACGAGGTCATGTTAAAGTCCAAGTCAAAAATATGTTTATTCAAGATATAATCACAAGAGTGATCCATGTTTGAAACGTCTTACAATTATCTTTGGTCGTCTTGAAAAGCTTTTAGCTTTTAGCTTTTTTTAAAAGCCCGGAGAGAAGTTAGTTGGTAATAAAATGATGTTAAATAACCATGCTGGTTTTCCATCTTAATGTTTCAAGAGGGTACTCAGCAATGACCTTCTGTGTAGAATAAATGTGTCTTACTTGACGTTAAATAGCGACTATTATGTTCGTTAGTTAAAAGAAGTAATACTTAAATAAAATATGTGGTATGTATGTTTTGTCTGCAAGTTCCTCGTTATATATTGTTTTTAAAGTAATTGTTAATTCCATAATTTAATTATGTCATAATGTCTAAAATTAATTACAGAAATGAACAGAATAATATAAAATACATTTGAATAGTATCTAAGGACCGTTTAAAGCGACCTATAGATAGCTCAACTGATCCAGACCACTGTTAGAGGAACCAAGACACTGGCGGCATTGCCACGTTAAAGGCCATTGGCCTCAGTTCTGTTGGCACCAACCTAACTAATTTTAGCTAAAATTAGGTTTAGACTGTCAAATGAAACTTTGGTATTCTGCTGTTACCAACTTATCCTAATTTAATTAAGCGTTCCTTATTTAGTTAGATGGTACCAGCCGAATAGGTTTTACAAATGCACATGAAATGAACCAACCGAATTGCCACCAAAACTCGGGTCTAGGCCATTTGTCAAAGAACCGCCTTTGTAGTACTTTTGATACATTCTAGTGGAAAACACGCATCAATATGTAATACTTTTTAATTTTATAACCAACTTCGAAAATATAATGTTCCCTAAAAGTCGGTGTTCTTTTTAGTTTTTAAAATGTTATCATATCTTCCACTAGCTGCTGCCAGCGGCTTTGCACGCATGATACCCACGTGCTTGATATAAAGTAGTTTTTTTAGTCTAGATTCATATCTATATCTATAATATAGATATGATACTAGTGGATAGATACTAGTGGTCGCCCAATGGTCGAAAATCATTAATACCTAAAGTATTTTTTATGCATAATTTATAATAGGTTACCCGCAAAAGGTTGCGGGTTCGATTCCCGCCGCGGGACAAATGTTTGTATGATCTGCAGGAATTTTCTCGGGTCTGGGTGTTTCTATGTATAATATCTGTGTATTTACAAAAAATAAATGAGTATATAAGTAGTATATCAGTGATGTACCCATAACACAAGCCCTGCTTACTTTGGGGCCAGATGATGCTGTGTCAAAATGTCCGGTATTATTATTAATTTAACATGAATAAAAAGGCATTCCTTCATGTTGTTTTAAAGGTGTTATATCCAAACCCTTTCACAAACTTCTTAGCAATGAGCTTACATGTAAGTGCAATAAGTAAGTACTGCTTATTCAATACTTATTACTTTCCTGAGTCTTTTCTGTAATCCTTACTATTTGCCCCAAATCATGTTAGAAGTTGGTTCAGCCTCCTCCCTCATTACATGGTAATTTCATCGGTGTTCCAGAAAACATTGATACCATTCAGAAACTAATTACACAATAGGAAAAGCAGACGTACCGCTTAATACATTAATACCTTAACAGTCTACCATACTTACGGACAAAGCGCTTAGCTTTCACATTTATAATGCGTACAGCCAAGGATTGGAATGCTTTGCCGTCGTATGCCTCACCTTTACAACTGTTGGTGGGTAAAGATGCAGCTACACCTATCATTAGGTCGCTGATCCGTTGAGCCGATGACGTGAATCATTTTTAGTTCTCAGAAGGCAACGTGTGTCCGAGCTGCGGACATTCACATACATTCACGTACATTCGCATACTTTCTCACCACCGGTATGAGCTGGAATTGCTCGCTGGGTCGTACGGCAAGAAGACACAAGCTGCCACCGAGCACATGGTGCTCTGGTGCGGGGAGTGGACGCCGGACGCATGCTCCGCTTTCTTCGAGAGTGAGGCCATCTGCGTCCCGGCACCGGTGGCTCGGAGCTTTATCTGCGTGGCGGCCAGATGGTTGAGCACGCGAATGTTGAGGCCTCTGCTCGTTATTCCCAACCAGACGTGAATAATGTTGACAAGGCACAGCATGCGCTTGTTAATGCCTCTGCTCTGCCTTGAGCACGCGAATGTTGAGGCCTCTGCTCGTTAATATCGACTAGGCACAGCATGCGCTTGTTAATGCCTCTGCTCCGCCCAAATATTTCATCGGGTTTTTTCACGTTTACAACAAGCATTCAGGTTGCTTGGTTGTTCCGGCAATGATTCATCTTCTAATAGAATGCGAATGTTAATGCCTAGTCTATGTGTTGGTTATGTTTTTGTCTCATAAGCACAGAATGATGGGTGATAAACTTCCGGAATTTGCCACCTATCATGCTTTGCACTTAGCTTTCCCTAAAGCCATGTAGGTAGTTAAAGGTTAAAGTTTTGAGTTCAACTTCATGTGATGTTAGCGGGATCCTTGTGGTAGGCACTTGAGAGCACGCCTGTGTCTGTGATATGGATTCTGTTACACTTTTACTAGAACTTCTTTATATTTTTTTAATTAAAGTTAAAGTTAGTTTGTGTTAAAGAATTTAAAAACAAAGTGTTTGATGTTGCAATGAAAAAAATCAAATTGTTAGGCTTCAGACTTGCTTACCCTATTGGTCACTTCAGCTTTGTATTTTGTGTGTTACAGCGAATGACAATGACCATGCCGATAATGACCAGTTAGCTGGTGAAGGGCCTTCTAGAGACAATACTGCGGCCTAGGAAGAACCGCATTGCCAGGAACGGCCGTGTTAGAGATCTCCTGGTGACGTAACAGCAACCACGTGGGCCAGTGTATAAAAGGAGCGAGCAGGGCAGCGCGCGCACACTTTTCGCTTGGCTTTCAGACTCGACGGACGTCTCGTTGTGTAAGGAACTTAGTATCTTTGTGCTGTATCGCTGTTAGGGTACTTTTGTGTTGATTTCTTGGTTGCAATTATAAGTGTTGGTTAAGTTTTCGTTTTAGGTGGATTGTTTGTTGTTTTTTTTAATAAATGTTTGCAGTAGTTCGTAACAAATAATAATCAGCATACAATGGCGTATCTGGATCAGAATTGGTTTCAGCTAAAATAAAACGGCCAAGTGCGAAAGTCGCATCTGAGAAGGTTACTGTACCTATCTGCCTACCTACTTTTTTGCTTTATCGTGGTTAGTTTACCATCGGCATCGGCCTAATTCAGAGCAAATTTTTGGCCGCAAAAGCACCGAAAATTGCTATAACCAAAAGATAAGTTACATTGAAAAACAATTCACTTTAAAGTTTGGTAGATACATTGCGTGACCCAAGAGCTGGTTTCTATCTGGCTCAGCGTATTATCAATGCCATTCAACTTGGTAATGCCGCCAGTGTCTTGGGAACTCTGCCCTCTGGTAGTGATTGTATCTGTTGGGCTATCTATAGATCGTTTTACACGATTTTTAGATAGCCAACTGTATCACATGTATTTTATATTATACTGTACATTTCTGTTATTATTTATGTAAATAAATGACCTCGCAGTTGTAAAATGTTCCCAATCCATATAGATATACATCTCCTTTTTACAAGCAGACAAGTAGACGTACCGCTCAATACCATCTATACCTTGTCAGTCTACCACTCTTACGAACAAAGCGCTTTGCTTCCACATTTATAATGCGTACAGCCAAGGATTGGAATGCTTTGCCGTCGTATGTCTTTCTTGAAAACTACAATCTAAGTCTTCTTCAAGCCAAGAGTAAATAGGTGTCTTCTAAGTTTGTAAATGCAAATATTTTTTTAAAACTTTATTTAAAAAATCGCGCGTCACGATGTTTATGTGGAATAAACCCCTTACAATATGTTATGAGTTTGACTTACTGTGTGCTATTTGGTCAAACATTTTTATCTCGATGACTACTATCAACATTTTTTTGTTGCAAATTAAATGTTTTCCTACAGTACCTAAGTTCAATAATTTTCACTCAAACCTATATATAAGTTTTTCTGGTACCCGATATTTCGGCACAGTTGCGTCATGATCACGAGATAAACTCTAAATATATTTATAGTTTTAGAAGATAAAAGTTCAATAAGTTTCTATAAGTTAGTTTCCAGTGTAAGTTTTCTTCAATAAAACTACAGAGCCACAGCAACGCGCGACCGGATCAGTTGCTGTAATATAAGTATTAACTGTTTTCGAATGGCGTTGCCTTAGATTCATAGACTTGGGTTATATATATCTTATAAGCACACACTATCTAATCTGTTGCCATCTCTTTTCTGTAAAATAAGAATGACGAAGACAGAGCATACTTAAGCGGCACGCTATCTAATAATCTGATTATCTAATTCTCTATCTTATCTATTCATTAGCCAGGGTGTGTTTTTAAGACAGACCCTAAAACTTAGAAGCTTGACTTTATCATTACTCCTAGAAACCGCATACCTAAACCTAGGTTCATTTATTCCCTTTGAGGTACAGAACTGTAAAACTGAAGCTGACCCCCATCACCAATGCCATTATGTAATTAAAAAGAAAGAAAATACATTTATCTGTAACAACATACACATAAAAAAACAATATGAAGGTACACTCAAAATAAAAACAAAGAAAAACAGAGAAGACAACATAAAACTAAACTAATGATTGAGTGTCTCGCGCTTTTTTGAATGATCCTTCTTATAACTAGCTTAATTGCGAAAAACGAATACAAGGTCACAGTAGGTTATAAATTGCTGAGATCATGCATTCTTATCAACAATATATAAATTTATATTATATAACGATTTCTTCAACATTTATTTTACAATATGGATACAATATGCAATATGATATTAACACCATTGCAAATTGCAGAAGAGGGATGTTCGTGCAATTTATAACATGGGCGCCAGAGAATCTCTTAGTAATAAATTTAAAGTGACAGATAGTGCCTTGTCAATATATATATATGAAAATCGAATGTATGTGTTCATTTGTTTAAATCCACAAAAATGTTCATTTGTTTAAAAAAAAGCGGTAATCATAAATAAAATAAATAAATAAATAATGCCGGACATTTAACACAGCGTCATCTGGCCCCAAAGTAAGCAGAGCTTGTATTATGGGTACCATATGACTGATATACTACTTACATACTTTTTTTTGTAAATACATACATATTATACATAGACACACCCAGACCTGAGACAAATACTTGCAGATCATACAAACATTTGTCTCGCGGCGGGAATCGAACCCGCAACCTTCTGAGTCTCAGCCGGACTTTAGCTCACTACGCCACAGAGGTAACCATAGTATTAATACTAGAAATAAAGATAATCTCACACAACTGTTCCC
Organism: Lampropteryx suffumata; assembly: GCA_948098915.1. NCBI lineage: Eukaryota > Metazoa > Arthropoda > Insecta > Lepidoptera > Geometridae > Lampropteryx > Lampropteryx suffumata. The sequence goes on from OX402562.1 coordinate 3,166,983, forward strand.
ACAGTTAGGTTCGCCAAAGTTAATAAGTCTTTTATAGGGCAATGTGTACGCTTCTATAACAAGGTCCCAAGCGACATGTTATTTGTCGATTGGCAAATTTAAAAAAGTTAATAAAAAGAAACATTCCATTAAAGCATATTATAAAACATCAGATTATTTATATGACAAAAAAGCTTCGGATGAATCTGCTCCAATTCGACTAGGCATCCATGACAAAATTGGCAAGGATCATACAAAGAAGTGTTAAGACCAGACGAGTTTCTAGCCGGATTCTTCTTGAACCGGCAATTAGATTCAATAGCATGTAAGAAGACGATTCAAAGTGGTGGTCGTTGTGACTTTATTGAATAAAGAATATTTAGATTTTGACTTCGATACAGCAAAAGCCCTTTCCGTAATCTCAAAAATACTCGTAGCTTGGATTTGTATCGATTTAGCGTAGCAGTTAATGTGACACCTGTTATATTATATTGGTATTTATTTGGCAGCAATTTCTAGCGCCTTTTAGTTTTAAGTGAGTTAATCGGTCAGCCGCTCAGCTTGCGGCTCGGCCACTGAGCAATACGCGCGGCTGACTGCACTTGTTAACCGGCAAAGAGCTATGCTGGATAAACTACACAAGTTATTTATAAAATGCGTAACTTGTATTTTTTTTTGGGTTCCGTACTCAAAAGAGAACAAAGATCTCTTATAGTATAGGATCACTAAATTGTCCGTCCGTCTGTCTTAACGTTTGTTTTTCAATCTGACCTATTTTCCCGTTAGAACAGTGTTCAATGCTCAAATACTAAGTGACGGTGTAGTGTTACTACTGAGATAGGCCATTCGTTTAGAATGATACTAGCGTCGACACACCAAAACCTAAATTTGACCACTCATCCGATTTGAACTCAACAAAAAAATGTTTTATACCATTAAAATGAGGAAGAGCAATCTGTAATTAGTGTGCAAGTGTGCCTGTGCGCGTTCTATCTTATAACGAGCAGGATCCATGACATCATTCGCGAAGGGACGCAAATTTACATTCCTTAGATCTCTACACAAGACCACAAGTGTTCTAAACTCTGATCTTAATTAAACAGTAGTCTCTAACCCAGGTTAATAGAAACCTCTAAGCAGGGGCTAGGTTTTTGAATATTTTAATACGTCAATGGTTGGAAATTCAGACAAGAAGTATTTTTAAGTGTTTATTTCCGTCCTGTGTCCATACTTAGCATTGGAAATAATATTGCCTTTTATATGTGCATCGAATGTAATTCGTTTACAAGAATTGCTTGTAATAAAACACTACAACCGTTAAATTGCTCATAGCTGTCATCGCAGGAAATACCAGTACATAATCATTTTTATTGTATCGATCTTGAAGTTTTATTAGATTTTTTGCAATTATTTACCGGATATTATGTGGTAGGTAAAGTTGACACATAAAACTATAGTCTTGGGTTTCTAAGGTGTGAGATATAGAAAGGCGGTGGAGTACAAGTAGGTTTAACATGGGTGAAGCATCGTTGAAGAGGTGTAGAAACATCGCAGAAGATGTACAGAAATGTAACGTATGATACGCATGTTCTATGCTGCCTGGAAATACCGTAGAACGTGCGTAAAGACTGCGTAGAGCACGCAGTATGCGTGCAAGCAGCGTGGAGCACGCGTAGAAGTAGCATAGAACATAAGTATAATCAGCGTAGCAGATGTGTGGAAGCAGCGAATACTATGTGTAGAAGCAGCGTAGAGCACGCGTAGAAGTAGCATAGAACATATATAAGTATAATCAGCGTAGCACATGTGTGGAAGCAGCGTAGAATATGTGTAGAAGTAGCGTAGAGCACGCGTAGAAGCAGCATAGACCATACATACGTATAATCAGCGTAGCACATGTGTGGAAGCAGCGTAGAGTATGTGTAGAAGCAGCGTGGAGTATGTGTAGAAGCAGCGTAGAGCACGCGTAGAAGCTGTATAGAACCTTCGTATAATGAGCGTAGCACATGTGTGGAAGCAGCGTAGAGTATGTGTAGACGCAGCGTAGAGCACGCGTAGAAGCAGCATAGAACATAATATAAAGCAATGTATAGAAGACGTAGATGGGTGGTTTTCACCATTTGCTTATCGTTGTCTCATCACAATGTAATCAATCTTACCACCGTAAAAAACGCATATTTTCCCTCCTGATTATCTAGACAGGTGACTACATTTTTCAGGATTCGGCGGCCGCTGCAGCGGCACGCTCGCTTTGCTCGTTTGCCTTGCGCATTGTTTTCTGTACTCTGACATAACCCAACCAACTGGTTACAACTAACATCCATCTCATGTCGATGTCGATGTCGACATGGTCGATGTCGCAGAGTTTGGCATCACCATGCTTCGATTGAAGCAGGTATTCGTGTTCCAGAATGTTCTGTGTGTACCATCTAAGTAATTTAATCATCCTAGATCCGTTTAATTTCCATAAAACTAGACTTTATTTTAAAACCATTGTTTTAGTATTCTAGTCAGCATTGAGGAAGGAGTGACAGATACCTGTTGATAACGACAGCATGACCTTGCGGGGTTTTAAATCCATCGAGACTAATATTATAAATTCTAAAGTGTTGTCGGTTTCTGTAAACTTTTCACAGCTGATCGGTTCTTGACAATACTTGGTATGGATATTGTATCTTATGCTACTTTTTGACGACCTCTGTGGCGCAGTGGGCCAAGGTCCGACAAAGACGCAGAAGGTTGCGGGTTCGATTCCCGGGAAATGTTTGTATGATATGCAAGTATTTGCAGTCTCAGGTCTGGGTGTTTCTATGTATAAGAAAGAAAAACATTTATTTAGCACACATACAAAAACAGAAGAGAACGCATGAGCGGAAAATAGACTAAACATAGACCCCAAGGGGAAATTTACATAAGCACATACACAAAAACAAACATACAAAAACAAAAACAAAAAACAACTATGCTTAAAAATGAACCCTTCCTGTAAACCAATCAACATTTTAGTGTGGCTAAAAAGGTTCAATCTCAGCATTTGCTACTTCCAGGCACGACAGTAGCGCTGGTTTTCAGATTGGACCATATTTGAAATAATATATAATATGTATAATATACGAATAACATGTACCTTTTTTGTGATATTTACAAAAAAACATAAAAGTTGTATGTCAGTCATCATGTAGTACTCATAACACAAGCTCTGCTTACTTTGGGGCCAGATGATGCTGAGTGAAATGTCCGGCATTTTTTTTTATATGCTACATGCGAAACCAAAGGCAGAAACTAGTTAAGGATATACTTCTCTAGCGTAGGTATATTTGTTGCCAATCAGAACCAGCTGCTCCGTGTTCTTGTGATGAAAATGAGCTACATAACATAACTAATTTCCTTCTTACCTACCTAATTCATACCACTTTGGTAGAGATAACTTCTTATGGGAAGGTAAACCGCTTCGTTACGTAACGCGTTAAGTAAGCACCTGCATGTCTGACTTCTCTTTCTCTCACGCATACGGCAGCGGTAGGCAGGCTCCTCCTCCCTCACTCTAACCCACAATGCTAGTTTGATTAGTTTAAGTTATCACTTCTGTCGGGCGTCCCGAGACGCACACGTTTTTTTCTTATAGTGTCACTAGAAATTTTGAACAGGTGTGGTGAAAGGATTAAAGTGCGCCTTAGAGGCTTTCGTGCACTTGGCCCATCAAACTTTTTAGGTTCTACGACGTTCTGGTTTCTTCACTATGTTTCCGTTCACCAAAAGTCAAAGTAAAAGCCAAAAAATATTTTATTCAATACAATCACAAGGATTACTTTGCAATGTCTAACATACTAGGTGAATTAAGGTGCCAATACCTCCTAACCCGAGAAGAACTAGCAAAAAACTCGTCCTAGTCCTAGCGCTTTTTTACATGATCCAGCTTATACCACCTTAACTACGAAACACTAACACAAGAGAGTTTATACATTTCAAGTGTGTCGGTTAACTGTCTGTGGGCAGAGCGACATGAGGCCATGCATTCTTATCAATAACTAGCGACCCGCCCTGGCTTCGCACGGGTGCAATGCTGATACTAAATATACTACAGAATGTCTAATGTGATGAGAAACCCCTAAAATTATCAGTGTTTCTCTACTATGTATGCATGTATTATACATATAAAGCTTCCTCTTGAATTAAAAAAAACCGCATCAACATCCGTTGCGTAGTTTTAAAGATCTAAACATACATAGGGACAGACAGACAGCTGGAAGCGACTTTGTTTACTATGTAGTGATATAATCATTTATATTATAATACGCTTTATGTAAATACTACCTTTAATGTAAGCTTTAAATTTCTTTATAGTTGAGTAGCATTTTTACGAAGCTTATTATAGATGCGCACCGTTTGATATATCACACATACATCGATCAGAAAAAGTGATTGGTGCACAACTGGATGTGAAAGCAACTATTTCGCTAAGACATTGGTATGTTATTTGCATGTAGGTATTAATTATTAATTATTCATTAGTCATCGAACCTGCAAAAACTAAAGGAAGCTGTCATGGAAAGTATTGGTTGACCTTCGACTTCGATTGCAACGCGTCAATGGAGAATTGTTTGTTTAAACGATTATCTAGAAATAGAAAATCCTTGAATTTTTTTTTTAATTTTGTCGTGTCTTTAATGTTTTAAACCCATATACATTTTCAAAACTAAAAATAAAATTTTTGCATAAAATTTGATGCCAAAAATTCTATCTCCTATTCACCCTTAGGGATGCAATTTTTTTGCAGATGTATTTATTTATAGCTATAATTCCTCATAAATAGATTACTCAAAAGTCCAATACTAAATTTCTTCCCCAATTTTCGTCACCCTTTAGGATGGTACTTTTCAAATTGAAGTGACACCAAACAGGAAGTCCAAACAAAATAATAATTTTATAAATAGCTTAATAATTGACGGAGTTCTGATGTAACAAACATTATAATAACAAAAACCGAATTGAGAACCACCTTTTTTGAATTCCGTTAAAAAAGTTGTCTTCCTTTCTTGTCTTTCCTTTCCATGCTAAAATAAGTAGGCAGTTAAACCCACAATATGATCAGTTTATCGAATAGATATAAAATATATCTAATCAACATCAATAATATAATCACGACCGGGTGTGGTTCAGTGGGTCAAGGTCCGGCTGAGACGCAGAAGGTTGCGGGATTGATATCCGCTGCGAGACAAATATTTGTATAATTTTCTCTAATTTTCTTTTTTCTCGGGTCTGGGTGTTTCTATGTATAATATGTATGTATTTAAAAAAAAGTATATAAGTAGTATATCAGTCATGTGGTACCCATAACACAAGCTCTGCTTACTTTGGGGCCAGATTATATTGTGTGAAATGTCCGACATTATTTATTTATGTAACAAAAATAATATATATATTACATCCAACAATAAATCATTATTGATAATAGCCTCGAAAAAATCCTTAGCGAATAACAAGTAGGTACATGTAGTACTAATATTTATTGTTGTAGTTGATCACCGCGGCACAGTATAACTACTTTATAATACTAGTACCTTTCCGGTTGTGTTTCGTGACCGGTACTACCCTGCCACTGATAGTATATAAACTAGATGACATTGCAAAAATGTCGTGCAGCACAGAAATCGGTCCTTGCCTGCGGCGTTCTGTTCGCCATGTTATATGTAGAAGCTCAAATAAATAAAAAAATAAAAAAAATGTTAATAGTACATTGTTACTCTAGGGCTGAATGTAACTTATTTAGTCCCGGGGAATAATTTGAGGGACTTAATAAGTCTTATAGGTAAGAATACATGGTCTCATTTAGTTTTTCGTAGTTAAGGTAGTTATAAAATGGATCATGCAAAAAAACGCTAGGATCAGGACGAGTTTCTTGCCGGTTCTTCTTCTCTTCTCTCTCAGAGCTTTAGCCCGGATAACTGTCAGCCATGGCAGTGTAAATACGACAGTTTGTACGTTGGTAATTCCCCGGGCAAGCTCTGGAGAAAAATGTATACTTAAAGGTCACATATATAGGGTCTATTGTCCTTGTCCTTTCCCAGCCAACAATCTAGTTTTTTTTGTCGTCTTAACGCAACTGTAAAGGTCGAAGGTACATAGATACCCACGTCTTGTATGTACCTACTGTATACTATACGTACATCTATCTATAATAATATATATATATATATATAAATAAATAATACCTTTATACCACACCTACTGAGAAACTTGCCCATATATAACTTAGAAAGTACATCATTTTAGGTCTACTAAAATGCGGGACGGAAAAGTCTATGGAATTTCATTTCTAACGCGTTTTGCAAGAGAGAAAAGTGTAAAGTTTTATTTTATTTCTTTATAGATCAGTCGGTAGCTATGGTTATTTTCACTATAGGTCAAACGACAAAAAGTTTATACTCCAAGTCTGCCAAATGATTTATTCCTCTTCCGATTTCCGAACAATATTTTGAATAAAGAACCCAAGTAATAAATACATGCGCGAGAATTTCTTCGAAATTTGAATTTGGGTGCAAAATTTCATTACGACAATAGGAATAATGTCAAAGTCAAAGTCAAAAGATACTTTATTCAATACAATCACATGGATCACTTTGAAACGTGCCAATTCCTCCTAACCCAAGCCCGAGAAAAACCGGCAAGAAACTCGTCCTGGTTCTAGCGCTTTTTTGCATAACTACCTTAACGACGAAAAACAAGAGAGATTCATTTATATTATTATACGCTTTCTTGAAATAGTCTGCGTGCAAGAGCTCTGATTGAGGCGGACAGACAGACAGACAGACGGACATGGCAAAACGATATATATGTAAGGCCTGGCCTTGTTGACTTGGGAACCCTAAAAAGGTTCATCCAAGGATCATAAATCATAAAAGGATTAAAAATAACATGTTGCCCTGTCCGCTTTTAGTTATAAGGTTGCCCATTGTACAAATCTATTTCTATTAATTCTTCTGTGTTCTCTATGTGTACAATACTTTTTTTTTATCATAAGTAGTAAGGCCTACGTTTGACCACGAACTAGCCTGATGTTCAGCAATGTGGCGGTCAACGGGGCACGCAGGTCTAGAAGATACCTAATTACTCTTGACTTGAGGAGACCCAGATTGTAGTTTTCAGGAAAGACAGACGACGGCAAAGCATTCCGATCCTTGGCTGTACGAGTTATAAATGTGGAAGCAAAGCGCTTTGTTCGTATGGAAGGTAGACTGACAAGGTATGGATGGTATGGCGGGACGTCTGCTTGTCCTGTTGTGAAAAGGAGATGGATACTTAGTAAGTACGTAATAAGTTTTTCTCTTGGAACTATGTAACGTCAAGGAGGTGACGTTGAGACTGCTACACAGTTTTTTTTTAAACTTTTGCGGTCTTATTACAAAAAAATACAATAGTCTAGGTTTAAACCAAGACCTTCTAGTCTAGGTTTGTTGCGGTAACAAAGTTGGTCCGAGTATCAAAATGAGTTCTTATTACAAAACGTAGTACCAACCAAAGAATCTAATAATCTTTAGTACCATAGATGTTACAGCAACTAGAGAAAAACTTCGTTTTGTAATAAGCTTTGGATTAGACCCTGGTTTATCAGCTGGTTTAAACCAAGACTTTCTTTAGTTTCGTTTTGGAATAAGGCCGTTACAGTTTTCATCGATATTTTTGTAATATGTCCTGTGTATTTTTGTTTGTTTTTTTATGTGTGAAATAAAGTATCTAGATAGTAAATAGCTATCTATCTAAACATTGAAACATAAAGGTATTGTAGAGTTTTTAATTAAAAATGTCTGATTGTCATTTAACGGAAGTAGAGACTATATTTCTTCAAGATATGTATCAGTCCATGTCAATTTAGCTTTAATTATTGTAGTAGCCGCCATATTAGTAGCGGTATTGTACCATGATATGAGCAATTAATAACAATGATCAAAGTATTTTTATTGTACACCGCTTTAGGAATAACATTTAATTAATCGTTTGACTACTAGAGATCTCGGTCTGCTAAGAGTAGACTTTTATAAGAATGCATGGACTTATGTTGCTCTGCCCTCATACACATTTGAAATGTATAAAATCTCTTGTATTAGTTTTTCGTAGTTAAGCTAGTTATAAGACGGATCATGTAATAATTACGTTTTAAAAACTAAAAAAAAACCGACTTCATTGAATACAATTTGAGACCATAAAATTAATTAAATTTTAGTGGAATGTAGATGTATTTTGTTTACGTATAATATGGGTAGGGTAGACCAACTAAACGCACTACTCTGCACTGCACGTAACAAAAATATCATCGATGTGTAGAACTTTTAGATTTTTGATGATAGTTTAAAAACCGCTCCACCGATAATTTTGAAAATCTGAACAAAAGCTAAACCAAAGCTTAACCAAACACAAAACGTTATTTTTGACATATTTCGTACCGCTCTAATCACTCGAACAGAATCGATCGATTTAGCTATAATTTGGATTATATCACGTCGTCACGTCATTTCGTTTGATCAACGAAACGTTGCGGGATCGCGTCGTTTTAGACAGAGCTTTCAAACTAACGTTTTTGATTTAGTACATCCTAGTAGTTCATGGAGTAATACTAGGTAGTTCTATATATAAATTTGTTCGATTGGTAAAATCAACGATTATATCGTTCAGAACGAATAGCGGGGTAGTACCATTTTGACATTCAGATTATACAAATTGTAGCCATATCCAACCCTTTGCCAAAACCAATCCGTTCAATAGCAAATTCGTTGGCAAATATCGCAATCGCCCTACTGGTCATCTATTTTATAATTTATTGTAATGTTTTATAAGTCATCTTGCTTTTATTATATTCATACCTTACACGCTTTAGCTTAGTTTGTGGCTAGATGATATCGTGTGAATTGTCTATCATATTATATTAATTTATTTTCTTTAGATATTCTGAATTTTAAGTACAGAACTAAGAATTTGACGTCTTTTGTGGCATAGTTCGCGAAGGTCTACCTGAGACGCAGGTTGCAAGTTCGATTGCCGCCGCCGCGTAATATGTGTGTTTTAAAAAAATCTAAGTATATAAGTATCCGTCATCATAACACAAGCTCTGCTTACTTTGGGGCTTGATGATACCGTGTGAAATGTTTGGTATTATTTATGAAGTGGACCCGAACTGCGAAGATTCGTGTGCGAATCGCGAACCCAAGCAAGCGAACCACGGATCAAACTCAAACTGAAGATTTTCTAGTAGATGAATCGAAACAATGTTGGTCCCTTCATTACGACGAGTGTCTTGCCAGTTCTTCTCGGGCTTGGGTTAGGACGAATTGGCACCTAAATTCTTCTAGTATGTAAGACGTTTCAACGTGATCCTTGTGATTGTATTGAATAAAGTATCTTTTGACTTTGACTTTGATTAGCAAAATAATACGTGAGTAAAAACCCGCGTTTTCAAAATGTAGAACTTGCGAAAGTTTTGAGAGTAAGATTATGAGATATACCTACTGATGTTAGATGAGACAAACAAGATTTTGATAATTTGTACAAATTATGTACCTACCTCTGTCTCACAAAGTGAGTCGTAAGTAGATAAGAATTTATGTAATGTTTGATAAAATCTTCTGCACTACCAACCTAATTACATACGTACACTAGCTGGTGCCCGCGACTTCGTCTACCCAGGATTAGTATGTACTTCGAGTAGCTTATTTTCTTCACAAAGGTCCTATTTTATTAAAATAGGACCGTTTGCCCGTGACTTAGTCGCTCCGAAAATGGTTCTAATAGAATTTTAAAATGGTTTATTGCGTGATTAATTTTGTTATAACATATAATTTATTATGTTAAAATGTTTGAATACTTGAAAATAAAATAAAATTTTGTTATATTTTATGAACACGAAGCTCAGCCTTTGATCTGGTGCAAGTGACACGGGTGTATCATCTTTTTACAACAAAATGGAAATAAATACACCTACCGCAGTATTTCTTTGTAAACAATACGTTTTGGTTTTCCTTCGGAAGAATCATCAGGCTACTCTGTGCGCTTACTCTGGAGTATGTCACATACAACTGGCCGTGAGAGAAGCAGCTTTTTCTCAAGTCTACTCCCGCTACCTTAAGAGTTTGAACTTGAGCTTTGTTTATAGTTATGGCGAAGCAGACTTTTATGAAAACTGCACTCTTGAATTCGAAGGGGTAATTTAGTGGTGTTAGAGGAATTCTAGGAATAAACACAGACTCTCCTCGAGAACATCCTGTCAGTATATTTAGTTGCCTCGATTACATTGCGTGACATTACAATTTCAAAGAGTAGGTACCTATTCCATTGCACCAAGCTTTTATGTGAGTTCAACCTTTTCTGAATAAAATCGGATTGAGTATTTAAACATGTGTCAAAATAAAGTGTAATTATAATTACGTTTTAAAAACTAAAAAGAAACCGACTTCATTGAATGAAATTTGAGCCTATAATACATTTTTAGTGGAAAGTAGATGTATTTTGTATATCTAGGCGGTGGTAGGTGGTACCCACAGCTATGGGTATAATTCCGCCGTCTTTCTTTTTGAGTGCGTATAGGTTCGCACTGTACAGGAGCTCAGTGATCTCGCTGTTGACTTGACCTGACAACATCAGGTTGATCAGGGCCGTCATATCTTCCAGAAGAACTTCACCGGCATGGCCCGAATCGCCAGACAGCAGGTTGACAGCAGGTCCTTTAGATGTTGTGGAGTCACAGCATCCAGGCCGCCGGCAGAGCCATTCTGTAATGACATGACGGCACCGAGAGCGTTCTGGCTGGTCGCATCAACAGCGTCATCACTCTCTTGCAGTGGATGGGGAGTTGAAAATTAGGCCTTGGAAGAGGAATCTCAATTTGGATTAAATTTGGAGCTATCGTGTCACTAGAAAATGAAATACGGAAGGCACCCTTAGTATCACCAACGCTAAGTTAACTTTCTACAAGTTTGTAGATAGCAGACTCGGAGACTAGTTTGGGAGATTTTGAATTTGTTTGTGGGTCCAAAGAATTTTTGAAATTTTGAAGTGTGCACTCAACGCTTACAGTGTACCTAACACAGTTTTGCTTTTTCCGAATAATAAGCGATGATTTGTTTCCTAAATCTTTCTGTACAGGAAGTACAGTACACTATTTCGGGCACGGACACGACATCATTATTCACATTTCTACTTGCATTTGGCGGTTGTGTGCATAGTGCCAGCACAATTTTTCCTTACAAATCTAAATAAAAATAAATATTCTAACAAATTACAGTGGCAGACAGGAGAAGCGCACGCGTGGTAGCTCGACTGGCACCACGGCAACCGCGCCGACGAAGAAACCGACTTCATTGAATGAAATTTGAGCCTATAGTACATTTTTAGTGGAAAGTAGATGTATTTTGTATATTGTATATATAATTTTTTTGATTTTCGTAGATTTTTCAGCTCGACCGATTTTGATAAAATTTATATGGGCCTCCTGTGAAGTATACCCTTTCAAACAACAATAGAATTTTCCAAATCGGTTCAGCCGTTTTCGAGTAATCATACATAAAAAAAATCTATACTTGTAATATGATTTCTAAAACATTATATATGAGTTTTTCAAAAAACACAGAAAGAGGGTAGACCGTTTTGTCAGCCCATAACAACCCGCAAATACTTCAGTTTATCTCGTGATCATGGCGCATGCAACTGTGCCGAAATATCGGCAAATATTATACTATATATAGCTTAATTACCACTGACTCACTCACTGATTGACATCATTGTTCTCCCAGATGGTGGATGGGGAGGTGTGTTTTTTTTTATGGAAAGCTGTAGAGGGGGTTTTGGTGACTGGGGGAAAAATCCTAAAGTACCCCTTTTCCCCCCCCAACTGACCCCCCCACACATTATCTCAGAAACTACAAGTCGTAGAGGGTTGGTGCTCAAACTAATGTTGCTCAAGACCCTTTTCAATATCCGAATCCATAAAAAAAAAGATGGCCGCCATACAAAAAAAATATTGTCCCATACAAAAAAGTGCATTCCCATACAAAATCTTAAAACACCTTTTTTACTATATATAGCTCGATTACCACTGACTCACTCACTCACTGATTGACATGATTGTTCTCCCAGATGGTGGAGGGGAAGGTGTGTTTCTTTTCATGGGAAACTATAGAAAGGGTTTATTCGAGTGTGGGAAAAATCCTAAGGTGCCCCTTTTCCCCCTCCAACTGCCCCTCCCAAGAATCAACATCGGATTCTTCCCGACGAGGTGTGTTTTTTTTTAGGGATTTGTATAAATGGTGCTTTAAGAAATACAAAAAAAAATTTTAACCCCCCCATTCCCCCATTTTTTTACCCCCCCTTTAAGGTATACCCAAAAGGCGTCATGTTGGAATTGAAATTTTATTGGGATCGTATAGAGGATGCTCCAAGAATTCAGAAACGATTTTAAAACTCCCCCTCTCCCCCCATTTTTCTCACCCCCCTTCAAGGTATACCCAGAAGGCGTCAAGTTGGAATTTAAATTTTAGTGGGATCGTATAAAGGATGCTTCAAGGATTAAGAAACGATTTTAAAACTCCTCCCCTCCCCCCATTTTTCTCACCCCCCTTCAAGGGATACCCAGAAGGCGTCAAGTTGGAATTAAAATTTTAGTGGGATCGTATAGAGGATGCTCGGAAGAATTGAAAAAAGTTTTGTGACCTCCCCTCTTTGCCCCCCTTTTTGACCCCCCCACATTATCTCGGAAACTACAACTCTGAGAGGGTTGGTGCTCAAACTAATGTTGCTCAAGACCCTTTTCACTATCCGAATCTATAAAAAAAAACATGGCCGCCATACAAAAAAAATATTGTCCCATACAAAAGTGTGCACTCCCATACAAAATCTCGCAGACTTGATGGCATCATGTAGGGTTGTACAATTCGGTGGGATCGTATAGAGGATGCTTCGTAGAGTTGAAAAAAAATGTGTTACCCGACCCCCCGTTCTTGCCTCCTCTGCCCCCTCTCGCTCTCTCTCTCTACACTTATCTCGGAAACTACAAGTCGAAGAGGGATGGTGGTCTATCAAGTGTTGCTCAAGAACTACTTCATTATCCGATTCAGAAACAAAAAACTTTAAACTGCCATAACTTCTAAACGGTGCTAGATAGACATAGCAAACTTTACCTTGGGTTGTAAGGAATTTCAGTATTTTTTTTTGAGGATTTGTATACATGGTGCTTTAAGAAATAAAAAAAAAAATTAAACTCCCCCCCTTATCCCCATTTTCTCCCCCCCTTTTAAGGTGTACCCGGAAGGCGTCATGATGGAATTGAAATTTTTGTAGAATCTTATAGAGGATGTTCCAAGGATTAAAAAACAAAATTTAAACTCCACCCCTCCCCCCATTTTTCTCACCCCCCTTTAAGGTATACCCGGAAGGCGTCATGTTGGAATTTAAATTTTAATGGGATCGTATAAAGGATGCTTGAAGGATTTAGAAACGATTTTAAAACTTCCCCCCTTCCCCCATTTTTCTCCCCCTTTTAAGGTGTACCCAGAAGGCGTCATGTTGGAATTGAAATTTTATTATGATCGTATAGAGGATGCTCCTAAGATTAAGAAACAATTTAAAACTCCTCCCCCTTCCCCCCATTTTTCTCACCCCCCTTTGAGGTATACCCAGAAGGCGTCATGTTGGAATTGAAATTTTAGTAGGATCGTATAGAGGATGCCTTTAAGATTGAGAAACAATTTTTAAAAACCCCACCCTCCCCCCATTTTTCTCACCCCTCTTTTTTCTCACCCCCCTTTAAGGTATACCCAGAAGGCGTCATGTTGGAATTAAAACTTTAAAGGAATCGTATAGAGGATGCTCGGAAGAGTTGAAAAAAGTTGTGTGACACCCCCTCCTTGCCCTCCTTTTTGACTCCCCCCACATTATCTCAGAAACTACACGTCGGAGAGGGTTAATGCTCAAACAAATGTTGCTCAAGACCATCTTTATTATCCGATTCAGATATAAAAAACTTTGAAGCCACATAACTTCTAAACGGTGCTAGATAGACAGCAAACTTTACCTTGGGTTGTAAGGAATTTTAGTGTTTTTTTTGAGGATTTGTATATGGTGCTTCAAAACGTACAAAAGTTTTTTTAAACTGCACCCTCCCCCCATTCCCCCATAGGGGTTTTTAGGGTTTGTAGGGGTTTAGGGTTTGTAGGGGTTATTAGGGGTTTTTAGGGGTTGTAGGGGTTTGTAGGGGTTTGTAGGATTTTTTAGGGGTTGTAGGGGTTTTAAAGGGTTGTAGGGGTTTTTAGGAGTTTTTAGGGGTTGTAGGGGTTTTTAGGGGTTGAAGGGGTTTTTAGGGGTTGTAGGGGTTTTTAGGGGTTGAAGGGGTTTTTAGGGAATGTAGGGATTTTTAGGGGTTGTAGGGGTTTTTAGGGGTTGTAGGGGTTTGTAGGATTTTTTAGGGGTTGTAGGGGTTTTTAGGGGTTGTAGGGGTTTGTAGGGGTTGTAGGGGTTGTAGGGGTTGTAGGGATTTGTAGGATTTTTTAGGGGTTGTAGGGGTTTTCAGGGGTTGTAGGGATTTTTAGGGGTTGTAAGGGTTTTTAGGGGTTGTAGGGATTTTTAGGGGTTGTAGGGGTTTGTAGGGGTTTTTAGGGGTTGTAGGGATTTTTAGGGGTTGTAGGTGTTTGTAGGGGTTTTTAGGGGTGGGTTGTAGGGATTTTTAGGGGTAGTAGGGGTTTGTAGGGGTTGTAGGGGTTTGTAGGATTTATTAGGGGTTGTAGGGGTTTTAAAGGGTTGTAGGGATTTTTAGGGGTTGTAGGGGTTTTTAGGGGTTGCAGGGGTTTGTAGGATTTTTTATTGGTTGTTGGGGTTTTTAGGGGTTGTAGGGGTTTTTTAGGGGTTGTAGGGATTTGTAGGGGTTGTAGGGGTTTTTAGGGGTTGTAGGGGTTTTTAGGGGTTTTTAGGGGTTGTAAGGGTTTGTAGGGGTTTTTAGGGGTTGTAGGGGTTTGTAGGGGTTTTTAGAGGTTGTAGGGGTTTTTAGGGGTTGTATGGATTTATAGGGGTTGTAGGGGTTTTGAGGGGTTGTAGGGGTTTGTAGGGGTTGTAGGGGTTTGTAGGGGTTTTTAGGGGTTGTAGGGGTTTTAGGGGTTGTAGGGGTTTGTAGGGGTTTTTAGGGGTTGTAGGGGTTTTAGGGGTTGTAGGGGTTTTTAGGGGTTGTAGGGGTTTGTAGGGGTTTTTAGGGGTTGTAGGGATTTTTGAGGGTTGTAGGGGTTTTTAGGGGTTGTAGGGATTTTTAGGGGTAGTAGGGGTTTTTAGGGGTTGTAGGGGTTTGTAGGATTTATTAGGGGTTGTAGGGGTTTGTAGGGGTTTTAGGGGTTGTAGGGATTTTTAGGGGTTGTAGGGGTTTTTAGGGGTTGTAGGAATTTTTAGGGGTTGTAGGGGTTTTTAGGGGTTGTAGGGGTTTTTAGGGGTTGTAGTGGCTTTTAGGGGTTGTAGTGGCTTTTAGGGTTGTAGGGGTTTTAGGGGTTTTTTAGGGTTTGTAGGGATTTGTAGGGGTTGTAGGGGTTTGTAGGGGTTTTTAGGGGTTGTAGGGGTTTGTAGGGGTTTTTAGGGGTTGTAGGGATTTTTAGGGGTTTGTAGGGGTTTTTAGGGGTTGTAGGGGTTGTAGGGGTTTGTAGGGGTTTGTAGGGGTTTTTAGGTGTTGTAGGGGTTTTTAGGGGTTGTAGGGGTTTGTAGGGGTTTTTAGGGGTTGTAGGGGTTTTTAGGGGTTGTGGGGGTTTTTAGGGGTTGTTGGGATTTTTAGGGGTTGTAGGGGTTTTTAGGGGTTGTAGGGGTTTGTAGGGGTTTCTAGGGGTTGTATGGGTTTTTAGGGGTTGTAGGGGTTTGTAGGATTTATTATTGGTTGTAGGGGTTTTTAGGGGTTTTTAGGGGTTGTAGGGTTTTGTAGGAGTTCTTAGGGGTTGTAGGGGTTTTTAGGGGTTGTTTAGGTTTTTAGGGGTTTTTAGGGGTTTGTAGGGGTTTTTAGGGGTTGTAGGGTTTTTTAGGGGTTGTAGGGGTTTGTAGGGGTTTTTAGGGGTTGTAGGGGTTTTTAGGGGTTGTAGGGATTTTTAGGGGTTGTAGGGGTTTGTAGGATTTTTTAGGGGTTAAACCCGCGAGCTGCATGCAGCTCGCGCACCACGCAACCTCTAGTTATACTATATATAGCTCGATTACCACTGATTGACTGATTGACATCATTGTTCTCCCAGATGGTGGATGGGGAGGTGTGTTTTTTTTTGTGGAAAGCTGTAGAGGGGGTTTTGGTGACTGGGGGAAAAATCCTAAAGTACCCCTTTTCCCCCTCCAACTGCCCCTCCCACACATTATCTCGGAAACTACAAGTCGGAGAGGGTTGGTGCTCAAACTAATGTTGCTCAAGACCCTTTTCAATATACGAATCTATAAAAAAAAAGATAGCCGCCATACAAAAAAAATATTGTCCCATACAAAAATGTGCATTCCCATACAAAATCTCGCAGACTTGATGGCATCATGTAGGGTTGTACACTTCGGTGGGATCGTATAGTGAATGCTTCGTAGAGTTGAAAAAAAATGTGTTACCCGACCCCCCGTCCTTGCCTCCTCTGCCCCCTCTCTCTCTCTCTCTCCACTTAGCTCGGAAACTACAAGTCGAAGAGGGATGGTGCTCTATCAAATGTTGCTCAAGAACTACTTCATTATCCGATTCAGAAATAAAAAACTTTAAATTGCCATAACTTCTAAACGGTGCTAGATAGACATAGCAAACTTTACCGTGGGTTGTAAGGAATTTTAGTGTTTTTTTGTGGATTTGTATACATGGTGCTTTAAGAAATTAAAAAAAAAATTAATCTCCCCCCCCTCCCCCCATTTTCTCCCCCCCTTTTAAGGTGTACCCGGAAGGCGTCATGATAGAATTGAAATTTTTGTAGAATCTTATAGAGGATGTTCCAAGGATTAAAAAACAATTTTTAAACTCCCCCCCTCGCCCCATTTTTCTTACCCCCCTTTAAGGTTTACCCGGAAGACGTCATGTTGGAATTTAAATTTTAGTGGGATCGTATAGAGGATGCTCCTAAGATTAAGAAACAATTTAAAACTCCTCCCCCTTCCCCCCATTTTTCTCACCCCCCTTTAAGGTATACCTAGAATGCGTCATGTTGGAATTAAAACTTTAGTGGGATCGTATAGAGGATGCTCGGTAGAGTTGAAAAAGTTGTGTGAAACCCCCTTTTTGCCCCCCTTTTTGACTCCCCCCACATTATCTCAGAAACTACAAGTCGGAGAGGGTGGGTGCTCGAACAAATATTGCTCAAGACCATCTTTATTATCCGATTCAGAAACAAAAAACTTTGAACCCACATAACTTCTAAACGGTCCTAGATAGACATAGCAAACGTTACCTTGGGCTGTAAGGAATTTTAGTGTTTTTTTTTGAGGATTTGTATAGATGGTGCTTCAAGAAAAACAAGTTTTTTTAAACTGCACCCCCCCCCCCATTTTTCACCCTCCCCCCTCCCCCCCCCCCCCCTTTTAAGGTATACCCAGAAGGCGTTATGTTGGAATTGAAATTTTATTGGGATCGTATAGAGGATGCTTGAAGGATTAAGAAACGATTTTAAAACTCCCCCCTCTCCCACCATTTTTCTCCCCCCCTTTTAAGGTGTACCCAGAAGGCGTAATGTTGGAATTGAAATTTTATTGGGATCGTATAGAGGATGCTTAAAGGATTAAGCAACGATTTTAAAACTCCCCCCTCTCCCACCATTATAACCTTGGGTTGTAAATAATTTTAAGGATTGTAGGGGTTTTAAGAGATTTGTAGGGGTTTGTAGGAGTTGTAGGGTTTTGTAGGATTTTTTAGGGGTTGTAGGGGTTTTCAGGGAATGTAGGGGTTTGTAGGGGTTGTAGGGGTTTTTAGGGGTTGTAGAGGTTTTTAGGGGTTGTAGGGGTTTGTAGGATTTTTTAGGGGTTGTTGGGGTTTGTAGGGGTTTGATGGATTTTTTAGGGGTTGTAGGGGTTTTTAGGGGTTGTAGGGGTTTTAAGTTTTTAGGGGTTGTAGGGGTTTTTAGGTTTTTAGGGGTTGTAGGGGTTTAGGGGTTGTAGGGGTTTTAAGTTTTTAGGGGTTGTAGGGGTTTTTAGGTTTTTAGGGGTTGTAGGGGTTTTTAGGGGTTGTAGGGGTTTTTAGGCGTTGTAGGGGTTTGTAGGGGTTTTTAGGGGTTGTAGGGGTTTTTAGGGGTTTTTAAAGGTTGTTGGGGTTTTTAGGTGTTGTAGGGGTTTGTAGGGGTTTTTATGGGTTTTTAGGGGTTGTGGGGGTTTGTAGGGGTTTTTAGGGGTTGTAGGGGTTTTTAGGGGTTTTTAGGGGTTGTAGGGATTTTTAGGGGTTGTAGGGGTTTTTAGGGGTTTTAAGGGGTTGTAGGGGTTTGTAGGATTTTTAGGGGTTGTAGGGGTTTTTAGGGGTTGTGGGGGTTTTAAGGGGTTTTTAGGGGTTGTTGGGGTATGTAGGGTTTATAGGGGTTGTTAGGGTTTTTAGGGGTTGTTGGGGTTTTTAGGGGTTTTTAGGGGTTATAGGGGTTTGTAGGATTTTTTAGGGGTTGTAGGGGTTTTGAGGGGTTGTTGGGGTTTTTAGGGGTTTTTAGGGGTTGCAGGGGTTTGTAGGGGTTTTAAGGGGTTGTAGGGGTTTTTAGGGGTTGTAGGGGTTTGTAGGGGTTTTTAGGGGTTGTAGGGGTTTGTAGGTGTTTTTAGGGGTTGTAGGGGTTTGTAGGTGTTTTTAGGGGTTGTATGGGTTTTTAGGGGTTGTAGGGGTTTGTAGGGGTTGTTAGGGGTTGTAGGGGTTTTTAGGGGTTGTAGGGGTTTTTAGGGGTTGTAGGGGTTTTTAGGGGTTTTAGGGGTTTTTAGGGGTTTTTAGGGGTTGTAGGGGCTTGTAGGGGTTTTTAGGGGTTGTAGGGGTTTGTAGGGGTTTTTATGGGTTGTAGGGGATTTTAGGGGTTGTAGGGGTTTTTAGGGGTTTTAGGTGTTTGTAGGGGTTTTTAGGGGTTGTAGGGGTTTTTAGGGGTTTTTAGGGGTTGTAGGGGTTTTTAGGGGTTTTAGGGGTTTTTAGGGGTTGTAGGGGTTTTTAGGGGTTTAAGGGGTTTTTAGGGGTTTTTAGGGGTTGTAGGCTTGTAGGGGTTTTTAGGGGTTGTAGGGGTTTGTAGGGGTTTGTAGGGGTTGTAGGGGTTTTTAGGGGTTGTAGGGGTTTTTAGGGGTTTTTAGGGGTTGTAGGGGTTTGTAAGGGTTTTTAGGGGTTGTAGGGGTTTTTAGGGGTTTTTAGGGGTTGTAGGGGTTTTTAGGGGTTGTAGGGGTTTTTAGGGGTTTGCTGGGGTTTTAAGGGGTTGTAGGGGTTTTTAGGGGTTGTAGGGGTTTGTAGGATTTTTTATTGGTTGTAGGGAGTTTTAGGGGTTGTAGGGATTTTTTATGGGTTGTAGGGGTTTTTAGGGGTTTTAGGGGTTTTAGGGGTTTTAGTGGTTTTTAGGGGTTGTAGGGGTTTTTAGGGGTTTTAGGGGTTGTAGGGGCTTGTAGGGGTTTTTAGGGGTTGTAGGGGTTTTTAGGGGTTGTAGGGGTTTGTAGGGGTTTTAAG
This sequence comes from Lampropteryx suffumata, assembly GCA_948098915.1. NCBI lineage: Eukaryota > Metazoa > Arthropoda > Insecta > Lepidoptera > Geometridae > Lampropteryx > Lampropteryx suffumata. Next base: position 3,186,580 of record OX402562.1, read on the forward strand.
GGGTTGTAGGGGTTTTTAAGGGTTGTAGGGATTAGGGGTTGAAGGGGTTTTTAGGGGTTGTAGGGGTTTTTAGGGGTTTTTAGGGGTTGTAGGGGTTTTTAGGGGTTGTAGGGGTTTTTAGGGGTTTTAGGGGTTTTTAGGGGTTTTTAGGGGTTGTAGGGGCTTGTAGGGGTTTTTAGGGGTTGTAGGGGTTTGTAGGGGTTTTTATGTGTTGTAGGGGTTTTTAGGGGTTGTAGGGGTTTTTAGGGGTTTTTAGGGGTTTTTAGGGGTTGTAGGGGTTTTTAGGGGTTGTAGGGGTTTTAAGGGGTTGTAGGGGTTTTTAGGGGTTGTAGGGGTTTTTAGGGGTTGTAGGGGTTTTTAGGGGTTTTTAGGGGTTGTAGGCTTGTAGGGGTTTTTAGGGGTTGTAGGGGTTTGTAGGGGTTTGTAGGGGTTTTTAGGGGTTGTAGAGGTTTTTAGGGGTTTTTAGGGGTTGTAGGGGTTTGTAGGGGTTTTTAGGGGTTGTAGGGGTTTTTAGGGGTTGTAGGGATTTTTAGGGGTTGTAGGGGTTTTTAGGGGTTGTAGGGGTTTTTAGGGGTTTTTAGGGGTTGTAGGGGTTTTTAGGGGTTGTAGGGGTTTTTAGGGGTTGTAGGGGTTTGCTGGGGTTTGCTGGGGTTTTAAGGGGTTGTAGGGGTTTTTAGGGGTTGTAGGGGTTTGTAGGATTTTTTATTGGTTGTAGGGAGTTTTAGGGGTTGTAGGGATTTTTAGGGGTTGTAGGGGTTTTTAGGGGTTGTAGGGGTTTTTAGGGGTTTTAGGGGTTTTTAGGGGTTGTAGGGGCTTGTAGGGGTTTTTAGGGGTTGTAGGGGTTTTTAGGGGTTGTAGGGGCTTGTAGGGGTTTTTAGGGGTTGTAGGGGTTTTTAGGGGTTGTAGGGGTTTGTAGGGGTTTTAAGGGGTTGTAGGGGTTTTTAGGGGTTTTTAGGGGTTGTAGGGGTTTTTAGGGGTTTTTAGGGGTTGTAGGGGTTTTTAGGGGTTGTAGGGGTTTTTAGGGGCTTTAGGGGTTTTTAGGGGTTCTTAGGGGTTGTAGGGGCTTGTAGGGGTTTTTAGGGGTTGTAGGGGTTTGTAGGGGTTTTTATGGGTTGTAGGGGTTTTTAGGGGTTGTAGGGGTTTGTAGGGGTTTTTAGGGGTTGTAGGGGTTTTTAGGGGTTGTAGGGATTTGTAGGATTTTTTAGGGGTTGTAGGGGTTTTTAGGGGTTGTAGGGATTTTTAGGGGTTGTAGGGGTTTAAGGGGTTGTAGGGATTCTTAGAAGTTGTAGGAATTTGTAGGATTTTTAAGGGGCTGTAGGGGTTTTAGGGGTTGTAGGGATTCTTAGGGGTTGTAGGGATTTGTAGGATTTTTAAGGGGTTGTAGGGGTTTTTAGGGGTTGTAGGGATTTTTAGGGGTTGTAGGGGTTTTAAGGGGTTTTAGGGATTTTTAGGGGTTGTAGGGGTTTGTAGGGGTTTTTAGGGGTTTCAGGGGTTTTTAGGGGTTGTAGGGATTTGTAGGGGTTTTTAGGGGTGTGAGGGATTTTTAGGGGTTGTAGGGGTTTTTAGGGGTTGTAGGGGTTATTAGGGGTCGTAGGGATTTTTAGGGGTTGTAGGGGTTTGTAGGGGTTTTTAGGGGTTGTAGGGGTTTTTAGGGGTTGTAGGGATTTTTAGGGGTTGTAGGGGTTTTTAGGGTTTGTAGGGGTTTTGAGGGGTTGTAGGGATTTTTAGGGGTTCTAGGGGTTTGTAGGGGTTTGTAGGGGTTGTAGGGGTTTTTAGGGATTGTAGGGGTTTTTAGGGTTTGTAGGGGTCTTTAGGGGTTGTAGGGATTTGTCGGATTTTTAAGGGGTTGTAGGGGTTTTTAGGGTTTGTAGGGGTTTTTAGGATTTGTAGGGGTCTTTAGGGATTTTTAGGGGTTGTAGGGGTTTGTAGGGGTTTTTAGGAGTTGTAGAGGTTTTTAGGGGTTGTAGGGGTTTGTAGGGGTTTTTAGGGGTTGTAGGGGTTTTAAGGGGTTTTTAGGGGTTGTAGGGATTTGTATGATTTTTTAGGGGTTGTAGGGGTTTTAGGGGTTGTAGGGATTTTAAGGGGTTGTAGGGGTTTTTAGGGGTTGTAAGGATTTTTAGGGGTTTTTAGGGGTTGTAGGGATTTTTAGGGGTTGTAGGGGTTTTTAAGGGTTGTAGGGGTTTTTAGGGGTTGTAGAGATTTTTAGGGGTTGTAGGGGTTTGTAGGGGTTTTTAGGGGTTGTAGGGGTTTTAAGGGGTTGTAGGGGTTTGTAGGGATTTATAGGGGTTTTTAGGGGTTGTAGGGGTTTTTAGGGTTTGTAGGGGTTTTTAGGGTTTGTAGGGGTCTTTAGGGGTTTTTAGGGGTTGTAGGGGTTTGTAGGGGTTTGTAGGATTTTTTAGGGGTTGTAGGGGTTTGTAGGGGTTTTAGGGGTTGTAGGGGTTGTAGGGGTTTGTAGGGTTTTTAGGGGTTGTAGGGGTTGTAGGGTTTTTAGGGGTTGTAGGGAATTTTAGTAGTTGTAAGGATTTTTAAGATATGTAGGGGTTTTTAGGGGTTGTAGGGGTTTTTAGGGGTTTTAGGGATTTCTAGGATTTTTTAGGGGTTGTAGGGGTTTTTGATGGTTGTAGGGGTTTTTAGGGGTTGTAGGGGTTTTTAGGGGTTGTAGGGGTTTTTAGGGGTTTTTAGGGGTTGTAGGGGTTTTTAGGGGTTTGTAGGGGTTTTTAGGGGTTGTAGGGGTTTTTAGGGTTTGTAGGGGTTTTTAGGGGTTGAAGGGATTTAAAGGGGTTGTAGGGGTTTTTAGGGGTTAAACCCGCGAGCTGTATACAGCTCGCGCACCACGCAACCTCTAGTTAATTATATATAATTAAGCGGAAAATATCATAAATCATGGTAAATATTCCGTTTTGAATGAAATTTTATAGGTACTTGTTGGTTAGCAAAAAAATTGCTTAGGATCTATTTAAACTAGGTTCTTATACAGACCAGCTCTACCCCCGTTTTTTAACTCCTGACTGAAAAGGGTGCAATTTATAAGTTTATCAATGATTATCGGTGGCCTACGATTTCGATGTTTTTTGGTGCAGAAAAATCTTGCTGTACTATTGATCTACAATGTAACAATGTGTAGTTATAGCAAGTTATTGGAAATATCCCTACTATGCTTTAATTTCGTAAGAATCGGTGACCGTAACAGACGGCAATAATATAGCAGACGCAGCTCTGACATCCTCTAATTCTTTGTCATAAGGTTCAAAATGAACAGGTCTGATTAACGAAGATCAAACATATTTACTGTTTCTTATAGAACTGAGACTTTAATTGCAAATAAGTGGCATTACCTAGTTCCAATTAAAATAGCTGTGTTGGTTGGTATTATTATGCATAAACATTAATCAATTATATTATTCAATGCAAATAATATGACTTGAACTTGATGCAGGAAGTATCTACTATTGATAAGGCTAGCGTGTCTCCAGGAGCACGATTTCTTTGTCATAGTAAGGCCGTTGCATTGAAAATAATATTACAATCCACCGGGTGTCCCGAAACTAGCATGTTATTCCGAGCCGAACGATTCCCGACTTTTACGAGAGCAAATGTTCTACGATTATAGTAAATTCTATGATTTTTATTGACGAAATGTGCAGCAAAGTTTGCTTTAGAACTGGTAGAACTGGTTATAAATATCTACCTATCTTTGTATAGTAATAAATGTGCACTTTCGTACCGTGCTAGGAAACATCGTTGACAAATTTCCATTGAAAAGTTTTTGTATGGAAATTTGAGGATACGAATTCTTAGGACTTTTATCCCCATATCTATGTACCTATATCTGTTCCTTTTCATGGTTCAAAATACCTTACCCAGGCTTACTAGTTCCGGGATACCCTACATTAACAGTAAAAAAAGTATCAATGCCATCCTCTCCGAAAAATAATGAATCATCACAATAGTATTATCCATGCGAAAAATATTGCTTGTCACAGTTAAATTTGTTATTTTTTCACGCTTAAACGGCTTGACGGATTTCAATGAAATTTGACATAACGATAGGTTGTTCTTCTTAACGTCACTAGTTATATTAAACCAGGTAAATGGATTTAAGTGCGGCTCAGAGGCTCCCTTCGATAGTGAAAGATAGGTAAAGATAATCTACCGGATTAACATATCGCGGCCAACAGCTAGTTACCACAAGATCTTTTTACCACCAGGACACGCCCTGCTATGGCCTGTATGGAAGTCACTTAACCGATTTCGCACTCAGGCTGGCCGCTGTAGATCTAACATCTGCGAATGAGGCTTAGGGAACCCAGCTTGGCGCATTGCGACTGTGGTGCTCCAACAAAATCTATGGCGCATCTACTCGTGTGCCTTCTGTTCAAATACTTGCACAAGGGTAGACCTTATTACGACCACAGTAAGTGCGATTGAAATCGCTACCTACTATTCTAAAACCATATTATAACGACTGAAGCATTAACACGAAAAAAAGTAGTATTTTTTATCAATCGCTTTTATCAATTCCTTTCATGGTCATCATCTTTAGCTATTTCATGACAACTTGTATTTAATCTTGTATCCATTCATTTTAATCTTGTGTAGCTAATCATCTTCATTTTAAATTGTGATTCATTCAAGGCATTTATTAATTAGATAATCTAAACAAGTTTTCCATTGGCCGTTGAGTTCCTAGTAATTAATTAATGGATCTTTCACAGACACCCTTGTATACTCTTAATTTTCTGTGATCATTATGCTGTGGAGTGATTTAAGGCTGCATATTGGCGATACGGCCATTTGGATAGTGGGAATGAATCAAAAAGCTGACATGGACGTAGAGCTCTGTCAATCTGGGATGGATTTTTATTAGAAATCATATAAAAATCCAGGTCGTAGATAATGTGGATAAAAGGGTTCCTGTCTGTGCAATATATATGGACATGTCTAAGGCATTTGATCGTGTAGATCACAAGTTACTTAATTAATTAGAACTTATTACTTAATAAATTAGAGCTTATTTAATTATAAATTAGAACAATATGGAATTAGGGGTAATGTTCTGAATTTAATAAAATCATACATATCTAATAGAAATCAATACACAGAAATAACTCGAGTACATATAAATTCAAGGTTAGAAGAGAAATATAGGTCTTCTCTTCGGAACAATCTGTATGGCGTGCCACAAGGTAGTGTTCTAGGACCATTATTATTTTTGTGTTACATTAATGATTTCCCTAAGCATGTGAGTCATCCGATGGTACTCTTTGCAGATGACAGCACAGTCATAATAAAAATAGAAGACTCAAATTATGAAAATAATATTAACACTACTCTTAAAGAAAGTGTAGACTGGTTAAATGCTAACAATCTACGGATAAATCTAAATAAAACTAAAAAAATGCATTATCATCAACGTATTATAAATTCAAAATATATTATTGTAAATTATCAAAATGAAATAATAAAAGATTCAGATGTTACGAAATTTTTAGAGCTACATATAGATAAAGGATTGACATGGAAAATCCACACTGAAAACATAATTAAAAAAATTAATAGCCTTGCTTATGCACTACGTCATTTATCAAGCAAAGATACAACATTAACTGCGTACCACGGCTCGGTTGCTTCATTATTGAGATACGGGCTGATTTTCTGGGGTAACAGTACAAACAAACAGGACGTTTTTATTGCGCAAAAAAGGTGTATAAGATCCATATTTAATCTAAAAAATACTGACAGGTGTGTGTCATACTTTAAATCTAATCAAATTTTGACATTACCTAGCTTATACATATTTGAAATGGTCCTATTGGCAAAACATAACATGAACAAATTTAATAAATTTTCTGACATTCATAATTAAAATACCCGTAGTAGAAACAAATTTTGCCTTGTAAATTCGAATACAGCGCTAATGCATAATAGTATTTTCTGTATGGCTCCTAAAATATATAACAAGATACCAGAGAGCATAAAAGGTAATCAATTGTTGAGCTTTAAAAATCAGCTTAAGGCACTTATGGAAAAGAGTTATTATAGTATCACTGAGTTTTTGAACGATGACCTCAGTTACTTGTAACTAAATATAATAAATTTGCATGCCTAGTTACGGTAAGATTGTACTGGTACTTTATATAATTATTACTATACTAAAACAATGTTGTAAACCTACATTCTGACAAATAAATGAATTGAATTGAATTGAAAAAATGAATTAATTGAAATAATAATTTTAGGCCAAAGGATTTACTAGATCTTTCCCAGGAGTTTTCCTTGGATTCTTTAGAAACCTAAAGTCTTTAAGTTAGTAATTATCCTCTAAAATAATACAGATCTCTTGAAGAAATGAAATCCTTGGTAATCCTTATCCTTAATATTACATGGATTGATACAGGACAATGACGTCAAAATTATTATTTTTTCCTATTTTTTCTTCTTGTAATGTGGCATATATCTTGGTGATAATTTTGCCAATGTTAAGTGATTATTTTGTTATAGTATAATCGAAAAGTATCATTGTAAAGATCGCAGGAAGTGGGTGGATGGCAAGGGCTAAATATCGTTCTTTCTGGAAATCAATTGCGGAGGCCTATGTCCAGCAGTGGACTTCCTAAAGGCTGATATGATGATTATGAATCATAAAGTTGGAGTCAATCATCGTTTGTCTATTCCAAACTTTACCACAGAATGGCTTGGGATTCCTCGTTGTTGTTTGTTGATTGAAATTCCGCTAAGTTAAACACCATAAACAATGCAATAATACAAAAAAACTAATTAATTTCAAAATAATTACTTCATGAAATGACAAACGAAGAATCTAAAATGTTAGTAATCACGCTTCTGACGTTTACTAAGACGTTCTGTCAGTGGCCACCTTAGCTTCTAGGACACGACAGGCTTTGTAACTATGCAAGAAATAAATTAGGAAGGGTAACCATAAACTATTGCATGACGTAGATACGTTGTGAGTTGTAATAATAATACAAGGATTCTCTGTGAAACATCGTGCCTTTTTGAATACGACCATAACTATCAAAAAATCACTACATTTTATAAAACAAAGTCGTTTCCCGTTGTCTGTCTGTATGTATATCTTTAAAATTACGCAACGGATCTTTTTGTTTTGTTTCGTAATTGAAAGAGTAGATATTTATTTTATGCATGTTTTGTTCTTTTCTAGAAGGTAATACACTCGCGTACTTATTTTTTGTTATATTACTTAAATAATATAAGATTTTATGTAATGTCCAGTTTAGAGAACAAAAAAAAATAACATAGAACGTATTGTATTCAAATCAGCATCGACCACACAGAATATCAAATAGGCGAAACAGAAGATATACAATGTAAGATTTTGGAAGGGTGACATTATATTGTTGATAAGAATGCGTGTCCTTATGTTGTTCTGCCCTCTGACAGCTAACTGACAGATTTGCAATGTATAACTTACATTTACCTTGTCTTGGTTTTTCGTAGTAGTTATAAGAAGGATCATGAAAAAAAGCGCTAGGGCCAGAACGAGTTTCTTGTCAAATCTTCTCAGATGGTTAGGAGGAATTGGCACCTAAATAAACCTACTATATAAGACGTTTTAACGTGATCTTTGTGAATCTATCTATATCTATAAAAGGCGACGTGCGTATGTATGTATGTTCTCTATAGACTCCGAAACGGCTTGACCGATTTCGATTATTTTTTTAGGAAATCTTCAGATTGGCCTAACGGGTGAACCTGTGAAGTTGGTAGTGATCAGATAAGCCGATCTTTTTTTTTAGGCATTAATCAAATTTGGTATGGATATAGATTGTATCTTAGGAACGGGCTACTTTTTATGTATGTAGGTACTATGCGTGTGAAGCCGAGGGCAGAAGCTAGTTGAATGTAAATGTTTTTGGCTTTGACCTGAACACATATTCCTCTCAACTTCTGTTAAAGAAAGATATATGTGACCGACATTATGCTTTGCATATGATACTTAGATTCAGCAGCGACCTTGAAACGATTTCCTCCACTTTTGAGGTGCTATAGTTTAGTATCCTGCGGATTCATTATCAATGGTGTTACTACATAAAACCGCAAATTGATCTAATTAAATCGTAAGAATGGCCAGGCGGGGCTTTCAGTAGCTTTCAAGGCTGGTAGGACAACATGCAAGATTAGTTGCGACCGCAAGACACAGAGCGGCGCACGCGTTCTACCACTACAACCTATTTTGTAAACCATAGAGGTTGTATAGGTAACGAGTTCGAATTTTTAAATTCATAGATTCGAAGCGAAATAGTCCCGCGCGCTTATATTTTTGGCGGGATAGATACGAACCGTGTTCCTGAATTTGAAGGATACTTGGCATATAAAAAATTGGTAAGTTTGGTTTTACTTATGAAATAACTAAAAAAATTACACTGAAAGTGATACAAAGGGATAATACTACATTATCACATATACATACTCTTACTCTAGCTTAGCTATTTATTTAAAACTTTTTTTTTAATAATTGTGTATTTTCTAAGCTACGAGTATATTTACCAGCATTTTCCACTGCGTAGCTACTGCTCTACGAAGCTACGACGCTTTCTGTAAAGTGTTTTTCGTAGACATTTTCGTTTCCGCTAATTTCGTAGACAAATTAAAGTACTTACTAACTTATAACAATTACCTCTAACTTATAATGACATAATTAGCAAGCGTGACGTTAAATTAGGGTCTGTCCTTGTCACTCTAATGTCAGTAAAGATGACAACAGATTTACACTACACATTAGTTAATAGTGTGATTATAAAAAATAATCATACCCTCTCCCATAATTTAAAATAATTACCCACTTTTTGATGGCCTCGGCAGCGCAGTTGTTTAATAAACGCAAGAGGTGCTGGTTCGATTCTCATTCGATGAAGATTTCATATCTGCCGTTGTTTCTGACCATGATAACAGGGTCAATTCCCATTACCATGACTTTAATCAGGACTATCTTTTGTGACAATTGTGTGTATATTCGTAGTAAAGGTAGTTATAAGATGGATCATGCAAAAAAGCGCTAGGACCAGGACGAGTTTCTTGCTGGTTCTTCTCGGGCTTGGGTTAGAAGAAATTGGCACCTAAATTCACCTAGTATGTAAGACGTTTAAAAGTGATCTTTGTATTGAATAAAGTATCTTTTGACTTTGACTTTGTATGTGTCACACCAAAAGGGTCCACAAGTAGGCCTAGTTACGAATGCCAGTCAGCTTACAGAAACTATTGAGGTATATTTGATGACCCAGGGAACTTCGTACCACCTCAAATTGATGAGATTGTTAACAACGCCCAAAATTGATTCAAACAAAACAAAAAAAAATCGGTCGAGCCATTTTCAAGTTTTTGCGAAACTTACACGCACGGCAATTGATATTTCTATATCTATAAAAGGCGATGTGTGTATGTATGCATGTTCCTATAAACTCCGAAACGGCTAAACCGATTTCGATGAAACTTTTAGGAAATCTTCAGATTGGCCTAGCGGGTAATCTTGTGAAGTTTTGTAGCGATCGGAGCAACAGACCTTTTTTGCATCAATCATATTTGGTATGGATTGTATCTTAGGAACGGACATAGGCTATTTTTATGTATGTACAATGCGTGCAAAGCCGCGGGCAGAAGCTATTATATTTATAAGAGTAGATGGAGTAGATGCACCACAGGATACGATACGATTACGCTACGATACGAGAGTGCGTTATAATTTTGAACGCACTATCGTTGCGTTGTGGAATAAATGTCTCATCATACATAGCCTGCTTAAGAGATTTATAATATTAGTGTATAATATTTTTGATATTAGTGTGTAATATTATTCTTTCAATTTCAAAACTTACGTGAGTTGTAGTATACGTTTTAATAAACACGGGCTTTAATCACGTATTATTTAGTCTATGAAGGCACCGACACTGTTTCGATTCATCTAGAGAATCTTCATAAGGGTGAGTTTGATCCGCGGTCCGCTCGTTGCCGCTCGAGTTCACGGTGCGCACTCAAACGCGAACACTCACGGATCAAACTGATGAATGATGAAGTGATGAACCCTGATGAAGATTCTCGATACGTGAGTAAATGTTATTGTTTATAAAAATGGATTACTTCGTGTTTATTTTTAAGCTGGGATTAAGATTCTAAGAGCTCTTAACCCTGACCTTGACACCATAATGTTAAAACTTGCCAAATAGAGTTAAAGAACACGTCTGCTTTGAATATTAAACCTTTTAAGAATGCTGTTGTTCAAAAGCTGGCCATGGCACAGGCTTCGGGTGGTCTATGACCTTCGTCACCAGACGCACAAATAGTTTTGTCGATTTTTATGGCTGTGGTCGAACTGGAACACTGCACAACTGCACTTTTCCAAACTTATTCCAAACATGTTCAATCAGGCTTAGGTCCTGCGAGCGTATTGGTCACTCCAAAACATAGATTTTGACCTCCCGAAGGTGTCCCAAAGCTATCGCTGCAATGAGGCCGAACAAGTATGACTACTCCTATCCTAATACCTATCTTGTATTAAACGAAAACCATCTCTGATATCCACATCATCAACATCTCTTTTCCGCGGTGGTGGGCATCCACTAAATTACTCTTTTCCGACAATGTTACATTTAACGTATCTTTCTCCGGATTGTCTTCAAAACCTTCTATTGTCTGGTTATGACAAAACCGGGACTCCGTCAATGAACAGTACTTTTCCCCAAGCATCGTCGTCCCAGTTTGGTATGAGTGGACATCATTCGCCCGAGCTACGCGATGACCTGTGGTAAGGAGCCTCTGACTAGCAAGTACGTCTCTATTCCAGCTTATTTGAGTTTTCTTCTTAAGGTTTTAGTGCTAACTATCACTTGCCGAACTTCCTGGAGTGTAGTTCTGACCTCAGACGGAGTCAAAGTGCGATTTTTAAGGCTCTTGCTTTCCATAAAGTAAAAGTCCCTCACTGATGTGATTTTCTTGCGTCCTTGCCCTCTACGTCTCGTGAACTTTCCAGTCTGCCCGTGTCGTTTAACATTATTATAGATGACATACTTGGAAACTCGCTATGTTTGAGACATTACATTGTTATTACCATTTTCAATTAATGTCACAATCTCCCTTTCGCAACAGGATAAGCAGACGTACCGCTCAATACCATCCATACCTTGTCTGGTAGACTGACAAGGTATGGATGGTACACGTACAAAGCACTTTGCTTCCACATTTATAATGCGTACAGACAAAGATTGGAATGTTTTGCCGTCGTCTGTCTTTCCTGAAAACTACAATTTGAGTCTCTTTAAGTCAAGAGTAAATATGTATCTTCTAGATCTGCGTGCCCCGCCGTCGGCCACATCGTCGCTTAACATCAGGCGAGTTAGTGGTCAAACGTAGGTCGATCTAAGATAAAAAAAATCATTTTATACACATTTTAATACAATTTTTCTATCGAGAAGTATTAGTCTAAGTCCATGAGTGTATTTATATAAAGCCGAAATTCCGAAGCGAACATGTTTTGAACAAAGTACACTCCAGATAAATTAAAGAATTTCAACAATTTTATCGGTTGAATTCATGTTTTCTTTATCAAAAACATCATTAAATGGTATTTCGTTCGTTTTACATTTGCAAATCGCGGGTCAATATCCGTATCAGTAGCGACCACCACTATGGACAATATTATGCAGTATGCAATCATTTAACAAAATTTAAACACAGATATGCATCTACGCGTTTACGGCCATATATAACAATCTTAATTTGTCAAAACTTTGCATGCTTAAATTAATTTAAATTGATGAACCTAGCATTAACATTAAATTAGTTAAGGTATATCTGCTATTTATTAACATGTACCTATGCAAGTTCCTTAAATTAAGTCTTACGTGAGGGAAAAATATTGTCCAAGTAAAATTTGTATTAATGTATTCAAAGGTACCTTTTGTAGCAATATATTGGTATAGATAACAATCAATTTGCCTATACGGCTTATTATTTTCATATATAATTTTCTTAATAAAGAAACAGGTAATTAAAAATCTTGTGATGAAGACAGGGCAACTATGGAATTATGAATAAAAAAATATATAATAAATAATGCCGAACATTTAACGCATAATCTGGTTCCAAAGTAAGCTAAGCTTGTGTTATGGGTACCACAGTTTTTTTTTTAATATATATATTTTTGTCAATATATATCTACATATTACACAAGGGTTAGGATGAATTGGCACCTAAATTCACCTAGTATGTCGTTTCAAAGTGATCCTTGTGATTGTATTGAATAAAGTCTCTTTTGACTTTTGACTTTGATACAGAGAACCACCGAACAACAAAATACTTGCAAATCATACAAACACTTGGCGGCATTTCCCGCGGCGGGAACGGAACCCGCAGTTCTTCTTCTTTTTGAGTCGATGCTTCAGTCGTTATTTGGTTTTAGACTAGTAGGTGGCGATCTCAATCACTCACTGTGCCCGCGATAAGGTCCACCCTTGTGCAATTATTCGGACAGAGAGGGCACATAAGTAGATGCGCCATAGATTGTGTTGCAGCACCACAGCCGCCATGCGCTAAGCTGGGGTCCCTAAATCCCCATTCACACATATTAAATCTACAGCGGCCAACCTGAGTGCGAAGTCTATCAACCCGTAATGAATGATAGTTTACGGTAGTGTTTCTATTTACTATGGCCAATATCCACTAACCACTTCTTCAGTGGATAATATTCATAGTTTTAACTTACTTTAATATATTATTTAAATATATTCATAATGTATGCATAAACAGTTTTTATTGAAGTTTTTTGTTTTCAATGCAATTTTAAAGATTGCTATTCGTATTATAATCAGTATTTTAATTAGCATCATCCAGGACTATAAAAGATATTCTGGCTAATTAAAAAACTCCATAAAACTATTAAGTACCTTAATTACAAAAGATATACTTACCTAAGTAACTTGCTTAATCTATACCTATAAAAGAGCTTAACCTGACTGACTAACTGACTGACTGACTGATTCATCATCGCCGAGCCGAAACCGCTGAAGCTACTCGTAGACAGCTGACAGCTCGTACTGCCTTTTATAGCAAAACCACCCACAAAGGCGGGATATTTTTATGTATGTATCAAAGAATGTATGAAACTTTCTAACGCGTGGTGCGATTTGCTTGGAACTCGATTTGAATAATTAAAATGCAAAATAAATAGACACGTGTTTCAGGATTTTTCAAAATAACCCTCACATAGGAGTAAAATGGGGTATCAAAGTTTGAGGGAACTTTTTAACGGGTGGTGTGATTTCATAGAAACTTGGTTAGGATGTTTAAAATGCAAAATAAATAGAAAAATATTTATTACACACCACATATAACAAATGGATACAGTTTCATTATAAAATAAATGAGTTGTTGCTACCTATCGTCTTATTTCTATACATGGAGTGTCGAACTTACTCTAATTATTGACAGTGGTACCCACACTAGATATCTATCTGTATTGCAGGTAAATGCAAACGTGTTTCAGGATTAAAATAAAAAAATGGAGTAAACCTAATAATAATACTATAATATAAACTTGATGGTTTCTCGTAAAAACACGCGAGCAAAGTCGCGGGATTCCAGCTATCAATATAAATAAATAAATAAACCTCGGACATTTCACACAGCATCATCTGGCCCCAAAGTAAGCAGAGTACCATTTATTCGTGTTATGTGTTAGTGTTATGGGTACCACATGACTGATACACTACTTATATACTTTTTTTTGTAAATACATACATATTATACATAGAAACACCCAGACCCGAGACAAATACTTGCAGATCATACAAACATTTGTCCCGCGGCGGGAATCGAACCCGCAGCCTTCTGCGTCTCAGCCAGATCTTAGCCCACTGCGCCACAAAGGTCGTCGATATATACTTATACTTGCATATAAAGGTTATTTCTCGGCTCTAATTTAAAATGACAGGGCTTGTTTTAAATAGAGCTTTTTCTGAGGTTAAGGTAATTGTTTCCCGTGGTATGACGCCGTCCAATACCCTTTCACTCAGCATAGCAGTAGGTCGCTTGAAGTTCAAGGCTACACAAGCCCAATACATAGGCTATTGCTATTGCACGGCTACTTAAATATTATACTTGTTTAAACACAAAGTAGGTAATAATACGTATATTTATACTAATTGACCCACTAATATAATATTACAATCTGTCGGTCAGTTAGTACAAATATAATTTTTTTAAAAATGAAACAATTTTCTTGCAATCTGTTACTTTTTCATATGATGACACTGAGGAACTACTAAGAGTTTCAGAATGAACTTTTTCACACACTTCACACACACACACACACACACACACACACACACACACACACACACACACATATACACGTACAAATACGCACACACTAACTGACTCATACTGTTAGTTGGAACATCTAAATCTCCGTAAACGGATACGGGCGTTGGTGTCTGCGACAGTTTTTCTAACTTCTGCAGATACCATCGTTTTTCTAATTGTTTTATAAGCAAATGTTACTTGTTCCTAAATAAACATTTTGTTTTTTTTTTTCAAAATCTATGAATTCTATGCATGGCCTTATGTCGCTCTGCCCTTAGACAATTGAACGACACATTTGAAATGTATAAACTCTCTTGTATTCGTTTTTCGTAGTTACGGTTGTTATAAGTTGGATCATGCAAAGCGCTAGGACCAGGACGAGTTTCTTGCCGGTTCTTCTCGAGCTTGGGTAGGAGGAATTGGCACCTAAATTCACCTATTATGTAAGACGTTTCAAAGTGATCCTTGTGATTGTATTGAATAAAGTATCATTTGACTTTGACTTTGAATGTGAATGTAGGTCATATCTTCAAAAATTAAGACCAGTCTTCTAAGACGTTTTGTTGTAACTACAACGGATGCTTTAACTGTTCCGTCTCAAAAATCCAACCTGTATATAAAATTTCCGACCTATTTCCATAAAACACATTTTTATTTTTATTATTATTTTTTCAATGCGTATGACATTCAAAATTTTGACTTATGATAATTTGATTGCTACACAACCTAATAAAAAATATACAATTAAAATATTATTTTGTATTTAATTTATTCACTAGGAAGTAATATGGTATTCTGGTTTTAGATTAATGTGTCTTCGCAATTATTTTAAGCAAATACGAGTATTACAAATATTTATTTACGTAAATGTACAGAATACGATTACGATTACGTTCAGATATATCCTGGCTATTTAAAGACTAATGCTCGTTAATTAGAGAAATAATAATTATAAAAACATCATTACTGTGCCCTCTACTCTACCTCTAATTATATTTGTTTTTAAATATTGTTAATACTTAATATTTACCTCGGACAAAGGCTATTCAACGAGGTAACGTTGCCAGCCTTTTGGGCACTCTACCTGCGGTCAGTGAACTGAACTGTATTTTTTATCTATAAGTAATTGTATATTTATTTGATATATATCTGTTTCTGTAAATAAATGTTTGAATTAAATTAATAATATTGTTAATTCAATTTTTATAAATGAAATAAAATTTAAAATACTTATTTAATAATTATCATCAATTAAATGATAAAATATTAAATATTGCCCGTTATTTTTTTTTTATTCTAAATATCTTTTCAGAGCATGCAAAACGATGTATGATGCTCAGAGTAAAGGGAGCAGTTTACCGTGTGGGTCAACCTCGTGAAATCTATGATCACAACACAGTTATGTCTGACTAGTGTTTATTGCACAACATAAAGGCCTTCGCACTAGGCTTGTAAATTCGCCTACTATGAGGTCAGCGTCAACATTGTCAATTCACCACGGAAGTACAACGGCATTGATTACAACCAGTAAGATTGTATTCACACATCAATTAATTGGTAACTCGTTTATATTTACTGAAAATGTTTTCAAATAAGGTATATTCGAGGTTTTTGATGCTAAAAAATAAACGTCTACACACAGTATAGACACTTTATTGTACACAAAGACAACATAGAAAAAAAACTATTGCCAATAAAGTAGTAATCAATAATAAATTAATGCCAGACATTTCACACAACATCATCGGGCCCCAAAGTAAGCAGAGCTTGCGTTATGTTTAATTACCACTGATAAAATCATATAAGCATGACTACTATATACTACTTATATACTTTTTATTTATTTAGATATATACATACATGTTATACATCTATTAAAGAATTCTAATAAAAAATAAATAAAGAATTTCTAGTGAAGCAATAACTTTGTACCCCTTTTTACGTAAATTGCGCGGACGGAGGAGTATGACACTTATAGTTTATATAGAGAAGGAGTGCAGAATGCTAATATTTTTAAAATTATGGTAAAAAATACATTAATTATTAATTAATTATGGTCGAACGTATAAACACCCAGTCCCCGAGACAAATACATGCAGATCATACAAACATTTGTTTCGCTGCGGGAATTGAAACCGCAGCCTTCTGCGTCTCAACCAAACCTTAGCCCACTGCGCCATAGAGGACGTCAATGGGTGGCCTTATCGTTAAAAGCGAGAACAGATCTCTTCCTGGCAACCTTTGGATGGACAGGATAGACAAAAGTATCGCAGTATACGCAAAGTTACATAACATATTATCTACCTACTAATCTAATACATAAACCTAGATAACAATTAATAAATGACAGACTGCCCTCAGATAGTTAACCGACACATTTTAAATCTGTAGAATTCGTTTTTCGTAGTTAGGGTAGTTGGATCATGCAAAAAAGCGCTAGGACGAGTTCTTGCCAGTTCTTCTCGGGCTTGGGTTAGGAGGAATTGGCACCTAAATTCACCTAGTATGTAAGACGTTTAAAAGTGATCCTTGTGATTGATTGTATTGAATAAAATATCTTTTGACTTGACTTTTGGATTTAAATAATACTAGGTACTAGAGGTTATCATTAAACCACACGTTCAATCTTGAATAGGTAGAAGTTAAGATACATTTTGGTCCAACATTTAAAATTACCTTCAGAATAATCATTGCACGTCCTATACCTAAATCACGATTTTAATGTTGAAACTTGGAACGACTAAATTGAATTGAATAAAAAAAAACAACCGAATTCAGGACCTCATCCTTTTTTTTAAAGTCGTTTAAATAAGTTTTTATTTTACGCTTTTTAGTACTTTATCAATTTTCGAAATTCGAAACCACTGGAATGTCACAAGAAGCAAAATACCAAATTTCGTTTAGTTGGATGACATTCTTTTTCTATCTATTTTGATTTCAAAACCATACTACTGAACCGATTTTGATGAAATTTTTATAGAACCAATCGGAAAGGACCATTTCACATAAAACATATTTTTTCAAATCGGTTCATAAATGACAGAGTTACAAAGGTTACAGAGGTAACAAACATTAAAAATAACAACCGAATTGAAAACCTCCTCCTTCTTTTGAAGCCAGTTAAAAATTACGCTAATTGATCACGGAATGCGCCGCATACATCGTAGGACAACCGAACCACACCACTGGTGATATTGTTCAATATAGGGCCTAGAGTGTAACCCTGAAAACACCCATACAGATTCTCTCAGGCGACATATATTCCGATTAATTGACCCCCAAAATCTTAAATAATATAGTATTATACTGTTTAATAGAAATCGAAGGTTAGATGCATATATTCGTATATATTATGAGCGTTCTTTTTCATTATTAAAGGTCAAAATAAAATTAAAAATTCAGACTGTCATTTTCAAAATAGTAATATAAATCACCTGATTAATAAATTATCGAAATTCAGATTAATCGTGAATAAGGCCTACATATTTAAGCTATTTGGAGTCGAGACCCTGGGCCCGTGGGAAACAGGAGCCCATCGCGTTTTCAAAATTATTTAATGGCGTCTGGTACATACATTGCGTGACCCAAGAGCTAGATCCTATCTGGCCCAGCGTATTAGCATTGCCATTCAACGAGGCAACGCCAATATCATGGGAACGCTAACCTCTAGCAGTGATCTGGATCAGTTGAGCTATCTATAGATCGTTTTAATGATCCAGTGATAGCTCAACTGTTTCACATGTATTTTATATTATTGTTTTTTATTCTGTAATTATTTCTGTAAGTAAGCGTAAATCTGTCTTCTAGGATATAAGTTATTTATTACAGGTGTTCCTATATATATATATATATATATAATATGATCTATATCAATATTTTTAAATAAATAATCCCGGATATTTCACACAACATCATCTGGCCCCAAAGTAAGCAGAGCTTGTGTTATGGGTACCACATGGCTGATATACTACTGAAATACTTGTTTTTATATACATACATATTATACATGGAAACACCCGGACCTGAGACAAATACTTGCAGATCATACAATTAAATCATATAATTACAAAAAAAAAATATAAGTAGTATATCAGTCATGTGGTACCCATAACACAAGCTCTGCTTACTTTGAGCCAGATGATGCTGTGTGAAATATCCGGGATTATTAATATTTTTATATAATTTATTTTATTACGCTTCTCTGTAAATACAGGAATTCATGGTTCAAAATAACTAATAGGCTCAGTATTGTTTAATTAAAAATATCTCTCCGTTCATGGATGAGACCTTAGTAGATGATTAACTATTCATTGTGTAAGTTCATTTTTATTTTCCATAATTACTGCACCTGCCTCGTGTCACGAACTTAGTTGTAGGTATATACAGGCAGAGTAGGTGTTAGACACGTGATACATCATTGTTTAAACCCTTCAAGTACCGAAGTCGATATTGTGTCAAGAAGAATAGAAATAAAATTGCCTTATTTTAAAGAATTAAGGTGTAAGGTAGCTTCCATTTATCAATAAACACTCCACCGTATAATTGCTAAATATATAAAAATAATGCCGGACATTTCACACAGCGTCATCTGGCCCCAAGTAACCAGAGCTTGTGTTATGGGTACCACACTGATATACTAATTATATCCTTTTTTTATAGCTACATACGTATTATACATATAAACATATAAATAATACTGTACAAAATGGGAGAAATAAACAAAAAAAATATAAAGTAGGAAAAATAAATCTATCGTTATATCTGTAAACATCCCTACTAATATTATAATTGTGAATGTAAGTTTGTTTGTTACACTTTCACGCGAAAACTACTTAACCGATCATCATGAAACTTTGTACACATATTCTTGGAGGTATTAAAAGTAACATACTTTATATGAAAAAAAAATGTTTAAAAAAGATAAAAAAAATATTTATTCTAAGCATACGCGTATGAAGTCGCGGGTAACAGCGAGTTCCTATTATAAATAATGCTTTACAAAATGTACGAATAAGAAAAAAACATTCATAAAGAGAAATAAACAAAAAATAATAAAGTAGGAAAAATAAATCTATCTTTATATCTGTAAACATATGTACATAAAAAGTAATCCTCATTTCTCTTGAGAACGACTTAAGCGATTCCATTTTTTTTTTTAATGTTTTCTAATACATTGTAGAAGGTTCATAAGAAAAAAAGAAGACAATTGTGTCAAGTTACTTTTTTTGCCATGCGCGCGAAGCCGCGGGCAACTGCTTGTAATAAATAAATATACATATTGGTGTACAATGCCCACGACACCATCTAGCCCCGAACTAAGCATAGCTTGCGTTATGGTGTCCCCAGATAACTAATAGAACATCTATATATTAATACGTGAAGTATGAAATTTCGCACACTTATAGTTTATATAGAGAAAGAGTGCAGAATGCTAATATATATATATATATATATATATATATTATTTAAATTAATTATGGTCGAATTTCCACTGGGCGACCACTAGTTTTATATTAATACGTGAAGCAAAAACTATGTAGGTACCCCATTTTACGAAAATTGCGCGGACGGAGGAGTATGAAATTTCGCACACTTATAGTTTATATAGAGAAGGAGTGCAGAATGCTATTTTTTTTATTTTGCATAAAAAATACATTAATTATTAATTTGTTAACAATATTTGCAACGCCTTGCGAGCGAGTCACGATGTTGACCGTATAGTTCCCTATTTAATAAATACAGATAGTCCTAAATTCGGTTCGGGCCACGTTCATAACTAAAATGTCATAACTAGTTATATAATTTGTTATGGTTGAATTTCGACCAGTGGGTAACTAGTATTTCTAAATACGTATGATACTTTATAACAACCTATGTTCATCACACAATAGTGTGTCTAATAGAAGTGATAATTATACTCCTGGTACGACCAGGATTTATACAATCATAGCTACAAGAATATCATAACAATATTTGTAACGCCTTGCGAGCGAGTCACGATGTTGACCGTATAGTTCCCTATTTAATAAATACAGATAGTCGTAAATTCGGTTCGGGCCACGTTCGTAACTAAAATGTCATAACTAGTTATATTTTAGGATTTATTTTTCACTGTTTTATAACCAGTTATAAAACAAGACTTTTTTTCTATTTTTATAACGATGTTCTCGTCATAACTTAAGACGAAAGGGTACCGGCTCTTTCTCCATACAAACGTAGTCGACGGTTTCCTCCCTGGATAATGACACTAGAGCAAATATTTTTGTACCATAAAACCTTCAACTACCATAACCATGCCCCTATGTCTTGGTTTTTTTTATATTCTAATTATCATAGGAAGTAGGAGTATTCAAAAACTAGAAATTTTCAAATTCAGACACTCATCCAAAAAAATTTACGCATATTTACAAAAAAATTAGAACATAAGGGCATATGCTAAAGCTATATAGCTGAAGGTTATGTTTAATTTATATAAATAATAAAAATAATTGGGCATGGGCGACTACGAAATGCTGTTTTGGTCAATAATTATGTACCTAAAACGGTCCGAGCTGCAATTGTTTCTTTCTTGCGCGGGGCGCGGCGACGGCATGCAGCGAGACAGAAACTTTTTATTTTATTCAAATACCTATTTTTCTAAAGTCTCTTAGGTACCCTTTCCTCTTAACTGGTTTCGATCTGATTTAACTATTTCTCCTGACTTTACTCCGTCCCGGTCGCTAATTTGTCCAGTGTACCAGGAGACCATACATGACTAAGAGGTTCTCGTAATAAAAATAGAATAAGTTTTGTTTAATAACAGGCTATAAAAAAGGGAAAAAAAAATCCTGATCTAAACTTAATTGGTTATGAAATCGTAGTTACCAACGTAGACCAAACTGTAAATTCAGCTAGGAAAGAAATAGACGTCATCGACTACACTACGATATTGAATAAATGGCTAAGTTATTGGTGTCATAGAAAAAGACTACAAAGACAAAAATACTCAGAAGATATTTTCTCTTCTGAATAAAAACAGGTTTGTTTCATTTCTTGAAAGTTTATTAAGACAATAGCTATTAATAATTAGAAGATCATCTACCGTTGTACCACGTAGCCACGGAATGATGTCAAGGGCGCGGGCCGGCACTGACCTAGGCATCGTGTAGCCACTCATCATGCGCTGAAATAGTATTAGAAGAGGCAGCATCATTTCTTATGATTACAAGCTGTGACAGAATAATAAGCATAATTGATGGTTCATAAACATTATTTATGCTAAGAGTAACAATATTTGCATTATTTACTAAATATAAGTAACTACAAGCCAAAACGCCGTAGTTAATTAAGAGGGACGCATATAGATGTATCATAAATATGTATGTATTTAAAAACATATAAGTATTATATAATTCATGTATAGAGGACCTCTGTGGCGAAGTGGGCTAAGGTCCGGCTGAGACGCAAAAGGTTGCAGGTTCGATTGCCACCGCGGGACAAATGTTTGTATGGTCTTCAAGTATTTGACTCGGGTCTGGGTGTTTCTATGTATAATATGTATTTATTTACAACAAAAAAGTTTACAAGTAGTATATCAGTCATGTGGTACCCATAACACAAGCTCTGCTTACTATGGGGCCAGATGATGCTGTGTGAAATGTCCGGAATTATTATTATATTATTTATTACCTACCTACCTACAACTAAACTAAGTAGTTGAAAGATCGCCGCAAAAAGAGATAATAAAAATAATAATAATGCCGAGCATTACACCATTTCACACAGCGTCATCTAGCCCGAAAGTAAGCAGAGCTTGTGTTATGTGAACCACATGACTGATATACTTTTTTTTGTAAATACATACGTATTATACATAAAAAAACAACCAGGCCCGAAACAAATAGTTGCAGATCATATAAATATTTGCCCTACAACGGGAATCGATCCCGCAACCTTCTTCATCTCAGACAAGATGTAGATGAATATGTACATCAGTAGTGCGATTATGTAATTCTAATACTATCAAAATATTCATACTGACAGCTTTCAGTTACTATTGATGAATTGGTATTACGGAAGGTTGATGTTGATTGTAAGGCATGCTGTCATAGAAACTGAGATAGGTAATATTGCCTGATGCTAATTGAAACTGATAGACATTAATTGTATCAAGAGTTTCATAATCGCCTTGAAGGTACTAGAACAAACAAATTATTTTGTTAGACCAAGATTTTCTATCCAAAATCATAATCGATCTATCAAGACAAGTCAAGGGGATCTGCATTGTTCTGACCATTAGACATGTCTAATGTTTATAAAGTGATCTAATATGATTAGCAACTTCAATGCTTTTGTAGGCCACTTGACAGATACATGTTGTGGTTAGGCTTGATGGCTTTGTGTCTAGGTTTGTCAGTGAGTCAGTCACCATACTCGTAATATGTAAATATACTCGTAATATCCCTACTAACATTTTAGTATCATTTATGAGGATTGTCCCACTGAATTTCGACAGTTCGTTATTTCGACACGTCCAAACTTCGAAAAAACATAGTTCGACAAAACACACCTTCTAAAGACCACTACTTCGACAGACCCTACTGCGACATGCACTTGTTTGGCAGATAGTTATATCGACAGAAACATACCTTCGACAGAGGGCATCGATTCATAGTAACATTTCGAGACGTCAAATAAAAAATAAATAACATAACCTAACGTAACGCTCAATCAGTTTTGTTACATTTTATGTATGTTTCTAGTGGTCTTTCGGAGGTGTGTGTTGTCGAAGTACGTTCTGTCGAAATAATGACTTGTCGAACTATGTTTTTTCGAAGTTAGCGACGCGACGTGTCGAAATAACGAACTGTCGAAATTCAACACACAACACATTTCTATGGAAACATTTAGTCTTTTTACTGTTATTTAAGTATTTTGTTTCTAAAGTAACTGTTACTTTTATAATTTAATTATTAAATAATGTCTAAAATCTTCAATATTAACTATTACGTTGACGTCGTTTTAACACGCAGCTTACACTGATAGGCGGAAATTAAGTTAATTAAAACATTAAGTACCCGATAAACTGTTTTCAGATTTTTTTCTGTTATCATAATTATGTTTAAGAACTAATAATTACGCTTTAAAAGCTAAAAAGATAACCGACTTCATTTATATATATTTTTATCCTCGATAATCGTACGTTTGACCACGATCTCGCCTGATGTTAAGCGACGATGTTGCCGACGATGGGGCACGCAGGTCTAGAAGACACCTATTTACTCTAGACTTGAAGAGACCTAGATTGTAGTTTACAGGAAAGACAGACGACGGCAAAGAACTCCAATCCTTGGCTGTACGCATTATAAATGTGGAAGCAAAGCGCTTTGTTCGTAAGGGTGGTAGACTGACAAGATATGGATGGTATTGAGCGGTGCGTCTGCTTATCCTGTTGTGAAAAGGAGATGGTGGAATTAGATCATGTAATTTCTGGGCACATTCTTCGAAATGTATCCTATAAAAGATCGAAAGGCATGCAACATTACGGCGGTCCTCGAGACTCTGGAACTTAGTCTCAGCGTTAAGCTGTTCACCTATGTTCATCCTCAATGCTCTACGCTCGATCGAGTCCAAAGCAGCCAGCTGGTGTTTATAAAAGTACGAAATTTCGTTTACTTGGATGACATATTTCCAGATGATCTCAAAACCAAACTTCTGAACCGATTTTGATGAAATTTCTATGGAACCAATCGGAAGGTATATAATTTTTCACATATTTTCTTTTCAAATCGGTTCATAAATGACGGTCATTAACAAACATAAAAAAAATGTAACCAAATTGAGAACCTCCTCCTATTTTGATAGAATAAAAATTTGAGCCTATATATAATTCGAGCCCATTCCTTGCATTCTTTATTTTTCACACTTTGGGGTAAGTTCCTAAACACCACTGGAGTCACAAGAAAGCAAAATACGAAATTTCATTTACTTGGATGACATATTTTTGACGTGACAACGTTTAATAAATCGATGAACGCCGGCTGCACGCACGAAAAAGGATGACTCATTGTCCCGTTGCGCTCATTGTCCCGTTACATTCATTATAACGTTACGATCGTAGCGAGAGCGCATAACAAAACAGATAGATGCGGTGCAAGCCGCATCTATCTGTTTAGTTATGACGTTGTCACGTTATACTATCGTCCGAAAACAGACTTTACAGAGAACCAATTTTTTATTTTGATTTAAAAACCTAAATACTGAATCCATATTGATGAAATGTCGCCTTAAACCACAAACACTACACTAGGTATAATTATCTTATTAATTTGCGTCCGGCAGTTGAAAAAGGGAAATACCCAGTCAACAGCTGCTATGGAATCATTCGTTAAATTCGAAGGGAGGTAGACAGGCACAACCAAGGACATGCATATTTGCAGAAGGCAATCTTCTGCCACTTTCGAGTAGGTACCTATCAGTATAAATAGTTTTTATATACTTTATTATATTATCTACTAGTTTATATATAGATACTATCCATTTACAGAAATAATTACAGAAATGTACAAAATAATATACAATAATATAAAATACACGTGAAACAGTTGAGCGACAGCCAAGGAATGGAATGCTTTGCCTTCGTCAATCTTTCCTGAAAACTACAATCTAGGTGTCTTTAAGTCTCGAGTAAATAGGTGTCTTCTAGACCTGTGTGCCCCTTCGTCGGCCACATCGTCGCTTAACATCAGGCAAGATCGTGGTCAAACGTAGGTTTATCGATAATAAAAAAAGGATCTATAGACAGCTCAACTGATCCAGATCAGCCAGAGGGCAGCGTTCCCAAGATACTGGCGGCATTACCACGTTGAATGGCAATGCTAATACGCTGGGCCAGATAGGAGCCAGCTCTTGGGTCACGCAATGTATCTATCAGACGCCGTGAAATAATTTTGAAAATAATAAAATAAACAAATAATCTTAATGTTTATAATTGTTTTAATATAGTTTTTTGTTCATAATGTATTATTTAGTTTATTCTGTATTATGTTACAAATAAAAACAACTTTACTTACTCAATAAGTAATAGACCAACGCCGCCATGGAAGAGCAACGATAAATCTACCGTCATACAGTGCAAACTAGTACGGAGAGTAGTCACTTGACTTTACCTAACTGCTCATTTAGCAGTTAATATTACTAACTTACCACAACCTAAAATGTTAAAATAGAATATAATATACCTAATAATAATATTTATTCAAAATTAACATGGTACAATAATATCTAATAACTAAATTCAAAAACATATTTAATTAAAGGTATGCATAATACGAGCCTGAACTAGGTAATCCTGTATCTCAGGCGTGAAGAGCTTACTTACATAGATTCTAAAATAATCACCTACATTGACATTTTATTTTCAGTTAGATGTATAGAATAGTATAATAGTACATAATGGTACTAGTGTGTAATGTTGGTGATTACCGCTGAGGCGCCATTGAGACCCGAACCGTTAGGTGAGGGTCTTAAGAGAGCCGAGGACACACGTGATACACACGTGTATCATACGACGTTTTTCAACACACTTGTGAATAAAATAACAATAAAAACTCATTTTATTTAGTAGATAAAAAGTTTTAATTTCAACAGTGAAAGTGAAATGAAAACGAGTTGTGAAAAATGATTCGCTATGGCGGGAAAATCAGTTTTCCTATGCGCGCGCATTGCGATCAGCCACAGACTAAAGGGATGAGGTTTACTTTTTATTTTCCGCGCATAAGGTTTGCGCCTATTCTGCGACGTACAAAATGGGGAATTTAAAGTTTTCTTTTATTACAGAGAAAACAAAATTTTATATTTGAGTGAAAGTTTTATTTATTAAACACGTACGAGTTAAAATTATCTATTTAAATAAGAAGTTGCATGAAATGAGCAAGCAATAGGAACATTAATTTATTTGTTCTATTAAACACGATCTTTTTTTGAATAAAAACTTTTTTAAGAACAAAGCACCTCAACCAATAAAATTTTAAAAAAAACTATAACTCACTAGTGAGTTATAGCAATGAAAAAGTCACAGTTTGATTATGGGTGTCATTCTGTGCCTAATTGCGGTGACCATAGAGCCACTTTATGAGCAAGTGTGTTGAAAAAAATCTTAACTAAGCTTAAAACTACAAATAATGCAAACAATATAAAAATATAAATACAAAACAAATGATAAACAAACTGCGAGTCAGCGGAAAGTACCTACTATCATTAATTGTACATGTGTGCTGGTTTGTCAAATGTTTTATCTATCTATGATTATGTTTGTTCATTTGTCGTCTTCGCAGTAAAACAGCTGAAGATTATTTTATTGCCAAAAAAATTGGTTGTCTGTATAGTGGGTTTACGGACGATAGTGACAGTTAGTCACGTCACAGTCACATAGTTGGTTCTTAGTTTAGGGTATTATAACTTTTATGCATGTAACACTGTAATTTTGTCATATTCACATATTTGATTATAACTCACTTTGCGCTCGGTGCAACAATCTACTAATAACTAATTTTAGTTAAAACGCTGTGTTGTTTGTAATCTGTTTTGTGAATTAAATAAATAAATAAATAAATTACATAGTTCTATAAATTATCTACAGTTATCACTCGAAGTATTTAACCAGATCATAAAATCCACTTTTTAAAAAGAACACAAGAACAAAATGTCCTCCCCTTAACTAGAGACAATAAGAAAAGTGATATTGAACACTTTCTTAGGCAAAGTTTACGTTATAAAAATAAGTCATAGTTAAATTACTTTTTTTTTTATCTTCGGTTAACCTACGTTTGACCACGATCTCGCCTGATGTTAAGAGATGATGTGGCCAAAGATGGGGCACGCCGGTCTAGGGACACATATTTATTCGAGACTTGAAGAGACCTAGACTGCAGTTTTCAGGAAAGACAGACGACGGCAAAGCATTCCAATCCTTGACTATACGCATTATAAATGTGGAAGCAAAGCAAAATTCACTGGCCTATTGGCTAAATTGTAATAATATTAGAGTAAGTATAAATATAAGAATTGTACACTAATATACAAAAAATAGAATACACTTTCTATCAACCATTTTCTTATCGTTCTTGTTGTTATTTATAACCAGAGGCCGATGAATTAAAACATTACTTTGATTTTGAGTTTTATTTGTGCGTCACACGCCATTTTTCAGGAAACAGAATTTTTTATATGGCGGCTTTTTATAAGCCTGACATTTGACTTTGACAGATAGGTCTGGCTGCGTTCAGAAACTTTGATAAATAACAGAATGTTTTATTGTTCAGTTCTAAAATAAATTACCGTAATCAATGTGCTGTAGTTTGATTGGTCTTCATTAACCTCAAAATAGCTTGCTTGCTTGCTTGTTTCTAGATATTGCGCGTTTATTTGAACAGAGGTAAAAACTAACGCACCGAGACGAAAGAATAATTACCACCGTCACCGCCAAGGTCTCCCGATAATTTGCTAGTGATGACTTTCATTTATTGGATTGGAATAAAAAAACACCATAGGTCCTATCAAGTGGACTCAAAAAACGTGTCAGTTAATAAACTAGGGTTTTATTGCAAACTTTGTATAAGTAGATACCTACCTCGTTATAGAAGTTTTTGTCTTCTTCTTCTTCTTCGTTAATAGCATATGTCATAATGATGACAATTTTGCCAGTGTCAAGTGATTGTTTGATAATAAAGTTTGAATCGGATTCTTCGTTTGTCATTTCATGAAGTAACATAGCAGTTCTAAATTAATATTATTTTTTCTGTTTTTTCATGTTTTATTCAGTAATCTTTGCGTAATTCTAATGAATAAATTGTGACTACATAGGACAAGTATGGACAATTTAATTATAGATGTATTATAGTGCAATGTGATTTGAACGACGAGAAATCCCGAGAAAGTTCAAGACGGCCATTCCGCGATGATGCTTTGACAAATGGCCATTGACTATGAATAAATAAACACTTAACATTGGCAAAATTTTCGACAAGACAGATGCCGTTATAGGAAGATAGATGAAAAAAATTTTAGTCGAATAGTCGATCATCATTTGTATATTCTAAACGTCATCGCGGAATGGTCGTCTAGTACTTTCTTGGGATTCCTCGTCAATCACATTTCACCATAATACATATATAATTCAACTGTCTATACTTGTGATATGACAACCACAATATATTCAATAAAAATCCGCTAAGATCTGAATAAAAATTGTAAAAGCACAAGAAAAAAATAAATAATTTAGAAGTGCTATGTTACATTTTCTAAGTTAAAATAATTACACGTAAAAACTAGAAAAACACTTACGTATCATTACTTTGTTTACAATTACCAGTTTACAATTCCGTTGACTCGCAGTTTGTTTATTATTTGTTTTGTGTTTATTTTTTATATTGTTTGCATTAGTTGTAGTTTTAAGCTTAGTTAAGATTTTTAATACTGTTCTATACATCTAACTGAAAATAAAATGTCAATGTAGGTGATTATTTCAGAATCTATGTAAGTAAGCTCTTCACGCCTGAGATACAGGATTACCTAGTTCAGGCTCGTATTATGCATACCTTTAATTAAATAAGTTTTGAATTTTGTTATTAGATATTACTGTACCTACCATGTAAATTTTAAATTAATATTATTATTATTATTTTATGAAATGACAAACGAAGAAATCGAAGCATTTGTCGCTGTTTACCGATAATTTACAAAGAGCTACAAGCGAAAAGCGTTCATGTCTTTTGTTTAGAAAATTATAATATCTTTATTTTGACTTTATAAAACGCTACCTAGTTCTTGATTATTCTGCTGTAAAGATATAACAATGCCTAAGTATCTGTGGTTTTACCTACCAACTTGTAAAATATGTACCTATTCAAATAATAAAATTTAGCCAATTCAAGATTCTTCCGTGAATTTTCACCTTGCAAATATTAAAATGCTTAAGAGCAAAAACAATAACAATTATTCAAGTAATTAAACGCATACCTAAGTATAATAATAAGTTGTTTTATTTTACAGATTTATCGTAGCTAGTTTTATGAGTAGGAAAACCGTAGGGTGCTTAATATAATTAATGGATAGAACAGAATAATAACTGATAACTAACGAATACTGTAGTTTCGATGTCTAAATTACTAATACTTATAACTTATAAAACTATCATGGTTTTGCATTTAGTAATAATAATCTCAGACATTTCACACAGCATCATCTGGCTCCAAAGTAAGCAGAGCTTGTGTTATGGGTAGGTACCACATGATTGATATACTACTTATATACTTTTTTTTTTGTAAACACATACATACATAGATACACCCAGACCCAAGACAAATACTTGCAGATCGTACAAACATTTGTCTCGCGGCGGGAATCGAACCCGCAATCTTCTGCGTCTCAGCCGAACCTTAGCCCACTGTGCCACAGAGGTCGTCTCATTTTCACTCAATTTTCACTCAAAATGGGATATTTACCATGATATATGAGTTTTTTTGCTTACCGATATGTCGGCACAGTTGCATGCGCCATGATCGAGAGATAAACCTACACAATATCGGGAAGCAGGAGAACTCATATATCATGGTAAATATCCCGTTTTAAGTGAAAATTTATACTAATAATTATGTTATTGTGTAATAATTACTTACGTTTTAAAAATTAAAAAGAAAACAGACATTGAATGAAATTTGAGCCTATTATAATATTTTTTTAGTGGAAAGTATTTTGTTTATATATAACTAGCTGACCCGGCCACGCGTTGCTGTACCTCAGTAGTTCTAGTACGTTGAACCCATATACGCTAATCTCTAAAATTTTCAGTGTTTCTCTACTA
Source organism: Lampropteryx suffumata (assembly GCA_948098915.1). Taxonomy (NCBI): domain Eukaryota; kingdom Metazoa; phylum Arthropoda; class Insecta; order Lepidoptera; family Geometridae; genus Lampropteryx; species Lampropteryx suffumata. The sequence continues at coordinate 3,216,755 of OX402562.1, forward strand.
TATTAGTATGTATTATACAAAAAAACCTTCCTCTTGAATCACTCTATCTATTAAAAAAAACCACATCAAAATCTGTTGCGTAGTTTTGAAGATCTAAGCATACATAGGGACAGACAGACAGCGGGAATCGATTTTGTTTTATACTATGTAATGATATGGGTAGGCCAACTAAACGCACTGCTTCAATGAGACAGCAAGGTTTCGGAATAAACAAAAATATCATCGATGTATACAATTTTTAGATTTTAGTTGATTTTTTAAAAACCACTTGAGTGATTTCTGTAAAACTTAAATGGGACCCTGGGAAGTATATTCCTTGAAACAAAAACATAATTTTCCTTATTGGTTCACGCGTCTTTCAGTAATTGTTGAACATACATAAAAAAAAACAACGAATTGAGAACCTCCTCCTTTTTTTGAAGTCGGTTAAAAATAAGTCACAGTGAGCAAACATAGGAACATAGGAACATACGAAGCTTGGTAACTTACTTACATAAGGTACCATATAGTTTTTTTTTTATATTCAGCTGCAGAAACTCGTCAATGAGCGCAGCCGATATGCATGGTATTTCACCTAGCATTGCGTCTCGTAGGTATAAAGATATACCTACGAGAAGGATAGTCATGGGCAGAAAGGAGTTGGTATGATGATTTTTAATCTTAATGTTTATCATATTATCATAATTAGACTATGATTTCTACATAAAACAATCATAAGGAGATAGTATGATGATTTTAAAACAACCACGTAAAAATCATGAACAGACGTTTGGCTCAAGGGTTATAATAAAATAACTTATGAATGTTCACAATTAATTTATTTGAACTCTTGAAACATAATTTATACTTATATGGGAATCATTTTGGAATTTGCGTGCTGCGTATGTTATTTATTTACACCTAAAGTTCCGCTAAAGTTATTGTTGAAGATATATTTGAGGCTTGTATCTTTTAAACTCATTTTTTTATGATTATGTTGCGATGCATGCATACATTATGATGAGACAAATTGATGCCCTTAGTTTTAGTGGTTTGACATTAGATGGTGGAGTGATTCGACGTTTGTATGGAAATATAATCGAGTAGTTCAGAACCACTACCAGAAATCAATACGAGGAATAGACATAAATTATACATCCCTAGGTTTCGACTAGAAAAATTTAATAAGTCATTTATGGGGAACACGGTGCGCTTCTATAATAATTTATTTATTTATTTATGAATGTTTAAAATAGATTTAACTTTACAGCTTACACTAATGCGTTATATCTAGGACGGATACTTAATATAATATAAAATAGAGAAACAAGGAACTTAAACAAAAGAAACGAAATCACAATACTTAACAATTACTTACATAAAAAAAACTAAATATTTTACAATTCTTACTTAAACCTGGAACTTTAAACATACCTAGGTATTACTTAATAATATTATTCTCACAAAAGTTAAGGCAAGCACGTTCAATCATCTTCCATTCATCCGCAAACACATGGAAGTGAGGATGCTTGGTGATGAGCGCATTGAGATTGCGCTGCGCACGGGAGATAGGCGATTGTTGACAATACAGTGTCCGTGCCCGCACTGGCTCAAAAAGTCGTACGCGGCCAGGGCGGAACCTAGCACGCTGTTCTGGGATGCATAGCCTGCTGGCTTCACTTAGAAGAAAAGGACAATCGGCAACACTCCTCAGTATGCGCCACAAAGATATAGTTTGCTCGTAGAGTCTTCTAGTTTCAAGAGAGTTAAACCCGTAAACCCCTTGAAGATATAGCGTTGGATACATAAATGGATAGTACCTAACCATAACATTTAATTTTATAAGAATCTGTGAAATATTTTTTGAAACATTTCTAACATCAGTGAGTATGTAACTTTATAAGGGTTCAATACAGCGGCACCGTATTCAACTTTTGTTCTATGGCATGTATATTCGTGAAGCTTTTACAGTTACGTGAAACAAAACCTAATCTTTTAAAACTAGTGACGGTTAGCAAGCGGATATGGTTGTGGAAGTTTAGCTTCGTGTCAAATTCTATCCCTAGATCTATAACAGAATAACACCTGCTAATTAATTCATTTCGGAGTTTATATTGTGCTACTATGCTTTGTGACGAGCGGGTGAAACTCACAACTTGACACTTAGATACGTTAAAGAGAAGTCGATTTGTGTCACTCCAAGCCTGAATCGCGTTTATGTCATGCTGCAGATCTTTGCAGTCTTGGGGCGTTTTGATCTTAGTAAAGATCTTGACATCTTTGTTGACGTCTGCGTAAATCAGACAGTTCACCTTACTCGGGCACTTTGATAGGTCATCGATCATAATTGTGAAAGTAGTGGACCAAGCGAGGAACCTTGACTGACACCAGAACGGGTGTGATATGATTCTGAGTCATAGCATCCCAGGCGTACGAACTGTTTTCTATCACTCAAATAGCTGGCAAAACAATTTAAGAGTTTGGGAGCCTTCTGAATAAGCTTCCTGAAAATGCTACTAAACTACCTATTAAGAAATTTAAAGCAAACATAAAAGGTAGTCTTTTGAAGAAACCTTATTATAATGTAAATGACTATATTATTGAAATAAGGCCTCATGTCGCTCTGCCGTCAGACAGTTAACCGACACACTTGAAATTTATAAACTCTCTTGTATTAGTATTTCGTAGTTAAGGTAGTTATAAGATGGATAATGTAAAAAAGCGCTAGGACCAAGACGAGTTTCTTGCCAGTTCTTCTCGGGCTTGGGTTAGGATGAATTGGCACCTAAATTCACCTAGTATGTAGACGTTTCAAAGTGATCCTTGATTGTATTGAATAAAGTATCTTTTAACTTTGACTTGACTAGTTTTGTTCAAAATAAATGAAGCATCCCAAACGGCCTAGAAGAGGACAAAGGTAGTTCGAAGGTCTAAACAAATTATAACCAGCTCGATGGTTGAACGAATACAATAGACGCACTTCGTGGATGACCTATAAGTCTGTAGCAAAAAAATATGGAAATGAGCGAAATAACGTCTCAGTGCACTGAAATGGTTTTGAACCAGTTCTCTTGCCGTCGCAACTTCTCGCGTACAGTGAAACTGGTTTTATTTTACAATTAAACTATTGACGATCTCTGAAGCGCAGTGGGCCAAGGTCTGAGACGCAGAAGGTTGCGGTTTTGATTCCCGCCGCGGGACAAATGTTTATATGATCTGCAAGTAGTTGTTTCGAGTCTGGGTGTTTCTATGTATAATATATATGTATTTACAAAAAAAAAAGTATAAGTAGTATATCAGTCATATCAGTTAAAAGTAACCAGAGCTTGTGTTATGGGTACCACTGCCCATAACACAAGCTCTACTTACTTTGGGGCCAGAGTAATACGATAATTCTAAGCGTGTGGATTCAAACTAGCCCGGTACGTTGACGTTGGGGAGATGACATGAAACTTTTAAGCAGCCGTTATTAAGTCTAAGCTTAATAAACAGTTAATAATATGCTTAATTAGCTAAACGTACTCTAGTTAATTATAATTACATAATAAATAGGTACGTACGTACTCATTTAACGATCAGTTTATTACCAGAATTCCACCATCAATGATTATTAAATCATGGAGTTAATTTAATTAAATGCGGAAATGGGTATATTTTTACTGGTGTTAATTAATGCTTGACGAGTTTGTGGTCTGCAAAAAGTGTAGGTAATAAGTGGTAAACCAAGTTCAAGGCTACAGATCACGGTCGGTCACAGACGGCCCACTTTCCAAGTTGCAAGTTGAAACACCAACCAGCTATGACAATGATTCGCTAACTAAATGTGTGAAAGCAGTAGAGACACGCATGTATATGAATGATAAGGCTGGTAATGAATTTGAGGAGAACCTTTTGGGCTTATTAATCAATACATGTTTAAATAATCTATACTAATATAATAAATGTGAATATAAGTCTGTCTGGCTGTCTGTCTGTTTGTTTGTTACGTTTTCACGCCTAAATTGATGAACCGATTTTGATTAATTTTGGTAATAGAGATAGATGGGACCTTAGAGAAGGACATAAGCTACTTATTATGTAGGTACCACGCGTGCGAAGCCGCGGGCAGCAGCTAGGAATAAATAATGCCGGACATTTCACACAGCATCATCTGGCCTCAAAGTAAGCAGAGCTTGTGTTATGGGTACCACATGACATTTTAAGATATTCCAGGCTGTAAAATTTTAGACATTTGTTGATCATAAAACGATTGGGTAGGTAGCATGTAGGTAGATAGGTACTAAATGTTTTAAATTTTGTTAAATTCAAAATGCTATTTTATGAAAAAGTGGGTCAAATTTTTTTTTTTTTTTTCATTGTATCTGAACATATCTCAGCCCATAGCCTTCCGTCGGACAATAGAGCACGACACGCAACGCCAAATTCCTTTAATAATGACATCACTGTCACAGTTGACAAATGGGTCATTGTTGTTTGTCGCACCGAGATGGATCTGACGAACAAGAGGCTTTATTATAAACAATGCCATATTTTTTATAAAATGTTTTATATTTTTATATGAAATATTATGTGAGTGAAGGCTTTATTCGGTCTGAGCTTCTAGGTTATATTTTTATAACTGGACCTAATTTTGACATTACGAGTTCTTGAACGAATGAAATTTTTTTATTGTGTACTTTAAAACTAAATATAACAATTTGATATAAAATTACTATGGTGGGCTTATGAAAAATTATTATGGTGGGTGGACAATTTTGCAAATGTCAAGTGTTTAGATTTATTTATTTATTTAATACAGTTATGATATAAGCTTACAGTTAAAACCAAAGTGCTATCTATCTTAAATTAAAGCTTAAATATATTCTCAAGGAGTTGAAAATATCGGAGAGACTGTCATTAAAAATATCTATATGTTGAACCTCGTGTACATATGCATTAAGTATGATAAGCGGCCTTAGGGTTGGTGCGTTGTTAGATTGTTTAAAGTAAGACGCTACAAAGTCGTATGTTGTCGTTCGTCATTTGTTATTTTATAAAATTGGTGTCTTCATTTTTATATAATAATAATACGGATTATTTTTGCTTGAATCACAAAGAACCACAAAACTTTTATTCCAATCACACACGAGTCAATAACTCTAGCTTTATTTGAATAAAATCAACCCGAAAACAAATAAAACCCGATACACCTTGGGAAAAAATAATAATATAAGACCGAGAAGAAGAAGTAGGTACACTATACTTAAGTACATTCACAAACTATTAGGATGCTGAAGGTGCATTACTTACTCATAGAAGCGTAAGTAATTAAATAAAAACTTATTGATGGCAATTCGGTTGGTTCATTTCTAAAATTAGGAATTGTCTAAAATATATTTTAGTTAGTAGGTATATTTTACATAGCATTTGTAAAACCTATTCGGTTGTTACCATCTAACTTAATGAGGAACGCTTAATTAAATTAGATAAAATTAAATTAGGATATGTTGGTAACAGCAGAATACCAAAGTGATATTTGACAGTTCTAACCCTAATTTTAGCTAAAATTAGTTAGGTTGGTGCCAACAGAATTGAGGCCATTGAGAGTCTTTAGTATTTAAAAACTTATTGAGTACCTAAATGTAGCTATATTAGTTATAAGAAACATGAAATACTTCCTACTTACTTGTACTTCACTTACGCAATTGTAAATCTTTAGGAAATAAAGCTTTTTTTTTTATTATTATTATTAGAAGCAAGTATAATGTAAGTAAATAATTTAAATGAATCCGCCGGTAAAACGTTTGTGGTTCAATTCTACCTATAAAAAAATGCATATGATATGCCGAGAGGTTCTTCCAAAACTTCGTCAATGAATCCGATCGTCAGCAATACGTGATGTAAGCTCGAAATAAGTTATTAGGTACCTACCTACAAGAAGCCCATGTTCGAGAATCACTCTAGTGGCGACCATAAACAATATTTTTTTACTGAAGTAACAAAAAAATAAAAAATCGGGTTGCACTCCGGGAGTGCCGACAGAAGTGAAAACTTATATTGGCGCGTTAGAGTTTAGTAATAAATCACTTTAAAATCAGTAATTATGGCGACTGCCAATCAAATACTGAACGAACACAGATGATGCAATATTTTTTGTTCAGAATGTAGATAATATATCAAAGAACCTAACTCAGTAAACTTCTCCATACAAAAGTAGACTGTAAACATGTGAATTAAGGTTTATAATCAAATGGGGCGAGCGCGGCAGCCGGCTGCGTCTATATCAAGGAACCTAACTCAGTAAACTTATCCATACAATAGTAGACTGTAAACATGTGAATTAAGGTTTATAATCAAATGGGGCCAGCGCGGCAGCCGGCTGCGTCTCGCCCCAGACGGTAACGGTGTCGCGAATCCAGAGGTTTCCTCATCTAAAAAAATGCATACCGCGCTAAAAGAAGTTTTCACTTCAAAAATTATCTTGTCGGCAAGGTTAGTGTGGGTACCTGGGAAGGCCTGCGCTATCAAACAGAATCAGTGGAGAGAAAACTTCACCTACCTCAGCTTGCTGGAGTGGATTCATGAACGAAAGTTTTCAATTACAAATAACGAGTAGGGTACCTTTTAGGCTAGTGCGAGTTTTTCACACTAGGATATAAGTATCTGAGTCCGTAATTAAATGTCTGAACATCCATTCCGCATTGCTTAGTTCAAAAGATTTGCCACAAACATATTAAGGATACTTAAAAAAACCATTGAGTATTCTCATAGTAACGCAGTTAGTACAGAAGATAAGAAAATGATTAAGCAGATGGCTAGCAAAAGGGTCATTTTGTTCCAGCAATAATAATTAAAGTATGTAGCGCAGTAAACCAAACCTGATTAATTCACATGCCTAATCTATGTCATGAACATACGCTCAATAAAATTCTCACAAAAACCATTTGCATCTCATAAACCCTAATTGGAGTGCTATAATTTATGTAATACATGTTGACAAACGCAGTTAATATTCTCAAAAGTTACGTAATTATAACAGCATGTCCCTTATGTCCTCACTATTAGATCATAGGATATTCTTTCAAGGTGCAGAAACTAAATTTAAAATCTCTAAGCATTAAATGACTCTGATTATAAAGTTTTTTAAACTTACGCGATCAGAACACATTATTATACATATTAACGGGTATTACACTCTGTCGTGGTCACGGGATGACTCATCCCGTGACCACGACAGAGTGTAAACCTGTCGAAACGTCGGGAAAAATAGGTAAATAAACGCGATAAATACCCGTTAATATGTATAATAATGAGACTCTGAATATATTGATAAGTACTAGAAATAAATAAAAATATATGTTGGACAATGCATTCAAGACCATCTAGCCCCAAACTAAGCATAGCTAGTTTGGGGTCATAGTTATGGTGACCCGATGTCTGATAGAATACTTATATATTTTTAAATACATACATATGATACTTTATAACACCCAGACACAGAACCAACACCTATTTTCATCACTCAAATGTTTATCCTCGGAGGAAATAGAACCCTCAACCAACAATGCAGAAGGCAGAGCTACTACCAAATGAGCTGACAGGCCAGTCGAGGTAAAGATAAACTCGCTGTTCCCACCGTTAGGCTCGCTAAAGTTAATAAATCTTTTAAAGGGCAATTTCTACGCTTCTTTATCAAAGTCCCAAGCGACGTGTTAAATTTGTCGATTGGCTTATTTAAAAACGTAATAAACCAGAAACTATCTTATAATGCATATCATAAAATAACAGATAATTTAGATGACAAAAAGCTTGGGATGAATCTGCTAAAACTCGACTCGGCATCCGTAACAAAATTGGCAAGGATACTAATACAAAAAAGTGTTACGACCAGACGAGTTTCTTGTCGGATTCTTCTTGAACTGGGGTTAGGAGGAACCGGCACCTAGATTCATTAGCATGTAAGAAGACGATTCAAAGTGGTCCTTTGATTAGGTAAAATTCCTAAAATACGGACGACCTTATTTTGTTTGACAAAAATCTAAATTAGTTTCTCTAGCTTGAAAGAATACCCAGTGATCTAGCTGATCTAGTACCTACTACCTAAGTATGTAGGTACAGATTAAATAGGTAGTTACGACCAAGAACCCAGTGCTGTAATTTATATTGTACTAGCTGGTGCCCACGACTGCGTCTGCGCAGGATTAGTACTTACTTCGTATAATTGTAACGGTTTTTGCAGCGCACGCCAAAATAGCTTGCAAATGGCAGGTTTTTTGCCTACTTGACACTTATTGTTATATTTTAGACAATTCACACAATATCCTTATAAATTATAGCCTATGTTTTATTCTGATGTATAAGCTATATTATTATAAAGTTTCATTAAAATCGATTAAGTCGTTTTTGCGTGAAAGAGTAGGTACCTAACAAACATACATACAAACTTTCGCGTTTATAATATTAGTAAGGATTAGTAAGAAGTAAAATAATGTTTTTGAAAGCATGGAATTTTTTACTCTATAATATTCTTTTTCATTCCAGAAATAAACGACAATGTTTAGCGGCGGTATATTCACGAAGCTGCAAGGCTTCTACAAGTGGTACGTGCTGGGATTGGTGTCCGTCGGCTACATTCTGGGAGAGCTCGGACATTACCTCATCGGTAAGTCACAAATCCACGTGCTTATAATAATAATAAATAATAAATAATAACACTCCACATTTTGTTAAGCTCAAGGTTTCATTAATTTCAGTCTAGTATCACACTGGGTCTTCCTGTTATAATGCCAACCCTCTTGGTCCTACCTACGCTTACACCATTGTGATTCTCAAATTTTTATTACTTCCAGTTTTCATGCTCAAACCTTTAGGTGAATCATTAAAATTTCACCAAGTGTGACCAAGGAATTGTTCATCTTGTTACATGCTATTCAAATGGTCTTGAATAGTCACACGGAGACAGTGAATCTTAATGTTACTTGGTTCATGGCTGATTCTCACTTGGCTATTTAGCACTTTCCTATCGTACTGTTAGATTATGCAGCTGGTGTTTCTACTTGCCGGTACGTGTAGACAAGATACAGTAGGTCCTGTAACTGCACCCTGTTATTGCAAACTGAACTGATATTTTACGTAAGACAAGTTACACGCTTGACGAATGGAAAATTTTGCTTGTTATTCCAAGTTTTCACTCCAAGCCAAATGAAGCGTGTTCGTGCTACGTAATTGTTCCACGAAACCAAATCTTAATAAAAACATTGGAAGCCTTTTAACGATTGAGTTAAATTTTAGTGGTCGAGGCCGTTCAAAGTCATGGTCATCTGGTCATTAAATACAGAATTTGCGCAGTAAATTCTTACGTTACATAATCAGAAAGTTCCTACATGCATACTAAGACAACTTCGTAAGGTTTATGAAGCAATTAATTCCTTAGTAGCTCTAACAATACAATATTTAGTGAGACGTTCGTCAAGTTTCTAACACCCTATTTTCCCTTGGGAAGATTCGTAAGTCTGTGACGTCTATAGTCTCTTTAGGCTATGGTGTCACTAGTTCTTTTGAACCAGTGTGGTTGAAGGATTTAAATACGCCTCAGACTTGGCACTCTTTTCGTGCACTTGGCACATGTCATCAAAATTCTTAGGTTCTTGGCAATGCTGGTTTCCTCACAATATGATCCTTCACCATGAGAGAACTGCATGGCGATTACGGAACTCTTAATAATGCCGGACAACTTACTTTTGGGCTAGATGACGTTGTGTTTAACACAACTTCATCTAACACAAGTAAGCAGAGCTTGTGTTATGGGTACCACACGACTGATATACTACGTATATACTTTTTTTGTAAATAGGTACAAACATTTTATACATAGAAATATAATAATAATAAAATACAATCAACTTCAATTGGCAATTGGCATTACTTCATGGATTGGTATGACGTACGTTTAATATTTCTATTCGTATGACAGCCCGTCTTTCAATGGTGTTGATTGTTGACTAATGACCTTCCGTAATACCAATTCATCAATACCTACTGAAAGCTTAACAGCTTCAAACAGCATCAATGTTGTAATGATTCGGCTGGAATATCCACATACATTTTTTTAAATACATTTTTGCACGATCGAATTCGAGTAACACGACATGAGGATAAGAAGACGGGGCAACCACAACCACCTATTCATTCATAACTTCATAACATCTTTAGGAGTTTCCTCGATAATGCGCCATGAATGCATCTAAAGCTCCTATCCTATAATAATCATATCCTATAATATCCTATAGTAAAAAAGCCTATATTGATGGTAGGTAAGTGCCGGACAATTCTGTTCTGCATCATCTGAATCTAGCATCTGCATACGCTCAGCCTATTATTATATCTCCAGGTACCACATCGAAAGTCACAGCAGACGATCTACACTATGGAGACAAGTCGTGTATGCTAAACGCTACCCACCTCACCCTCAGTCAATTGCCAGTCGTATGCGAAAAAGTCAACTCTACTGAAATGTACGTATCTAACTGGGTCAATGTCGAAAACTAGATCTCTCCACAGCTGTTCTAGTTACAAATCCAGATCCTCCAGCCAAGAATATATTTACGTAAATATTAAATCCAGCAGTAGGGATTAAACCCAGTCTCTCGCATCTCAGCTGGGCTACAGTCCTCTACGACGATTTACACAGGTCGCCAATTTAGCATAATACCTAGGGTTCTTGGTATCCTATGCAAATCAGTAGGTGTCTACAGAAAATGACAGCTTAATAAGCACCTGGACATACTTGTCCAGGCTTGTAATTACTTTTAGAACCTACATTTAAAGCATGGTACCTAAAAAATTACGTTGCAACTAGGTAACCTAGAAAATGAAAATAGTGGCTACCTACTACTGCTGATTGCCACTAACCAGTCTATTTTTAACAACAACACAGCAAAGGCCTTACCTACTATACAGTACTGTACAGTAGTTATATCAACATTAAATTTTGCAAGTGGTCTACCAAAGTGTATGATCTCAGCTCAACCTATCGGGTAAGTTAGTCATGCAGCATCTATTGTAGCTGATTGTACAAAACAAAAGCACGCGATACTAACATAAACAATTATGGCCAATTATATTTTGCGTTAATTAAAACTCTGCTCAGATTGTTCGAATGATATTAATGTTAATGAACTGGTCTACGCACAATATTATAATATCTTGCAGGTACAAAAATACCTGTGTTCTTGCGTAGGAGCCCTGTGTACCTTTAGGAGTGGTTCACCTTCAAGCGATAATTTATCCATAACTTTGAAAATATTGTAACCTTTGCCATATCATATATCTGGACCAATGGTTTCCGGATTAGGTTTTCAAATCTGTTTGTTTGGAAACTTAGTATTTCTTTATAGTGATGCCTACGTGCGGAACAAATCTAGTTTTAGTAACTACGTAGGCCATTCACAGTTTAGGTATTTTGGACAGAAAATTTCAAATCCATTGCTAGCAGCTTTTTGCATTACAAGGAAGTTGTAGAAAAATCGCCCCTAACTGACTTATGGTTGATTTGAATTGTGTTTAGATTGAACAGAAATCTGTTATTGTTTCTAAACTATAATAGTTAGATATATTTTATGTGGGTACCTTATGATGAGTTACTTTTATACATGTAGTGCCTACCTATCATCGTTGGCCTTAGTTCATCTGTTGAAGATGATTTAGGTGGCGTCAGTCAAGTTACAGAGCAGTTATTTGTAATTGAAAACTTTCGTTCATGGATCCACTCCAGCAAGCTGAGGTGGGTGATGTTTCCTCTCCACTGACGCCACTCTGCCTATCACGTACATGATTTTATATATCCAATAGTTTTCGCAGCGCTCTCGCCAGATAATGACTTTTGTAGGCAAATTTTTTATACCTGTGATTATAGCAATTTTCGCGAGGATCTCAAATTTGTTTGAAAATAAAATATAACCCATTTTCCTCGCTGATAATGTAATTTCTAATGGTGAAAGTAGTTTAAAAATCGGTTAATCGGTTACTTTTGAGTTTATTTATAACAAAAAAACATACCGAAAACCAAATCATCATTTTGTCATTATTCGATTGTAGTGTTTGTAATTTTTTTGTAAGATTTTCACCTTTTGCTCCGTTCACACAGATGCGAATCTCTTACCCTCAACGGGACGAGATACTGCGAATGGGGATATAATGGTCTGGGTATTGACTACCAAGTCCTCGCCGGGCCTGCTTTCATGGCCGTCTTCACCGTCGTTGGTGTGCTACTTGGAATCGCCGCTGATAAGTAAGAAATAGAAATAGTTTATTTGCTAGAAATAAGGTAGGTAGCATGATATTGAGTCATAGGTAAGTATATTAAGTCACCATAACATTAGCATGCACATTTTTGTTTTGGATTTCATAAACAATAAATTAAACTATACAATATTCGATTTTAGCGTTTAATAATGATTTATAAATAGTAGCTTCGAAGTAATTGCTCCATCATCAAACCTAATAATAATGCCGGACATTTCACACAGCATCATCTGGCCCCAAAGAAAGCAGAGCTTGTGTTATGGGTACCTACCACATGACCGATACACTACCTGTGTACTGTTTTTTTTGTAAATACATACATATTAACATACCTATCTTACATGACGACCGCTGTAGCGCAGTGGGCCAAGGACCGGCTGAGACGCAGAACGCTGCGGGTTCGATTCCTGCCGCGAGACAAATGATTGAATGATCTGCAAGTTTTTGTCTCGGGCCTGGGTGTTTCTATGTATGTATTCTATGTATTTTTATATGTATGTATTTAAAAAAAAAGTATATAAGTTATATATCAGTCATGCGGTACCCATAACACAAGCTCTGCTTACTTTGGGGCTAGATGATGCTGAGTGAAATATCCGGCATTATTTATTTATAGACCTGAGACAAATACTTGCAGATCATACATGAAATTATTGATTTAAGTAACTGCAAGTATTTACTTGCAGTTACTTAAATCATTAATAATTTCATTCTCCAATTCTAACTACACATGTTTCTCTTACAGATACAACCGCGCCCGAATCCTCTCAATCTGCACAGTGATCTTTGTGATAGCTATATTTCTTATGGGTACCGTCACAGAATACTGGCACCTCGTCATCCTTCGTATGATAATGGCGGCGGGAGAGTCCGGCTGCAACCCTCTAGCTACAGGCATTTTAACAGACCTGTTCCCCGAGAGCCAGAGAGCTTTGGTTCTGTCCATCTTCAACTGGGGCATCTATGGAGGTTATGGTATAGCCTTCCCTGTGGGGAGGTATATACCTCTACTTAATGCTTGGGGACTGGTGAGTTTTTTTTAATTTGATAACAATGATCGTGTCACTAGTTATATTGAACCAGAGTGTGGTGAAAGGAGGTTTAGGTTCTAGGTTCTATGACATGTCTGTTTCCTCACGATGTTTTCTTAGACCGCTTGAGAGTATCTACTAGTTTGGGATTAGACTGAGGACGAATGGAAATCAGTAAACACTCTGTTTATGGTATAAAACCTTTCGTCAAATTATCTTAATATCTGTCTTCCTCTCCCTGTTATCTTCTGTCTTCCTCTCCCTGTTATCTAAAGAAACGTGTTGTTTTCCTGCATCAGGCAAAAGATCGTATTCTGCGCTCTTCTGACACACTTCAGCTCTTTACTCCTGTCCATCCGCTATGTATAGTGAATCCTTCACTGTTCAAGCTGTACGCTTATGGAATTCCTTACCTGCATCTATCCGCGCATCCAAATCTATTATTTAAAGTCAAAGTTCATGATCATTATCTTGTCCATTTCTAGTAACTGCTAATTGGTGTCATTTATAGTTTTTTTTTTTTTTATTATTGAAAGTTGTTTGTATGTATCAATGTCAATGTCAATCAATGTGTATATCGTGGTATAGTAATTAGCATTACTGCAATAATATTTTGTCCATTTATATTTTTGTATTAGTATATTAGGTAACTTTTGTACACCGCCGTCATTCTGTTTTTGTTTATCCTGACCATACAAAGGTTGCCTGGAAGAGATCGCTTTTAGCGATAATGCCGCCCATTGTATAATTTAATTTATATTATTTATTCTGTGTTCTTTTTGTGTACAATAAAGTGATAATCTATCTATCTTCATTTATCACTGGCAATAATAATAATGCCGGACATTTGACACTATGCTGTGTAAGCAGCACCTTTAGCAAACTAATTCAAACTAATTATTTGGTTTGAGGTAGGTAAGCAAATTATATGTAGATACCTACTTAATGCTTTGGAATTGGTGAGTTTTGTAATTTGATTGGGATTAAACTAGAGGCGAATGGAAAACCGTAAGCAGGACGAACACTGGAATGAATATCAGTCAACAGGAATTAAGGTATATACTTCAAGGCTAAGTATTATTATACGACCTCTGTAGCGCAGTGGGCTTAGGTCCGGCTGTGATGCAGGTTGCGGGTTCGGTTCCCGCCGCGGGACAAATGTTTGTATGATCTGCAAGTATTGGTCTCGGGTCTGGGTGTTTCTACTTTGGGGCCAGATGACGTTGTGTGAAATGTCCGGGATTATTTATTTATTTATTTATTATTATATACCGAAACTAGTTTTCTATAATACTGCAAACGAATTTAGGTAGACAAATGGTGACAAGCAAGCCAATTGACTCACAAACGCTTGTCTTACAGAGCTGGCGGCTGTGCTACTATGGAGCCGGTGTTGTTGGACTGATCATCGCTGTACTTACACTGTTGACGCTTCGCGAACCCGAAAGGACCACTATTGGAGAAGAAGGTACCGATACACATAAACCACTTTTTCACTTCACTCAAATTTAACTGTTCTTTTTTAAACATAAACAAAACACTTATTAGTAAAAACAATAAAATAATAATTAGAAACATAAGCTCAAACACCTTTATAAATAAACTAATTTTGTAAAGTACCTATATTTATTTATTTGTTTATTTTATCATTATTCATATATTATATAATAGTTATATATAATCTGTTAAGTATTTTTACCTATAATTGCACAAATTTCTTACCTTAGTAACTACAGTAGGTAAGTAAATATTTAAATTGCGTTTCCTATGTAGGAATATATTTATATGTAAGTACCTATATGACAAGATTGTAAGATATTATTTAGCCCATTTTTTTGATGTGTACATTTCCTTTGCTTTTCTGCAATCTGTGGGAATTATTACGTGAAAAGGGGCAAAAGGAAGCCGGGGAAGCGCCCGCTATATGATTTGACCAATGAGCGCACGCGTGATAGAGTTGGCCGTCAGATGGTACCGACCCATTTTCCCAGAAGTTAATACTGTCAGCCAACAGTGTGTGCGTGTGTGTGTGACGAAAAAAAGAAAGGGGAATAGAGAAGCAGAACGCATCAGGTGTGCGCTTAACCTACAGTGTTGTGTATAAAGTGTCCTGTTATATAAACTGATTTAGGATATTTATAGGTACCTAATTTCAATGTTAAAAGCGCTAGACCAAGACGAGTTTCTTGCCAGTTCTTCTCGGGCTTGGGTTAGGATGAATTGGCACCTAAATTCACCTAGTATGTAAGACGTTTCAAAGTGATCCTTGTGATTGTATTGAATAAAATATCTTTTGGCTTTTGACATTTGTTGCTTATGACATTGGTTAGATATCTCGGTATTACAAATCCTATGCGACTAATGTACCTAAGGCTCACTCGTTTATTTTTGTATTAGTCCATCATATCTACTTCAATTTATGTTAAGATTAAGTAATAATAGGTTAATTAAAAAATAATTGATCTCAATGTTCCCCTACAATGCTGTGCTTGCCTATTATTGATGTATGTATCAGCACTAAGCTCATAATATACCTGTTAAAATGAATGTATAAAAATGTATGCTGTTGACATTTTTTAATAAAATAAACAGTAGGTACCTACTATACGATTTGCCTGATAACATTGACTAACTTTTGGCTTATCCGGCTCAAAAGACCAAGAACGCTGTATCGATTTAGGTACGTGCAGTTGAAACTGAAATCAAAATGACTGGCCTGTCAGCTCAGTTGGTAGTAGCTCTGCCTTCTGCGCTGTAGGTTAAGGGTTCGATTCTCTCCCAGGATAAATATTTGTGTAATGAACTCAGGTGTTTGTTCTGTGTCTGGGTGTTATAATGTATCATATGTATCAGTCACCTGTCACTATAATACAAGCTAGTTTGGAGCTAGATGGTGTTGTCTGCATTGTCCACCAATATTTATTATGATTTATGAATACATAACCTAAGCTAAGACTTTTGTTAACAGGTACTACAAAAACCAATGATGCCTCCTTAGAGTCTGGCAAAAAGGTACCACAGGTGACCATCTGGAATGTGATCGCACAACCCAGGGTTCTGATGTTGTGTCTCGCCGCTTCTATCAGACATTGTGGTAAGTGAAAAAAACAGTAGACTATGGTGATGGGATTTATGATTGTATCTTGATAAAACCGACTAGACCCTACAAAATTGTATCCGTATTCAAATGACATGGTCGTAGACACGGACTTAATGAGTCACTTCTTGGTAAGTAATAACAACTTTAGAGGGAAAATTAACAAGATAGTGCACGCCAATAGTATGATCAAAAGCAAAGGATAATAGGTGCACTAGATGGCGCTATAGCAAATTGCTTTCGCATAGTGACGATGAAAATGCTAAATTGTAAATAGCTGTGGCTACATAGCCTGTATTATAATATCTGCTCTGTTAAAGAAACAAGTGATCAGCTTTAAATTCATTCTTTCTGTAACCTACGGCCGAACCGAAATATACCTGTGAGTCAACTAAAAATCAAGCTATGTATTAATAAGTTCTTTGTTTTTGGTTCATAAACTTGATTTTCTTTTTTTTATTAACTTAAGTTACCTACTCGCTTTATATCTTGGCGACAAAACCTCCTTGGAAATATGCAAACTGTTATAAGCTGTAGATTACTTATGTCCAATAAGGTCTTAATGTGTATTAATTGCTATGGTTTTTTCTATGATCGTTTAAATAGCTTTAAAATCCTTGAACGAATTACAAACCATCAAACCAGCAGCTGAGCCTTACTAAATCGATATTCTTAAAACACCTACTCTAGGTGTTATAAGTTATTCTTATTAAGTAGGTATCATGTAGGTATGTATTTAAAAATATATAAGTTTTTTATCACTGGGTGTTTCTTTTATGTATAACATGTATCTATGTATTTACAAAAAAAAAGTATAAAAGTAATAGGTATATCATTCATGTGGTTCCCATAACACAAGCTCTGCTTACTTTGGGGCAAGATGATGCTGTGTGAAACGTCCGGCATTATTTGTTTATTTATTTTACAGGCGTAGGTATGGCCATTAATGTTTAATACCTAATCTTACAATCATCGCCTATTTTACTTCATTTTTATATATAAAGAGCTGTTGCTCGCGACTTCGTTTTTTGGAAGTAATTGTAGCGGAAATCGTTCCCCAGGATGCAATTTATCTCCTTGCCATATTTTATTGATACCTAAGTTTCAAACCAATCACACCCTCTACACATCAAAAGTTTCTATACAAACATTCACACCCCATTTTACCCCTTTCTTAGGGTTATTTTGAAAAATCCTGAAACACGTGTACATTTATTATGCATTTTATTTATTCATATCAAGTTTCAAGCAAATCGCATGACCCGTTAAAAGTTTCATACATTCTGACCCCTTTTCACCCTCTTAGGGGTTTGAATTTCAAAAATTCCCGCCTTAGTGGGTGGTTTTGCTATAAAAGGAAGCTACCTTCTAAATTCAGCTTTCTAGCTTCAGCGGTTTCGGCTCGGCGATGATGAATCAGTCAGTCAGGTTAAGCTATATTAAAGATATAGATTAGGTACCTACTTTGGTTGAAATTCTAAATGCCGTAAATGTATCTAGTAGTTACTCTAGTAGTCTTTATCCTGCCAGTCACGAATTATACTACTCCTTCATCTGTGCCACGGTAGCAATGTCGCGAAACTCAAGGTCTTCTTAGTATTAGGTATAAATTAAAAGACCTCTGGATGCCGGAAATTCATATCATTGTTATCTTGTGGTGAATTCTTCCGTATGTCGGATGGGCGTGTGTACGGGGTCGCGACACGATAGGGGTAATTCGTTACAGATTTGTCATTGAAAACAAACTAATTAGACTTTTGAACGAAATTACTATTTTTTTTAATTGTAATTATAGTCGTGTCACGTCACGTGTTTAAAGATATCGTGACGTAGCTCCACTGGATAGGTATTACTGAAAACCCCCGCTGCGTGGGCACTCAAGTGTGCATCCAGCACAATGTCGAGTGGAGACCATATTTGCCCTAGATTATTCTGCGCGCATTATAAGATTTAGAGTAGAATTAATTTAATCTCAGGTTATTATGTTTAAAGTGTATTTTAGGATTAAAAAAGAAACTTTCTTTTTCCTTTCTTTTTATCTATATAACATTTCCCGCCATGCTGGAGGTGCACAAATGTAGGACCAACCTACTTAACTTTGCCCCCATGTCACTTGCTATCTATTTACTTAATATCCTGTACGAAAACAGCGTTGATAGATTTCACCAAAACCTGCCGAAAGTCATGGTAATGGCACAGCTCGTGATAGAAACGAAATATTTTTTTAGATTAATAGTTTATTACTTGTATTTACTTTATATTAGTTAAGTAGGTATATACGTAGATCTAGCATTGCCTTAGGATTAAAAAAAGAAACCTGTTATGTTGTTATGATTAATGACTAGGTAGTTATGAGTAATCACTACATAGTATAAAACAAAGTCGCTTCCCGCTGTCTGTCTGTCCCTATGTATGCTTAGATCTATAAAACTACGCAACGGATTTAGATGAGGTTTTTTAATAGAAAGCGTGATTCAAGAGAAAGGTTTATATGTATAATACATGCATAATATAGTAGAGAAACACTGATAATTTTAGAGGTTTCTAATGTGATGTCCTAAATAAACACATTTTTTTGCGCTTACATGGCAAACGCTGGCTGAACCCTACTAGATAGATCAAAATAATGTACTACATTGTACACCTTAAAAAGGTCTAAAAAGTTCGAGATGGTATATGTCTATCTCTTAGGGATAACCCGTGCGAAGCCGGGGCGGTTCGCTAGTAAATGAATAAATAAATAAAATAAATACATTTCTGAAGAAATTATGTTTTCAGAGTTACCCGTGATTTAGAGTTGAATTTACATGTACATAATCAACCTTGATTATGAAACTATTTCGTTGGATAACGATTAATATTATGATACGAATGTCATCTTTCGATTCTACCCGTGTTTTGATTGACCTATTTCAACAAAAACCGGTTATTGCAACTTAATTTTAATAGTTAGACATTCACAGACTTTTTTGTGGGTAAAGATGAGTACTATAACCATGTAGTACCTATGTATCATCAATGGTTTTCGAAACACACGCTAAATAAGGACTTAATTGTCATTTTTTTAAACCTTGACATGAGAATGACAATGACAGTTAAGACAGAATGACGTTACTAAAATTTTTGTAGGGATCCCTATTTTTGATTATTTTTGGTCGTCTTGCAAAGCAAACATTGCGCTCTTATTGGTATTTTTATTTAAAAAGAGCTAGAGTTATTGACTTGGATGTGAATAATTAAAATTGTGATTTGAGCAAAAATAATCCGTACGTATATGACGAACGACAAGATACGAGTTTGTGACATCATACTATAAACAATATTAACACACACATACCATTACGAAGAAAAAGAAACCCAACTTTTTTTAAAAATACAAATTCAGCTTCTATACGTGAAATATTTTTTTAAATCGGTTAATTTATCAATTACAAACAAACGTACAATAAAATCACAACTTTTCTTTTTAAAATATTAGTGTAGAATAATAATAATAAAATAACACAAGATGTTGGGCTTTTGAGCAGCTTCTACCTTCTGATTTGTGACGCTGGACATCCGTATCCGAGAATGACAGATATAGAAAACGTATCCACATCAAAACGGATGTTATTGAGCTGTTCACGTGGGAAATACGTTTTAGTACCAACTGTGACTGCGTAAAATATGTATATATCATGTTAGAGCAATATTTTGTGCCCAGTGGAAACTAGACAAAATCTGACAAACTATTATAAATGCCAAAGTTTGTGTAGTTTGGATGATATTAAAGATATAAATAAAATAAGTAATGCCGGACATTTAACACAGCGTCACCTGGCCCCAAAGTAAGCAGAGCTTGTGTTATGTGTACCACATGACTGATATACTACTATATACTTTTTAATAAAATAAATACAAATACAAACATATTAAACATAGAAAAATACCCAGACCCGAGACAAATACTTGGAGATCATACAAACATTTGTCCCGCGGCAAGAATCGAATCCGCAACCTTCTGCGTCTCAGGCAGACCTTCGCTTACTGCGCCACAGAAGTCGCAATATAGACGTAGACCCAGAATAACTTAAAAGGCACAGAATAATTATTAGTACAAGTACAGAAGAAGAACTCCACAAATCATTGTATTAGACTGGGTATTAAATAAATAAAATAAATAAATTAAATTTTATTTCAGGCAACAACATTAAATGTAAGAAATACAATAACAAGGGCCCATAGAAAATAAATACCTTATAGACTAACATATATATGCATATAAATTACACAAAAAGTCGGGGCACTTTCTTCGTAAACGGTGCTTCCCTATACCGTCGGTAGACAACTCCTGCTGACCAGAAGTCGGGTGCGAGAAATACGTCCTTGTACTTAGCAGCTACCCGGAGCACATACGACTTGAAGTTGGTCTCTCTATTTGATTCTAACCGCTTCAAGCCATGCACAAGTACAGCGGGCGGCTCCCTGATCCGGCATCGGCCTCTCTCGTCCACGTACCGGAGAATACTCTCCCCCGTAGTGGTCGGGTCTAACCGAGACACATGAATCGACACGGTAGGCTCCACCGTCTGCAGAGTGAGCCCAGTAGATAGCGGAGCGGTACCTCGCCGATTTCGGGACGATTTCGGTCGACGTTTCTTCTCCACGATAGTGAAGCCTTCATCGTCGACCTTATGCAAGCCACCGCTAGGCTTCTTCGGCCGTGCCTGACTCATTCGTATTAGACGTGGCTAGTATTAAATACACTTATTCATCAAAGAAACTTATAAAGGACGTTTCCTAGCATGATTTATATTTCTCCAATTAATAGATGCTAGTGTTTTAGACCTACTGTTTAGACCTACTGTTTTCACTTTCCTCAAAGGTTAGCTGGAAGAAAACTTTAATCAGGGTTAACTCCCCTTTGTACCTGTTTTCTCTTTTTATTTTGTTCAATTAAACCTGTAAGTACTTGAGCAGCGTGACTAGTACTGCTTTTGCTTACTGGGTTCTATGTTTAGTTTTAAAGATGATAAGGCATATATTCTTTGTTACAAAATTCGTGGATAGTAGTGGGACGGAACAGTTAAAATCAACCAATAACGGCTCTTAATTGAACCGTCACGTGACACTTCAATACAACACGAGCTAGCGAGCTATTAAAAAAAAAGCGGCCAAGTGCGAGTCGGACTCGCCCATGAAGGGTTCCGTAGCAGCAAGTAACATTTTATATTTGAGTTGATTGAATGAAAGGTAAATTGCGGTTTACGATTTATGACGTATTAATAAAAAACTACTTACTAGATTTCGTTCAAACCAATTTTCGGTGGAAGTTTGCATGGTAATGTACATCATATATTTTTTTGGTTTTATCATCCTCTTATTTTAGAAGTTACAGGGGTGGGGGGGCGACACATTTTACCACTTTGGAGTGTCTCTCGCGCAAACTATTCAGTTTAGAAAAAAATGATATTAGAAACCTCAATATCTTTTTGAAGATCTATCCATAGATCAAACACGTATGGGTTTGATAAAAAATGTTTTTTTGAGTTTCAGTTCTAAATATGGGGAACCCCCAAAATTTATTGTTTTTTTTCTATTTTTGTGTGAAAATCTTAATGCGGTTCACAGAAAACATCTACTTACCAAGTTTCAACAGTATAGATCTTATAGTTTCGGAAAAAAGTGGCTGTGACATACGGACGGACAGACAGACAGACAGACATGACGAATCCATAAGGGTTTCGTTTTTTGCCATTTGGCAACGGAACCCTAAAAAAAAGGTTGTCTGTAAAATCAGTTTACGGATGATAATTTCACGTGATAACGTCATAAGAAAACATTGATGAAAAATTGCATACCTACTTTTAACCTAACGTCACAAGCCGAAGGCTTAGGCCGATCGTGCCTCTCTATCGCTTGTTCCGCGCACTCGCTTACACGCTCGGCTCAGACGGAACGTGACAAATTTTCGTGCATGATGTAGCCGGCGTTCAGCGATTTATTTATTTATTTTTATTTTATTTTATTTTATTTGGGAAAACAAACAGAACTATATTATAATATTACTAAAAACTTAAATAAGAATGCCTAATCCAATTTAAAAAAAAAGAATTTAGTGGAATTTTTGAACAAAAAAAGGAAAAGGTACTAAAAAAATAATTAAACACACAAAAAAAAAAGAAATTTAACACTAAACTTAAAAAGAATCTGAAGCTTGCAGTTGGTTCCTTACTGCGAGCTTAAATTTAGAAAGAGAGAAGTCGAAAATATCTATGTTTGAAAAAGAGTTGTTATTAGATGTCATAGATCGACTGATAAAAGCATTTGACGCATAATTGGTTCGGGTTGTGTGAGGCTGGAAAAGGTGACTTAATCTAGAGCTCATACGATGGCATCTAAATCTAAATTTATTTAGCAGGTATGGAGAGTCAACATGGCCTTTAATAATTTTATATAAAAATATTTGATCGCGTTCTGTCCTCCTCTCAAACAAAGACAATAAAATAGGTGGAGAATCCTTTTAATGCGGATCTATATTTTAAATGTTTGTAAAATTTATCTTGTATATTCTACATAAGATCTATATAGATATTATATTTAGGATTCCATACTACGGAGGCATATTCTAGAGTAGATCTAACAAAGCTATTATATAAAGTTATTAACGTAGTTATTTGTCTAAAATCCTTACTAACTCTTAATATAAAACCTAACATTCGATAAGCTTTTTTGGCAATAGTTTCTAGATGAACATTAAATGATAGCTTGGAGTCTAGGTAAACGCCCAAATCTCTAACCTCGAAAACTCTATCAATTCGCTGACCATTTAGAGAATAAGCGAACTCAATTGTTTTAATCTTTCGTGAAAAGGAAATTACATTGCATTTATTTACGCTAAGAGTTAACATATTTGAATTGCAATAAGCACCTAATGCGTTTAAATCACTTTGAAGCTCAGTGCAGTCATCCGAATTTTTTATTAGCTTAAATATTTTTTTGTCATCAGCGTAGAGCAAAAACTTAGAGCGTTGAAAGATAAAAGCAACATCGTTAATGAAAACATTTAAAAGAAGAGGGCCGAGGTGAGAACCCTGTGGCACTCCCGAAGGAACAGGAATAAAGGATGAGCAAAAACCTTTGGCTGTTACCGCTTGGCTACGATCTCTTAAATGAATCAAGCCAACGCAAGAGATCACCATGTATACCCATACCCAGAAGCTTTTGAACTAAGATATCATGGCAGATTTTATTGAAGCACTTTGAATAATCAGTGTAAACAACATCGACCTGAAAGCCACTGTCCATTGCATCAAAAACAAAATCAAGTAGCTCACATAGGTTTGATTCTGTAGACTTTTTACTAAGAAAACCATGTTGCTGTTCAACAAAGTGAGGTCTAAGTACCGCAAACAATATGTCATGAATAATACGTTCAAACAATTTCGAAATAATGCTTAACTTTGATATTGGGCGATAGTTAGTTATGTCGTGCTTGTCGCCTTTTTTGAATATCGGCACTACAAAAGATCGCTTCCATATTTTAAGAACGTAATGATAAATTAAAAATTTGAGTGGTAGCGCTAGTTGTTTAGAACAATTGCGAATAAATATAGGTGGAATACCATCTGGGCCTGCACCCTTGTTAACATTTACAAACTTCAAATACTTGTATATAGTAGGAAGTGGCAACTGCAAAGAAGATAAATCAATAGGGTATTGACGATTACTTGGCGAAAGCAATGCCGACACACTACTGGAATCGAAGGCGGAATTAAAATAATCATTAAACATTTCACAGACAACTTTGCCGTCTGAAGATGAATTGCCCATATAATGAAGTCTTTCAAGGAGTTCTGCAGATTTTTTTTTTGATTTAACAAAACTCCAAATTTTTTTACTGCACTTAGCAATGCTCTATTCCGCTCTCTCAATAAATGAGTCATAACATTGGGATTCAAGAATCTTTTGCCTTTCGCGTAGCCTGCAGAAGCAGCGATAATCATTAAATTGCTTGTAGTTTTTCCACTTCCTATGATGTTTAATCTTCTCTTTAACAACTTTTACTAAAGCTGGTGAAAACCACACAGGAGTCAAAGTCAAGTCAAAGTCAAAAGATGATTTATTCAATACAATCACAAGGATCACTTTGAAACGTCTTACATACTAGGTGAATTTAGGTGCCAATTCATCCTAACCCAAGCTCGAGAAGAATTGGCAAGAAACTCGTCTTGGTCCTAGCGCTTTTTTATAATGATCCATCTTATAACTACCTTAACTACGAAATACAAATACAAGAGAGTTTATACATTTCAAGTGTGTCGGTTAACTGTCTGACGGCAGAGCGACATGAGGCCATGCATTCTTATCAATAATATAGTCATCTATATTATAATAAGCTTTCTTCAAAAGACTACCTTTAATGTATGCTTTAAATTTCTTAATAGGTAGTTTAGTAGCATTTTCAGGAAGCTTATTATAGAAGCGCACCGTGTTCCCCATAAATGACTTATTAACTTTTTCTAGTCGAAACCTAGGGATGTATAATTTATGTTTATTCCTAGTGTTCATTTTATGAAGGTCACTATTTTGCTGAATCCCATCTCTATTTTTATGTGTATATAACAAATTTTCATATATATATTGTGAAGCTATTGTGAGAATATTAATTTCTTTGAATATTTCTCTCAAAGATTCTCGTGGTTTCATTTTATAAATGGCACGTATTGCCCTTTTTTGAATTACAAATATTTTACCAATATAAGCTGCTTTCCCCCAGAGAATGATGCCGTATGACATAACACTATGGAAGTAACTGAAATAAACTAGTCTAGCTGTAGCTTCATCAGTAAGCCACCGTATCGCACGAACTGCATATGCAGCGGAACTAAGCCTACCAGCAAGCGTTTCAATTTGTGGTCCCCACTGTAGTTTTGAATCAATATTAAGACCTAGGAAGATCGTGGAATTTACAAGATTCATTGCCTCTCCATTTATTTCAATGTTGGACGGGCTATGAATAACATTTGGCAAAGTGAATTTGATACATTTAGTTTTTTTGGAATTAAGCAAAAGATTATTTACAGTGAACCAGTTAAGAACTAACGATAAGGATTCATTTACGTTATCGCATATACTGGTTTTACCTCTATCAACTTTAAAAATTAAAGACGTATCGTCTGCAAATAAAACTATATCACAAATATTTTTTACAAAAAAAGGTAAATCATTAACGTATACTAGGAATAAAAAAGGGCCTAGTATCGATCCCTGAGGTACCCCTATATCAATAATTGATCCCAAAGACCTCTCACCACCCACGTCTACTTTCTGGACTCTATTGGATAGATAAGACTGTATGAGGTCAATCGCCCGGTTTTTAATGCCATAATATTTTAACTTTGTGATTAGGGTTGCATGACTCACACAGTCAAAGGCCTTAGATAGATCGCAGAATACCCCAACTGCATCCTGTGACTTCTCCCAGGCCTCAAATATATGCTTTAAGAGCGCTATACCTGCATCAGCTGTTGATCGACCTTTAGTAAATCCGTATTGATTACTATGTAGCAGGCCGTTAATGTTAAAGTGGTATAATAACTGATTAAGAATTATTTTTTCAAAGATTTTACTTAAAGCAGGTAATATCGATATCGGTCTATAATTAGCGAGATCACTTTCACTTCCAGACTTAAACATAGGAATGAGTTTACTGTGTTTCATGAGATCGGGAAAAACTCCCTCGTCGATACATCTATTAAAAATATAAGCTAAACATGGTGCAATATCTAAGATAATGACACCCAGCACCTTTGTAGACATTCCCCAAAGATCTTCTGTATTTTTTATATTAATTAACTTGAATGCTTTTACAATACTAGCCTCGTTAATGTAGCTAAAACTAAACTCATTCTTACATTTTGCAACACTAGATTCTAATAGAACGGAAGCTCTGGAGGCTGAAGAGTTTAACGATTTGGTCACTATTTTTGGTATATCTGAGAAAAAACTATCAAATGCATTCGCAACATCCTGTTCCTTTGTCAAAATTGTACCATTTATATTTAATTTGAACTGTATATTGCGAGCCCTTGATTTACCTGTTTCATTATTAATTAATTTCCAAGTTGCTTTTATTTTATTTGTTGAATTTTCTATTATTTTTCTCAAAAACAGTGACTTAGCCGCATGACAAACTTTTTTGAATACTTTTGAGTAATTCCTAACATATAAGATAAAAACTGGATCATCTAACATTGTCTCTCTGGTAGCATATAATTCATACAATGTATTCCTACTTCTATAAATACCCGGTGTAGCCCAGTCGACAAATCTAGCACAATTTTTTGTTTTGCATGTTTTTACTGTAAATATATCAGCATGTTCTTTAATTATTAAATTAGACAATGTGGTGAAAAGATCATTTGGATCATCGATGCATGGTACAAGGGAAACTTTGTGTTCAATTCTACTTTGAAATGTTTTGATGCGGCTCTCTGTAATAGGTCGGTGAGTAAAGTTCTGAGCTTCAACTATACGATCACAAGAAAAGGTGGCGCAGTGACCGTAATGGTCAGAACTAAAATGTTTTAGTACACACTTATGAACTGGTGTGCAACTGCAATAAATGTTATCTAGACAAGTGGCTGTTGTTAGTGTCACTCTTGTAGGTTCATCAAAAAGAGGACTTAAATTGAAACACTTAAATAAGTTTAAAAGTCTTTCAGATAATGGATCAATCGGAATATTTATATTAAAATCACCACAAACTATTATGATCTTATCACAAGCTATTTTTTGCAATACTTCTTCCATAGTGCATTCATATAACCCAAAATCAGCATTGGGAGGACGGTAAACGCTCACGACGACATGCCGCTCCAGCTCGACACACGACACCTCAATAATTCTTTCAATAGAAAGATTTCTAATATCCTTACGCTCCTTGCATTTTAAGTTATTTTTTACAATAATTAACGAGCCACCACGTATTGCGCTCTTGCGTTTATAGCTGCTGACAATATTGTAATTTTCGTAGAAAGGAAGTACCTCAGATTGTACCATCCAATGTTCAGTGATACACATAATATCTACACTGAAATGATTTAAAAATAATTCACATTCTAATACTTTGCTGGGCAGGCCTTGCATATTTTGGTGAACTACATGTAAACTGCCTGTTTTTCCCATTGTCGACTTGGTTAGTTTAAATGCTGATCAGTTGGCCATACTACATTTTTTCCCCCAGTACTATTACTAAATATGGGGTTGTCATTACTCTGTGTTATAGTTCTAATAACAGAATCAGAAATATTAAATGCTAACAATTTAGCAATAATTAACTTACTACGTCTACTAAGGTATACATTACCTTTTGTCAAATAAAAATTACTAATAAAATTATTAGTGTCTAAATATAAAATGTCACTATGACGACATGTCAAATTGTATAGTATTAAATTCAAATTGAATATTTTGTCATTGTCTTTAACACTCAATGATTTTGAGTAAGGGAAAGCACATAAAATTAGTTTCCCTAGCCCAAGATCTAGCTTTTCTAACAGGGTCTCAATTAGTTTAATTAAGTCTAATCGCTTGACACCACTACTTTCACCTAATTGAACAATCAAGGTAGTGTCTTTGTCTAAGAATTTATCATTTTTTATTCTATCGATAAAATAGTCCATGGAGACATCTGTGTAACAGTTATTTTTGACTGCCTGTTTCATTAGTCCACCAAGAAGTAATCCCATGCCAGTACCTATCTTGTCAGAGTACAATACAGTCTTCCGGGTCTGGAGACAGGGTTCGAGCTGTCTAACCGGAGGCTTAACCTTTGCAGCCTGTATCACAGTAGGCTGCTGTACTGCTGGTTTGGGAGGCAGCTGCTTACACTTGGGTGGGTCAGTCTGTGTACTATTATTACGCACATGCACATAGATGCTGTCATTGTTTAGAAATACAACATTATTCAAATTTTCTTGATGATCAGAGATCTTCATTTCTGCTTCTCTATATCTGCATGTTAAATCACGAAGCGACTTCTCTAAAGTAATTATTTTATCTGCCATGTGATCTTGGTCTATTGTGTTTCTCCCTATAAGGTTATAACAGGATTGTAATTCCTCTTTTAGATCACATTTTTCTTTGCTCATCTTCGCGTGTTTAAATACATTTTTAAGCTTTTTTAACTTTTTTTCAGATTTTTTAATAAAGTTATTAAGTTTTACATATTTTTTGATTTTGTTACTCCCTTTGATTAATGAGGATCTATTGTTACAATGGGGTGTTGTGAGGTCAACCAATGAGAAGTCAGGTTCACTATCTATCAGCTCCGCCTGTAAACTTAGCCGGGTATTCTGTTTTGAATCCAAAACTTGCCTTGATTCTAATTCGTCAATCTTTAGTCTACACTCGGATATTTCTTGTTGTAAGTCCGAGTTTTGCTGCAGCACAGAAGCATAGGTATCATGGCAGTGGTCCACCGATTGCAGCAGAGACTGCTGGTTCTCCATCTGCTCAATGACATCTTCATAACGTTTGTGGAGTTCGGCAAGTTGTTTCTTTAAAATTTGATTTTTGTTCAAAATCACCATCATTTCGGCCTCACTCTCATCTCGTTCTTGCAGCAGCTGTGTACGAATCTCATTGGATTCTTTGAGCTCCGCAGTAGTCGCCTTGAGCTTTGCTTCCAGGTCACAAGCCCGCCTTGTCATGGTCATAGTGCCTCTTGTCTGAAAGAAACCGATAAGCAAGTGAGTATGATGTTTGTTAAAGGAAGTAGGAGGAGGAGTTTTATAAAATTAAGTGGAAATTCGACACAAAAAAGCTAAGAAAGCTTGAAAAGGGGTGGTAGAAAGGTGGTAGAAAGTTATAAGAAAGATAGCTTTAAGATTTAGGAAGGAGAAGTTAAAGCTTGCTTATTATTTCAATATTTAACAGCCTTCAGGCTTTCAGCAAGTGAATAATGACAAAAGGGAGTTATATTTAGCTACTGCTAGTTACTTAATTAGTCAGTAGGTATGTTGGTACTTTATGTTTATACTATTTGACAAAAAAATATATACCTATGTTGTATCTTTGTCACTTTATATTTTTGTATGTATCCTACTCAGAAATACTGGTTAGTGTTTATTGCAAGTGTTTTATGTAATTAGATCTGTGTGAGGCAAATGTTTAGACATCAACTCAAGCTTCCACTATTTATTGTCAAGCCGAGAGAGAAATAAACGGTGCCTATGTGTGTCGTGATGTGACTCATCAACATTGATGAGAAATTGTATAATGTTGTTTACAAGTGTGTAAGGGGTTAGTAATCAAGTGAAATTATGAATACAAATACTCCCCAGGATTATCCAAGGTCTCCAGGTGATTTATGTGTAGTTCACAGGAACAGTCTCTCCAATTAGTCGTCTTCAAAGTTTTGTGTGAATTCAAACAACACCGGCCGTTCACAATGTCAGGTTCAAACTTTGTTACACTTTTATTTTCGATTTGGCTTTGTTTTACGGTATAAAAACACTTATAGAGCTTATTTATACTGTTTACGATAGATACACAGGTTAAACAATTAGTAATTCACAGTAAAACTTAATTAAAGTTAAAAAAATATTAGAGCAACTTATTATTACGTCAATCCGCTAGTGTTGCCACACGGCAAAAAAAAAGGAAATCTAGAAAGTCCATTTACCAATTTTGTAGGTATATATGTAGAAATAATCTCTTCCAAAACGCATAAATCAGACGACGACTGATAACGACGACTTATAAGACGTTACGTCAATAAAGACTTCTAAAAACTCGATGAACCAACGGAATAATTCTTGTTCTAGGTGGCATGACGTTCGCTTACAACGCCGATCTTTACTACCGTGATTACTTTCCTGATGTGGACCTAGGATGGTGGCTGTTCGCCGTCACCGTCGGCATCGGCTCCATCGGGGTAGTCGCAGGAGGAGTCATCTCCGACAAGTAAGTTTGAGGACCAGATCTATCAGAATAGAAAACCCTTCGTATAATTCAGTGGGCAGCTGTAGCACAGGTCTAGTGATAGGTCCCGCCTTCCGGTCCTAAAATCCTGGGCTTGAATCCGACCGTGTCGATTTTGATTGGACCAATGGATATTTATGTTCGAAAATGTATGTGCGCTGTATACCAGTACTCTCAAAAGATGAAGAAAATCATCTTGAAGAAACCAGTTTGTAGAACTTAAAAAAACGTGTACGTCTCGGGACGCCCGACATAAGTGACAACTTATACTAATCTAACTAGCGCTGTGGCTTAGATTGAGAGGGGAGGACCCTGCCTACGTAACCTGTTACGTAACGAAGCGGTTTACCCTCCCATAAGAAGTTATCACTTAAAAAATTCGAAGACTTGCAAAGTGCACGAAAGGAGCCCTTGACGCGCACTTAATTTTTATCCACACACTGGTTCGAAATAACCAATAATATGAACACGATAAGAAGTGGCCAACTCTAACATATCATTGATAATGTTAGATTTGAACACTCAGAATGGAAACAATTATGAAATTGCACAAAAAAGGCAATGTTTCCCCAGGTGCAAAAAAAGGCAAGGTGCAATTGAGTGACCCTCTTGACATTCTCATTCTGAGGACCTAGTAATTTAATAATCAAACATTTGTTAATGTGTTGTTTGAATCTGTTATCATGTTTATTCATTAACTTGAGAATAACAAAGCATGCTAGTCATAGACTTAGACAACATAGACACTCATTTCTGTTACTAAAGCACACACAATCAGTACAAACAGAAAGTTACATTTCAGAATAAATAAAAGTGGAGAATACAGAGAGTACCCATGTCATGAAATTAAATCATATGTGATAATGGAAATTGATCTTATTTCTTCCAGGTTCGTCGCTAAAATGGGCATCAGATCTCGAGTCTTGATCCTCGCGCTGTCTCAGCTGATCGCCACTCTGCCCGCATTCGGTTCCGTCATCTTCGGCCCTCTGTGGGCTATGATTACTCTGGCTATTTCATACTTCTTTGGTAAGTATGTTAAGCGAAATCACTTTAATCCTTTCATCACACTTGATCAAAATAACTACTGACCCGATAAGAAGAGGGCAAATATCAATCAGTCGAGTAACAGATTACCATTGACTGTATAATTATCAATCAGTCGAGTAACAGATTACCATTGACTGTATAATTATCAATCAGTCGAGTAACAGATTACTAATGGACTGTATAATTATCAATCAGTCGATATGGACTGTAAAAATCTATTGTACGGAATGTCCCAGGTGATAATGACGGACTTGTCAACTCAGTTGGTAATAGATGAGATTGAGGGTTCGAGTCCATCCCATTTATGTGATGAACATAGGTGTTTGTTTTGTGCCTGGGTTTTTTAAAAGCATAATACGCGTATTTAAATATATAAGTATTATATCAGTCATTTTGACACTTTTACAAGCTATGCTTAGTTTGGGGCTAGATGGTGTTGTGTGCATTGTCCACCAATATTTATTTATTTGCATGTCAGCTCGGTTGGTAGTACGAGGGGAGGTCAATAAGTTTGCGGAATGGAAGGGTTAAGAAGGGGGTGGGTTTAATTTTTTTTACCTGGTAATGTTTAGGTACTCAATACAGGAATAACTTCAAAATTCAGGCAATTCGGGTCATTAACATATTAGTTATCACTACATTAGCAGTACAATCGGTAAAAAAATCATTAAACATGGATAAAATTGAGTTTCGTGCCGTTATAAAGTTCCTTACCAAGCAAGGAAAAACACCTCAAATTATTTTAGAAGAAATGTCATCTGTTTATGGGGACTCTTGCCCTAGAAAAACAATGATTTATAATTGGAATAGCTTATTTAATCAAGACAGGGAATCAATTGAAGATGACAACCGCCCGGGCCGGCCGATCGAAGCCACCACCTGAGACATCATCGAAAAAGTCGAAGAACTTGTTCTTGAAGATACCCAATTAAAGAAGAAACAATTCTCAGAAATGGTTGGAGTATCGTCTACAACCATTTTGAACATCCTCCATGACCATCTTGACATGTCTAAGGTCAGCGCAAGATGTGTGCCGAGAATGCTCTCAGCGGTTCAGAAAAAGTAGCGCGTAGAGTGTTTATGCGAGTTTTTGGACCTCTGTAGCGACAACAAGGAGGACATTTTGAATCGGATTGTTACTGGAGATGAAACTTGGGTTCAGCACTATGAGTCTGAACTAAAACAGAAATCTATGAAGTGGCAGAAAAAAGGCGCAGCACCCCCTAAGAAATTCAAGGTGTAACGATCGGCCGGAAAGATCATGGCCACTGTTTTTTGGGATTCGAAGGTGATTTTGTTAATCGACTACAACGAAAAAGGGGGGATACTATGCCACTCTACAGGAAAAATTAAAAGATGCCACCAAGGAAAAAAGACGTGGAAAATGGACTCGAGGTGTGCTGCTTTTGCACGACAATGCACCCGTACACAAGAGCCATGTTGCAATGGCTGCCTTACGAAAATGAGGCTACGAAATATTAAATCACCCTCCCTATAGTCCAGATCTAGCCCCTTCTAATTATTATTCGTTTCTAAAATTGAAAAAAGAACTTCGTGGAAAAAAAATCTGCAGAATGAGAAGTTAAGTCAGCAATTTCGGCATATTTTGAAGACCTTGACAAAACATTTTTTTACGCAGGTATAGCTAAGCTTTTTGTAATATCTGAAAAGTGTATTAGGCATAAGGGAGAATATATTAAAAAGGAAAAATAATCATTTGTTTCATTTTGACCCCCTTCCCTGCCATTCCGCGAACTTTTTGACCTCCCCTCGTAGCTTTACCTTCTGCGCTGTAGGTTGAGGGTTCGATCCCCTCGCAGAACAAACATTTGTGTTATGAACATAGGTGTTTGTTCTGTGTCTGGGTGTTGTAAATTATCATAAGTATTCTATCGGTCACCATAATACAAGGTATGCTTAGTTTGGGATAAGATGATAGAATTGTCCACCAATATTTATTAAGTATTATTTATTTAATGTCGAGCGTAAGTCTACAGAAGAATACCTTCAGGAAAAGCCGAACCGAATCAACCTCAATTAGTGTATTGTCCGATATTTGATGTTTTGAGTTTTTGATAATTCTCACCAAAAGAGTTCGTAGTAATTTTAACTAGCTTAGTTATAGTCCGTAGAAACTAGAAATCCTTGTTAATTTCTATTAGGTAACACTACTAACAGATACTAACTAATATGCAAAAATATTTGTTTCTTCCCCAGCTGAGATGTGGTTCGGAATAGTATTCGCGATCCTTGTAGAGATAGTGCCTCTGTCGTGCCGCTCCACCACAGTAGGCGTGTTTCTGTTCGTGATGAACAACGTGGGAGGCAACCTGCCCATCCTAGTGGACCCCGTCTCCAAGGCCATCGGCTACAGGGAAGCCATTATGATCTTCTACGCTGGATTCTATGCCATAAGTACGTCTTGCCATAAGTGTGGGCGTGTGTGTGTGGGGGTGTGTGTGTGGGTGTGTGGGGGTGTGTGTGTGGGTGTGGGTTTGGGTGTGTGTGGATGTGTGTGTATGTGTGGATGTGTGTGTGTGTGGGCGTGAGGGTTTGTGTGCGTGGGTGCGTGTATGTATGTATTCAAGCGTATGTATTTATGTGCGGGTTTGTATTTGTGTGTGGTTGGGTGGATGTATTGTGTGTGGATTCATGAAAATGTATGAGGTTTGTTTTTGGTCACCAAGACGCT
Source organism: Lampropteryx suffumata (assembly GCA_948098915.1). Lineage (NCBI taxonomy): Eukaryota > Metazoa > Arthropoda > Insecta > Lepidoptera > Geometridae > Lampropteryx > Lampropteryx suffumata. The sequence goes on from OX402562.1 coordinate 3,250,854, forward strand.
CATTCATCAGCTTCCCCTCAAAGCTAACCAGTAATTTCATCTTCCAGGCAGCATACTGTTCTTCCTCACAATGTTCCTGATGGATGGTCCCGTGGAAAAAGAACAGCCAACAACGAATATGACGATTGGCATGGACAACAAGGCATTTGAAAACGAGATGACCGTTAGAAACACGGGCAGAAGTCTACCGGTGGCACCTCGTGATGCCAGCAGACTTTAGATCACACGGCTCACTCTAAAGGAGACAAATGAAGAAAAGTCTGAATAAGACGAGCTCGTAGTAACAAGAGCCAGACCTACAATAAAAACTATTCGTTCCAAACTTTTTAACACCAAGCTAAAAATAAAAGACTTTGCATTTGGAATCCAGAACCGCTTTATGCCAATTAGGTTGGAAATGCGTTGGTTGGTTCATGATGTTCATGTTCAAAGATCATCTGGACTATAGAGTTGTTCTTGGCATATGTGCGAAGGAATTAGAGTTTAACATACTTGGTATGCATTGTTATGGTTAAGTACCAAACTTATTACAATCCGGCCTCACTGTTATCAGAGCTCGTTCTCATTTTAGGTTGACTTGCCTATTGACATATTGACTTGACAGTGATTGAAACTGAGTTTAGGAGGAGAAATGCATTTTCTTTGTATGATTCCATACTTAGTCTATGATCAGTCTATTGTAAAAGTAGGTGAAAATTAAAAAGATATCTTGGGAATATTAATCTTGCCTTAAATAATTATCAGCGTGATCGTAAAGTATTTAACATACACTTTTGATCGATGTACCCCGATATTTATTATATCACGATCACACTTTTAATTTGTTAATGTTTTTGCATGCATGCATGCATGACAAACCAAAAAAAGTAAATGTCTTTTGATTTTACTGATTAGAGGGAATCTCATCAAAAGCTTGTAATTTTTGTACATATTTATTGTTAGTTTTAAGTTACTTTTGTAAATATATGTTTTTGTTTGTAACTGATGTTTTTTTTAATAGGCCTTTAGCAAAACACAAAAGATGCAACATGGCATGTTATAACAAATGGATAATATAGGCTACAAAATAGTTACCAATACTGTTGCATTGTCATCATGGATACCTACTTGTGTATCTAATTGTGGACCTAATTGTGTGTAAGCTAATTTATTCATTTAATCGTATGACTGAACATAAGCGTTTATAACGATAACAAACAAAAATCAAAAAAACTTAAAAATAAAACATGTACTTAGATAATATTGGAAACCTCCTTTTTTGAAGTTGTTTAAAAAGTTTTATTTTTCACTTTTTAGTAGGTACCTACTTTATCATTTTTAAAATTGTAAACGCCACTGGAAAGTCATAGGAAAGCAAAATATCCAAAACATATTTTTTCCGGCTATTTTGGTTTAAAACCCAAACTACTGAACCGATTTTGATGAAATTTCTATGGGACCAATAGGGAAGAATATCCTTTTACATGACATTTTTTTTCAAATCTATAGGAGATATAGGAATGATGAGGAAACAAACATTAAAAAAAAAAAAAAAGTACAATCGAGAGAACCTCCTCCTTTTTTTTGAAGTTGATTAAAAACTAACATAAGATAAACTAACGGCTACTTGTTTCAATCAACTGCCACAAGTACCTTGCTAATACCCAGAGACTTGTATTTGAACAACTTCTCCTTTCTTCTTGATTTCCACATCTTTGTGTCATCTTTTGATAGAATATGCTCTCCACTGACCATTGCTGCAGTTATTTTATCTAAAACAGTATAATTCATTAAAAAAAATTGGTAATAAATAACCAATTTTTTGGTGTAATTCTGGGTGTTTCACGCAGTATTATCTGGCCCCAAAGTAAGCAGAGCTTGTGTTATGGATACCACATACTACTATTATACTTTTTTTTGATGTGAAACATCTTTATGCTAGGGTAAACGTAATGGCCTGGCGATACAGGCGGTGGCGACGCCTCGCCGCGCTATGATGGAATATAAATAGCAACTCTTGCGGCGACGCAACAAAGTTCTATTCAGCTCGCATATCCTCTATAACATAGCCAAACGCTTCTTACATATAGCGCTGTCACTGTCTGGGCCGGAGCGACGCATGTCGTAAAATCTATCTGTGGTGTAATTTCAAGATTAGGTACATAGGTAAGTGAAAACCTAGCAATCATTATTAAGGTATGTTGGGTACTTGTATGTAGGTATTACGTACCTACCATTTGGAAATTATTTAGGTATTATAAGTGGGTTCTAGTAAAACTAAACAGCTAGGTACACCTAGGTATGAAGATTAAAGTAGATAGTCTTCTCGTAGGTACCTACCTAACCTTCCGACACTTGTTTAAGTTTTATTTACATACCTACCCAAACCATCAGTAGCATAATGTAGGTAAGTATTTTTTTGAACAATTGCATTTCAAGAGTAGGTGCATAGGTAGGTACAAACCTAGCAAACATCATTAAAGTATGTTGGGTACTTGTATGAAGGTATTACGTACCTACTATTTGGGAATCATTTATTTTATTATGCATGCGTTCTAGGCAAACTAAACAGCCAGGCTCACATAGGTAGGAAGATTAAAGTTGGCTTCTCGTAGGTACCTACCTAACCTTCTGAAACTTGTTTAAGTTTTATTTACATACCTAACTAAACCATCGTACAAATTCGTAATATTGTATTTTTTCATCATGCCATATTATAGTTCCTGTCTGAATCTGTACTTTAATGCCAATTACTTGTACAAAATAATTTCAATGTTTCACATCTGCCAGCCATCACGTGACGGCTCACATTTTTTTTTAATTTATACATATTATACATAGAAACAAATATACACATAAAAGAGGAGATTAGATATCATAATCTATCACTACATAGTATAAAACAAAGTCACTTCCCGCTGTCTGTCTTTCCCTATGTATGCTTAGATCTTTAAAACTACGCAACAAATTTTGATGCGGCTTTTTTTTAGAGATGGAGTTATTCAAGAGGAAGATTTGTATGTACAATACGTGCATATTATAGTAGACAAACACTGATCATTTTAGACGTTTCTAATCACATTAGACATTCTGTAGTATATTTAGAAAAAGCATTGCACCTTTGCACCCTTGCGAAGCCGGGGCGGGTCGCTAGTATAATATAAAACAAAGTTATGTTAGTTACACCATTTATAACTCAAACTCAACATAACTGTCTGAGCTTGCCAAAGAGTAGGTTTAATTCCATACCAAATTTATTTTATAATGTCAGCGAGAACATTTGTTCTGCCTAGTAGGTGGTGTTGGATGGTAGTACTCAGTGTTTGATATGACACAGACACATATCGACGGTTAAGTGTCAATTTATAATAACTAACATTTTAGCGGTTTTCACATTATTGCATATTCGTAAGTAAAATATAAAAGAGCTTCTATTCCCTAAGACACTGGGTCTCTAATTGTTATAATTTATGAAATATTTACTTGTAGAAATACCTAACAAGTTACCGTGCGCAATTTTTGCTGGCAATACCAAATATCTACGCATAAAAGTAGTAGACTGTAACGCTGTACCTCGCTGCTGACCGTGTCTCAGTGAAAAAAAATTTCATTTCCCAAAAACTGCCAATAGTTATTTAATCAGATCAATGTATTTATCAAAACCGCACGATATTTTGGCAAATGCATTGCTGAATTTTAGCAAGAAGAACAATGTTACCGTGTCTCAGTAAAAAAAAAAAAAAAACTCAAAAACTGCCTATAGTTATTTAATTAGATCAATGTATCTATCAAAACCGCACGTTATTTTGGCAAATGCATTGCTAAATTTTAGCAAGAAGAACAATGTTACGATAACTCAAAAAAAATTAAGACCTGGTCATACACAAATGGAATGTGATTCAGTTCACAGCGGGATTGAGCGAAAGCTAAAGAATAGGGAAATGTATTTGCCAAGTGACTACATCAAAATTACAAGAGGGGTAGGTCGTTCAAAGCCTTATGAAACAATCCAGATTGATCACGAATTTGTTAAAGATTATATAAATATAAAATAATATAAATATTGGTGAACAATGCACACAACACCATCTAGTCCCAAACTAAGCATAGCTTGAAAGGCTGGCGATCCATATGTTGTAGACATTAGAGTCATTCATTACAACACAATGACTATCGAAGTAAAACTTGATGACTGGATGCCTCTACCCCAGAGACCTATGTTAAGGTCTGAGGATATCAATTATTGACTGTTCGATACAAGCAGGATCCCAATTTCAGCTACAAAGTTTAACACAATGATGGGCAGTACGGTCCTAACTTCTACATTTAGAGTTAAAAATATGACATCACGGGATCTCCCGTCTAGTTTTGAATCAACATTGTTTCAACTACGGTTGCGGCAGTGTCGTTTCAATGGAACTTTCATATTGTTCGACTTTACTGTCATGTGGGTTTCATAAGCAAAAAGTAAGTGTTGGATGGATGATGCTGCTATCAGCATTGACCTATGCCAATCAGTAAACGTGGTCAATTTTCTCCAAACGATGGTGGGTCAGGTATCCACATGGCTAATTTTGATCAAAGCTCCAACACAACATTCAGTGTTTAACAAGATGATGATACAGTTATACAGAGATATGGACGTGATGAAGACTTGTCCTATACCAGAATTTGAGTTGTTAAAAATATGAGTTGATTTGATACAAAAATAACAGTAAATTGATCATTTATTTTATTTTTATGTGTTAAAATATAGGTAAATGTAGATGCTATGTGGCAGTAGAGCTATAATTTGTTTGCCAAATGAAAGGTTGAGTTTCGCCTGTTGTTATTTCCAGTAGAAAAAAACAGTCTTATTTTATTATTGTGGAAGTTATGACGAACTTGTTTACAAATCAAGTTTGTATAAATTTAAACATAGTTAAAGGTGTTGTTTTTTTATTAAAATTAATAAACACAAATAAAGTTTTTGATATAATATAGGTTATTCATAAATGCAATAACAAGTATCTACGCGATAAACAGCAATTCTTCAGTTAAATTTGAAACAATTACTTCTATCTACATTTATTTCATAAACCTGAAATGTTTTATTAACATTTATGTTATCATAACATGCGTTTCCTGATAATATTGAAAAAATATAACTTGAAGAAATGAAATGTTTTTTATGTCTCCTGTAAAATCAGGATTTTGTAGTTATTATAAATTGACACTTAACCGTCGATATATGTTTAGGACTAAATATAATTATGTACCTACATAATATTTAATATTTCTTAAATACCCACCTTTTTAAATTATATTAGATCTTTAAAACTACGCAACAAATTTTGATGCGGCTTTTTTTTAGAGATGGAGTTATTCAAGAGGAAGATTTGTATGTACAATACGTGCATATTATAGTAGACAAACACTGATCATTTTAGAAGTTTCTAATCACATTAGACATTCTGTAGTATATTTAGAAAAAGCATTGCACCTTTGCACCCTTGCGAAGCCGGGGCGGGTCGCTAGTATAATATAAAACAAAGTTATGTTAGTTACACCATTTATAACTCAAACTCAACATAACTGTCTGAGCTTGCCAAAGAGTAGGTTTAATTCCATACCAAATTTATTTTATAATGTCAGCGAGAACATTTGTTCTGCCTAGTAGGTGGTGTTGGATGGTAGTACTCAGTGTTTGATATGACACAGACACATATCGACGGTTAAGTGTCAATTTATAATAACTAACATTTTAGCGGTTTTCACATTATTGCATATTCGTAAGTAAAATATAAAAGAGCTTCTATTCCCTAAGACACTGGGTCTCTAATTGTTATAATTTATGAAATATTTACTTGTAGAAATACCTAACAAGTTACCGTGCGCAATTTTTGCTGGCAATACCAAATATCTACGCATAAAAGTAGTAGACTGTAACGCTGTACCTCGCTGCTGACCGTGTCTCAGTGAAAAAAAATTTCATTTCCCAAAAACTGCCAATAGTTATTTAATCAGATCAATGTATTTATCAAAACCGCACGATATTTTGGCAAATGCATTGCTGAATTTTAGCAAGAAGAACAATGTTACCGTGTCTCAGTAAAAAAAAAAAAAAAACTCAAAAACTGCCTATAGTTATTTAATTAGATCAATGTATCTATCAAAACCGCACGTTATTTTGGCAAATGCATTGCTAAATTTTAGCAAGAAGAACAATGTTACGATAACTCAAAAAAAATTAAGACCTGGTCATACACAAATGGAATGTGATTCAGTTCACAGCGGGATTGAGCGAAAGCTAAAGAATAGGGAAATGTATTTGCCAAGTGACTACATCAAAATTACAAGAGGGGTAGGTCGTTCAAAGCCTTATGAAACAATCCAGATTGATCACGAATTTGTTAAAGATTATATAAATATAAAATAATATAAATATTGGTGAACAATGCACACAACACCATCTAGTCCCAAACTAAGCATAGCTTGAAAGGCTGGCGATCCATATGTTGTAGACATTAGAGTCATTCATTACAACACAATGACTATCGAAGTAAAACTTGATGACTGGATGCCTCTACCCCAGAGACCTATGTTAAGGTCTGAGGATATCAATTATTGACTGTTCGATACAAGCAGGATCCCAATTTCAGCTACAAAGTTTAACACAATGATGGGCAGTACGGTCCTAACTTCTACATTTAGAGTTAAAAATATGACATCACGGGATCTCCCGTCTAGTTTTGAATCAACATTGTTTCAACTACGGTTGCGGCAGTGTCGTTTCAATGGAACTTTCATATTGTTCGACTTTACTGTCATGTGGGTTTCATAAGCAAAAAGTAAGTGTTGGATGGATGATGCTGCTATCAGCATTGACCTATGCCAATCAGTAAACGTGGTCAATTTTCTCCAAACGATGGTGGGTCAGGTATCCACATGGCTAATTTTGATCAAAGCTCCAACACAACATTCAGTGTTTAACAAGATGATGATACAGTTATACAGAGATATGGACGTGATGAAGACTTGTCCTATACCAGAATTTGAGTTGTTAAAAATATGAGTTGATTTGATACAAAAATAACAGTAAATTGATCATTTATTTTATTTTTATGTGTTAAAATATAGGTAAATGTAGATGCTATGTGGCAGTAGAGCTATAATTTGTTTGCCAAATGAAAGGTTGAGTTTCGCCTGTTGTTATTTCCAGTAGAAAAAAACAGTCTTATTTTATTATTGTGGAAGTTATGACGAACTTGTTTACAAATCAAGTTTGTATAAATTTAAACATAGTTAAAGGTGTTGTTTTTTTATTAAAATTAATAAACACAAATAAAGTTTTTGATATAATATAGGTTATTCATAAATGCAATAACAAGTATCTACGCGATAAACAGCAATTCTTCAGTTAAATTTGAAACAATTACTTCTATCTACATTTATTTCATAAACCTGAAATGTTTTATTAACATTTATGTTATCATAACATGCGTTTCCTGATAATATTGAAAAAATATAACTTGAAGAAATGAAATGTTTTTTATGTCTCCTGTAAAATCAGGATTTTGTAGTTATTATAAATTGACACTTAACCGTCGATATATGTTTAGGACTAAATATAATTATGTACCTACATAATATTTAATATTTCTTAAATACCCACCTTTTTAAATTATATTAGATCTTTAAAACTACGCAACAAATTTTGATGCGGCTTTTTTTTAGAGATGGAGTTATTCAAGAGGAAGATTTGTATGTACAATACGTGCATATTATAGTAGACAAACACTGATCATTTTAGAAGTTTCTAATCACATTAGACATTCTGTAGTATATTTAGAAAAAGCATTGCACCTTTGCACCCTTGCGAAGCCGGGGCGGGTCGCTAGTATAATATAAAACAAAGTTATGTTAGTTACACCATTTATAACTCAAACTCAACATAACTGTCTGAGCTTGCCAAAGAGTAGGTTTAATTCCATACCAAATTTATTTTATAATGTCAGCGAGAACATTTGTTCTGCCTAGTAGGTGGTGTTGGATGGTAGTACTCAGTGTTTGATATGACACAGACACATATCGACGGTTAAGTGTCAATTTATAATAACTAACATTTTAGCGGTTTTCACATTATTGCATATTCGTAAGTAAAATATAAAAGAGCTTCTATTCCCTAAGACACTGGGTCTCTAATTGTTATAATTTATGAAATATTTACTTGTAGAAATACCTAACAAGTTACCGTGCGCAATTTTTGCTGGCAATACCAAATATCTACGCATAAAAGTAGTAGACTGTAACGCTGTACCTCGCTGCTGACCGTGTCTCAGTGAAAAAAAATTTCATTTCCCAAAAACTGCCAATAGTTATTTAATCAGATCAATGTATTTATCAAAACCGCACGATATTTTGGCAAATGCATTGCTGAATTTTAGCAAGAAGAACAATGTTACCGTGTCTCAGTAAAAAAAAAAAAAAAACTCAAAAACTGCCTATAGTTATTTAATTAGATCAATGTATCTATCAAAACCGCACGTTATTTTGGCAAATGCATTGCTAAATTTTAGCAAGAAGAACAATGTTACGATAACTCAAAAAAAATTAAGACCTGGTCATACACAAATGGAATGTGATTCAGTTCACAGCGGGATTGAGCGAAAGCTAAAGAATAGGGAAATGTATTTGCCAAGTGACTACATCAAAATTACAAGAGGGGTAGGTCGTTCAAAGCCTTATGAAACAATCCAGATTGATCACGAATTTGTTAAAGATTATATAAATATAAAATAATATAAATATTGGTGAACAATGCACACAACACCATCTAGTCCCAAACTAAGCATAGCTTGAAAGGCTGGCGATCCATATGTTGTAGACATTAGAGTCATTCATTACAACACAATGACTATCGAAGTAAAACTTGATGACTGGATGCCTCTACCCCAGAGACCTATGTTAAGGTCTGAGGATATCAATTATTGACTGTTCGATACAAGCAGGATCCCAATTTCAGCTACAAAGTTTAACACAATGATGGGCAGTACGGTCCTAACTTCTACATTTAGAGTTAAAAATATGACATCACGGGATCTCCCGTCTAGTTTTGAATCAACATTGTTTCAACTACGGTTGCGGCAGTGTCGTTTCAATGGAACTTTCATATTGTTCGACTTTACTGTCATGTGGGTTTCATAAGCAAAAAGTAAGTGTTGGATGGATGATGCTGCTATCAGCATTGACCTATGCCAATCAGTAAACGTGGTCAATTTTCTCCAAACGATGGTGGGTCAGGTATCCACATGGCTAATTTTGATCAAAGCTCCAACACAACATTCAGTGTTTAACAAGATGATGATACAGTTATACAGAGATATGGACGTGATGAAGACTTGTCCTATACCAGAATTTGAGTTGTTAAAAATATGAGTTGATTTGATACAAAAATAACAGTAAATTGATCATTTATTTTATTTTTATGTGTTAAAATATAGGTAAATGTAGATGCTATGTGGCAGTAGAGCTATAATTTGTTTGCCAAATGAAAGGTTGAGTTTCGCCTGTTGTTATTTCCAGTAGAAAAAAACAGTCTTATTTTATTATTGTGGAAGTTATGACGAACTTGTTTACAAATCAAGTTTGTATAAATTTAAACATAGTTAAAGGTGTTGTTTTTTTATTAAAATTAATAAACACAAATAAAGTTTTTGATATAATATAGGTTATTCATAAATGCAATAACAAGTATCTACGCGATAAACAGCAATTCTTCAGTTAAATTTGAAACAATTACTTCTATCTACATTTATTTCATAAACCTGAAATGTTTTATTAACATTTATGTTATCATAACATGCGTTTCCTGATAATATTGAAAAAATATAACTTGAAGAAATGAAATGTTTTTTATGTCTCCTGTAAAATCAGGATTTTGTAGTTATTATAAATTGACACTTAACCGTCGATATATGTTTAGGACTAAATATAATTATGTACCTACATAATATTTAATATTTCTTAAATACCCACCTTTTTAAATTATATTAGATCTTTAAAACTACGCAACAAATTTTGATGCGGCTTTTTTTTAGAGATGGAGTTATTCAAGAGGAAGATTTGTATGTACAATACGTGCATATTATAGTAGACAAACACTGATCATTTTAGAAGTTTCTAATCACATTAGACATTCTGTAGTATATTTAGAAAAAGCATTGCACCTTTGCACCCTTGCGAAGCCGGGGCGGGTCGCTAGTATAATATAAAACAAAGTTATGTTAGTTACACCATTTATAACTCAAACTCAACATAACTGTCTGAGCTTGCCAAAGAGTAGGTTTAATTCCATACCAAATTTATTTTATAATGTCAGCGAGAACATTTGTTCTGCCTAGTAGGTGGTGTTGGATGGTAGTACTCAGTGTTTGATATGACACAGACACATATCGACGGTTAAGTGTCAATTTATAATAACTAACATTTTAGCGGTTTTCACATTATTGCATATTCGTAAGTAAAATATAAAAGAGCTTCTATTCCCTAAGACACTGGGTCTCTAATTGTTATAATTTATGAAATATTTACTTGTAGAAATACCTAACAAGTTACCGTGCGCAATTTTTGCTGGCAATACCAAATATCTACGCATAAAAGTAGTAGACTGTAACGCTGTACCTCGCTGCTGACCGTGTCTCAGTGAAAAAAAATTTCATTTCCCAAAAACTGCCAATAGTTATTTAATCAGATCAATGTATTTATCAAAACCGCACGATATTTTGGCAAATGCATTGCTGAATTTTAGCAAGAAGAACAATGTTACCGTGTCTCAGTAAAAAAAAAAAAAAAACTCAAAAACTGCCTATAGTTATTTAATTAGATCAATGTATCTATCAAAACCGCACGTTATTTTGGCAAATGCATTGCTAAATTTTAGCAAGAAGAACAATGTTACGATAACTCAAAAAAAATTAAGACCTGGTCATACACAAATGGAATGTGATTCAGTTCACAGCGGGATTGAGCGAAAGCTAAAGAATAGGGAAATGTATTTGCCAAGTGACTACATCAAAATTACAAGAGGGGTAGGTCGTTCAAAGCCTTATGAAACAATCCAGATTGATCACGAATTTGTTAAAGATTATATAAATATAAAATAATATAAATATTGGTGAACAATGCACACAACACCATCTAGTCCCAAACTAAGCATAGCTTGAAAGGCTGGCGATCCATATGTTGTAGACATTAGAGTCATTCATTACAACACAATGACTATCGAAGTAAAACTTGATGACTGGATGCCTCTACCCCAGAGACCTATGTTAAGGTCTGAGGATATCAATTATTGACTGTTCGATACAAGCAGGATCCCAATTTCAGCTACAAAGTTTAACACAATGATGGGCAGTACGGTCCTAACTTCTACATTTAGAGTTAAAAATATGACATCACGGGATCTCCCGTCTAGTTTTGAATCAACATTGTTTCAACTACGGTTGCGGCAGTGTCGTTTCAATGGAACTTTCATATTGTTCGACTTTACTGTCATGTGGGTTTCATAAGCAAAAAGTAAGTGTTGGATGGATGATGCTGCTATCAGCATTGACCTATGCCAATCAGTAAACGTGGTCAATTTTCTCCAAACGATGGTGGGTCAGGTATCCACATGGCTAATTTTGATCAAAGCTCCAACACAACATTCAGTGTTTAACAAGATGATGATACAGTTATACAGAGATATGGACGTGATGAAGACTTGTCCTATACCAGAATTTGAGTTGTTAAAAATATGAGTTGATTTGATACAAAAATAACAGTAAATTGATCATTTATTTTATTTTTATGTGTTAAAATATAGGTAAATGTAGATGCTATGTGGCAGTAGAGCTATAATTTGTTTGCCAAATGAAAGGTTGAGTTTCGCCTGTTGTTATTTCCAGTAGAAAAAAACAGTCTTATTTTATTATTGTGGAAGTTATGACGAACTTGTTTACAAATCAAGTTTGTATAAATTTAAACATAGTTAAAGGTGTTGTTTTTTTATTAAAATTAATAAACACAAATAAAGTTTTTGATATAATATAGGTTATTCATAAATGCAATAACAAGTATCTACGCGATAAACAGCAATTCTTCAGTTAAATTTGAAACAATTACTTCTATCTACATTTATTTCATAAACCTGAAATGTTTTATTAACATTTATGTTATCATAACATGCGTTTCCTGATAATATTGAAAAAATATAACTTGAAGAAATGAAATGTTTTTTATGTCTCCTGTAAAATCAGGATTTTGTAGTTATTATAAATTGACACTTAACCGTCGATATATGTTTAGGACTAAATATAATTATGTACCTACATAATATTTAATATTTCTTAAATACCCACCTTTTTCATTTAAATCCTGGTCTTCATGTCCATATTTTCTCTTTGTTTTATTTTTTTTAGCTACACTATTATGAAGTTCTGTGCTCTTGTCTTTTACTTCATCACACGATAGAAACCCTTGCGAAGTATTGAAGAGCTTCACACCGCCCTTTACTTTAGACTTTCTGAAATATATAAACCATAGCATTAGTATCTTAATGCTATGCTTACTTGTTTCCTGGATTATAATTCAATAAATACCTATATTGGTGGACAATGCACACAATGCAATCTAGCCCCTAACAAGGTATAGCTGAGTGATTACATAAATACTTAATCCAATGCTAAAGTAACTACTAAAGTAACATTTGTATCGTATACCTAGATACCTACACACTTATCGAAGACTAATACAATACGAACAATAATTATATATTAAGTTTGTGTGAGCCAAGTTTCGAGGATGTACCTACTACTAAGTGACTAGTTTACTATTAAGCTATTAAGTTTATATAACTTAACTTAAGTTACTATTAAGTTTATATAATCTATTTAATACCTTCTTGATGTACATGGAATGTATATTTGAAAGATTTAATGGTTAAAAATAAATTTATTATTATTATTCAACTCTGACACTGTCAAAAACCGCCCCATACTAGGCAAGGCTCCATACCTCATCAGCTATAAGTGCATCTGCATAAATAATTGATATAGGTGTGACTTTGCCTAAACGTATACAAAATATTGTAGACAAATATTCTAATGACTTAGACCCTAAAGAAATTCAACATGTATTACTCCTCTCTACAAGGCATATTCAGGAAGAATTGTCTCACACCTCATCAGAATGAAACCAGTGGTCAACCAATTCAGTACCTATTTTGCAGCTGCTATCTAAGTCATGATGGTAAATATTATAGGCATCCATTATTACTGACAATTACTGTTATTTTTATTGTAAGTATCGACATGAGACAGTAAATAAAAAGCACTATATATTGACTAACTTGGCTGAGAATTTCTTAGAGTAGGTATATACATACATTTTGATAAACACATGCTTTACTCGCTCCTTTACCGCTAGAGTTCACAGTTCGCACTCAATTTGTTGAGTTTGAATCGTGAAATCGAGCGGCTATGAGCAGACCGAGGATCAAATTCACCCTTATGAAGATTCTCTAGATGAATAGAAAAAGTGTTGGTGCCTCCATCAACTTAATAATATGTGAGTAAAGCCCATGTTTAACAAAATGTATAGTACAACCTCACGAAAGTATTGCAAGGTCCTCAAAACACATACTTTATTTCAGGCTGCTCAATGGTAACAAATTCAATGCTTTTGTTTATAATTGTAGATATTTTGGTGCCAATTTGGTTTTGCATCTTCTCAGGAACTTTTACATCATTGTAATGAGAAGATTCTTTTAAGTATCTTTCAGATTTATGTTTCTCCACATAATCCTCTGGAATAAATTGAGACAATAATAGCTAAATAATTTCAAATTAAATTTAATATATGTACTAAGACAATAATGTTCTATTGGTTTAAATCAATAATTCAGTTTATTAAATGTTCCACTAGCCACCTACTTTGTTTATCCACTGTTCCGTATAATAATTTTGTAAAAGAAGAATCCACAACTTCTTTGAAGCGCGATAAATCTTCATCTTCTGAGGAATCCGACATTTTTTATTGCACAGTGCACAGCCAGCTCAAACTGAAATTTCTTCCTTTGGGTCGTATGTATTACATATTCTAATTTATTTTAGTAGTAGTCTGTCTGTTTGTGTGTGGTTCTTGTCTTGTGTTTGTGGCAGCATGTATGTAATAAAATAAATGTAAACAAAAACACGTTGAGGTCACATGTTTTGTCACTGTCAGTAAAGTCACAAGGATGTCAGTTTGGCAGTAATCAGCTGCTACTATTTATTTTTTGTTGGATAGGATTGGATTGTTGGATTTTAGGTTAGTTAGTATAAAAAATATTGATTTTGTCTAAAGGTACATTTTTTGACAAAAATAAGCTAATATAACATTAAACTTGCTGCAAAAAGGTTGCCCTCGCGATGGCAGAATACGCCAAGCCACCTACAGATCCAGATTTAGTGAAATATATAGAAGAAAGTGACTACGATTCTTTGGCCAAATACCTTATAGGGAACCAGAAACGATGGCGTGATAACATTATAATTCCGAGGATTTTGGGTCCCGTGGTAATTAAAACGAATGAGGAGAAGATGATTGAAGCAGCTGTTGAAAGTTGTCCTTTCAGATCAATAACTAGCTGCATAGTAGGTAAGTGTTTACTATGTACACCGACTATACAAAAGATTTTGTGTCTATCTTATAAACACACACTAGCTAAGGTGCTGTTTAAATCTGTTGCCATCTCTACTCTTTGACATTAGAATGACAAGGACAGAGCTAACTTAAGTGCCACCCTAGATAATTATAAGATACCTATTTATAGGATAAATTATAGGGATAGTTCACAGTAAATAAATAAATAAAATAATTCCGAACATTTCACACAGCATCATCTGGCCCCAAAGTAAGCAGAGCTTGTGTTATGGGTACCACATGACTGATACACTACTTATATACTTTTTTTTTTTGTAAATACATACATATTATACATAGAAACACCCAGACCCGAGACAAATACTTGCACATCATACAAACATTTGTCCCGCGGCGGGAATCGAACCCGCTACCTTCTGTGTCTCAGCCGGATCTTAGCCCACTGCGCCACCGAGGTTGTCAATGTTATGTTTCATAAAGTTCCTATTAAAATGTTTCCTATGTCAACTGTTCACTGCCATAGGAGTTCTCATGCCTAAATGAATATGCTTCTATTATCTAAACTAAAATGATTGTTTTCATAAAAAAAACATGTATGCAATTCACACATGGTAGAAGTGATACCTTCAAAAATTTTGAGCACAAAGAGAACCACGAATATAAGAAACATTATAATGCTTCCGATCTCATTTTCTACGTTAAATCTTATGAATTTATGTGTCTGTCCCTTTTTACTGTCGCTTTTTCGTTTCATCAACTTTTAAATCACAATGAATAAAAAAAAACATGGGTTGCACTCCGGGAGTGCCAACAAAAGTGAAAACTTATTTTGGCGCGTTAGACATTTTTTAGATGGGTACTAGGGTTATTGGGTTATGAATTGCATTTTATTTATGAATTGCATTTTATTTATGAATTGTATTTTATTAGTTATTAGAAACTTTAAAATACATTTAATATTCTTTTATGTTTTTGTTCAGAATGTAGATAATATATCAAAGAACCTAACTCAGTAAACTTCTCCATACAAAAGTAGACATGTGAATTAAGGTTTATAATCAAATGGGGCGAGCGCGGCAGCCCTGCGTCTCGGTAACGGTGTCGCGAGTCCAGAGGTATGCGTACCGCGCTAAAAGAAGTTTTCACTTCAAAAAACATAAAAACCATTGTTTCATAATTACCTAATAATTATTGTTTCCTTTTCTAGGTTATGGACTTGGTGCAGCTGTTGGTCTATTCACATCCTCCCTTATGCCAAATGTAACGGATACAACTACACCGCAAACACAGTCTGCCCGAGAGATTCTTAGAGAAATGAAAGGATCCATGCTTAGTTATGCTAAGAACTTTGCTATATTGGGAGCAGTGTTTTCAGGCATTGAATGCTGCATAGAATCAGCTCGAGGAAAGTCAGATTGGAAGAATGGCACCTATGCTGGAGGTGTAACTGGAGGGCTAATAGGTTTGAGAGGTATGACAAGCAATGTAACAGTTGTTCAAAAAGTTCTAGAAGTAATCAGTTTTTATGCATCAAGGATGTATGTAGGTAGTTCCCTTATTTCTTTCACAGGATCCATTGATATACTGTTACAAACTGGCCTATGCTAACTCTGCAATAGAATAAGTTATAGTTTAAAAATACTAAAAAACACGCTTTATATAGAAGACCAAACTAAAAATAGAAAATAAATTTTAATAAATGTAAGTAAGAAAAAAAATGTTTTATTTAAAAAAAGTGTGGGGTGCTTTTTAAGATATCATCGAAATGATAATCCTTCTTCTCATGTCAATGAAATATTTATAACTATTGACACCATGCACCCCACGCTTTTTTTAAATTAGACATTTATTAAAATTTATTTTCTATTTTTAAATTTGGTTTTCTATATAAAGCGTGTTTTTTGTTTTTATAAACTATTATTTATTTTCTACTTTTTAGTTTTAGAATATTCGGATGTCTTAATTTTTTTTTTTATTCGAATTATTGCATTGTCATCGGTCTTTGACAGGTGTGCAAAATTTTAACACTTTAAACGGCCAGATTTCATATCTGGCCGTTTAAAGTGGGTCAAAATCGCGTCATAAGAAGTCGGTTACAAACACTTGTATGTACAAGTGAAGCTAATAAAGCGTATAATAAATGAGCAAATCAAATGTCAGAACGACTTCTGATTGGTTCACTAATGGCTTTGCTGTTTCCATGTATATATTTTAAAATTTCACGATATCTATAATACTAGCTCAGAATACAGAACAAACCAGAAGGAGTGTTTGATTACATATGTACACACTACACAGCGCGCTGTGTCCAAAACAATGTCATGTCACAACACCGACCGGCCCGCCTGCTCTTCACCCACCCGCGTAGGGTTACCAGCTTAAGTAACATTATCTCCTTATGTGGTACAATTAAAATTGTATGTACGACTGCAAATAGTTGAACAAAAATAGTAAATAATACCGCCTGCGACTTCATTCGCGTGAGCTACAATATAGCAACTGTTTACAAAACTAACCAATTACAACTTAACTTACTTGCGTGAATAACTTTAATGTACCTAATATATTTCGCTTTTTATTTGGGAACATTATTCTATAATAATAACAATTTTATGTTATAGAGTAATTTATTTATTTTAGATATACAAAAATTACATGGTTCAGTATGTTATGTGTTAAAGTGGGTTATTATTGTTATTATACAAAATTTATTAAGTAAACTTTAACCTATCAGTTTTTGATATGTTATGACTAAGGCTGAGTAAGGCTTAGGCTTGCCAGACAAAAAAAAACGTTCACATACACATTTGTGAAAATTCTATGAATAATATGACAAAATTGAATACAATACAAAAAAAACTTAAAGTACTTTTTCCCTTATCATTACTAATATTATTAATGTGAAAGTGTGTTTGTTTGTCCTTCATACAAAACGTGGCAACACTTACAAAACGATCGCATCATTATGTTCAAACAATTCAATGAAAAATAAATATAAAAAAGTTGGGTAAAATATTCCGAGTGGCAGCACTTACAAAAGGAACGCATGAATTTCTATGACAATTACAACATGCACATTAAATTCAATATTTTAATGAAATGAATTGGAAATGTACTACTTACAGATGAAACGTGATCCCATGCGATTTCTTCGCAGTCGCAGCAGCATTTTTGCACGTGGGAACGACACAAGTCGGCATAATTAATTAAAAACTGACATAAATTACCGATGCGCGCGTCGGCCATCGACTGACTGACTAGCTATCGAGCCACTCCAATTTGGAGTTGTTGTAATCGCGTCACTTTCAAGCGCGTTGACGGTTTCTGGTTTGTTCTGTATTCTGAGAATTCTAGTAAATATAAATAAATATAAATAATACCGGACATTTCACACAGCATCATCTGGCCTCAAAGTAAGCAGGTACCACATGACTGATATACTACTTATATACTGTTTTTTTTTTGTAAATACATACATATTATACATAGAAACACCCAGACCCGAGACAAATACTTGCTATACTAGTAAAGTAAACGTAGCCAGACAGTTCAGTTATTTTACCCTTAGCTATAAAGCAACAAACCTGAGTTCCACTAGATGCCAGAGGTAAAATAACAATGAACTGACTGTACACATCGGAAGACATTGGTATTTCACTTTTGCATTTTGTTTTAGGTGGCTTACGGGCTGGTGTATTTGGTGCAGCAGGTTTTGCAGCTTTCTCAACAGTCGTTGATTATTATATGCATCAGCGTGGATAATTTAGTACTATATATTATTATTGTTATATTTGTTAGATCATACAAACTAAATATTTTATTTGAACAAGTCAACCCTAGTATTCATTTGAGAGAGAGACCTCACCAAGAGAGTGAAGTACATCTCTTTGGTATATTCCTTTTGTTGGGAGTCAGTAGGTACATACGTAGTACATACCCTATATCTTTTCAGACCAAATAAATATAAATAAATTTATTTTTTATATATAATTTGGATTGAGTCTATCCCATAATAACGTAATTAGCAAGCGTTTCGTTAAATTATGGTCTGTCTTTATTATTTTGATTTATTCTTAATGAATAAAGATGGCAACATATTTATACAACAAATTAGATTTATGTGTGAGATAGAGCTATAGGTACAATCAAGATTAAAAATAGCTTATACTCTGCTTTTCAACCAAAGAACCTAAAATTTAATTTTATTCTACAACTTGAACTTACTGTCGTTTGAGCTAGTATTTATTCTGTTAGGTGGTAACACTCATTACTTCCTTGCAATCATTCAAATTCAAAGTCGATGACCGAAGCATGCTTGACGATATCAAGTCAAGCATGCTTGCTTGAATAGGAGAAGTTCACTCCTTTGATTGAACTACTTTAATCAATTTCAAACAATCAACACCTGGCAACCAATGTGCAATTTGAAAAATGCATGAATCAAAAATTGCACTTTTCCAAGATAAGACCAGCGTGGATTTCTCAAGAATTCTCGAACTCAAGCACAACTGCCCAAATGAAGTCTTATTTTATTGATTATAGCGACAGTAACATCGACAAAAAAATTGGTGGAATCACTAGTCTTTTAATAAAAATAAATATAAATAAATAATCCCGGACATTTCACACAGCATCATCTGGCCCCAAAGTAAGCAGAGCTTGTGTTATGGGTACCACATGACTGGTATATTAGGTACTTATATACCTTTTTTTGTACATACATATAAAAACACCCAGACCCGAGACAAATGCTTGCAGATCATACAAACATTTGTCCCGTGGCGGGAATCGAACCCGCAACCTTTTGCGTCTCAGCCGGACCTTAGCCAACTACGCCACAGAGGTTGTTTTGAATGAATGAATAATTTTGACTATACAGACACAGACTATATCGCCAGTCTGCCAAGAAAAAACTAAAAAAGTCGTTACTAGAATACCGGTCGCTCGCTACCGGTCTATTTAGATGTACACGAAAATGAAATGAATGGGCGGCGCTTGATCTAATTTATTTTAATATTTGCGATTGCATTACGTTTTTAAAAATAATGTGTGAAAGACTGTGAATTATAAGTTTATAACTTAGCAGTGTCTAATTCAGTTTAAAAGTGCTGCTAATCAAGATTAATTTGCCCAACATGAAGGATCCTTTTGCTAAAGATTTGGCTATCGATTCGCCTACTCGGGAAAGCCTGAAGAACGTCGATGGATGTTACAATAAAAATATATTCAAGTCCAATTCTTTCGTAAGCTCCCGACGTGCCTTACAGTCTGGTGCGGACAAGATATCCAGAACATTTAGAAGTGTCAGGAACACATTTGGAAATTTGTCTCAGGTATATGTTTACGAGGTTTTTAATAATACAGCTAATCAGTCTACCTTTTCATATACCTGCTCTTGACTCACAAATCTTTCCTGTACCTTTTTGATTTTAGGTAGGTAATAAATAAATACTTACTGTATTACAAACTCAACTGCATGCAGTTAATGATCCCAAAGCCTTTTAGTATTACATTCAACATGATATTCATGGTATTTTATTTCAGCATTTTAGACTGAGTGGCCGGCGTAGACATCGACTGGCCGAGGCTACATCTCCATGCCGTGCACCATCCACTCCAGTTATGAAGAAGAAACAGGTACTTAAATACTTGTGTAACCAAAAGCTTCATTTAGTTGAATTCGCTTCAATGCCTTAGGTTATAAAGTGTATTATCATGTATTCATTTGGAATATAAAAAACCTTTATCTATAAAACTTTTTAATTGGTATTATTTCAATGAGCCCGGACATTAAAGCCCGCTAGGAGTTGTGTATCCAGTAGATTCCATGTAATGCTACAGCATCAGGTCAAACAATATCTGTAAGCTGCTCACATCTCTTCATCAACTAGAAAAGAGCTTAGACAATCTTTTAGTAGCTCAAAGATTTTGTTAAATCAGACAAAAACATAATCAACGCACCTTTTGAACAAAACAAAATTATAATCAGTTCATCCATTTCTCACCTACAATTGCACAGGCAAAACACACATTAAGAAACCAAACTACTAAACCAATATTGATAATATTTGTAAGGGGCCAATCAGAAACTATATCACTTAAATATGTGAAAAGATATCATTTGTCATTTGACAGAGTTATGAGGTAACAAACATAAAAAAAAAACAACTGAATTGAAGGTCTTCTAATTTTAATGTCTGTTTTTTAACCAACTTCAAAAAGTGGTTTTACTAAGCGAGGATTGTTTTTACACTCTGTATCAGGGGTTTCAATAAAAACAAACAAGAATCAACAATACTAGTCAATGTGTTTGGTTCCAGGTTTTAGGTCGCAGTCCAGCTAAACTTTACAGCCCATTTGGCATCGAGACTCCACATAGTCGGGACTTCCGGATGTCTCCATACATGCCGGACACCCCAGAGCATGGGTAATGTATTATTCTTTACTAGCTGGTACCCACAGCTTCGCACACATGGTACCTACATTAAAGTAACCTATGTCCTTCTCCAAGATACAATCTATCTCCTTACAGAATTTTATCAAGACCTGTCTGCTGTGGAAATTTATTTATTTATTTATCGATTAAAACGGCTAAAACACCAATTACACTAATTCATTATTTATATGCAAGCAATGAAACTTATAAAACTACATTAAATTGAAATTATATAAATTAAATAAAAATGTCACAGTAAAATTATTGAATGAACAAAGTTTCTTTCAAATCCATACTCTACCAAAATACTCTAATATTATAAATTCGTCAGTGCTCTGTTTGTATATCTGTGTTACCTTCGTTTGTCTGTTTATTGATGTTGGATAGGTTAAGTATTGTATCAGTCATTTGGTTTCCATAATACAAGCTCTACCTAGCTTGCTAAATGGTGATGTGTGAAGTCTTTGGTTTCAACGGTTTATGGGAAACACGACTTCTATAATAAGCTTTCTGAAAATGCAACTTAACTACCTAAGAAATTTAAAGCTTACATAAAGGGTAGTCTTTTGAAAAAAGCGTATTGTAATATAAATGACTATATTATTTATAACAATGCATGGCCTCATGTTGCCCTGACCGCAGAAGTTAACCAACACATTTAAAATGTATAAACTCCTTGTATTATAAGATGGTTCATGTAAAAAAGCGCTTGGACCAGGACGAGTTTCTTGCCAGTTCTTCTCGGGCTTGGGTTAGGAGGAAGTGGCACCTAGATTCACCTAGTATTTAAGATGTTTCAAAGTCAAAGTCAAAGTCAAAAGATGATTTATTCAATACAATCACAAGGATCACTTTGAAACGTCTTACATACTAGGTGAATTTAGGTGCCAATTCATCCTAACCCAAGCTCGAGAAGAATTGGCAAGAAACTCGTCTTGGTCCTAGCGCTTTTTTATATGATCCATCTTATAACTACCTTAACTACGAAATACTAATACAAGAGAGTTTATACATTTCAAGTGTGTCGGTTAACTGTCTGACGGCAGAGCGACATGAGGCCATGCATTCTTATCAATAATATAGTCATCTATATTATAATAAGCTTTCTTCAAAAGACTACCTTTAATGTATGCTTTAAATTTCTTAATAGGTAGTTTAGTAGCATTTTCAGGAAGCTTATTATAGAAGCGCACCGTGTTCCCCATAAATGACTTATTAACTTTTTCTAGTCGAAACCTAGGGATGTATAATTTATGTTTATTCCTAGTGTTCATTTTATGAAGGTCACTATTTTGCTGAATCCCATCTCTATTTTTATGTGTATATAACAAATTTTCATATATATATTGTGAAGCTATTGTGAGAATATTAATTTCTTTGAATATTTCTCTCAAAGATTCTCGTGGTTTCATTTTATAAATGGCACGTATTGCCCTTTTTTGAATTACAAATATTTTACCAATATCAGCTGCTTTCCCCCAGAGAATGATGCCGTATGACATAACACTATGGAAGTAACTGAAATAAACTAGTCTAGCTGTAGCTTCATCAGTAAGCCACCGTATCGCACGAACTGCATATGCAGCGGAACTAAGCCTACCAGCAAGCGTTTCAATTTGTGGTCCCCACTGTAGTTTTGAATCAATATTAAGACCTAGGAAAATCGTGGAATTTACAAGATTCATTGCCTCTCCATTTATTTCAATGTTGGACGGGCTATGAATAACATTTGGCAAAGTGAATTTGATACATTTAGTTTTTTTGGAATTAAGCAAAAGGTTATTTACAGTGAACCAGTTAAGAACTAACGATAAGGATTCATTTACGTTATCGCATATACTGGTTTTACCTCTATCAACTTTAAAAATTAAAGACGTATCGTCTGCAAATAAAACTATATCACAAATATTTTTTACAAAAAAAGGTAAATCATTAACGTATACTAGGAATAAAAAAGGGCCTAGTATCGATCCCTGAGGTACCCCTATATCAATAATTGATCCCAAAGACCTCTCACCACCCACGTCTACTTTCTGGACTCTATTGGATAGATAAGACTGTATGAGGTCAATCGCCCGGTTTTTAATGCCATAATATTTTAACTTTGTGATTAGGGTTGCATGACTCACACAGTCAAAGGCCTTAGATAGATCGCAGAATACCCCAACTGCATCCTGTGACTTCTCCCAGGCCTCAAATATATGCTTTAAGAGCGCTATACCTGCATCAGCTGTTGATCGACCTTTAGTAAATCCGTATTGATTACTATGTAGCAGGCCGTTAACGTTAAAGTGGTATAATAACTGATTAAGAATTATTTTTTCAAAGATTTTACTTAAAGCAGGTAATATCGATATCGGTCTATAATTAGCGAGATCACTTTCACTTCCAGACTTAAACATAGGAATGAGTTTACTGTGTTTCATGAGATCGGGAAAAACTCCCTCGTCGATACATCTATTAAAAATATAAGCTAAACATGGTGCAATATCTAAGATAATGACACCCAGCACCTTTGTAGACATTCCCCAAAGATCTTCTGTATTTTTTATATTAATTAACTTGAACGCTTTTACAATACTAGCCTCGTTAATGTAGCTAAAACTAAACTCATTCTTACATTTTGCAACACTAGATTCTAATAGAACGGAAGCTCTGGAGGCTGAAGAGTTTAACGATTTGGTCACTATTTTTGGTATATCTGAGAAAAAACTATCAAATGCATTCGCAACATCCTGTTCCTTTGTCAAAATTGTACCATTTATATTTAATTTGAACTGTATATTGCGAGCCCTTGATTTACCTGTTTCATTATTAATTAATTTCCAAGTTGCTTTTATTTTATTTGTTGAATTTTCTATTATTTTTCTCAAAAACAGTGACTTAGCCGCATGACAAACTTTTTTGAATACTTTTGAGTAATTCCTAACATATAAGATAAAAACTGGATCATCTAACATTGTCTCTCTGGTAGCGTATAATAGCATTTCAAAGTGATCCTTGTGATTGTATTGAATAAAATATCTTTTATCTTTACTTTGACTTTATTGAGCCTCTGTTATTAGTTATAACAGTCTGGAACGCCACACATCAATATATTATGAACAATTTGGAAGTAAATCTACATACATAAACAAACACTTGCAATTTGACAGTTTAAAATGTCAAAGTAAGGTATTGTCGATGATGCGACACCTATCGGGTTAAAAGGGAGTGTACCTCTCTAGTGATGTGAAGATCAAACTATGTGGGCCAACTTAATGGCCAGTATGCAAGGTCAGGTATTAATGTAATGTTTCGAATTCCAGACTATCGCCGAAGCGTCGTAAAGGCATCGCGTCCTGGCACGTGCTAGCCAAGAAACGTCCTCGAGCATTATTCCACTGATGTATCGTATTAACATAGGCACAATGTATTCCCACCGCTTGTAATACGCCTTGCAGGCGATATTTACTGGCACAATTATTATTTTTGTTTAACAAAATCATAATACCATTTCAATAGGAGAAAATTTCAGATTGCTAGTTGAACAGATATCTAACGCTACTAGCATGTTTTCTAGGATAAGTGGGCTGTTGAACGAATGAATACTATGATGGGATATTGATCTTATATTTTGTGAGCTTCCATAGTACAAGCTTTGTTTAGTTTGGGGTCTATATGGTGTTGTGTGGATTTTCCACCAATATTTAGTTATTGAATGATGGAACTGACATTGCCCAAGAGAACAAGAGTTCAGAATGAAATTAAAAAAGCAAGGATGATGTTAGTCCAACGTGAAGATATTCACATTCAAATCAAATTTACAATACAAATTTCTCTTATTATAAAATGGGGAGAAGAAATCGTGAACTGGTTTCCAGTGTTGAGATGTAGATAGATAGATAGATACAACATTTATTATTCATTGTTTGATGAGATGAGATGTATTCTTCATTGTTCCTCCTAACCTGACCCAGGCTAATCCAGCTCCGTAATGTTGATAAAATGTAAAAAAATAGGAACCTATACAATCCAATTGCTATTAAGTGTAAATTGGTAAATAATATTTACAAAACTGATAACCGACTTCGTTAGCCAGAATATTTGCCCGTGATATTCAATACAATACCCAATTGCGATACATGAGCTATTTGTCATTGATAAGTTCCATAGCCTAGTATCTTAAAAGTCTATGGTCAGGTCAGATGACTCTTAAATATACCCAAAAAGGTATTCTTATTATATTGTCCAAAATGATCACTAATTCGTGTTGAGTTTACTAGCATTTGTTGAGGAGTTTCTGGTTTCTATCCTCACTAATACGAGGTGTATCTTTGAGGTTGTTCCTTAATCTAAATGATCAAATACTAAACGTAAAAATCGTTTGACAAGTGGCGGTGATATCTGGTAACATACATACAAAAATAGGGCCGAATTGAATCCTTTTTTAGAAGGCGGTTAAAATAAACTTGTGCTAGTGCGCTTCGTCTGCAAAGGCTTTTAGTGTAGCTTCGTTGGTTATGAGTGATTGTATGCGATTGGTGCTATATACTTTGTTCGACTGATTTTGATATAGTCCACGAACTTTCTTACTGAAATATGTGGTCAAATATGCTTGATCTTAACTTATTTGAATGCATTCTTACAATGAAAACATTACATACGCAATTGTGAACCGGTTGCACGATGCAATGCGTTCTCGTCTTTATTAGCACTACGTCGGGAATAAATTAAAAAGATAATAATAAAAAAAATGGTTAAGTTGGTTTACGGACGATAATTTTATGTGTTAACGTCATAAGAAAACATTAATGAAAAATTGCATACGTTTAACCTATTAAGATACGTCACAAGCCGAACGCTTAGGCCGATCGTGCCTCTCTATCGCTTGTTCCGCGCTCTCGCTTGCACGGTCGGCTCAGACGGAACGTGACAATTTTTTGTGCGTGCAACCGGCGTTCATCTATTTATAAGACGTTATCACGTAAAATAATGTGAATTCTGCTGGGGGATTATTTAAAAGTTGTAGTAGCGACAGTCTGCTAAATCAGTCTCATCTCGTAAAAGACTATTGTAACGGAACTCTCTGTCTATTACTCGTCTGTCACCTACCCACACACGAAGATACGCTTATAGTTTAGATATTATCATACAAAAAGTGTCTGATAGCTGTGATTGCGCAATTCACGCCTATTCTCTTGTCGCGAGATACAGAATCAGGGTTCATGGTCAAACGCGAAAACCGCGATTATACATTGTAATTTTTCCGAGAAACAGCTAGTAATAATATAAGTTGTAAGAGATTGGCTAATATACTGCCAGCAATTACTACAAGTTTCAGTAAGAAAGGTGATGAGCATAAGATTTACTCAAGTTAAGGGTTTGCTAACGTTTTTGGATCAATTGATCAACCTACAAATTAGGCATAAGCATAAAATAGATAATACTAATTTATAGAACTGAAACTGTAGTGATGACACACCATGTGCAGTCAAATAGACGTGTTTAGATAGCATCTTCGTGCACTTATGACACCTTTATGAGAGTTACAGTTCTATACTATAGTATTGTCTAACTGTTGGTATAAGAGTGATTGATAAGTATTATAGCATATTTTATTCAGTATTTGAACGCCAAATTTTTGCTTCAAAGCTTCAGGACATTGTAATTTATCTTCAAACATCTTGCTTATCAGTCATACATACTGGCCTCTCAGCTCAGGTAGAAGCTCTTCTTTCTGCGCTGTAGAAGGTTCAATTCCCTCCCAGGATAAACATTTCTGTGATGAATAGATGTTTGTTCCGTCTGGGTGTTATAAGGTATGATAAGAATGTATTTAAAAATATATGTGTTCTAGTCATCTGGTCACCATAATACAAACTATTCTTTGGGCTGGATGATTTTGTGAGCATTATCCAACATTATTAAAAAAAAAACACTTTCATGGTTAGTGAGGTATTTGAATAAGTAGGTTCTTACATTTATCAGAATATATCTCAGATTCAGTGTGCTGCTAATTCAGTTAAATTATTCAAAGCAAAAAATTGGGTTGTCATATTCAGTAAGTATTTGAGTATTTGATTTCATCATCATCATTTTTATTTAAAGTTATATTATAAAGTATTAAAATATAACTTTAAATAAAAAAAAACTCTTTACTATTTAGTCAAAGATGAATTTGGTTTGGTTTATGTATAGCTTTATTGTGCCCTGAGATATATTCTGGTTTTAAGAATAGACTACAAAATTAAAAATATAAATTTGAGATGTTCCATTATAGACCAGGGTAGAAGCCTTTAAAAATAATGAAAAGTGAAAAAAAATTATAATAGAATGAAACCCATTAGAAAAGGAGGGAAATATGATAAAAATGAAAGGAAAAATAATTTACGGGCGATCTGAGGTTGGGAAGGGGATGGGGGTGAGTTTTTAAGGGTAAAAAACGGTTTTTCTCGATTTCCGGCAAAACTAAAAGTCCTATCGAAAAAAGTCAAATGGAAAAGTTGTAGATAATAAAAAGATCTAAAACTTTTGTGTTTACACTTTTTTCACATAACCTCAAAATTTATGTGAAAAATTCAAAAAACCAAGTTTTTGGTTTTTTATTTTTATCTTTTACAAAAATTTGTTTTTTTTAACGAAATTTTGTGAAAACTTACCTTTTTATGTCACAAATACGCTGTAATTTATTTGATTAAAAATATTTATTTTTTCACCTTATTTTGAATTAATATCGAAAAAACACCCTAATTTTCAATCGAAAATTCACCCGTCAAAATATCAGCTTTTTTCAAAAAGTTGGTGTGGTTTCTGTTCGTTGAAATCTCTACTTTCCGATGGTGAAAAAAAAAATATATGTTACTATGGTAAATCTTCTCAGAAAACGCAAAAATTTTAAAAAAACTTGAATTTGAAAAAAAAAATTTAATTATTATAAATAATTTTGAGCTATTTATTAAAATTTAGACTTTAATTACTCGAAAAACGTTAGATTACATGTGACGTTGATAACAAAAAAATTGCAAATAAAAATATACTACTATAATTAACAAACAAATAAGTTAATTAAATTAATATTTAATAAGTCATCTACAATATTTGGAGAAAGTTGTCTAATTTTCAATCTTCCGTTAAAGTGAACGGAGATATTATAGCTATCGATCCATTATTGTTGTTTCAAAGAATATCGTTAACCATTGACAGTAAAAAAGATATGGAAACTTATTTACAATATGAGCTTGCACCTTTTCCATTGTCACTTTTTACAGAAAATGGCCTCAGGAAAAATGTAAAATCTCAACTTTACGATTTATTTGTGAGTGCGAAAGGACCAACGCTTTCTGACGGTGTAGTGCATGTCGTTGACGGTGGATTTTTACTGCACAAAGTAATTTGGCAAAAAAATGATACGGTAGAAGAGATAATAAATAAATATTTGCGCTATGTTGAAAAACATTACGCAGTAAGCAGCTATATTGTCTTTGATGGGTATCCCGAAATTAAAAAATCAGTTAGTGTCACAACAGTACCAGCAGCTACATCAACTAAAAAATGAGAACGTAGTCGTAGAAAAACCTCAGACAATATTCCAGAGTTCGATTATCAAAATCATACAAAAATACCTTTTTTGCAAGAAAAATTTTTATCTAACGAGAAAAATAAGGATAAAATAATAAAAACTTTGATGAAAAGATTACAGTCACGAGGATTTTCCTGTAACCAAGTAGAAGAAGATGCTGATGCTGACATAATTGAAACCGCGATAAAAGTTGCAATAAGTACTAATAAAACTGTAATTGTTGTGGGCCAAGATATTGATCTTTTGGTCCTTTTAAATCAGTTAAATTCATATAATCATGACATTTATTTTCTCAAACCAGGTTCTGGAAATGTAAAAGACCTATTTTTCTCGTCTAATAGTTTCAAACATGAATCCTTAAGAAACATTGTTGCATTTCTGCATTGTTTTTCTGGTTGCGATACAACATCTGGATTTGCCGGAAAAGGAAAGAAAAGTATCGTCAATTCATTATTAGACGCTAAAAATTTAAAAACCATAGTAACATATATTTTTTTTTTCACCATCGGAAAGTAGAGATTTCAACGAACAGAAACCACACCAACTTTTTGAAAAAAGCTGATATTTTGACGGGTGAATTTTCGATTGAAAATTAGGGTGTTTTTTCGATATTAATTCAAAATAAGGTGAAAAAATAAATATTTTTAATCAAATAAATTACAGCGTATTTGGGACATAAAAAGGTAAGTATTCACAAAATTTCGTTAAAAAAAACAAATTTTTGTAAAAGATAAAAATAAAAAACCAAAAACATGGTTTTTTGAATTTTTCACATAAATTTTGAGGTTATGTGAAAAAAGTGTAAACACAAAAGTTTTAGATCTTTTTATTATCTACAACTTTTCCATTTGACTTTTTTCGATAGGACTTTTAGTTTTGCCGGAAATCGAGAAAAACCGTTTTTTACCCTTAAAAACTCACCCCCATCCCCTTCCCAACCTCAGATCGCCCGTAAATTATTTTTCCTTTCATTTTTATCATATTTCCCTCCTTTTCTAATGGGTTTCACCCTATTATGATTTTTTTTGGTTTTAATAATTATCGACCCTGGACTATTACGCTTACGCCATGACAATATTGTAATATTAAGATTTCTGATAAGTATTTAATTAAGTAACTGTATTTAGATCTGAGTGTTCTTCTGTAATTTGTCCATGAATTACTTTGCTCAAAAGTGTATGCAGCTTTGACTAGGATATTTATGTGAACAATAATTACTACTGTTAATGTTATCTAATCTAATCTAATCTAATACGTGAGGATTATTAATTATTTCTTTGGTGGCTTTATTTCAGAACGTACTTAAACCTGGTTGTCTAGTATTACCTGTTTTTGGGAGTTTTTAAGTCTAATGTAATAGACTAAGAGGCTATGGAAATCTTTTTGGTTTCCAACTGATACAATATTTTTTAACTTATTTTTTATACCTATTACCTACGCTTAGTATTATTAATCATACCGTGAGGTACTGTCGTAATTATATTCCTTACTTTTTATACGCACTCGTCGTTTTATTTACTTATCTTACCAAATAAGAGGCGGCACATAGTTAGCTAATGGTCCCTTAAGTCGCTCCTTAGTATAGATTTGAATAAGTATATATATTAATACGTGGAGCTAAAACTTTGTACCCCTTTTTACGAAAATTGCGCGGATGGAGGAGTATGCAATTTTGCATACTTATCCTTACTAATATTATAAACGCGAAAGTTTGTATGTATGTTTGTTACTCTTTCACGCAAAAACTACTGAATGGATTTTAATTAAACTTTACAATCATATAGCTTATACATCAGAATAACACATAAGCTATAGGATAAATTTGTAATGATAAAGTGTGAATTGTCCAAAATATAACGATAAGCGTCTTGTAAGCAGGAATAAAATCTGCCATCTGCGAGCTATTCTGGCGTGCGCTGCAAAAACCGTTAGAATTACACGAAGTAGGTACTAATCCTGCGCAGACGAAGTCGCGGGCACCAGCTAGTAGTTTATATAGAGAAGGAGTGCAGAATGCTAGTATTTCTTTTAAATTATGCATAAAAAATACATGAATTATTAATAAATTATGGTAGAATTTCGACTTGTGGACGACAACATAGAAGTAATTAGGCAGATAACGGTTTGTTAGCGCCCTTACGCCCGTAGTACACCTCCGCTGTGAAATACGATAGCGAAACAGCTAGATGAATTCCGCTGCGATCTAGTGTAGTTTGAGTAGCGGAAGTGTGGTTCGGAGCAGATCGACGAAACCGCGCGGGGTAAGAGATAGAATTACCTATAGTAAAATCTATGTGTGAGAACAGGCAGTTTCGCTAGTGTTCCACTTCTCATACATACCTACGGACAAGACAGCGAAATTACTGCGGTTTCGCTGTTATGGTTTCGAAGCGGAAGTGTGCTACGGACGTTAATGGTAATTAAAGTAAAGCATAGCAAAACCTTAGCTTAATGATTGATTTTGACGTTTACTTTTTAAGTTGGGTATGATAGTGGCTCCAAAAGTTGACTGACCCCCAAAAGTTGACTGACAATACAAAATTAAAAAAAAAAAAAATATCCCGCTATTTACATGTGCAATATTTTTTTCCGCATAAGGAAATATTTTGTCCGTCATTTTCAATCAAAACATCAAAACTTTTACTACTGACGCGCTCGTGGCGAGTCGTTCTACGAGTGGTTCCCGCCGAAAACTTGATTTACTAGGAAACTTAAGGTAAGTGCCATTCCAATTTAAGCATTTTGTTAAATTAAAAACAAGAAGTGATGATCTATTTAAGTGGGTTTTATATGAAATAAGAACTTGATAAATCATATTTATACAAATTCTCATTTTTAAGCTTTTTGAAAAAGAAATTGTCTGTTCAAGTATTGGGTACAATTTTATTTGCATGACCCAAAAAATGACCGGTCCATTGACCCATTCAACTAATGGAGAAATAGCATAATTTTACAGACCTTATAACTTCGAATCTATCGCTTTAAGATAAAAATAAAATATCTCAAATTAGTTTTGGTTATTATATGAAGCTAATTACCAAAAGATGAACACATGTTTTTTGTGTTTTTGATTATTTTGTTTTTTATTCAGTATGAAATCTTAATCTGTTCAACTTTAGGAATCATGTTCAAAACTTGAACATATTAATATATTTACATTTTATTCGTTCAACTTTAAGGTGTTGTTCCTTAAAATGAACAGATTTCCCTAAGCAAAGCCAGGCTTCAATTTAATATCCCAAAGGGTACCTACACACAAAGGGTAGAAAAGAGCCAAATAAACTGTTATCAGATGATGAAAAAGATAAATTGCTACTTGGATTTTAAATTTGGCCAAAGTTGGCTTTCCTGTAAACGCAAATGATGAAATTAAGGGTTCGAACCTGAAACCAGGCAAAAAATGGTTGCAGCTGTTTTTGCAAAGGCACCCTAACATCACAAAAAGGCATGCAGAAATCATTTCTAATTTATAAAAATCTAAATTTATAAAACTAAATTCCTTTTAAAATGTTAGTAAATGTTAGTTCAATTATTGGAGGCAAATCGTTCATAATGAGGGGTCGGCGTTCATCTATCGGGGAAAAATCCAAAATCTTCGACAAATAGTAATTTTGCAAAAAAACTAGTAGACATAGTAATTTTCTTTTTCAGCAGTCAAATCTTGAGTATATAAGTAATTATTAAAAAATACTGGCAAGCGATAATATCATTAAGTAAAAGAGGAAAAGCTACTCAAAGTTGTCAAAAACGCTTAATCGTTCATCTTTTGGTGCCACTACCCTTAGCATCCTATAGTTTGTGCACTACCCTATATTTATATTTTTGCCACTGAATTCCCGTAAGTTATGTGTGTTAGCATGTGTATATGCGTATAGCAAAAATGTTTGATCTAGTGGACTTTATTGAGTTTGTGGGCTGTGTCAGACGGTAGTTGAGGCGATATTTCCGAGAAAATTCTAATTCACAAAATAGTCAGCTCAAAATTTTCCATGCACTATAGGTAGTAGGGCCACGTTAATAGGTCACATTTGACACTTCATCTGAATTCAACAACATAGTAACTCACAACTTGTAACGGAAGGCACACAATATTTTCAAAGTAGGTATCAACTGCACAATTGATACACTTTTTCAGTTAAACATAGATACATATTTATTGTAATAATGATAAAAGAAAGCTATTATACGACTTAGTTTGACTAATAAACCATTCTAAACATAATAATTTATTTTTGATTTAAAAACCTGAACGTCGTTACAAGGGATACATTTTAATAAACACTGGGGTTTACAAGATTCCTTGTGATTGCGGTAGCTCCTACGTAGGTGAAACTAAGAGGAACATTTCTACCAGGCTGACTGAACATATTCGTGCCGTGAAGAATGCTGACATTGCAAAGTCAGCAATTGCAGAGCATTTGCTAACCTCTGGCTCTACACATTACATTCGGTTTGATAAGGCTCAGGTACTATCAAGAGAAAGATTCTTTGTACCTCGAAAGATCCGTGAAGCAATCGAAATCGGCCGTGTTCCAAACTTCAACAGAGACTTTGTCTCTGTTGAAGTTTGGAGTTGGTTTCTTTCTCCAGCCTGGAAACCTTGTCTGCATGGAACGGATTATAGTAAGTGTGCAGTAAGGTAATTTATCTGGCTAAGATTTTGCATTGTTAGTTTGTTCATATAAACTTTAGATATCCTAGAAATATAGGTTAAGCAAAAAATTAGAATTTGTTCAATGCGTACCACCCGTGTTACGCATTGAACCAGACCGAATTCTGCAATGAACCACTTATTTTAGCAAGAGGAAGGGTGATGTTTTTACCTTATATTACCTAGTTTAAGCAAAATTTTTACAGAGTTTGAAATAAAAGTCGTTAGGTAATGTTAATCATATATATTAAGAATCATTAAATGATGGCATTAGGCTCTTAATCAGAAGATTAAGAGCCTAATGCCATCATTTAATGCTAGAATAGCATAAAGTGCTTCATCACTTCCACGAACAGTTCGGCGGTTATCCAGATTTGTGAGCTAAGCCAAGTGATCCAGGTGAACTGGTAGAGCTGGTAGGAGAGCTTCACCCCTAGCACAAACAATGGCACATGTTGTTACAAGTCTTTTTCGCCACTTGTTACCTTTGCGATGTTTTTTTCCTTTTGGTGCAATGACTCTCTGAGGATGCTGTACTGTGGTCGTGGCAGATCTAAAAAAACGTAGCCATTCTTTTCCCGCTATTTTGTCGCAATCCCAGCTGTCAGGGATGGAAATATTGTTTTTATCAGCCATTTGAAAAACAACTTTGCGTCAATCCTTGGCTGTGTGTCCATAGAGTTTTAAGACGCATTCTACTTACCTAGTAGCTTTTTAATGCGTTCTCTTGATCAGGCGTAAACATTTTGGCATTTCCATAATTTGGTGTCATCCGTTTCCTCACAAGTTCTTCGTCCGAGGCGCTCAAATTTTTACAACGTAGCGACGTAGTGTTGGGTATCTTTCACTAAAATCCTTAAATTTGAACTATGAACCGATCATGGTACGCAATGAACCATGGTTTAATGCAGGACACTGTGGTTTGGCTCATTGCTGGACACACCACACTGACAAAACTAACCCCAAAATTTCACCAGCGCTGCTTGCACTTGCAAACTGGGGAGAGATAGAGGGGTGCATATGCGTTTCTGTTGGCAGTATTAGTTCAGAACGCCAACGTCGCATTTTTGAAATATAACGGTGGCTCATTGCATCTGGTTGGTTCACAGTTGGACAACCCACCCTACCTATATTTTTCTGTGTTTTTTAAGTAGGTATTTCAATTTAAACATACAGTAGATCTATTAAATTTTAAAGAAAATGGGTGGTCTAGTTTGAATGTTTTCTACCAAAGCTTTACACTATGTAGGTAGGTACTTGTCTTATTCTGTTTCCATAATTTACGATCTAATTTAATTTAATCGACGTTTCTAAGCAGTACTCACTATGAAGTTAAAACAGACTGATGTCAAATGTGATCTATTAAATTGGCCCGACTAGGTACCTACTACTATACAGGTAGGTATAGACCTATTAAGATTTATACCCGATTCTGTAAAAAGTATTTAATTAAACTACCTACTAGTTTTTGCCTGCGACTTCGCATGCGTGGCAATTACATTAAAAAAAGTTGCATACCTAATGTATTTCCCCGAGATACCTACAATCTATCGGTTCTTTTACCGTGGTAGGTAGGTAGGTACCATTCGAATGTACCTACCATGTAAGTGTCTAAGTGGGTTTATGTATAATGAGTTTTTCTTATTTGTGTAAGCTGCAAGCAAAAACGTCAACATTAAAATTTGATTATGATTTAATACTTTAGTTTATATTTTATTACATAATTAAATTGCAGAATTTACTTAAAAATACACGTAGGTAAGTGAGCTAAGTAGGTAGATAGGTATAATTATTATACTTACCTTTAATTAACAAGTAAGGTACATACCAAATAACGTCAAATAATAAGTATCTACCTACATATTTTCTATATACAAAAGTTAATTTGCTTAGGGAAGGTAGGAACCTACTTACAACCTACGTCTCTAAGATAAAAAGTTACATAGGTAGTGATTGTTTCTCTAAACTTTATTTTGTCTACAGTATAGAGTAGGTATCTACTTTTTACTATCTAGTAGCTCGTAATTGTAAATTATTAGATATAAGTACCTATGATATAACTTTAGAAACTCAAAACCACAAACAAATGATGGTTTTGAACATAATTTTAACACAAAACGGGATATATGCTACGATTATGTGACTTCTTCTGGTACCCGGTATTTCGGCACAGTTGTATGCGCCATTATTACGAAATTGGGAAAATTTGGCAAACAGAAACCCGAAAAATATCCCGTTTGAATATTAAATAACCAAGGATTTTTTTTGTTGGGTGTATGTTAGACTTTAATAAAACAAGTTTATACCTAAACTTGTTTTATTAAAGTCTAACATAGGTATATGATTTGTCAATTAATTATTATTTTAGTTAATGGGTTATCATATCAATGATATTATTTGTGGATTAATAATACCTAATTGACATTGCACACAGCATCATCTGGCCCCAAAATAAGCAGAGCTTGTGTTATGAGTACCACATGACTGATATACTACTTAAATACGTCTTTTTTGTAAATACATACATATTATACATAGAAACACCCAGATCCGAGACAAATACTTCCAGATCATAAAAAAATTGTCCCGCGGCGGGAATCGAACCCGCAACCTTGCGTCTCAGCCGGATGCCGCGCATTCCAGAGCTACCTACTCGTAAAATTTTCAATGACTCTGGCCCGAAGATCAGGCTGCATGGGTTGTGTTGACTATGAGGGCGCGGGTCGTTTGAGGTTTATTTAAGACCTCCAAACGATGTGATTGAGATAAACATCAAATCGCTCTTGCAATTATGCAAGAAGATTTTAATTTTTAAGAACATTTATCCGTTGTAACGAATTGAATTTCCTACAATTTTGGTTTTTTAAAAATGTTTTCATAGAGTCGATATTTTGTGATTTATACCACAAAAGAGGAGTGAATTTTTGTTTGATTAACAACTCGTTTATTTTGATTAATAATGAATAGATTGTAGAAAATTTTCATTGTAGAAAATTTAATTTTAAACAACTTTGTTTATATTAACAATTTTTCATGTAAAATTTAGGCAGATTAAAGCGCCTTCGAAGCACCTAATAATTCGTATTAATTATATATTTGATCGATTTCTAGATTTGTATTTACTAAAATCAATATTCAAACAAAGATTGAAATCCGCACCGTAAAACCATTCATATTGGGGTGGGTATGGGTATACTCTAGATAGATACAAAATGTGTGTGTAGATAAATAACGTTTTCACGGATAAATAGCTGATCTTGATGAAGTTAGGTAAGGAGGAGGAGATTCGTTTGTTAACCGTGGTACTTTTAGATTGTACCATTGATGGTACCGATGGTACCATTCTCCTTATCGTGTCATTAGTTATTTCGAACCAGTGTGGTGAAAGGATTAAAGTGCGCCTCCGAGGCTCCTTTCGTGCACTTAGGTAAGCCTTAATGTGAGCTCTCGACCTTGCCGACAGGACCCGCAGGAAAGACGAATCAGTACATGCGGTGTCGGTTCGGTTGCAGGTGCATAACGGCTGGCAGTTTTCCTTCTCTATTGCTAGCTCTTCTGTTAGTCAGCAGGGGGACTAATCCCCAATAATTTGAAGACTATCGCAGTCGTCTCCATCGTCAGTATCCAAGCAGCACTCATCTGGAATCAGTTCCACGTAGAAATCCTCACTCGAAGTTTTATATAATTCAACGAAAATTACCAACCCGATTTTACAGTCAGAAGCGGGTTCTGAGCCATTTTTGATGATCCTCAGCTGATCGTTATAGAGTAGGTACAGCGGATAGTAAAAGTAAAACAAATTATTAATTTAAAAAAATCATCTGATGGGATGACGGATTGATACCATTGATGGTAGGTTGCTCATAGGTTGTTACATTGATCGCTCGCCTTGCGCGTTTTTTTCTATACAATTCTAACATAACCTAAAATGTGGGAAATATAATAATTTCTTGAATGTTTGACGTAATGGAACGACGGGAAATACTTAATAATAATAATTAGACACTTACATGGTAGGTACATTCGAATGGTACCTACCTACCTACCACGGTAAAAGAACCGATAGATTGTAGGTATCTCGGGGAAATACATTAGGTATGCAACTTTTTTTAATGTAATTGCCACGCATGCGAAGTCGCAGGCAAAAACTAGTAGGTAGTTTAATTAAATACTTTTTACAGAATCGGGTATAAATCTTAATAGGTCTATACTTACCTGTATAGTAGTAGGTACCTAGTCGGGCCAATTTAATAGATCACATTTGACATCAGTCTGTTTTAACTTCATAGTGAGTACTGCTTAGAAACGTCGATTAAATTAAATTAGATCGTAAATTATGGAAACAGAATAAGACAAGTACCTACCTACATAGTGTAAAGCTTTGGTAGAAAACATTCAAACTAGACCACCCATTTTCTTTAAAATTTAATAGATCTACTGTATGTTTAAATTGAAATACCTACTTAAAAAACACAGAAAAATATAGGTAGTTTCTAAAGTTATATCATAGGTACTTATATCTAATAATTTACAATTACGAGCTACTAGATAGTAAAAAGTAGATACCTACTCTATACTGTAGACAAAATAAAGTTTAGAGAAACAATCACTACCTATGTAACTTTTTATCTTAGAGACGTAGGTTGTAAGTAGGTTCCTACCTTCCCTAAGCAAATTAACTTTTGTATATAGAAAATATGTAGGTAGATACTTATTATTTGACGTTATTTGGTATGTACCTTACTTGTTAATTAAAGGTAAGTATAATAATTATACCTATCTACCTACTTAGCTCACTTACCTACGTGTATTTTTAAGTAAATTCTGCAATTTAATTATGTAATAAAATATAAACTAAAGTATTAAATCATAATCAAATTTTAATGTTGACGTTTTTGCTTGCAGCTTACACAAATAAGAAAAACTCATTATACATAAACAAATTTAAACGATACTCGTAAAAAAATCTGTTAAAAATCGCTCTTTGAATGCCATTAAAATGCGTCAAGTTCATTTACTCAGGGAGTCGCCGATAGTAGGTACCTACTCGTAGCTAATATACAGGGTGGGCCAGAAAGAATTGCGAATTTGAAAAAATTATAATAAAAAAACTAAATACAATTCACATACAAATTTTTATTTCAAGTAAAATAGATATCTGGGAAATTCATTTCTTAAAAAGAACATCATCCAGGTGTGCACCATCGTGCTGCGAACATTCCTCGAATCTGAACCTCAAATTGGTAAAAACTCGCTGGCACATTGCGCGGGGAATGGCTGCCATTTCTTCTCTGATATTGGTCTTCAACTGATTAATTGTTGCTGGGTTATTAGAGTAGACTCTACTTTTTAGATATCCCCACATAAAAAAGTCCGGTGGCGTTAGATCCGGACTTCTAGGCGGCCATGCAATATCATCTCGGCGCGATATCAGTTTCCCAGCAAACATCTCATTCACGACCGCCAAAGAGGCATTAGAAGTATGGCATGTCGCGCCATCTTGTTGAAACAACGTCGCACGATTATAGGCTTCAAATTGTTGCAATTGCGGAAAGAAAAAATCCCTTAACATGGCTATGTATCGGTAAGAATTTACAGTGACAGATTGCCCTTGTTGATTTTCAAAAAAATAGGGTCCGATAATTCCGTGCGCTGATATGGCCGCCTAAACGGTTACTTTCGGCGAATGCAGAGGCCTTTGATGTTTTGCACGTGGGTTCTCTGCAGCCCAGTAACGACAATTCTGTTTATTGACATGCCCATTTAAGTGAAAATGGGCTTCGTCGGAGAACAGAATATTGTTGAAACTCCGAAAGCGTTCCAACATTGTTTCAACAAAAGCTCGTCGTAAAATTGGATCATTTGGCTGTAATTCCTGCACAAGTTGAATTTTATACGGGTGCAATTTCAGATCTTTCGATAAAATGCGACGCAAAGATGTTCTGGATACCACAAGTTCAGCTGATCGCTTACGAGTCGATAGACCAGGATTACGTTGAACTGAAGCTCTAACTTGTTCAATTGTGTCTTCCGTTATTGTTGACCTTGGGCGTCCCGCTGGCTTCTGTTTGAGAGTCGAACCAGTAGCTTCGAACTTTCTGACCCACGATCGAATCACACTTTCCTTCGGACACTGATTTAGGTCATGTAATCCAAACTCACGCCGAAATAAACGCCGAACAATAGCGCACGAATCGCCATTTTTGTAATAATGTTTAACGCAGAATGCACGTTACGCTCCGGTGAAGCGATCCATAGCGACGGAATTTCCGAGAACCGAGCTACTCAACCCCACCACCCGCGCAGCCCCCTCTCATAAGATTTAAACGCAAGATTTAAAATCGTACGCCTTTCTGGCCCGCCCTGTATAAGGTACATTATTTAGTAACCTACTGCTATTGTATGGAAAATAACTGGCAGCTACCAGCATGGCGATTATGTAACTTTTGACACAATCAATGTTTATCAGTTTCAATTAGTAATCGGCATAATTTCAATCATTAGTTTGAGTGTAATTGGATCCTTCTTTCAATAGGAAAATTATAAAACGTGACATTGGCAAAATTGTGGTCCCTTCCACAAAGGCCATTTAGCAAGAATTTAATTGAATTGAATTGGATCCAGTTTTGAGAAGATGGATTACTATTACCTACGTACGTTCAGTTGTTATCTCAAACCAAATAAATATAAAGACTGAGGACTGTGAAAAACTAAAGTGAAGCCTTAAAACTCCTTACTCTTAGTATATACATACATACTTGTATTCGTAAGTATTCTGTCATGTAGTCCTCTAGCTTTTCTGTTTCGTGGTAAAGTGTGACAGAATCACATTTCACTTGTAATAACACCGTTTTTAAACATAAATGGTAAGTTTTTAGGTTATTTTGTACAACGTCATCAAACACCCTTACGGTGGGTATTTACACAGTGGAGCACGGTTTTGAGGCCTCATTTGTTGGTTGATCGCGGTGATCCGTCTTCATATTTATTCGGTCTGAGGTTTCTATTCATATGACAGCATGTATAACTATCAACATCAACTTTCCGTAATACCAATTTAACAATACTAGCCTGGAGGGAGATAGAAAGAGTGTGATTTGCCGGGTGGTGAGTATTTCTACGAGCTTTATATAGATAAAAGATAAAACTCGGTTTGTAGTAGGTATATAGGTAAGCTCTTGTAAGTATTTTTTTAGTTAAGTACCTAGCTCATCGTGATTACAAAATGTTTATTATAATCACGTTCAATCTTACCAATTTCATTCACGTAGGTATTCGGTTTTTCTTGTTTTGTTCTTTTTAGGACACTGAAATAAACGTTTAATATTTTTTTTCATTTATTTTGCTCAAATTTACAATGTTTTTGTATTATTTTAGCATCTTCTATTAAACAACCAATTCCGAATTCGATTTCTTTGCTACGGCAATTTTATGCCTTATGTATAAAAGTAGTGACATATGTAGGTATTAACTCCTCTTGAATAAGGAAGTTATCCAGCAGGAGTTGATTTGATTCTGTGGGCTTTGGTAACTTTTTGGCATATGTATCAGAGTTTTCAATAAACACATGTAGGTAGCTTTCACGATTTTGTCCGCTAGTTCTACTTTACATTCTATTGGCCTTTTGTACACCTTCCATCACGTTGACAAAAATCCTAAATGCATTTTCAACTACTCTACGTGCCCGTCATAGCCTGCAATTAAATATTCTTCGGCTTTCGGTTAACCTGCTCTTCAGGATATGCTCGCATTGAATTTTTAGTGCGAATGCCTTATCACCAATGAAAACAAAACGCATATTTATGCCAACAGAAATTAATGGTGTTTCTTTGGGCAATGGCAAAGTACCATTTAGTTTGATTCCAAATTGGCTATCGCTTAGTATCCCGCCATCGCTTAACTGACCCTTGGGTCCAATGTCTACCAAGACAAACCTCCGTCGTGTATCAGCTACTGCTAGCAAGACAGTTAGAAATTTTGTTTGTAGTTGTAAAATCCTGATCCAGAGTTGGGCGGACATTTGATTGTAACATGTTTTCCATCGATTGCCCCACAGCAATGGTCAAACTGGTAGAGCTCCTTAAATTCGGCAGCAATACGTTCCCATTCTTGTTGTGTAGGTTCCTTTGATACGAGCGGTTGTAAATGCTTGCACAAAGCGTCGCACATTTTTGTCAGTATATTTGGGACAGTTGATTCACCAATCCTGTAACTGAAATATGGTTCTAAAAGAATTCCCTCTTGACAACTACCTGTAACAAAAATAATTGTATTAATTACAATACTTACAATACACAGACTTTAGAGCAGTCGGGTATTTTGTTTTTAAATATTTTTGCCGTCTTATAAATCGATGAACGCCGGCTGCACGCATGAAAAATTGTCACGTCCCGCCTGAGCCGAGCGTGCAAACAAAACAAGCAATAGAGGCACGATCGGCATAAGCGGATGCATGTGACGCATCTTATGACGTTATCACGCAAAATTATCGCCCGTAAACCGACTTACAGACAGCCATTTTTTTACTTAAATTGTGTTTTCTTAGTTAATATACCCTACATATTACAAGTGTGATAATAATTGGTTTCTGTTAAAGAAGCCAAAACCTTGTCACAAAAGCTTCGACAAGCAATATCTAGAAAAAACAACAACTGGACAAATTCTAAAAAATTGCGGAAATATGAAAATGTTAGAGTTTTTGCTGCCTACTATGCAAAATCGTTCAAGGTCAACAAAATGTAAACATGCAAGATTCAAACGAACAAGAAAACGATTTAACACAATATTATGAAAACTCTGAAAACGAACAGCATCAGATGGTTAAAGATTTTGTTCCTTCAAAAAAGCCTTATTAAATATCATTGATTGAAAAAAAGGCGAGAGTTATGTTCAGGCGAACGAAACTCATTGAGAAGGCAAATACTTTGTAATACTTCTAAAAATACCAGTAATGTAGAAAACACTGCACTAGGATTTGTTTTTATGAGTATGCTAACTACAAACGATCTATCAGGCACTCTTAATTGAAGAGTTTCTGACAGCTGTTTAATATAGATGGAGGCAAAGGAAGAAGATATAGCTACCCGCCGCCATTCGATTGCATTAACTGACAGTAGTTCGAATGCACCATCACCCGGCAATGTTGTGCATAATTTTAGAAACAATTCGCCGTCGTACTGAGAAGCTCTCCACATTACAATACATCACCTTGTGGAACTTTAACATTTTGAAATTATTCATACGTCGGCGTTAATTTCCGCCGCTGTTTGGTACTCCACGTAATGATATCGAACATGGAGAAAACTATTCTTTAAAGGATTAAGCGGCAATTGAAAATAATATTTTAAATTATAATACTTCGTCACAACATGATATTCGTTCTTACATTGAGAATGACAACTTTGATTTTCATTAAGTAATTTTCAAAATGTACCATTGTATCTTTTAATTTTTTTGGAACATATTGAACACTAGCTGTTACTCGCGACTTCGCATTTTTTTTAAAGGAATTGTTGCTTAAATTATTTCCTAGGATGCAATTTATCTCCTTGCCAAATTTTATTGATAAGTTTCAAACCAATCACACCCGCCACCCATTAAAAAGTTTTCATACAAACATTCACACCCCATTTTACTCCTTTATGAGAGTTATTTTGAAAAACTCTGAAACACGTGTCCATTTATTTTGCATTTGAGGTATCCAAACCAAGTTTCTAAGAAATCACACCACCCGTTAAAAGTTCCCATACAAACTTTGACACCCCATTTTACCTCTTTGTTAGGGTTATTTTGAAAAATCCTGAAACACATGTTTATTTTTATTTATTTTGCATCTTATTAATTCATATATCGTTTCAAGCAAATCGCACCACGCGTTAAAATGTTTCATACATTCGTTTTCACCCCTTTTAACCCTCTTCGGTGTTGAATTTCAAAAAATCCCGCCTTTGTGGATGGTTTTGCTGTAAAAGGAAGCTACCCTCCAAATTTATGCGGTTTCGGCTCGGCGATGATGAATCAGTGAATCAGTCAGTCAGTCAGTCAGTCAGGTTAAGCTCTTTTATAGGTATAGATTAAAATAAATAGTTTGCATTGAATAAATTTTAACAAAATACGTACAGCCATTTATGTACTTACTACATAACATTAATCATGTACCTATATTAACACTCTGTTTATAATTTTAGAAGTAAAATTATAAACAGTTTCTTTTAGAAGTTTCTGAATCTCAAACTGTTGGGAGTTTCACTTACACGGACTCTCAATTTAGGCTCCTATATCGAGTCCAAGGCCAAGACTACTGCCATGAAACTTGGCATCCTCAACAGGGTGAGGCGATACTTCACACCTGGACAGCTTTGCTTCCACATTTATAATGCGTACAGCCAAGGATTGGAATGCTTTGCCGTCGTCTGTCTTTCCTGAAAACTACAATCTACGAGTAGGTCTCTGCAAGTCTCGAGTAAATAGGTGTCTTCTAAACCTGCGTGCCCCATCGTGGCTAAACATCAGGTAAGATCGTGGTCAAACGTAGGATTATCGATGATAACAAAAAAATATAAACGATTTTTGCGAAGATTATTAAATCTTATAAAATAAAACTAAATTAAATAAGTTTATTTAATTAAAGAGAAACACATATATGAACTCTATATATATAGTATACGCGGAGTTATCTCCGCGTTATAATCGTCAAAGGACTGTCAAAACAAACTTTTAGACGCTTGAGTTTTGATTACAGCGTGATAAGATATATGTTTTTTTATTCACATGTTAAGTTCCAAAGTCATAAAATAGTAAACTAGTTGACGCCATTGGCACATTATCACATAATATTATTAAATTATCCGAACTATTACAATAATTTCAAGACAATGGTGGCAATTCGGTTGGTTTATTTCTAAAATTAGTAATTGTCTAAAATATATTTAGTTAGACATAGCATTTGTAAAACCTATTCGGCTGGTACCATCTAACTAAATTAAGGACACTTAATTAAGTTAGCTAATATAAAATTAGGATAAGTTTGTAGCAGCAGAATACCAAAGGTTAATTTGACAGTTCAAAACATATATATTCAAGGATCCAGCCCGGCCGGATGTCTATCAGAAACAGAACGGGCCGTTTCGTATTTTAAAGCCAAACAGTGTTATAGTTTAACTTATGTATTTGTGTGGTATTGATATTGGTAGCACCCGAATGAGTCGCTTTCTTTTCTTTATTTAAAAATAGCTATTTTCTAGAGCTTAAAAGAGATGATAATCTACAAATAACTGAAAAAGTTAGAAACCATTTTAGAAACAAAATGTTATTATTCAGTAGATGACTTCCTTAATGATAAAAAATACTGTAAATGTGTTAATATTACTTATAATTATTATTATTAGGTATTATTTTCGGACCTTAAAATTGTTTTTGTTTTGCTATTGAGTTTATTTTAATTTTAAATTGTTAA
The DNA here is from genome assembly GCA_948098915.1 of Lampropteryx suffumata. Classification (NCBI taxonomy): domain Eukaryota; kingdom Metazoa; phylum Arthropoda; class Insecta; order Lepidoptera; family Geometridae; genus Lampropteryx; species Lampropteryx suffumata. Next base: position 3,295,600 of record OX402562.1, read on the forward strand.
CCGACATTTTAAGTTTTATGCACACTAAAAAACCACCATATACCACATGTATTTCATGCAATAAATTTTTACTTTACTTTACTGAACATATTTTCTTGAATTATTGCTCAGAACAATCTCGTTGTTCACACAAACATACTTCAAACATATTTTCTTGAATATGTTCTATTTCAAGTTCATCTAGTTAATGAAGGGATGTGAGAAACTTCCACAGGTATGATTAATTCCAAATTTAGTATTCTGTTACTTGGATTGATTGACCGAGCGAGCGCGAAGCGCGAACGAGTGTATCCGTTTCAGCTTAGGCAATTATGCTTTCGTATGTCTGTCTGTTCGGATGTTCTCCTCTCTAATTTTGTGAGCAGGTTCTATAATTATATAGATTGTCGATTCCGTTTTTAGATTTTTTTCAAAATGGCGTTGATATGAGGGTTGAAAAAAAAGTTATATTTCAGTCATTTCGAAAAAGGTTTACGAGGTCTAAAGCTCACAGAGCCACTAGTTATGTGTTTATTTCAATGGATCAGACTTTGGAGGTACTGTCTCCATTATATATCCTTAACGGTATAGAAAGAATGTTCGAGACACCTGAGATCACAGCCTAATCCAGACTATGCCATACTACCGAACAGACTTCCGAACACTATCACAAGTGCTCCAACCATAAACATTTTTGAAAAGAAATTGTAATGCTGGCGTATCGAGAGTACTATCTACACATATGAGAGTTCATGGGCAGTATATCTTACCAAGGTTGTAATAATTAGCCAATGTAACATTTTATATTGTGATTAAATATAATTTAAATCATTCAATCTGCCATAATTTTCAGCTTAGGCAAAAATGCTTTCGTATGTCTGTCCGAATGGCTACTTATTTGTCTCGGGTCTGGGTGTTTCTATGTATAATATTAGGTTGGGGAAAAAGTCTTTTCGCATTTTAGTATGTATGAACTTGTAATAAAATCTCTTAGGCTATACTATTTGTATCTGGCTGGTTTTGGTATCATTAAAAGTTTAAATTTTAAAGAACGTAATTCCAAATTCAAATTAGGAAAATGTGTGATTTTTATTTGTTTTTCGTACTGTCAAGGTGAGTGAACTTAATGAAGAAATTCCATACATTTTAAAATTTTAATACAAAAAAGGTAAAAATGCAACGCAAGCATCGAAAAAAATTTGCGATGTTTATGGACCTAGTGCAGTGTGAGAGTAGCACAAATTTGGTTTAAGCGTTTTCAATCCGGAAATTTTGATGTCAAAGATGCACGTCGCTCTGGTCGCCCTATTACGGATAAAATGGCTGCCATTTTTAAAAAGTGGAGCAAGATCGGCATATCAGTAGTTAGACGTAGCTGAAGAACTGGGAACTGACCACAAAACAATTTTGGCGCATTTGAAAAAAACTGGGTACACAATAAAGCTCGATATTTGGGTACCTCACGAGCTTACTGAAAGAAACCTAATGAACCGTGTACTTATTTGTGATTCTTTATTACGACGTAATGAAACCGAACCATTTTTGAAGAAGCTGATAACTGGTGAAGAAAAGTGGATCACGTACGACAAGAACGTGCGAAAAAGGTCGTGGTCAAAGGCCGGTCAGGCTTCACAGACTGTGGCGAAACCCGGGTTAACTCGCAACAAGGTGATGCTGTGTGTGGGGTGCTGGGGTGGGATTGGAAAGGCATTATTCATTATGAGCTGTTACCACCAGGCAGGACCATCGATTCTGAACTCTACTGCGAACAACTGATGAGATTAAAGCAAGAAGTTGAGAGAAAGCGGCCGGAATTAATCAACAGAAGGGGTGTGGTTTTTCATCATGATAACGCTAGACCTCACACATCTTTAGCCACTCAGCAAAAATTTGTAGAGTTCTGCTGGGAGGTGTTAATGCATCCGCCGTATAGTCTTAACCTTGCACCTTCAGATTTCCACCAGTTTCGGTCTTTTCAGAATTCTTTAGGCAGTGTCAGGTTAACATCACGAGAGGACTGCCAAAACCACTTGTCGCGGTATTTTGATCAGAAGTCCCAAAATTTATAAAGCATTGGGATCATGTCCCTACCTACAAAATGGCAAAAAGTTATCGAACAAAATGGTACCTACATATTTTAGTTAAATGTAAATAAACTATATTAAAAAATGTTTTGAGTTTTCTTAAAAAATGCGAAGAAACTTTTTCCCCAACCTATTATGTATGTATTAACAAAAAAAAAGTATATAAGTAGTATATCAGTCATGTGGTACCCATAACACAAGCTCTGCTTACTTTGGGGCCAGATTATGTTGTGTAAATTTTGTCCGGCAATATTATTATTATTAATTATTATAGTATATATCTAGGTATACTAATATCACAAAATATGTATTTATCCACACTAGTTTTATGTTCCGCTTATAAAATTAGAACTTTCATACACATACGCCGTCTATCGTGCTAAATAATCGTTTCAACTCTTCACATTGGTATTTTCAAAATGAGTTAAATTAAGACTTAAATAATGTCTATGTTACACGACATGATTCGATTGGCAGATCCACCTTGGCCGCCTAATATTATACATTACATGAAATTGACCTTTGTCCTTGTCAGTTTCCTTGTCACAAACTGACAAGGAAAATGGCATAATAATCATATCTAATCATATTTACAACCTCTCAAATAGAAAACTGCCTAAATACTGCTTAAGATTCGCCCTGTCACTGTTTGTCACTATCACTATCTTACAAAAAGGGATGGCACTATTTCAAACAATGATTATCTTTTAACAGGATTTGAGGGAACCTTTTAAAACCATTTTGTTTATTGTACCCAAGCATGCGCAGTAAATCTAGTGCGTAGATTGTATCAGGCCCTATAACGCAGACCGACTGTCAACCGCTTACAAAAATCACAGGTAACTTAACAGAGATTTTTCTCTAACATAGGCTAAAAAGTTCGAGAACTTGTATTTAACGTCAAAGCAATAAAAAAATGTATAACATTTCAAGAATGTCGCTACATAAAATATTATTACGATACTTTAACCCTTAACCACTGACGTACGAATGATATTCGTCACCGAAATCGTTATTCGTTCAGAACTTTCTTTTGCGCGGGATTTCGTCCTAGCGCTTTTTGGTAGTTTCCTGACTTGCAGTGACACGTGCGCAGCGAGGGTGAGCAGACGCGTAGTCCACGTCTAAATAAGTGACTTCAATGACTCGACGTATGCCATTCGTATGGTCAGTGTTAGTGTCATTAGTCATATTCTATAGGATTTTGGATACCGCCGCTGCCAATTCCTTTATAATGTCGAATTATAAATCCTTTGGCATTCATGAAAGAGCTTGGAAGACGCTTAGTAACGCTGCACTTAGAGCGAAGATTTGCAATACCTCAAATTTCACGTGAGCTCAAGAGTCTTGTTGGGCATATCTTTGGTAAGGATAAGACAAAACCGAATTACCCTAAGCCCTGAAATTAGAAAATTTGAAACATTGAAGAATTGTTATATATCAAGCAGAAACGACGTAGATCCCGTTATGGGTGTAAAATATGCGGTCAGCCAATCTGCTTGCACTGCTCAAAACCGCCCTGTAATAAATGCTTAGAAAAAGTGCATAAACATGTGATTTTACGAAAATTTGATTTAGATCTCATAAAAACAGTCTTAATTTTGTACGAAAACAAACAAAAGAAAATCCTAGTTTTTTAAAGTGATATTTGAAATTTGTTCGATACAATTTTGATAACTTTATGTGTTGTTGATAAATAAATATTTTTCCATGATACTTATTAATATTTTATTTATCTTCGTACCTTATTTTTGAAATGCTTTAATAATTTTAAAAAGAAATAAAAAATAGTTTAAAAAAACTAAAAAAACACGCTTTATATAGAAAACCAAACTAAAAAATAGAAAATAAATTTTAATAAATGTAAGTTTTTTTTTTTGAGTTTTTTTTTTCGAATTGTTGCATTGTCATCGGTCTTTGACAGGTGTGCAAAATTTGAATGAAATCTGGCCATTTAAAGTGGGTCAAAATCGCGTCCTAAGGAGTCGGTTACATACAAACATACATACAAGTGAAGCTAATATAAAGCGTATAAAAACATATTAATTATGGTTTATAACTCTGAGATTCGTCTGTGATTTTAAAGAGCCTCAGAGCTCTTTAAAATCACAGACGAATTCCATTCGTACGTCAGTGGTAGTGTAACAAAATGACACGTCAGTGGTTAAGGGTTAAACTTACATGAAACAAAGTTGTAATAGAAAAATAATTATACATTTTGACTTAGCCAGTAGCTGCTACCACATAAGTTATACACAACGAATAGCGCAAAAAACGAAGTAATTATATTACTTCAGAAGTCTAACTATATGTTCTCTTCGATTCGGTGGTTCTGAAACAATAAAAAACTATATATGAAAATACTATACAATACCATATAAACTACATAATATATTCTTATATGCTGCGTTAAGAGCTTCGTCTCAGGGGGGAGTATCCGCCATCAACGGCCGAGATGCTTGCTTTGAAGTGTCACTTCCAAGAATCACTAAGAAAATAATGGGCTGAGCGGCGGCACATCCTAATTCCAGACATTGGACTATCGATGCTATCCAACCAGTTCTTAATGCATTTGGTTGGATAGTGCACACGGGTCACTTTCCTTTCGGCTGGTGCAAGTGTTGACGGGCCATGGCTGCATTGGGATAGGGAGATGGGGAAGATGATGGATGAGATTGGGATGGCAAAGGGAACCAACGACCACGACATATTGCCATTACTGTAGGTGCAACGTGGATACGGCGCAGCACACGCAGCAACGTGGTGTATCCTGCATAGAGCGAAGAGCGCCGTACTCTCGTCGCTGCAGTAGGGGAAGCATTAATTAAGTCAATGCTTGAAGAGGAGACGTCGTGGGTAGAGCTAGCATCCTTCTCTGATGTTGTCATATCGCGGAAAGAGGGAGTGAGAAAGGGAGATAACTTCCGATCTTCCAGTACGATACCGGAGAGCAGGACGTTGAAGACCAAGGCCCCTCGACGTCTTCTATCTGCCTCCATAACCGAGGCTTCGATGGTAGGCTCGGGGGAGTTTACCGCTAAGTTAAAACTACCCAAAAGCGGTGCGCGTAGTGTCCCTGTGCGCCCCTAAGGTGTTGTATTAAAATTCGATTTGAGACTGGCTCAACATAGACCTACGCTGCTGGGGTCGCGGATATTCATAACAAATAAAACCTTAGATGTGTAAACTCCATTACTGACGTTACTCTTTCAACCTACGGCCTTACTTTTAACGCTTAATATTCGCAGATTAAGATTCACTATTTGTCACTATCTTATAAAAAGGGATAGCACTATTTTAAACAGTGAACCCCTTGACTCTAAATGCAGACAATCATCCCACTTGCGTAAGTACCGTCGATTCCCGCCGCGGGACAAATGTTTGTATGATCTGCAAGTATTTGTCTCGGGTCTGGGTTTTTCTATGTATAATATGTATGTATTTACAAAAAAAAGTATATAAGTAGTATATTAGTCATGTGGTACCCATAACACATGCTCTGCTTATTTTGGGGCCAGATGATGTTGAGTGAAATCTCCGGCATATTATTATTCGCAAATGAGTAAATTCCAGTCGAGTTTACTTGTAGATTTTGTGTTGATATTAGTAGTTCTTAGAGTGTAAATTACAAAGGTTTATTAGAATTTAGTTTTTTTTGTACACAGATAATTTTTATGTGTAAATAGAATTATTATAGGAACTTTTGACGGACGTTGAGACACGATTATACGTAATGTAAGCCATACACGCTAAGGTCTACCAGAGAGGTTACCTGTGCAGGTTAGCACGTGAGAGGTTACTTGCGTCGGTAGCGTGTATGGGGACGTTCCGGTGTCGGTACACCGGAAGTACACCAGAGCTGTCTTCAGCTCTCTTCGTGATGGCATCGTTTGAGAACGATGACGAGCTGGCATTATTAGGCCTTGCTTTAATTTTTACGATACGATATTAAGGTGTAAGCATTGGTTATTGAAAAGGAAAACTTCTAGTCATATTCACTTATTAAATGAATTAAGATTTGAACCAGAAAACATACCGTAAGTTACTTGCAATGGTTAATCCTATGATAAAAAAAAAGGATACAGTTATGAGAAATAGTATTTCTACACACGAAAGATTATCAGTTACATTGAGATTTCTCGCAATTGTTTCTCCTCGAGCGCTTGGAAAAAATATTCCTGAAACATGTGAGGCCTAGAACAAAGTTCTAAGAAGAGATTATTTGAAGGTGATTAATTAAAACACTGTTCTACATTACGGATAATATATATTAAGAAAATAACAACATTAAATTATAAAACTACAAAAATGTTACTGTCGCGTATACATTATCCATTATCATCAGTGGAATTATTAAGGAATGTTGCTGCAGAATCTGGAATCGATAGAACTACCTCTGTTCTATCTCTGTTTGCATTTGAGTAGAGTAGGGATTGTCTTGGGGACTGTTGATTATATGGTTAGTTTTAAATGATTTTAAAAGATGATCTGAATATTGACTGGAGGGAAAAGAAAGGCAAGGTGGGCTAGGACTTTCTGAAAAAACAAAACATACAGGGGTATGTCCTATTGTAAGTAGGAGAGAATTGATCAACCTGTTGTCGATATTGCTGTGTAGGAACATAGCTTAGTTGATTTTGTCTCAAAATAACTCTCATAGGCATGTTCGGGAGTGAGGTGTCCTATTTCTGCTTATATTTTTTTCTGCGACTAATATTTGTTTCGCATTTAATGCCCTCCATTTCATCGCCTCATTTTTGCCGATGTTATCACAGCGGTCTTCTGTTAAGATTGGACGAGGACGTTTAAATGATCTCGTACAGTTTCTAATACTTCATTTGCTATGGTTTTATCTTTCCTTTTTGTTTTAGGAATTACTAGCTGTTGCTCGCGACTTCGTCTGCATTTTTTTTTTGTAAGGAATTGTAGCTTAAATCCTTCCCCAGGATGCAATTGATCTCCTTGCCAAATTTGATTGATCAGTTTCAAACCAATCACACCCATTACCCATTAAATCATTTCCATACAAACATTCACACCCCATTTAACTCCTTTATAGGAGTTATTTTGAAAAATCCTGAAACACGTGTCCATTTATTTTGCATTTTAAGTATTAAAATCCGAATAGCACCACGAGTGAAAATGATTCATACATTAGTTTTCACCCTTTTTCACCCTAGGGGTTGAATTTCAATAAATCCCGCCTGAGTGGGTTATTTTGCTATAAAAGGAAGCCTTATAAATTTCAGCTTTCTAGCTTCAGCGGTTTTGGCTCGGCGATGATGAATCAGTCAGTCAAGTTAAGCTCTTTTATAGATTATTCGACGATGTTGATAGTGGTTTCGTTATTGTCTGTTGATTCACTATAAGACGAATGTTGATCGGCAGTTGAAGAATCTTGGATGTTGTTGCTGTTGTCTCCCTTAAAACAAATAATTTTGATATGTGTTCTAGCATAAAAACTAGATACTTAATCTATAAAAAAAAATTGTTATTTTATATATCAGTTTCCTACATTTTAAAAAGAATGGAAAGAAATAGCAAATATGTATGAAGAACGATGGAAGTTTCCAACTGTCTTAGTGTAATAGATGGGACGCATTAGCGATTGTTCCACCGGCTAATAGTAGATCGAATTTTTATAATTATGAGGGACAACATAGCGTGGTTCTTATGGCAATTGTTAATGCAAAATACCAATTTGTGTAAGTACATAGCTGACTAGATGGTAGAATATATCGAGGAGTATAAAAAAATACTATATTTAAATAAAAATTGGAAAATAAGGAATTACATATTCCAAGCAGTGAAACGTTAACAGGAAGTAACTGAAATTTGCCATTATGTATTTGTGGCAGACGAAGCTTTTCCATTACGCATTGATTTGATACAACCGTTTTGGCTGGCAGATTAAACATTTCGAAAAAGAAAAATACTGAATTACAGATCTCGCACCAGACGCAATGTAGAAAACGCTTTCGGGATACTGGCATCACGATTTCAAATATTTAATAATTAACTTACTTAATTTACTTTTTAATTGAACATTCAAAAAGTCGTATGCACCTCTAAAATGTTTATATCGAGAAAACTCAGAAAACAGAACTATAATTACTGTAGGATATAACACAAAATAGTACCATGGAAAACTTAGAAAGAAGAAACCAGGAGATACTTTGAACAACGCGAAGATTGTCCGAGAAAATATTATGATTTTTCCAATCATGTGTACCATGGCAAGATGATCATGTAAATTAAATTTGGCTAAAACGAGCAAAGTCGTAGTCGTTCTAAATACTTATAAACTTTTGTGGAATTCAAAATGTAAAACAACTTCAAATAGCCAACAATGGGACAGTATGGGCTGATAATAGTAATTTATTTAACTTAATAAAAGATACTTACTAAGTACATTTAAGTATATTTTACTTACCTCCCACTTATTTTCGTTGTCACTGTCCAAGTTGGATGAGGATTTCCTGGGAGTGCAATGATCATGAACGAAATTAAATAAATCGTAGTACCACAATTTAGTACCAGTACACATCATCAACAGATGCCCCAGTCTTTAAAGATCATATTCTTCATTTGCTTCTCAAATTATTGATCTTTCTCACAACTACTGCTTTGTACGCATCTGGCTCAATTTTTCTATGAGTAATTTATAAGCAGCATCTTTTTGGTTTCGACGCTTTTGCCAAAGACATGGATGAGTTCTATATATTTAGATTAAATCTTCAAGCACTTTTTTAATTGTGGTGATACAATGCGAACGACACGACGACCGTCCAAGACAAACACTGGAAAACAACTGACGCGACCTGTGCAGGCGACCGGAATACATGCACACACGCACAGATACACTGTACGGTGTAAGAAAGAATTGATTTTCGATCTTGCGCCAGTCGCCAGCGCAGGTTAAAAAAAACAGCAAAGGTCTATTCCCACATACGGTCCAGTCTAGACCTCTCCGGTGGACCGTAGCGTGTATGGGCCCCATAGGCCGCTAATGTTAAGCTATTCGAGATTAATTATATTTCAGTTGTGTCACGTCACGCGTACACGGGAGTCATAATACCATGTCCATGAGTTTTTAAATACATACTGTCAAGCTGTTAGCGTTCTTAGGGCGTTCCTTAGCCGTACGATAACGGCCTCGATTATGGCAATGGGTCGTTCTCTTTACAGTTTCGCGATTTCTCGGCACTGGGTTGGACGGTGGTATAAACACATGCCGTACACCTTTCGCGTCCGTCAATGTACGTCTAAAAACAGTTTGTTGCGGCATCTGGACATTATTCTGTAAATAATACAGTAGTTAATATCGACTTATCCGAAGAACAGAGTTCGACGTGATCTTTGAACAAAAATGAGTTAAATAGCTAAACGAGATAAGAATACGAACTAATATCTTATTTAGTTTCGGAAATATAAAATCGAATAACGTTCTTTCTGACATTGGCCTCAATTCAGTTGTTTCGCTAGAGTAACTAAATTTCCTAAAACAAAAACGATCTTATTTTGTTTGCATTAAAGTCTGAATTAGAATAACATTTTTTAGTGACACTTCCTAAATTAACGTGTAAGTGACGTGGTTTAGTCATCATGTAAGGAGGTGTTGATTAAAACTGCGGTTATTTTCCGCAGTTTTTATCAACACCTCTATACCTTATTTTTAATAAAGGCATTATTTGGAAAATAAATTATAGCAATAAAACAAAAAATAACTAACTTGTTTTAGAACTGTGATTTAAAATGGGTACTCTAATTTGAACTTTATTGGTAGCAAAATAAGGTCGTCCATATTTTAGAAAATTTTAGCTAGTCCGGCGAAACAACAGAATTGCCAGCATTAGCTCCGCATAACAATGCACGGAGTGATAGGCATTGTAACAACATATAGACCGTTCACCGTAAGTTGTCCCCTGCCTTGCGAATTGGTTACATTGCCTACGGTGTTACCAACAATGTATGAAGTATTTACCCCACTTGGTGATTGGTGGTTGCTGGCAACATAATCTAAACTTGTATGTACCCACCACAGATAAAAATGTTTAACTTGCATATTTTTAAATAATATACAGTTTTATTTAAAACCAGTAAGGTTGTAAATAATGACAACTTAAATTTTCAACTAAATTACTTAATTACTTTTTAACATAATTACTGCCAGAAAAAATTAAATCAATAAATATTGATTAATATTAAATTAATTATAGTCGAAAGGAACGATTCCAGACATATCACTGTCACTTGCGTAAACGTCATCATCATCAGTAGTATCCTAGTTTAATTATGAATTTATCACTTATATTATTCATGCAGTTATCGCGTTTATATTTTAATTAGTTATTTCAGTAAATTCTAATTACTCATACTTAAGGCATTGTGTCGGAAGCTGGTATCCCTATTTTACTAACCTGTCATGGCGGCGACGAGAGATCGCACTTGATTGGGTGGAATTAGACAACAACAGATTGACAATCAATAGTGCCAACATCACGGCAGGGGATATCTTACCGTGAATCGGTCTGTACTTGAAAGTAACAATGACAAATCTCACCGTTTAAGAGTTACACAACAACATCTCTAATGTCTACTGAAAACTATCAACTCTACAGTATGGCGATTATGGTACTTTTGACAGAATCAATGTCTATTAGTTTTAATTAGCAATCAGCATAATTTCAATCATAATTTGATTGTAATTGAAACCAGTTTCGATAAGATGGATTACTATTACGTACATTCTATATCTATCTCAAACCAAATAAATATATAGACGGAGACTGCCATGAATAACTAAAGTGAAGTCTCAAAACCATGCTCCTCTGTGTAAATATACGCAACCACGCACAAACATCTACCCAAACCGTGCTGATTGGTATATGCATACATACTTATACTATTAGGTATTAGGTCATGTCGTGGTCAATAAAACATATTAAAAAAAATAACACCATTTATTCAATATATATATTGCTGCGCCCGATACATAGCTCCATCTGTTGGCAGGCGGACGCATTAAATATTCGCCTACAACGCTATCTGGTATCGAGTAGATGCAAACTACAAAGTACACGTATCGAATGCATATGAGTGAACGAGATAGCAATATCTCTCTATTGCAAGCGAACATTTGAGCGCGTTCCGGTTCGTTCTCGAACGTTCGAGTTGCGTCGCGGTTTTGCGCGACGCACTCGACGCTCGTATAAATACAGCGGTGGTTTGCAGGCCGGTGGTTGCAGGCAGGTGGTTTGGTCTGCAAACCACCGCTGTATTTATACGAGCGTCGAGTGCGTCGCGCAAAACCGCGACGCAACTCGAACTCGAACGAACCGGAACGCGCTCAAATGTTCGCTTGCAATAGAGAGATATTGCTATCTCGTTCACTCATATGCATTCGATACGTGTACTTTGTAGTTTGCATCTACTCGATACCAGATAGCGTTGTAGGCGAATATTTAATGCGTCCGCCTGCCAAGAGATGGAGCTATGTATCGGGCGCAGCAATCGGCAGGCAGTCTATTTTCGGCTAAGCAAGTGATACAAGTGCGAAAGTTTTTAAGTGTTATCAGTTGTGTTGTAGTGTTGCGACTCTTATTGTGTTCTATTGAGAAGTTAACTAGTAGAATCAGTGGATTAAGTTCAGTGTGTGGTAACTTTGAAATTAAAGTTATTATTTGGTAAAATCAAGCGTTTTCATAATTTATCAGTACCCGGCTCGTAACAATATATAAAAGCAAGAAGCACGACTGCGGTGTATGTGTGTGCGTGGGTGCGGGTATCTACACACAGGAGCACAGTTTTGAGACTTTATTTTGGTTGATTGCGGCGCTTCGTCTTTATATTTATTTGATCTGAGGATTTTATTCATATGACAGCATGTATAACAATCAACATCAACCGTAATACCAATTCATCAATAGTAACTGAAAGTGATTAGTATCAAAGTTTTGATAGTATCAGAAGTCAAGCAATCGCCCCGCAGGTCAGACTTTATTCTACGGATGAGTCGATATAGTGTTAACCTCTAATCATAATATTTAGCTCGCATCGCGTTAAATTATGTTCTGTCCTTGTCATTCTGATTTTAAAGGATAAAGATGGCAACAGATTTAAACAACACGGTAACTATTGAGTGATTATTACATAGAATTTATGATTATTTTCACTATAACCGTTTTCGTCCTATGAGGTTGACATTTTTATATCAATAGGGTTTTGACTGGCCTCTCAGCTCAATTTATAGTAGCTCTGCCTTTTGCTCTGCAGGTTGTGTGTTCAATTCTCTCCCATTACAAACATTTGTATTACGAACATATATGTTCATTCTGGGTCTTTGGATTTATAAAGTATGTATTTAAAGATATTCTATCAGTCATCTTGTTTCCAAAGTACAATCTATACTTAGTTCGGGGGTGGATGGTGCTGCGTGAATTGTCCTGCAATATTTATTTAATTTTTAGTTTAAACGAGATAGCGAGAATGCTTTGATATAATAACTTGCTCTAACTAATGTGGTTGAATTATAATAGAGACAATCCCGGTGGTTTCCACCTATATCTCTGAGAGGCTATAAAACGCTTGATCGAGTCGACTGACAAGAGAAATTTTAGACTAAAAATCAATTCTTTCGTCGTTTTTCTTTTATTAAAAACAAAATTAAAAGAAAAACTTACCATGCCGTCCAAATTATTTGTGTCTGGCGAGGTGCGTTGTGGTGAGCCTTGATCTGAGGCAGTCTGACTCAATCGCTCCCGTGTGTCGAAGTGCGCCATCTTAGCCAACAAGTACGCTTCGCCCACATCGCTATCTATATTCGACAACAGGATCTCAAACGAATTTGTCATTGTATTCTCGAATATTCTAGAATCTGTATTATTCATGAGACACAGCATCCCCCGAGCGAGCATATCTTCGGCCGGCAGAATACAAACTCGTTCTAGAATCTTGGTGACGACTTCGATATCTACCGGCTTTTTTATATGCGCCATGAAATTCGCTAGCTTTACGAACGCGTGCTTGAACTGGGCAAAGTTCTGGGAGTCTGCAGCGCATGATAAGAGAGCATCGCACATCATTACACCATTGAATTCGTAACTGAGCTGCTCATCGCACACGTCGCAACTAATATTGTTCAGATGCAGCAATGTAGTCTCTAACACGTTCACAATAAGAACGTTATCCTTCCGCCCACAGAGCATTAGATCTATAGCCATTTCCATCAGTAATTTAGTCGATTCTCTTCTTTTACATTCTTGAATGAAAAGCAAGCCGAAATTCCTTTTTAAACTGTAGAAATTAGTTAACAGTAGATACTCCTCTATTAGGCTATCTTCGCTCAGCGCTGCTAAACGGGTCTTGATCAAGATCGGATCAATGTATATGTGCGGGAAGCGACATTTGACGTTTTTGCACTGACTCGCCATGTAAAAAAAGCAATGACCTCGATATATTGCACTTTTAATTGCTTTCACGGGTTTGTATTGAGTGAACATTCGCCGTGAATTGTTCACTTTCTGAATATCAGTAATATTAGCCGAAACATCTAAAAGCGGTGGGAGGCGCTTGGTATTGTCCAAACCTATTGCCTTATTTAAATTCTTCTCTATAGCAATTGAGCTGGAATCAGCGCTTTGTTTATCGATCATATTTGGTTCTATTCTTTGCAATGTTGTATCGTGTACAAACTCGTTTATCTTGGATGGTACGTACCTCTCTCTCATCCATGGTCGCTCTATTCTTGGATTAATACACTGAGGTATGTAAGGTTCATGTGATGTAGAAATGGGTTTTTCTTGTGATGTAGAATTAGGTCTTTCTTGTACGCTCAAATTTAAGCTGGAGGGTAAAGGAGTTTTTACAGTAGACTCACCCGTAATCCATATGCTTGCGCTTCCTGAATCGAAGATAGACAACAAATCGTCATCACGTGATTTATTATCAACGTCGAAGCGCATATAGTTGGTAATATCACTGGTAAATGTTTCCGAGCTGTCATATAATTTTTCTGGTAAATCTTGACGTGGGGTGGTTAAGAGGGCTGGACAAGCGGTCACAGTTTCATTTACAGGGAAGTTATCTGAACTTGTGACTGGCAAAGGTCTGTCATCACACGCCTGCCAGGGATCAACAACTAAATCTTCAACAGGACTACCTTCGTTAAAGCTACTTCTTGAGCTACTTTCCCCTTCGTGACCAGTCGTTTCGACATTTGTGTCAGGACTAACAATTCTTGTAACACCTTTTTGAAATATAATACTTTTGAAATTTTCACAACTTTCAATCAATTTTTTTTCTAAGCTAGCTTTTTTTGGTATGTCGGAGAATGTGTGATACTCGTCATCATAACAAACTACACTTATTCCCACTTCTTTGCAGAAGTTCTCAAGTGAATTGTGGAGTTTGTTCATATCTAGTGACGAAATTGAATTTTTCAGTGAGCTATCAGATCGAGTTGATTTCGCAGTCAGAGACGAAGTACTGAGGTTCAACTCAGGTTTGCTGGTGAGAGCTTCCGATTGCGGATCTTCGGAAGATTCCGAGCTTCCGGAATCAGACATCAATGAGGAACTGTCGTTTTCTTGTCGCCTTTTCTCTATATCATCTTCCATTACTTTTAATCTGTTCAAATCGGTGTTTTCTATTGAAACGACCGGCACTTTTTTATTGTAATTAATTAATTCGAGTGATGATACTGTAACGCAAGTTGTAGTGTTAGACGTGCGGCTAGTAGATATATCTCTAGTCCAGGATAGGTTAGAGTTTGTACTGCTTACAGAGTTGGGTCGTTTCACAGTCACCTCAACCTTTAAAGCATTTTCTATTTCATTTGTGTTCACATATTTGCCTTTCTTAGTAGCACTCGTATTTTTTAAATAAGTTTCATGTTGTTCGTTAACCGGTTTCACTGTTGATCTTGATCTTGTCTTTTTAAAGGGGGATACTTCAGAGTTATTCTTTGAATCTGAAAATATTTTATTCAATTAAATTTTTGGAAAATAAAAGACACAAAGGTAGTGTTACGAGCCGGATAATGGTAAATTAATTTTATACTCGATTTTACCAAATACTTTAACATTTATTCGTTATTATAAGTTATAACACACAGAATTAAGAAGAATACTAATAGAATCAGTGGACTGATAGTCTGATAGGACTGATCGTACACTTCCTACGTATAAAACCTCGAAACTATCGCACTCGTTATCACTTGTTAAGCCGAGTATAGACTGACTGTATCCACACATTAACGCCGCTTTTATATGAGTGGCGAGTACGTCTCGTAAAACTTAGGTGCACTCGAACGTTCAAGAACGAACCGGGCTAGTATATTCGCTTGTAAAAGAGAGATATATCCATCTCGTTCACTCTTATACATTAGATACGCGTACTTTATAGTGTATCTATCCGATACTAGATGGAGCTGTGGTGATTATTTTAAGCGTCCCGCCCGACCGAAAACAGATGGAGCGGGCGCAACAGTAGTATAAGTTATAATTCCTAGTTCTTACCTTTTGTCTCGTTTTCTTGTGTGTTTGATATTTCCTTTTTTTTGTATGCTCTTTTAAGTTTAACGGGAGTTTTAGGAATATCTGAAACAAAAATATTGTTCATCAAATAAACAAACCCAACTGTTTTTTCGTGAGATTTTATCAATGTTCTGCATCATACGTTTAAAACAGAGATATTATTACAATAACATTCAGAATACACCCCAAAATCAGAGTTTTAAGAGCGCTATCACATTTTGAAGCCGCGCAAAGTTAGGTATTTCTGGCTGCCAACTACTATTATTTTATTCTGTGTAGGTGAGGCACGTACTGCGCTGCAAACGAGTCGACTAAACGGTCTTGATCCTTAGCACGTCCCGGCCACTAGACCACTTTTCCAAACAAAGGCCGAGTTCTTACTACTACACATACACTATAGACGAAATACAAACGTTGTCTTTATACATGCGCAATTGTGTGCGTATAGTTTATGGTTGTTTTACACGTGTTTTACGACCAATAGTTCGGTAAATAAAGAGATTTCTGCTACCATACAGCTCAAACAATGTTTGTGGACAATAAAATTAGCGCCCATTATTTAAACTAGAAGCTATGACTCCAGGTGGTAAGTCTAATCGGTGTGATACCTATTAGTTATTCTGTGGTAATACTATTATGTTCTTATGAGCGTTTTTACTAAAGATGTATTGTATCTATCAGGTGTATAGAAATAATAGTTTTTTTTTGAAAACAAACCTATTTTATTTATGTTTGGATGAAACAGCTAGTTAGTAATATATTTCGCGCAATGGCATTGACCGAGCTTTCCTGAGTCAATAATTTCGGGGAGCACACACTTTTCGTAAAACGCTTGTAACTTCGGTAGCATCTTTTCTTGCCATAATTGTTTTTTTCTATATATCTTGATAACTTTTGCAGGGTGATCTGGGCCAGTCCATATGGCAAATATACAAATATTTTTATTTTATATGAAGCTGACCCTGTATTCGGTAAAACCAGACAAGGTTTTGATTTGTTGTTACACCTGTAACATCGCTACATTTGAATCCTTTTACTTTTTTTGTACGCAGGGCTTCGTCAAAGTCAATTTTAAAAGTACAGTATAAGTACAGTTCATTTCAGTATAAGTATAGGTAGGTAAATCAAAACGAAAATAACACCTGATTTCTCTTGCTTTCATCAGAGATTCAATGTTTCGTCTTTTACGTTTACTGACACATTGCTATTTAAATTTATTTTTTCCCATTTCGACTCGTAATAACACAACTAAAACCAAAATAACTTTTATTAGGAATTGGGTATGATTGAAATAAGTAAACAATTTATTTAAACTTAAGAAACATAATAAGAACCAATACTTACAACGATCAAAATCTTGCGGTCCTAGTTTACATTAAGCATAGCACGCACACATACATACACGCGAAATCAACCAACGCAGGTCCGACCGTAGCAAGCGCTCGCGCGGTACTGAGCTTGTGGCATCGGTGCATCTAGTTTTATTTAGTCAAATAAAAATAATAACAATTGATTTAAAATTACAAAATTGAAAGTGGTACATAGTTTAAGAAAATGTTGAATTTTATTTTGGTATCAATATTTTGTCCATGTGGTGTTTAACTCCGGAGATATTCAGACTTTTTTCAAAGCCTTTTTGATCGAAATTCAAATTGAAGGTAATTTTTTTTTCATTGTTTAAATGGTAAACAATAAAAATCTATTCTATTATTATGAAAGAACAGGAGTGGCAGGTTTTTTGTAGCTTATAGTCAACAGAATTTGCTAATTAGAACTCTCAAATCGGGTCTCTGTGTGTTTTTGCCGAAACAAGCACCAGGAGAATGATGATTACTAAATAAGTAAAATACCCGAAATTTGCTCTATTATTATTTAAGAAGATGAAATAAAGGATATTATTCATGTAGTAGTTACGTATAGACCTTAAGATAATGTATCATATTTAAACGACGAAAACCTTACAACTGCGCATATTTTTGTAGTAGCGCTCTTAAGATATTATTATTTGCAGTTGTTTCTTACCTGGTTTCTTCTTAGCCTTTGTCAATACTGTTTTTTTGGTGACAACTGGACTATCTTGAATGGCCATGGTCTTGCTTTTTGGCCCAGGTTTTTTTATCTGTTCCGGAACTCGTTCTAACTCGATATCATATGTACTTGATTTTTGTTTAGATGAGCTTTTGCCAGAAGCACCAGTGCTATTACTTTTTTTGGGTGTAGGTTTCCTTTTTTTTGTCTGTGGAGTGCTGTCAATGTCCGATCCATCTGACACTTTAGATGTTGGTTTTCGTTTGCGTTGCGGTCTAGCTTTAGTTTTCGCAGCTTCTGGTGTTTCTATTTTTTTTACAAGCTGTTCCAGAGCAACTGAAATAATATTTTTAAATAAAACAAGTTAGTGACTACTAATAAGTATGTGTTCAATTTCACACAGCACAATCTAGCATGTAATTAAGCAAAGCGTGTACTATGAAAACCAACGGACTGCTAGAATACTAATATACCTGTATACATCAGGAAATAGTATCATACATCATCTAGCCCCAAAGTAAGCAGAGCTTATGTTATGGGAACCACTGTTATGACTGATATACTACTTATATACCGTAAACAAATATATACATATTATACATAAAAAAATTCGAGACCGGAGACATATTTGCAGATTATAAGAATTTGTGCCGCGGCGGGAATCGAACCGGCAATTTTCTACGTCATAGGCGACCTTCTCCCATTGCGCCACAGAGGTCGTCATATACACCCAAATCATGCTTCTTGCTTTAAGTCAAGCGTTCGATGACAATTTGGATTCAAAATAACCTAATAACTTACGATTCAAGTTTCAAAAATATGTGTTTATTCTAGTGAGAAGTGATTGCGTGACACTTTTTTTACCTAGGGGACAGATACAGAAAATAATTTAAAAACGCAAAAACGTTGTTAACGAGCCATGTTTAAAAAAGATGTGACAAATTATTGCAGACCATTATTTTTGAAACACAAAATTCTTACACTTCCATCCTTGTATATAATTGACTAGCTTCAGCTTCTGCGCACGGCTTCGCACGCATAGTACATACATAAAAAGTAGCCTATGTCCGTTCCTAAGATACAATCTAAATCCATACCAAAAAAAGTTTTGTTGATCTGATTGCTACAAAACTTCACCCGGATCACCCGCTAGACGGATCTGAAGATTTCCTAAAAATTTCAACGATATCCGCCGTTTCGGAGTCTATAGGGAACATACATACACATCGCCTTTTATATATGTACTAGCTGTCCCGTTCGCGACTTCGTCCAAGCGTTTTAAAAAGAAAAAATATATCTAATTGTACCGACTGCAGCTCCATCTGCCGGGCTGATTTGTGAATCTATACCATCCAGGGCGCCACCCAAACGCATATAAAAAACATCATTCAAATCGGTCCAGCCGTTAAGGAGGAGTTCAGTGACATACACAAGTACAGTAGAATTATATATAAAAAGATATAGAAGCAACAGTATTTGTGAGAAACAATCCCCACAATTCGACAATGTGGCACGAAACAGACGTAAATAGCTTATTTGGATCCCAGGCTGCAATATTACGGAAAAGTTTAGTATGTATGGCACCGATAATTTATAATAAAATACCAAAAAGCTACCAAAAACTTATCTTTTATCTTTATTGTTCAACTCCTGACTATAAATTGCACTGTTATTAGCTTAGCAGAAAAAATACTTTTAGTGTGGAGCTTTCATAATTTTTTAAGGTTCAAAGTTACTCAATACTATTTCAAAGTTAATCTAGATTACCTACTTATGTAGATTATGAGTAGAGCTGTAGGTTGCGGGTTCGATTCGCTCCCAGGATAAACATAGGTGTTTGTTCTGTGTCTGGGTGTTACAAAGTATCATAAGTATGTATTTAAAAATATATAAGTATTCTATCAGTCACCATAATACAAGCTATGCTTAGTTTAGTACCAGATGGTGTTGTGTGTATTGTTCACCAATATTTATTATTATTATTATTATTATTAAGATTGAATACTTGAATATCTCGTGAAAACTTACAAAGATATTAACTTTTTCTTATAGTCTTATAGTCATACAACAATTCAGTTTTTATGCCAGTTTTCTTTAAAAAATTAACTATCGATACACCCCTTTTACTTTTACCCCGCTATTGCTATTCCCACTTGACTATACCACAATCCCTATTCATTTTTATTTCAGTTCATTGGACAGAAATTGAATTGAAAAAAATGTCTTGATCAACTCGCGATGAAGCGATTCCAGTTTAAAGCCCGCGAGTGTATATGGTAAAATATTGTTGGCTGCCTTGACTTGAAAGATATTTTATTCAATACAATACAAAGGATCCTTTTGAAATGTTTTACATGAATTTAAGTGCCGATTCCTCCTAACCCAAGCCCGAAAAGAACTGGCAAGAAACTCGTCCTGGTCCTAGCGCTTTTATACATGATCCATCTTATACTTAACTACGAAAAACGAATACAAAAGAGTTTATACATTTCAAATGTGTCGGTTAACTGTCTGAGGGCAGAACAACATGAGGCCATGCAATAGTCAATAATATAGTAATTTATATTATAATACGCTTTCTTCAAAAGACTACCCTTTATGTAAGCTTTAAATTTCTTAATAGGTAGTTTAGTTGCTGTATCAATAAGGAACAAATCGCTTAAAAAACCACTAAGATAAGAAATTGTTTTTCTATTGTTCTTAGAACTTCGATATATATACATACATGTATATATATTTTATCATAGATAGACCTACGTTTGACCACGAATTCGCCTGATGTTAAGCAACGATGTGGCCGACGACCGGGCACGCAGGTCTAGAAGATACCTATTTACTCTTGACTTGAAGAGACCCAAATTGTAGTTTTCAGGAAAGACAGACGACGGCAAAGCATTCCAATCCTTGGCTGTACGCATTATAAATGTAGAAGCAAAGCGCTTTGCTCGTAAGGGTGGTAGACTGACTAGGTATGGATGGTATTGAGCGGTGCGTCTGCTTGTCCTGTTATGAAAAGGAGATGGTGGAATAAAATCATGAAATTCCTGGGATATTCTCCGAAATGTATTTTATAAAAGATCGAAAGGCAAGCAACTTTACGCCGGTGCTCGAGACTCTGGAACTTAGTCTCAGCGTTTAGCTGCTCACCCATCACTCTCAATGCTCTACGCTCAATCGAGTCCAAAGCAGCCAGCTGTTGTTTGGCTGAACCACTCCATAGATGGCAGCAATACTCCAATAATATAACCACACGACAGTGTGTCAACCAAGTTCGGAATAAAAACGGGCGACGCACTGGCAGTGTATATTTACACGAACCAATGAGCTACCTTTGACACACACAACTCTAAAACTAGGAAGCCTATAGCAATTTTGCTCGTTTAATAAGACCTTGGACACCTAGAATCCGAATTTCATCATACTAGCTATTATAGGTAATAAGTTATTATGATCTGTTAAGTGCAACTTTTAACAATCATTGACTGACTGACTCATCAATATCCTAGACCACTTCTACATGACTTGAAATTTGGCATGAAGGTAGATCAATATGCGTAAATAGAGGAAAAAAACTAAAAACGGCATATAATAATAAAACTTATCAAAAATTCAAGATATTCCAACAAAAACATGTATATGAAAAATAGGCTAACAAACTGCGTTTGGGGTTGACGGTGATATAAAAGCAGTTTCTTAAAGCATAGCTATAGGAATGTATAACGTTATTAAATTTATTTAAAATAAATGTGTAACGTTTAGAGATCAAATTTTCAACATTCGCTTAACATTCGCAATTGCAAAAACCAAATAAAAATCAACAAAAACCAAAAAAACATTACTGACAGCTTTTGTTCTGACCTAATGTTTGATTCCTACAAGATGCTTGATAAATTGTGCTAACACAATTTATCATCGTTGTCTATTTGTTTACCAAAAAATACAATAATTTTTTCATGCATTTTTAATCGTCAAAAAACTTCAAACAAGCGAGAAGCAAAGGTTAAGGATCATTAACTACTTACTGAATGATGAGATGCATAATTAAAAAACATAATAATATAACACTTACCTTCATTCGCTAATTTTATTTTTTCTAAGCTATTTACATTCTTGATTATTTTTGGACGTGACCCACCTGAAATGAATAGAAACCGAGTTCTACAATTTCTTTTTTTATATATAAGACAACATAAAAATGTTGCAGATGCAGTCAGGTTTCTCAGACTCAGTGTGTATGAATAAACTGGACGGTTTTAAACAATAATGATCAAATCTACATCCAGAATACTACTACTTTGAATACTAATCTAATGTAATGATGCAACTTTAGGGAAAACTGTTTATACACTCGAGAGCAATAATCGCACATGTATGATTTTCTTACACCACCTTAAGAGCTAACTATTCCCGATATCGTAACTTTCTCGTTTGCTACGCAAAACAAAACTACTGTATGAACGCTCCCAAATCCAGCAAGCTGACTCAATTAAAAAGATGTGGGAGGTGATAAACAATGTAGCACACCCTAAACCAAAATTCAGTAATTCATGGGAGTGAGACCCCCATGAATTACTGACTGCTTTACCGTGTCTCCTAGAAGCTGTTCACAGGGCAAACGACTATTTCGCCTCTGTGGAATAAACGATTGCTCTTGGTAAGAATACAACTAACCTGGTAATGTCGGCTCTGCCGCCACCTCAAATCACCACTAATTCAATCACCTCTTTTTCGTTGCTAGAGACTGTCTGTCTTGTGTCTAGTCTGTCTAGTGCCTTCAGACCTGTCTGAAGTTGTTATGATTATTGACTCGCTTAAATGTACGAATACAGCGGGATACGACGGTATCTTAGCGCGAGTATTTAAGGAAAATAAACATACTTTGGCTGGTCTTTTGACCCACATTTGTAATCTGGCTATCAATCAGGTGCGTTTTCCTAAGGCGTTAAAGAAGTCAATAATTGTACAAATTCACAAAAATTAACCCAAAGATGATGTCAGAAATTATCGGCTGATTTCAATCCTTCCAACTTTTTCTAAAATCCTAGAACGAATTTTAAATAAGAAACTAATGGGCTATCTTGAGTATCGCGAACTGCTCTCTTGCAATCAGTATGGATTTCGGCATGACAAATCGACAGCTGATGCCGTTGATAATTTAACAGATTATATTGTCAAAGGCCTTGCCTCTGATGCCAAATGTCTTGCGATTTTCCTCGATATTGCCGTGGCATTTGACAAGGTGTCAATACCGCGTTAACCGCGTATGTTGGACAAACTGGAGTCGCTTGGTGTTCGAGGATTACAGTTGGAACTTTTTGCAGATTATCTTATGGATAGAACTCAGAGTGTAAAAATAAATGATAGAATTAGTGGTGATGTTTCGATGTCATACGGTGTACCTCAGAGCAGCATTCTTGGACCTACTCTCTTTCTTGTTTACATAAATGACCTATGCAGATTGCACCTAAACAACGGTCACGTATTCACTTATGCCGATGATTCTGCTCTTGTTTTCAAGGGAGAGAGCTGGGACAAAGGTTTTGATGATACTCAGGCCGGGTTCGATAGGACAAACATAATGACTCTTCCATGATCTACTAAAGCTAAATACGAGTTAAACAAAGTATATTACATTTTCCTTGACCAGTAGAACACAACCTGACAAGCACTGTTACGAATTATTGGCACATACAGATTCGTGTAACATTATCTCGTGCGACTGCATTAACTTGGAACGTACTAACACTATTCGGTATTTGGGAGTCACACTTGACTCGTATTTAACCTTTGAATCGCATATTAAAGCTCTCACACCTAGAGTTCGTAAATTAACTGCAATTTTTAATTATTACTGATACTAGCACCGGTGTTGGCTGTTCCATAGATGGTCAATTCATAAACAACATAAGTTACGCTGATGATATGGTGTTGCTGGCTCCCTCTATAAGCGCTGTGAGAAAGTTGCTCAAAGTATGCGAGGAATACGTCGGGGCTCACGGGCTCAGGTATAATGTGAAGAAGAGCGAACTCCTGGTGTTCCAATCACGGTATCATAAGGTGACTAGTGTACCCCCTGTCTTTCTAGATAGCGTAGCACTACCAAGAGTGGGGCGTTTCAAGTACCTGGGTCACTGGGTCACCAAAGACCTCAAAGACAACGAGGATATTAAGAGGGAACGCCGAGCGTTGGCTGTCAGAAGCAACATGCTGGCTCGTAGATTAGCGCGGTGTACGGGAGCAGTGAAGGTTGTGCTGTTTAAAGCCTTTTGCCAGTCTTTTTATACGTGCACTCTATGGGTCAACTATACGCAAAGGACGGTCAACGCTTTGCGCGTACAGTATAACAACGCGATGATTAGGATGTTGCTTGGGCTGCCAAGATACTGCAGCGCATCGGGCATGTTTGCTGACGCTCAAACCGATGGCTTTCATGCCATAATCAGAAAAAGAGCCGCTTCGATGCTAAGCCGTGTCCGCGGCAGCACTAACAGCATCCTGGGCGTTGTAGCGACCCGAGTGGATTGTCCCCTTATGTGGCAGCTGGTACAGCTTCATATTAAGTAGCCATTATTAGTGTTGTTTCTATTATTATAACCTTGAATAACTTACGGCGCAGACACCAGATTTTACAAGACTTAGAAGACAATTTTTAGAACACCAAAATGAAGGTGTATACGAGTTTAAGGCTTATTACCTCTCATTCCGAGATGAAACCCTACGACTATACTATTGTTATGTTCAAAGCAGAAGGCAACAAGAAACTACCTGCACAACCTTTCCCACAAGAGCAATGATAAGATTCAGATGTAAACCAAATGCTCGAAATGAGGCTAGCCTGGAGACTCATTGTAAAGAAAGTGACCAACAAAATGCGGTGATATGCAAGCCAAGATGTTTATGAGGTAGAATGGAGATTAACACATCAAAAGCCACAACTCAAGCTGAGGGAAATACAACACTACAACCACTCTGCTAATACTCTGCTAATGCTCTGCCAGACAACCTGGTCTGAGTTTGAGGTTTAACCATTAAGTATTTTTTTAGAAAAAAAACATTGCTATAACAAAAAAAAATATCCAAGATATTTCATTGTTATAAAACAAACCTGAATTGAATGATTATATTAAAATGCTTATCACGACATTCTTTATTACCAAAAAGATTATTTAGGAGCAATCAAATCACAATCAGCCTGATCACAAACTCAAATTTCTCACTGGCAATATTAAAAATTTTTTTGGTCTTGGGCACACTTTTTTAATTCATAATTACGTATTGCTAGTATCATCATAATTCACGTCTTATTATAATGTTGTCACTTTAAAAAGGTTCATTATATTAGGTAGGGGAAAAAAGTCTTTTCGCATTATAGTATGTATGAACTTGTAATAAAATCTCTTTGGCTATACTATTTGTATCTGGCTGGTTTTGGTATCATTAAAAGTTAAATTATTAAATTTTAAAGAACATAATTCCAAATTCAAATTAGGAAAATGTGTGATTTTTATTTGTTTTTCGTACTGTCAAGATGAGTGAATCTAATGAAGAAATTCGATACATTTTAAAATTTCATAACACAAAAGAGGTAAAAATGCAACGCAAGCCTCGAAAAATATTTGCGATGTTTATGGACCTAGTGCAGTGTCTGTGAGAGTAGCACAAATTTGGTTTAAGCGTTTTCAATCCGGAAATTTTGATGTCAAAGATTAACGTCACTCTGGTCGCCCTATTATGGATAAAATGGATGCCATTTTTGGAAAAGTGGAGCAAGATCGGCATATCAGTAGTTACGACGTAGCTTAAGAACTGGGTATTGACCACAAAACAGTTTTGGCGCATTTGAAAAAAACTGGGTACACAAAAAAGCTCGATATTTGGGTACCTCACGAGCTCACTGAAAGAAACCTAATGAACCGTCTACTCAATTGTGATTCTTTATTACGACGTAATGAAACCGAACCATTTTTAAAGAAGCTGATAATTGGTGATGAAAAGTGGATCACGTACGACAAGAACGTGCGAAAAAGGTCGTGGTCAAAGGCCGGTCAGGCTTCACAGACTGTGGCGAAACCCGGGTTAACTCGCAACAAGATGATGCTGTGTATGTGGTGGGATTGGAAGGGCATTATTCATTATGAGCTGTTACCACCAGGCAGGACTATCGATTCTGAACTCTACTGCGAGCAACTGATGAGATTAAAGCAAGAAGTTGAGAGAAACCGGCCGGAATTAATCAACAGAAGGGGTGTGGTTTTTCATCATGATAACGCTAGACCTCAGACATTTTAGCCACTCAGCAAAAATTAAGAGAGTTTGGCTGGGAGGTGTTAATGCATCCGCCGTATAGTCCTGACCTTGCACCTTCAGATTTCCTCCTGTTTCGGTCTTTTCAGAATTCTTTAGAATTCTTTAGGTGATGTTAACCTGAAACTGGTTAACATCACGAGAGGACTGCCAAAACCACTTGTCGCGAAGTCCCAAAATTTCTATAGCAATGGGATCATGTCCCTACCTACAAGATGGCAAAAAGTTATCGAACAAAATGGTACGATCGGATTACTATCTGCCTTTACACCCCTAGGATGATTTTTCTGTGAAGTGACCGATTGCCACCCCTGGCTTGCTCGATTTCTTTTGTTTTTAAAGACCAATAGGAGCTACGTATTTCGTGGGTCTGGTCAAGTACTAAAACCTCTTTCTTAAAAGGTAATTTAGGTAGGTATACATTAAAGTTAATGCGCTCTAAGTGTTCAATAAATAAATTTGTGATTTAAATATTAGTGTTAAACAGATAATTTGTATTTGTAATTTGATAGAATTTTTCTGTGCTTTGATTTCAATATAAT
Source organism: Lampropteryx suffumata (assembly GCA_948098915.1). Taxonomy (NCBI): domain Eukaryota; kingdom Metazoa; phylum Arthropoda; class Insecta; order Lepidoptera; family Geometridae; genus Lampropteryx; species Lampropteryx suffumata. The sequence goes on from OX402562.1 coordinate 3,322,072, forward strand.
TTTGTTTCACAACTCATTTTTACTCGTTTCTATGGCAAATACAACTTTCCTTCACCTAAGTGGCATCAATCAACGCGTAGATAGTGGTCCTTTCCAAGTGAATACTTTGAAAGGACTTATGGACTACTCTGAATCATTGTTGTTCAACAGTACTAATCTTTATGGCTCACATAATTATCAAACAACCAAACACATGTTCACACTTAATATAAAAAGTGAAACACATGTTCACACTTAATATAAAAAGTCAATGTGGGATGCATCATCATGGGCAAGCAGCCCAGTGGCCCAGTGGTATTGTTTTTATTGTTTGTCCTAACAATAATGCTGGACATTCGACACAGCATCTAGCCCCAAAGCAAGCAGAGAGAAAGTAACACAGCCTATGTTATGGGTACTACAGAATGAAGATATACTACTTACTTAATGTCTATAAATTCTACCTAAGTACTCGGACACTACCAAATATTAAATTAAAGTATGTAGGTACCTACATGACATTTTAAGGTGTTTATACAATTAAATCACATGATTTATTTTTAAATATCATTGATTTGAATCAAAGTAGTAAAATATTTTACAAGACTGACATTTAATAAAATCAGTCTGCTGAATCAAGTTTCTCACTGGAATAATATTACTCAGATTTTTGATCTCAGGCACACATTCTAAATCAAATCTAAGAAATGCTGCTGAACCGAAACTTTCAAGTTCAAATAATTATAAATAATAATAGAAAATAATATTTTTCAAAACCTATTTTATATAAGTAGGTAATAAAATTGCCCAAAAATGTGACATAAAACACTGTTGGGATGTGAAATAAGCTTTGACCAAACGACTCACCACTCTAAACTACGATTGCACAGAGAATCTTTTGGTTGCTATAATATAAACTAAACCTATTTTAGAATAATCTACTTGTTTATTATATTTGTACTACTATTACTTATGTATATAAAATTACTTATGTAATTGTTAAATAAATATATTTTATATTATTTTTATTTTTTTATATTATTACTTAAGTATATAAAATAATATGCAATTTATATTTTTAGTTTATACCTATATTTTATAATTTTACACCTAAGTACAGTTTTTGAAGAATTAGATAAACAAAAACATCTGCAACCTACCTACCCCTACCTACAATACAGGTTTTATCTATTGTGGGTATCATTGTTATACCGCCTAAATAACAAAGGATGTGTAAAACAGCACTAGCAACTTAATGGATAAATAGATAGATAGATAGACTTTATTGTACACAAAAAGAACACAGAAGAAATAATAGAATAAAATTGTATAGCAATGGGCGGCCTTATCGCTAGAAGCGATTTCTTCCAGACAACCTTTGGATATCTCAGATTTCCAAAGGTTTCCAAAGGTTGGGATGTTTTAGATATGTTTTTTAAGTTACTTTAAGGTAAGTTCTTGTATTATCATTTGGATATCTGTTTTTTTACTGAAAGTAAATATTTTTTCATTTTTCTTTTACATTTCATGTTTTACGAGTTTTTAAACATACATTTTAAACTTTTTAACGTATTTAAAACTTGAGTCATATTTTGAGGTTTTGTGTTGCCATTATTGTAATTCACAATATCTCAATATTGCCGCAACGTTCATAACTTTCATAACATTCATCATATTAAGCATTTTAATGCCAGCTTGAAAACTATGTAATAATTTAACTTTCTAAACTTTAGTGAGTTGTACTATACATTTTGATATTGTCGTTGAGTGCAAACCGTGATCTCAGGTGGACCACGGAACAAACTCACCCTGATGAAGATTCTCTAGGTGAATTGAAACAGTGTTGGTGCCTCCATCAACAAAATAATATGTGAGAAAAGCTCGAGTTTATCAAAATGTACAATGAAATAATGTAAAAAAAAGAAAAAGAAAACAAGAGAAAGTAATAAAAATTTTAAGTACTAGTACTATCCTATAATTATTTTAAAACTTGCTCATTGCCTATCTATGTATGTAGAGATGTCTATCTATGTAGAGACCAGTAGGGCAGAACCTTGAGTGGTCAACTGCCAAATCAATCTTATTATTGTATTTTATCATAATCATTGAATGTCAGAATTTATTTTTTAAGCAAATTGAATTCAAATACCATCAGTTGATAAGAATAATTTCGAAGTTATTATTATTACTATGCAAAGATTATGCTGTTTTAATGTTTTTTAAACTTACAGGTTTACACTACAGTGTAAACCTGTCGAAATGTCAGGAAAAATAGGTAAATAAATGCGATAAATACCCGTAAGTATTTATAAAAATATTGCTATTTTGTTTTGGTTCCAAAGTATTTGTGTTTGTATTAATTCAATTCAATTAAGTTTATTTTTTCAACATTACAGATACTATCTAATGCGTAAAAATAGGAAACAAAGAAGCAGAAGAAAAATATTAGTTAATAAAAAAAAAGTACACAGAAAATTTTTTTACTGCACTGCACTGTGCTGCACTGAAATATTTGAGATCACAAAAAAAAAACTATCCAAAAAAAATTGAGTTGTTTTTGACAATGGACATTATTGACCGGTTATATCATTACATAGTATAAAAAAAAGTCACCTCCCGCTGTCTGTCTGTACCCATGTGTGCTTAGATCTTTAAAACTATGCAACGGATTTTGATGCAGTTTTTTTTAAATAAATAGACTCATTCAAGAAGAAGCCTTATATGTATAGAACATGCATAATATAGTAGAGAAACATTGATATTTTTAGAGGTTTCTAATGTGGTGTCGTAAATAAACTCATTTTTTGTGCTTACATTGCAAATGCTGGCTTAACCCTACAAGATAGATCAAAATAATGTACTACAGTATTGTACACCTTAAAAAGGTCTACACAAAAGTCCGCAATGGTACATGTCTATTTATTTATTCTCATAGATAACGTTGTATATAAAGACATTCAGTAGTATATTTAGTATCAGCATTGCACCCGTGCGCGGCCAGGGCAGGTCGCTAGTTGTTTATATGTTTTCTAATATGCATTCAAGAAACATTCTGACTATCATATTAAAATATGGAACTGCCATACATGTGGGATGATACCATTGTGTAACAGAAATATACTGCGGTTGGTTTGGCTAGGATCCTTTTTGCTGACCATAAAGGTAGGCTTCAGAAATCATTTGGCATAGGTATATAACTCAAATTTGATAGGACACTTATTGATTAACACCGTCGAACTTGTGCCATGGGCTATTGTAGCCGTTATGGAACTAGAGATGTTTGTTCGTCGATAAATTCGCACGCAGTGGCAAAAATTTGCTTTTGCTAACTCAGCAAAATTCTTATAAAAGCACTTACCCCAATTCGCAATCTTCATAGTAATACGTGAAGGTGCTTTCGGAGGCGGTTTCACAAGTTTAGGCTTATTTGCCCGCTTTTTTACTACATTCGTTGGTAAATCAGGAATATTTTTTATAGGTGCCATTTTCAAAACAACAAAACGATGTTCGAATTATCAATATGTAGGAATTGTTTAGAACTGGAAACAGCGTTTCATGCTTTCGATCTGTACTCTGCCTTGGTTCTTTTTTACATAAATCCTTTACAACAAACAAAATTCAGTTATGTATGTATTAAATAACTCGCTCGCCTTTCCTTCTTCTACGGCTCATAACAAAGAGTACCTATGCATGGCTCTTCTGACATGACATGACATCATCTATAATCTATGGTCACCATCAATCACCAATCCAACCAATGTTACCAATGGTCACTCATCATCTCATTATTTCGATAATAAGGCTGGTAGCATACGTACGTTTTCCGTCCACTTTTTCCGAATACGGAATTTAGATTCGGAATTCCGTGAACCTAGCGCAGACGTTCGTTTTTGTTTCATTCGCTATGTTTACAGTCAGTACGGATAGTGATAGCGTGATGAACGCACGACGATGGAAAACGAACTTCATAATGGCATACGTGATAAAATAATAAAGCAAAATACCTGCATGAGATTATCTTTGAATACGGAAGAAAAACTAACCATAACTTTGAGGTAAGTTCTCTTTATTTTAAGGTTAAAAAATCAAATAAACTATATTATTTACTAAAGTTAAAATTAAGGTATTTGCCAATATTATTTTCCTGTTCTTGTTCTTGAGATTGTAGAACTAAAAAAGTTGTAGCTTCGGTATCCTCGGCATGTTGAAGATTATCACCATGTTCAGATGTAGACGGTGATGGGTAGTGATGACGTATTGTTTTTCCTCATGTTCAGCGCGCCGAGGTGCCTGATGCTGAACAGGTGGTTGAAACGGTTTCAGATGTGAAATAGAGTTTATAATCACTCTAGAATTGTTTTGGGCAGAATTAGTAGTTTTATTTTGCGAAGAAGTTAAACTAAAGGTTGGCAATGTAGATGGAGTTTTATATACCATATTAGGTGAAGTTCCTGGTACAGGAATATATGAAAACGAGGGCGAATAACCACGGCTTGATGATGGCGTTACTGAACGTTGACTGAAGTTTTCATAATTCAGTGAAGAAGATGAAGATGAAATTGTACTCAGTATTGATTTTTTTCACTAACTGTAGCATTCCCAATTTAAAATCGATTTTTTGGGTTTCATTCATATGTTTCATATGTGTTCTAAAGCTCAATAAAAATTTCGTATCATCGTCTTTTACTTCTTGTCGTTTCTGATTGACTTTCTGTTGATTTTGATGTAGGATACTGAGTATTTGGGTGGGGATATCCTTTTTGTTTCGTTTTAAAGTATTTGCAGGTACAGTTGGTACAGTTGATGGAGGTAGTAATAAATTTGTATGGTCATCTTCTTGTTCCAAGTTGTGTTGTTCTTATGTTTCGGAATTATTTGAAGTATTGTCTAAATCATCAGATTGAAAGTTTCCTTCGGTGTTTCTTCTGTCGACTACCGGTATAAGAAAATATAATAGATCTGCATATACATATTGTTTAGTTTTTTTAGCGGCACTGCCTGTAGGAGCACTTTTGTTTATTTGATAGTCTCTTCGAAAGTAGTCTCTTATGTGTGTCCATTTTTTCTTGGCCTCTGCACCTGAAATGTAAATTAATATAATTTTATATTTTTTTTCAGATTCCTGGCAACTGGAAAAAATTTTGAAGAGTTACACTTTGACTATTTGATGGGGAGCAGGACCGTATCAGCCGTAGTTAAGGAAACCTGTACAGCAATATGGGAAGTTTTTCAACCTTTGGAAATGAAGCCACCATCTTCAAAAGAACGTTGGTTAGAAATTGCCGAAAATTATTATAAAAGAACCAATTTTCCTAATTGTTTAGGTTCAGTGGATGGGAAACATATTCGTTTGATTTCTCCTCTGAAGAGTGGATCTGCTTTTTATAACTATAAACAGTTCTACTCTGTTGTCCTATTAGCAGTGGTAGATTCTGACTACCGTTTTATAGCTGTAGATGTCGGTGCTTATGGCAGAGACAGCGATAGTAATATTTTCAACAACTGGATTTTTGGAAAAAAAGCTAACTCAAAATCGCCTTAATTTGCCTGAAGCAAAACCTTTGCCGAATACCAATGACTCACCTCTGCCATTTATATTTCTTGGCGATGAAGCGTTTCCACTGAATAACAATTTTATTAAACCATATCCTCAAAGTAATCTAAATACCGCAGAATTTTTAACTACCGCCTCAGCAGATCACGACGTGTGGTGGAATGTACCTTCGGCATTCTCTCGAATAAATGGAGAATTTTTCACACTAGCATGACGATTCCACCAGATTTTGCAGTTTTAGTAACAAAAACAGCTTGTGTATTACATAATTTCGTACGCAGACGAGACGGCTATCAATTTGAAGATACTCTGACACATTACTTTGAAGATTCACCTTTTCGCAGTCCACAACACAGATCCACAAACCGAGGTCGAAACATAAGAGACAATTTTGCTGAGTACTTTATGACGCCGCCGGAGAAATATCGTACCAGTATAACGAAAGAATTATTAATTTACAAGAATAAATGTGGGCACTGTTGTAATAAAAAATAAAAAGAAGAAATCTTACCCTTGTTTTCTTTGTCCACTATAGTGCACGTGTCCCAATCCTTTATAACCTCTTTAAATACATTCTCCCAAGCCAAATCTTTGACACCTCTGTTATGGTAGTCGCTGTCATAAATATTCCACAGGCAGGGGTATTTTTCAACAGCCATTATTAATTTTTCTGCCTCAACCATTATCGCGTTGTTCAACAGTTCTATGCGTTAACAAACACAAATACGTCCGACACGCTTGGCGCCGGTGTGATACTGAATAGAAACTTCCGAACGTGTGCGGCGGCAGGAACAAAATGTATGCAAGCGCTGCGTTCCGCGTGACGTCATTAGGTTTTTTCCGAATGGTTTCTCCGAACGCGCGGGTTACACGGAATATTTTCCGTTCGGAAATAAAACGAACTTATGCGGCAGTCAAGGCATTTTACATAGAATTGAAGCGTTTAGGATTCCGCATACGGAAAACGAATTCGGAAAACGTATACGGAAAACGTACGTATGCTGCCAGCCTAAAGTTGTTTTTTTTAAGTAGTGTTGCTCTATCAGTGATCAAGCATTCTAACATTAGCAATTAAAAAAAAAACATTATCGACTAAGTTAATATGTATTATCATGAATCTATTTCTTTATTTTATTTATGTACGAACATAATTTACATTACGTTAAAAATAAGCATCCGAATAGTTTTACCATTACGTTCATTCGTTTCAAAGTTTTGTCCAAATACTTATGTTTCTTTGGAAAACTAATGTCAACTGACGACCTTGTGCAAGGGCAAATAGGTTACTCGCGTCAAGTCAGTTGAAAGTTAGTTTTATCAACCAAATCTTGCTTGATTTTGATTTTGCCGGCCGGAATCGATAGAAAGGGTCACAAAAATGCCTGGGAAATATAAGATTGTAATGATTCGCCACGGTGAAAGTGAATGGAATCAGAAAAATCTCTTCTGTGGTTGGTTCGATGCTGATCTCAGCCCAAAGGGTATGTTTATTTATTAATTAAATACATGCAAAATATCTATTTAATCTTAAAGTAGGTAGGTAAAATGAAATAATAAATAGGTAATTTAAGTAACTAGTTCGAAACCTTAAAAACAAGTTACTTTTATCAACTATCATTTGGCTGTATTTTAAAAGAAAGATCATATTTCTGGTAAACTACTGTTTTAGCTCCTTGTAAACCACTAAACGACAATCATTTTCTGTTATTTTTATTCTTGATACGAAATCGCGATTCGCGACGGTACTTGAGGGGTTAAAGATCATGTAGGTTTATGCTGGTGCTCAGAATAAATAACTTTATATTTAGAGTAGGTAGATATTTATTCATGGTATCATTTTGTTGGTAATCCTATAAAAAAACATGTAAAACATATTTATTTTTTAATCAGGACGTGAGGAAGCTTTAAGTGCGGGAAAAGCCCTAAAAGCTGAAGGGTATCAATTTGACGTTGCTCACACATCTGTCTTAAAGCGTGCGCAGATCACCTTGAACTCTGTCCTTGGAGAAATAGGACAGACTGACATTCCTATTAATAAGACCTGGCGATTGAACGAAAGGCATTATGGTGGTCTCACTGGACTGGACAAAGCCGAAACTGCTGCTAAATATGGGGAGGCTCAGGTACTAAGTTATAAGATTCTAGATTTTCAGGCTTTTGCCATCATGTAAGACTGCAGAAGTAAAAGTTTTTTTTTTAAGGTCCAAATCTGGAGACGCAGTTTTGATGTCCCCCCCCCAGCAATGGAGAAAGGCCATCCTTACTATGAAACCATAGTGAATGATTCCCGCTACACTAATGATCCGAAACCTGATGAGTTCCCTATGTTTGAGAGCTTGAAGCTCACTATTGAGAGAACACTGCCTTACTGGAACGATGTTATTATTCCTCAGGTACATAAATGTCAATAATCTGTATACTTGTGTAGGAAAATTCCACTGTTGCTGTGTATGATAGATTGTCTAGAATAGGATCCAAAGTTTTCTTAAGATACCCTCTAGGTAATTAAAATGTATCTAAGTTAATTTGATCATGGTTTATTTTCAGATCAAAGAAGGCAAGAGAATAATCATTGCCGCCCATGGCAACAGTCTTAGAGGCATTGTTAAACATTTAGATGGTTAAGTATTATTTCAATTTTATATCATAACTACCTACTTAATACATAAAGTGTCTGTAGTGGGTAAGTATATGCATCTAATTATTGTCCTGTTTTCGCAGGTCTTAGCGACGCTGCTATCATGGAGCTGAATTTACCCACTGGTATACCTTTCGTTTATGAGCTGGATGAAGATATGAAACCAGTTGAGTCCATGACTTTCCTTGGAGATGAAGAGACTGTTAAAAAAGCAATGGCAGCCGTGGCTGCTCAAGGGAAAGCAAAGTAAAATGTTACTAGTGCATGTAAAATGTTACTAGTGCATGTAAAATGTTACTAGTGCATGTATGGTTTTTAAAATTATTTATTATGTTACAGAATGTATGCAATACTTATCTGCATTATAAAAGTAAGGAAATGTATTAACAAATAATTACTGTTTAAGTTAAAATATGTATGTACCTACCTATAAGAATAATTAAGTAAGTAGGTAGGTAGGTACAGGTACTTGTGATTCTGAGGATATTTTCTGGTTGGAAGTTTAGTTGTATATCTTGGCTGGATACAAGCCAACTCAGTACATACCTATAACATTATTGAATCAGTCGACAACACATTATGCGAGATATAAATAAAATAATGACTAGCAACAGTGTTCGTTTTACTTTGGCAAACTTTCTTTTAAATCATCCACAATTACGTGCATATCAATATCCTTGGAAGACGAAGGAGAACATTCGTTCTTAGTGAATTTTCTTCCAGTGTACTTTGGGAATGTCTTTGTTTTGTTATTATTAAGCGAAAAAGGATTTTTCACATTAATTTCATTATCTAGGTCCATTGATTCAGGTTTATTGTTTTTATTGGCCGTTTGTTTTTTATGAGTTCTAGGTTTTTTTTTGTTTTTGTCAAACCTGAAATCTTTAGGTAATTTGTGAATCTTTATACCATGGTCCATTCTTTCATCTGCTGTCTTAAATTTTTCTTTGCATTCTTCTATGTAGCAGCAATACTGTAAAAAAGAAAGATACCATCAAAGAAGCAAAGTGTAGATAAGTACTCACATCTATTCTATCAATACCTATATATAAAAATCTATTGCCTTGCGTTAGTCTGACAAAAACTTAAAACAGGCTTGACCAATTTTAATATTTTTTTGTTTTGTGAGTTTCAGTACTGGGGTGTTTTAAGAATAAAAAACATTAAGATAAACCCAAAGGAAAAGCTGAAAAATCTAAAATACCTATGTATCAAATTTGGAAATTTTGTATGAGAATTTCCGCTTTTAGATTATTTTCAACAGATGGCGTTCGTGGCGAACCTATCGTTTGACAATCAAAACAATTTCAGATGGTAATAAGTTCGCCTTACAGCTAGACGACTTGTTGTTCATAAAAATTGGGCTTACCGATGGCTTTTTTTCGGCCATAACTGCAAAAAATGAGTCATGATTTTCCTGAATATGTAAATCCAAGAGATGTGGCGAAAGCAAAACCTTTTTGCAAGTAGCACATGCGTATCTATGCGATGAGTTATAATGGCTTTCAAAATCCAGTAGAGATTCTGCCGTGAATCCGCATCCAGGAACTGTGCACGTGGTTTGCACACTGCAATGATAAATAAAGTGTATTTTTAGAAGTCGTAAAACATCATCAAATAAGTGACTATTCATGTAAAACCATATCCCTGTGATCTTCGGGCTAGGTAGATATCACACACATGTTTATCCTGGGACAGAATCGAACCCTCAATCTACAACGCAGAAGGCAGAGCTACTACCAACTGAGCTGACAGGTCAGTCAACCAGTGACACAAACCTTCGAATTTTTAGATTCTAGTGTACCCGTTTCCTCACGATGTTTGCCTTCACTGGCATTGCCAACATACGTCTTTCGAGATGAAATAACCATTGGTTCCTGATCAAGAGTGCTACCACTACACCATCAGTGATCTATCTAATCTCATCAATGTAGATAGGTCCTTCTTATCGTGTCACTAGTTATTTCTAACCAGTGTGAAAGGATTTAAGTGCGCCTCAAAGGCTCCTTTCGTGCACTTAGGTAAGCCTTAATGTAAGCTCTCGACCTTGCCGACAGGACCCGTAGGAAAGACGAATCAGTACATGCGGTGTCGATTCGGTTGCAGGTGCATAACGGCTGGCACCGAGCCGGGCTTGTTTCAAGTTTTCCTTCTCTATTGCTAGCTCTTCTGTTAGTCAGCAGGGGGACTAATCCCCAATAATTTGAAGACTATCGCATAGTCGTCTGTAGTTAGGTAATAAGCAGGCATTGCCATTGTGGGATAAAATATTTATATGCTCAGCAGTTGTTCGAAGGACAGTTTTCAGTATCGAAAGGTTACTCACACTTCATGACATAAATTTTCATCATCCAAGTCGTAAACACCCAGTCTTGGAGGAGGTTTATCATCCTTAAATAAAATGTCGTCTAATTTTCTACGACCGACAGCATATTGCTTGCATTCTTCCATAACATCGGCAGGAATGCCTAATAACTCGAACAGCGACATTCTATAAAAAAGTTACAAACATAAATCTCTACTTTTAGGTACCATTATAAATTATGTGAAAGTAACTCTGTCTGTCTGTTTGTTATTTCACACCTAAACCGCTGAACCGATTTTGATGAATTTTGGTATAGAGATAGATGGGACCTTGGAGAAAGACAGACTGCTTTTTATGTAGGTACCACGCGTGCGAAGCCGCGGACAGCAGCTAGTAGCGCACAAACTGAACTTTTACGAACTCTGTGGAGTAGTGGGCCAAGACCCGACTGAGACCCAGATGGTTCGATTCAAAAGGAAATATTTATAACAGTCATGCGGTACCCATAACACATACCTACTTTATTATTACATTCATGCGGTTGGTACCCATAACACATACTTTGGGGCCAGATGATGCTCTGAATCGTGCAGCATTATTTATTTATACTGATATTTATTTGATCAAGCGAGCTAAGTGAAAGAAGACCTCAGTGGCAACTTGAGCGATTTAGCTTTGTTCTATTGTTTGTCGACGATAATAATTATGATCCAATCTACATTAAATTTGGCAAGTCGGCAGATTGGTATTGAAATGAGCTTGTAACATATTGAACTAAATTTGACAAGGGGTTGTTAAAATAAGGGAGAAAAAAATATATGAGTGCTATACAAATGTATCAAGTTTAGCGTTATATGCAAGTGCATAACGCACTGTACAAATGGAAATGGGGTTAGGTGAAAAAAGTGTAAGTAAGATTTTTCCGTCACGACCCTTTCTTTAGTGTAGACGGATAACCATAGGTTAACACGATTCTTCATCCCCGGACAAAATATCTCCGACAAAATATAAAATTATAATTTATGATGATTTTGACCATTTCTACGCTGGAAGTAGGTACTTAATATTGTTTTGAGTTTTTCATTCGTTATTTCTGCGTTTCATTTATAAGCTTTTAGACTAGTAATTCATTCATTTGTATTTGTTAATCAATCCTTATCCTTACTAATATTATAAACGCGAAAATTTGTATGTATGTATGTTTGTTAGTATTTTACGCAATAACTACTGAATGGATTTTTATGAAACTTTACAATACTTTAGTTTATACATCAGAATAACATAGGCTACTTTGTATGTAGGTAGGTAACACGCGTGCGAAGCCACTTTCATTTACTAGTAATATAATATGTTTATCAATAACTAGCTGTTACCTGCGACTTCGTCCGCGTGAATATCAGTTATTCCGATTGGATAAATAATATTACTATGTCCTTACTTGAGGTTTAAGCTTACTCTATACTAAATTTCGTCAAAATGAATTCAGTAATGCCGTGAAAGCGTTACAGATACACAGACAGGCAGAGTTACTTCTGCGCGCGTGAACCCGAACATACCTACCTATTTTATTGCGGGGATATTTTTATATTATTATATCTTATGATGCTATTGAAATCAAGTGATATCGAGGACAATTTTGTTCACAATTAAATACCTTGCGCACGCAACGGGAGCTCTCAAAAAGGAATATTTTTTCCGATTTTTGCATGATTTTCCATTGATGCTTCGCTCTATTGGTCGCAGCGTGATTTTATCAAGCCTAAAGCCTTCCTCGATAAATAAACTATTTTTGGTTTTGGAATGTATCATTTCATCAATTAACCATTTTAAAACGAATTCTTGCTAGACTTCATGAGTCTCAACATAAAATGGTCTATTTACGATTTCATTTAAAAGTTTCTATACTTAGAATTTTTTGATTAAAACGTACACAAAATAGGTAGGAATATAATTATGATGACAGCGAGCTTATCTGATGATAGAGCCAGGGTGCTGTACAACGAAACTCCTCAACAAGTAGTTAATTGAGCTGAAACTTGGCGTAGGTACCTGTTAAGATTTACAGTGTTATACTAAAGTGACAGCGAGCTTATCTGATGATGGGGGTCAGGAGCTGCTCCGTGGAACTGGGATAAGAGTTGTTAAAATACCCGTGATTAGGCTTTTTTAATCAGCTCGCTCTTACCTATTGATAGCTTTCATTTATTAATAAGTACTTAAGTACTTTTAGTTTTTTACGTATCGAACGACGACATGATTACGTACGACACCAGAGTTCGGTTTTGGGCAAACTACTGGTTAGTTACCAGGTTACTTAGCAAAATACTACGCATTTTGATAAACGCGGGTTTTACTCACGTATAATTTTGTCAATGGAAGCACCGACACTGTTCCGTTTCTAGCTAGATAATCTTCATCAGCGTAGGTTTGATCTGCGGTCCGCTCGACCTCACAGTTCGCACTATTAAGAACCGTAAGGGTCAGTTCACACCGAGACGCGATGATACTGGAAGAGGCCAGTGATTTCGCACTTCGCCGCACGCCGCCGCGAGACGCATCGCAATGTCGCGAGGCGCATCGTAAAATCGTTAGCAGGACGACGCCTCACTGCGCAGCGAGACGCCGCGGAACTATTTGTCCATAAATTATGCACCCCAATACTCCTGTGCGATGTCTTCTTTTTATTTTTTCTCTTCCTCCCCTGCAATAAGTCTGATTATAACAAGATCCCAGTCTATCATTTTAATTTTCACTCGAGCACTCGACCGAACTGCATCAATTCTACACGAAGTCTGGACGGAAATAGTAGAGAAAAGTCGCCACGGCGGCCTCAGGCTTCATCGCGCGGCTTCGCGAGGCTCAGCGCCGCTCTTGCACGCCGCGCGTACCGGCGATGCAATGCATCGCTCTACGCCGCGCCGTCGCGTTTCGTGATGCAACGTATTCTGAATCCCCACAGTGAAGTGTATCTTTGCGTGTAGTGAATAAAGTTATATTTTAAGTGGCAGCTTCGCGTCGCTTCGCATCTCGGTGTGAACCGAGCCTAAGTGTCAGTGCCTCCAAAAAATAATACGCGAGTAAATCCGTGTTTATCAAAATGTATACAACATACGAAAGTTTTGAAAGTAAAAACATTATTACGACAATAACAATAACAATAAAAATATTGCTCTCATGAATGGAATTCAAGGTTATTCATAAAATAGGTCAAAAAATAAAAAAAAAACTAGGTCTAGTGAATATGACCCAGCAGCACTTTAATCTCCACATAAAGATAAGTAGGTAGTTATTTAACGGATAATTATCGCGTAAGTACCTACCTATTGCCTTATAATTTATTCCCGACGTTGCGGTGATGTTACAATAACAGTGGTCGCGGGTGGATTCAATAGGTAGGTACCTACCTATTTGAATAATAAATAATCCTACTAATATTATAAATGCGAAAGTTTGTATGTATGCTTGTTACTCTTTCACGCAAAAACTACTGAATGGATTTTAATGAAACTTTACAATAATATAGCCTTTACATCAGAATAACACATAGGCTATAATTTATAAAGATATTGTGTGAATTGTCCAAAATATAACGATAAGTGTCAAGTAAGTAGAAAAAAAATCTGCCATCTCACCTGCGAGCTATTCTGAATTTCTGACGTGCGCTGCAAGAACCTTTAGAATTACACGAAGAACTAATCCTGCGCAGACGAAGTCGCGGGCACCAGCTAGTAATTAATATTGGTGGACAATGCACACAACACCATCTAGCCCTAAGCATAAACTAAGCATAGGTAGCTTGTATTATGGTGACATAAGATACTTTGTAACACTCAGACACAGAACAAACATTTATGTTCCTACGTTAATCACACAAATGTTTTTCCTGGGAAGTAACGAATCCCCAGCGCAGAAAGCAGAGCTACTACTAATGAGGTTTTGTTTATATATAATATCATTGGCTATTACCAACTAAGTTGATAGGCCGCCGGTCAAATAGCGGAGTCTAAGTAGGTACTTACCTACCTACTAAGGTAGCTACATTATGTAAGTACCTAATTGGTTTTGAATCCCTCCCAAATCCTCCCTGAAATCCACGATTTCAGTAGATAAATAGTCTACAATAATTACCTACGTTTTAAAAACTAAAAAGACAACCGACTTCATTTTTATAGGTAGGTACTTAAGGTAGCTAATGTAAAACGTTGAGTTCCTTTGACTGTCCTTCGTCTTCATCATCAGACCCCTAATGACAGTCACACACAACCCATCTAGATGTAAAGTGCCCATCAATACAAATAAATCAAGCCCAAACACCAGCTGTAAACCGTTGAGGAGTTCCCTCGACTGTCTTTCGGCTTCATCATTAGATCGACTTCAGACCTTCACTAATTAGTAGTGCTTTAAAATACTTCATGAAAAAAATAACAAACGCACTAATCGCCACTACGATTTTTGATGGTTCCTCTCGATTTCTCTGGGATGTCATAATCAGACCCTGGTTCCCTATAATGGTACCACCCTTGCGATATCTCCTTTCCAACAAAAAAAGACTCATCAAAATCGGTTCAAAAACGACAAAGTTATCCGCGAACACACAAAACAAAATACCTATATACGGACGAATGAAGAAACCACTTTTTTTAAGTCGGTTAAAAATAGCAGTTGAATGTATCATAGGTAACTACGGATGAATACTTCCGTACTTTTTGTGCTACCTACTTGCTTACTAGTCTATGTACCTACTTTACGTCTTGTCATCATCATTATCGGTGTCGTAATATTTTATAATACTGCCTCAGTTAGTTAACAATAATTATATTATAATCTATGGAGTGCGCAACTCATATACCTACATAACGCAAGCAACTATGAATTTAGTTAGTGTCATACAAGGTTTTATGAGCGTAGCAAGTGCCATATTCAGTTGAATTATTATTGCTCGTTATCTATTCTATGTAGCTACCTATATATTATCGACGTAATTTATCAAGTGTCTGTTTAATGTGAAGGCTACCGACGAGTACATCCAAACTCTATCAGTTTATTTGCTCACCGTGATAATTTGGGGTCTCTTGTGATGATTTAAGTTTATTTTAAGAATAAAATATATTTAGACAACTTGTCGTGAATACCTACTTATTCAAGATATCATGAATATTCGCCAAAGAAAGGTAAGTTATTTACTTCTATAGGTTATGTTTGAAATTTAACTTGTGTAGCTAAAGGTAGAGTCATAGAGATTCACATCGATCGATGCGTAGATCACCCATCTCACGAAGTCCTGAGCGATGAAATTTATTATATATGTACATAAGGTTCAAAATCGAATTATTTATAACTTCGTGAATTAAGTTATACCTACCAGAACATCTGATTAGATCATAGGTTTCTTAGGTACCTACTTAGTAATAGTTCACATTTTTTTACCTAGTAGAGTGTTGTACATAGTAGGTACATATTTTTGTTTTACCTAGGTACTATAATATGTTTTCATTGGAATAATAAATAATACCTAAATATTGGATAAAATTAATCACAAAATAGGTATGTATACGTACTCTACTGAAGGATCCTTTGAATTTTTTGTTTCCATGTTTACTACATTACGTAGATCTTACTAAACTTTTATGAGCATCATGACATGAACTCACGCACGGCAAGGACATCCACTGTGAATTCGCTGCAAGCAAAACATGCAACAAACCATGCTGCAAACAAACAGCGTTTAGTATTGTTTGTTACAAATGTGTTTGATTCGTTTAGTCGATTCTTATTTCTTACGCAATGGTACCGACCGACAACAGTTCGTTCTAATATTGTGCTCACACATCACTAGTTTCATAAAAATTACAAATCTCATAGTAAGTGTCGATGTCACAGCCAAATGACAGTCACTGTCACTTGTCACTTACATTTTGATTGATGATGTTACGATTGATTGACCGATTTCTAAAGAATCTGTCTAAAAATATTTTGTGTTGTGTTGTCTTATGATTGTGATAGTATAGTAATAGTATTGACCGACCGCCGACCAAAATAAAATCAAACTTAAAAAAATGTCTTTTATTAAAGCATGTAATAATTAATCAGTTAATTAACAAACTAGTTTATTGGTTGTGATGTATATAGTAAGCCGTCATGGGAAAATTCAGTACCTACAGATATTTAGAGGTAAGTTCGTCGATAACATCCCAACGTGTATGTTTACGTTTTAATTTAGACTTACCACTTACCGTAATTGTTTAGAAATATAACGGCTATTTTATGTAAACTCCGACTCCACTATCCTTACAAAAACAAGCCACTGTAACTAATTACAAAATATTTTTAGATAGGCACTTACTTATTTCTTGTTTTTTTCAGTTAAAAGATGATACCTCATCCCCACCTATCAGCTCAAGGAACAGGACTAGCATAAAGCATCCGCGACGTCTGAAGAAAGTGTTCATTTTCCTCATTGTCCTAGCACTATGCGTCACATACTTCTTAGGTAAGTCAATAGTTGAAAATACCTTCAGCACTCCTTACTCAATGCTCTTTAAAAAAATTCATTAGTAGCATTGTTCAGTGGATTTCTCTGCGTAAATCAGAACTGACTTTCCTATCACAGAGAAATAATGCAGCTACATAAGTACATAGACCTCTCTTAGAATAATAATAATAATAATAATAATAATGCCGAACATTTTACAATGCATCATGTGGCCCCAAAGTAAGCAGTTTAAATCAATAGCTTTAACATTTTTTTTCTGTAGAGGGTACTATGACAAAAATTTTAGTCATAATACCCTCTACAGAAAAAACATGTTAAACTATTGATTGAGACCATTCCACTGAGTTCACCACAACACCTCTGCTGTATGTTGGTGAGGAGTCAGGAATTCTGTAGAATCCACATGATGCTGCAGATTCAGATCAAGGTTGCTATGTTCTTGCAATATAATTGATGTTTTGAAGTACCAAAAATCACTTTAATCAGACGTGGAAGTTGCTCTCGTTCCTTCATCAACTATAAAAGAGCTGAGAATCTTCAAACGGCTGAACAGAATTTCTTAAATCATAGCTAAGAACATTTTCAATAAGTCTACAGATATACACATCAAATATACCATCCAATGTTTGCATCGTGGGTTAAATAGAGCATACTAGCTTAAAAAAAACAATTCTATCACCCAGACAAGAGAAATTTACTAATAACCTATTAACTCATTGTATCAATATAAATTCTGTATACAGCTGCCATTAATAACAATGTGTATCATACAATATACGTAACTACAAATTAAATAAACAAAACATAAAATGCACTTGTGCCTTTGGGTCTATAACATTTTATTAATGTTCAGTCAGAATAGTTGGTTAAAATATTTTTTGATGTGTAACATCTTTTCACTCGCTTTCCTGTGGGAGTGATTTCGTGAAAAGGGACGGAAATGTGTAACAGGAAGCCGACGGTGTGCATGCTCAAAAATTACATGCATGTTCATTGAGGTTGAGGATTCTGAAATAATAACCTATTTACTTAGGTGTAATATGGTGGCTCGTAGATTCGCACGTTGTACAGCGCCAGTCAAAATAACAGTCTTTAGGGCGTATTATTCTCTTTACACTTGCAGTCTGTGGGCCAGATATACACAAATAGCCTACAACGCCTTACGCGTCCAATACAATAACGGCTTCAGGATGTTGTTGGGTCTGCCGCGGTACTGTAGCGCATCAGTTATAGTTATAGTTATAGGTATGTTCGCGGATGCGCACGTGGATGGGTTCCACGCAATCATGCGCAAGCGGGTCGCATCCCTGGTGGGCCGCATGCGCCGTAGCTCAACAGCTTGTTGAACACCGTGGTGCAGGACCTCCGCTCCAGTATTGTGGGCCACTGGATGATGATGCTGAAACCGGTATCATCGCTGGTGGCTCAATAGTCTGTCTAAGACAGACCTGTAATAGTATTCATTTTGTAATTGTATTTTATCGTAAAAATTGTATTAAAATAATAAAAATTGTGTGTTTTATGGACTATGGGTCCGAAATAAATGATTTATTATCATTATTAAGATGGTGTCCTCAGCTAATCAACATTCGTATGAAAAAAAAAAAAAATCGTATGAAGTATGTATCAGTTATAAAATATATGTAGTATGTATTATCAATTTCTTGCCACATTGTACTTCCTCGTTTTAAAAGTACTTAATTGTTACTTTTATTATATGCTGCCCGCGACTTCGCACGCATGGTACCTACAAGTAGCCTGTGTCTCTCCAAGGTCTCATCTATCTCTATACCAAAATTTATCACAATCGGTTCAGCGGTTTTAGCGTGAAAACGTGACAGTCAGACAGACAGACAGAGTTACTTTCGCATTTATAATATTATTAGTAGGGATTATGAAATCATGTCTTAAATTTTCAATAATTGTAATTTTTTAAAGTAAACGTCGTTTTAACTTGCAGTTTACACTACTAGACGGAAAGTAAGCCAATTGAAACATTCCTTATTTGAATAGTTGAATTAAAAGAATTCCTTATTTGAATGTTTTCTGATAATAAAAGATGCGATTTGAGCGCCGTGAATACGTGTCAATATTATTTCATGAAAGAGTCGCCTTATGTATAAAATTAGATAGATATAATAGATAGAACATACTTTATTGCACACCGCAATGCATTTGACTATTATTAGAAATAGCGTATAGCTACACGGTAGTACAATGGGCGGTCTTATCGCTAGATAGCGATCTCTGCCAGACAACCTTAAGATGGATAGAAATCAATACTCAGGACTCTGAACGTCTCAATGTTCAGAGCTCAATCAAAATGGCTTCCTATTCGTCGTCGGCGTGATCTGCATGTTCTATCTCTTCTTTATAATATTCTAAACAACCCCCTCTCTCCTTCTTATCTTTGTGAACGTTTCGATTTCCTTGTTCCTCGTGGTGATCCCAGTAGAACAGCAAAATCTCTTATTCTTAAAATTACTCCTCACTCCTCTAGTCGGTAAGGTGGTTCATTCACGGTCCACTCTGTAAAATTGTGGAATTCTCTCTCTCACGATATCCGCGACAGCGCTTCACTTAACATTTTCAAGCGACAAGTTAAAGAGCATTATGTCTCCTTGTAATTGTGTATATTAATATTTTATTTATGTACTATAAATGTATATTAATATATATAACATTTATATGTATACTTATTATATTATTATGTTACATAATATATGTTAGTATAGGTATATTTAGTTTATGTATGTATTATTCTAGTTATTTTAGTTTATTAAATTACATTTTAGGTTTGTTTTATTGTGTTAGTATGTTTTAATATTTATTCATTTCTGTTTCTCTTTCTCCCTTTTGTACGCATCATACCCACCATTCGTTTATAATATATTAATTTCCCAAGGTTTGCTGTAAGAGAACTCTTTTTAGGGTTAAGCTCGCCTGTGTACATGCCATATATAATAAGTAAGTTTCAAAATGTGTTCAATGTGTGTACAATAAAGAATAAAGAATCAATATAGCTGAATATGGGGTGATGAAAATAATATAAGTGATTTATGATAAAAATAATATGTACATACATATTTACAGGATAACAAAAAGTGAAATACAGCAATACCTAATATTACAAAAATATGATAATATTTAATAATATGATAAACTAAATAAACAAATACATACATATATAATAGTTAACAACAGGACAAATAGTGTTCCCTGACCATAGCTTTAAAAATAGCATGTAATTTGGCGCGTCCAATAGCATCTGGCAGTGCGTTCCAAATTACTGAGCTTCTTATCTGTGAAACTAAAATAAATGTCGTTTCATGCTATCTACTGTATGAATGCCTTAGATAGAGGCAATACGAGAGACATAAGTTTGTTGACTAGAAGCTAAAAATGCGATAGGATCCGAAAAACGTGGATGCAAATTCCGATAAAATGCGTGTACTATTGAGTTTTTTACTCAATAAATTTAGGTTTACTAGGAAAGAAGGAAAACATAATGTGGTACCCATAACACAAGCTCTGCTTACTTTGAGGCCAGATAATGCTGTGCGAAATGTCCGGTTATTGTTATTATTATAATAAGGTGAGGACGGCGTGTCCAAGAACAGAAAATTCTAAATACCTACATAGGCCGTGCCATCTGTCGAGATTTACGGCAAAGTCCTAACTGTGATATGAGAACAATGAAAGTCCGACCATAAGTGTTGAAACTATTTATACTAGAAGGCTAACTAACTACTTCTAAAAAGGGTAGGAGGGAGGGAACGAAGAGGTACCTGACAGCAAACGATCGGTGTCGACAATTTTGAACCGACTTCCAAGGAGTAGATTCTCAATTCGGTTGTATATTTTTTATTTTGTTTATTTAATAAAGGACGACATCGTCCTTTTCTCGTCTTCAACTTTTCAGCTACAAGACATGCTACAAGACCTAGCGACGGCAAGCCTGGAGCAATCTCCATGAGATATAATGGAGAAGCTCAATGGCTTCAGATGAACATGAGTAAAACCAAAGTCATGACAAACAGCACCAAAAAGGTTATCTCGGTAAATGGGGGGAATATGGAATACGTTCGTGAGTACGTTTATCTCGGCCAATTTGTTTTTTTCAAAGACAGGCAGGATAAGGAAGTCGCAAGACGGACCGAAAACGCCTGGCGAAGCTATTGGTCGATGAAAGCACAATTTAAAGGAGATCTGCCACTATCTCTCAAACCTAAGCTCATGGACGTCTGTATCCTCCCAATTCTCACCTAACACCAGTGAGGGACCAAGTTTGAGCACCATGCTCAAACTTGGTCCCTCAAGTTTGAGCACCATGTTCAAACTTGGTCCCTCACTAGTGTTCAGAGGACTAAACTCGAGGTTTGTCAAAGGGTTTGTTTTGTGTGTTGGGTTTGGGTTTGTCAAAGGAGCGAAGCATCCTCGGTATAAAACTAACCGACCGAATCAAAAATGCTACTATTCGCTCCAAAAAAAACATCTGCGACTGTCGGTGGCAGACAATTTAATCTCAAAGAAATGATATTAGCATTCTTCTAAAATCACCTTAATTTTTTATCAAAGTGTTAAATCAAATGCAGTGACATTTGATTTAACACTTTGATAAAAAATATCTGGTATTTAAAATTTACCAAGGGCAGGTTATGATGCAAAAACACCAAAGATTTTGCGTTATCTGGCAGCGTCACTACTTGTATTTTCATTCTCATCGCTCCTTCTTACATATTCTGCTAGAAAGGCACGTCTTAGCAAAGGTACACTGTCTGGTGTAAAAAAAAACACTTTGTAGCGCTGGTCTAACAATGTTGTCTAAAAAGGTCTAAGAAGGCCTCTAAAAAGGGTCTAAAAAGGCTGTTGTATTTGTCACCTTCAATCTGCCTAAAACGTACATCCAACACATCTTTTAGGGACAAAAGCATAGTGTTTATATTAAAACAATCCACTTGAACTTCTTTGGACAAGTAGGTACTTGAAAAGTGTCATAACGTTGGGTATTACTTCTGATATACAAGAGTAAGAAGAGCTGACCATTTTAGTTTCTTCAAATGGCTGGAGTTAGGAAAGGCTTTCTTTTAGAATATCCCGTGGTCTGTTGTCACAGCATTAATTTTGTGTGTAATGTTCCATGCATTAGCTATTTATTCTAGGGCATACCGGATACTTTCTGCTGTATGCTGCTGTGTGAACAATTTCATTTGAAGAACAATTTTTTTTATTTGAGTACAATTTTATGTTGCAGTATAAAATTGTAGTCTAGCCAGTGCACAGTAAAACTTAAAAAGCATAGCATAGGTATTATTGAAGCACGTCCACATGTCGCTTGTAACTGAAATCGTTAGCTGTAGATAACTGGTCGAAAATATTCCTATTCAATAGTTCGTATAACTGAGGTAAAACAGTTTCACTCAAGTATTTCCGGCTTGGCATCTGGTATTTAGGCTTTAATACTGCTATCAACCGATTAAATCCAGCATCTTCTAGAACCAACCTATATCGGTTGGTTATCGAACGCTATCATTTCTGCTATTGCTTTGTGATTTTGTTGAGCCCTTGAATCATCTATCCTCTACTTAATTTCAAGTCTCAATAGACACTTGATTTAGGGAGGACACCGTCGTCGGTGTCGCGTAGGTGCGACAGTTGTGTTCGGTGTTGAAGCACTAGGTGGTTGAAACTTTGTGGAAAAAAACTATTGTTCATTCATTTCGGGACAGTAAAGTGTAATTACTGGACACGGGACCAGACGTGAAATTCCGGGACTTTTCCGGAATTCCCGGCCGTCTGGCAACCCTTCCCACGCATCGCATTATATAACTTATTTTGTGCATTTCGCCTAGTTGTAATTACGTTTATTTATAGTTTTATACTATTATTTTAAAAAATAGTATACAATTTCATTGCTTATGAACTAACGTTTGTTCTGCTATAAATTTTACTCGATAGTATTAATGTACTAAGGATAAATTTACAGCTAATACTCAACCTTTTCAGTAGTTTCATAGTTTTGATTGGGATTTTTTTTGTAGATACTTTTTACATATTTCTGAATTCTGAGGCCGCTATAAACTCAACCACTATATAAAAGATGTTGTTATATATTTTTCATTTTGTTTTCATAGTACAGACGTTCAATCCACGAGCTTGAAAAAGTGCCTTCGCGCATTTTATTTGCAAACTTGCTTCGGAATTTTGGCTTTACAAAAATAAATAACAAAAAAATGCAAAAAGCGAGGCCGCTTTGAACTATAATAACTATTCTCCACCATACAATACGTAAAAATTGTCGAAGACTTTCAGTTTCTCTGAACAAGAACGCCAAAGATCGGCATTTATTTAAAAAATCACGATCGTAATGTAATAAGTTTTTAAAACGTAATTATGTAAACTCAACGAGGATTATTTTATACAATGGTTTCCTTGGTTTTCAACCTGTCATGTCACTGTTGATATAAATCCTAGGCAATGCCAGTTATTACGTAAAAGTAGCAACAGCAATATCGGCGAAATCAGTCGCAAGTCGTATAATTTTTTTTCATTACGGAAGCCAGCCGCTGATTTTTTCTAGCTATCGCCCACATAATGAAAATACGCTAATAGCAAAGATCACGCCTATTGTAAGAAAATAAATTAAATCAATAATTTATGCCAGACATTAATTAAACTCTAAACGCTCCAAACTCTAAAAGCTCTGCTTACTTTGGGGCCAAATGATGCTCTTCATTGGGCCCCAAAGTAAGCAGAGCTTGTGCTATGGGACTGTTAAACTACTTACTCGTATATAGGTACTTTTTCTTTTCTTTTTTGTAAATACATACATATTATACATAGAAACACCTAGACGCGAGACAAATACTTGCAGATCATACAAACTCTTATTAGGGAAGCCAGCCGCAGCCTATTACTCGTAAGTACCCGCCTGTCGCCCTCTCATCGACAAAAGCCGGTTTAAAACAGAGATATTACAAAAAGTGTGTTTGACAGCTGTGATCGCGCAATTAACGCCTAATAATAGTAGTCGCAAGCTACGTAATACGGATACGTGCATAAAAGCTATTTATTTACACACTTAAGACGGTGCCGTAAGCAAATAATTTTTTGTATGTTTTTGTTATCGCTATCTACGGGCTATCTGCTCGTTTTATAAAGGGATAATAATTATAATAGATATATAGTATGTATTTTCCATATTTTGCCTCCTACTTCCTCTTTTCAATTTTTTAATTTATGTTCACCAAATACTAAATGACGCCTAAACCAATTTGGAAACTATTTTTTTTGTTTCAAAAGATATACAGGATTACAGGATTTTTGTGGAAAAATCAACAAAATCCTAAAAATTGTGTACATCGATGATATTTTTTTAATGAAGTAGGTTTTCTCTTTAGTTTTGATTAATTTTATAAT
This sequence comes from Lampropteryx suffumata, assembly GCA_948098915.1. Taxonomy (NCBI): domain Eukaryota; kingdom Metazoa; phylum Arthropoda; class Insecta; order Lepidoptera; family Geometridae; genus Lampropteryx; species Lampropteryx suffumata. The sequence goes on from OX402562.1 coordinate 3,346,460, forward strand.
TTTATTATAAAGTAATGTCTGAAATGTTGAATATCATCATTTTCTAAAGTTCAAGTCGTTTTTACTTGCAGCTTACACTAATAGGCGGAAAGTAAGTTAATAAAGACCTTCCCGTTAAACTTTTTCAGAATTCCTTATTTGAATGTTTTCTGATATAAAAAAATCGCGATTTGAGCGCCGTGAATACGCGTCAAGATAATTTGGTGAGAGAATCGCCTTAATTAAAGATTTTCGAGCAAAGCGTCACTCGAACGATGGCAGGGGAGTTGGTTTGGCACCACTTGCTAATCATGCGTTTGAGGCCTGCTCGTGCAAAAACAAAATCTTTCACAACTACGAAATAAGTACGTCAGCGGCCAGCTCTAGTGACGTGGTTAATATAATATGTCTCTCTAGAAACTTATTTATGGAACTTGAAGTAATGTCCAAACACAAAGAAATTGTAATCTTGCTCTAAAAATAACAAAACAACGATAACAATTGCGTTTGTGAATACGACGCAACAATGCATAAAGCTCGATCCACAATCTAGTTCTTAGGACACTAATTTTGCAGGGATTTTTGCACGAAGCGAGGGAAAACTCAATTCGACGACCTCTGTGGGACAGTAGGACGTAAAATGTTGCGGGTTCGATTCTCGCCGCAGGACAAATGTTTGTATGATCTGCAAGTATTTGTCTCGGGGTGGGTTTTGTATGGCTATGTGTAATATGTATGTATTTACATAAGAAACAAGTATATAAATAGTATATCAGTCATGTGTTACACATAACACAAGCTCTGTTTACTTTGGGGCCAGTTGATGCTGTGTGAAATGTCCGGCCTTATTTATTATTTATTTATTTAGTTTATCAAGGAAGAACGAATTCTATTAGTCACAATAAAAACACTTTGAAACCAGTCTACAGTTGCCTTTATAATCTGTTGTAATGTATCCAGTACGGTCCAGTACTAGATCATATTTGTGTTCGATCGGTTTGGGCGAATCACATTCCATCTATTAATTTATAAAACATGTTTAACTAGTATTTTCTGATAATTTGAACACTTATTGTAATTAGGAAGTGAACAGTGGACAGTTTTCTTGGTGGTATCAGTTAAAGTGGTCGGCGTTTGTTACAGAGAGAAGCGTTTCGTGGAGTCAAAATGGCAAACCAAACAGAGATTTTAGTTCGTACTTTACCTATATTAATAGCAGGTCGGTAGTTTTTCGGAAAATATAGAAAGTAATGTTGAAATGTATAGAAAAGTAATGATGGTAATTTAACTAACGTCGTACGGTAAAAATTCAACTTGAACGGAAAATTTTATTGACACTATTGATTAAATTGAAACCTCTTAACGGATGTTTTTTTAGTCAAAAGTACTATTTATCCAATACTTTTGAGTGATAAATAACCATTTCGGACCGAAGACGTTGTTAATCAAATGTAGTTTTGACCGGTAATGATTTTACAAGGACTAACATAAATAGTTCATTCAGGCGTGACTTTACATAAATCTATTGCAAAACATTAAACGGATGGACACATATTTAGTACCTACTATTCCGCCAATCTATTCACAATGAGTTAGACACGATGCAGACGCATGCACCTCTCACCCGCCCGCAGTTGAAAAGCCATGCAAAGTGTTAGTAAAAGGTTAAACTAAAGTATGAAGTATGAAAAGTATGAAGTATGAACTGAGGATGCCTAGTGGAGAGGTGAAACACGTGTGGAATTTCTTTTTAAGATTGCATATGTGGATGGTGTTCGCTTACCTTTTACTAACACTTTGCATGGCTTTTCAACTGCGGGCGGGAGAGAGATGCATGCGTCTGCATCGTGTCTAACTCATTGTGAATAGATTGGCGGAATAGTAGGTACTAAATATGTATCCATCCGTTTTAACAGTTTTACAACGACTTAGTAATGAGTAATGACTAACTCCTAAGAATGAGTAGCACGAAAAATTTGCTTGACTAATATTTGCTGTACAATCTGGCTTAAACATAGGTAGGTGTATTATGTTATGGCGCCCTAAGTACCTATATCTACTTGTATAAATTGTGATCATATTTTATTTCTTAGAATTATAAGCGCGCCCCATATTGTCACTGAGAGGTCTCTGTCTCGGGTCTCTCTGATACTGGAAGTACTGGGAGTTGCTCTCTTCTCTCACTCGCGCAGTTGTCCATTACACTCGTAGGAGACGGAGCCAATTTGTAGGCATTTGCGTTGATAAAATCGACGTGGCTGACTGACGGCGCGGCGGCGGGATGAAGTGTTTCGCGAAAACACAAAACTACACGAGAACCCTATGATTCGGGAATGAAATACCGGCACAAAATGGTGACCACGCGAACATAGGCGAGATTTTGGCAGTCATGTAGCTTTGGCAGGAATGTGGAGCGCACTTTAGAGTAAAACCGAGATATTTAAATTTGATAGTAGACAACAAATGTAAAATGAAAAATGTACCGACCTTTTTGTAGATTAATATTATTACTTACGTACCTAGAGTATTATGTAGAACAATTAATTATCTCAGTACCTACATGTATTATTGTAGAATGTACCATAAATTTAGGTACATGTAGGTATTTACTTACGAGTATGACGAGCTAGCGCAGCGAGCTAGTGTCGCTTGCGAGCGCGAGAGATGACAGGTTGATGACAGGGCAAGGACAAGATCAAATTGTATAGATATGACACTAGCTAGTGATAAATGACACGGCATTGAAGCGTGACGACAGCTGTCATATATATACAATTTATTACTTTCGTAAATGCGTTAGCGTTAACGTAAACTAAGCGTAAGGTATTTATCTAGACTCCGTCTGCGTATTATGGTAAACTCTAAAAAACTTCGGTTAAGTCCCAATCTATTTCCCTTGCAAAAAATCTAAGTAATTGTGCAACAATTCTACTAAAGAAATCAGAAACTGGACCATAAATAGGTAGGCGCCTAAGTATTGAGAACAAAACTACGATGCCCTGTAATAGGTAGATACAGAATCATGTGGGTGATTGTTGTTGTTGGCCTAATTCCATTAGAATCTAGGTAAACTTACTAATTGTATACTTGACCATTAAATACCTGTGTATGCCACAGCTCAATCGATTCACTCAGCAGCCTCGCGACACGAAACAAGTATCTTGTCTAATCCCATAGAAAATACCAAAATTATAAAAACTGCTCTCCTTTTAACATTGAATAAGGTGGGAATCAAATAATTTTTGACAGTGACGTTGACATTGTAATAGACGGGAGATTCGGTACAAATTTGGCACGCGCAATGGCTTCATTCCTCCTAAACTTGATGAGGTTGTCCGCAGGTCTGTTCGCGGGGCAGTCGATGTGGCTCGATGGTCTCGCCAAGAGTCTTGGCTACGAGAGCGTCTACCATCATGCTGTCATCATCGACGCCGGGTCTTCGGGGTCCAGGGTGCTCGCTTATAAGTTTAGGGTACCGTTCACAGGTATGACATAGCTAGTTTTCTGTCGCTCATAGATAATAATGTAGATTAATGTCTATTATCGAATATTTATCTGCCTATTGAATACTTTATTAATGAATAACTTCTTCCTTTTAGACATTTTAGATTCCGTGATAATATTATTCTACAGCAATATCTGATAATTAATAAATAAACTGAGAACGTTTCACACAACAATTACAACTAACTACAAGGACTTACAGAGTAATGACAACTTCTGTGGCGCAGTGGGCTAAGGTCTGGCTGAGACGCAGATGGTTGCGTGTTCGATTCCCGGAAGAAGGCCGCGGGACAAATGTCTGTATGATCTGCAAGTGTTTGTCTCGGGTCTGGGTGTTTCTTTGTATAATATGTATGTATTTTCAAGAAAAAAGTATGTAAGCAGTATATCAGTCATGTGGTATCCATAACACTAGGTCCGCTTACTTTGAGGCCAGATGATGCTGTGTGAAACGTCCGGCATTATTTATTTATTTGGTTTCAGTATTTGGCCAAGCCAATTTGGATTTAGTCGAGGAATATTTTGAGCAGACCAAACCAGGATTATCATCGTACGCCGATGACCCTGAGCAGGTAAATAAGTAATTACTTATTAATAAACTACCTACATATAAATGTGAACGTTTCCATTGCAGCTATGAACTTAACAGCAGGTGTAACACGCGTTCTACCTAGCACAGATGCTCATAAACTAGGGCAGCTATTAGTAATGAGTTATAAGTATATCCATTCTTTTATTTAGCTATTTTACTGTACTACTTTCTGTAAATAAATAAATCTCTTTGAAGCAGTCTAATTAAGATGAGCAGTACGCCTAGTACGGGTTTTGATAGTTTGCAGAAACTACCTATTATAAAGTATCGTTTGCTTTCATACATTTACATGCAGCGTCTCTAGCGGTTACTATGAAGAACTAAAATCGGCAGTACGGGCCAAATCGAATCATTGTATTCGAAAATAAAAAAGTTTTCGTACGAATTATGCGTTTTGGCAGTACGAGTTCTATTTTCACAAGTTGGTGGATGTAAACCTTGACGTTTACGAAAACTTTCTTAGTTTGTTATTCACTGAATTAGTTTTAGTGAGTGCTTGCAGACATCATCCATTTTTCTCATAGAGACGTTGGAGTATTTATTTTGATTGCATTGAATTATGTTACAATGACGGTATCTTGCTTCGAGGTTAGCCACGGAGGCTGAAAAAGCTGACCGTCGTTATTAGAGAATGCTATCTTGATCTCGCGAGATCCCGATCATCCGAGATCTCGCCTCAGCCTCGCGATCTATCTCGAAGAATAAAATGATGAGATCTCGGCCGAGATTGACGAGATCGAGCGGTGATTTAAAAAGAGATGGATCTCTATGAGTGTGGAGGATCAAAGGGTATGTTTTTGCATTTTGCATACAACAGCTTACTCACGCTGATACCAACTAGCGTTGAATCGGAGAGGCCCTTTTCAGCCGCTGGCTACATCGCGACTTGTTTTTTTATGAAGCTATTTCCAAAATCACTCTTAATTTAGTTAGGAGTGATCACTCGTAATCACTCCTAGTTTAGGACTGGAGAGGAGAGTTTAGAAAAATCGCAATTTTTTAAAATTTTTGTTTTCACTATAAAACGTATCGTTTCCATGCTTGCAGCGCCCCTAGCAGATACTTTAATGAACTAAAATCGGTAGTACGGAGATACTTGTACCTTTTATATTGCCGAACTGTAAAATAAATAGAAGTCTATAGCATGAAGTTAGTTCAATAGAGCTATTCGATGGACGACATCGTGTAAACTTCATTCGAAAACGTTGACTTGTACTGCCGATACAGATGATAACTATTAGTTTAGAGAGCCCACGAAAACTTTTATAGTTTATGTATTTTGTAAACTCGTACTAGATGTACAGGCATCGTTAAGAAACGTGAAGAAGAATCTTCTGTTCTGTTCTCTGATCGAAATATTTGTTTTATTACCAGGGTGCTGACACCATCGTACAATTGATAAAAAAAGCGGAGTACCTCACTCCACCTGAGAAGCGGAAATCCACGCCTCTTATAGTGCGTGCGACAGCCGGCCTTCGACTGTTGCCGGCGGAGAAGGCACAGCAACTCATCACTTCCGTATCCCTGGCGATCTCTAAGTGAGAACTTAATTTAAATTTCAAGTATTTTCAAGCTTTTTTATACTGCCTAAGAATGGTATTGAGCCCTGAGATTACGGTTGAGAGAAATGGTAGAAGGAAATATGTGCCGATTCCATTTAGCGTTGCAGATGATTATGTTGGCTAAAGCTATGCTTGATTCGTTAAACATATGTGTGATGAATATAGATGTATGTTAAAAAGTATCATAAGTATATATTATTTAAGTAACATATCAGTTATTTGGTTCCCATAGTAAAAGCTGTGCTTAGTTTGGGTCTAAATGGTAATGTGTGAAGTGTCCATATTTTTTTTATGTTTATTGAGTGAGTTAAACAGAATTCTGCTCCATTTTTTTAACTAATAAGTTCTTTAGTGGTTATAGTAATAACTAGGCTATTTTCTTTAATAAGTATCCATACCGGCTGCGCCAACTTTTTACCAAAATTTATTTAACTTGATTATAATTTTTTTACAGACTGGGATATGACACTCATACGCACAGCGTCGAGATAATGGATGGTTCAGACGAAGGAATCTTCATTTGGTACACAGTCAACTTATTGCACAGTAAGTATTTTGTTAAATTCGTTCATTGTGTGTTTGCATTCTATACGGTCATACTTCTTCTTCCTGCTCTTATGCCATGCCACCGAAGATCGCACATTTGATTTGACTATTGAGCGCGCGCGGTGGTTGAGTTCTCCGTCAGATGAACAAAAATAAAAATATTAAATACAGTCGAATTGAGAACCTGCATTTTTGAAGTTGGTTAACACATTCACTGCCACTGACACGCCTCGCGTGTTCAGGCTAATCTAAGTCTCTACGCCAGGAACACGCCAGGCGTGTTTTGAATGTTTCGGTTATATTTCCAAAACTAGGCCAGATTTTCTGTTCAAATTTTTAGTGCATCATTTTTAAAGGATAGGCTATGGCATATTGAAGCGGTTCCCTAAAAAAACTAGTTAGATTTTTTTTTACGAAAAATAGGTATTTTGTAGTGCCGAAAACACGCTAGGTGTGTTCACTTACTGAAGCTACCCTTAGGTTCCCAAACTTTTTTATTCTATTAAACTAAATTAAATTTTCGCTAATTTCAGAGTTATAAGTTTGCGATATGAGATTTTTAACCAGTATTTGATGACAAAACGGAATGTAATAATTTATCGGACCGTTGTTTTTACCGTATACAGTACTGTCATGTATGAATAAATAATAAATAAATAAATAATGCCGGACATTTCACACAGCACCATCTGGCCCAAAAGTAAGCAGAGCTTATCTTATGGGTACCACATGACTGATATACTACATAAATGAAGTCGCTTATACAACTCCATGCGCCATCAATGAAAAAAAAACGTACCTATCCGATGTATATCTTTATATAATTATACATACACACACAGTGACATACACACGTACAGTAAAATTATCTCTATTATATAAAAATAAATTGCTGTTCGTTTGTCTCGCTAAAAATTTTGTCATCATTAATATCTTCTGTTTCCGGTACCAATTTAACTTTTCCTGAAAAAAAGATAAGAAATCAATGTATGTATTTCATTTGAATATTTTGAATTTAATTCATACTTATGTAATTAGGTTAGGCCAATCAACCAACATTACGATAATACGAGATAAATAACGTAAACAAACTTTCTGCAGTTCAAAGTTTTTTATCGGTTTAATAATTTAGATGAATTCACTCATATAAGACTGAAAATATGTTTAAATATGATTGTCACTCAATATATTATCAAAACAAATGTACTTGCACTGTTAACAATGCCAATGTTACAGTTCACAATAAAACTTTATTCATTTATGCATGGGAATTTTAGTAAAAAAAGTTTGAGAACCTTATATTATGTTATAATAAATTTACTTACTAAAATCTATTTTTCCAAGCAATGCCGCGAGCACGCCTAGCGTGTCCGCGGTTTTATACGGCGGCATCTCGATAAACTTCAAGAAAATCGTGGTGGCAGTGAATGAGTTAAAAAGAGTTTTTATTAAGAGTCATCATGAAACCTTATTTATATCGAAATTCATGTCTATCACCATTACAAGACATAGAAGCAATGACTGGTTAAATATTACGCCAATCACTATAACAAGACAAAAAAAAAACAGAAGTGATAACTTAAACTAATCTAACTAGCGCTGTGGGTTAGAGTAAGAAAGGAGGAGGAGCCTGCCTACCGCTGCCGTATGTGTGAGAGAAAGGGAATCCAGACAGAATGGCGCCGTAACGCGTTGCGTAACGAAGCGGTATACCCTCCCATAAGAAGTTATCACTTCAATAAAAAAAATCTGTCGAATTAAGAACCTCCTTGAAGTCGGTTAAAAAGAAATTTAAGTTAAGAGTCAAAATGAAACCTTATTTATATCTATCGAAATTTATGTCTATCACCATTACAAGTCATAAAAGCAATGACTGGTTAAATATTACGTCAATAACTATTACAAGACAGAAAGAGCATTTACAGATAAGTTTCAAGGTTCCAAGTAAAGCACCTTGTTTGACAAAATTATTACTAGGTTGATTACGATAGTCATGAACATAGTTTTTGTGGTTTCGCGCCGGTATAGATAAAATTTCGTATAATTACGTTTTAAAAACTAAAAAGACAACTGACTTCATGTATATAAAAAATATCATCGATGTATACAATGTTGATTTTTTTAAAACCGCTCGACCGATATCGATATAAATTTAAATGGGACCACCCTTTGAAACAAATAAAAAAAAAATTTAATCGGTTCAGGCGTCTTTAAGTAATCGGTGAACATACATAAAAAAAAGATTCCGACGAATTGAGAACCTCCTCCTTTTTTGAAGTCGGTTAAAAATGATCTCATTTTGCTGACAACAAAGTTCAAATTAAAGTAACCGTTTTAAATTAGATTTAGAATTAGTTGAAATTGCCATTTTTTAAAATTTGATTTTCCTAGGATTTTCTGCAGTTCTATTCAACAAATTAGATACATTATGGCCTTACTTAAAAACGCTACTCAACTTGAAAGCTACTTGAGCTCTGTTTAAATGTCTTCCTGTCACAATTTGTATTACAATAATTATGTTTTAAAAAATAAAAAGACAACTTCATGTATAAAAAAGCAAAATATAAAAAATTCGTTTCATCCAAGTGTATGACATATTTTTTTCAGTTTCATTGATTTAAAAACCTAACTACTAAACCGATTTTTATTAATATGGGACCAACCGGGACCCTTTCACATGCAATTAATATGGGACCAATCGGGACCCTTTCACATGAAATTAATATGGGACCAATCGGGACCCTTTCACATGAAATTAATATGGGACCAATCGGGACCCTTTCACATGAAATTAATATAGGACCAATCGGGACCCTTTCACATGAAATTAATATGGGACCAATCGGGACCCTTTCACATGAAATCAGATTTTTTTCAAATCGGTTCATAAATGACGGAGTTATGAGGTAACAAAAATAAAAAAAAAATACATTCGAATTGAGAACCATCCATTTTTGAAGTCGGTTGAAATAGGTAATGTATGATATTATCAATTCGATAAGTTTACACAGCGATGTTTTTTCCAATAAAAAATAAACGTGTTTCGCCTTTTACGTTTATCGTTACTCATGTTAGTGTTTTACTACTTTTGCTAGTATATACATTTTTTAATTTGTATTTGTATTATCGCTTGACATAGGCCTCCTCTAATGAGGGGAGGCCTTTGGATGGTTCATTGCACGAATGCACCAGAAAGGCTGCTATGCGAGATGAGTGGCGTAGAATTGTCAAGCGAGCCACAACAGCCCCCTGAAGTGACGACCACGACCACTCTGTCAAGAGTGTAACGACCAAGAAGAAGAAGAAGAATGAGGGGAGGCATTAGGGGAAGCCTATGTCCAGCAGTGGACTGCCATGGGCTGATGATGATGATAATTATCGCTTGTATTCAAATTATCTCTTATGGTAAATATCATAACGGCGATAAGTTTGCAACACATTTTATTTACAGAAATAATTACAGAAATGTACAGAATAATATAAAATACATGTGAAACAGTTGAGCTATCTAAAGATCGCTTAAATTGATCTATAGATAGCTCGACTTATTCAGATCACTGCCAGAGGGCAGTGTTTCCAAGACGCGGCATTACCACGTTGAATGGCAATGCTAATACGCTGAGCCAGATAGGAGCCAGCTCTTTGGACAAGCAATGTATTATTAGCTGGCAACCAATTATGTATATATATTTTATTTATCTCTATATTGGTTTCACGGCTTGATAACCGTGAAACCTGTAGGTATTTTCTTATAAAGAGTATGCTAAATCGATTTGAATCCACAATTTGTTTTCAACTCGTGTAGATTTGAAGGATAACGGATAAGAATAGGTAAAAAAATGGTTTTCTTACGGTTTACGGACGATAATTTTACGTGATAACGTCATAAGGAAATATTGATGAAATATTGCATGTTTTTAACCTTCTAAGATGCGTCACAATCCGAACGCTTAGGCTGATCGTGCCTTTCTATCGCTTGTTCCGCGCTCTCGCTTGCACGCTCTGCTCAGGCGGTACGTGACAATTTTTCGTGCGTGCAACCGGCGTTCATCGATTAATAAGACGTTATCACGTCAAAAACAAACAAACAGACGTACCAAGACATTTTAAGTTTATAATATTCGTATGGAGTCTGATATAATCGCTTATATTCAACAAGGTGGGTGATTCTGTCTGATCAGATATTATCAAAAACTGATAAAATGTTATCTATTGACATAAAAAATTATCAGTTATTGATAATACTACTATAACAACTTAATAAGATATCGATGTTCACGACTATCATTTTGTCAATGACTGATAAATGTTATGTCAATTACTATAACAAATCCAAAAAGGCTATTAGAGATAGGTACCAAGGTTAAAAACGCACTGACTGTTTGTATATGTTTACACGCCACAACTAAACTGGTATCGATGGAAAATAATAATAATAATCTAAATATTGGTGGACAATGCACACGACACCATCTAGCTGCATACTAAGTATTGCTTATTATGGTGGTATTATGGTGAGCAGATGACTGATAGAATACTTATATATTATTAAATAAACGAGCAATTCTTGTATATATGTATGTATGTAATGACGACCTCTGTGGCGCAGTGGGCTTAGGTTCGGCTGAGACGCAAATGGTTGCGGGTTCGATTCCCACCGAGGGACAAATGTTTGTATGATCTGCAAGTATTTGTCTCGGGTCTGGGTGTTTCTATGTATAATATGTATGTATTTACAAAAAGAAAAAAGTATATAAGTATTATATCAGTCATGTGGTACCCATAACACAAGCTCGGCTTACTTTGGGGCCAGATGATGCTGTGTGGAATGTCCGGCATTATTATTATTATAATTATTATTATTATTTATCTGCTTTTCGGAAACGGCTCCAACGATTTTCATCAAATTTAGTATGCAGGGGGTTTCTAAAAATGAAACCTTTATTTTTGTAAACGTCGCGTCGTTTTGTCAGCGTTTTATACCGAGCAAAGCTCAGTCATCCAGGTACTATATTTTTAAATAGCGTGCAAGCGAGAGCGCGGAACAAGCGATAGAGAGGCACGATCGGTTCATCAATGTTTTCTTATGTTATCACGTAAAATTATCGTCCGTAAATCGACTTCACAGACAACCATTTTTTTACTTTACATGGCTAAATGTTTGAATTTATCATTGGTAAGCCACACGCACTCCGCACGTTAGGTACAAAGCTACAAGTATACCGACGGGCCCACCTTGGTGGGTCGTAGATAAGTGCAGTAGACGACATAGAGTTACGCAATAAAAGGAGAGACACTATAATGTTAGGCGCTAAGCTCTTGTCTGAGCTGAATTAGATTTTTTTGAATCGTGGCAAAACTTCTGCGCTCGCCTTCACACGCGTGGTACTTACTTCAAAGTAAAAAAAAAAAAAAAAAACACAGGGGTGGTCCCTGAATTGTTGAATCGTCTTCTTACATGCTAGTGAATCTAGGTCCCGGTTCCTCCTAACGTAGAAGAATCCGCCAAGAAACTAGTCTGGTCTCAGGTCAAAAAACGGCTTTGACTGCGTGCCATGGTTATGTTGCTTCGGTATTGAGGTACGGTTTGCTACTTTGGGGTAATTCGACTCACATCAATAGGGCCTTTATTGTCCAAAAAAAATGCATTAGAGCTGTGTGTGGTGCTGGTCCACTCGACTCATGCAAACCATTATTTATAAAATTAAAGTTGCTTACGTTGCCCAGCCTATATATATTTCAGGTATGCTGTTTTGTTGTGGAGCACAACAAATTCTTTGACAAATATGAGGACCAAATAAATTCAAAAATAAAATTGAGGGACCCCACTAGACTATTAGTTCCAGTTCGAAAAACAACTTTAAGTCATAAAAATAGCTACATAATGTGTATAAAAATATTTAATAGAATACCTAGATCTATAAGAGAATTACCATACAATAAATTTAAAACAAAAATGCTTACCTGGCTTGTTGACAAATGTTTTTATAGTGTCAAAGAATTTCTTAATTAACGTTCCGTTTGCTATGGTAAAAACTGTTATGTAATTCATACCTAAATTTAATTATTCGAGATTGTAATAATTATTGTAATGTTTATTTAATTTGTTATAAAAAAAAATGTAAATGTAAAAAAAGGTAGTCTTTAATTAAATTATTATATGTACCTTCTTAATTTTTGCATGCTGGGTTTCCTAGCGAAATGTGTGAATCTAATTATATATTTAAGTTCTCTGTGTACCACATTTCACTCAAATAAATCATTTCATTTCATTTTCATTTCATTTCATTTTCATTTCATTTCATTTCAACACTTTTTTGTATGATCTATGATCTATCTTTATATGATGTATGATTTTGTGTTCAGATCTAATAAACGGCGACACGATGGCCGCTCTCGATCTCGGCGGAGGTTCCACTCAGATCACGTATCAGCTGACAAACAGGGACATTCCTCAGTATCCCATCATCGATCAGTACGTTGTACCGGCGGGGGAAAACGTTACTCTTTACACACATAGGTATGTATATTATCTGAAACTAGAAGTAATTGACGTAGGGAAGGTTATATCTAGATCAGGCCAGAATCTACTGAACCTTATTGTCTAACACCCTTGTTGAGAGCGTAGGACGAGTTTGAAGGTAAGTGAATTCTTTGCACCATACGCGTCACACACTTTGTTATCGTGTCGATAAATAATTATAAAATACACAGAAATCTATACAGTCCACGTTCACTATCGTACAGTAGCATATATAATATCATTTAGAAATCACTTAGAAATAAGTTTAAAGAAATTAATATTATGACAGTGCCTTGTCAGTATATACGAAAATTTAATGTATGTACTTACACAAAAATGTTCATTTATTTAAAAAAAAAATTGCGATAATCATAGTATTAACATTAGAAAAGAAAGATAAACTCGCTGTTCCCACTGTTAGGCTCGCTAAAGTTAATAAGTCTTTTATAGGGCAATGTGTACGCTTCTATAACAAGGTCCCAAGCGACGTGTTAGATTTGTCGATTGGCAAATTTAAAAACGTAATTAAACAGAAACTGTGTATTAAAGCATATTATAAAATATCGGATTATTTAGATGACAAAAAAGCTTGGGATGAATCTGCTCCAACTTGACTCGGCATCCGTAACAAAATTGACAAGTTTCATACAAAAAAGTGTTAAGACCAGACAAGTTTCTTGCCGGATTCTTCTTGAACTGGGGTTAGGAGGAACCGGCACCTAGATTCACTAGCATGTAAAAAGACGATTCAAAGTGGTCCTTGTGATTTTATTGAATAAAGAGTTATTGAATTGAATTGAATAATAATAATACCTGACATTTCTCATAGCATCATCTAGCCCCAAAGTCAAAAGATATTTTATTCAATACAATCACAAGGATCACATTAAAATGTCTGAAGGTGATTTTGGGTGCCAGTTCCACCTAACCCAAGCCCGAGAAGAACGGGCAAGAAACTCGTCCTGGTCGCTTTTATGCATGATCCATCTTATAACTACCTTAACTACGAAAAAAAGCGACCAAGTGAGAGTCGGACTCGCGCACCGAGGGTTCCGTACAAACCTGTAGGTATATAAGTAAAAGTTCACCCATCACGACAATCGAGTCATAGTTATGGTATTTTTATTGCAAAATGAAATCCATCTAAAAATTTACGGTTTTCGCATTTTTTTCTTTATCTGTGCTATAAGATGTTGCTTCGTACCAAATTTCAAGATTCTGAGTTCACGGGAAAGTACCCTTTAGTTTTTGATTCCCTTGCGAGTGTCGAAAATTTGCGGAAATTTGCGGCATAAACGGCTGTATCTTTTGATTGCGTTGGCTTACAAGTTTGATTTTTCACAGCTTTAAGGGACAGTAGACCTGAGTATTTGATATAAATTTCAGCTTGATACCTCCACGCGTTCCTGAGAAAAAGAGTCCTGACAAACAGACGGACGGACAACAATGTGATCCTATAAGGGTTCCGTATTTTCCTTTCGAGGTACGGAACCCTAAATACTAATACAAAGTTTTTACATTTCAAAAGTGTCGGTTGACTGTCTGAGGGCAGAGCAAAGTAAGCAGAGCTTGTTTTATGGGTACCACATTACTGATATACTAATTATACTTTTTTTTGTACATACGTATTATGCATAGAAAAAGATACCCGATCCGACGACATAAACAGACCAGAGACAGATAGTAGCAGATCCTTATTAATATTATAAACTCGAAAGTTTGTATGTATGTTTGTTACTCTTTCACGCAAAAACTACTCAATGGATTTTAATGAAACTCTATAATAATATAGCTTATACATCAGAATAACACATAGGCTATAATTTATAAAGATAATGGCCTCAATTCTGTTGGCACCAACCTAACTAATTTTAGCTAAAACTGGGTTTTGAACTGTCAAATTTACCTTTGGTATTCAGCTGCTACCAACTTATCCTTATTTAATTTTATCTAACTTAATTAAGCGTTCCTAATTTAGTTAGATGGTACCAACCGAATAGGTTTTACAAATGCTATGACTAACTAAATATATTTTAGACAATTCCTAATTTTAGAAATGAACCAACCGAATTGCCACCATTGTGTGAATTGACCAAAATATAACGATAAGTGTCAAGAAAGTGTGAAAAAATCTGCCATCTGCGAGCTATTCTGGCGTGCGCTGCAAAAACCGTTAGAATGACACGAAGTACTAATCCCGCGCAGACGAAGTCGCGGGCACCAGCTAGTAATTACAATATTATGTTATTGTACTGTCCTGTATTCTTTCGGCCATACTTATAAACTCCTTTCAACTTGAATGCTGTCTCACTGCTTTAGATTCGCCCTGTCACTTTTCGTCGCTATCTTACAAAACGGGATGGCACTATTTTAAAACTTTTGACAGGATTATTTTTGGCTGTTTTGCAGTAAACATTGTGCAAGTTATATACATAACATATTATTTATTTTTCCAAAATTATTTCGGGTTTCATTTGAAATTTGGTGATTTTATTCAAACTAGTGGTCGCCTACTGGTCGAAATTCGGCCAATTAATTAATTAAAATAATAATAAATGTATTTGTTATGCATGATTTAAAAAAATATTAGTTTTCTGCACTCCTTCTCTATATAAACTATAAATGTGAGAAATTTCATACTCCTACGGACGCGGACAGAGGAGTATGAAATTACGAGTAACGAGTATGAGGGGTACAAAGTTTTTGTTTCACGTTTGTTTCACAAAACCCCTTTTTTAAATCAAAATACATTTTTTCTTATTGACACTATTATTAATTGATAATTATTATTTTTGTACACTATTCTTAATTCAAATTTATTTTCTATTTTTGAAGTGAAAACTTCCTTAGCATCGTTGTGATTTGAAAGTCGATGAAACGAAAAAGCGACAGTAAAAAGAGGCAGACACATAAATTCATAAGATTTAACGTGGGACAAAATGAGATAGGAAGCATTATACAGTGTTTCTTATATTCGTGGTTCTAAAATTTTGAAGGTTTTCCTTCTACCCCCTGTGAATTGCACACATGTTTTTTTTTAGTTTGGTTTTCTACAAAAGCGTGTTTTTTTAGTTCTTTAAAGCTATTATTTTTTTATTTTTATCTGGATCAGTTGAGTTATCTATAGATCGTTTCATACGGTCCTTAGATAGCTCAACTGTTTCACGTGTATTTTATATTATTGTATATTATTTTGTACATTTCTGTAATTATTTATTTTTTGTTCTAGTTACCTCGGCCTCGGTCTTCTCGCTTCACGCTACGGTGTCTTCTCGATGGAAGCTGCTGGCAATGACACGAATGAGTTCACTTCTGTCTGCGTGGAGCCCATCATACAAAGAGAACCTTGGACTTATGGCAACAAACAGTATTACATCAGGTTCGTAATTACGTAATTCTGATAATAATAAACAAATTAATATTGATGGACAATGCACACAACACCATTTAGTGGGAACTTAGCTTGTATTATGGTGACTAGATGGCTGATAGAATACTTATATATTTTTAAATACATACTTATGATACTTTAAATCACCCAGATACAGAACAAACACCGGTGTTCGTCACACAAATGTATATCCTACGAGGGAATCGAACCATCAACCTACAGCACAGAAGGCAGAGTGACTACCGACTACCAACTGAGCTGATAGGCTAGTCAATAATAATATATTGACGGACGACGTCTGTGGCGCTGTGGGCCGTTTGAGATGCAGAAGGTTGCGGGTTTGATTCCCGCCGCGAGACAAATGTTTGTATGATTTCAAAGTATTTGTCTCGGGTCTGGGTGTTTCTATTTATAACATGTACGTATTTACAAAAGTATATAAGTAGTATATCAGTCGTGTGGTGCCCATAACACAAGCTCTGCTTACTTTGAGGCCAGATGATGCTGTGTGAATTGTCCGGCAATATTTATTTATTTACAAAAAGAAAAATAACGTGCGATCCATACAGTAGTCGCGTATGACGTGTAACATCTGACATCTCACCTTGGTAATAAGCATTATTAACATTATATCCTGAAAAACTTTATATAACAGCACACTTTATACACAACTTTGAAGTTTAAGCGCACAGTTAAAAAAGAAGGAATTTAAGTTACACACAACGAAACAGTATTTACTACAAAAATTAGTAATTCAGTACGTTTATTCACATAAGACATGGTTATAATATACATTAGGTGGAATTGTCAATAGTAGAGCTGCATATCTAGCCCGAGTACAGGCACGTGAATATATTTCATTTATCATACAAATTGAAATTATAACATATCACTAATACAATGTCACTATAAATACCTATTTAAAATAACTTAAACTAAAATTTAATTTTCTAAAGCTAAAATAACTAAATTAAAATTGTCAACTGATTCTGATCATTCTGATATAATAAAACACACAATTAATAATTGGTCAAAACTTAAAATTAAATTAAATGCATGTTCAATGTTCGTTCTCGATTGCTCAAACTCACAAATTGAGAAGGAGGGATCCGAGATGCCGAGATATTTAATGTATTTGATAAACACGGGTTTTACTCACGTATTATTTTGTCGACGGTGGCACCGACACTGTTTCAATTCATCTAGAGAATCTTCATCGGGGATTGCCGCTCGAGTTCACGGTTCGTACTGCGGGTGAGGTATCTCTTAGCGCGAGTCGTGCGTAGAGGAGGAAACGTTGTTGTCACGGCAGGTGGGAACAAATTTAGTGCTGGTACTGGCTCTTCGACTTCACCACTCATGCCCTGAACATTGGGAACCGTCCAACGTGAAAGCGAAATATTTAATGCTATTCATTTTTTGCAGTGGTGCACCTCGCCCTAAAGGAATGAAACGTAAAGAAGCGTTTGGCCTCTGCCACGCCGCGGTCAAACAGTACGTGATGGCGACCTTGGATTGGGAGCCGAGCCAAGCGCCGAAGGGAACTGTCGCCGCCATGAGCTATTTCTACGACGTCGCTGCTGATGCGGGGATTATAGGTGAGACATAGCCGACTGGTCTGTCAGCTCAAGTCAAGTCAAAATATACTTTATTCAATACAATCATAAGGATCACTTTGAAACGTCTTACATACTAGGTGAATTTAGGTGCCAATTCATCCTAACCCAAGTCCGAGAAGAACTGGCAAGAAGCTCGTCCTGGTCCTAGTGCTTTTTTACATGATCCATCTTATAACTTCCTTAACTACGAAAAACTTTACATTTCAAGTGTGTGTCTGTTAACTGTCTGAAGGCAGAGCGACATAAGGCCATGAATTCTTATCAATAATATAAATAAACATTAAATAAAATAATAAATAATCCCGAACATTTTAAACAGCATCATCTGGCCCCAAAGTAAGCAGAACTTGTGTTATGAGTACCACATGACTGATAGAATACTTATATACTTTTTTTTTGTAAATACATACATATTATACATAGAAACACCCAGACCCGAGACAAATACTTGCAGATCATACAAACATTTGTCCCGCGACGGGAATCGAACCCGCAACCTTCTACGTCTCAGCGAGCCATTAGCCCACTGCGCCACAGTTGTCAGAGGATTTCAATATAGTCATATTATAATACGCTTTCCTCAAAAGACAACCCTTTATGTATGCTCAGTCGGTAGTAGCTCTGCCTTCTGCACTGTAAGTTGAGTGTTTGATTACCTCCCAGGAAACATTTGTGTGTTGAACATAGTGATTTCTTGTGTTTTGGTATTATAAAAGTATTTAAAAATATCTAAGTATTCTATCAGTCATCTGGTCTCCATAATACACAATACTTAGTTTGGGACTAGTGTTGTGTGCCACAATATTTATTTATTATGTTCAATTGTATTAATTTCAGATGTCATGAAAGGTGGGACAGTATCTGCGTCTCAGTACCAGAACGCGGCGATGAAAGCCTGCTCCGCTTCTAACGTGGAGCAACCTTGGGCTTGCGTCGATCTGGTCTACGTGCTGACATTACTGCAGGACGCGTACAAGATACAGGCTCGGGAACCCGTTTCGGTAACTAATATTCCACACACAAATGTCTCACCTTCTTTTAGTTGAAGGTTTCGACAGAATACCAGCGCCTAGCTACCTCACAGTAGCGAGGGATAGTATGCTGAGTCGAGACACACGGATACATGACCATCCTCTCTGATTTCTCAATTTCCAGTGTTCCGAAGTCTACAAGGAACTCTTGTAGTTTCGCTATATCTTTCTGTCTGTCTGAAATTTTGCAAAAAAAAGGCATAAACAAAGTTATGAAATGAAATCTTTGAAAAATTGGGTTTTAGTGATGTTTCCACTACATGTAAAATGGGGTTGTTTTTTCACATCCCATTTGTTAGTAACTTTGCTTTCTTCTGTGATGTTTGTGGGACTAAGGTTTTATACACTGCCTTGTAGAGAAACATTCAGCCTATACTTTTTATATCAATTTTAAGACTAGTAAAGATATATTTTGTCGCGGCTGCCATGTTAGCCCGGTTGAACAAACATTTTTGTGTGATCAACATAGGTGTTTACTCAGGGTGTTGAATAATAAATAAATAAATATTGATGGACAATGCACATAACACTATCTAGCCCCAAACTATGCACAGCTTGTACTATGGGAACCAGGTGACTGATAGAATACTTATATATTTTTAAATACATACTTAAAATACTTTAAAACACCCAGATAAACCCAAAAACCTATGATCTTGGGCTTGTAATTTAATAGTTGGTTTAAATAAAGAAACGACTCTAAAAACGACTATCAGTATTGTGCTGAGATTGAGAAAACATGACTAAATACGCCATTTAACAAACGTTTCTTTACTATAACAGGTTATTCGTACAAGATGTACTGACCAATGTACGGATCACGTACTTTCCAAACGGTATTGTATTGTACAGATCACGTATTGCACGGATTATTTAAAAATCCTCTATTAAAGATTCGTTTCTTTACTAAAACAGTACGTACAATATGTACTGACCAATGTAAGGATGGCGTACCGTTTGGATGGATCACGTATTGTACGGATGTACGGATACAATCCGTACAATACGTGATCCATCCAGACGGTACGTTTTTCTATAACGTTGAGGGATGATCACAACACTGTCTGTTGTTATACAACCAAAACTCACACAAATGTTTATCCTGGGAGGGAATCGAACCCTCAACCTACAGTGCAGAATGCAGAGCTACTACCAACGAGCTAAGAGACCGGTCAAATGACTATGATAAATATCATGATATATATGATAAGTATCATGAAAAATATGATAAATATCATAAGTTTGTATTTAAAAGTATATATTTAATGATAAATGTAATGTTTGAAATAAATAAATATATAAATGTATTCTATCAGTCATCTCGATCTCCATAGTGCAAACTATGCTTAGTTTGGGGCTAGATGGTGTTAGATTTACTAGCTGTTGCTCGCGTCTTCATAAGTAACTTATGTCCTATATGATAACTAATCTTTATCATTTCCCAAATTACAATCAATCTCTACAGAGACACTTTATTAAGATTAGTAAAGTAGTGTGGTGTGTGATTGAATACTTCTTTTCACAGTTATTCAAGAAAGTGAACGGGCATGAGGTTTCCTGGGCTCTAGGATTGGCCTACACTACAGTCATGAACAAAATAGCTGCCATGGACCATTGACACGCAAGTAACAGCTGCCATATTGAGATCACGTGACTGCACAATGGAGGCCTTGTGTATTAAATATTGCAACTCACGTTATTTCAAAATCACCGCTCAACTTAGTATCCCTGCAATCTGTTAATTACGTAATCCGTACTATCCGTACAATCCGTACAATACGTGATCCATCGACGGTACGTCATCCTTACATTGGTCAGTACATATTGTTATAAATAAGCTATGCTTGTATCGGTATCATTTTGGAGTTTTCTAACTTCATGTTATTTTTTTGAGGCTTTTTTCTCTCAAACCTATATTTTTCATGATTCTGTTGTGATACAAGCATAGATTATGACGAGAGAAATTGATATCACATTTAGTTTTGGTTGTTTAACAATAGACAGTCTTGTGATCATCCCTCAACGTTATAAAAAAACGTACCGCCTGGATGGATCACGTATTGTACGGATTGTATCCGTACATCCGTACAATACGTGATCCATCCAGACGGTACGCCATCCTTACATTGGTCAGTACATATTGTACGTACTGTTTTAGTAAAGAAACGAATCTTTAATAGAGGATTTTTAAATAATCCGTGCAATACGTGATCCGTACAATACAATACCGTTTGGAAAGTACGTGATCCGTACATTGGTCAGTACATCTTGTACGAATAACCTGTTATAGTAAAGAAACGTTTGTTAAATGGCGTATTTAGTCATGTTTTCTCAATCTCAGCACAATACTGATAGTCGTTTTTAGAGTCGTTTCTTTATTTAAACCAACTATTAAATTACAAGCCTTATGATAACCGGGAACCTCAAGTCTAGTTCTTCTCGATGCGTCGTGTAACTGAAGCCTTACAAATATGTACGTATTCCGTACGCAAGTACATTGTGATCCGTACACAAAGTGTACACTTTTATTTTTATAATCGATGTTCTATTTTACTATTACAAACTGAACATTTTAAAGATTAAAATAGGTTTTATTGTTTTGCTGACAAAACTTGAACTCTCTTACGAAATCGTTTGATATAAAATATGTTTAGCTGCGTCTGTTTCCTTTATTTAGTAACAGAAAGAGAAGAATGATCTTTCCCATCTAAAAACTACTGAATGTAATTATTCAAAATAAAGCTCTTAAATTAATAGGCTATGCTTGTATCGGAATCTATTTGGACTTCGTGTTATTGACGCCCAAAAAGCTGTGCTAAAATCAGAGTTGAAATATTTTTGAGGCTTGTATCTTTCATAATCATATTTTTTAACAATTCTGTTGCGATGCAAGTATAGATTATGTCGAGACAAGTTGATATTACTCTTAATTTTGGTTGTTCAACGTCAGACGGTGGTGTGATTTTCTTAAGAGGCATCGTTAATTCCACTCGACCCCACCAGAACGACACCACCGGTGGTGTCGTTTGGAATCACTATCACTACTTACGTAGTAACCACAAATAAGTACCTAGTCTGTTATCACATACGGCTATAAACAAAGAAGACAATTTGATGTTATTACTTAATGATTATTAGATATTAAGAATAGGATTTTAACTATTTGTCTAACAAGTCTATAATTGTTGTCACGGACACACTTCTGAGTTATCAACTATCAAATACAGTAAATTGTAAACATGAAGTCAAGGGTGATAGCAAGTAGGTGTGTACACCTACCTATGATAATTTGCAGGACATCACTAATAGTCGGTAGTGTCGAACGGAATAGTGATTCCAAACGACACCACCGGTGGTGTCGTTCTGGTGGTGTCGAGTGGAATAAACGAGAGGCATCATTAACAGTTTGTATTAGTAAAATGTAATATATTTAATATTGATAACATTTTAAGTGAAAGTCAAAGTCAAAAGATGATTTATTCAATACAATCACAAGGATCACTTTGAAACGTCTTACATACTAGGTGAATTTAGGTGCCAATTCATCCTAACCCAAGCTCGAGAAGAATTGGCAAGAAACTCGTCTTGGTCCTAGCACTTTTTTATAATGATCCATCTTATAACTACCTTAACTACGAAATACAAATACAAGAGAGTTTATACATTTCAACTGTGTCGGTTAACTAACTGACGGCAGAGCGACATGAGGCCATGCATTCTTATCAATAATATAGTCATCTATATTATAATAAGCTTTCTTCAAAAGACTACCTTTAATGTATGCTTTAAATTTCTTAATAGGTAGTTTAGTAGCATTTTCAGGAAGCTTATTATAGAAGCGCACCGTGTTCCCCATAAATGACTTATTAACTTTTTCTAGTCGAAACCTAGGGATGTATAATTTATGTTTATTCCTAGTGTTCATTTTATGAAGGTCACTATTTTGCTGAATCCCATCTCTATTTTTATGTGTATATAACAAATTTTCATATATATATTGTGAAGCTATTGTGAGAATATTAATTTCTTTGAATATTTCTCTCAAAGATTCTCGTGGTTTCATTTTATAAATGGCACGTATTGCCCTTTTTTGAATTACAAATATTTTACCAATATCAGCTGCTTTCCCCCAGAGAATGATGCCGTATGACATAACACTATGGAAGTAACTGAAATAAACTAGTCTAGCTGTAGCTTCATCAGTAAGCCACCGTATCGCACGAACTGCATATGCAGCGGAACTAAGCCTACCAGCAAGCGTTTCAATTTGTGGTCCCCACTGTAGTTTTGAATCAATATTAAGACCTAGGAAGATCGTGGAATTTACAAGATTCATTGCCTCTCCATTTATTTCAATGTTGGACGGGCTATGAATAACATTTGGCAAAGTGAATTTGATACATTTAGTTTTTTTGGAATTAAGCAAAAGATTATTTACAGTGAACCAGTTAAGAACTAACGATAAGGATTCATTTACGTTATCGCATATACTGGTTTTACCTCTATCAACTTTAAAAATTAAAGACGTATCGTCTGCAAATAAAACTATATCACAAATATTTTTTACAAAAAAAGGTAAATCATTAACGTATACTAGGAATAAAAAAGGGCCTAGTATCGATCCCTGAGGTACCCCTATATCAATAATTGATCCCAAAGACCTCTCACCACCCACGTCTACTTTCTGGACTCTATTGGATAGATAAGACTGTATGAGGTCAATCGCCCGGTTTTTAATGCCATAATATTTTAACTTTGTGATTAGGGTTGCATGACTCACACAGTCAAAGGCCTTAGATAGATCGCAGAATACCCCAACTGCATCCTGTGACTTCTCCCAGGCCTCAAATATATGCTTTAAGAGCGCTATACCTGCATCAGCTGTTGATCGACCTTTAGTAAATCCGTATTGATTACTATGTAGCAGGCCGTTAACGTTAAAGTGGTATAATAACTGATTAAGAATTATTTTTTCAAAGATTTTACTTAAAGCAGGTAATATCGATATCGGTCTATAATTAGCGAGATCACTTTCACTTCCAGACTTAAACATAGGAATGAGTTTACTGTGTTTCATGAGATCGGGAAAAACTCCCTCGTCGATACATCTATTAAAAATATAAGCTAAACATGGTGCAATATCTAAGATAATGACACCCAGCACCTTTGTAGACATTCCCCAAAGATCTTCTGTATTTTTTATATTAATTAACTTGAATGCTTTTACAATACTAGCCTCGTTAATGTAGCTAAAACTAAACTCATTCTTACATTTTGCAACACTAGATTCTAATAGAACGGAAGCTCTGGAGGCTGAAGAGTGATTTGACAGTAACTATTGTTTCTATTGTGATATAATGTATTATTTTTAATTGTATTTATTGATTTATCTAGAACATTCTTTTTCAATTTTAAACGCTGAATACATTGCAATGTAGCTTGTTGTCTCATTCATTCTACAGCTGTTCAAAATGGAAAAAACACTTATTACACAGCAGTGTTACTAGGTTGTAACTTGCCTTTATTTCAATTTTTTTTTCTGGCTTCTTACTGTTGTTATTATTATTTAATAATTAATTGTTGACTTATTATTATTGAATAATATTTGTTTAGTTTTATGAAGTTATATATTACAATCTCCAAATCAAATTATCTTTTTCGGCTGTGAAGCGTACATTTAGATTCTCTTATTGTAAGATGGAGTACTAGCTTTCTGTGTATAATGTAGACATGAGCTATAATGACGTGCCTCTGACTACCTTCCATTTTCTTAAAAAGATCTAATCTACCAGTGATCTGTAGGGCGATTATGGAACTCTAATTACAATCAATGTCTATCAGTTTTCAAACGAATGATTGAAATTACGATAGACATTGATTGTAATTAGAGTTCCATAATCGCCCTACTGAAGGAGTTACAGTCGTGAGCGAGCATTTTACATTCATAACTTTCGTGATTTGTACAATACATTTTAATGAACACGGGTTTTGCTCACGTATTTAGTCGATGGAGGCACCGATACTGTTTCGATTCATCTAGAGAATCTTCATCAGGGTGAGTTTGATCCGCGGTCCGTGGGTTGCCTCCATCGACAATATACGTGAGTGAAATCCGTCTTTATCAATGTATAGTGAGCGAGCTGTATTCTAAAATCGTTATGAAGAACACGCATTTGTATTTTGTAACATTGTTACTAGTAGCATCCATCAGCTTGTTTCTTTGTGAAAATCAGAACGGGCCGTTTCGGTTCTCATAGCGAATTGAACTGAATGTTGCTTCTAACGGGTGTTTGTAAAATAAAGTAACTAGAAATTATTCCGCAAGACTTTTATAATCCTTAAACAAAACTGTCATCATTAAACAGATGGACAAATATTGAGTACGATTCTGCAAATTTATTCCGACACGATGCAAACGCGTGCACCTCCCTCCTGCCCGCAATAAAAATGCCATGCAAAGCGTTCGTAAAAATAAGTGTACAGCGCACCATCCACACATGCAACCTTCAAAAGAAATTCCACACGTGTTTCCCCTCCACGAGGCAACAATCGACTCGCTCCGCACTGTAACGAAAAAGTACTAAGACTGCAAACTTATTGCTTCGCCAAGCGCTGGAATGAAAGTACTTTCATCCACCCGTTTAATGGATTTTCACAAAGTCATGCTTGAATTAATCAACTATGGCAGTGATTCCTACCCTCTCAGCTCACGCTAACCTACCAAGCCATGCTTACCAACTCTAACATCAGATAACGGCTTATACTACCTAAGTACATCTAAAGTACTATCATTTAAAGGTAAGTTTTAAATAAATTGGCAACCCCAAAAATAATTGTTTAGGGTTTCCTTTCTCATATACATTTTGGTGTTTCCATGTATAGATTTTGAAATTCTACTATTTTTTGACTTAAAGTAACCAGATTCTGTCTAATTTTTTATAGTAAGCTGTTTTATTTTGTGTGTTGGTGTTATTTTTTTTTCTACAGATTAACGGTTTACTTCCGTTATTTTTTTTATCAAGTGATTCAAGTGATTTTACACTGTCTGTATATTAATTTACTAGTTAAGCCTGATTGTGTTGCCATCTTCGTGAATAGTAAATAGTGATATTTACAAAATGAATCTGTGCTCTATTAGTATCATTGTATTTTTATAAGATTTGAGTGAGTTTTTACGGTGTTGGTAAATTTATCTGTCAGATAATTGTTTTATTTTGTAATGTGTATCGTGATGGTTGTATTTATTACATTAATGATGATTAAAATGCATTTATAATAGCTCTTATGTCTAAGGCACATTTTAATATATAGAGTATATTCAAATTGCTACAAGATATTTTTTATGAGAAAACTTAAATTTTTCCTCACTTTGGATGCAATATTGATGGATTTTGTATTAGCTTTCTGCACTTAGGTATTTGTGTACCTAGCGAATGTGGTCATATTGGTGTTATGTATAAATGTACAAATTTAATAAATGTTGGATCTTATTACCCTTGTTTTCATACATCATCATCTTTCTGCCCTTATCCCCTTTAGTAGGGTCGGTACAACAGTCCACTCCCCGCTCCTCTCTCCTCCACTCCCTCAATCACTCGTCATTCACTGGTCACTCTTTTCTTACACATATTATCGTTCACACAGTCCATCCATTTTTTTTCATTGTTTATGGCATGTGGCATAATAATATCAATTTAGTCTTAGTCGTTGATCAATTGTCAATTCCAGACGTCATTGCGGAATGGCCGTCTAAAATTTTCTTTGGATTCCTCCTCGATTAAATCACATTGCACCATAATACACATATAATTCAATTGTTTATACTTGTCCCAATGTAGTCACAATTTATTCATTAAAATTCCGCTAAGATTACTGAATAAAACATGCAATGAAACGAGTAAAAAAATATTAAATTAGCAGAGCTATGTTACTTCATAAAATGACAAACGATGAATCCAGTCCATCCATCTTTTCTACTTCTTCGTGAATGGAATGTGTCATAATAAAGTCAATTTTACAAGTGTCAAGTGTTATTATTCTTTATATTGTGATGTCGATTATTTTTGGTCGTATTGCGAAGAAAACATTGCGCATTTATTTTTCTAGAGTTATTTGCGGTTGTATTGGTAATTTTGATGTTTTTATTTAAATAGAACCAGAGCTATTGACTCGGGCGTGAATATTCGGAATAAAAGCTTTGTGTTTCTTTGTGATTAGAGCAAAAGTAATCCGTAGTTATTTTATATGAAAGGTACAATTAGGTAGGTTATTGTTTCCTAACAACAAGGCAAATCTCAATCCAAGTCAGTGGCACAGGTCAATAGAAGACACGTTGCATTAGTGTGTGCGTGCGTAGCTGTCCGAGCGATTACACAACCGAAGTGTCTTCATCTTCCGTCCCCGCCCGGTGCGTGCGCGATAGCAATATTAGCCGTTCAAAAGTGGTATGAATTTGGTTGTGTTCCTTAATACCAAAAATTATGACTGAAAACATTTAGTATTCTTCACATGGTAATGTTATTCTGTACTACTAGACAATATAAGCTATAGTCCTTAACTCATTCACTGCCACCACGATTTTCTTGAAGTTTATCGAGATGCCGCCGTATAAAACCGCGGACACGCTAGGCGTGCTCGCGGCATAGCTTAGAAAAATAGATTTCAGTTAGTAAATTTATTATAACGTAATTTAAGGTTCTCAAACTTTTTTACTAAAATTCCCATGCATATATGAATAAAGTTTTATTGTGAACTGTAACATTGGCATTGTTAACAGTGCAAGTACATTTGTTTTAATAATATATTGAGTGACAATCATATTTAAACATATTTTCAGTCTTATATGAGTGAATTCATCTAAATTATTAAACCGATAAAAAGCTTTGAAGTGAAAGCAAGAAGAAGAAGAAGAGAAAGTTTGTTTACGTTATTTATCTCGTATTATCGTAATGTTGGTTGATTGGCCTTACCTAATTACATAAGTATGAATTAAATTCAAAATATTCAAATGAAATAAATTGATTTCTTATCTTTTTTTCAGTAAAGTTAAATTTGTACCGGAAACGGAAGATATTAATGATGACAAAATTTTTAGCTAGACAAACGAACAGCAATTGATTTTTATATTATAGAGATAATTTTACTGAACGTGTGTATGTCACTGTGTGTGTATGTATAATTATATAAAGATATACATCGGATAGGTACGTTTTTTTTTCATTGATGTCGTATGGAGCTGTATAAGCGACTTCATATAAGTAGTATATCAGTCATGTGGTACCCATAACACAAGCTCTGCTTACTTTGGGGCCAGATGGTGCTGTGTGAAATGTCCGGCATTATTTATTTATTTATTCATGACATGACACAGTACTGTATACGGTAAAAACAACGGTCCGATAAATTATGACATTCCGCTTTGTCATCAAATACTGGTTAAAAATAGCTTATAACTCAAGCTTATAACTCTGAAATTAGCGAAGCGTTTAATAGAATAAAAAAGTTTGGGAACCTAAGGGTAGCTTCAGTAAGTGAACACACCTAGCGTGTTCTCGGCACTACAAAATATCTATTTTTCGTAAAAAAATCTAACTAGTTTTTTTAGGGAACCGCTTCAATATGCCATAGCCTATCCTTTAAAAATGATGCACTAAAAATTTTAACAGAAAATCTGGCCTAGTTTTGGAAATATAACCGAAACATTCAAAACACGCCTGGCGTGTTCTTGGCGTAGAGACTTGGATTAGCCTGAACACGCGAGGCGTGTCAGTGGCAGTGAATGTGTTAAAAAAGAACACGGAAGATCTTGTTGTTTTTAATACGAAACAAATAGGAAGAAAACTTGTCAATTTTTGCGAAAAATGTGCAAAATGCAATTGGCTCTTATTTGATTTTTGATAAGTAATTCGAAATAAAAACTATCCAGGCACCTAGATATATACTATTTGAATACAAATAATACAACAATACAGTGGAAATATGCTTGATTTAGAAATAATTTTGGTATTACGTTTGTAGGGGCAATTCGTCCTCCGCTGGCCTCTTAAGTTTATGAGTGGATTGACAATTCATTGATACTATTAGGCCCCAATTATTGGTTTCTTTGCGATTAAGACTATTTTCTCAAGTAGAAAGTCAAAGAAAATAAGATATTTTTAATAAGGTTTTTGAGAAATTGAGTGTTCAGTTACAGTTCTAAAAAACAGAGACATAAATCTTATTTGTGAACCAGTGTTCAGAATTAACGCCCTGTAAATTTTGTTATGATATTGTAGATTGTAGGTATCTTTGATTTTTGGCTGATGTTTTACATTTTTCTTAATTGCTTTGAATACATAATTATATAAACCAAAACATGAACGGAGATGAATTACAGAAAAATCGTTATTCTGACATGTTATTACTTCAGCTGTTCATGATTATTGTAAACGTTGCATTTGTGAACTACAAATTTTAATGGTTCATAATTTTGTGACAACCTCTGTGGTGCAGTGGGCTAAGGTCTGGCTGAGACACAGAAGGTTGCGGGTTCGATTCCCGCCGCGGGACAAATGTTTGTATGATCTGCAAGTATTTGTCTCGGGTCTGGGTGTTTCTATGTATCATATGTATTTATTTACAAAAAAAAAAGTATATAGGTTAGTATATCAGTCATGTGGTACCCATAACACAAGCTCTGCTTACCTTGGGGCCAAATGATGTTGTGTGAAATGTCCATGATTATTTATTTATAATTAGGACCTTAAAACCTAATTATGAACCAATAATGATTATACACAATGATAATGATAATGATTTAGATAATGTTACAATTTCAATTCATTCTTTTTAGCAACTAGGTACCTACACAAGAAACTTCATTACTGTCATAATAATATCTGAGGTAATATACCTCAGCATACTTATAAGTAAGCGTAATCATGCTTAATTAATATTATGTTTATACTTATAGAATTCTGACTTTCATTTTCTTAGTTCATAAATAAGGCTGATTTTGTTCAGATCTATCTAGTTCCAAACTGTTCACAGTTGGGGAAAGACACTTTTTTGATATTTTCGCAATTTTTACTTTATTTTAAATAATTTAGAGTAAAAACAGTTTAACTAGTTAATGTACCATATATCTATCTAATTAAACAACCATACACAATTAATATTCATTGTATAGGAGATTTGATAAAAAAATAAAACAAATTGTATTCAGCTTAACCGTGCATGTATTGGTCCAACTACCCTAGCTCTATTTAAATAAAAACACCAAAATTACCAATAAAACCGGAAATAACTCGAAAATAAATAATATAAGAGCGCAATGTTTGCTTTGCCTTTGCCTTATGAAAGAAAAGTAATATTTTTTTTCTTTCATAAGAACTTTCATAAGTTATCCGAAATAATTTTTAACTAAGAAAAACAACTTCTAACAGGTAAGTAAAAAGTGAAAAACCTCTTGACTGTCCTTCGTCTTCATCATCAGACCCCTTCCCCTAATGACAGTCATAACCCATTTAGGTGTAAAGTTCTTATGAATACATATTAACCAAGTTAATTGCTGTAAATCGTTGAAGAGTTCCCTCGACTGTCTTTCGGCTCCATCAACAGATCTTTAAAAAACAGTGCTTTAAAATATCTACCTAATGAAAAAAATAACAAACGCACTAGTCGCCACTTAATTTTTGAAGGTTCCCCTCGATTTCTCTGGGATGCCATCATCAGATCCTGATTTCCTTATCACGGTGCCATTCTTGGATTATCTCCTTTCCAACAAAAAAGAATCATCGAATCGTCGAATAGAAAAACCAAATTTTTTTGAAGTCTGTAAAAAAATGGTTTTCATTTGTTTTAGCTTAATATTAAGGACTGTGAGGGATTGAAAATAAAACAACATTAATTTATTTAATAATTTATTAAGAACCATCCAATAGCACAATAAAAATGTTATTTCTAACGTACGTGTTCAGATAGCGCTTGAGTCGCTCAGTCTCGTCTATAATGATTAACTTCTAACCAGAGATAATATTATAAAAAAGTTTTTGAATCTGTGGTAATAGTTCTCTTTAGCCGGTCAAATATCAGTGTGGCATTTAAATATTGTAAAACAGTCAACAATTTTGTATAAAATAAATAAGAATTACTTGCTTATTTATTTTATACAAAATTGTTGACTGTTGACTTATTTATTTAATACAAAAGATCGATCGATAGAAAATATATTTTTGTATAAAATAACAAATGAATGAGAATGACCAACATACTCGTGGATTTTATTGAAGTTATCAAGTACTTTAACAAACATGACACTCATAAGACAAATGCCATTATAAGAAAAGAAGCAGAATGTAAACTAGGGAATTGATTGAATGACTACTTAGATACCACAAAGTAAGGCTGATGATATTATTTGATAGCCGGACTTTCAGAGTATTATTACCACATATTCAAAATTAATCTTCAAAATTGAAAATGCAATTATTATATTACTTTTAAACACGAATAACGAACAATTCTAACGCTATTTTACACGCTATATGCAAAAGCAAGTAACTAGACTTACTGATAAAACATACCTAGTCCCTCTTTTTGGCAGTCGCGTGGAATCTTGTTAAGTTAGTTTTTTTTTATTAATGTTACCAACGCTCAGAACTATGTTTGCTTACGTCTAAATAAATAATGAAATAGGTACTCAATTATTGCATATCATTCAAAAATATCCCGATGATATAGGTTAGCGACACGCATTGCTTTCTCCACTTTTATTATAAGCAAATTTGAACTTACATGTATATGATTATCTTGAACAAGCAATCAATTATTGCCTAAACTAGCTCAAACGCAGGGAAATCAAGTAGTAACATGTGTTAAAAATGGAGACACGACAAAAGCGTGTATTACGTAGGTACCTAGTGGCAAAAGGCGATATATCGAATGCATATTCGTGACTTTCACCCAAGGTCTTGCAAGTCGCTAACCGCAAACATCGCCTTATCATATTTATTAAGTAAACACTGAGCTAATAAATATCCATATCGTAAATAGTTTAAATTATTTAACTTACAACAATCCGCCCCATGAAATGAAGCTTTGTTTTATGGATTCCTTGATACAATCAACTCATATCAGTTTCTATTCGCATCAGGTGATTTGGCAATTGTTTAAATCGTTCGTTTGATTGCAACTGGAACCATTATCATGACAATATGTTTCCATTGACTGCATGACTTTGGTAATACGTACGTTTGGTTTTTAATATTGATGCGTCAGCGTTACAAACAGTATCAACCTTCCGCAATACCAATTACGTTAATAGAAACTGAATGATGTAAGTATAACAATGTTTTGGTATTTAAAAATTCCATAACGCAAGGTAGAAACGTTATAAACAAAAGTGGAATACCAATTTTGGTATTTACCAATTTTGGTATTTGCTTATTAAGATTCCGAAATTTTGATTGTCTTCAAAATAGTTCAAAAGTTGATACAAGATTAATCTTGTTACGTTACTTCATTTCATGTTCCGTTCTCAAAGTTATTTATATGAATATTCAAACTTTACGTAACGGGTCTTTGGTATATTCCTCAGCGAATGTAGATAATAAGGTACCTACGCCTATGTACTTACCTATAACTAACTACAATAACAATTGTTTAATGAGATTCTATTGAATATTGTGATAAGTATAAACTAAAGTCTATTAATAAAATCACCTATAGATGTGAGCCGTAGACAGAAGTATTGATAGTCTTATAGAGAAACTCATGATGGGCTGATGTTCTTGACTTACAGCTTCTTGTACCAGAAGAGATAGTGTTCTCCATCCTCTACGAGAAGGTCGTCCACGCCTGTATAGAAAATAACTTCATAAATTAATATGAAACGGTTAAGTAGGTATTTTTGTATTTGTCATTGATTGATTGATTATCATTGAAACCAGCACTGCAGTCTGCTCATGTAGCATATGCTGAATGGTTGGCAATTTTACTGCCAATAGGTTTTACCATTTTATAGGAAACATTATTTACAGAAAGGACAATAATATAAACAGATATTTGACGACCCCTGTGGCGTAATGGGCTAAGGTCCGACTAAGACGCAGATGGTTGCGAGTTGAACTCCCGCAACGGAACAAATATTTGTTAATATCAGTGGTACCCATAACAGAAGCTCTGCTTACTTTAGGGCCAGATGATGATGTGTGATATGTCCGGGATTATTATAATTATATGTGAAATAGTTAAGCTATCTACGGACTATTTTAAATGATCTATGCATAGTTTTTGCTATTATATAAACTTGGATTAGTTTTTCGTAGATAGGCTTGTTATAAGAAGGATCTTACAAAAAAGCGCTAGGACCGGGACGAGTTCCTTGTCAATTCTTCTCAAATTTGTGTTAGGAGGAATCGGTATTGAAGGAATTGAAGAAATTAGGTCAGCATCATGTCAACGTTACCATGTTTATGCAATATCATTGAAGTAATAGGATACCAAATTTCGAATCGATCAGACCTTTGGAAGATGCTGAAGAAGATCCCTTTAACAACTAGAAAAGAGTACATAGATGATCTTGAATTTGCTGAACAGATATTCTTGAATACATTACGAACACTGATCAACTGATCAAGTCACCATCCAAACATAACAACTAAATCATAGGAATTAATCAATAGGATTTATTGCTACAGAAAGTTTTCTTACCAACTGGGGCGACGAGTTGGTTTCCAGGAGGGCTGGTCGGGTCAGGGGTTTCTGGCAGACGGTACAGCAGCCAGTAATGGTAGCCCATTGGCTCCTCCTTGTGCCCTCCTAGAGTGTGCACGTAGTGACCGTTCGGCCATTCGCTAGCCTCGAATTTGAACTTGGGGTTCTGGTCAGCGGCCATTTGCATCACGTGGTAGAAGGAGATGTTCCTGTAACAACAAAGAAAGCTGTTCCAGTGCTCGAAAATAACTGCTTAAGTCCTTTATGCTCTCATCATCAGTCGGTCAATTTGTCGATTTGTCACTTAACAAATGCAGGAAGAAAAGAACCCAAGAGGTTGAGATCGAACGGAAATATCCAATGATGTCTTGGCATAGAGCTTTAGAGACTAGGTAGACCTAAAAAATAAACCTGTTCTGATGGTCCGGCAGAAAGAAAACATTTCCCAGAACTGTTTTAATATGTTAAGATTCACCTCTGGTTATTTGTATCTATAATATTTTCCCAAAACCGCATATTTAGGATTAGGTTTTGTACCTTGGAGCAACAAGATGAAGAGTATAGTTCTCAGTGACATTGGTGCCGAGCCAGAGAGTGTATGTGAAGGAGACGTTGCGCGCATCAGAGTCATTGCTGGTATGACCGTACTGGTAGGCCAGCTTTACACTGCCGTCGCCACCGTTGTCTGAAACGTAGACATAATAACCATATCAAAATCGTTTTATTCGATTATATAACCAAGACCAATTTGAGCCAATTTGCTAAGCGAAAGAAGAATACAGATACTGTCACAATGCTACTTAATACTGAACAAATATAAAATTTAAATTTTAAAAACTTCCAACAAAAATAAAATATATCTATAACTTATTCATAGATACCATTCTCATGAGCCATAGGATGATATCTCTGTGATGTGTGTTGGTAAGGAGTAAGTTATTCTGCAGATTCCAAATGATGCTTCACGATTTGATTAAAGTTACCATGTCGTTGTGATATCACTGTTGTAACAGAATACCAAATTTCGAATCGATCAGACTTGTGGAATTGCACGAATTCCTTCATAAACTAGAAAAGAGCTGATGATCTTAAAACAGCAGAACTTGTTAATAGCTAAGAACATTGTCGGTTAAGTCACCTTTTAAAGAACCGGAATTAAATCAAATCGGTTCAAAATAAATGAACTGAAATTTAATTAAATGAGTGTTACGATGCGCCATACATAGATGCAAATACACAGATGAACACGTTATTTCTATACTTTGATTTGGCTCGTCACCCTGTTGTTGCATCTAGCTCTCCCCACTTACCAAACGGTTCGTGCTTGCTATCCTGTAGCTTATCACTGCAGTGCGGAGGCCTCACGGCTGCCAGCGAAGCAGGGGTCAAGGCAGCAACTGCGGCGGCCGTGTTCGCCACGTCTCCCCAACCTCCGTCAGCATTCTGCCGCTCCAGCAGCCAGAGACGGGCTGAAGGCAGACTCCAGTGCTGGTGCGCACCGGGGCCAGACTCCGAGTCTTCAAGGGCCTGAAATAAGAGTATTTTTAAAGTTGCTTGTTCAAAGACAGTTAGTAGAAGTAATAGAAAAAAAAAAACAATCAAAAACTATAAAGCATTCAAAGGACTCTTAAGGTGAGACGCGGTGAATATGCAAAGTTGACATTCATGTAATTCTGGGTTGACCAATGACAAATATTGATGTTTTTCCTTCATAAATGACGTCTACAAAAACCATCATACCTGGATAGCCAAAGCAGTGGTAGTTAGGCTGCCGAAACTACCATCCGGGTGCTGCTGGCGAGCCAGCCCCGCCATGGGACGGCGAACAAAGTGGATCAGGCTGCGATGGCGATGGTCTTGCACTACGCAACGTAGCGCCAGGATCACCATCGAGATCGTATCTGGAGGTATTAAATTCGGTTCTACGACACACGAAAACAGCACACAGCACCTGAGCACCAATGTCTTCGAACAAACAGTCTTATATACACTTTGTGATTTTCGATCATTGCTTGATAGAGGGTTACTGCCAACTTCTTCATAAAAATACCCTAAATGATTTCAAAGCTCTAAATTAAAGGTTGCTAAATAATCACACTAAGACTTTTCGGTATCAGAACCTTACCCAAGCTATGATCAGCCGCAGCGTTAGCAATATCCAGCAGCCTGCGGATATGCCTGCGACGGACATGCGCCGCGGACGAGCACGCTGCCAGCGTCGCATAAGCAAACTCCAAGTCATGAGGAGGCTCTCGGTGCAGGAGTGCTGTTACCAGGTCCCGTCCGTGAAGCGAACGAGGGTCCTTGCAGAGTGCTCCCAGGGCGAGAGTGTAGGCTGCCAAGCGCCCAAGAGACGGTGGTGACTCATGGTGCCTAGAAACAGAGTTCGGGTTTGAGCTGGATCTGAACATGTTATTTATCAACTCTTAGTGATGGAAGGCTATGGCTTTAAAGCGATGTTTGGAACCAGTTGTTTGGTGTACCTACCTGGTTTTAGTTCTGAAACTTACTTGGATATCATCAGCAGTATTTCGATCTCCATCTGTTTGGCAGAGAGTTGCATTTCAAGTCCTTGCTGCTCGATCTCCTTTCCAGTGTTGTTAGCCAACTGTAAACATATTGTAAATATAAACCCGAACAATCAAATAACAATGCTAGGTGGTCTTAGCCTGCCTATTGCCTATTGCCTAGCTTTGACTGATCTGGGTTTACCTGGAGGGTGAGCATAACATGATGCGTATCGTTTCCCCATCCCCAGTTGGGCTGGCGGTGGTTCAGAAGATACTGCAGAGCTTTCTGGATCGCCTGCCCCTCGTTCAATGTCTCCGTCTCCCAAGTCGTCGTGGTGGTGATCAGAGTCGTGGTCAATGGCTGCTTCGTGGTTACTGTAGTAGGCCCTTCCGTTTCTGAAACTAAATAAGATTTAGCGTAATCATTTTACGGTATTTATTACAGCCATTGCTGATGTGGCTCAGTACCTGTAGTTATAAAAAAATAGATAACTGGTAGATATAACACCATCTGCGTCTGAAACTGAAATCTCTCAGAAATTAATCTCATCCCTCATTCATCAAGTAAGTAAGCTGAAACGTTTAGTAATTATTTGGGAATAAATTGGCAAAGAATATGTCGGCCCCTGCACAGTGAAGGCTTAAAAAGTCGGTGAGGTTAAAAATAACTAGTGTTCAAGTCCCAAACCAATTTAACACCAACAAAAAAAACACCATCGACAAAATAATACGTGAGTAAAGCCCGTGTTTATCAAAATGTATTTAACACCATCTACTCGTAGTTAGCAACATAAAATAATTAAGAATCGAGCTTTGATGATTTACAAATCAGGCTGTAACTAATAATCTAGTTAGGCCTTACTAGACGTGATAGCTGATAGCACTTCATTATATGCCTATAATTGATTACTTTATTACTAAAAAGCGCTAGGACCAGGACGAGTTTCTTGATAGTTCTTCTCGGGCTTGGGTTAGGAGGAATTGGCACCTAAATTCACCTCGTATGTAAGACGTTTCAAAGTGTTCCTTGTAATTGTATTGAATAAGTATCTTTTGACTTTGACTTTGACTTTTTTACTCTATCAAAAATTACCAATAGCTCTATCGAAAAACTGTGCAATATGGCCAATAAGGCCAGTGTCTTTGAAAGACCTATCCAAGAATATGCCACACAAGGGGAAAGTAAAATAGAAAATAACTAATCACACTTCACAACAATCACAAACACTTTTGTAGAGGAGATACTCTATTTTAATTTTATAAGTTTTTAGGGGCCACTAAAATGTATTATTGTGGAAATTTTCATTACCATTACGATCGAGTCGATTACGACTGATAAAAGTCTGCGAGCAAAAGCTTTATTAGGGATCGACAGACAGACTTACAAACGTTGCTAAACTATACAGGTTTGCTTTCGTTTCGTTTCTTTATTATTATTATTAAATAATTTATATTCTTACCAGTTTGCCCGTAAGCAGTGGCGATGATCAGAAGCGATACAAAATATAAGTAACGATGCCCCATGGTGATATTCTGGAACAAGGAAAAATTACAGTTAATTATAAATAATACTTCCACACCAAAAGATAATAAAAACCTTTGGCCTATAGTAAAATAGAAATTGAGTTTAGTTGTACTTTGCATTTTACCGCAAAGTACACCCTAGTTTACGAGCACTTGGGTTGCTGCGCATGTGGTGTCATCATCTGATGCAATGGTACTTGTATGGGGAGATAGTTATATCCCTGAACATTATGTTTATAAAGTATGTTATGCTAATTGATAGGACCAGGATGATTATTACAATTACCGCTCGTGATGTGATTGAACTATAAACTATACGTACTTGCTATTTTACAATGTCAGTAATGCTGAATGTGCGGGTTTGGTCCGAAAAAACCTCACGTTATCAATACTTTCCTCCATAATAAATATATTTTTTATAACAAACACACTATTTCCTTAACAAACACGTCAAATGTCAGCTCCAATGATATGACTTGGCATATTCCCTATTGGCGCGTCCAATCACGTAATAAGCTGGATGACTTCAGATGGGCATCTTCATTTGATGCACTTAGGGTTCGAAGTTAAAATACAAACAAATCATTGTCACAAACTCAAGACAGGTCAGAATCATATCAATAGATGTGTAAAAGTGTGGCAAAACCACCTTCCATGGTGGCCCTTTGTAAGAAGATCGTTTCTTTGGTCGGTGCCTGCGCCAACTACCAGCTTTCCATGTAATTTCAGCTTTGGACTAACAAATTGCTTTTGCAGGCCGTGATTTATGTTCCTTATTTTGTATCGGGAAATAATCTATACCTGTCTATAAATAGGAGATCGGGGATAGGCGAAAATACTTCTTAACTTGCTTAGTCAGATTGAACGATGTTTGTTGTGGTTTGCCTTTACTATTATTGTGCGACATACAAGTATTTACATAATGTCACTGGTTAAAAAAAAAATAACATTACTTATTTCTATTGAAGTACGTAAAGGCCAACTCATTTCTTTCTTTCGCAAAATACATACTCAACTCAGGTGTTAACGAACCAATTTCAGTGTGTTTACGCAAAATAACTGCTAACATATGCAAATTACAAGTACGCACGCATGAGAAAAACGCCTACGGTTAAACTACACATCATTATACACCTCAGTACCACGCGTCCTACAAACTACGCGCTTATTACACGAAGTGTTGAAGCCTACTTACATGTAGCTCAACCCCACACGCAATGTAAATAAGAATACACGGTAAAGGTAGGTTCATCTTATAGGATTTTTTGCAAGGCTGCCGACGCGAGCATGATACTTCTGAATATGTATGAGCACGTGCACCATTTGCTTCGTAAGATGTTTGGCGAGAATATTTACGCGGAAATATGCTTAGGCTGAAAGATACATTCTGTAGACTAGAATATCTTGACGATTGTTTGTCTGTATTGAATTTGGACGATTGAAATACCGAAAAATATAAAGTACAAACGAAGGATAGAAAACATGCTAGCTCGAACTCAGCTTCTATAGTCACACTGCTATAGTCACACTGCTGGGTAAAGACGGAAATAGTTTACGGCAAAGTTAGTGGCGTTTTCAGACATCAATGTTTCGATGCTTATTAATACAATCTATCATCTATAATCAAAGCTCTAGTGCTCGGATGAAATACCACGTCTATTGTTGTCTAAGGGTGCTTACATACTAAGACCAAAACGTGCACTAGATGCGGGCGCATGTAATAAATGGACTCAATTTTGTTGGCACCAACCTAACTAATTTTAGCTAAAATTAGGTTTAGAATGTCAAATGAAACTTTAATATTCTGCTGTTACCAACTTATCCTAATTTAATTTTATCTAATTTAATTAAGCGTTCCTAATTTAGTTAGATGGTACCAACCGAATAGGTTTACAAATGCTATGACTAACTAAAATATATTTTAGACAATCCCTAAATTTAGAAATGAACCAACTGAATTGCCACCAATGTAAAGTTACTTTGTTGTGGATGCGGCTTGATCTGTGTGCGAACACTCTTAGGTAAGTACGACGATTTATCTAGTGCGGCGTGCGCTCAACCGTGCCATCTCGTAGTGATTGATGGAGACGCTGTGATGACAGGAAACAATGGTTTGAATAAAATTTATACATCAGAAATATGAATGAGAACATGTTTTGTACCCTGTCGAAAGACAGGGTACCTATTGATGATTGATTCTGTATTTTGTAAATTGTTAATCGGTTATTGAGCAGCTTAGTTGAAAATACAGTACAGCATATGTTACAGGTAAACATAAAATTAACATAATTTCGATCAAAATTACATGATTGTTTTAAAGCTATGGTCAGGGAACACTTTTTGTCCTGTCGTTAACTGTTATGTAATTTTGGATTTAGGTATGTTTATGTTCGAGTATGTATTGTTTTTATTAGTTTATCTTATAAGGTTATATTTAATACATAAAAATGCATGTATTGTATATTTTGTATTTGTATCGACGTATGTATTGTTTCTTATCCTGTAAATTTGTACAGATGCTTTCATTATAAATCACTTATTATTATTATCATCAGCCTTTATCAGCTACATTCAGTTCAATCCATCCTAAGGTTGTCTGACAGAGATCGCTAAATAGCGATAAGACCACCCATTGCAAAACATTACCGACTAGCGAAACATTGTTATTTTTTTCTACCAGTTCAATGTATTTATGGTGTACAATAAAGTATTTTCTATCTATTATATCTATTTAATTAATTTTATAACCTAAAGAAGTTACAAGGTACTTACATAATGTGATACAACTATTACCTAAATTAAGATAATTAGAATACAGTATATTAGGTATCAGAGTCCATCCTCAATATAGGTTCAATTAAGCTAAAAAATCTGGATAAGCGTGTAACAGATCGCGCGGTATAAACATAATTATTATAATAACAAGTGGTCGCGCACTGGTCCAAATTCAACCATAATTTTTTAATTAATAATTTGTTTATTTTTAATGCATAGTTTTAAATAAAATATTAGCATTCTGCACTCCTTCTCTATGTAAACTATAAATGTGCGAAATTTCATACTCCTCCATCCGCGCAATTTTCGTTAAAAGGGGTACAATGTTTTTGCTTCACGTATTAATATTACTCAAATGTAAGTATATGTAGGTAATATTGAGAATTGCTTCAAACAAAAAAATATTAAGAAGAATATATGAAAACAAAGGTTGATTATTCGAAATACCATGAGTATAATGTATCATGTCTTTGTAAATAAATACTGAATACTGAATGTTGAATTAATATGTAGAGGTGTGTATTTGAACTTCTTCTGAAGATCAAAGTCTGAACAACAGAAGAGGAAAGTCTAAACAACAGAAGAGTCAATTTTATAGGATGAATAGAATATCTTTACCAAGTTATTGATAATTGATCTCTGTTTTATTTGTCTGTGTTAACTTTAATTTTTAATAGACGCTTGGTTTGGCAAGATGGCGTTATGGTTCCGTATCTTAAAATGAAAAAGAAATCATTATAGGATTACTTTGTAGTCTGTCTGTCTGTATGTCAAGATCCTTTTCTAAGGACCGTATTGTATTGAGTTGAAATTATTATAAATATTTTCAGTCTCTAGAAGCGGTTATAAATAAATTTGATTAACGCCATCAAAAAATACGCATATGGAATAGAATAGAATAGTATTGTATTTATTTGCAACTGCAAATAAATAAATTGAAATAAAATAATAAAAATAATAATAATAAGTAATAATCATAATTCAAACGTAAATCAAGTACATACCTACTGTTACAAAAATGTTCTAACTTAGCTTATGCAGGTTGTAAGAAACCTGCACTGGTCTTCTGTTATAACCTTTTTGTGACCATATTTTAACACTCAGAAAACTTTTTTGCTATTACAAACTTACATGACCGTGGCACATATAAATAACAACTAAATATGGCTGGACAATGCACACAACACCATCTAGTCCCAAACTAAGCATAGCTTGTATTATGGTGACTAGATGACTGATAGAATACTTATATATTTTTAAATTCATACTTATGATACTTTATAACACTCAGACACGGAACAAACACCTATGTTCTTCACACAAATGTGAATTCCTGGGAGGGAATCGAACCCTCAACCTACAGCGCAGAAAGCAGAGCTACTACCAACTGAGCTGACAGGCCAGTCAAAAATATGTATGTATAAATAAATAAATAAATAACCTCAGACATTACACACAGCATCATGTGGCCCAAAAATAAGCAGAGCTTGTGTTATGGGTACCACATGACTGATATACTACTTATATACTTTTCTTTTTTTTTTGTAAATACCGTCATATTATACATAGACACACCCAGACCCGAAAAAATATGGGAATAGGCGGGAATTGAACCCGCAACCTTCTGCGTCTCAGTCGAACCTTAGCCAACTGCGCCACAGAGGTCGTCTAAACTTTACAAAATTAACTTAGTTGTCGAAAAAAAACCTATCTGTATGGAAGGAATATATGTATATTCCTTCCATACAGATAGGTTTTTTTCGACAACTAAGTTAATTTTGTCCTACAATGCGATTTAACTTATGGTTATAGCAATGTTTGGTGATTTCATGGTTTATTTGTGTTTAGAGGCTCTGAATTCAACTAGGAATTGTAATCGATAGTAATAGAACCATGATGGTGAAAAAGTAAGAACGGAACCCTCTTTAGCGCGACTTTTGCAACCTTTTTGTTTGTTTTGTTGTTTAAATTTGTTCCACGTGTCCTCATGGCATGTATTTGATTACTTTCTATCAAAAACAATGATGCAGACTTTTAACAGATTCTGAAATAACATTACGCAAGCAAAGTGGAATGAGTTGATAGTGCTACATACAGTCTAGATCGCTGGCTTCAATTTCCTATCTTAAGATAAACAGTAAACACGCTCTGGCTTCACATCAAAGGTTTATAATAACATAGGGTGGGTGTGCACGAGCTAATTTTCCGTCTACTGCGCTAATTGGCAAGGCGTCAGCGCATCCGCCCGTGAATATACCACTTTAGGCGACGCACAAGGATGTTTATAAACGGTTGGCATTATGAGATATGTCTATGATACAGTACGACGTAATTTACAAATATTTACTTAGTGCCACATAAATTGTAGTTTATCGGTCTATCTTATAAGCATTTACTAGGTAATGTGTTGTTTAAATCGGTTATCATCTTTATTGACCCTAGAATTACAAGGACAGACAATACAGCACTTAGCTAAATATGTGAATTTAGTGTAGAGGGTAAGTAGATATTACTAAGAAAAACATTTAAATATCTCGCAGCACTCGTAGCCAAGTACTACGATGCTTGTAGCCAAAGTACAGCACGACGTTACTGAAGCGTAATAATAAT
The DNA here is from genome assembly GCA_948098915.1 of Lampropteryx suffumata. Classification (NCBI taxonomy): domain Eukaryota; kingdom Metazoa; phylum Arthropoda; class Insecta; order Lepidoptera; family Geometridae; genus Lampropteryx; species Lampropteryx suffumata. The sequence goes on from OX402562.1 coordinate 3,389,320, forward strand.
TAGTGCTACGCTAGTCGTAGGCCAAAGTATAATTCAGTGCTACGTTCTTGTCGCCAAATAATATAATAAGTGCTACGCTCTCGTAGCCAAAGTATAATTCAGTGCTACGTTCTTGTCGCCAAATAATATAATAAGTGCTACGCTCTCGTAGCCAAAGTATAATTCAGTTCTACGTTCTTGTCGCCAAATAATATAATAAGTGCTACGCTCTCGTAGCCAAAGTATAATTCAGTGCTACGTTCTTGTCGCCAAATAATAAAATTAGTGCTACGCTCTCGTAGCCAAAGTATAAATAAGTGCTACGTTCTTGTAGCCAAATAATATAATAAGTGCTACGCTCTCGTAGCCAAAGTATAATTCAGTGCTACGTTCTTGTAGCCAAATAATATAATTTGTGCTATACTCTCGTACTCAAAGTATAATTCATAATCCCTACTATAATATAAAATTATTTATAATATTATATTATATTATAATATAAAATTATTTATAATATTATATTATATTATAATATAAAATTATTTATAATATTATATTATATTATAATATAAAATTATTTATAATATTATATTATATTATAATATAAAATTATTTATAATAAAATGCGAAAGTGAGTCTGTCTGTCTGTTACGTCTTCACGCCTAAATCGCTGAACCGATTTTGATGAATGAATGAATTTTTATATAGAGATAGTTGGGACTTTCGAAAAGGACATAGGCTACTTTTTATGTAGGTACCACCTAGTATTATTATAATTCAGTGCTACAGTAACTTAGACGTCCATCTTTAGTTTAGTTGTTTTTTCTGTTTTTCTTTGTTTTTATTTTTTAGTGTACCATGATATTGTTGGTTTTATGTGTATGAATGTATTTTCTTTCTTTCTTTCTAAAATAATTTACGCTACACTCTCGTGATCAAAATATGTGTCAAATCAAATCAGTGTTTCGTTTTTGTTATCAAATAAAATAGCCAAAGTTCTCAGTTCTCATAGCCAAAGTATAAGGTGCTATGTGCTTTTAACCAAATAAAATAACAAAAACTACGCTGCCGTAGCAAAAGTATAATTCAATGCTACGTTCTTGCAGACAAAGAATTAGAGCTACGTTTGACTAAGGCCAAAGTATAATACAATCTATGTTTTTGCAGCCCAGTGCTAAGTTCTTATACCTACTTATCGCAAAGTCGAACAAACTGATCGCAACATAGGCTTCACACCCCTTTGTCTTTTCAACTATGTGTAAGCTGAGGCGTGTGGAAACAAAGCTTGTAAGTACACAGCCTTATCGTTCGTCACAGAGCCTAGATAAGCTGTGTACGTACAACCTATCTACTTCGTCGAGTGTGAACGATCGTGATTGGGTTGATTGATGTAGCTCTTGGGACGTTCTGTAGCTAATCTGAAATGTCTGAAATTGAATTGTGCTTTTTATGTGGCAATTATATTCGATATTATTGATTTATTGGGTTTTGGGCGGCTCGAAAAGGAAATAAAATGATTTAATGCAAAGTGGTTTTAGTACATCACTGATAGCGTAGCAGTGCTACGAAATTAATTCTACGTAATTCTACGTAAATCGAAGATATTCTTCGTAATTTCGTAGCACTACTGCGCTATCAGTAACGTACAAAAAGCACTTTGCATGAAATCATCCTATTTTAATTTCATAATATTGCCTAAAGCCCAATAAACTAATCATTTCGAAGTGGCATATAAAAAGCACAATTAAATTTCAGATATTACAGATTAGCTACCAGGAGTACAGAACGTCTCAAGAGCAACAATCAACCCAATCACGATGCAAAAATACGTAGTTATGTATTGCTTTGTATCAGAAAGATGTTTCCATCTGATAATAATCAGGACCAGTTAACCATTTTAAAGCTGATATCAATTCTGCTAACCAATCGTTTTAAAATGGCAATGGCTTATTGAATGGTGCCGAGTTTCAGATGTGGTAGCTAAATAAAAGCATTTTATTTTCATCCTTACTCTTTATAATAGTCGTAAAAGCATGATCACTGTAATTTGGATGCTATTAGACCCTAAGACTATTCTTCTTTTTCATTTTTAAATCAACGCCATTATCATTCAAAGCGATTTGTTTGCCCGAATTGGGGACTTGGCTTGATCCTTTGCAACGGTTTCTGCTATTCTTATTATTTTCCCACTGCAGTGAATATATCCTCTTCCGTTTTTTTCTGTCCCCTAAATTCATTGTCTTTTTCTCTGCAATATTTGTAACGCTTTATACTTGGTACTATGTTCGCTTCCAACTAAATTGCCTATTTGGGCCGCCCTTCAGTCGCATGATGAAAATAAATCTCTCATCGGCGCTCGCACCTCACATTTTATTAAAGTGGGGGAGGCTCCTACTTCATAGACTTGGACAGGTGTTCCGCACACTGCATTTAGGTGACGAACTAATTTTCCGTCTGGTGCCCTAATTGGAGTGGATCCGCGCACCCGGCCGTGAAAACACTGCTTAGGTGGACGTAATTAGGTCTACAATATCAGGGGCAAATAAAACTCAGCATATTTCTTATAAAAAGCTTGGATTTTATTGCGGAAGAAGGTAATTTAAAAGCCTAAATATCGACTTGATGCTTTTCCTAAAAACTCAAAGATTTAACACACAAAGTATTGTAAATAGTAAAATGTAAATGACAATCGGAAATCAATCATATGAATTCAGAAATCAATCTTATTTAAGTAATATTTAGTAAATTATTAAAATAACGTCCCCCTAAATGATATAACCCTTACAGCGGCCATGTCTACTTTAGCACGTTACACGCCAGCCTGTCCGTACGAGCCCCAATTTACCTGCTATTTTATTTTGTAGAGTGTTTCGGGGAAGTAATGTTTTTTCGCTACGTTTTATGAAAAAAATAAGGAACGTAGTGTGAAACCTCTCTTGATTTTATAATAAGGAAAATGGTTACCAGAATTTATATGAAATACGGCACCAGTTTGCTATTTTATTTTCTAAGTATGGTAAGGTTTTTTTTTCATGCTGGAATGTATTAAGAGTTTTCGTTATATTTAAAAACCATATTAGAAAATACACTTATATATCCATACCTATAAAAGAGCTTAGCCTAACTGACTGACTGACTCATCATCACCGAGCCGAAACCGTTGAAGCTAGATGACATTTGGAATGTAGCTTCCTTTTATAGCAAAACCACCTACTAAGGCGGGATATTTTGAAATTGATCCTTTTAGAGGGTGAAAAGGGGTGAAAACTAATGTATGAAACTCTCACGTTTGATTTACTTAAAACTTAATTTTAATAATTTAAATGCAAAATGGACACGTGTTACCGGATTTTTCAAAATAACTCTTACAAAGGGGTAAAATGGGGTGTCAAAGTTTGTATGGGAACATTTTAACGGGTGGTGTGATTTCTTAGAAACTTAGTATAACTTGGTAAATACTTAAAATGCAAAATAGACTTGCAATGCAATGGAATGCAAATGGACTTAAAATGGACTCGTGTAACAATTCTTTAAAAAAATGCGGACGAAGTCGTGGGCAACAGTATAGTATAGAACTAAAACTAAAACCTACTTGATCTAATGTTTGGTGTTATAGTTTGGCCCTCTATCCTATGATCACATAATTAGCAAACGTACAAGTAACACAGGAAGCATTTGAACAAACGAGTAGTAAATTTATATAGAACTTAAGGTCCATATAAACTCTTATAAAAGTTCACCGAGCATCTTGACGCTCTATATTGGCATTTCAAAACCTATATGATGCTTTACACTGTATATAAGTTGGCTAATGGCATATCAACCATGCTTTTGTAAAGCCTTTAGTTTTAGTGCAGCAAACTATAGCCATAATATATAACTATATAACTATATATAGTTGTATAGCCTTTAGCTGTTTTTAGTGCCTTAGGGTCTACATTAGCATTTTTGAGTTGTAAGATAATGCCTAATGCTGCTTAATAGTATAAACTTGTACCATTATAATGCTACGTAAAATTATACAGCTTTGAGCTGTTTTTAGTGCCCTTTATTGTGTAATTGTGTAATAGCACTTTTAAGTAATAAGCTTGGTACTGCTGAATCGCTTAAACGTGAATCGATGTAATACTTGCATTTTTATAGATTAACTGAATTCTGTTGTACAGCTAACTGCTCTTAATTAAATACACGTGAGTTATTGTAATGCAAAAAGCTGTATATACATTAATTTTACTGTATTTGTAAAACCATTTGTCTACCATATAGCGGAAAAAACAGTATTTTAAATACATGTAATTAAAATTATGAAAAAATCGTTTAAAATAGGAGTGAGAACCTAAGGAATCTGGCGAAACATATCAAAGGAACATGCAAGAATTATTATTTCTTCGAATCCAATCAATGCACTACAAAAAGATTTGTGCGAAGTGAGTTGTAGCGATATCACATATGGTTCCGTAGGTCACCAAAATCCAGAAAGATTTGTCAACATTGGAAACACACACGATACGGAATCCTCGTGTTTTGCTAAAATGATACAGAAATGCTGTAAGTCGGCCGTTATACTGCTTTGATTGGAGTTAAACTATGATCTGTCCTTGTCATCATAATATCAATAAATAAAGATTTCAATATTTTTAAATGACTCATTAACTAGTGTGTAATTATAGGATAGTCGCTAGATTGCGCAATTAAAAAAATTGTTGTCTGTAAAGTCGGTTTCCGGACGATAATTTTACGTGATAACGTCATAAGAAAACATTGATGAACCAATCGTGCCTCTCTAACGTTAGTTCCGTGCTCAGGCGGAACGTGACACTATTTCGTGCGTGCAACCGGCGTTCATTGATTTATAAGGCTTTATCACGTCAAAAAAATGAATTCACGTATCGAACGCATCACGTTATTGAACATAAACTAATGAGCTTATCTCGTCATCATGGCGCATGCAACTGTGCCGAAATATCGGGAAGCAGAAAAACACATAATATCATACTAAATATCCCGTTTTAAGTAAAAATTATGTTCAAAACCATGATAGTTTTAGAAGTTATTGACCTTTTTTTTAAATTTTAAAACATCGTTAAAATACTGTTGGCATCGCGCAAACAGAAAATCAAAGCATCTGTTATTTGCAGATTCAGATCAAACTTCCACTGGGCTGGAACCGGAGCACATTCATTAAGCGCATCGAGCGCGATGCGACATATCGATCTCTTTCATTTTAATGGAGCTCAAAGAAGCTACCTGCTTGGCGCATGAATGTTATCATAATAGTTTTCGCTACGTTAGTTATTTATTATGTTATTTCCATATACTGTTATTGTAATGTAAACTAATTCATGAGAAATAGATGATTTATTAAAAATAATAACAATAATGCCGGACATTTCACACAACATTATCTGGCCCCAAAGTAAGCAGAGCTTGTGTTATGGGTACCACATGACTGTTATACTACTTATATACTTTTTATTTGTAAATGCATACATATTATTCATAAAAACACCCAGACCCGAGACAAATACTTGCAGATCATACAAACATTTTGTCTCGCCGCAGGAATCGACCCGCAACCTTCTGCGTCTCAGTCGGAATATGGCCAGTCAATATGACAGTGAAACAGTTAAGTTATCTATGGGACGTTTAAAACGATCTATAGATAGCTCATCTGATCCAGATCACTGCCAGAGATCAGCGTTCCCAAGATACTGGCGGCATTGCCACGTTGAATGGCAATGCTAATACACTGAACCAGATAGGAGCCAGCTCTTGGGTCACGCAATGTATCCACCAGATGCCGTGAAATAATTTTGAAAACGCGGTGGACTCCTGTTCCCCACGGGCCCAGGGTCTAATAATAAATAAATATCTAATGCCGGACATTTCACACAGCATCATCTGTGTCCCAAAGTTAGACGTACTTGTGTTATGGGAACCACATGACTAATATGTTAAAGTAAGTAAGTAGGTAAGGAGTATCTTATGGTTTGTTTAGGTTCCTAATACACCGTTTAACAATAGGTAAATATATACAGGTGAACTGGATTGCGATTCTAGAATAGTCAAAACGAGCCCTAAATACAACTTCTTGCTAAAATACCTTACAAATATTCTGTGGAGTAGGTCTAACCAGCAGTAATATTCAAAGTAGCAAGCACGACAGGATATCATAAATGCTAACACATGCAAATGTGCTTATCGACACGTGATACGGAATGTAAAATATGCATTAGAACCCCAACGAGCTTTCAAAATGGCGGCATTTACATTTTTACTCCCGACACGATTGTTGTGGGAGTCATTATGTCCTTTTATCCATGGATTCAATTATTCATTGCCTAAAGTTTCACCAGAAAACCAAAAATATTATTCAATGATAAAACTCTCAAAATTCTTTTTTTTTTGCATTCATTACAATCAAAAGGATTTCTTTGAAACGTCTTACAAACTAAGTTGAATTTAGGTGCCAATCCTTCCTAACTCAAGTCCGAGAAGAATTAACAAGAAACTCGTCCTGGTACTAGCGCTTATTTGTATGATTCTTCTTATAATATCTACTAGCTTATCTATGAAAAACGAATACAATCTGTTATTAAACTGTCAGTGTTGTCTGACAGCCCACACAGTCCTACTGTCGACGTAAAATGAACGTATACCTCCGATTATACGAAGTCTTTGACCTGATGCAGTGGCCTAGAAAACTCCAGTTTCAACCAAAGGAATATTTTGTACGTGTCTAGTGGAATATGGAACACTTATGGAGTATTGGTTGATATTGCGCAAGGAGGTCATTGGACGGCGAGCAGCGGCGTCCCCACATTACCCAAGGGCGCCGCACGCACGATATATTACCCGAGGAAGTAACACTTGTATCGTATAATCATAGCGAATAGCATGATCGCTCGAAAATAAATTGGAATAGACAAAAATGTCGTCCATAAATCCCTTGGTCGTATCCGTAGATTTCCGTCAGAGCATTTTTATTTATTTATAGTGAGCATAATTGCATACATAAAAAGTTGCATATGTCCGTTTCTAAGATACATCTTCTCATCATCATCTACATCTCATACATCATACAACATTTTCATCTTCATCTTTATCTTTATCCAAACCAAATTTGATAGATGCAAAAAAAAAAGTTCTGTTGATCCGATCGCTACCAAACTTCACAGGATCGCCCGCTAGGCCAATCTGAAGATTTCGTAAAAGTTTTATCGATATCGTTCCAGAGGTTTCGGAGTCTATAGAGAACATAAATACATACACACATCGCCTTTTATATATAATTATAGATTGCAACTAGTTCGAATTCGTAATAAACAAAATATTGTGTAGTTATTTGAATTTAATTTTGTGATTTAACAGAAATAGGAAACAATTAAAATCAGATCGCACATTTGAGTTAACCATAACATTGTAATTAAATTGTAGCGGTTTCATTGTTTGTACATATTGAGAATTGTATTGTATAGTATTTATTCTGATTTTATTTTACTCTTATATACGAGTATTATCTGATATAATTACATTTCTTCTTCTTCTTCGTTAATGGCATGTGTCATATGATGTCAATTTTGCCAATGTCAAGTGTTAGATTGTTTATAGTCAGATGTCACAAAGTTGTATGTTGTCGTTCGTTGTTTGTTTTGTTATCGAACTGTCGGAGTGATTTTTTTATAAAATTGGTGTCTCTTTGTAAAATCTAATACGGATTATTTTTTCTAACTCGGGTAAAATAAATAATTCAAGAGCACAATGTTTATTCCGCAAAATGGCCAAAAATTATCGATGTAATTTTATCAATGATAGGATTTATGTATAATATATATAAATAAAATAAAAATGCCTTGAAAAATGACTAGTGTCATTTCGAGATGCCAAAAATGATAATAATAAAAAATAATTGTTTAGCCCAATTAAATAAAGTGAACCTAGGTAACAGGAGGTAGGAAGATACCGGAGGTTTCAGACAAAACAGAATACCAGATCCAACTTGATTGGCACTAAAACTACTTTAACTTTCTCGTTTGCCTTCAATCGAGTGATGTCCGTTTCCAATTCCACTCGTCTGTCCGTCCGTCCGGCCGGACAGCGTTCAATTCCGTCAGATTAGTCACTTCGACTCCATGCCAGTTTTGGAGCGAGAAAAATGAAAATACTTACTCGCTGTAGAGTTTTGTGTTTGTGCTTAGCAATTCATCGATTGAGTCTGAACTACAGAAATGCGAGGTCTTGGCAGGATTGTTATCCACATTTATCACGGTCGGTGTGTTTTACAAATGTGGAGCTGTTTACCAGATTTAGACACTTAAGGATAGGTGTTAGGTACTTTTTTTTTTAAATATTCCAATTTTAAAGTAATTAGCTAGGTACATATTCCAACAAAATTTAAACGTAATTCCGCATAAGTAACTAGTTTTTAGAAGTAACATGTGTTTTAAATAAAAATTCCAAAACACGGAAAATGTATTTAGCTCTACCTTAATGCTCTCTTTAATGATAAAACCAGAACCCTTAGCACTAGTGTCAATGTTAGGTATTAGTTTTTTAGCGAGCATTGTGTTATACAATATGGTTTCAATATAATTTAAGGTGTCAGTGGAAACGTTTTTATGTAAATTGTATTTATTTTATGGTTAAGTATTATGAAGTGCTCATTACGTGTACGAAGTGCGCATGTGTTAAAATCATTATTTAACACATGCGCATTAATTACATGTCATTCAATTCATTTATTCGTGTCACCTAATAGATAACCGGCTACACTAAAGAGACACTTTTTTTTGTCTAGTATAGGGATACTTATTGCTAGGAGGACTACCCCCTCATAATCAAGGACCTTGAGTAGAGAGGTGATGACTGCCCTGGCATGGTTAAAGATGTAAGCATATTGGAACGAAGTTCTTTATCGCACGGCACGGACTTGGTGGATGGGGGCTGGACGAAAAAAGTGTCTCTTTAGTGTAGCCGGTTATCCATTGGGTGAAACGAATAAATGCATTAGATGAACGAATGAACAAATTAATTAGATGAATTGAATGATGTACAATAAAATGTTTATTAACACAACTCGAAAAATATATTAATTACGAAATTTCCTACCATTCCTACCAGACGCTAGTAATTCATTCATTTGTATTTGTCAATCAATAATATAATGCGTTTATCAATAATAATATACAACGATAGGAACTTCGTTCCAACCGAGTGTTCCACTATATGCATTTTTTTTTATTTTAGACTTTTTTGACAGAAATCCGTGCTAACGCTCGAGCTCTTAGCAAAATGCGAATGTGGCTTTAGTGAGGGTTACCAGGTTAAGCGTGAAGCATTTATGCGATGTTTTACATCTCTGTGGTCCTATTAAAACCAGGCTGAATGTAGGCATTGTGAATTCTTAATTAATACGAGATTTCCTAGTGTAGTGTAGTGTTATTTTGAATCTGGCATTGTTTGTATAAATTTTTATCCGCGTTTGAATTGTATTACGATACTGTATGGTCGACGAATTTAAATGTGGAGATTGTTATATTAAATAATTACAGAAATGTACAGAATAATATACAGTTATGTAAAATAAAACGTTCTATAGATAGCTCAACTGATCCAGATCACTGCCAGAAGGCAGCGTCCTTAAGACACTGGCGCGGATACAGCTCTTGGATCACGCAATGTTTCTGCCAGACGCAATGTGGAGTTAAATCAAAACAAGATACGGACGAAGCAAGTAGATACCTATTGAAACTCTTTTATTTTAGATCAAACTAAGTATTTTCTATTGCGCAAATGCACGGACAATGTTCGAAGTAGAACTTCAAAGTAAATTATAACAGAACTTTCACGTTTCACCTTAGCTACTTGATCTTAGCTATAAACTGGAAAGTTCTAGCTTTCTACGTGAGTTATGTAACATCCTGCCCTCGAGTAAAGTGCAGACTAGTTGGGTAAATAGGTATCTCTTAATTTTGCTACGGAGCTGGCACGAATTTGAACAGAGATCAAGTCTTACAAAGCTTTCAAACTCTTGTAAGTTTAAGTCCGGTAAAACGATCATTAACACACAATAAATATATGAAAGACTTGTGGATATTTATAGTTATTACCTTCAAAACTTTCGTGAGTTGAACTATACATTTTGAATTCCAATTCATCTAGAGAATCTTCATCAGGGTGAGTTTGATCCGCGGTTCGCTCGTTGCCGTGCTAACCGTGAACTCGAGCGACAACGAGCGGACCGCAGATCAAACTAACCCTGAGTAAGATTCTTTAGATGAATCGAAATGGTGTCGGTGCCTCCATCGACAAAATAATACGTGAGTAAAGCCCGTGTTTATTAGACGGTATTATATAACCATCAAATATATAAATCACGTTTATATAAACACGTACTCTCAACTACTAAGTATAAGTAAAGAAAAGCCTTGCCAGCAAACCAACCATTACCGATACAAAAACAAGAGCCTCCGTAAATGGAACTCTTATCACGAGATCCGCGAAAAACGGAGAAAAATACAAAATTTAGATAAGCCCAGCGACCCTCGAGACGTTTCGTTGCGAATATTCTGCAAAAAAGATTCAAGTAGCTCTATCTTATTAACAAAGTGTAAGTGGTAGGGTCAGCGAAGTTGTTTAATTATGATTAAATTTTGTTTATAGTACGGCGTACATTTTCATAGCGGCTCTTATTGTAAAACAATATCATAATAGCTTTTACTGTCGTATTTTAAGTAGGTACAGTTATGAACATCGAATAAATGAATGAACGAATAACTTCTTTTATTTCATTAATCCACTTAGCCTTATTAAATCGAATTGTCTCGATTCAACTTGTAAAATAATAAAATAAAAGCAGAAATGTTGAAACCTTTTACAATCTAAATATTGTTTCAGTCGACGTGCGGCATACCATCAAAGTTTTTTCGCGTACGGAATTCCATTAAAAGTTGATGGCATGCGTGAAAAGTTATACAATCTGTGACGCGACATTCAAATCACCTATTTCACCATTCAAATATATTGTAACCATTGATAAAAGCAATTGTAATTGTAGGTACCTGAGGTTTGCTCATACAAAAATTGTTGGAGCCGTTGAAATCGATTGCGTGGTTATCATATCGTAATTTCGACTCGGCTCGACTCGGCATCCGTAACAAAATTGTCAAGGATCATACAACAATGTGTTAAGACCAGACAAGTTTCTTGCCGGATTCTTCTTGAACTGGGGTTAGGAGGAACCGACACCTAGATTCACTAGCATGTAAGAAGACGATTCAAAGTGGTCCTTGTGATTTTATTGAATCAAGATTATATTGAATTGAATTGAATAATGTTATAATATCTGCTATTAGTACTAGATTAGATCATGATCCGGTGGTTGATCACTGTTTTGTGTATCTACGAAATAATCTGTGTAAAAATATTGAACGAGAGTACCAGTCCTCGAAAAGTCTACTAACCTTAGTTGAAAGTTAAAAACCAGCCTTTATTTTATTGTTGAACGAGCCGACCGAGTTTTCAGCTTCGGTTTCCGACGTTATTGGCCTTTATGTGGAGCTATTTCGAGTCGGGTACCTGAATGGCCGAAGCAATTCAATATGAATGAATCATAATAGCATTTCCGATACACTTTAAACAAAAATTGCACAAAGGTATAACTTTTTATTCTCTAAAAGCAAAGTAAAAGCAAAAATTTTAAGCGTTCTGTAAAAACAAGTTTCTACATTGAAAGTATTTCATTGTAAGATGTTGGATGCCTCTACGGTGCCGATGTAGAGCTCAGCATTTTACGCATTGCACTACAAACACTGGATATTTCCCAAGTGAAATTCACTATTTACATTATTCAGTTAGCAGTAACCTTTAACTTTCTAAAATAACTACAGTGAACGTAATCGTGAAATCTGCAGATGAATCAATCATGACTGACCAGATTGGACGGTGTAGGTAGAATGATCGATGGAGTAATAAATAGAAAATTGGGTCTGTTTGCCCTCCCTGCCCAACAGAGGTTTGTTTGCTAGTAACAACACTGGTTTATTCTTGGTCTAGTTTTTGACCAGTATTGGTAAGTTAGCGCAAAAACAGACCTTTAAATGTAAAGAGAAAAAACAAGTTTACGAAACAAGACGATCGCATGATCGCAAAGAATTTGCTCGTGAAGGCACTTCTTTAGTACTTACTACCTACCATACTTTCCTTTATCCATATGGATAATATTCATATAAGAAAGGGATCTAAAGAAATCCATAATAATGTATTCACTTTTATTATCTCACCGGCTTTGTCACTCGGCTTTACTCGGATGTAGGTTATTGTGACAAGATTTAGGATAGCAAGGGTTTCTTAATATATACTTAGGGGCGGGTCGCGTGCGATCGTAATATTGTGGAAATGCGGCGAACGTAAAAATGTTACTTAGCATTTTTTACTTTGACTTTGTACTTCAAAAGATTAAAATAGTGCGTTGTCCGTCTGTTTATCTGCATCTGTACCTTCAATAACAACTTTGATCGAAGCTTAGGATCTACTATTAATATATATATAGTGATATAGTGATATAGTGGTTGCTATCCTAAATCTTGTCACAATAACCTACATCCGAGTAAAGCCGGAAGACATTTTACTTGGGAAATATCCAGTGTTTGTAGTGCAATGCGTAATAGTAATATTGTCCAATATTCTGTCTAAATCAGGGACAAACAATAGCCCTTTGTAGATTCTTCGATCGTCATTTCATGAAGTAACATAGCTCTGCTAATTTAATATTTTTTACTCGTTTTATTATGTTAACAAGTCTTTAAGTGGCTAGTTCTCGTCTGTAGTTACTTAAAAATTAAAGTTCAGGACAGCATGTTTCAGTTACTACTAAATTGCTACATTTGTTACATGATGCCGTTGCGCCGCTTTGAAACCCTATCTTAACATGGAAACTCTTGGAAAATGGAATGATAAAGTAAGCATAGGAAAATAACCTACTGAAAGGTCACGTTTTCGTGAAGAAACTGTTATGTCATAAAAGCAAAGTTTCAAAAGAGGCTTTATGTTTATTTTGTTACCTAACCGAGTTGTAAACTTTTTGCTATTTTTAAAGCCACAGAAAGGTTTGACCTGGTTATAAACCTATCAATATAAAGTTTTCAAAAATTGTATTTGTTTTTTTCTTAACCTCGAATAACCTAACCTGTGATATCAAATTATAACTAACACAATACCTTTTAGTCTTTAATTTTGTCCAAACGTGGCCCGCGGCTTTGATTACGTCTACCCATCTTGCCAAAAGTCGACCGACATTCTTATAACCATTTCATGAACATCATTTAGTGATTACTGAATAATTCCAAACGACGAACAATTTATAACTAAACCAAGAACAGCCGTGACGAACAATTTCATAATTTATTCTAAACCAAGAACAGTCATCACGAATAAGTCGTATTATGCCATTACACATTACTTTTTCCATGGAATTGGTGCTTCAATTTGCGGCCTACATAAATGTAGGGAATAACTATAAAATAGGGGAATAATTAAAAAACTCGCTTTAACAGAGAAGCAAAAGAAAGTAGAAAATAATTTTCAATAATTTTAAATGAAGAATGACCTTTGCTGCCTTTGTCTTGCCCCTCTGAAACGGTTGTGAAACTATCTTACTACGTGCACTAAAATTGCGCTAGCATAATCATTGTTGCTCCCTATCTGTAAAAGCCTGTAAAATCCTAACCGTATATAGTGGTACTAGTATTTTTATTTTAACCTTTATTAGCATGTTTGTAAACCAGTTATGTTGTCTAGTTATAATGTAGGTATGTCTTAAATGTATATAGACATATCTACCCATACAATACTAATAATTTTAAATACATTTGAAGGCGCGATAGCGATTTCCAACGACAAGAGTGACAGGCGGCTGTAAATGTCACTCTAGCGGAGCGTCGCGTCGATGGTAGCGATGCGGTCATGGGTTTTTGACACTTTTTTCTTGTCAAGAAAAAGAAAAAGGGCCAGCGCACCACGTTTGCGACGAATCGCTTTGTATCTCGCCTATCTAAGTTAATTTTAATTTAATTAGGGTTTATTGCAGCTTAAAGAAAACTATTATTGTTCTATGGGAAGCTTTGTTTTGTAAGAGCTAAAATGGCTGGAAGAATTACACCATTTTTGTAACAAAGAGAATTGTTATTTGTTCTGCTTCTTCACCTGCGTCCACATCACCCATAATGAATTCTGATGAAGGCCCTCCTGAGCTTTCACATTGATTACCAGGCACATCACTAATGTACTGTGTAAGTTACTGTGACACGTAAATGCACTTAATCTCACTTTTTTCGCTACAATTAACTGTATATAATCAATATAATGCTACATTTAGTACCTGCCTTCTTGTGCTTGTTACTGTACATATTGACAATGATATTCCAGTAAATCAATGTTTTGAGTAATTGCATTGTTATGTGTAGTTTATAGTTTAAGTGTTACATTAAGGAAGTATTAGCTGCTGTAACACAGGTGCAACCTAGCACGGCTGCTAAATGATAAATTAGATCGCTAATTGACACTGTATCTTGCTCAAAATGATTTATGTTTACATATTGTAATACTGACTGAATAAATACTTAAAAATACTTAATACTTATCTTAGATTATGCCGACGTCAGCCAACTTGATTTAACTGAAGACTAACTCAATAAACTTAAACGTCGTCAAAAAGTTTCTATTAGATTCATATTTGTCTTGCGTAAGTACGACCTCATCTCTGAATTCTGAAATAGACTTAAGTGGCTATCGATTTGTCTTCGCCGGAATGCTCATATACTCTCTCTTCTTTACTCCATTATGTTTCTTCCTTCCACTCCAGTTTACCTTAAGGCACGTTTTGAGTTCCTCCATCTTTCCAATCCTAGATCCTTACGTTCTTCTGAAACCCTGCAGCTTAAAACTCCTGCTCATACATCTTGTTATTAGGGTAGCTCTTTTACCCTGCAGGCTGTGAAGCTTTGGAATTAACTCCCTGTCTCCATCCGGTATGCTAAATCCTTAAACCTTAATCCTTATATTTAAAAAAATGATATTTCATTTTCTATTATTCTTTATGCTTTATTATCATTATCCTTCATTATCTCACATCACTGTCATATAAATCTATTTAGTTTGTAAGTTTTTATGTATTTATTTTTATTTATGTGTATGTATGTATTTAGTCATTTATTTAAAGAAATAATTACAGACATGTACAGAATAATATACAATAATATAAAATACACGTGAAACAGTTGAGCTATCTAAGGACCGTTTAAAACGATTTATTGATAGTTTTACTGATCCAGATCATTGCCAGAGGGCAGCGTTCCCTAGATACTGTCAGCATTGCCACGTTGAATGGCAATGCTAATTCACTGAGCCAGATAGGAGCCAGCTCTTGAGTCACGCAATGTACCAGACGCCGTGAGATAATTTTAAAAACGAGGTGGGCTCATTTAGCTATATAATTTAAAATAACTTTAATGTACGCCGCGCCGTCCACTCTACTTTATCCGATCCTTTCCATCCAAAGCTTGCCAGGAAGAGAAGGCTCTCAAGAGATATGGCCGCCCATTGTACCACTTAAATACTTGTACTTTTTAATTAAATTGGAATATTGTGTTTTATTTAATAAGGTGTACTATAAAGATATATTCTATTCTATTCTGTTTTAGCACAGTCAAGGTTATTGGGGGAACTTAAAAAAAATATTGATATATTCAAGACGACACCTATATTGATTTTGCCATCATTGAGCTCAAGGCTCCGAGCACAGGTGTGCAAAATGTTTATGTGTTTCGATAAACCTTCGGGTAAACTTTGTTTTTGAGATGCTGTAAACGTCAAATTACATCCGTGATTAAAGAGGCTAGTGTTCCGAATTCAAACAAGAAACCGTTATAGTTTCGCTATATCATTCTCTCTCTCGCCTTTAATCAGCTCTTGCTTGGAGACTATTAGACTTGTCGGATTGAAATTTTCACGGTAATACATATCAGTAGCCTCGACAAAATTATGAAACAAAAACATATAAAATCAGGCATTTAGGATTAACCTCCCCTACATGTAAAGCGGAGTTTTTTGAAGTGATAATTTATTATGGGAGGGTAAACCACTTCGCTACGTAACGCGTTACGGCGCCAGTTTGTCTGGCTTCCCTTTCTCTCACGCATACGGCAGCGGTAGGCAGGCTCCTCCTCTCTCACTATAACCCACAGTGCTAGTTAGATTAGTTTAAGCTATCACTTCATCGGGCATCCCGAGACGCACACGTTCTTATTTTGTTTTACTAACCTCTCGTGTGGCGTTTCGTTGTGTAGGTCTTTCAAACATACTACGAGATATTTGAAACCGTTTTTGATACAGATATTTGTTTGATAAATAATAAGCTTTAAGCTCGTCATTTTTATATGAAATGTCCATACTGAATAATTTGATTTTACTAACTAAATAGATAATAATAATAATAATACCGGACATTTCACACAGCATCATCTGGACCCAAAGTAAGCAGAGCTTGTGTTATGGGTACCACATGATTGATATTCTACTTAAATACGTTTTTTTTTAAATAGGTACATATGTATTATACATAGAAACACCCAGACCCGAGACAAATATGTGCAGATCATACAAACATTTGTCCCGCGGCGGGAATCGAACCCGCAAACTTCTGCTGAGACGGAGGTCGGAGGTCATCGTAGATAGTGTTGATGGTTTGGGACCTGACCACTAGTCATTCGTATCCTTACTATAAATAATAAATAAATAATGCCGGATTCAATATCAAACAGGGTCATCTGGGCCCAAATTAAGCAGAGCTTGTGTACCACATACCACATGACTGATATACTACTTGTACACTTTTTTTTTGTAAATACATACATAATAGGTTGGGGAAAAAGTTTTTTCGCATTTTTTAAGATAATTCAAAAAAATTTTTAATATAGTTTATTTACATTTAACTAAAGTATGTAGGTACCATTTTGTTCGATAACTTTTTGCCATCTTGTAGGTAGGGACATGATCCCATTGCTATAGAAATTTTGGGACTTCTGATCAGAATACCGCGACAAGTGGTTTTGGCAGTCCTCTCGTGATGTTAACCTGACACTGCCTAAAGAATTCTGAAGAGACCGAAACAGGTGGAAATCTGAAGATGCAAGGTCAGGACTATACGGCGGATGCATTAACACCTCCCAGCCAAACTCTCTTAATTTTTGCTGAGTGGCTAAAGATGTGTGAGGTCTAGCGTTATCATGATGAAAAACCACACCCCTTCTGTTGATTAATTCCAGCCGCTTTCTCTCAACTTCTTGCTTTAATCTCATCAGTTGTTCGCAGTAGAGTTCAGAATCGATGGTCCTGCCTGGTGGTAACAGCTCAAAATGAATAATGCCCTTCCAAACCCACCACACACATAGCATCACCTTGTTGCGAGTTAACCCGGGTTTCGCCACAGTTTGTGATGCCTGACCGGCCTTTGACCACGACCTTTTTCGCACGTTCTTGTCGTACGTGATCCACTTTTCACCACCAGTTATCAGCTTCTTCAAAAATGGTTAGGTTTCATTACGTCGTAATAAAGAATCACAAAAGAGTACACGGTTCATTAGGTTTCTTTCAATGAGCTCGTGAGGTACCCAAATATCGAGCTTTTTTGTGTACCCTGTTTTTTTCAAATGCGCCAAAACTGTTTTGTGGTCAATTCTCAGTTCTGCAGCTACGTCGTAACTACTGATATGCCGATCTAGCTCCACTTTTTCAAAAATGGCATCCATTTTATCCGTAATAGGGCGACCAGAGCGACGTGCATCTTTGACATCAAAATTTCCGGATTGAAAACGCTTAAACCAAATTTGTGCTACTCTCACAGACATTGCACTAGGTCCATAAACATCGCAAATTTTTTATATACATATTATACATAGAAACACCCAGACACGAGACAATTACTTGCAGATCATACATTTGTTCCATGGCGGGAATCGAACACGCAACCTTCTGCGCCGCAGCCGGGCCTTGGCCTATTGCGCCACAAAGGTCGTCTATTACTGACTTCAGAAGCCTTCACTGTGCGTAGCCTTATGCATTTGACCAATTTATTTATTTATTATCTAGGTAGAACTTTGTTTTTCATATGATAACATCCGTTAAAAGTCGATAGTCACTTCTAAGAAGAGTATCATAAGGATGCAAGAACAGCTGGGAAGTTATGTAGTATACAAATTTCCATCAACATTGTTTTAGATAGTCTGAAGTGAGTAGGTAACTTTAGAAATACTCAACTGATAGAACAAGTTTTGAATACTCATTAATATTTTGAGCATGTATCTCGTAGTTGGCAGTATTGGAATGTATACATTTCTCAATTTTCCAAATGAGATTACAACATTATATAAAGCTTTACAGGACTAATTATTCAAAAATATGTGTGACTGGACCACTGTACATGCCACTGTGATGCCGTTTTCATGGTTTTGAAAAGTAAACACCTTGATTGTATAACAACATGTACTAGGTAGGCAGGACCGCCAAGAGGTTACTTGAAGCTTAGATTTACTTGACTTACTTTTCAGATACGTGATACGCATGAATACATTTTTGTTTACACATTTATTTTAGGCTGTAACAAATAACATTGACAGCTTTTGACAGCTGTCAAATCGCTGTTTTTTTATCAGAAAAAAATCGAATACGGCATCTCTAATAATATTATAAATGCGAAAGTAGCTCTGACTGTCTGTCTATCTCTTACGTTTTCACGTCTAAACTGCTGAACCGATTTTGATAAATGATAAAGAGATAGATGGGACCTTGGAGAAAAACAAGGGTACTTTTTATATAGCAAATTTTAAATAAAAAGTTAATTGAACAATGTTTATATTCGTTTTTCTCTTATTATTCGTGTACACTGCAAGTTAAAACGGCTTCCATATTAAGAATATTTTAGAACTTATTTCATAAATGTCATCATCTTCTTGCCCTTTTCCCACATTATGTGGGGTCGACACAACATGTGTGCTTCTTTATTCTCCTCTATCAGCCGTCATCTCAACACTCACTCCTTTCTTACTCAAGTCATCCTTCACACAACCCATCCATCTTTTCTTTGGCCTACCTCTACTCGTAAATCCACCAACATTCATACCAAGCACTCTCCTAGTTACATGCCATTCTTAAATGTATTACAGAATTATAAATAACTTTATATTTGAAACGAGGAGGTTAGAGGCACAATGTTTGAAATACATACCACATTTTATATTCCTTCAGTTATCAAGCAGATAGACGCTAATAAAAGCGGCAAAATAAATCTCATTTTTCCATTCACATCATTTGCAGAAAGTTCCATCTTAAGCCGACTGTACCTACTGAGTCCTGTGAATAGCACCTATTTTCCCACATTCAGAAACTCCAAATGAGAACTATAAGTAACGTCGCGCATAAGTAACAGCTAAAGTCGGGGCATAATCAACTAAAACTAATTTGCCGGATTAGTTCGCGATTGCGAAGTTCGGCTTCTGAATGAGCATGGGATGAATCTTGTTTGGATAGCTGCAGCGACCGCGATTGCTGGAACATAAACCTTGGGGACAGAAGTTCGACGGGCAAAGTTATCTTGGTTACTAGGACGAACAGTGTGAGCTAGCTTGAAAATTTAAGTATACATATACTAACTAGCTGTCCCGTTCGTGACTTCGTCCGCGCATTTTAAAACGAAAAACTAAATCTGATTGTAAATCTAAACCATTTTCGAATCCACTTATACGCACACAATAAATTCATCATAATCGGTCCAGCCGTTTAGGAGTTTATTTACAAACACACGTACAGAAGATTCATTTTATTTATTCAATGTACAAAATCCACAGCTCTTAAAAATTGAAATACTTTTTAACGCGTCGTGCGATTTGCTTGAAACTTAATATGAATAAATAACATGCAAAATAAGTAGACTCATGTTTCAGGATTTTTCAAAATAACCCTAACAAAAGGTTAAATAAGATGGGGTGTCAAAGTTTGTATGAGAACTTTTTAACGGGTGGTGTGAATGTTACAAACTTGGTTTGGATACCTTAAATGCAAAATAAATGGACATGTGTTTCAGGATTTTTCAAAATAACCCTAATGAAAGAGTAAAATGCGGTGTGAATGTTTGTATGGAATTTTTTTAATGGGTGGTCAGGTGATTGGTTTGAAACGGCATGTAGATAAATTGCATCCTGGCGAAGGATTTAAGCTACAATTCTTTTAAAATAATAAAATGCGGACGAAGTCGCGAGCAACAGCTAGTATGTATATATAAATACACACAGAACATACATCTATATTAATTACACAATTGTTTGTCCTGGGAAGGAATCAAACCCACAACCTACAGAGCAAAAGGCAAAAGTTATCTGACCTGAGAGACCAGTCGATAATCCAATGTATTGGATTCTAATTATGGTTTTTTACACATTTTATTTCACATTCTTTATATAAAATGTTAAGTTTTGTCGACTGGTTTTTCTCACTCCTCTAACATTTGGTCCTCCCTTATCCCAACTAAAAATAGCAATTTTGACTCATAACTAAGTTTCGTTGCAAATTTTCGTAAACTGTTCAACAATACTCTGTCAGGTCAGTTGGTAGTTGCTCTGCCTTCTGCGCTGGAGATTGAGGGTTGGTTTCCCTCCCTGAACACACATTTCTGTGACGAACATGTTTGTTTTATGTACTATTTGCCATCTGGTCACCATAGTACAAGCTATGCTTAGTTTGGAGCTAGATGGTGTTGTGTGCATTGTCCACCAATATTTATTTATTTTATTTATCTAATAATGGGTTATGAACAAACCAACTAAAGGATAAAAGAGTATTACCTGAGTCACGCATAAAATCATTCTTATAATGTTTTCCAAGCCTAATTACCATTTTATACTCATGTCAAGTACTCGCACTAAACCATACCCGTTGTCGCAACCTATAAAATTTTATTACAAAGGGAAAAAGTCAAACTACTATAGAACAAAGGCCCTCAGTCGTCCATCGGAATAGTATCGCGGGCCGAGGAGCGCCGAGTGCATACACTCGACATAGATTCACTTGTGTTACTACTAGAACTCACGGTAAACTCGATTCAACTACGCGGTATTTTCATGCGACATTCCTTACAGAAAATGGCTACGGAAAATTAATAGAGAGATCAAACAATGATTAGAATATATTGGGTTATAAAATAATGCAAAGTAAGCAACATTTTCTTAGTAGACAGTATAACAGCGATAATTATTATTCTTGTAGCTGTGAGCTACGGCGTAGCACTAAGCTTGCTACGAACTTGCCTTCTCTTGACAACTTGACTAGATTTTATTCAATAGTCGTCAAGCGTTGTCGTTTCTACACACGTAGACTTTTAAAATCACACACGTAAAAAAACAATACTTAAGTTACATTTACCATAAACTAATTAAACTACTGGAAGATGTTGTAGCTTTCTCGGTTAACGCATTCAAAAACAAGTTCAGGCACTAGCTCCGAAGTAATAAATCAATCCTTATAAAGTGAACGAAACATAAATTTAAACAAAGACTTAATTTGTACAGCGTGTGACTAAGACACATTAGCGGAAGCTGCTCGCGTAGACGAGAATCATATTAATAATTCATCCCAAATGCTGGCTTCTATCTTGTTCTGAGTATTAGCATACCTGTTCAACATGGCAATGCTGCCAGTGTCTTAGAGACACTGGCAGCTGTGTTCAGTGCATTGTTCTCCGACGCTCGTAGAGAACTCGAGAGAGAGAAAAGGCATTGTTAACCAGAGTCTCACGAGACTGCTGCTATCAAAAGAGACCACACTACACGACACAAATACAAATTCATTCTCCCACTCATACACACAAACACACAAACTTTTTGCACGCTTCTTGTCACTCATACACACTCGAACTATAGGTACACTGAATGTTGTATTGCGCTCGTTTTTGGCTCGTCATCTCGAGGGTAATAGCTGAAAATCAGTGTTTGCTTCTTTAGCAATATTATGGCTGAGCTATGACACTTTTGATATTGCAACACACATGCACTTTTAGTTTTAAGTATCTTGTCTAATTTATTTTATGTATTTACCATTATGTACAACGGTGCTATTGATTGTACGTGTGTGCTGGTTTATAAAATAAATGTTGTATCTATGTATCTAATTGACGACCTCTGTGACGCAGTGGGCTAAAGGCCGACTGAGACGCAAAAGGTTGCGGGTTCGATTCCCGCCGCGAGACAAATGTTTGTATATGATCTGCAAGTATTTGTCTCCGGTCTGGGTGTTTCTATGTATAATATGTATGTATTTACAAAAAAAAAGTATATAAGTAGTATATCAGTCATGTGGTACCCATAACACAAGCTCTACTTACTTTGGGGCCAGATGATGTTGTGTGAAATGTCCGGCATTATTATTATTATTATTATTATTATTATTATTAATTATCGGTTCTCGGTTGATTCGAGAAAGTAGTGAGTCCCAATAGTAATATCATCTCGTTATAGCTTAAAGCGGTGGTGTTGCGACCGCGGCTGCGTTTGTTAAATTTATGGACGATTGTTTTGCATATAGCAACTGTGTACTGCGAGTTCTGAATCTCGAATACCTGCTGTACCTACTCTTATTTAAATTTGAGTGACTGTCTTTTTGTTGGTAATTGAACAGAAAGTTTTGAAATAAGCTATTCTTTGTTTGTCAATTTAGAAACATTATACAAGCTGACACTAGCTTTTAGAAATGACGCAAAATTTTCTGTAGAAGTTCAAACTGACTCAGTCTGTTTCCTAGGCTTTGTTTCTTAGACATAGATTCCTTGTTATCTCTTCTTCTATTCCTTACTTATTCTTCTTTTTTGTTGATGGCATGTGTCATAATAATGGAAATTTTGCAAGTGTCAAGTGTTCACATCATACATCATACTATAGATAATATATCTATAGTATGATGTCACAAAGTCGTATCGTGTCGTCATTTGTTATTTTATAAAAAAAAGGTGTCTGTAATATAAAATAATTGTACGGATTATTTTCACTCGAATCACAAAGAAACACAAAGCTTTTATTCCAATTATTCACACCCGAGTCAATAGCTCTAGCTCTATTTAAATAAAAACACAATCTAAACAAAAAAACACCAGAATTATTTATAAACCCGAAAATAACTGGAGAAAAATAAATAATATAATAGCGCATGCTTCTAAAGACGGCCAAAAATAATCTTTCTTCTTCATATAATGGTATCTGTTTGGTAGACAATCTTGCCAATGTCAAGTGATTGTTTTGTTAATATATCGTCACAAATTCAATTCAAAATTCAATTCAATTTATTCATACAATTTATAACGTTGATCCTTATATATGTCTGTTATAAACGTCATTGTGAAATACTATGATTTCGGTCGACTATAATTTTCTTGAATTCCTCGTCGTACAAATCACAAGCCAACATAATTAAACTGTATACACTTGTGCTAAGAAAACACAATTTATTGGTTTAAATTCCGCTAATAGTACACAATCAAACGTGGAATAACAAGAGAAAAACTAATAAATTTATAAAAAGTCTTACTAATATTATAAATTTCTTAATGAGGTTAAAAATTGAGAGATACATATTGACATTCCAAAACGCAACTATAGCGCGCTCTATTATTCCCTGTGGCGGCATCTAGATAGATAATTTATAAAATGTCCAACGAAATATACCCTGAATTATCTCAATGGTTTGCTAAGTATAGAATGGCAGGGTAACATGTATGTCAATGATATAACATGCGCAGATTCACGAGGAATAATGATCAGATAATAAATCGATGAAGGCCGGCTGCACGCTCAAAAAATTGTCACGTTCCACCCGAACCGAGCGTGCAAACGAGAGCGCGGTACAAGCGATAGAGAGGCACGATCGGTTCGGCTTATAACGCATCTTAATAGGTTAAAAGTATGCAATTTTTCATCAATGTTTTCCTATGACGCTATCACGTAAAATTTTCGTCCGTAAACCAACTTTACAGACAACAATTTTTATTTAATACAATGTGCCATAAGTTGCCAACTCCGCTTAACCCAGGTCCGAGAAGAATTGGCAAGAAACCCATCATGATCCTAGCGCTCATTAGTGTGATCCTTCTTAACTAGTTTAACTACGAAAAGTTAATACAAAATAAAAGTAGTTTATACAATTCTGTCAATCAACTGCCTGGTACATAGATACACTGTTCGATCTTCAGCTTATTAGATTGATCCACTGACCGTCACATTTCAGCTAAATCAGATCACACGCAAGGTGATTTTCCAACTTAGATACCATTTGTATTATTTCCCATCCCTTCCGGGTCAGTCGTATTAACATGTACATATTTTTCGGAGCGCTCGCTGACTGACTCGAGGCTCGGGAACTTTTGTCACTGGAAATCAATATTGTGTTCTATTTTCTTCTATTCATAAGTTGAGAACTTAGGAGTATATAATATGTGTTTTGATTATTGCTAACTAGCAACTAAGAGCAAAAACCCAACTAACTGATATCCTGGAAAAAGTAGACCTCCAAAAATGGAGATGACCGACCTTATATTGAGATCTACACAAGAAAAGTGGAGCCAAATTACAACGAACTGGTATCCAAGAGATGGCAAGAGATGTCGAGGACGACAACAAATGCGCTGGGAAGATGAGCTGAAACTTACTGCGGGACCCAAATGGAGGAGAGTTGCTCAATATAGGAAGCAATGGAAACTACTGGAGGAAGCCTTTGTCAAAAGGCACAATGAGTTTAGTGACATCCTATAGCCAAACGAATCAAAGAATACAGTCATTAAGATCAACCTCTACCAGTTTAACGGGCTAAATTAATAAATAAATAACTAGCATATTGCCTTGGTTTCACTCGGGTGTATTATACATTTAAACCTTCCTCATGATCCCCCGCCTATTGGCGATAAGCGTATCAGACAGATAGACGCGGCCTAGGGATGTTGTTTAATAGTATGTACTGATATAATTTTACACGAAAACAAAGAGACAAAGAGATTTCAATGTGGTGATTAGAATCTGAAAATGTATAGTGCTTAGGCTCACTAATTACGATTTTAACGAGGACTCCGGCTTCGATTGCGTAGAAAGTCTCATCTGAGCACAGGGTGCATAAATGGTGCAGGCTTATGGGGTTATATTGTTATTATTTTAAACTATTATTACTTGCTAAATTTAATTTCAATGTTCAATTTTTATAGCGTGAATGAGTTATTCATATTCACAATCTTTCGTCTTAATAATAATTGTAAGATAAAAAGTGATTTTTAATAAGTTTTATCTTTGAACTTTGAAGTGAAAGTTGAATTGTAGTTTTATTATTAATTCTGTGGCTTGGAGTAGATCTGTTCTCCGATTCTATTTCCGGCCGGAGATGTGTCGATATCTACGAAGCCATATCTTACCTACTCACGTTGTATCTACCTGCGCAGATAGTGAGAATGGTAGATATTTTACAAAGGACGTTTTATTATGTTTATATTATACTGCTATTTAGCCTTTTGGGCACTTAACTTGCGGTCAGTGATTAGAACTCTGATTTCTATCATAATTGTCTATATACGGCTAGAAAATAAAGTTCATAGTTTTTACAAAACATACATAGATAATACAAATAAACAATCACTATAATACAAATTAGTGAAGTGGTTAAAAACTTAGGTGTACTCATGGATAGGCACCTATCCTGGGCACCTCAGTTAACAGCGGTAAGCCAAAAGACCTTTGCTGCCTTTTCCTCTCTGAAACGGTTGCGAAACTTTCTGCCTACGTCCACTAAAATTGCGCTAGCACAATCATTGTTGCTCCCTATCATAGATTATGCCGACGTCAGCTACATTGATTTAACTGAAGACCAACTCAATAAACTTGAGCGTCTTCAAAATGTTTCCATTAGATTCATATTTGGCTTGCGTAAGTACGACCACATCTCTGAATTCCGATATAAACTTAAGTGGCTACCGATACGTCTTCGCCGGAATGCTCACATCCTCTCTATTCTTTACTCCATTATGTTTCTTCCTTCCACTCCAGTTTACCTTAAGGAACGCTTTGAGTTCCTCCATCTTTCCAATTCTCGATCCTTACGTTCTTCTGAAACCCTGCAGCTTAAAACTCCTTCTCATACATCTTGTTACTATGGGAGCTCTTTTACCCTGCAGGCTGTGAAGCTTTGGAATGAACTCCCTGTCTCCATCCGGTATGCTAAATCCTTACCTATCTTCAAAAACTTGGTATACCATAATTATCTCACATCAGTCTCATAGATATCACTTTAGTTTGTAAGTTTTTATGTATTTATTTGTATGTATTTATTTTTATTTATGTGTATGTATGTAGTATTTAGTTAAATATTTATTTTATATATTATAATTAGCTTAATGTACGCCGCGCCGTCCACTCAACTTAATACGATCCTTTCCATCCAAAGGTTGTCAGGAAGAGATCGCTCTCAAGCGATATGGCCGCCCATTGTACCACTTAAATACTTTAGTTTAATTAAATTCTAATATTGTGTTTTATTATATAAGGTGTACAATAAAGATATATTCTATTCTATTCTATTCTATAGATAGAGTTTAGATCACTAACCGCAGGTTAAGTACCTTAAAGGCTGGTAATTTTATCTGGTTGAATAGCCATACTAATCCTTTATCTGATGTAAACACCAACCCTTAGATCATTGGTTTCGTTCACCAACCCCTTAAATAACTCTTTAAATTGGAGTCAAGCGTTACGTTCCTCGGGCCTAAAGTTTCTACTCCAAAAGGCATAAATATATAACTATTGCCAATGTGTGTATATTCCCGCCTCTTGAAGTCTTCTGCTGTAGCAGAAGTGGCACCTATGACGTAGACGATGAGTGGGATGCCTCCAGCGTGTCCACACAAGTTGCATCTCACCCCAATGGGCTACTACGACTCCAGGGAATTAATGACATACATTCAGGCCCTTACCACCGTCACGTGCGTTCGTCTTTCGAATGGCCGGCACGTTAACGGTGGCGAGTGCCCTACGGATGATATTATTAATATTGGCGTAGCGAGTCTGACGACCTGCGCTGAGGCGGCAGGAGAGTTCGCGGTGACCTTATGATGCTGAAATCACACTGGTAAGGCTCCTTGGTAGTGTCTGTTAAACGAAAATGACTGGTGAAGTAAAACTATTGTTATCCATGAGCGTGCCTATATTTAATAAAGGCATGCATTAAATAACCGATTCCTGACCTTCACAGGCAATCAGCGAGCCCGTTCTTTTTGTGAAGGAACTGAAGCCTCTAGATCTTTTTATACAAATAGGCTCATCCCAGTGTCTGTAAATGAGGATTTTAAAGAATGGTTTCGAATAGACAGAGCAACGCCCAAGAGTTGTTTGTTTTGTCCATAGAATTAAATATGATTGTATTTTAGAGGACAGATTTGTTGTGGACTGAAGCTAAAAAGCTGAGAGTGAATAAACTAAAAATGATCGAATTCCTAGATCTCCAAAACCTATGGATAGAGAGGCCTGGCACCAAGAAATATCAGACATGAGACAATTTAAAATTTTGAACAGTACAATTTATAATGCAGTATCTAAATTTATTAAAAATCATTAAAGCTCCAAAGAGGACTGCATCTCAGGACGTAATTCAACTGAGACACAAACAATTAAAAACGAATTATGTGAGAAGCTATGAGACCATTTTTTTTGGACAACTATTCAAAGAGGAATATACTATTCCTCGAATTTCACACACTGCTCTGCAAAGAATAAACGGTATTATTCGTTTAAAATGGTGCCTCCATTTCAAGGCAGCGGAGAGAATTTTTACTAAGAATTTTGATAAAGAACATTTAATAACGTTATATTTTCGTGCTGCTTTTATTGAATCTTATATGAAGAATTTACATTTAAAAATTTTTATTTCAAGGAATAAAATTTGTAAATATAAAAATACCTTATCCAAAACTTTTTTGCGACACCTAAAGTGCCATAATTAATGTATGATACGTTAAATATACTATTCTATACGTAGGGTACTTAAGTTTAGGTGGCGTCAGTAAAGTTATAGAGCAGTTAATTGAAATTGAAAACTTTTGTTCATGGATCCACTCCAATAAGTTGAGGTGGGTGAAGTTTCCTCTCCACTGCCGTCACTCTGCCTGGAATTCTGTTTGCTAGCGCAGGCTTTCCTAGGTACCCATACTAACCTCTCGATCTTGCTGACAGGGCGCGCAGGAAAGAAAAATCAGTACATGCGGTGTTGGTTCGGTTGCAGGTGCATAACGGCTGACACCGAGCCGAGCTTGTTTTATGTTTTCCTTCTCTATTGCTAACTCTTCTGTTAATACAAACTGAACGGGTCGCGGGACACGCGTTTGGAACGAAGTCCCTTTCGTATGCAGGGTTGGCATAATTAGTCATTAACGTGCCAGGCTCTCATTCTCACTACCCACCCCTCTCTTTAATTTTGATTATTGATGCAATAAATAATTATATTCATATAAATATATATATATATATATATATATATATTTATATATATATATACATATATATATATATATATATATGTATATATATATAAAACAGAGTCGTGTTAGTTACACCACTTATAACTCCAGAACCGCTGGACGGATTTGGATGAAACTTAAAATCAATATAGTTAGTAACTTAGATTAGGAAAAACTTGGAACTTGGAGACTTGGAGACTTGAAAAAACTCTCAAACAACAAAAACAACGCGAACGGGAACGGGGCTGGCGAAGCCGCGGGAGGCCGCTAGTGCCATCTATCAATATCAATCAATCAATATCAATCTATCCATAACTTTGTTAATCTCTATAATTATTACAATAATTTGAATAGCAAAATTTTTTTAATTGCAGTATTAGTACTTTAATATTTTTTGTGAAGTTGTAACCGCCCACCGAAGTGGGCACGGGTCAGCTAGTATATATAATATAGAATTAGAATTAGACGTAACGCTTTACATTTTTTCTCGGCTAGGTCCCCTCGCTAACCCGCGACAAGGAACTTCGTTCCAATAAATTTTGTTTTTTTAAATCTAACTAACTGCGGAATCTTCTATAAAGGCAAAAACTTTTCTAATCGTTGTCCAAACAATTTGCCGAAACACCACTGTTCTATACAAATAACATAATTACTAAGACACGTTACAAAGACATCACAACTTTCATCGGTCGTTAGGATTGCTCATAAAAATATTTTACCGACAAGCAGCGTGTGATATGAATAAATAACTGAGTTTTTGTATCACTTTCACCATTAATCACTTACACGGTTTCAATGGATCACTGACTCTCCCTACTAAGAAAAATAATAGAATAGAAAAGAATATATCTTTATTGTACACTTAATAAAATAAAATACGTAATCCTAGGCCCGTGGAGAACAGAAGCCCATAGAGTTTTAAAAAATATTTCAAGGCGTCTGGTAGATACACTGCGTGATCCTTGCATCAAGAGCTGGCTCCTATCTGGATTAGCGTATAAGCATTGGCATTCAACGTGGTAATGCCGCCGGTGTTTTGGGAACCCTGCCTGATCTCATCTGGATCTGTTGAGCTATCTATAGATAGTTTTAAATATATTATTGTATATTATTCTGTACATTTCTGTAAAAAAACAAAATAACAATTTAAATATAGTAAGAGTTCTTAAGTGGTACAATGAGCGGCCCTATCGCTTAAAAGCGATCTCTTCCTGGCAACCATTGGATGGAAACGACTGTATGAACTAGAGTGGACGGCACAGCGTACATTAAACAAATATTGTGATTGCATAACTATACACAAACCTACATAATTCTAAGATACATAAACATAAATAAAATCGAATACTTTAACATGTATAGATAAATACTTACAAACTAAATACATATCTATGAGAGAAAAATTGAAAATTATTCACTTCTTAACTGGATACGAAACACTTGTATTGAAGATGTTTAGAATATAGATTTGTGTATCAAATACTGAACGGATTCAGAACAAACTTGGTATAGATATAGTTTCAGACCTGGAGTAGCTATGGGCTTGTTTTATGTAGGTACCTCGCGTCCGAAGCCGCTTACATAAGCTAGTGAACTATATCACTAAAACGATTGTGTGTAGTTAAGCTCAATGCACGAAAGCAACACATTAAACCTCTCACCACAATGGCTTAAAATAATTACTGGCGTAAGAAGAAGTGTTATGAATATTTCTTTGCAAATGTGTCTCGTAAGTCTAATGTAAAGCCAGAGACAAATGTGTACATTACTCTTTGCCCCCGAGCGTTTCTTCTCAATTTTTTTGTTGGGTGTTAACGACGACGACGTAATGTGCCAGGTTCTATGATTAATAAATGGTGGACTGCGAGAATGAGGGTCGTTACGGACTGATATAAGGGATAATTACGAAAATAATTGGTATAGTGCAAAAGCGATGGTTTTCAACACTACATTCGCTGACACTCGAGTTAGTTGTGGTCAAACTTTGATGCACTGGCTTGTTCTTTCAATTTGGCGGATAACAGCGATATTACATATTCACTTCTCAGTAGAATGCATAGAACCTATAACAAAAGCTTCAGCTCTATCGATATTTTTCACAGTAGTAAGAATGTATTAAGGCGCGAGGTAGGTAGTGTGCTGAAAGACGTTCACTAGTGTAATGTTTAATATAAGTATCTTCATATCAATTTGTTTTGAGTAAATATATAGTATTTATGTTTATATACCTACATATAAAATAACTAGTGGCTTTGTGAGCTGTAGACCTCGCGAACATTTTTCGAATTGATTGAAATATAACTTTTTTTACGTTTTCAATCCCCATATCTACGCCATTTTGAAAAAAAACCTAAAACTGATTGGACAATAAAATCTATATATGTAGTTATAGAACCAGCCCTCAAAAATTATGTGTTGAGAAATGCGACCTGTAGAAGAGAACATCCTCCGTTCGGATGCCGTTCGGAAGCCGTTCAGACAGACATACGAAAGCATTTTTGCCTAAGCTGAAACGGAGACACTCGCTCGCGCTTCGCGCTCGCTCGGTCAATAATGTGTTTTACATAGTGTATACTTTTCTTCTTTTCAACACTAACGAACAACACACACACACAAACGCATTCACATAATTAGATACAAGCATCACACCTTGATTTATTTTGTTAGTTATAATGTAGATCCTTTATTGGTTGTCGGTTATAAATTTAAGTTTTGTTTAAACTACGAGTATTTTAAGAGCTGTGGATTTTGTACAACAAATAAATAAAAAAAAATGGATGCAATACATGTCTTAGAATAGTTAATGATAGTAGCAAGTAACAGATACCTATAACTACATGCATGTGGTTTTGCCCGTGCGAGACAAAAAACGAGCAAGTCTTACATTAGTTGCATATGATGTGTAACACCTGACACCTCACCTTGGAAATAAGCAATATTAACATTATATCCTAAATTAGTTTATATAACAGCACACCTTATACACAACAATGTGGGTTAAGCGCACAGCTGATGCGTTTTTCTTATCTATTTTCCTTTCTCTTTCTCGTCACACCCGCGCATACACTATTAGCTGACAGTACTAACCTCTCGGAATATGGGTTGGTACCATCTGACATACAAATCTACCACTGCGCGTGCTCATTTGTCTAATCAAATAGCTAGTGTTTCTCCACTTCCTGTTACACACTTCCGTCCCTTTTTACGAAATCACTGATTGCAGGAAAGCGAGTAGAAAGATGTTATACATTAAAAATTACCTTTATGTAATTTCAGGTGCAACTCTATACCAAGCATCACAAACAAACAAACATCACACAATCTTTTATTATATTACTGACATTTATTATGTTACGCACGGCTTTGCCTGCGTAGCACATAGATAAAAAGTAACTCATAAGTAGGAGCTTGTTGGTATTAGCCTATTGTGATGCAGGGTGAGGGTACGATTCCCTCCCAGGACAAACATTTGTGTGGTTCTAGTTTGGTGTCAGGGTGTTATAAAGTATCTTACGTACGTATTAAAAAAAAATAGGTGTTATATAAGTCATCTGCTCACCATAATACACGCTATGCTAAACACAAATTTAGCATAGCGTGTATTATGGTGTCAGATGGTGTTGTGTGCATTGTCCAACAATATTTAAAATTAACTTTTGCTTTTATTTACAGAAATAATTACAGAAATGTACAAAATAATATACAATAATATAAAATACACGTGCAACAGTTGAGCTATCTAAGGACAGTTTAAAACGATCTATAGATAGCTCAACTGATCCAGATCACTGCCAGAGGGCAGCGTTCCCAAGATACTGGCGGCATTACCACGTTCAATGGCAATGCTACGCTGAGCCAGATAGGAGCCAGCTCTTGGGTCAACAATATTAAAAAATAATACTGGTCACAGACTATGTCAAGTCTCTTCTAGAACTGTTCTATTGTTACGGTGTGATTGACACACAAACAAACATGAACATACAAATATCCGTACAATACACACAAGTTTCGCAATATAATATTAATAGGAAGTAGGGGAGTAAGATATCATTGACTATTGTGCCCTTGACGAAAAATGTTGTCAGTAGGTATACAAAAGCTCTTCCTTCCTGAGATATGAGCGTGAAGGGACAGGGGGTGGCGAATACTTGTCGAACCGTGAGGTGACCACTAGTCAATACGTCCAAACGTCAAAACGAAGTGGTTGCTATGTTCGTCGGTTTGTGTTGAGATGTGCCTGTATTTTGATTGGTTGTATTCCACATACAAAAATGTGTACACCGATTACCCAAGACGCAGTAACCGATTTGGCAAATTATTTTTTTGTTTCAAAGGCTATACTCCCTAGGTGGTCCGATTTAAATTTTATCGAAATCGGTCGCGGGTTTTTAAAATATGAACAGAAATCTAAAAATTTTATACATCGATGATATTTTAGTTGCTGCGGTGCAGAGCAGTGCATTTAGTTGATCTACTATATTATATATAAACAAAAAACATGTAGGTACATACTTTCCACTAAAGAATAAAATAATTTTATGGTCTCAAATTGAATCCAATGAAGTCGGTTTTCGTTTTAGTTTTTAAAACGTAATTATAAAAAAAATATTGTAATATTTTAAGATAGCGAAGCAAGCTTGTCTGTCATGTAATTTCTGTTGGTACAAAAGCAGGGGTCGTGCAGACCGTAGAGTCCCCCGACTCTAGATCAAACAAGTAGATCTAATTTAATCATCACTCCCAAATATTGCTCTGTATCATTATTATATACAGCCGGGTTGCAATGGACTAAGGTCCGGCTGAGACACAAAAAGTTGCGGGTTCGAATCCCGCCGCGGGACAAATGTTTGTATGATCTGCAAGTATTTGTCTCGGGTCTGGGTGTTTCTATGTATAATATATATTTACAATAAAGTATATAAGTAGTAAATCAGTCATGTGGTACCCATAACACAAGCTCTACTTACTTTGGGGCCAAATGATGCTGTGTTAAATGTCCGGAATTATTATTATTATATGATATTATATTATATAACTGGTCCCGTAACAATATTTTCATAAATCGCTGCCATAACTTACGTCTGAATATAATTACAAACGACCAGCGTTACTCGGAGGCACCTGGATTAAATTGAACCGGGCTAGTGAACGGCATGCGGCTTCGTTCTCGTTCCTTTAATTATTTACTCGCTGTAACCTCTGGGTTTTAAATATATTTTTTTTATAATGCCTGACACATCATCTGGCCCCAAAGTAAGCAGAGCTTGTGTTATGGGTACCACATGACTGATGTACTACATTAATATATATTTTTTTAAATACATACTTATTATACATAGAAACAGCCAGACTCGAGACAAATACTTGCAGATCATACATACGTTTGTCCTGCGGCGGGACTATGACCTGCAATCTTCTGCGTCTCAGGCGGGCCTTCGCGTCACAGAGGTCATCATTTTTGTATATGTGTGTCTGTCTTTAACACCGTAGCTCCCAAATGGATGAACTGATTTTGATTTAGTTGTTTTGTCTGAAAGGTGACTTGATTGAGCGTGTTCTAGCTACGATTCAAGAAGATCTGTTAAGTCATTTGAAGGTTATCGGATCTTTTGATAAAGTTTTGTGTGCAACTTCTGGTCGATAAGAAGTTTTTAAGACAGTCTAATCGATGCAGGTCTTTGAAGTATCCCGATACTTCAATGCTATTGAAAGAACATAGTAGCAGTCATGATCCAGGTGTTGGATTGCCTTTAGATTCCAGGTGATGCTGCAGCATCAGGTATTTTTTAGTTGTTGGTTTTAATTTTTTAATTTATATAAATTAAAAAATACCTCACTAACGTCAAACTTTCATTTTTTAGAAATAAAGAAAGAAAGACAGAAAAGTTTGCTTCGTGTCAAATTGTGATATCATATAAGTACTTAAGAACTAACAAGTAAATAAATAGACAACAAAATCGGTCGTCATTTATCATGTGTTATAATAACGTTAAGAACGCTTTTACAACGCTGGTCTTCCGTGATGCCACTTTAGTATGCGCATCGGTGCTTAAGAAAGAAGGAATGAAAAATATTTTTCGTGTTATATTGTAATTATCATATAAGTACTTAATAACTAACAAGTAATTGAAAGCTAAATCGGTCGTCACTCAGCATGTGTTAGATAATTACGTTTTAAAAACTAAAAAGAAACCGACTTCATTGAATGAAATTTGAGGCGATAATACATGTTTAGTGGAAAGTAGATGTATTTCGTATATATATAATATGGGTATGCCAAATAAACGCACCACTCCAATGAGACAGCGAGGTATATGAAAACATCATCGATGTATACAATTTTTATATATTCGTTGATTTTTCAGCTGGACCGATTTTGATAAAATTTATATGGGACCACCTGTGAAGTATACCCTTTCAAATAAAAAAAGAATTTTCCAAATCGGTTCAGCCGTTTTTGAGTAATCGGTGAACATACATAAAAAAAAACGACGAATTGAGAACCTCGTTTTTGATAAAGTCGGTTAAAAATACTTTATACTTTACACCACGAATACATTGGACTAATTTAAAAAGCAATGTTTAGCTACGCGGTAGTATAATGGGCGGTCTTATTGCTAGATAGCGATCTCTGCCAGACAACCTTGGGATCATCATAATTGCAATTAATGTAAACAAGCTCGTAATGAAAGATTTCTGATTTCAGAGAATTCAAGATTTCTCTGGAGCTTGCAATTCAGACAGAGTCAGTCAATACAGTTTATTATACGCATACTGTTAGGTAAAACCCAGCTTGGTCGCTACATAGAGTACGGAAATGGGTAATGGTTCCCTGATAAGTGTACCTTTAATTATTATTCTGTATGAACGGTACAGGTTTACGGACCGGGGTATCATCACGTAAATCTGCTTTATGTATTCAATATTACCCGTTGTGGATAAAATATAAAACCATGCATATTATATGTGTGTTTAAAAATCTGTAAGTATCATATAAGTCATCTGGTCACCATAATACAAGCCATGCTTAGTTCGTACCTAGATAGTTATATGTGCATTGGCAACCAATATTTTTATGTATTTATTTAACTCTATTTTTGACGTGATAACGTCTTATAAATCGGTGAACGCCGCGCCGGCTGCACGCACGAAAAATTGTCACGTTCCGCCTGAGCCGAGCGTGCAAGCGAGAGCGCGGAACATGCGATAGAGAGGCACAATTGGCCTAAGCGTTCGGCTTGTGACGCATCTTAATAGGTTAATAGGCTTATATATAGATTAAATGGTTTGTATGCAATTTTTCATCAATGTTGTCTTATGACGTTATCACGTAAAATTATCGTCCGTAAACCAACTTTACTAACAACCATTTTTTTTTAATTATTTGGTTCACAAATTGGAATAAGCACCTTAACATGAACTATTAATCTATCTAGCTCATCTTATACATACATTGTGTATTTTTTATACAGGGAACACTGCATTTAATGTAAACAGACGTGGAAAAACTATAACTATTCAAATAATAAAAAATAAAACTAACACAAAAACAGTTATGTATAGTTATATATGTTTTTATAAATGATTTTTATAAAACATATATATATATATATATATTGTTTTTTTTTATTTTTCACCTATGACATAACACGGGGAGTTGATGCCCACATCGTGTAAAGTGTAGAACATTTTAAGGCTGCAGGAGGCAGGATGTGCTCGGCGAGCCGTCCCCCGCGCTCGGCCAGGTAGCTAATCGCGTTTGATCAGCACTCATGCGTGCCAGCCTGTGAATGCGTCTTTACCTGCCTATTTTTAAACGCCATAATGAGGATATCGTGGATCGGGATACAAAATGGACTAACCATTTTGTATCCCGATCCACGGTCCATCGGTCTCGATAAGCTCAAATTTTTTAAGCATTTTGAATTTTGAAGTCGAGAACATGGAACATGGGGAAAAGCGCATCGCGTTTTAAATGATTGCGGCGTTTGGTAGAAACATTGGGTCACACCCAAGAGTAGGCTTTTTTACGGCCCTGCGTTGCTGTTCAACGTGGTAATGCCGCCAGTGTCTTGAGGACGCTGTCCTCTGGCAGTTATCTAGATCTGTTAAATAAATAAATTATGCTAGACATTTCATACAGCATCTCTTGAACTTCATGACTGATGTACTAGTTATATCCATTTTATTTATATACAAACATAGAGTATATAGTTTTTTTTTTTTTTTTTGTACATAGACATTTGAAGACCGAGACACCCAGACCGAGACAAACGTTTGCAGATCATACAAACATTTATTCTGCGGTGAGAGTTAATGAAGACCGAGACACCCAGACCGAGACAAACGTTTGCAGATCATACAAACATTTATTCTGCGGTGAGAGTTAAACCCGCATTATTTGCATCTCAGACGGTCCCACAGACAGAGGTCGCCATAGGGTCGTGCGCTACAGAGTTGAACTATCTATAGATCATTTTAAACGGTCTTCAGGTAGCTCAACTGTCTCACGTTTATATTATTGTATATTATTCTGTACATATCTGTAAATATAGATCCGTTTCGTTTTAGATAATCTAGAGACTTGTCTTCTAGCCAGTTTCGTCATACCTTCTGGTCTGGTCTGGTCTGGTTCAGGTCTGTGCACGTCTAGCTGTCAGTCCTGGCTATAACAGTCACTTAGAAACTGAAAACATCATGTTGCAGTCGTAATAAGTAATAAATAAATAATGCCGGACATTTCACTTGTGTTATGGAACATTGAGCTTGTATTATGGGTACCACATGACTGATATACTACTTAAATACTCTTTTTCTTTTTAAATATATACTTATTATACATAGAAACACCCAGACCCAAGACAAATATTCGCAGATCATACAAACATTTGACCAGCGGCGGAAATCGGGACAGTAAGTATGTATGTATTTAAAACCTAGATATATTTTCGCATATCATTTAACACACCTTCTCATTGTGATTATCCTAGTACTTTAAAACTTTTGTGATCAGTATTCAGATCATTTTCCTTCCAATGCACGTTGGTTCACGTTGGTTAATTAGACTCTCTTCGTTGTGGAATTCCATTGTTAGTAGGTGTGCGCGTCGCGTTTCACCATATCAGTGCGTGGATACAGTTTATTTATTTAATCGTATGACTGTACACAGGCGTTTCTTACGGTAACAAACAAAAATCCAATAAACTTAAAAATAAAACAAGTACTTAAGTAATTCTTAAAATCCAAAATAAACTAATTATAATGGTAAAACTAGTACTAATGTATATTACAAATCAATATTCAGGTCCCCCAGCCAAGAGATCGTTTCAGGGGAGAGTTTCAGTAGATCACTTCAAGGTCCTGAGCAGAATGGATAGGGCAGCGTTCGATGATATGATCCATAGTCTGATTGTCTTCGTCAAACCCACGTGTGTCGAAAATATTTACATCGACCATGTCCAGTTTTAATTTTTAGTGCCTATTTAGGCGGCACCATAGTTTGCGTGGCAAGTTAAAGCCTTAGTGGATACAGTTAGTGTGGTGTGACGTAATGTGATTTAATGTCACACTTGAGTGAGGGTAGTTTCTAAAAACTGCCTATGCTACTCGGCGGCAACTCCCTAAGCACACAGATACATGATATATTCTCTGTATTCTCCACTTTTATTTATTCTGCAATATAGTTTTCTGTATCCACCCAATTCTAACCTATGGTGCTCAAACTTGGTCCCTCACTGGGGTTCATAGGACTAAACACGAGGTTTGTTAAAGGGCAATGGAGCGAAGCATCCTCGGCATTAAACTAACCGACCGAATCAAAAATGCTACTATTCGCTCCAAAACAAAGGTTCTCGACGTGGCTGAAAAAGCTACGAAACTGAAGTGATACTGAGCAGGGCACGTCTGCCGCATGCCGGACGAACTGTGGGCCAAAGCTACCACTGAGTGGAGCCCTGAGACAGTGAGACGGCGCGGTAGACGCAAGCGTTGGCGTGACGAGCTAGGCACCTTTAGCGACTGTCGGTGGCAGACAATGGCGTTGGACCGAAATCAATGGAAAACTCGAGGGGAGGCCTTTGCCCAGCAGTGGGACAGTACGGGCTAAAAAAATAACAACAACATATTTTTCTGTTTGTACTGATTGTGTGTGCTTGAGTAACAAATCCATGAGTCTATATGTCTATGTCAATGTCTAAGCATCCAGTCAGCCCGTGACCACGTTTATTGCAACATAACCGAAATGTCAGGAGTACTTTAAAAGGTAATACACGATAAATAATTAAGTTTTAAAAACTAAAAACACGACTTCATGTGTGTAAAAAAATAGCATCGATGTATCTATACAAATTTTAGATTTTCGTTGATTATTAAAAAACTGCTCGACCGATTTCGAAAAATTTATATGGGACCTGGGAAGTATACTCTTTGAAACAAAAAAATCGTTTTCCAAATCGGTTCAGGCGTCTTTGAGTAATCGCCGAACATAGATAAAAAAAAAGATTCCGACGAATTGAGAACATCCTCCTGTTTGAAGTCGTTATCTTCCTAGGTATTCTCTAGAACCTTAGTAAAGTTTCCTGACTAACCATATATCTGGATACAGTGACAGTAAAGATTTGTTGCGATAATAAATCAGTGTCCTAATCCAAGATAAATAAGAGGGCCGCAGGTGCAAGTAAACAGTCCATTAGTGACCTCACCTGTTTGCCACGGAAGGGTTGGCCAGTAATGATTTCATACTTCATTATGGCCTAAATTACGGTGTAATTTTAATAAGAAATATTTTCTGTAGCTTATCCTTTTAGGTATAAAAATAATTTATTTATTTATTATAAAACAACATGTGTAAAACTAAAATATTATGTTTATTGCTTTTTAAAATACTCTCCTTTACATTTTAAACATTTTTTCATGCGATCGAACCATTGTTTAAAACAGGAGGACCACAGATCTGAAGGCATGTTTTCTACGTGCTGATTGAACGCTATCACTGCGTCTTCGGAGTTGGTAAAAGTGAAACCTCTCATCAAATCTTTAATTTTGGGGAAAATACAGAAATCACAGGGTGCTAGGTCGGAGATATGCGCAGGATGGGTGACGAGTTGTACTTTTTTGGAAGCTAAAAATGACTTTGTTTTGTTGGCCGTGTGTGAAGAAGCGTTGTCATGATGTAGGAGAATGCGGCTTTTGGGTCGTCTTTCGCGAACTTTTTCTAACACCCTGGGTAAACAAATGGTAGAATACCACTCGGCATTAACACTCTTTTGATCTTCAAGTGGAATTGTACAGATTCGACCCGTAGCTGAGAAAAAAAACGCGATAATTTTTTTACCAACGTTTCTCGCCTGCCTCACTTTTGTTGGCCTGTTCTCATTTTCAAACACCCATTCACAAAATTGCTTTTTTTTTCGGGTTCAACCCATTGTTTTTTTTCGGGTTCAAAACAATAAATCCACGTTTCGTCTCCTGTGACAATGTCATAAACAGCATTAGAATGTCCGTGGTCGTACTTCAGTAGCATCTGTGAGCACCATTCCACGCGAGCCCGCTTCTGCTCCGCTGTCAGTTCATGAGGGATCCAACGACAACAAAGTTTCCGAACTTTCAATTCTTCGTGTAAAATTTTCTGGATTTGGCTCATACCAATCCCCAATAGTCCTCGAATTGTCTCATAGGTAATACACGGGTTTTCTTCAATTAGCCGCTAAACAGTAGCCACATTATTTTCGTTGACGGCAGTTGAAGGCCGCCCTTCACGAAATTCGTCATGTAAAGAAACTCGACCTCTCTCAAATTCAGCAAACCATCGCCTCACGGTGCTCAAACAAGGTGCTTCTCTCCCAAAAGCATTTTGAAGACGAGCGGCACAGTCTTGCGGAGAGAGAGAACTTTTAAAATCATAAAAAATCATTGCTCTAAAGTCTTTTCGACTTAATTCCATTTTCGTTGCGTACGTCGTCGAACTTTGATGTGTGATAAAAAACAATTGTCAAATTATTTCCCGCCAATTGTTTTTTTTTATTACTACGAAGGTTGCAACGTTTAAAAAAATATAACATTCGAAATTCAAATACTTCCGATTAGCTAGAAGTGCAAAACTTTTAGTGTGCCCCATGTATATATATATATAATTGTACTGTACGTGTGTATGTCACTGCACTCCTCCTAAACGGCTGGACCGATTTGAATGATTTTTTTTGTATGCGTTTGGGTGGCGCCCTGGATGGTATAGATTCACAAATCAGCCCGGCAGATGGAGCTGCAGTTGGTACAATTAGATTTAATTTTATCTCTTTAAAACGCGTGGACAAAGTCGCGAACGAGACAGCTAGTATGATATAACTTTTGAAACTATCATCACTATCAACTATCAAAACATACTTGTCTCGTGATAATGGCCCATGATCATGAGTGATCATGGCCCACGCAACTGATATATCGGGAAGCAGATAAACTCCCCGTTTTGAGTAAAAATATGAATATAACTTTTACAACTATCATGGTTTTGCACATAATTCTCACTCAAAACGGGATATTTACCATGATATATGAGTTTTTCTGCTTCTCGATGTTGCATGCGCCATGATCACGAGATAAACTGAAGTCTTTGCGGGTGGATGTTATTGGCAGACAAAACGGTCTACCCTCTTTCTCAGTCTTTTACTGCGAACATTACCCCTACTACCGGTTTCACTGTCGCTAACAACTCGATCATGATTACGACACACAACACTCACAGTATCTGGACGCATAACTGGTACCTCACTTTTACAATTTCCACACATCCTCACCAAAGGGTTCCAGGCTCCAGACAATTGAAAACCGTCTTCTCGATTGAAATTCTTGTGGTTGGTAATCTCTATTGCCTCTTGTACCAATCTTGGGATGTAATGTTTTTCAGTTGAGATAACCTGTGGATTGTGTAACTCGATCCAGTGGTTTGAGCCAGATTCTAATAGATGTGTAGCGATGGCCGACTTTTGTGTGTCCATATTTTTGACCGCCCGGATGTGTTCTGTCACTCGACAAGCTATGGTACGTTTTGTTTGGCCGATGTAAGAGCTCCCACAGCTGCAGTCAATCTTGTACACTCCTGGTGTTTGAAGAGGAATCTTATCTTTAGGTGAGCGCAGGTAGTGTGAGATCTTCTTTAAAGGAGTAAAAATTGTTTTTATGGACAATTTTTGCAGGGTTTTCGCAATTTTGTCCGTCACTCCTTTGATGTACGGTAGAAAAGCAGGTTTTCGTTCTACTATACATCTGTGGGGCTTAGGCCTTTGTCTAACTGGAAAAGATCGAAGCTTATATCCATTTTTACGTAGGACATGCTGAACATGAGCTAGCTCACTCTTTATGGAGTACTCATCACATAGGTCGAAAGCACGGTTCGTGAGAGACATTAAAACCGAGTTAAGCTGCCGAGGGTGATGGTGTGAATCAGCATGGAGATATCGATCCGTATGGGTCGGCTTCCTATAAACCGAATAGCCTAAATTACCATCATCACGAATCTGTACCATCACGTCCACGAAAGCCAAGCTTCGATCACTTTCCATTTCATACGTAAACCGTATCTTGGTATGTACGCCATTTAGGTATGCCAAAAGAAGTTCAATCTCATGTTTATTGCCTCTTACAATACAGAAAACATCATCAACGTACCTTTTCCACAACTTCATTGGCAAGGGGGCAGAGCATATAGCCAGGTTCTCAAAATACTCCATCCATATATTGGCCACTACGGGAGCGACGGGACTTCCCATGGCAACACCATCAATTTGTAGGTAGTAATTTTCCCTATACAAGAAATAATTTAAAAATAGTTTGTGGCCAGAATATGGTATAAAAGCTTGGCATATTCTGCTGGGATACCATTTCTCTGTATTCTAGTCTCTATCACCTTCATACAGTTGGCTAT
The DNA here is from genome assembly GCA_948098915.1 of Lampropteryx suffumata. Classification (NCBI taxonomy): domain Eukaryota; kingdom Metazoa; phylum Arthropoda; class Insecta; order Lepidoptera; family Geometridae; genus Lampropteryx; species Lampropteryx suffumata. The sequence continues at coordinate 3,431,796 of OX402562.1, forward strand.
AGGGACGTTTGTAAAGAGGGATTCCACATCAAAACTAACCATCACCTCACTCTCACCAACCGTTGTCTGCTGAAGAATCTGTATGAAGTGACGTGAGTCTTTCACGAAAGATGATGTCAGGCCTACAGAAGGTTGCAACACACCCGCTACATGCTTCGCCAACTCGTAAGTAGGTGAGTCAATCTGACTAACGATGGGTCGCAGCGGAGCATTCTGTTTATGCACTTTAGGTAGACCATACAGTTTAGGTGGCTGGATGTTTTTAGGGCGCAACAGGTATTTTGTTAGTTCCTATCCTATAGCGTATTGGCACTCCTTTATGATTTTCTGGGTACTACGATGTATTCTAGCCGTCGGGTTGTAATTCACCAGTTTGTATGTGTTAGTGTCTTTCAACAAGTTCTGGATTTTATCCTCGTATTCTGTGACGTTCATAACTACCGTAGCGTTCCCCTTATCAGCCTTAAGGACCAACAAGTTTGTATCTTGGCGGAACTCTTTTAACGCCATCAACTCATCCTTAGTAATGTTGGGTTCTGGAGGTTTAGTATGACGTAATATAAATGCAATGTCCTGTCTTAGACACTCCGCGCCACTTCCTGGTATCCTATTATAACGAATGACCTCCTCCACATTACCGATCACATTCTCATAAGGGATACGTATCGTGGTAGGGGCAAAATTTAGACCCTTCTCTAACACTCAGAGAGCAGAATCATTCAAAACCTTGTCAGACAAATTAATAACCGTTCGAGTTTTTTGTGAGTTAATATCTGCATGTGTCTGGTAGGGGATAACTCGCTTTTGTGTTTTCAACATGGATTCTAACTTACGGTTCTGTTTATATGAACTTTGATCTCCAGAGCGCTGAGCTTGCATGTATGTAATACGGTCACAAGTATCAAAATCCGAAGGTGACAACACACTAATGCACTTGAAATGTATTTTATATAATTCTACTTGCAATGTATGAAACCGGTGTCTATTGTTCCGTATTGTTTTTCGCAGTAATTTGACACTCGCTTGTCGTAGAATATTTGCGGATCCCGGAATGTCATCACGAGATTTGATACGCACACACACTGGTATTAGGTCTGTATCCCGACACTTCACTAAAAATTCCAGCGATGCACGTAGACATTCACACTTTTTCCGCAAACGTTCTTTGTCTTTCACCATTTTAACTATATCCGGCCCGTACCGGTTAGCGATATAACTTTTAAAACTATCATGGTTTTGCACATAATTTGTAAAAATATGAAGTTCCTTTTGCCCAGTTCTAGGATGAAAATGTGTTTAAATAAACTTTTAATCTACCTAAGGGACTATATATTTGTTATGCGGGAACCAGCCATCTTGTCTAGGTACAAGTTTCCAACCCTGCGAGGAATAAGTTCATTGAATATACTCGTACTGAAATGAAGCTCAAGAATTTCACCCGATAAATTGAAGAAAATCATTCAGGCGCGCTCGCGGCTTCGTAATATTGTAACGGCTTCAAACTTTAGCATTTTCCTCTGCGGAATTTATTAATTAAACGAAATTGTTTATTCAGCTCGCGGTTTTCGGAAAAAATGCAAAGGTTTAGTTGTTTTTGGGTTATCTTATTTTTTTATGCTAGAAAAATGATGACTAAGCAGCATATATTTTGTAATAAGCACATTCTATATCTTCAAGCAAGATATATCTTCTTAATCAGTCACCAACCAATTCTAATTCTTCTACACCAGCGTATATTAATAATAATAATAATACCGGATCACACAGCATCATCTGGCCCCAAAGTAAGCAAAACTTGTGTTATGGGTACCACTTGACTGATATACTATTTATATACTTTTTTTAAATACAAATATATGATACATAGAAACACCTAGACCCGAGACAAATACTTGCAGATCATACAAACATTTATCCTGTGGCAGGATTCGATCCCGTAACTTTCTGCGTCTTAGCCGGACCTTAGTCCACTGCATCATAGAGATCGTCAAATACTAATATAACTTCAAACTTCACTCCTTCAAATATTCTTAATCGTTCTAAGGTATATCTAATACCAAATACCATATAAAAGGGACGGGACATTATGGTATTTGAAGTGTATTATATGGTACATAAAATGTCCCGTACCTTTATATTATTTACAATCGCGTTAAAAGATTTCAGAAATAAATGACTACGCAATGTTTTTGGAACCGTGTTTGAAGTAAACAAACAAAGATTAAATAAGAGAAAAGAAAGCAATCAATTTTAATATTATATTCGTGGATACTCCGATAAAATAAATTGATGTGCAAAGTCATCAATCAATGCTGTACCTATCATCAATCATTACAGTACTGCGTTGTAGTATTGTGTATAGTCAAAGAATTAAGGACAGAACAACCAAATAAGAAAAAAAAACCGGCCAAGTGCGAGTCGGACTCGCGCTCCGAGGGTTCCATACAAACCTATAAGTATATAAGTAAAATTTCACCCATCACGACAATCGAGTCATAGTTGGATGATGTAACAAAAAATTTACAGTTTTCGCAATTTTATTCTGTATCTGTGCTATAAGACGTTAATTTCAAGATTTCTGAGTTCACGGGAAGTACCCTGTAGGTTTTGATTACCTTGTGAGTTGTGAGTTTGAATATATGCGACTTAAATTGCTGTTTCTTTTGATTGCGTTGACATAGAAGTTTGGTTTTGTTACAGCTTTGTTACAGCGTATTATAGACCTGAGTATTTTATATGAATTTCAATCGTTCATGAGAAAAAGGGTAGTAAGTTTAAAATTATTAAAAATAATTTGATTATATGATGTAACTAAAAATGTACGTTTATCGCAATTTACCCTTATCTGTGCTTTAAGACGTTGCTTTGTGCCAAATTTCAAGATTCTGAGTTCACGGGAAGTACCCTGTAGGTTTTGATTCCCTTGCGAGTGTCGAAAATTTGCAGCATAAACGGCTGTATCTTTTGATTGCGTTGGCTTAAAAGTTTGTTTTTTTTCACAGCTTTAAGGGACAGTAGACCTGAGTATTTGGTATTAATTTCAGCTTGATACCTTTACTCGTTCCTGAGAAAAAGTGTCTTGACAGACAGACGGACAGACGGACGGACGACAAAGTGATCTTATAAGGGTTCCGTTTTTTTCCTTTCGAGGTACGGAACCCTAAAAAATGCCTATGATTGTAATCCCCAGGGTTTGTAGATTAGATACCTCCTTAGATCTCTAGTTAGTTCTTTGAGGATGTCTAAGATGGGTATTCAGAGGAACGCCCAAACATTATTTTTGCACATGTCCAAGCTTTGCACTAGTAATATCTAAGTATTCCGGACGTGACAGCATGCAAATTTATTGCGGCTAATAGGAATGTGCCAGTTTCCTCACGAGAAAGAGTGTTTGAGAGTGTTATTGCATGCTGCTTGCTGCCTGGCGTTGTTTCTACCTCCTCAGTGGGATCAGATTCCCAATAAAACAACGACTCACGTTTATAGATATGTATTGAGTCAAAGTCAAGTCAAAGGCAAAAGATACTTTATTCAATACAATCACAAAGATCACTTTGAAACGTCTTACATAATAGGTGAATTTAGGTGCCAATTCATCCTAACACAAGCCCGAGAAGAACTGGCAAGAAACTCGTCTTGGTCCTAGCGCTTTTTTGCTTGATCCATCTTATAACTACCTTACTACGAAATACTAATACAAGAGAGTTTATAAATTTAAAGTGTGCCGGTTAACTGTCTGAGGGCAGAGCGACATGAGCCCATGCATTCTTATCAATAATATAGTCATTTATATTATTATTAGCTTTCTTAAAAACTTTCAAAAGACTTCGTTTTATGTATGCTTTAAATTTCTTGATAGGTAGTTTAGTAGAATTTTCAGGAAGCTTATTATAGAAGCGCATCTTGTTCCCCATAAAGGACTTATTTACTTTTTCTAGTCGTTACCTAGGGATGTATAATTTGTGTTTGTTTTGATTAACTTTGGTTATTGGTTTAATTTTTGAATAATACAAAATTAGACTTCGGACGTCTATCCGCGCTCTGCGTTTTCATCAGCGTGATCTAGCGAGTGGTCAAGTTTTACCAGCGACATCTAGTTATGATTTTGGAACTATTCACCGTTCGACAGTAGGAAAATTTAAATCAAAGTAACTTTAATTATCAAGGAGTAAACCAGAGATTTGATTGGTTTTGTAAAGCATTAATGTAGGAAAGTAGGTATCCTATCTAGCTATTCTATGTAGGCATTAAATATATAAACATCCTCAAAAGGAGAACGTCTCGAAAATGAATAGGTACTCGTAGAATTATAACAAAAGTTATTTAATGAAAATCACTATGAAGTTTGTAAACCAAGCCACAATTCCTCCCCAAAGCATCTCCTGTTCGAATTACAACCACAAAACTAAAACTAAACACAACCGTTCCGTTGCAGCGTCGCATAAAACCAGAACTTGCATGCCAAGTGGCACAACAAAAGCTCTAACCGCGTTATTACAATCTTGCTCGGAGACACGCGAATCTGAGGTAAAATTGAAATCCCTTTAGAGGTTGAAAAGTCTGCAAATTGCAAAGCCGCGGGAAGCGTGAGCCTTGCCTGGGCGGGATTTAACGTGGGCGACAACGCGACAACTTAGGGAAACGCAGCTTGTTTCTTTGTTTCTATTCAATTTAAAAATTAAGCCTAACATTTTGGAAGCAAAAGTTTCAGATACAAAATGCAAATGACATTGTCGCTTTTAATACCGAAGGCGTCTTGTACTGTCATATTGGTTCCTGTCGTTTTATCATCGATGTTTCTTATACCACATAAATTCCCTTTCTAGCAACATTAATTCCGTCATCAAAGTTGACCATACGAAAGTAGTAGTATAATAAATTTTACTGGACATTTCACACAGCATCTTCTATCCACAAAGTAAGCAAAGTTATGGGTACCACATGACTGATATACTACTTATATTTTTTATGTAAATACATAGAAAAACACTCATCATACAAACATTTATCGAACCCGGAATGCGTCTTAGGCAGGCCTTCGTCCACCGCGCCACAGAGGTTATCAACCTCAAGTTGAAGTAATTAAAGTTAAAATCTAGGTGTAACAGAAAATAACTTACTTTTCATTTGAGGTTTTGAGTTGAGACCCCCTTAATTCAGCTCTGACTGCAGACCAGAAGCTAGGATTAAAAATCGGAGCGCGTTATGCGACCCCATTACCCCCATCTTCAACTTGTTCGTAACAAAAGAAGTTTGCTTTAGTTTACAAATTCTTAGAATGTCTCCTAACATTATGTGAGGGTTGCCAACATTTTGTATAGAATTTAGGGCAACAATCCAAACAAACAAGAGGGATACAAAAGTTTATAAATTTGAATTAAATTACTTCGTAGACATTGAAGAAGCATTAAAGAACTGTCCAAACTCATGGTTTTTTGTAAACATGGTGTTTTGTTTTTAAAAAACAAATTATACGAATAAATCTAGCAGCGCGAGAAAGGGGAAGGCATACAATAAGGTTAAGTGAAGCAGAACCTTCTTACTAGTATACCCGTCATGTGGTTCACGAGCTCTGCTTATTTTGGGGCCAGATGATGCTGTGTGAAATCTCCGGCATTATTATAAAAAACCATCCAAAGAAGAATTATTTTTGCAATCAGTAATCAGAACCGCGTTGTTTTTTAGGACTACTTCGACACAAAATCGTATAAAAAGTAATGAACATACGAGCACATATCGGTAATGTCATTCCCATGTTTATGTGCCAGTTACATTCGGGACACGTATCCTTAGGGAGTGTGGGATTGACATAATTTTATAATTTTTGATTTTTTACTTTAGTATGCGGTGTTAGTGTAGTTTTAAAGGCGGGTTTTGCATATACATTTTGATAAACACGGGTTTTACTCACGTATTATTTTGTCGATGGAGGCACCGACACTGTTTCAATTCATCTAGAGAATCTTCATCAGGGTGAGTTTGATCCGCGGTCCGCTCGTTGCCGCTCGAGTTCACGGTTCGCAAACAAATTTTGAATTTTTTAGAGTCCAATAAAATTCCAAGTTAGTCTTATTTAGTTAGTCTTGGATTATTTAAGTCTTAGTTAGTCTTATGAGATGAAAACTTTGAAAAAATGTTTTTCAATATTTTTACCTTTACATGTAATATACGGGTTTCTTTACAATTACTACTCCATTACATGGCATTTCGTTAAATAGGTCTTTTATAGATATTTGAAGGTTTTTTAACAGTTTTTGATACAGATATTCGATTGATTCATATTAAGTTTCGAAGATAGATAGATTCCAGACCCCCTCCCCCCCCCCCCCTCTACTGGCTCTACCGTTGTTTATGGGTAAGTTTCCCAGTTTATAGCATATATTCTGTAAGAAGAATTATCACTGCTAGTAAGACTTTACAAGATTATGAATAATAACCTGATCTGTAAATTTCACCATAAAATAATGAAAGTTCTAAACTAAATTCATTTATTTTGCTTTGGATGGTGTTGAATTGGTTTAGGAGCTGACTACTAATCATTAGTAGTTAATGACTTTGGAAACCTTCACACCTTCACACGTGAAAATGAGGTAACCTTTTTACGTCAATCTCCATTAACTGTACCTATGTTTTGTACTCACTGTATTTCTTTTGTAGCGTTTAATAAATATGTATTATATACAGCGACACTGATTTGTTTAGTCGTTTTGGTGTCACGTGTAGAGTGAGTTAATAAATAAAATAAAAACGCGTGCGCCTTACAGTAGTCGCATATGATGAGTAACATCTGACATCTCAGCAAATAAGCAACATTCTATCCTGATATCGTTTATATAACAGTACACTTTATATACAATACTGTAGGTTAAGCGCACAGCTGATGCATTCTCCTTCTCTATTTCTCTTTCTCTTTCTCGTCACATACACGAACACACTTTTGGCTGACAGTACCGACCTCTCGGAAAATGGGTTGGTACCATCTCACGGCCAAAACACCGCACGCGCTCATTGGTCATATTAAAAAGTGCAAGCATCGCTGGTTTCCTATTGCACATTTCCGTCCCTTTTCACGAAAGCACTCAGTAATGCGAGAGGATAGATGTTACACACAAAAATATCGCGGAGTGAGGACCTAATGACCTGTAGGGCGATTATGGAACTCTAATTACAATCAATTTCTATCAGTTTTCATAGATTTCTGATAGACATTGATTGTAATTAGAGTTCCATAATCGCCCTACTGTATTACAGGTTCTTCGAGCCTATCTCAGGCACACATCTCTCACAACACCTACCTAAAAGTGACATTCTTAGACTTTGCACGCACTAGTGAATTAATCAACGCGGTTTAACAGCGTTATTCTGATGTCTATTCTAGAGTAAATAATTTTGAATGCGATAATATTTTTTCCGCTAGTGCCTGTGCCTGCGTCTCATTCCATGTTACAAAATAGCGCGAAAAAAATCACCTTAGATAAGCACCGCTGTTTCTAACATTTGTTGTTTGGGAGAAATAAAATACATTTGTTATATTCTCATTTGTATTACATTTATTAAGATTACGATTAGCCCATTGTGTCTGGGCAAAGGCCTCCCCTTGATCTCTTCAGTCATCTCAGGTCTGAGCTATTCGGACCCAAGCTCTGTCAAAGGTGTCGAGATCATCTCGCCATCTCTTTTTAGGTATACCTCGGCGGTGTCTCGCTGTCTCAGGGCTCCACTGAGTGGTTTTGACCCACAGCTCATCCGGTATGCGACAGACATGTCCAGCCCAGCTCCACTTAAATTACATTTATACCACTAGCTGCCCGCGGCTTCGCACGCGTGGTACCTACATAAAAAGTAGCCTTTGTCCTTCTCTAAAGTCCCATATACATATCTCTATACCAAAATTCATCAAAACAGACAAACAGACAGACAGACAGAGTTACTTTCGCATTTACAATATTAGTGATTCATGTACTCGTAATTTGCATGTACTACTTTTAATAGTACACTGCTATACTACTCCAGAGCTATTATTTTCCCAGAAATGTTGGATTCGTATTAGTTTATGTTTGTATTCGCTTGCAACGAATATTAGATACCATTGGTTGGCGAATTTCCTAACAGCTCGCATATTGGATGTTCCTATCACAAAGCATCATTGATTGCATTAAGATGCCCGTATTGCACGTGGCTACAGTGCGATGTTTGATTCAGGTTATTGGCAATCAAGCTTAGTCCTACCGGGGCACGTTATTGCATGTTCCCTAAGATACGGCAATCGTCATATACGACCGTTAGCAGTTAGCAGCTAGCTAGAAAGGAACCTCTGAGTCGTACCTCAATCCTTTCTCCACACTGGTTTATTACTAGTGATATGATAAGAAGAAGAAGCGGTTCGCAGATATCCCCAATCAACCATAGATAGATTTAAAGACAGATCAAAAGTTTATTCAAAAGAACTGGTAAAAAACCATTTATATTCGTCCACGAAAATGCCTTCACTCAAATCTATTTTCATCTGCCAATATTATTACAGTGCTGGTTTCAAAGAAGTATCTTTTGACAGTAGGTAAAATAAATTTACGTACGGTAAAGCTTGTAATAAAAATCGTTAATATTATATACGCTTAAAATAAACCACCAACTCAACTTTTTTGTCACTGGATTAAAGAAATCAGTTGGTTTATCTCACTTTAATATAACATTCGTTGTCATAGATAAGTCAGGTAGTCATTTGTATTTCTTTGTATAATATGTATGTATCAATAAAAGAAAAAAATAATATAGGTAGTATGTCAGTCATGTGGTTCCCATAACACAAGCTCTGCTTACTTTGGGGCCAGATGATGCTGTGTGAAATGTCCGGCATTATCTATCCTTACAAATATTATAAACGCGAAAGTTTGTATATATGTTTGTTAGTCTTTCACGCAAAAACTACTGAATGGATTTTAATGAAACTTTACAATAATATAGCTTATACATCAGAATAACACAAAGGCTATAATTTATAAAAATACTGTGTGAATTGTCCAAAATATAACGAAAAGTGTCAAAGTAGGAAAAAAATCCGCCATCTGCGAGCTATTCTGGCGTGCGCTGCATAAACCGTTAGAATTACACGAATTACTAACCCTGCGCAGACGAGTTCCGGGCACCAGCTACATAGTTATTATATAAAAATAAATCGTTATTTCATTTGGTCACGGCATCACACGTGAATGGTTAGACCGATTTCGCTAATTTTTTGGTTGTGTTTGTTATTGTCACGAGAATGTTCTTATGAAAAAAACAAGAAAGATGCGTGGAAAATTTAAAAATATTTGAAGTTATAGTTACTTACCCACCTATTTGCATTCTGTTTTTCCTGTTTATATTTTTTATAAAGGTTGGGTGTACCTTAACTATCTCATAATTGTTTTTGTTTTTCGTTCCGTCGTGTGTTGTCAAATAAACTCAATTCATCCTTTCTTTCTTAGTAGGGTCCCGAAGTCCACAAGAAACCTTTATAGTTTCGATACGTGCGTCCGTCTGTCTGTTTGTCTGTGACTATTAGTTTTATAGATAAAAAATACCACGATAATATGTATTAATGTCCCCTAAAAAGTAATAAAATAAAAACATAAAATAACGGTTTTTAGGAATACTTAGGAAGTCTGTGCGTGGTCACATACTTGGTCAATTTAAAATAAAAAAAAATACTTATACATACTTATTTATCTATAAGTATGTATTTGTATAATTATCTGGTTTTTATTTATAAATAGGTATATTATAGATCAATTCATGTAAATTGTATATCATTCTGAACATTAAGTTATTCAATCTGTAAATAAATTAATAACTTTGTATTTATTTATCACTAGCTTTCACGTTCGCAACTTCGTCTGCGCGTTTTAAAAAGAAAAATATATTAGAATTTAACATTTTGCTTGACTTTGCTTCTTTAGAACCCACTTATCTTAACAAACCGAACATAGTCAAAGGTTGTTAAAACTCAACTCACCACTTTAAATCTTATTTTTTTTATTCGTAGTATGCTATTCTGCTATTCGGGGCGGAGATAAAACCAACAAATCAAAAATCATGAAAACCGGTCCAGCCGTTCTCGAGTTATAAATGGTGTACCTAACACGACTTTTTTAAGTACTCGTATATTATATATATCAAATCAAATCAAATATCAAATAATAATATATTGAACTTAAATAAATAGCAAGTTACAAGATAACTTATAATGCTAATAATACAATATTGGTGCGCTGGGAGCCGAACTAGATTATCTGTACCCCGGTACCCAGCACCCTCCTCCAGCCACAGATAAAAGTATTTAAGAAAGTTTATGTAAGATGTATTGTGTTAATGTTGTATAGTGTATGTAAGCCTAAGGATGAATTTGATAATGATATATATGTATACTATATATATATAATTTTATTAAACTCAAAAATTTGCAGTCGTTTAATCTAGGATTTTGTCAGAGTAGCTTGCCGGCACTAGATGGCGTTTATATTCGTTTTGAAATGATTGCGTTGGAACCTGTAGGGAGCCCTCCTCGAGTGTCACAGCCAGGCGGGAGGCCGTCAGTGACGCGTCACTCTTGTATATGAGTTGTTCATTTGCCTTCGCTCTGGGTAGATTCAATTGGGTAAATTACCGCCTCTCGCGTATTGTTATTATCATAATTTTATATAATATTGTTAAACACTGTTTTTAATGTACATAATAATATGTAAAAATATTTAAAAATACTTACTTCACACACACCGAAAGTCGAAGATAGAAAGGATACAAACTCGTACCCAAATATAAAAAATAATAATTATATTTTAAAAAATAAAAAGAAAACAGACTATAAAAATACGAAATTTCGTTTGCTTAATAACCAAACTACAGAACCGATTTTGATGAAATTTCTATGGGACCACTCGGAAAGTATATTCATTCACATATTTTTTTTTTAAATCGATCGATAAGTAACGGTTATGTTATTAGGTATAAACATTTAAAATTTGACAACTTTTTTTTAAGTAGGGCAACACTAAAAGCGGTGTTCTATTATGTGTACTAGTGTAGGTACTATCTAAAATTTGCATTATTGGTCCTTCCAATCAACCATTTATAAGTTATTATACTTAAATTATTATTGTATAATTCTGTATATTTATTCATAAAAAGAGAGCTACCCAAGAGACGTGGAAAAGACCAATGATCAAAGACTGGTGCTTACCTCGAACAAAGGATTAGTATGGCTCTTGAACGAGGTAATGTTGCCTGCCTTTTGGGCACTTTACCTGCGTTAAGTGAACTGAACTCTTTTTTTATCTATAAGTAATTATGTTATTACGGCCTAAATAGAGTTCATAAGTTTATAATAATATTACTAATAAAGCTTTTTTTAGCTCTTACTAAACATAATAACAAAAATTTAAATGTTAGACTTATTCTAATTCTTATTTAGATATGTAAGTTTAATGTGTTTTTGAAATACATACATATATATATATACTAGCTGTCCCGTTAGCGCCTTTGTCCGTGCGTTTTAAAAAGATAAAAATATATATAATTGTACCGACTGCAGCGCCATCTGCCGGGCTGATTTGTGAATCTAAACCATCCAGGGCGCCACCCAAACGCATACAAAAAAAACATTCAAATCGGTCCAGCCGTTTAGGAGGAATTCAGTGACATACACGCGTACAGTAGAATTGTATATATATAAAGAAGACAAACTTTATTATTTTTATTTTATTCCCGCAGCGGGAATCGAACCCGCAACCTTCTGCGTCTCAGCTGGACCTAAGCCTACTGCGCTACAGAGGTCGTCAAACGTACAACTAGGTAATTGTTTGTATCTATTTGTAAATTTGTTTATAAAAAATATAATTTATAGAATAGTACATATCCTCCAAGTCAGGTTGTCTTACAAGGTACCACTGCTACGTCTCTCCCTAGAGAATGTCCAACCCTCAACTATGGTCAGACATGTCAGTGGTGTCTTGGACCTTACCTACAAAACGTAGTATTCAGGGCACTCGTAATGGTCCATTACTCCGTTAACTAAAGTTGGCCACTCTACAAAGTTTATAATGTGCAGACCAGCGTTTATTGATTTTAGAATTTATCTGAGCGAACATTTCATTGACGCCCAAGCAGGCAATATTTCTCTGACGGTCCGATGCTTTTGACACTAGACTAGAATCACTATAAAACTTACGAAGTTTGTAAACTGCAGTAAATATACGTTTTCCATGAGTTTTCGAATGCACTCTGTAAATTATGACTTACCTACGACTGTTATTAAAACACGAGAAGCTGGGAAGTACACCGCGATAAATGCTAATAACTGAAATAATATATTCAATTACGTATGTATTTTGATTTGGGATGTTCAAACAAATGTTTTGAACAGGGTGTTAATCCCGTGTCTAGTACTTACTAGATTATAATTACGTTTTAAAAACTAAAAAGAAATCCGACTTCATTTGTCTTCCAGTTTTATACAAGTGTATAAAACTATGTATACAATTTTTGTTATATTTATATTATATATTTGTTGAATTTTTTAAAACTGCTAAAATTTAAATAGTAGCACCTGGGAAGCCTTTATACCCTTTGAAATAAAAAAGAATTTTCCAAATCGGTTCAAGCGTCCTTGAGTAATCAGTGAATATTACTAGAAAAAACTAGATTCCGACGAATAGAGAACCTACTCCTTTTTTGAAGTTGGTTAAAAAGGAAACGGAAAATGTTCTTAACCCTAATCTGTTGTAGCTCTTGATTGCAAATAAAACCCTTTGTGTGTTAGTCTTCATTTATTTTCTAACTAAAGCCTTGATTAATAAACAAAACAGCGCAACATTCTGCTGCGAAAATAATTGGTCTAAAGAATTCCTCAATTTAACAAAAAGCTCGCAAAAGAAACCTTTGGTAGGGAGTAAACGCTAACTGGAGCGAGCGGTTGGCACGCGGCAAAAAGCAAGCACCAGTTTCTGCCAGAAACCTAGCTTCCCCCGGAACAAGCCGGTTCGTAAGTCAATTCTGCTGATGTCCACTTATCTAACGTCCAATAAGCCCAATGTATTTATCTAAATGTCCAGTCCCCCGAACGTGGTACCTACATTTAGCTACCAATTTGTTACGATCGACACTTAGGTACGTTCGAACGGGTGCTAAAGACAGTTCGGGCAATTTTCACTGCAATTTCACTACTTCGAACATTGAAGCTCTCGTGGACTTTTTCCTATTGTTCCAATCAGTTGAATGCTGAAATGGAGCTTTATTAGAGCGACTGGCGTAGATTTTCAAGTGAATTTGTCTACTTTGTATGCAAAGCGGATTGAATTTAACTAGAGGTAGTTAAATTAGTCAGTGGGTGCGATGTTTCAAAACACTTCATTCTACCAATGTATTATACATTTTATTTAACTGGCAGTGCTTAGACATTCGTGATTACAAAACCTTGACACATAAAAGTCGCATATTTACTTCTATTAAGCCATACCATGAGATACAAAATTTCGAACTTTTAGGTTAATTAATCAATTAAACAGGCCTTCATATGAAATGAATATGAATCAGTTCAGTTGATAGTAACTCTGCCTTCTGAGCTGTAGGTTGTGTTCGATTCCCTCCCAGGATAAACATTTGTGTGATGAACATAGGTGTTTGTTTTGTGTCTGGGTGTTATAAGGTATCTTGTATATGTATTTAAAATATATAAGTATTCTTTTAGTCATCTAGTCACGATACTACAAGCTATGCTTAGTTTGGGGTTAGATGGTGTTGTGTGCAATGTCCACCAATATTTTAGTTTTATTATTTTTATATACCAAAAAATGTTCAAAAATAAGGCCTTCCTGTGTTCATTTATTTTGATTTACGCGTATGTAAGGGAAAACGATGATAAAACCATTTTGTAAATAATAAATACAAACAACAAATAATGTTTTTTAAATCCCGTTACAAAGCACCTCCTTATCCTGTTAAATGTGAAAGAATAAACGAGGAAGAAACGGTGCAGAACGATTATATATTAGTACCTAGGCGATGCGCACTAGAAGCCACCATAACTATATATCTCAGCGCTTAAACTGCAATAAGTTTCCTGCTAAAAGAACGGGAATATTTAAAGGGACCGCAGACATCGTCATCTGTAACCGTATATTCTCATGTGATACGCATACAGGGTGTCCGTTGGACAATGCTTTAGCCAGCCAAGCTGCAAATAGAGTAGAATGAAGACGTATTGCGAGAACCGCCACTCTAGCTAATAGACCTTTATAACGACTAACACTTTCAAGAGTGTCTGGCTAAGGAAAAGAGATGTCTGCTTTGTTGAACTGAAGATTTTTATTGATGAAAAACAATTTTTCATTTGTTTTTTGAACTAAGTTCCTTATTGCACGGTACGGACTTGCTAGATGGCTAGACGAAAAAAAGTGTAAGATTTTTCCGTAACGAATTTCCGTCACGACCCTTTCTGTAGTGTGGGCGGTTATCCATAGGGTGACATTTATGAATTAATTAGATGGACGAATGAAAAAATTAACGAATTAATTAGATGAGTTAGATGACTCATCTGATCCCAGATGAGTGCTGATTGGAGACTTATGATGGAGATGACTGCGATAGTCTTCAAACTATTGGGGGTTAGTCCCCCTGCTGACTAACAGAAGAGCTAGCAATAGAGAAGGAAAACTTGAAACAAGCTGGTCTCGGTGCCAGCCGTTATGCACCTGCTGAACCGACACCGCATGTACTGATTCTTATTTCCTGCGGGTCCTGTCGGCAAGGTCGAGAGGTTCGTGTGGGTTCCTGGGAAGGCCTGCGCTATCAAACAAAATCCCAGGCAGAGTGACGTCAGTTGAGGAGAAACTTCACCCACCTCAGCTTGCTGGAGTGGATCCATAAACGAAAGTTTTCAATTACAATTAACTGCTCTGTAACTTTACTGACGTCACCTAAATCATCTTCAACAGATGAATAAAGGTCAATGATGATAGATGAATTGAATGATGTACAATAAAATGTTTTATATAACTGAGTTACTCAGCATACGGCTCAACTGATGGTAAGTGGTTACCATAACCTATGTCGCTTGCAATACCAGGTATCCCACGCACGGCCCGAAAGTACATAATTACATGATGGTTGCCCTTTACATCATGCCTAGTACATGATGGAACACAATTAGGCTAGCATACTTACTAGCATACTTGGGGACAGAATATCTGGCACTGAGGTGTTACCCACTCATATGGACTCCTGCTGTAGATACCACTAAATACCCTCGAAGGACCAACTAAACTGCAGTAGAACTTTGTGAACTTTAATAAATTACTGAAGCACCATAATACTCAAGTTCCTTAAGAAAAAAGCTTATATTTTTTTTATAACTTGGGAAGTTTAACAGTACTTTACTATTATACTATCTTTATATATATAATTCTACTGTACGTGTGTATGTCACTGAACTCCTCCTAAACGGCTGGACCGATTTGCATGAATTTTTTATATGCGTTTGGGTGTCACCCTGGATGGTTTAGATTCATAAATCAGCCTGACAGATGATCATCAGACAGATGGCGCTGCAGTTGGTACAATTAGATATATTTTTTTCTTTTTAAAACGCGCGGACGAAGTCACGAACGGGACAGCTAGTGTTTAATAAGTATTTAAATACAAAATGTATAAGTAGTATATCAGTCATGTGGTACCCATAACAAAAGCTCTGCTTACTTTGGGGCCAGATGATGCTGTGTGAAATGTCTGGCATTATTTATTTATTCAATTCTCAATCGATTCTCGTGAAATTTTGTGTAACCTGCACACAAAATTATCTATAACTATTTAGATTTTTTGTCGATTCAGTTTTTGGAAATTTTTTAAAAAGTGAAAACTTCTTTTAGCGCGGTACGCTTATTTTTTGATGAGGTAAAACCTCTGGATTCGCGACACCGTTACCGTTTGGGGTGAGACGCAAGGCTGTCGCGCTCGCCCCTGATTATAAACCTTAATTCACATGTTTACAGTCTACTTTTGTATGGAGAAGTTTACTGAGTTAGGTTCTTTGATATAGACGCAGCCAGCTGCCGCGCTCGCCCCATTTGATTATAAACCTTAATTCACATGTATACAGACTACTTTTGTATGGAGAAGTTTACTGAGTTAGGTTCTTTGATATATTATCTACATTCTGAACAAAAATATTGCATCATCTGTGTGCGTTCATTATTTGATTGGCAGTCGCCATAATTACTGGTTTTGAAGTGATTTATTACAATACTCTAACGCGCCAAAATAAGTTTTCACTTCTGTCGGCACTCCCGGCACTTTTTTATGTATTTTCACCAATTACTCGAAAACGCCTGAACCGATTTGGAAAATTCTTTTTTTGATTGAAAGGCTATACTTAACAGGTGGTCCAATTAAAATTTTATCAAAATCGGTCGAGCTGAAAAATCAACGATAATCTAAAAATTGTATACATCGATGATGTTTCGTGTACTTCGATACCTCGCTGTCTCATTGGAGCGGTGCGTTTATTTGGCCTACCCATATTATATATATACAACATACATCTACTTTCCACTAAAAATGTATTATAGGCTCAAATTTCATTCAATAAAGTCGATTTTCTCTTTGTTTTTAAAACGTAATTATTAGTAGTAGTCAATGTGTTATTTTAAGATCGTCCTTTCTGGTAACTGACATTATATCTATTCGGCAGTAGCAGCAGACACCCTGTATATCTGCATGGTACTCTTCGTGCATTTTCCACGTTCGCTGTAATTTCCCCGGCCATTTATCATCATTCGTGAGACAGATTCTCAGAAAACTAGTTAAAGTTAAATTATTATTCAACGTGATCGAGAGTTTGTTTGTTTTAAGCTAACTATGATGCATAAAGGTTTTAGAAAATACTAGCTTCTGCCTGCGACGTAGCACGTCATAACAAATGTCCTTTCCCAAGATAAATAAATAATGCCGGTCATTTCACACAGCGTCATCTAGCCCCAGAGTAAGCAAAGCTTGTGTTATGAGTACCACATTACTGATATACTACTTATATACTTTTTTTTTGTAATTACATACATATTTTATTGTTATAAAATGAAATAAATTTAATACGTGAAGCAAAAACTTTGTACCTTTTTACAAAAATTGCGCGGACGGAGGAGTATGAAATTTCGCACACTTATAGTTTATATAGAGAAGGAGTGCAGAATGCTAATATTTTTTTAAATTATGTATAAAAATACATAAATAATTAATTAATTATGGTAGAATTTCGACCAGTGGGCGACCACTAGTATTTGTCTCGGATCTGGGTGTTTCTATGTAGAAACACCCAGATCCGAGACAAATACTTGCGGATCATAACATCTGTTCAACAGCGGGAATCGAAACTGCAACCTTCTGCGCCTCAGCCGCACATACCTCTTTAACAAATTTCATCAAGATCTGCACAGCTGTTTAGCCATGAAAAGGTAACAAACAAACAGACAGACAGAGACATTATCGAATTTGCAATATTAGTATGGATTGCCGTCTTTATTTCTCCAGAAACCCTTTATCTGGTGTGATCTGGATCGTCTGATCTATCTTTATATCGTTTGTGACGATGTTATAGCCACGTCCAGATATATTTTGCTTTCTGCAGATGCAAGTAGGTACTTTTACCATTTTAGTTTCTTTTCTCTATGCGGGTTTTACCATTATAATAATAACAAGCGACCCGCCCCGGCTTCGCACGGGTGCAATACTGATACTAAATATACTACAGAATGTCTTTATATACAACGTTATCTAAGTGAATAACATAACCTAAGAGATATCATATACCATCGCGGACATTTTTGTACACCTTATTACGGTGTACAATACTGTACCTTATTTTGATCTATCTCGTAGGATCTATCACGCCAACGTTTGCAATGTAAGTGCAAAAAAATTGATTGTTTATTTACGACATCACATTAAAAACCTCTAAAATTATCATTGTTTCTTTACTATATTATGCATGTATTATACATATAAACCATCCTCTTGAATTACTCTATCTATTAAAAAGAACCGCAACAAAATCCGTTGCGTAGTTTTAAAGAACTAAGCATACATAGGGACAGACAGACAGCGGGAAGCGACTTTGTTTTATACTATGTAGTGATATAATTTTATTAAACTCAAAAATTTACAGTCGTTTAATCTAGGATTTTGTTAGAGTAGCTTGCCGGCACAAGATGGCGTTTATATTCGTTTCGAAATGATTGCGTTGGAACCTGTAGGGAGCCCTGCTCGAGTGTCACAGCCAGGCGGGAGGCCGTCTATCTATTAAAAATAACCTCATCAAAATCCGTTGCGTAGTTTTAAAGATCTAAGCATAGATAGGGACAGACAGACAGCGGGAAACGACTTTATTTCATACTATGTAGTGATAGTGATGCCGGAAATTTCACGCAGCATCATTTGGTCCCAAAGTAAGCAGTGCTTATGTTATGGGTACCACATGGCTGATATACTACTTATATTTATTTTATAGATCGCAATAAGTTTTACCAAAATTAATATTCTCCACCTGAGGCCTTTGGTCCCAACTTTGTTTGCTGCAAGCATATAATGGCAATAGGGACCCACGAGCGAGTTGGGGTGTATAATTATTTAAGCTGACCTTTGTCCGTGCTAATACTTGTTTAAGAAAATACTATTTTGTTGTATCAGGAGTTAATTACAAATAGGCTAAATTAAAGTTTTAATATCGGCAGTGAATTTCATTACGCATCTTGGAGAATCGATACCACGACCGATAACCCTTATCTTTAGGTTAGATGGCTGCTAGACTAGACCACCACATAATGACGTCAACATACAAGCAACATATTACGTACTTTACTAGAACATGGTTTACTAGACGACCTCTGTGGTGCCGTTGGCCAAGCCCCGTCTGAGACGCAAAAGATTGCGGTTTCGATTCCCGCCACAGGACAAATGTTTATAGGATCTGCAAATATTTGTATTGAGTCTGAGTGTTTCTAGATATAATATGTATGTATTTACCAAAAAAAGTTGTATACCAGTCATGTGGTACCCATAACCCAAGCTCGGTTTACTTTGGGGCTAGATGATGCGTGTGAAATATCCAGCATTATGAATTAATTTTTTTTATACTTTTCCTGCCTTACTTATAACTGCCTCTCAACTAGAATACTGCCTTAACACTGGTTATGATTCAGCCTGTCACTATTTGTCTTCTTCTTCTTTTCTTTCTATATTGGCATCTGTCTTGTTGACAATTTTGTCAGTGTCAAGTGATTGTTTGATAATAAAGTCTTAGTCGATAGTCATTTGTCAATTTTAAACGACATCGCGAATGGCCATCTAGAACTTTCTCGTGATGCCTCGTCGTTTAAATCACATTGCACCATAATATACTTATAACTTATAACCATACTTGTCCTATGTAATCACAATTTATCCATTAAAATTCCGCTAAGATTACTGAATAAAACATGCAATAAAACGTGAAAAAATATTAATTAAGAAGTTCTATCTTACTTCATTAAACAAAAATCCACTATTTGTCATTATCTTACAAAAAAGCTGGCACTTTTTTAAACAGTGATTAAGTAATTTTGACAGATGTTGAGAGACGTTTTTGAGTAGGTATGGCTGATTATGTAGATGCCGGTTCACACAGCGGTCTATTTTATCGGATATGTTTATACTCATTGATGGCGTATGTAGTTGTATGGGCGAGTTGACACAGACAAAAGTTTCAGGATCCAATAAAAAATACCGATCTGACCGGCAAATATATTCGTATTATTAGATACGTTTTCATTAGGTAATGGCTTATTTAGTTGTACGGACGAGTTCGCACACACGACAGTATTCTAGATGCTGTTAACACAAACATTACCTTTATTAGCGACAGATCCGTTAAAAATAATCTGTAAATGTGTCAACCTGCGCTGAGCTGTTAAAGAAAAAATGCTGAATCTGCAAAATATACTTGTACAGGGGTCCATTTTATCGAATACGTTTTTATTAGATAATGGTTTATGTAGTTGTACAAGTATTATAGCTGAAGTTAATCTTTGGTAGCGATTGATCAGTTAAAATCAGTCCTGTAAATGCCAGTCCTTTGTGAACCTGCGCTGAGCTGTCAAGGAACTTTAGGCAGTTTCCGATAATGGCCGATGGAGGAATTAATTCGTTTAATTCCAGTGCATACGCTTTAAAAGAAATCCAATTAACGAGGCCTCTCGTATTGACAGGCATTTTTCATTAAACCCCGATGAATATGAGGGATGTATTAAATTTGTAGTTATAAAATGCGTTATGACGAGCACATACTGATACAAGCTGGGCTAAGGTCATATTTTTTTGCTTTTTAAAGGTTTTTTGTGTTGGGGGTTTCTATAAATGTTTAATTATGTAATATAGTAATAAATTACTTGTGTATGTATGTGGGCCTTGCCCAGTCCTAAGCTACGGTGTTGAAACATGGTCTGACCGAGTTGCATGTATCCAAACATAAGATTTGCCAGAGAGCAGCATTCTCGGATTCAAACACACCGACCGAGTACGAAACAGCATCATGCGCTCTATAACTGGAATTGCTGATGCAGGTAGAAAAACGACCAGGCCTAAGTGGAATTGGGCAGGTCATGTAGATTGCATGCATTCAGACAGATGAGCCAACATAGTAATATCCTGGCAGCCTAACGGAAAGCGGCGTCTCGGTCTGGCGAAAAAGCTTTGATGATCTTCGCACCTTTAAGAGAGGATGGTGGACGATCTCGAAAGATAGAACTAGTTTGGGATTTGGGAGGATTTGGGAGAGACCTTTACCCAGCTGTGGGACGAAATAGGTTGAATAATAAAAAAAGAAGTATTTCAGTATAAATGATGCAATCAACTGATCAACATCTTCGAATATGACGGAATATGTGATGAAGCAAACATTCATCATCATCATCTCACGACGTTATGCTCCCTGTATGTACTCGTAAGTAATAATGGATAAAAACGTATAGGCTATTTGCTCAAAACCGCAATAGGTGTACCATAATGATTTTTGTTAATTTAAATTTCCAAATAGTGCAATTGAGTCGGATTATTGAAATTAATCCGAGTTGGGCGCGGGATCCACGTCCCTCGGCAAATTAAACACAAATTGAACAATTAAATATGAAATTGACGTTAATCCGCAACTCGCAGTCGGCAGTGTGTTAGCAATTACTAAAATAATACCTGAATTTTAGTTTTGTTTGTGCTAACAAATATTTAAAATATTAAATATTATATTTTGATTACTGTAGTTATAAAAAGAAGCGAAAAGCATTAAATCAAGCTTAAAAATAACCTTCTCAAAACGTGGTTATTTTTTGATATTTTCGGAAATCACATAAGTTTTTGAATATATTTCTTTACATTAGCGTACAATGCACATATAACAATTTAACCCTAAACTAAGCATATCTTATATAATAGTGACCAGGTGGCTGATAGAATAGATATTTATTTTCAAACAAATACTCATGATAACTTGATACCTTATAACACCCAGACCCAGAACAAACACCTATGTTTATCCCTCAAATATTGGTCTTGGGAGGGAGGGAATCGAACCCTCAACCTACAGCGCAGAAGATAGAGCAACTAGCGACTGAACCAAGTAAAAGGTTTATAGTCAAACAAGAACAACGCTTTTTAAAATAATTTATGAGAATTTCCGTGATGAAAATACCAAGCATAATCAACCAATAAATATACAACACAACAGCATTGTTGTCCGCCGGAGCACGCTGTCAATATTTATAGCGCGACGATGACGTCATTAATTGAGCACACGTGATACACACAGTCACGAAATAGAACTAAAATAAAATAAATAATAAATATTGTCTGACATAATGTAACCCCAAATGAAGGAAAATTTGTACTATGGAAACCAGGTGAATGATAAAATACTTCTGTGCTCGTAAATATTTACTTATAATACTTATATAATACTAGCTGTCCTGTCCCAGACTTCGTCCACGCGTTTTAAAAAAAATATCTAATTGTAAATCTAAACCATTCTAGAATCCACTTGAACACACACAAAAAAAATAATAAAATCGGTCCAGCGTTTAGGAGTTTAATTACAAACACACGCACAGAAGATTTATATAAATAAAGATAATGTAACACTCGGACATAGAAAAAACGTCTATCACAAATTATGTATGTCACTACCAACTGAGCGGCGCAGCCAGTCAACAGACACTATTAACTACAAGCTCTAACTGTATGAAAATATCTACAGAAATGAATTTCAAATTCGTAGCCGCATCTACGAAACTCGTAGCATGTCTACGAAATATCTTAAAATCACAGAAGACGGCTGTTTAGTGATTAATGTTCACCTAGCCTAGACTAAACTAGATGTTGAACCATGAAAATTTCTGACAACTGTCTGAAGAAGGCATTGTAGGCAGAGTCCAAACATTAAGAATTGCCATTGAGAACCGTCAAACATAATGTATGTTTGACGGTTCCCAATGTGGTGGGCACGAGTGGCGAAGTCGAAGAGCCAGTACTAGCACCAAATTTGTTACCGCCTGCCGTGACAACGTTTCTCCCTCTACCCGCACGCACGACTCGCGCCGTGAGATACCTCACGGCAACGAGCGGACCGCGGATAAAACTCAGCCTGATGAAGATTCTCTATATGAATCGAAACAATGTCGGTGCCTCCATCGACAAAATAATACGTGAGTAAAGCCCGTGTTTGTCAAAATGTATAGTACAACTCACGAAAGTTTTGAAAATTAAGAATATTGTTTAGTTTTCTTTACACTAAAGTTTTTACATGCCCACTTATTCTTGACAGTCTAAGCTGCTTCCTAAACATTTCTCCCGTGTGCTAGGTATCCCCAGGCTTAACTAGACAAACTGTAGCGTAAAGCCATGCTCGGGCACACTCGGCGTTATTCCCATCTGCGCCAGACCCAGATAAGACGTGCCATAAGCAAACATGCCTGAACGTATGAGGACGTAAGACAGACAACGTGTAAAAATGGTAAGCGTGTGACAGAATAATTGAAATTATACTCGTAAGAATTCAATAAAAATCCACCTGTCATTCAATTAGTTCACAGCTAAAAACACAGATGGTGTTTTGATAAACAGTTAAACAGTTTTATACTTATATTATTATTTTATAGTTGGTTTAAATTAACATATGCTTTAATAAATATTATTGTAATAAAAATGATTATACCATCACACACATTTGAGAACGAAATTAGGATTTCAGAACGAAAGTATCCAATGATTGTTATATATTGTGAATTTAATTGTTCGATACATACTTTCTTACTATTTTTCTGTTATTAATTAGTTTGGATTTATTAACGAATGTTTCACTTTATTATTTTCTGTTCTCATTATTCTGATATTTACAAGTCCTTCATTTGATTGTTTACTAAATCGGTAAATTCGTTATAATTCTTTTATTAAGACATATATAGCAAAACTATGAATCCATTGTTTCATGAATTATATTTTAACATCTTTTTATTGTTATTAAGTAAATAACTTTCATTATTATACTTAGATTCTTAATAGGCTTCTATGATTGGTTGAATAATGAATATGGTGTGATGTTTTGTATATATTTCAAAAATGTATAAAAGGCGAGGTTAAAGCCTAAGACGGGTAGATTGGGAGTGACCACCGAACTAGAAAGATAAGTGCCTTGCAATAATATTGTACTAACATATATTTGTGTGTATTTAATATGTGTACCGTTAACTTTTTGTGTTATTCTGTGTTTGGTTATTTGGTAACTTTAAAACTATATTATCTTTGTGAACTACATACATTTGTATCAGTTAATTATTCTGTCATTGTTTCCTTATATTCCTTATGGTGTTTATTTTGTAGGAGGGTACTTGTGTTGTGTAAAATTGTAAAGGATCATACAAAAAAGTGTTAGGACCAGACAAGTTTCTTGCCGGATTCTTCTTGAACTGGGGTTAGGAGGAACCGGCACCTAGATTCACTAGCATGTAAGAAGACGATTCTAAGTGGTCCTTGTAATTTTATTGAATAAAGAAAATTGAATATACTATGGTAAATTTGTTATTCTCTCTTCTTATTGAATTTATCCTTGCTTACATTTAGCTTTAATTCCTCATGTGAGAAGTAGGTATTTAACTTCAGTAATTTTACTAACTTTCATTATAAACTTCTAAATTTTGATATTAGGTGTAATATATTATACTAATTAGAGCAGGTATTTATATGAATCTAACATCAGAAGTGGGATACTTCCAGGCCATTTTTAATTAGTTGTTTCTGATTTATTCCAGAATGGGTATGACCAGAATTGGCGACCTTTTGGCAGTAGTCTACGCCTCTGCTTACCAGAACGACGATGTCGCTTTGTAGTTCTTCACTTCACTACGCTACGCTACGCTTTGCTGATCAATCCTGACAAGAAGCAGTTCGGCGCTTCTAGTTGGTGCAACAGTATCGAGATACTTACTGCAGCATTACGACAAACAGCAAAATTCGGTAAGAGTCGTAAAGGTTCAGCTTTGTTATGGTTCTATCTGGAGACGATATCTCAATAAGGCATAGTCTGAAATGAACTAGTCCGATAACGTGGCAAAGCAATCCTTCACACCTTAATTACTACGGAATTATATTGTGATTATGTTCGTGGATGGTACCGTTTCTATGCTTCAAAAACAAAAGTATAATGTTTTTGCCTACTGATGAACAATTTATCGATAAGTAAATCCCGTACTAATTATAAATACTACATGTTTGTAAATGAAATTTAAAACTACAGAATGTACAGTTATTAGATTTAGTTAATAGCCGTCTTCATAGAAAATAAGTACAAAATATGGACAAAGCAATCAAAATCAATGCTATCTCGTCACCATGAGACTTATTCGAATTAAAACTCTATTAAATTAGACATTAGATATAAAATTAGCCATAAATATAATATGCAGAATAAAATTGAAAATAAAAAATAATAATAATAATTTACAACCTTAACAATCTGCGCTGATCTTACGTTAGGACCGATTTTGTTTAGCGGACAGGAATCAATAACTACCCACATTATGACAAATAAACAAACAATAGTTACAAAACGGAAAGTAAAATAAATACCAAAAGAAATACGTGAGTACTGAACTGTGTATGTGTTTACTCATAGCGAAATACTCATGGAGGAAGTATGTGATTACTCTGTAAATGTCTGGTAGATTTTTTTTTATATATATTTTTATTAATATAAAAATATATTGATTGTTTATATATTTATTTATTAGTTTGTTATTATTATTATTATATTTATATTTCATTATTATTATATTTTATTATTATTATTATCTAGCCCAAAACTAAGCAAAGCTGTGCCATCGAGGTAATATTATGGGAACCAGAAGGTTGACAGAACTTACTCCTCATTGGATCCATATTAAAAAGTGATTATTTAGTAAACGTGAATATACGTATAATAATACGTTATAATACGTGAACTTGATCGAGTCACTTGGCTAAGTCAAGATACCTGTTGTTGATCCAGTATTGTTCACTGAACTCTATATAGATACTAGTTTGTTGGGTATATTAATACAGATTATTGGTCGTCTAGAATTAAATACATCAGGTTATTGCAGGTGAACTTGATGAAAACGAATACATTATATTTTTTTATGTTACATAGTAAAACCAAATAAACCTAAGCATATTGTACCGAAACGATCTAAACTTAATATTTTATCTTGATTTATGAAAACTAAAGCTTTGCTAACATTTTTTTTATGTTTTGCATTTACGTATAAATAATAACTAAAACCACTACATTATTTACATATTTCAGATTCATTTCAAGTACATAACAAATGAAAGGTACAAGTCTAATTTGTTAAATGTTGAACAGATTAATCAAGTTTTATCTATTGAAACAGTACCTTAAACAAGTGAACTTTTTTTTTAAGGGGGTTTTTGTTATTACTATTAGGCAGAGAATGGACGATTAGACATAATCCGTTCTAAATACGTACACTTTAAATCGGCCAAATCAGTTTTGTTTAGTTACCTTTAAACTTCTAGACTTTAAATGCTCAAACTAGTACTTCTTATTACGTAATTATTTCCATATTTAGTGTTGCTTATATATTATTAAATGCCTATAATATCAGGACTGCAGGGCAATATGTTGCTACACGGTAGCATAATGGGGGGTCTTATCGCTAGATAGCGATCTCTACCAGACAACCTTTTGATGGATAGAAATCAACATAGCTGAATATAGGGTGATGAAAATAATATGAGCGATTTATGATAAAAATAATATGTACATACATAATTACAGGATAACAAAAAAATTAAAAACATCGATACCTAATATTACCTACAAAAATAAATTAAATAATAATAATACAATAAGATAAACTAAATATTAGAAACAATACATAGTTAACAACATGACAAAAAGTGTTCCCTGACCATATATGTGTACTTATGTGTATAATGGTTTGTCAGAGATTGGCCAAGTGGTCTGTGGAAAGTCTTAACAATTCATTTTAATCACTCGATTACTATCAAATGCTTATATCAGTCATGGACTGTAGAGCAATATGTTGCTAGAATAATATATATGTGTATATATGTTGGTATATGTGTATATATGTTGATATGTGTATATATCTGTGTATAATGTTTGTATATGTGCATATAATGTGTAATGTGTGTAATGGTTTGTCAGAATGGCCAAGTGGACTGTGGAAAGTCGTGGTCTGTGGAAAGTCTTAACAGTTCATTCAATCACTTCTAAACGATGTGATAAAGGTGTTGTGGATGTGGATAGCGCTGTGGATAGGGCTGTGGATAGGGCTGTGGATAGGGCTGTGGATAGGGCTGTGTATAGCGCTGTGGATAGGGCTGTGGATAGGGCTGTGGATAGGGCTGTGGATAGGGCTGTGTATAGCGCTGTGGATAGGGCTGTGGATAGGGCTGTGGATAGGGCTGTGGATAGGGCTGTGGATAGGGCTGTGGATAGGGCTGTGTATAGCGCTGTGGATAGGGCTGTGGATAGGGCTGTGGATAGGGCTGTGGATAGGTCTGTGTATAGCGCTGTGGATAGGGCTGTGGATAGGGCTGTGGATAGGGCTGTGGATAGGGCTGTGGATAGGGCTGTGGATAGGGCTGTGGATAGCGCTGTGGATAGGGCTGTGGATAGGTCTGTGTATAGCGCTGTGGATAGGGCTGTGGATAGGGCAGTGGATAAAGCTGTGGATAGCGCTGTGGATAGGGCTGTGGATAGGTCTGTGTATAAGCGCTGTGGATAGGGCTGTGGATAGGGCAGTGGATAAAGCTAAGGATAGGGCTGAGGATAGGCATGTGCTTTCAAGATGTGGTCAGTTCAAATACATAATGTGAAATCATATTAAAAAAAAAAATAGATAAAAATGTGTACATACAAAATTATATAATAATTTTAATATTGTGTTAAATGCCTACCTATAATTAAATATTCTAAGTAGGTACTTCGGGACGAAGTACATGTCAGAATGGCCGTGACAGAATAATTGAAATTATACTCGTAAGAATTCAATAAAAATCCACCTGTCATTCAATTAGTTCACAGCTAAAAACACAGATGGTGTTTTGATAAACAGTTAAACAGTTTTATACTTATATTATTATTTTATAGTTGGTTTAAATTAACATATGCTTTAATAAATATTATTGTAATAAAAATGATTATACCATCACACACATTTGAGAACGAAATTAGGATTTCAGAACGAAAGTATCCAATGATTGTTATATATTGTGAATTTAATTGTTCGATACATACTTTCTTACTATTTTTCTGTTATTAATTAGTTTGGATTTATTAACGAATGTTTCACTTTATTATTTTCTGTTCTCATTATTCTAATATTTACAAGTCCTTCGTTTGATTGTTTACTAAATCGGTAAATTCGTTATAATTCTTTTATTAAGACATATATAGCAAAACTATGAATCCATTGTTTCATGAATTATATTTTAACATCTTTTTATTGTTATTAAGTAAATAACTTTCATTATTATACTTAGATTCTTAATAGGCTTCTATGATTGGTTGAATAATGAATATGGTGTGATGTTTTGTATATATTTCAAAAATGTATAAAAGGCGAGGTTAAAGCCTAAGACGGGTAGATTGGGAGTGACCACCGAACTAGAAAGATAAGTGCCTTGCAATAATATTGTACTAACATATATTTGTGTGTATTTAATATGTGTACCGTTAACTTTTTGTGTTATTCTGTGTTTGGTTATTTGGTAACTTTAAAACTATATTATCTTTGTGAACTACATACATTTGTATCAGTTAATTATTCTGTCATTGTTTCCTTATATTCCTTATGGTGTTTATTTTGTAGGAGGGTACTTGTGTTGTGTAAAATTGTAAAGGATCATACAAAAAAGTGTTAGGACCAGACAAGTTTCTTGCCGGATTCTTCTTGAACTGGGGTTAGGAGGAACCGGCACCTAGATTCACTAGCATGTAAGAAGACGATTCTAAGTGGTCCTTGTAATTTTATTGAATAAAGAAAATTGAATATACTATGGTAAATTTGTTATTCTCTCTTCTTATTGAATTTATCCTTGCTTACATTTAGCTTTAATTCCTCATGTGAGAAGTAGGTATTTTACTAACTTTCATTATAAACTTCTAAATTTTGATATTAGGTGTAATATATTATACTAATTAGAGCAGGTATTTATATGAATCTAACACGTGCATATTCCAGAGCCGACCGAACCGAAAGAGTTTTACCAACTAATACAACAACAGAATTCCGGCCGTAGAACTCGGACGGCTTTTTGGATTCAGCCGTATGGTAGTATCTCGTTCTTAAAGTGTTTGATGACGCTCAAATGATTAGAGCGACATCAAACACTTTTCAAGATTCAAGATTTTTAAACAGAAAAAAATAAAATAAAAGAATTTGTGAAAAAGCTGAATGAGCAATGTTTAAATAAGTTTATTCACTTATTATTCGTTTAAGCTGCAAGTAAAAACCACGTAAACTTTAAGAGCAAATTGTCAGTGTCAGTAGTTATTTTGTAAAAGGAATTTGTGAATAAGCTGAATGAGCAATGTTTAAATAAGTTTATTCACTTATTATTCGTTTAAGCTGCAAGTAAAAACCACGTAAACTTTAAGAGCAAATTGCCAGTGTCAGTAGTTATTTAAGACTCATCTTCTCACGTGTCAGTAGTTGTTTTGTACTAGTGTGGGGAAGAGTAAAAAGGGCCATGATAGTAACTTTTGACTATTTAAGTCCTTATTTCATAATTAAATAAAATTATTAATATCATCTTCCTGCCCTTTTCCCACATTATGTGAGGTCCGCAAACTACTTAAACAAATGACCATATTTGTTTAAGTAGTTTGCGGCTATTAATCACATTACCTTTTGCAACACATCCAAAATATCAGGTATAATTAACCTTTTTATTCGGTCTGACCGGCACGGTTCGCATTCGCTCAGGCCAAGAGCACCGAGAAGCAAACATTAAACGTTGTATTGATCTTCTCATATGTAGCTTTACATTTCTGGCTGGAAACAATGGAGCGGAAATATGCTATGAAAATAATGGAATGAAGTATTCTCATCATCGACGCTCTTGTGGTATTACTTTATAACTTGATACTTCGATGTTTCATCCATCTGTTAAAAACAACGAGCTAGACGAGTGCTTCATGATTGGAATACAATAGTTTTTGAATGTATCCAACGAGGCTGATTCAGATACAGATATATAGAATACGTATAGTCATCAATATATCATTGTCATCAATAATACTGTCCTTGGTGTCACTGAAACCCTCCTTGAGCCCCGGAATATATGATATCGTACTGAATAACTGCTTACGGATACGTCAGCATTACCGATGCCTGCAAACAAAGGCCATAACTCACGATTAAAAAAGGAAACGCACAGAACGATCGAGTTGTCATTTAAAAAGCCAGAAAACCGCATTTAATTATTTTAATATTCTGTCCGCGTTTAATAGTAGACGTCGAGTCAGAGAGAATAATATACGAGGTTAACTCACATCAACACTCAGCCGTTGCTCCTTTGTAATCCTCCGTAGCTCCTTGTAGATTTAACAAAGAAAATCTATACAAAGGAGTGACTTAAGTAGCCATTAATAACTCTGGAATTAGGCATTGATCTTTCTAACCTTGATCAGGAACTTGATATTTTTACAACAAACCTATACCTTATTTGGATCAACGTGAGAAAAAGTCTTTATACAATATCCAGATAGATGAATTATTAAACCACGTTTTTAGTGAAACTATAAAAGAACTACGTTTAATATTGAATGTTTAACTCCCGGGATAAGGTTCATTCTACATTGCAAGCTGATTAAAATAAGCTTGGCAGAGTACAAGCCAAGACTAAGCCGACCGTAGGCCTCTCGTGGTTTACCAACAAAAGCCAGACACGACTGCCATGAAAGAAGGCATTACTGTATTTAGTTTCGTTAAATCCCTTTTCAAAGGTTTTCGTTGATGTAATAAAGGAATAGGTTTGTATATTAAAGTTTGTTTAAATTATGCAAGCCAAAGTTGATATATTGTTATTAATTATCTAAAGCCTTCAAGCTCAAGGATCTGCTTATAAATTATAATTTATAGATTATAAATCAAACATTGTGTGTAAATGGTGAGTGTTCCTGACATCTTTTCAATGGGTAATCAAATTGAGTTGCCCGTTTAAACAGTATTTGCTTCAATATTGGTCCATATTATGGTTAATATTATTTTGTCGCTAAATGTTTAAAAAACGTTAAAAATTTTCTTGCACAAAAGTGAGAGTAACATTTAAATATGAAACAACTTTAGTTTCCAACAATTTAACGTGATAGATGTGTTTTAGTCTAATTTAGTTCATGTGAATGATAACTATGGAAGGTCCTAGTAAAATCAATTCAATAAAAATAAATAAAGGTCAATTTTAATGAATTTTATAACTCGAAATATACATTAATAATTAAATATTGGTAAACATTGCAAACACGACCATCTAGCCCCAAACATAGCACTGCTTGTATTGTGGCCAGACAACTGATAGACTACTTAAACATGTAGTTTCAAATACTTATGGTACCTTATAACACCCAGATACAGAACCCACGCCTATGTTCACACAAATGTTTGTTCTGGGGCGGAACCAAACCCTCTACCTACAGCGTAGAAGACAGAGTTACTACTGACCTGACAGACAAGTAATGTTTGGTTAGTCTGGCGAAACAACAGACCCACCACCAATGTCAGACAAAATTCCTAAAACAAGGGAGCGAGAATGAAATACCCATATTTCCGGCAGTAGCAGTAGCATGTTCTTTGTGATACAACAAAGACCCTGATATAGCCAGACAGATACAGTAGTCTAGCCACAAAGACAGAAGATCCCA
Organism: Lampropteryx suffumata; assembly: GCA_948098915.1. Classification (NCBI taxonomy): domain Eukaryota; kingdom Metazoa; phylum Arthropoda; class Insecta; order Lepidoptera; family Geometridae; genus Lampropteryx; species Lampropteryx suffumata. The sequence continues at coordinate 3,463,291 of OX402562.1, forward strand.
AGAGGCATTGCAGCCGACGACGGTAGCTATTTATCTATTAGCGAATCAGAGATACGGGACGCTGGCACAATGCCAACGACTTATGCATTCATGGAGCGGCTAAACAGGTAGGTAGCGTTGGCAGACGAGCGTTTTAATAACCCTTTTATAGAGCTTCTGGTAGAAAGTAAAAGCTTTAGTCGTTTTATAGTGTTTTTTATCACGCTTTGAACATTAAACCGTTGAACGCAAGAAGGAGCCAATCGCGTTGAAAAATATGTTGAGCAAAATTTGCGTAGAAAAATTTCTTCAGGAGGGTTGGGTCGGCGCGTTCAGTCAAATGGTTTTCATTTTTCCTCCGAAACCTGAACTAAACCAGCTATCATAGTTGGGACTAGATACAACTAGTTGACGCACAATTTGACGTAGTTATAATGAATGGTTCTCAAAGTATTTAAGGTGCAAACCCTATTCTAGTGTGGGTAATACCTCATGTTCCCGCAAGTCTACGTTTTACGTAATGATTGGAATTTTAGACTAATTCGAGTCAGTCGCAATTACATACGTCATAACGTCGGCTCGTGAACATTATATTTTAACTGTTGAATGTGACGAAGAATTCACTTAACTATTTTACTACGAACTACCAATATTATAGGGTGTAAATAGCTACAGTCCATCCAGTTATGTTTCTTTTAATTCAAAAGAAGAACAGTTTCTTCAATTCTTTATTATGAGCCACGTTTCAGAAAGAAGTGCCTTTTAGTCTAGAACATAATACAAAGTATCTCAACGTTTGAAGCACAAATGATTCGCATCTCCCCTCACCCTATTCAGTTTCTTTTTATTCGCATTCGTTCCACAAATGTCTTTTGTCTGTACGTTCTCATTATTTTGTACATTGTGTAAAGAACACTTCAATATGTCTGTTTCAAGTTCTGGAATCTAATTTTGGTATATGTTTACATAAGTTTACAAAACAACCATCGAAAGTTTGTTTAGTCCAACTTTCTACCGAACTGAGGCTTTCAAGGATTTAGACCTTGTTACAATCAAAACAATAGGAATAATTGTTATCATAAAACAGTAGGTATCATGCAGAAACAACCTATAAAGTTGTTACAAACTGTTTCCTTTAAATGTAAACAAACATCCGAGCTATAAAAAAACTAATAACTCAAGATCGAAACAAAATATTAGCGCCCAGTCACTAACAAAACCCTTGCTAAACCCTGAATGGACCTTTACCTCAGAATATTAAAAACCAAAATATGTTTTATTATTATGTTATGTTGAGTTAGAACAGTCTGTTTATGTGCGGGCACTGTTAATAAACTGACACTACCCATCCATAGTGTCCCTATAGTGCGTCTCCAGGGGCTTAAACAATGGCTTATAAATTAGCATAACTTCTGGAAAAATACTGAATAAATTTAATAATAACAAGTGCTATTGCTAAAGTTTAGATGAATGAAGCAAATTCGAGTAATAAGCCAACTTTAGGATTCTATAAAATCTTTTTGTTATACACTAGGCACTAGAGACACTTTCTTTTAGACAAAGGATTTAATACCTATCGAATCAGGTTTAGTAATCCTTATCTACGATTTATTTTAATTACTATTATGAATTGTAAATATTAGCACTCATTTGGAATAACATTTTTTTTGTTACTTATTCAAAAAATTGGTGAACAATCCACCCAACATCAATTAGCACCAAAAAAAGTATTGCTTGTATACTAGAAACTAGAATACATACATATAGAAGTGCATACTCATGATACTTTATAACACCCAGACACAGAAGAAAGATGCGAACCGTGAACTCGAGCGGCAACGAGCGGACCGAACAAATCAGGACCGAATCAGGGTGAGTTTGATCATCAGGGTGATTTTGATCATCAGGGTGATCAAACTCACCCCGATGAAAATTCTCTGGATGAATCGAAACAGTGTCGGTACCTCCATCGACAAAATAATACGTGAGTAAAGCCCGTGTTTATCAAAATGTATAGTACAACTCACGAAAGTTTTGAAAGTGAAAGAGAAGAAAGATGTTTATTTATCACACAAAAGGGTTCAAACCACAACATGGAGCATAGAAAACAGAGCTACTACCAACTGATCCAGATCATAATATACCTAGCCACGTTTTAAATAATTGTTATGGATTCAAATACGAGGCTCAAAAAATTACTTTCATCGCAACTACAGATTGCATAGGCAGAATGTAAAATTAAATTCATTGAATTCTTGTCTACCTGTCTATTTGTCTCTCCAATCAGCAATTTGCCAATGACCTGGATTGACACACTCTTGAATTATTTATGATTCGTCAGTCGGGGTCTAGGTATACAGAGCTAAATTTAGACGCGCAGGGCTCTAACATTGCGCCATTGAAAGCATTGAATCTGAATGATAAGCCTTGAATTTCAGGATGCTCTAAATAATTAATTATCACCGCAAACCAGATGTGATTTATGGCCGTTAATTTATTTGTAAGGAATTCAAACTTCATTAAAACCCGTCTAGAAAGTTGGTAAATCTGAAAATTGAATTAGTTAAATGCACAATGAAGTTAGTCTGCATTACATTTCGGCCGAGACTGAGCGCTGGGTAATTTTGCCAAGCCACTGCAGCTTGAATTAAGATTCCCAGCAGACGTGGTACAAAGTGAAAGAGAACGTGGGAAATGCAATGCACATCATCCATTGCTGAGTCTGCACACAGGAAATTATTTCCTTTGGTTTCGGCTCAGCCTTTGATACCTTGAGCCTTTGATTTATATTATACTCGTGTATCATCGGAAAATGCCCATAGAGCTGTGTCTGCTTGACTAATACTACTACTCCGTGTGAAACGGTAGTAGCTCTGTCTTCTGAGCTGTAATTTGTGAATTCGATTCCCTCCCAGGACAAATATTTGTGTCATGAACATAGGTGTTTGTTTTGTGTCCTGGTGTTATAAAATATCATAAGTATGTATTTAAAAATATATATTCAATCAGTTATCTGATTTCCAAATTACAATCTATGCTTGATTTGCGGTTAGATGGTGTTGTTTGCATTGTCAACCAATACTTATTTTTATTTATTTAACTCAAATAAAATCTATAGCATACGTAGATACCTACCAAGTAAGTTCATATAAACTAATAGCCAACTGCTGATGGAGTAAATGTGCTTACGAGAGTTCTTCCGAAGGGCTACGTCAAGCCTAATGAATGTTCATACTCCACCAGCGTGCCTTTCGAAGCACGGAAGTATAGAAGTATATTCTTGAATGTTTTAGTGAAACGCTGTAGACTTATACTACTGTAGCGATAGCTCTCACCCACCGGACATGCCGACGGAACCCCGGGGAGATAAACAGCTAATCCAGCGGAGTCCTCAGCCGAGGTTTGCGGTGAATTATTACTGCTCTTTCTTTTGCAAAGCCTTTTGATGATGGAGCTAATATTTTGGCCAATCAACGGGACAGCTAAAAAGATTACTCCCGCCGGGATCTTTCAGAATGATTGTGCTTCACAAAATTAATGATAATTTTTAATAACTAATGTGTTTTGGTGAAGCTGAAATAGTAGGTACATACATACTTAAGTCTTTTCAGTTTGTAGTTGGACCTAATCAGAATATTAAGCAACCTCTACCTTTAGAATTGTAATCACAAGGAAGATTAATAATAAAACAACTATACATTATACAATAGTTATCATATTTATAGATATTGTCATTTACAGTTGTTATCATTTACAGTTGTTCTCATTTATAGTTGTTATTAGTATACGTGCCATTTATAAAATTAAACCACGGGAATCTTTGAGTGAAATATTCAAAGAAATTAATATTCTCACAATAGCTTCACAATATATATATGAAAATTTGTTATACACATATAAAAATAGAGATGGGTTTCGGCAAAATCGGCGACCTTCATAGAATCAATACTAGGAAAGACACAAATTATACAAACCTAGGTTCGACTAGAAAAAGCAAATAAATCCTTTATGGGGAACACGGTGCGCTTCTATAATAAACTTACTGAAAATGCTAATAAACTACCTATTAAGAAATTTAAAGCATACATAAAAGGTAGTCTTTTGAAAAAAGCTTATTATTACATAAATGACTATATTATTGATAAGAATGCATGGTCTCATGTCGCTCTGCCCTCTGACAGTTAACCGACACACTTGAAATGTATAAACTCTCTTGTATTAGTATTTCGTAGTTAAGGTAGTTATAAGATGGATCATGTAAAAAAGCGCTAAGGCCAAGACGAGTTTCTTGCCAGTTCTTCTCGGGCTTGGGTTAGGATGAATTGGCACCTAAATTCACCTAGTATGTAAGACATTTTAAAGTGATCCTTGTGATTGTATTGAATAAAGTATCTTTTGGCTTTGACTTTGACTATTCGTCAACAGAACCATTTTTTGTGAAGGACCCCAAGAGCTTTTTAAACAAAACGACACACACAATTTTATACAACCGTAGCAGCGACAATTAAAATAGTTAATGCATAATATCAAGTATGTAAAGAACTTACTGTACAATTTAACGTGGACGCAGGGAAACCGTTTAAATAATTAATTTAAATTAGAGTTATGGACACGAGATGAGTTTTCGAAACCCACAGCCTACAATTCAACGTGAACTTTAACCCGTTATCATAAGCATGAGACTTCTGTAACTGTCCCGCAAATCATAATTGGGACTCAGATATGAATAAGCTAAATTGGACGTTACGTGTGAGGTTTAGAGTGTAAAGTGGTGTGTTGCAGGGGTAATTTATAATTTGCAATGGCCAACGCGGGTGGTTAAAGTGGTTTATCTCATGAATAGTAACCGTTTAGTGCTTACGAGATGCGAGACTTTACGAATTTACGACGAAGTCCATAATCAAACGGAGAGACAGACGACGGGCAGTAATAATCTACTGAACTCACTATAATTTGATAGTTTGGGGACACAACATCAACAAACCGGCCACGCTAGTTGGACAGTGAAGTTTTACGAAGTCAGAAAAGATAAAAATGGGTAGTAATGAGTCAGGTTCCTTCAAAGTATTTTCTTCTAATCTGTATGTATAAAGGAGAAGTCCACTCACTGACTCACTCACTCACTCATTACGAAATTTCTAAAACTACAAGGGTTACAATTTGAAATTTGGCACAAGCATTCTTTTAGGGGTGTAGGTGCTCGCTAAAAACGCATTTTCTAAATTTCAACCCCAAAGAGGGTGAAAAAGGGTACAAGCGTTTGTACAAACAATTGTATTCCTTGAGCCTACAACTCTTAAGCGTGCTTTGATACAAATGATTAAAGGATAGTTTTACCATCTATTAAACAAAAATTATGTACAAATAGTAGCTCTGTGAGCTGTAGACCTCGCGAACATTTTTCGATTTTTTAACGTTTTCAACACCCATATCTCCGCCATTTTTTTTTTAAAACTAATTCGACTAAAGAATTCTATATAGTTATAGAACCTGCTCACAAAATTTCACGAGAATCGGTTTAAAAATGCGACCTGCGGAGAAGACCATCCGGACAGACGCCGGACATACGAAAGCATTTTTGCCTAAGCTGAAACGGAGACACTCGCTTTGCTCGGTCAATAAAATAGCGATTTAGTCAGAACATGTTCAGGTTTGTTTTAATCCTTTCACCACACTGGTTCGGCTAAGAAGAAGAATGGTTGTTTTTTTTGTTTTAACACCCCACCGTGTCGTATTTCGTTGGATAGGTATCTTAATGATATGAAAAGGTTTTACCCCATTCCCCCCGCAGGGGTTAACACCACAACACTTATTAAGCAAATATCTATATCAAAAAACTGTTCAAGAAACATTCTCGTATATTTAAAAGACCTATCTAACAAATATTCGATACATAAGATATATAAATAAACATATCTTTTTATATATAATTGTACTGTACGTGGGTATGTCACTGAACTCCTCCTAAACGGCTGGACCGATTTGAATGAATTTTTTGTATGCGTTTGGGTGGCGCCCTGAATGGCTTAGAATCACAAATCAGCCCGGCAGATGGCGCAGTCGGTACAATTAGATATATTTTTTTCTTTTTAAAACGCGCGACAAAGTCGCGAACGGGACAGCTAGTACGATATAAAATACCAACAATACAGAAATAACTACATATGTCATGTCAAAAGTCAAAGTCAAAAGATACTTTATTCAATACAATCACAAGGATCACTTTAAAGCGTCTTGCATTCTAGGTGAATTTAGGTGCCAATTCATCATAACCCAAGCCCGAGAAAAACCGGCAAGAAACTCGTCCTGGTCCTAGCACTTTTTTGCATGATCCATCTTATAAATACCTTAACTACGAAAAACGAATACAAGAGAGTTTATACATTTCAAATGTGTCGGTTAACTGTCCCATAAGTAACTACAAAAAATATTATATTGTTGACAAATACACATAATGTTCAATGACCATATAAGGGAGGTGAAGGAGAGAACGGAATATTATACAGATGATTTAAAATGCGAGTATTCCGGCAAAAAACAGATTGGTAACCACTCAGATGCAGAACAAAGCATATATTTTTTGTCAGTTTTTCATTTAGTACTGTCAGAAATTCTATGCTCAGTTCTTGCCAACAAAGGAAACCGGATCAGAAGCGTAGCAGCCGGTTTCTAACAGGAACCGGGCGGTGCAGGCGCAATATCCGGAGAGAACCGGCAAGGGAACTGCCCTATAAATAAACTATAGACTTATGTACTTCAGCGGCAACAGACGGCGGATGGGGAAATGGTATTTGAATGTGAGATCGGTTTTGAAATGTCTGTTTGTACCTTACTCGTGTATTTGCTTTCATTTTGAGTTTTATCTTTAAATTTCCAAACAGGAAGTTAGTTAAACAGTTATAGAGCAATTATGTAATAAAATTTTATGACCTCTGGACAAAAAGTAAAGGAACGATGTGCTGTTCAAGGAAGCTGAAGTTGCCAAGCGGTTTATTGTTATAGCCCATAAGAGCCAGTTTGCTGGCAACAACAAACGGTCTAGCTTTAAACATTATATTTCTCTTTCATTGTCCCTTAGTAAAATAGAACCCGCTTGTTTCAACTACTTCCTTTCCTGACTATAAAGACAAAACATTAAAAACAAATGTGTTTAAAATGTCGTAACTTGCCAAAGCTAAAACCACTTGTCGTAGTTTGTATAAGAACAGAATAACACACTGAATTAATATAGTTTTTAATTACAAAGTTAAATGTTTGAGTTCAACCGAACCTCTGACTCAAGCTGTTGCAAGATCTTAAAACTTTCATAATGAGTTAAGAGCACAGAAAAAAATATACCCCTCGTCGCTGGAGATGCTTTAATTGTTTAGAGTTTTTTATAGGTACATGGATTGTTTACGCTTACGTAAACAGCAGCCATCGTGCTACCACTCTCTGCTAGAGTCAGGTCAATATGAGTAGAGTCGTGGATCATTGCATTTTGTACTTTAATTCATTGAGATTAAATTGCACCCCACACTCTACTATTATAGAACGTACTATCGTTTAGTTTGCCCAGGGTTAAGCAGTATTCACGTTGACCTAGGTATTGCAAAACATGGAATAGAATAGAACATATTTATTTAACGCAACATAACAAATACAGTGTGAATATAACATAAAGTAGTCTATGTACCGTGACGAAAAAAGGCTACTTTAGCTATGAGATGCAGATTAAAAGCACTTGAGTATGTGTAATTTACGTTAATTTATTGGAAATTTTAGAATCTGAAGATTGAGTGAGGGTAGTTTCAAATAAAAATTGGCCAAGCGCAAGTGACCACGTACATTAAAGGCTTTCAAAACTTTCGTAAGTTGTACTATACGTGCGACCCGCGCCGCGAGATACGTCACCCGCAGTGCGAAACGTGAACGCGTGTGGCAACGAGCGGACCGCGGATCAAACTCAACCTGAAGATTCTCTAGATGAATCGAAACAGTGTCGGTGCCTTCATGGACAAAGTAATACGTGAGTAAAGTCCGTTATCAAAATGTACAGTACAAAATGCACGAAGGCTTCTGAAGTTATTATGGATAAGAATGACTAGTGTTCAGGTTCCAATCCAATTCAAAAGCATAGCAAAAAAAACTGTGTAGGTCTTTTTGATTTTTTTTAAGGCTTACAAATCAGGCTGCTACTTAAAATCAAGTAATGCTTTACTATCTCCGTGAATTATCCTTGTAATTTCTTATATATATCCAACTATTTTGTAAAACATTTTGGGTTTCTCCAAACAGCAATATAACCGGTAGGATGGACACTGACCTTAATTAAAATGGCCACTTCAAAGCTTAATATTTATCAAACAAATTACTGTATTGAAAAACTGTTGAGGTAAACCCAAAATTTTTTTTGGAACGTGGTTCCCTTTCGCACAGTACGGACTTGTCGGATGGAGGCTAGGCGAAAAAAGTGTAAGATGTTTCCGTAACGAAATTCCCCCATGACACTGTCTTTAATGTACTTTGTTTAGGGACGGTCATCCATAGGGTGACACGAATTAATTTATTAGATGAACGAATGAACGAATGAATAAGATAAATTGAATGATGTACAATAAAATGTTTATTTTCACAACTTGAAAAAATATATTGATTACGAAATTTCCTACAATTCCTACTCATTAGTTATTTCTGCCTTTCATTTAATTGCTCTAAGACGCTAATAATTCATTCATTTGTATTTGAAAATCAATAATATAATACTTTTATCAATAATAATATACTACGACAGGAACTTCGTTTCAATCACGTTGAGTGTTCCACGACACCCACGCATTTTTTATTTTATAACTTTCTATAGATCACTAATACGTATTATTTACCTGTAAAATTTAATCACGATAAAACTGTGAGTCTGCGAGCAAGAGCAAGAGCAAGATTGGGGGCAGACAGACAGACAGACAGACAGGCAGACGGACATAGAGAAACTAAGAATTCCTTGTGAACTTCGGAAGCCTAAAAACTGCCGGGCGATTATGTAACTCTGATACTACGAAAACATTGATACTACTTATGAATTGGTATTACGGAAGTTTGATGTTGATTGTAACACATGGTGTCGACGAGTATGAATGAACAACTAACGTACGTAATGATCAAACTATTTATTAAAATAATGCCAATCGAAACCAATAGACATTGAGTGTATCAAGAGTTCCATAATCGCCATATTGATACTTGGCGTCAACTTCAAAGGCTAGTGAACCTACGATTATTGCAACATAACCAAAACGTAAGGAACAAATTAAAAGGAAATACGCTGCTATATACCCGTTAACTACTGATACAATGTAGTTTATGTAAATCAAGCTACAAATGCTCACTTCGCGCTTCAACTGTTATCCAATAGGCATTCCAATCAAAGCTGCTCCATTAATACAAACGCTGTATGCTACGACAGTCATTTGAATGCATTGCGGTAATGAGAGAAGAAGAGAAGGTGACACAGTCCTACTAGGGTAAACAGCACACTCAGTTTCATCACGAATTTAAAATGATCTCAGGATTGAGCTCAGCTGTTAATGTAAAGGGAGAGTTTGCGTCATATTTTTTTGTTCTTATGGTGTCACTAGTTATTCCAAACCAGTGTGATGAACGGATTAAATAGCACATCAAGCCTCCTTTCATGCACCATATTGTTTATTGACGAACTGTTTAAAATTATAACCGATTATACAGTTCAAAAGATTGACGCATGAACTAAAGGCTATAGCAGGCGGGACCTGGACGAGAGTGGCAAGGGATAGGCAAGCATGGAAGAAGTTGGAAGGTCTCTTCCACTTTCTTATCTGTTGTCTAGCAAACAGACAAATAGAAACCATTAACAAAACATTAGAATAAAAGTAATAATAATAATAATGCCGGACATTTCACACAGCGTCACCTAGCCCCAAAGTAAGCAGAGCTTGTGTTATGGGTCCCACATGACTGATATATTACTTATACACTTTTTTTTTGTAAATAAATACATATTATACATAGAAACACCCAGACCCGAGACAAATACTTGCAGAACATACAAACATTTGTATCGCGGCGGGAATCGAACCCGCAACCTTCTGCGTCTCAGCCGGATCTTAGTCCACATCGCCACAGAGGTCGTCAAAGTAAACATGATAAGAGAAAAATGTAATATTTTTCTGAATAAAAGGCTTTAATATTATTATTATTATAATCCGATTAAAAAGAAAGCTCCTACTACCAACTTTGTTCCAAAAATAAGACTTGCAAAAGATTGCACTCTTTTGCACACTTGCAATCTGTTTCAAGTGTTATTTTTGGAACAAAGTTCTTTATCGCACGGTTCGGACTTGGCGGATGGGGGCTAGGCGAAAAAAAGTGTATGATTTTTCCGTCACGACCCTTTCTTTAGTGTAGACGATTATCCATAGGGTGACACGAATTAATTAATTATATGAAAGAATGAATTAGATGAATTGAATGATGTAGGTACAATAAAATGTTTATTTTCACAACTCGAAAAAATATATTAATTTTCGTAACGAAATTTCCTACCATTCCTCAATTTCATTAGTTATTTCTGCTTTTTAGTTAGTTTCTCTCAGACGCTAGTAATTCATTCATTTGTATTTGTTAATCAATAATATAATACGTTTATCAATAATCATATAATACGATAGGATTTTTTTCCAACCGAGTGCTCCACGACACTCACGCATTTTTTTTTACATCAAGGTATGTCTATGAAGATTTTGTGATAGTACATAAAATAAAGTTATAATTCTATAACATATGATATAAAACAATTTTGGACTGAATATGGGATGATTTCCACTGACTTAATTCCAATGGCTACGGAATTTCTAAATACGTCTTTTATTATAGAATGAACTAGCCATCCTTTTTGTTCATGATTGGAGCATAGCCAGAAGCATTTCTGTGGTCTGTCCTGTGATTTTATTTCCGTTCTTAAGTTCCTCGCAAAAACGCAGACACTAGCTTTTTCCATTAAAAGCACTCCACTGCAGTGGTGCTTGAGATCCTGACTCCGAGCCGTTTGATTTTCTCTTATTTTTGTAATTAGATGAGTTCGTAAAGCTCGTCGTTATCGTTAAAGAATCTTTTGATTATTTTTAAGGAATTTAAACAATTTGTGAAACAAGGTTCCTAATAAACATTACATTACAGAAGAACAGCTAAACGCAGAGACTCAGTTCCAGAGTCTAGAGCACTGCCGTAAAGTTGCTTGCCTTTCGATCTTTTATAGAATACATTTCGGAGAATATGCCCAGGAATTACATGATCTCATTCCATCATCTCCTTTTCACAACAGGACAAGCAGACGTACCGCTCAATACCATCAATACCTTGTCAGTCTACCACCCTTACGAACAAATCAGCCAAGGATTGGAATGCTTTGCCGTCGTCTGTCTTTCCTGAAACTGTCTTCAAACTGTCTTCTGTCTGTCTTTCAAGTCTCGAGTTAATAGGTGGCTTCTAGACCTGCGTGCCTCATCTTCGCTTAACATCGTGGTCAAGCGTAGTGTTATCGAAGATAAAAAAAATGTATTCTCGAGACAGTTTTTAAAGCGTTTTCTGGGTTCTTCTGTGTTCGGCAGTGAACATTCTATATGTTTGATGGAGGCTTAACAGATTTAGATGAATCTTGATATGGATGTGGTTAGAGGCAACGAGTACGGAGCCCTGGACAGAAACTACTTGACGGCGCGATAGTGAATTTTCAATGACAACAGTGACAGCTGGCTGCGAATGTCACTCTAGCGGAGCGTCGTGTCGATGTTAGCGAAGATTCTTCGTTTGTCATTTCATGAAGTAACATAGCTCTGCTAATTTAATATTTTTTACTCGTTTTATTGCATGTTTTATTCAGTAATTTTAGCGGAATTTTAATAAATTGTGACTAAGTACATAGGACAAGTATGGACAAGTATGGACAATTAAATTAATAATAATAATAATCTTTATTTTAACCATTAAATCTTACAAATGTAAATTCCATGTACATCAAGAAGGCATAAAATAGGTTATATAAACTTAATAGTAACTTAAGTAAAGTTATATAAACTTAATAGCTTAATAATAAACTAGTCACTTAGTAGTAGGTAGGTCGAAACTTGGCTCACACAAACTTAATACTATAAGTGTTGTTCGTATTGTATTAGTCTGCGATTAGTGTGTAGGTATCTAGGTATACGATGTACATGGCTGAACCCCAACTCCCAACTAGGTTTCCCTGTATTTGGGATATCAGTGCTCCCCTATACATAGTTTAAGAAAATTTAACAGCAGATGTAATTTAGCTGCTAAACGGCTGTTGGCACACAACTAGTTTGTATTTTGGTACAGGTAGATAGGTAGGTTATATTTATTGTGGGCAATGTTTGCGGCTGAGCGAAGAGGTAAGTAGTAAGTGGTAGGTAACATAAATAAGAAACATTCTAATAAATAAATACACCCGGGTAGGGCACAACGTTCGACGACGTTGTACAGAGATATTGAAATCTTGACGTCGATAGATTGTAGGTAGGTAGATACCTATCATAAATTATATGTGTATAATACACAATGTGATTTAAACGACGAGGAATCCCGAGAAAATTCTAGACGGCTATTCCGCGATGACGTTTAGAATTGACAATTGACCATCGACTAAGACTTTATTAACAAACAAATTGACTATAAACACTTGGCACTGGCTAAATTGCCATTACTATGTCACATGCCACTAACAAAGAAGAAGAAGAAGATGGTAGCGAGGCAACCATCTGGTTTGGCACTTATTTTACGAGAAGGGACCAGCGCACCACGTTTGGGACAAATCGCTTTGCATATAGCGAATCAAAGTTGATTCAGATAAAATTAGTTCAGACTGCATCACTGAGAATTATTAGTATTATATTGGAAGCTTTATTTTCTATGAGTTAGAGTAGTTGGAAGAATTACACTATTTTTGTTACAAGGAGAATCATTATTATATATATATTTAATGTTCTTATTTTCGTGAATTTGCATAACGTACCTGAAACTAAAGCGCAACTTTGGCTAAAACTAACAAACTATAAAAATCGGAGTGAAAAGTTATGGCAAGAAAATTATAGTAAGCTCGTCCAGTAACTTGGTATAACGATTACTCAGGTAGGTTTATCGAAACTTCCTTTCTGATCCAAGAAGAATGAGTTTGAAAGTTAGAAAAATGTTTTAAAGGAAAAGAGATGAAAAGAAAACCCTCAACTCGATCTTATCTTAAAGCGTTAGGGTCTAACTAGATTACTCGACGTTTAGGCACAAAATATTAGTAAACGTAGTGAACACACAATATTATGTTTGAAGCTTTAAAACCTATTTTTATGCATTAACTACTTATAATAAGATGTGTTTTTGGAGCGTCTTGCACGGCCTCTATAAAAATTGCTTCAATGTATGTATTTGTTTTACTTGATTATATATTAATTTTTAATATATATTTTGTGTTTATTTTTAACACTATCCTTAATTGAATTGTTATTATCAATATTTTTATTGGGAGGTGGGAGATGGGAGATGGGAGATGAAATGGGAAAAATAAAAGATGGGAGATGGGAGATATTATAGTCACTATAAGATGTTATTAAGTTAGCTAATTACTTAATAACTTAAGACAGAAGGCCCCTTAAGTAGGGACAAAATTAATTACATGGATCTCACAATTTTTTACGGTAGAAGAACTGAGTTGCGAGACGGTTTTTTTACAAGTTATGTTTTTGATGGCATCAGTTATGCCAAACAGAAAGCCTATCATAGTCGTACTACCATACGTGTAATTGTGGCTTTTCCCATTGCAAATATTTACTTTCACTCTTAGTAACATTTTATCGTGTTTGGATACATTGTTTTGTTCAAAGCCGAATTATGTAAACTGAAATCCTCGCCTTGAATTCTAGAGATACAGTGAAATGAACCGTACACGCATACAGGGACTAAGCTAGGACGTTAGTAGTTTTAAAAATCTGTAGTGTAAATACATGTACCCTACGAGTATGCTTTTTTAAAGTCAAAGTCAAAAGAAATTTTATTCAAAACAATCACAAGGATCACTGTGAAACGTCGTATATACTAGGTGAATTTTGGTGCTAATTCCTCCTAAGACAAGCCCGAGAAGAACTGGCAAGAAACTCGCCCTGGTCCTAACGCTTTTTTGCATGATCCATCTTATAACTACCTTAAGTACGAAAAACTAATACAAGAGAGTTTATACACTTCAAATGGGTCGGTTAACTGTCTGAGGGCAGAGCAATTTGACTATGACATGACCATGCATTCTTATCAATAATATACCCATTTATATTATATTGCGCTTCTTCAAAAGACTACCCTTTTTGTAAGCTTTAAACTATTGACGGTTATATCTCTATAACTTTTAAAACTATCATGGTTTCGAAGATCAGTTTTTCTCGTGATCATGGCGCATGCGCTGTGCCGAAATATCGTGAAACAGAAAAACTCTAGGTAAGTATCCCGTTTTGAGTGAAAATAAGGTAATATAAAACATTTAATAGATGGACAAATATTTTGTATTATTCCGCCAATCTATTCCCAAAGAGTGACACGATGCTGACGCATGCACCTCCCAAAAGGTATGTTTTTTCGTCGGGGTGCGGAGTGAGTCAAGTGTTCCTGAAGATGCCTCGTGGAGAGGTAAACCACGTGTCGAATTTCTTTTGGAGGTTGCATGTGTGGATTGTGTGTAACCTTTTACTATCGCTTTGCATGGCTTTTCAATTGCGGGCAAGAGCGTGTCTAATTCTCTGGGAATAGATTGGCGGGATAGTACTAAATATTTGTTCATCTATTTAATGTTTCAGGTTCAGGTTCATCTATTTTATTGAATCAATGATCTATATAAGGTAATGTCTCTGTTCTCTGAAAATTCAAAATCAATTACAATACTCGTTATAAGGAAAAGATACATGTACCTACCAAGAACCAGACTTATCAAGACATAACAATGTTTCTGCTTGAAGCTGTACAACTAAATAAGTTCAAAGAAAAACTAAAGATATTTTTTGAATGCCACTTATCTTATCATATAAATGAGTACATGAGTTGTTCATTCTCTGATTTGCAAATGTTGCAAAGGAAGAAAGATGGGTTAGAATAAGAGTGTATTAATCATATTGTACAACTTGACATGCCAATGTTATGTTACTGTAATGAAATGGTTAAATAAAAAAAATGCGCGAGTGTCGTGTAACACTCGGTTGGAACAAAGTTCCTATCGTAGTATATTATCATAACATAGTATAAAACAAAGTCGCCTCCCGCTGTCTGTCTGTTCCGATGTATGCTTAGATCTTTAAAACTATGCAACGGATTTTGATGCGGATTTTTTAAATAGATAGAGTAATTCAAGGAAGGTTTATATGTATAAAACATGCATAATATAGTAGAGAAACACTGATCATTTTAGAGGTTTCTAATGTGATATCGTAAATAAACACTTTTTTTGCGCTTACATTGCAAACGCTGGCTGAACCCTACGATATAATAGGTTGGGGAAAAAGTTTCTTCGCATTTTTTAAGAAATCGCACGTTCTTGTCATACGTGATCCAATTCTCATCACCAGTTATCAGCTTCTTCAAAAATGGTTCGGTTTAATTACGTCGTAATAAAGAATTACAAATAAGTACACGGTTCATTAGGTTTCTTTCAGTGAGCTCGTGAGGTACCCAAATATCGAGCTTTTTTGTGTACCCAGTTTTTTTCAAATGCGCCAAAACTGTTTTGTGGTCAATTCCCAGCTCTTCAGCTACGTCGTAACTACTGATATGCCGATCTTGCTCTACTTTTTCAAAAATGGCATCTATTTTATCCCTAATGGGGCGACCAGAGCGACGTGCATGTTTGACATCAAAATTTCCGGATTGGAAACGCTTAAACCAAATTTGTGCTACTCTCACAGACACTGCACTAGGTCCATAAAAATCGCAGGCTTGCGTTGCATTTTTACTTTTTTGTAGTAAAATTTTAAAATGTATCGAATTTCTTCATTAGATTCACTCATCTTGACAGTACGAAAAACAAATAAAAATCACACATTTTCCTAATTTGAATTTGGAATTATGTTCTTTAAAATTTAAACTTTTAATGATACCAAAACCAGCCAGATACAAATAGTATAGCAAAAGAGATTTTATTACAAGTTCATACATATTATAATGCGAAAAGACCTTTTCCCCAACCTAATAGATCTAAATAGTGTACTACAGTATTGTACACCTTTAAACGTTCTACAAAAAAGTCCGCGATAGTATATGTCTATCTCTTAGTTTATGTTATTCTCTTAGATAACGTTGTATATAAAGACATTCTGTAGTACATTTAGCATCGGCATGCACCCGTGCGAAGCCGCGGCGGGTCGCTAGTTATTGATAAACGTAAACATTATTGATTAAAATATACAAATGAATGAATTGCTATGTAGCATTTGAGAACAATTAAGTGAAACGCAGAAATTACTAATGAATTGAAGAAATGGTAGGAAATTCCGTATTTAATATATTATTTGTGTTGTGAAAATAAACATTTTATTGTACATTATACAATTCATCTAATTCATTCTAACCGTAGATAATACCGTATAGATAACCGTCTACACTAAAGAAAAGATCGAAACGCAAATTCGTCACGGAAAAATCTTACACTTTTTTCGTCTAGCCATCCGCCAAGTCCGTACCGTGCGATAAAGAACTTTGTTCCAAAAAAAGGCGATGTTTTATATATACAACTCTAATACTCAATTCACCAACTCAACAACAACAACTCTAATTGATTTAATAGTCCACCCTTGTGACGAATTTAATTAAAGTACTGTGTTGGGAATACATAAATAGAAATAAAATTAATGCTAATTCAAGTCCGTTCCAGGACTCCGTTGTGCCTCCTTAAATACAGCACTGTCTACGAAGACGCTAATAAATTGTAACGAGCAATTGCACGCGCGATTACCCGCACCACACAATGAATTCGTGGGTTTTAATGTGCTGGAAAACTTAAGCTCCCATTCGATTTCTTTAAATCACCAATACGCTTTAATACCAATAGGTATTATATTTATAACTAGCGATCCGGCTACGCACGGGTGCAATATTATTGATCGAATTATATTGACTATTTCTTTGACATTGTGAATAAGTATTTATAATCTATTTATATTTCAAATAATTGTTTAGACTGACTTTAATGAATGTAATTGGTTTATTGTTAATTAAAAAATAATAAATAAATAAATAATATAAGTTTTAATACACATGGTTTATTTTCAGGCAGGCATATGTCAATTATGGATTTAAAAACTTTTCAATAGATCATAAGTTTATTTAATACCAACGACCTGCCCCATCTTTGCACGGGTGAAATTTAGATATTTTTAAGCTATTGCATAGCTTTTATCGCGGGCTTTGAGCGCGGCGACCTTATCAAGAAATTCCGTAACGAAAATAAAACCTAACACCCCCCACTCCGCCTACCATGTAGCTCGGCCGAGCGTTCGCGCACCTAATCACGCCATACTTCACCGTAAAACCCCGAGCGGCATCCGGTTACCCCGTTCGCCCCATTTCATTATAAACCTTAACTCACATGTTTACAGTCTACTTTTGTATGGAGAAGTTTACTGAATTACGTTCTTTGATATATTATCTACATTCTGAACAAAAAGTATTGCATCATCTGTGTTCGTTCAGTATGATTGGCAGTCGCGTATCGCGGTGGTCCGTGTGAGTTCAGTGAACTTTGATTGTGTTTTGTTTGTGATTTGATAGTGGATTTACTGGATTTATCGATAGTAACAGTTTTTGGTGTTAACAAAAACTGTTTATTCTGCTCATTATAAGTATTTTTGGATAATCAAATAATTATAATTGCATAAGTTGATAAAAAATGCTATGCAATAGCTTTACCGCGGCAGTCCCCGAGTGCCACACGTTTTTTTTTTATTTAATTTTGGCCTGTCAGCTCAGTTCGTAGTAGCTCTGCCTTCTGCGCTGTAGGTTGAGAATTCAATTCCATCCCAGGATAAGCATTTGTGTGATGGGCATAGGTGTTTGTTCTGTGTTCGGGTGTTATAAAGTATCATAAGTATTTAAAAATATATAAGTATTCTATATATATATATATATATAGATATACCACTTACCACTTGCCAAGATAACAAATGTTAATCCTAAGCGAAACTTGAAGAAAGTCACGTCTCTGAAGAACGTACAATAAAATATGGTGTTCCCCAAGGGAGTGTACTGGGGCCATTGTTATTTTTAATATACATAAATGACGTTCCAAAAGCTACAATACAACCTATGACGTTATTTGCGGACGATAAACCGTAACCATAACATGTAACAATACAAATTCATATAAAAATGACATAAGCTTAGCTTTGACATCGATTATAAAATGGTTAGACAACAATAATTTAAAAATAAATATAAATAAGACCAAAATAATTCATTTTAGACAACGCGATACTGCTGCTTCTAGCATAAATTATGACATACAATACGATAATGAAAAAATTGATGAAGTTGACCATGTAAAATTCTTAGGTATAACTATTGCCAAAAAAAATAATTGGAAATTGCATTTAGACAGTCTCTGCAAAAAAATTAATAGTCTAGTATATATTTTGTACAAAATTTTTCCTTTAGTAGACGTGGAAACTTTACTAATTGCGTACCATGGTCTAATTGCATCCAATATTAGATATGGTATAATGTTCTGGGGTAATTCAACTGACGTTATTAAGGTCTTTAAACACCAGAAACGGTGCGTCAGAGCCATGTTCCACCTTAAAATGATAGATTCTTGTAAACCGTTATTTATTAAACATAGAATCTTGACCACTTACTCGCTGTATATTTTTGAAGCAGCTATGTTTGTTAGAAATAACCTAGACTTATTTTTAAGGCTTTCTGATGTTGTGGTTCGTACGAGACGAGATGACTATAAAGTCTGTGTTCGGGACTCAAAAACTACAATGATACGCAATAGTATTTTCTGTACGGCTCCTTTCATTTATAATAAGATCCCTAAGTCTGTAAGAGAATTTTACCGCATATAATGTTTCAAAAAAAGCTCAAAACCTTACTCGCAAACAAATGTTATTATACATTAGATGAATTTATGACCGATAAAAATATAATCATTTCGTTTTAGTTTATAATTATTTAGCATGCATGACCATTTATTCAATTTAATTATTCATAAGTTATTGTTGTATTAAAGACATTGCATGCCTCAATAGGGTAGAATACATTGATCTACTATTTAATTATAACTACATCTATTACACAATGTACTTCCAGCAATAAATGAACTTTGATTTTTTTTTTTAATACATACATATTATACATAGAAACACCTAGACCCGAGACAAATACTTGCAGATCATACAATCATAGGTCTCGCGGCGGGAACCGAACCCGTAACCTTCTGCGTCTCAGCCGGGCCTTGGTCCACTGCGCCATAATTTACGTGGATAAAACCAGTCGGTGTTTTGTATTATAATACGTGTGCTAAATATTAATTCGAAAGGGCTCAGCTAAAATAAGGCTGTATATTACCAGCCGACCTGCCCACGTAGGTAGAAAGTTTATATAAACAGCAAAAAAAGCTGAAGTTGGGCTACCTTCCCAAATTATGTTTGAATACCTAGGGATGTATCAAATATTTTCGATGACTGATTAGTCGACTATAATTGACTACTCAGGGCGTCTACTCTGCGAAACGATTTCGATACATCGAAACGATAGTGTCGTTGAAATGTATTTCGTACTTAGTCGAACTGACAGTTGTTTCGTTTTCATATTCAAATTAATCGTTTGTTATGGAGGATTACGATACGACGTCGAGCGTCAAAAGTAAATCGATCGTTTCGTTGCCCAAAACGAGTCGAAACGATGTAGCTAAGAGTAGGGTTTTGCACGAATATTGACCCAAAATATCGTTTATCGATTTCAAGAGTAGGTCCCCAGGCTAGCTCATCGGAATCGGGTAAAATTGGTTTTATATTAATCTAGCTATGCGATGACCTCTGTAGAGCTGTGAACCACTGGGTTCAATTCTCGTCCCAGGACAATTGTTTGTATGACCGGCAAGTATTTGTCTAGAGTCAAAAAAATAATAATGTTGTAGATAAATAAATAGATGAAGCTGTGTGACATGTTTAGGAATATTTTATTTATTTTATATTATAAAAACTTACAAGTAGACTTGGCCATTTCACACAGCATTTAGCCTCAAAGTAAGCAGACCTTGTGTTATGGATACCACATGACTCATACATATATTACTTAAGTACTTTATTTTAGTTTGTTATTACATACATATTATACATAGAAACACCCAGACCCGAGACAAATACTTGCAGATTTTTATACCGCGGTGGGAATTGAACCCGCCACCTTCTGCGACTCAGCCGGGCCAGCAGCCTTAGCCCCCCTGCGCTAAAAATAGTCAAGAGGTATAAGTTCAGTCATTTTATAATCGAGACTTTCGTGCAATACATTGTTTTATTTCTACCCAAACATTTTTAATATGAACCAATACCACATCACTATTAGGCATTTCCCTAAAAATCCTTTCACCCGATTTGCAGCGGGCGACCTGAGCGGTTTTATCTTTTCACACTATTGTCCTGTTCAGAATAAAAAGCACCAGGACCATATGAAATATAGCAGCACCTTTATACTGCCTCTCGTTTAACATGAAAAATAACCATTTGGAAAACATGTTCGCCTGGTAACAGCAATGCGTCAAATGGGACAATTTTAGTACCTAGCCAGTGTTTTTAAAATAAAAACGTTTTCGTTCACGGTTTTGTAATAACGTTTAGGTACCCATCATAAAGTATAAATAAAGCTGACATCAGGTTTCTGAAAAACCTTCAGTAACACATAGAAACACCGAAATAATTTTAGGTAATGTACGAGTACTAAAATCAATCAAAACATTCTTTATTCAATAAAATCACAAGGACCACTTTGAATCGTATTCTACATGCTAGTGAATCTAGGTGCCGGTTCCTCCTAACCCCAGTTCAAGAAGAATCCGGCAAGAAACTCGTCTGGCCTTAACACTTTTTTATTTGATCCTTGCGAATTTTTTTACGGATGCCGAGTCGAATTGGAGCAGATTTATCCCAAGCTTTCTGATATTTTATAATATTATTTAATTAATGATTGAAAAAAATATTTGGCAAACCTACGTTGAATGGTTGGTTACATTCGAGAACATATCAGTTCTAAGAAGTTCTTGTAAAAATAACAAGAGATATGTCGGAGGTTCCTAGATAAAACAAAAAGACAATAAGGGTCTCGATATTATCGTATTCTTTCCCTCACGTATGTTATCCTGGTACCTATGGCGGATATTCGTATAAAAGGATTTGTATGAATTGTATTAAGATATCAGGGGCAACGTAATAATCAACTTTATTTACTCACGAAATTAAGAACATATTTAATATTGACAACCTCTGTAGCGCAGTGGGCTAAGGTCCAGCTGAGACTCAGAAGGTTGCTGGTTTGATTCCCGCCGCGGGAAAAATGTTTGTGTTATCTGCAAGTATTTGTCTCGGGTCTGGGTGTTTCTATATATAATATGTATGAATTTACAAAAAAAAAAAATGTGTAAGTGGTATATCAGTCATGTGGTCACGCCTATAACACAAGCTTTGCTTACTTTGGGGCCAGATGATGCTGTGTGACATGTCTGGGATTATTTATTATTTATTTATTTATTATTATTAACACCAATAAGTTAATTATTTTATATAAAAGCTTTGTAAGATCTACTCTTGAATATACTTCCGTAGTATGGTATATGGTATATGGTATGGTATATATCTAGGTATATGGATTGAATAGAGACAATATAACATTAATTTTACAAACACTTAAAACATAGATCCGCTTTAAAAGGATTATCTCCATCTGTTTTATTGTCATTGCTTGATAGGACGACAGAACGCAATCAGATATTTTGAAGGCCCTGTTGACTTTCGATAATCTGCTAGATAAATTTAGATTTGATAACCTCGTCTCAGCTCTAGAATAAATCACTTTTTCCAGCCTCACACAAACCGAACCAATTATGCGTCAAATGCTTTTATCAGTCGATCTTTGACATCTAATAACAACTGCTTTTAAAACAAAGATATTTTTTACTTCTTTCTAAATTTAAGCTCGCAGTTAGGAACCAACCGCAAGCTTCGCACTTTTCTTAAGTCGCTTAGTGTAAAATATCTTTTTATTTTTTGTATCATTGTGTTATAATTATTAAATTGTTGTTGTTGTTGTTGTTTTTAGCCAGTACTGTCCCACTGCTAGGCAAAGGCCTCCCCTCGAGTTTTCCATTGATTTCGGTCCAACGCCATTGTCTGCCACCGACAGTCGCTAAAGGCGTCTAGCTCGTCACGCCATCGCTTGCGTGGTCTACCGCGCCGTCTCACTGTCTCAGGGCTCCACTCAGTGGCAGCTTTGGCCCATAGTTCGTCCGGCATGCGGCAGGCGTGCCCTACCCAGTGCTACTTCAGTTTCGCAGATTTTTCAGCCACGTCGAGGTCCTTTGTTTTGGAGCGAATAGTAGCATTTTTGATTCGGTCGGTTAGTTTAATGCCGAGGATGCTTCGCTCTATTGCGCTTTGACAAACCTCGAGTTAAATCCTCTAAACACCAGTGAGGGGCCAAATTTGAGCACCATAGGTTAGAATTGGGAGGATGCAGACGTCCATGAGTTTACGTTTGAGAGATAGTGGCAAATCTCCTTTAAATTGTGCTTTCATCAAATATTAAGTAATATTATAATTTAATTCTGTTTGTTCTACCAAATATTTTTTTTAAAGGAACAGTCCCGTCTCTTTATTGAGCGTATAATGCCACAGTAGGATATTCTGTACCATAGTTGGCTACCTACAGATCCTGCAAATATTTGCTACAGACTCATAGGAACTTCCTCGGATAGGATTTACCGATTCAGCACCAATGTCTGGTATTATAGTTTATTTAGGGTAAGCTCAATATCCCCGTACCCTTTTCAAACGATGCTTCACTATGACCCAAGAAAGTACTCTCTTGCGAAGTATAAGTACATCTTTCTCGTGTTAAAAGGGACCGCGCCCTGCTCTAACTGCGGCCATGCAAAGGAACTCGGAAATAATATTTTCTCTCCAAATACAATGAGCTTTGTGCGAAGGCTTTGTGTAACTGTAGGGTCTTTCACGTGCACGTAGTGCGAATGTGACTCACGTCAGTTAAACATTGTTTTTGAACGATTGCCATGAGAATGAAGTATGGTTAGAAAATGAACTGAAGTTATCGGTAACTTTAGTTATCGGTAACTTTTGTGTGTTCCATGTAGAGCATTTCTTATTTGAATAGAAAACCCCCACGATCAGTCTGTTTATACCTTTACTTTGGATTATTTTGCCAGTTTTATAAATTCAGGTTTTTTACAATGGTTAGGTTTCTTTTTGTTTTCTTTTATTTCTTGTAACCGAAGTATTCGCAGTGGCAATTTATAGATGCCTTTCTTGAAGAAACCTACTGGACGGGAGGCAACCAACTCTTCAAAGGCATTTGTATGTCACTCGGGGGTCTTGAATTATTTTCTTGCTAATAAGTGCAGATTCTAGAAAAAATATTTATATGTGGCGCAAGGTTTAACCTATGAACCCCCGACCGGCAGCTAGGAGACTGAGGAGTTAATGCTTCGGTGCTGAACCAGGGTCCAGCTAACATGATGAGCGATTACGATTGTAAAAAAATATGCATTTTTCGTCGCAAGTGACAATGTGGTACACAATCCTTATGTTTCTGTGTCTGGTAATCATTCAGTTTGTGTGACATCCACATGAGTTTTTCTGCTTCTCGATATTTCGGCACAGTTGCATGCGCCATGATCACGAGATAAACTGAAGTCTTTGCGGGTGGATGTTATTGGCAGACAAAACGGTCTACCCTCTTTCTCAGTCTTTTACTGCGAACATTACCCCTACTACCGGTTTCACTGTCCAGTTTCATTAAATATTGTTTTGATGCTAACTCAGAAAGCTGGTGTTAACTCAGCAGTAGAAGAAGTATCAGCTTACATAGTCGCCTTTAATTCGTCGACCATAATAAACGGGTAGCCACGGGTCAAATTTGTCAAATTTTCCCAAACGGAAGTGTTTAAACCAATAACGTTGTAGCGTTGTTAAATGCCTTCGTTTGTAGTGTTCACTCCATATGCGTCGTTGATGTCGCGTGCCATTTACGCCGAACTACAACCACGATGGAACTTGATTCCTATAATTACTCGTATTTTTAACGTTTGACGATGACGAAAAAGATTCAAATGTGATGAAAACATAGCACTAATCAATAAACAAATGACTGAAAATATAAATCTATATATTTAACATTTCATTAAGTAAAAATTGAAGTCAACCATAGAAAAACGACATTCCATATAGCCAGTTATACAGAACGACTACTACATCCATACTAATATTATAAATGCGAAAGTGTCCTCTGTCTGTCAGTCTGTTTGTTACGTTTTCACAGCTAAACGGCTGAACGGATCTTGATGAAATTTGGTACGAAGATGTATTGCATTCCGGGAAAGAACATAGGCTAGTTTTTGTCTCAAAAAACAACCTTAAAGGGGGTAAAATACGGGATGAAAGTATTCAACTCATATTTCCTTAAGTTAGGGATCTGAAAATTCATATTTAGGCTTTTAGGTAAGAAATAAATGCATTTTGTAAGGATGCACAGAATGCATTCCTTACAAAAATAAATTATGCTAGCATCGAGGAAATTTTAAATTTTACCATTCTAAATAATGGTTTCAAGCATACGAAATCGCGGGTAATAGCTATTAATATACATATGTACATTATATGCCTATTATATAGATAACGATATCGTAATATATTATTATAGATATTATGTAATCGTATGTGAAAAGATAAGTAGGTATTGAGTGGGCTTTGTTGTTATTGTTGAAATGTCCGCTAATTATATATTTATTACTTACTATTAATTATTTTGTATCATGTACCGTATAATTTGATGCTTACTTACTTACTTA
Source organism: Lampropteryx suffumata (assembly GCA_948098915.1). Lineage (NCBI taxonomy): Eukaryota > Metazoa > Arthropoda > Insecta > Lepidoptera > Geometridae > Lampropteryx > Lampropteryx suffumata. The sequence continues at coordinate 3,488,399 of OX402562.1, forward strand.
TTAAACTTATGGTTAATAAAAGCAGTTAATCAAGGATAACGTAAACAACACTACTTAGGATTTTACAGGTACATCGTAAAAATGTTTATTACGAGAAGAATTATTAAAACTCGGAGCGTAAAAGTTAAAGCTAGTTAGGCTAAAGAAAAATGAAATATAGCTAAAGCTAAAGCTATTCTACCATCGCTTGTCGTGCCGTTCCAATACATGAGCAAGTGTATTTATACTCACATGAATCAGGAATCAAATAAGATTATTTGAAATCTATGCATAGAGCTTATAATCTGAAAAAACGTGTGCGTCTCTGGACGCCCGACAGAAGTGATAACTTAAACTAATCTAACTAGCGCTGTGAGTTAAAGTGAGAGAGGAGGAGCCTGTCTACCGCTGCCGCATGCATGAGAGAAAAGGAAACCAGACTGGCGCTGTAACGCGTTACGTAACGTAGCGGTTTACCCTCCCATAAGAAGCTATGACTTCAATAACAAGATTAATTCAAGAAAAGAAAGGGATTATTTAGATTTTGCCCCATATACCCTCAAAGTACTCAAATCCTAGAGACACTCGGACGTTGTTCAAATCTATGCCATTTGTACCTAACCCAAAAAGATCTTCCTAAAATATGAGATACAGTGGATTCCTACGATATTGCGGTATTTGTTTTAATATGGAAACCTGTGGAAATAAGCCGAATAAACACGTAAATGTAGCATTATGCGAATGTTTTATTTATTAAGCAGTTACCTTGGGTAGGTAATAACGGGACCGCGCACATTCGGAAGCCATGTAGCTGAGCAGTGTCAACCTTTGTTTTTATAGAACAATATAAAAAAACAAAATTAACCTACTGGCTTTAATCATTATCTGTCCTTATATGGATACTGCTAACTGGTTCGTAGCTCACTGTAAAAACTTGTTCGTTGTTATGTATGTCTTCTTTATTAGTGTAATTTTTGTTTTATATGATTAATTATTATCATTATCAAATTTTATATTTTTTTTATTAGACTAGTAAATGTTATGTAATTTTTTGTAATTTTTGTTTTTTGTATATCCTGTCCAAATGTTGCCTGGAAGAGATAGCGTTAGCGATAAGGCCTCCTATTGTACAACTTTAATGTTAATATTTTTTTGTATATTCTATCTATGTACAATAAAGCGTTAGTCTATCTATCTATCTTTAGTGTAAGTTACCCATTCCTTGGGTTACTGCAGTGGTATTTTCATTTCCTTGCTCGTGTTCGACCGTTCGGAGAGTACATTAAGTACGTCATTGGAGGCTTTTGGGCGGACGGTTAACTCATCGCCAGTATTGGCCATTGACTTATACGAAAGGAGTAGTTGTGTAAGTAACTGAGGCTTAGCTTATTATTCCTAATAGATAAACACTAAACAGTAGCATGACCCAAGAGTAGGATTCCCTTGTATTGTGCCTACTTGGGTTAGACGCTTGTTCCAAAACACCCAGCCCAGAAAGCAGTCCGTATATAAGATTCAAAACTCAAAAACCAACTAGGATGTGCTCTTTGAGCTCTCGTTAGATGCTCTAAAAGTCAACATGGCCGAGAAGCAGCAAATCTTCGTATTGCGCAGCGAACTTTAAAAACATTGCAAAAAATCAGTCTCGCAGAGGTCAAACGACGCGTCTAATGAACAAATGACCAGCGCAATGGGATAACGACCGGGAGGTTGACTGTACGTAACAGTACCCGCTAGATTGTACACATTGACCTATAGGAACATTCTTTTGGTTTTTATAATACTTCAATCTTTGGTTGGAGGATTTTTATGGCAACGACCTCTGTGGCAAGTGGACTAAGGTCCGGCAGAGACGCAGAAGGTTGCGGCTTCGATTCCCGCGGCGAGACAAATGTTAGTATGATCTATAAATATTTGTCTCAGGTCTGGGTGTTTTTATGTATAATATGTATGTATTTACAAAAAAATTAGGTAAGTAGTATAATCAGTCATGTGGTACCCATAACACAAGCTCTGCTTACTTTGGGGCCAGATGATGTTGTGTGAAATGTCCGGAATTATTATTATTATTATTTATTAATTATTACAATTTTTGTTAGGTACTGACTGAAGTATTTGGAATTAGCATTTTATTCCTTACTAAACTAACTGTAACACGCGACATTGCCCGATAGTTGTAGAAGTTGGGCTGGTTGGAGACAGTATACCAAAGGAACCATAAACCCCAACCCAGGACATCAAGGGAGATATATTTGAAGTGATAACTTCTTATGGGAGGGTAAACCGCTTCGTTACGTAACGCGTTACGGTGCCAGTTTGTCTGGTTTCCCTTTCTCTCAAGCATACGGCAGCGGTAGGCAGGCTCCTCCTCTCTCACTCTAACCCAAAGCGCTGGTTAGATTAATTGAAGTTATCACTACCGTCGGGCCCGACGCTCGAAACATTATTTTTTTAAGCATCTACTTTATGGATACATCTATTAACATCCTCAAGTAGTAGAACAAATCAATATAATGAATAACTAAATGTAGCTGGCGAGCGATGGGAGCGGCATTTTTTTTATTACATACCTTAAATCCTACAATTATAGTCTAAACCACACGAAAATTCTTGTTACAAGTACAAGTATGTATATATATTCTCAGATAATCAGAAACCAAAAAGTAAGTCAAATGAAACTGTTGTTATCCACACAATAAGCATCATATTATAATGAGCTGTTCAATAGTCAACTGGAAATATTCACGAAATTACTTTTTGAGATTCGACCTAAACCAACAAACATTGAATTTACAACAAACTTTTCTCCGTGTTTATTGTTCAATAAATCTGATGGATTTATTGGAAGGTTAGAAGGCAGGTTTTAATAGTCTAGACTTTTAAGGTATCTCGGATCGAAGGATATAAACCTTTATGATCCCTAACATCCGTTTCATTGGACCATAAAACTACTATTTATTGATCCGTTCCTCCTAACTTTGACTGAAAATAGAATTGATTAATATTAAAAAGGTTCTAATGAGGCTGGCCAAAACTATAAGGGTACTTCCAACAGCCGTGCGGTTCGTTTGAACTTCTATTTTGAAGGCGCCCTTAATATTATCAAACTTTCAAACACTAGTTCAGAAGTTATCACGCAAGTGAATATGACACAAATGAGAAAATAAGTTGGAAATCTTGATCGCAACACCTCAGTCAGTAACTTGCAGGTTATTTACAGCAGGTTTGACGAACTCTGTAGCGCAGTGAGCTAAGGTCCGGCTGAGACGCAGAAGGTTGCGGGTTTGATTCCCGCCGCGGGACAAATGTTTGTTTGATCTGCAAGTAATTGTCTCGGTTCTGGGTGTTTCTATGGTACTATGTATGTATTTACCAAAAAAAGTATATAAGTAGTATATCAGTCATGTGATACCCATAACACAAGCTCGGCTTACTTTGGGGCCAGATGATGCTGTATGAAATGTCCGCGATTATTTATTTATCAAAAAAATACTCATAGTTTATGGCGCATTATAACGTGCGTAAATAGGTAAGTTAAGTAGCCACAAGATAGAACCCAAAACATCCAGAAAATCTAAAGCCATAATGCAATATTGTACGACATATTTGGTGGCCGAAGTAATAGCCAATATTCCTGTCACGTATGTGTCTGGGTCGCTCTGTCAGGGCTTCTACATGACTGCCGTCTCTGTGATCTTAACCCGAGCTATATTTCAACTATTACTTAGAAAACATGACATATTATTGCTCTCGAGTGACGCTACCTAACATACATTAACATCACATTAGTAGGTGCTCGACTCTATCATGTAAATCTGTGTTAACTGATGCCTTTATGTAGAGAAACAGTGTGTTATAGTTTATCATCAGATAGTTCTGATTTTGTGGTCACAGGCTTCTTAATATCCCAAATAGAGCGGAAATTACCAAATAGGTACTTATATCTCTTTTCATCTCATGTAGGAAAGGGCGTGTCTAGCTCCAAGACCGGGAAACCGGGAAGTACGTACTCAATTTAATTTATAAGCTTCTCAAGACATTCACAAATAACCTGCGCCGCTATAACGTCGTAATTGGCACAAAATTAATAATTCCGTTCAACAATTAATAATATTATTTACAACCTCGGGACGTTTGCATCATATTTCACGGAACATAACTCGAGCTTAAGCCATATTTAAGGGATGAACTCACTCATCATTTAACGTCAAATTTAATTTTTAACGAACTGTTATATTTTGAAATCTCTACCATAACAAAATAATATATAAATATTACATATTTTATACATAATATGTTATAATTAATTATTATTTAAGCATAATCGTTGTTTCTGGTTTGATAAAATCTTTACAAACAGTATGTGGTCAAATATGATTGGTACTTTGCTCAGAATCAAGTTGATTAACTGAACGATGCTCTAGCTGACCTTACACTGATGATATGATTCACAATTTGAATTAACCAAGTAGGTTCGTAGGTAATTGTAGGTGAGCGTCGGACATTGCGATCATGCATGACAAAATGCAGCAATCAATTCTTACATTAGCTTAAAAATATATCATACCTCTTGTCTGATATTTAGAAAAGGAATAGAATTTCCTGCCCTTTAGAATATAGCTAGAATAAGAAATCAACCGGAGGATTTTTTTTATATAAAATAAAACTGAAATGGGTTCTATTTATATACACAAATGGCTTTTTAAATATCAGTCTAAACCACAACTTTTTTAATAAGTCCTCCCAACGGACTATCCGGTGGATTAAGTACCAAACTTTAGCCGTAAAACAGTTAAAAAAACTCAAACTGCCCGCATTTGAATAAGTAACGAGCGTCTAAAAAGAGAATGAATATTTAAACGCACTCACCTGATGGCTGTAACCTCTTTTGTCTCGGTTGAAGGAACTTAAAAATAAATCACTGAATTTAAAATTGGAATGGAACTTCAGAAATAATGTGGCGCAGGCACGTCTATTCGTGCCGACCGCCCGACTGAGACTGAAATGTGGAGGTATTCAGAAATCTGAGGGAGGATTCAACCCTGCATAGGCACACATTGCATTCATTCTTCACTGAGATGAAATAAAGTCTGATTCGTCCAATTTCCGTCGCGTTTAACCTTTTTCGTAGCTTTTCGGCTATATAATTGAGAGCGTTCAGAGGATAGTCTACTGAGTCAGAAATAAGTAACGGTCACTTTATGTATGACTCGTCAAGACATTCGACTAATCGCTGACTGAGTTAGCGGTAAATACAATTCATATTTTGAGGTTTTGAATTAACGCTTTGGGCTTTCAAAGTTCAGAGAGAAGAGTTAATAAGTAGATAAGGGTAGTTATGAGTAGGCAGATAATTTTTTGACTAACTTCGATGAAAGTTCTGTAGCAGAACAGTGTTAAACCGAGCCGTGTAGTAGAATGAAACGATTTCTATGTTTTCATAGTGGAATCACCAAGCAAGCGAGCAAGCGAAGTATTCTGACTTATATATAAATATGTTTCTTATTATCTAATTCTCTTAGTTTTTTGATATCTTCTTTTAGATTTTAGATATTTATTTTATTTCTCCTAGATTGTCCGCCTTGTGTCTTGCCTTGTTTAAGTGTTATCTGTTTTGTTTTATCTTTATGTAGTTTGTGGAAATCGCTCATCTTATGCCTCTGGTCTCCCGCAATACAGGATTGCCCTAGTGCGGGGACCATCAGTAAGTTTGTTAACACTGTATTTTTATTATCTTGGTAAATAAATGAATTTGTATTTGTATTTGTATGTTAGCTTTTACCAAAAGATAATTAGAAAGGCCAAAAATGGCTATTGAGGATCAGATAAGGAACGTGAAATATTCTGTTGATTAGGTATATGTGTTTTGCAATTTGGCTACAACAATCGGACAGATTTGGCACTTGTAATGGAAATCAATCTAATTTTTTAATAATAACCACCAATATAGAGACATATCTGAAAACACGCCACATATATGAAAACTAAATGGTAATAATAGTTAGTTTTGACAAATAAACAATCGTTGAAATCTCAGACACCAATTTTTTTTCAGGGAATAAATTACATTTACATGTTAAAAAGACTAACATCATTATCAACATCAGCATGCAGAGATTCGTCATCTTCTTTTCTTCCTAAAATGGCATCTGTCTTGTCGACAATTTTGCCAGTGTCAAGTGATTGTTTGATAATAAAGTCTTAGTCGCGTAATGGCCGTCCAGAACTTTTTCGGGATTCCTCGTCGTTCAAATCACATTGCACTACAATACACATATAATTCAATTGTCCATACCCGTATCCCTATACCCCTTATACCTTATACCCGTACCCCTTATGTAGTCACAATTTATTCATTAAAATTCCGCTAAAGATTACTGCAATAAAACAGTAATCTTAATAAAACATGCAATAAAACGAATAAAAAATATTAAATTAGCAGAGCTATGTTACTTCATGAAATGACAAAAGAAGAATCGGCAGAGATTCTATTGTAGCCAAGCTCAAGGATATATTACAGTGTTAGTGTCAAGGTTTTTAGATATACAAATACTCTTTCTCCTAAATTGAAAAAATGAGTTAGAGAGCATTCAAAAAATGGTCGACTAGCTTAAGTGTTGCGAATCTTCGCGGTGAAATCAGCATCAAGCAATTAAATAGTGTACAATGCGTTTGTTCAATCGAAGAATAAATATAGCATTACATTTTGAAAGAACAGCTTTATGACAAAGGCATTTAAGATAAAGTCAAAGTCAAAGGATACTTTATTCAATACAATCACAAGGATCAGTTCTTACATACTAGGTGAATTTAGGTATCCAATCCAATTCATCCTAACCCAAGCCCGAGAAGAACTGGCAAGAACCTATACTGGTTCCAGCGTTAAGGATATAGAAGAGCGGGATTTTCTAACACAAGTATTTTTATACTTAAAAGAAAACTTCAACCTTACTGTGCTGTAGTTGGCTACAAAAATAAACAAGGATATAGACACGGACAAGTAAGGATATCTCAAACAAAGTCGTAGAGAGAATACAGTTTGTATGTGCGTGGTCTAGTTTGCTATAGTTTGTTTGGACATACCACACACAGGGAAAGGACTAAATGTTTTTGAACCACAGTTAGTGTACTATTAGTGTACAATTGTACTAACTATATTTACTGTATTGTACTCTTTGTGTTTTTTTTTTTTTGTTTCTTTACTTACCTTTTTACCTCATTGACTTTGATTGGCCTGTCAGCTCTGTTGGTAGTAGCTCTGCCTTTTGCGCTGTATGTAGAGGGTTCGATTTCCTCCCAAGATAAACATTTGTGTGTTGAACATAGTGTTTTGTTGTGTATTTTCTAAAGATATATAAGTACTCTATCAGTCATCTAGTCACCATAATACAAGCTATGCTTAGTTTGGGGCTAGATGGTCTTGTGTGCATTGTCCAGCAATATATATTAATATTTTATTATTAATATTAATATCTATACTAATATTATTAATTTGAAAGTAACTCTGTCTGTCTGTTTGTTACGTTTTCGTAACAAACAGACAGACGGACAGACAGACAAACCGATTTTGATGAATTTTGGTATAGAGATAGATGGGAATTTGAAGAAGGATATTGGCTACTTTTTATGTAGGTGCCACGCGTGCGAAGCCGCGGGCAGCAGCTAGTTGTTCTATATACCTTCCTAACAGCTTGTCTCTACTGTATTATCAATTTCCGTGTGTATATAATGTACCAAATAAACATTTATTATATTCTATTCTACCTATCTAAACACTTACACGAGTATGAGAGGTTAAAGAAAAACAACATGCGTACTAATCTCGTAGTACTATACAAAAAAATGGAATAGAATACAAGACTAGACTTAACATAATGAAACATGCCACTAGGTATCAAACTGTATAAATATTTATGCAACTGCCACACCAAGTAAATTCTGTTATCGAAGAGCAGTACTTCAGAATAAATTAAGGTCTCTCATTCCGAAGTCTCTACGCACTTTGAGGTGCCTTTGACTTGATCGCTTCAAAATCTATTTGTGACCTATTATTTCTGTGATGTTTTTAGTTGATATTTAGATTATTGTGTATATCCGTTATTAACTGTGTTTTATTTTTGTATTATTTTATTTTTAATTATTTATAATAAATGTATTTTGTATATGGAATAAATAATACTAATAATAATACCGGACATTTGACACATCATCATCTGGCCCAAAAGTAAGCAGAGCTTGTGTTATGGGTACCACATGACTGATATACTACTTATATACTTTTTTTTTGTAAATACTTACATATTATACATAGGAACACCCAGACCCGAGACAAATACTTGCAGATCATACAAACATTTGTCCCGCGGCGGGAATCGAACCCGCAACCTTTTGCGTCTCAGCCGGACCTGAGCCCACTGCGCCCCAGAGATCGTTAATAACTATGAACTATGGACTACATTTTGCAAGAACTTAGTAGGAATCATTTATGTGACTAATTTATGTAAATATTGCAGAACAATGCACACAACACCATCTAGCCCCAACCTAAGCAAATCTTGTATTATGGTGACAATATGACTGATAGAATACTTACATATTTTTAAATACATACGATATTTTATAACACCCAGACACAAAATAAACACCTATGTTCAAACAATGACAAACGTTTGTTGTCCTGGGAGGAAATCGATACCTCAACCTACAGCGCATGAGGCAGAGCTACAACCAATTGAGCTGACAGGCCAGTCATTAAGTCACTATTCGAGTATAAAATTTGAATCCCTTTGTATCACATTGGTCTCAAAATATTAGGTACTCGTGTGATGCCGAATCATTCTTTGTTCAGCTAAAAGAGCACCAGTATCTCTTGTTAAAGAACTTGAACTATCGACTGCTTTCTGCGAACGTCCAATTAGAAGTTTATTTCTTTTTTCTTTTATATTTCTTGTAAGTAGATTTGTTACGAATACTTTTGGTTCGTGATCCCCTACTAAGACAGACACACTGTTTATTTGCTGAGAATTAGAATTTTCTCTTATAGTCTTTATGGCTTAAAGCGAATATTGTCTATTAGAAATAGAAATAGAAATATAAATAATTTATTTGCAAGAAATATGGTGGTAACAAATATTGAGACATAAAGTAAGTTCACATATTTTACCAAAGAACATGCAAATTTTAATGTTTTCAAAAACATTAAATTAAACTATACAGTATTCTATTTTAGCATTAATCTTCTTCTTCTCCTTCTTCTTTCTTTGTTAATGGCCTGTGACATACTAATGTCAATTCTGCCAGTGTCAAGTGTTTATAGTTTGTAGTCAGTTTGTTTGTTATTAGAGTCTTAGTCGATGGTCAATTGTCAATTCTAGACGTCACGCGGAATGGCGTCTAGAATTTTCTTGGGACTCCTCGTGTCCACAACTTGCAAAAGAACTTTTTTTATATAAGACAGTTCTAGGCACTTAGATTCTCTTATTCGCCTTTTGTGAAGGTTTAGTCATAAAATAAGGTCAATCGTTTCAATCTCTCTTATTAATTCCCCGCCAAGCATTATAATCACCATAATTTTCTATTTCTTCTTTTTCGTTAACGGCATGTGTCATAACGATGATAATTTTGCCAGTGTCAACTGATTGTTTTATATAAAGTCTTAGTCGAATTTCGATCGTCATTTGTCTTTTTAATGCTGTGAGTGCTTATCAGCCCAACATAACAATCCCCCTTATTAGTAAAAAAAATATAGCCAGCACTAATTCTACTAAACTTCTACGGCCTTATTCCAAACCGAAGACTAAAGATAGTCTAGGTTTAAACCTGCTGATAAACCAGGGTCTAATCCAAAGCTTATTACAAAACGAAGTTTTTCTCTAGTTGCTGTAACATCTATGGTACTAAAGATAAACCTACGAGACCCCTAGTTTATCTTTGAATCTTTGGTACTAAACATAACCTCAAAATTAAATCAATCAAATAAACGTCAAACAATATCCTTTGTTTGGATTTATTCCTTTGTTGTTTTTTCGGTTTGCGTTTCGAAAATGGTTGATAACAACAATCTGATGGATTTAGATCTAGGTGCTTTGGATATGCTGGAGACATTCCGTCGGCAACATTATCGGACACGATATCCCATTTCAATTACATGACGAAGATTTTAGTTTGAAATATAGGTTTGAACCCCACAACTCTGCAAGAACAAAACTACAATTGATGCCACATCCGTACCCGGAACACCGTGGAAAGATGTTTTGGTCTATGGAAACAGGTTTCGCTGCCTATTAAAAGGCATGTTTGGGGATATTGAAACAATTAAAAAAACAATTATTGCATGTGCCATGCTTCACAATATTGCTATTGATATCAGGGAAGACCTGTATGAAGAACCCGGTGAGAAGAATAGCAATGACCAAACATCACGGGAACCATTAGAAATACAGAATTATATTCCTAACACGATAAGGGGAAATATTAGGAGAAATATTAGGAATATTAGGAGAAATAAACCATGGTCTTTCTTCTTGTACTAGCTGGTCTTTGGTTAGTACTACGTCTTGTAATAAAAACACATTTTGATACTCGGACCAACTTTGTTACCGCAACAAACCTAGACTAGAAGGTCTTGGTTTAAACCTAGACTATTGTATTTTTTTGTGATAAGACCGCTAGGCTTCGAGTTAGATCCGGCCTTTACATGGAAATGGCATATAGATGCAATATGCAAAAATATGGTGACAGGAGTCTATGCATTAAAGCAGCTCCACTCTATGTCACCTGAAATAAATTTAAAAGACATATATTATGCCTATGTTAACTCCACAATGTCATATGGGATCATAATGTGGGGCAACTCGACAGATTGTGAAAGAGTATTGAAGATGCAGAAACGAGCCATTAGGGTACTAGCTAAGGCTAAATATAGAGACACTTGCAGAGAGCATTTTAAGAAATTTCAAATATTGACCGCGACATCGGTTTATATTTATGATGTTTTAAAATATGTATGGCAAAACATCAGTAAATTTAAGGTAATAGGGAGTGAAAACATTAGAAGTAACAGACATCAAACGAGCTTGGAGACAACGAGGCATAGGCTTAATATATCCACAAAGCTACCTCAGATTATTGGCTCAAGACTGTTTAATAAACTCCCGGCAGGTATAAGACTGACGACTGATGAGAATTATTTTTTAAACAAAGTTAAACAGCTTTTGCTCTATATAACCATATACAACGTTAGTGAAATTTTAGGAAATGATTATAGATCATTTAAATAATGTAGAAATTTAAAATATGTAATACCGTCCATTTCCTCAGCCGCTGCATGCCGATTTGCCAGCTATTTATTTAGAATATTTATTAGACCTATTATAAAAATACATATTATGAAATAATTCCTTAGTATTAATAAATTATTATTGTCGATTTTGCTTCTTTACAGCGTTAATTTATAACTAGGTACGTCTAATTTATATTGTAAGTATGTTGTTTACTTCTTTGATATGATTATTTTAGAAATATAATTAACCAATCTATAACGCCCCTTTAAAGCGAACATGCTGATAAGGAGTTTAATATAAGTAACACATTTACTTACTAAATGATGTAATAATAAAAAAAAAAACTGTCGAGAAACTGATTTCTTCATTTTCATTTATTTTCTAAACGTCATCGCGGAATGGCCGTCTAGAACTTTCTCGTGATTCCTCATCGTTCAAATCACATTGCACTATAATACACTTATAATTCAATTGTCCATTCATGTGCTATGTAGTCACAATTTATTAATTAAAATTCCACTAAGATTACTGAATAAAACATGCAATAGCAAGAGAAAAACTGTTATTTCATGAATTGACATACGAAAAATCCATAATTTTCTATATCATCCTTTTCATCTTGTAATACTCAATTGGTGACATGTATTTATTACTGCGTGAATAATAAGATTCTGTGACATGACATATTGGTTTGTAATTGACATGACTACGAATATAATATTTAGTTGAAATCGATTTTTCCTTGTCCTTGATATATTATAACATACTTTTTATTATTAGGTGATACATCGGCTTATATAGGTATCTATAAATTACTGTGACTGGTTTCTAATACAGTTAGTTAATTGTTTTTAACCGTGTAATACAGTTTTGAGGAGGCCTATGTTTAGCAGTGGACTTCTAAATGATATGATGATGATGAATACAGTATAATATAAAATACATGTGAAACATTAAAATACATGTGTTGAGCTATCTTGGGATAGTTTAAAACGTTCTATAGAAAGCTCAACTGTTCCACATCACTGCCAGAGGGCAGCGTCCTCAAAACACCAACACGCAGATAGGAGCCAGCTCTTGGGTCACGCGATGTTTCTACAAGGCGGACTATGTTATCTATCTACAGACGATTATATTATCAGTGTAAATTTAAATTTAAATAAATAAATTACTCTGTGATCGTACAGAACATGTTAAAAAAATTTAGAATAAAATGACATCTGTAAAAGATCAACCTTCTTTTATAGATAGAATACTAATATATGATTAAAAAGTTTTTTTTTTTTTATCATAGATAGACCTACGTTTGACCACGTACTCGCCTGATGTCAAGCGACGATGTGGCCGACGACAGGGCAGGCAGGTCTAGAAGATACCTATTCACTCTGGACTTGAAGAGACACAAATTGTAGTTTTCAGGAAAGACATACCACGGCAAATCATTATCATTCCAATCCTTGGCTGTACGCATTATAAATGTGGAAGCAAAGCGCTTTGTTCGTAAGGGTGGTAGACTGACAAGGTATGGATGGTATTGAGCGGTGCGTCTGCTTGTCCTGTTGTGAAAAGGAGATGGTGGAATGAGATCATGCAATTCCTGGGCACATTCTCCGAAATGTAGGTATTCTATAAAAGATCAAAAGCAAGCAACTTTACGACGGTGCTCGAGACTCTGGAACTTAGTCTCAGCGTTTAGCTGCTTACCTATCACCCTCAATGCTCTACGCTCAATCGAGTCCAAAGCACCCAGCTGGTGTTTGGCTGAACCATCCCACAGATGGCAGCAATACTCCATACCCGACCGACCTTGAGCTTTATATTAAGTGGAAAGCTGTCCAGGTGTGAAGTATCGCCTCACCTTGTTGAGTATGCCAAGCTTCATGGCAGCAGTCTTGGCCTTGGACTCAATATAGGAGCCAAAATTGAGAGTCCGAGTGAGTGAAACTCCTAAGAGTTCGAGATGATCTTCTACAGATACCGGTACATTTCGGAAAACGGGGACTTGGAGAAACTGACTTTTTTTCGCCGGAAAGAGATACTTACGATTCTTTATAACACCCAGACACATATTAAACATTTATGTTCTTCACACAAATGTCCTGGAAGGGAATCGAACCCTTAATCTACAGTGCAGAAGGTAGAGCTACTACCAACTGAGCTGACAGGCCAGTCAGCCTAATCATTAGCATAACTAGAATAAATCATCATTAGGGACGTCATGTTACGCGACGGCAGTGGCATGGGAACCCACTATGCTTAGACAAACTAACTTAACAAATAAGTCGTTATCGAGTTATTGAAACCTATGGTAGACCTACGGTTCCGTGTCAGTTTCCGCAAAATATTTGTAGGTACTTACTTGAAGAGATGCCCCGACATTGTTACTTCCAAGCTGTTTTGAATGGAGCCCTGCATTCGGAAACTTTAAATTTTATACCCAAAACTTTTGGAATGTTTTGTGTATCCTTTGAAATTATACGAGATTCTTTGAGGAAACCGGGAACCGTCACAACAAAGCAAAGAAATTCAGAATTTCTTTGTAGAGATAAATATTTGAGAAAACCCAGGTCCTATTTACTCGGGCTACTAAATTAAATGACATGGAGTTGTGTAATTTACGGTACCTACAGCTTTTAAAACAGTTTAAGTACCTAATATAATAATAGAATAGAAATCATTTATTTAGACCCTCAAAATACTCCACTCAAAATACAAAGGAAAAAATAACAAATAGAAAGTTAATAAAATAACAATTATAAACTTTAAATGAATTTCCTAGCATCCTGTGGGGCAATTATGGAACTTTGATACTATCAAAACATTGATACTAATAGCTTTCAGTTACTAGTGATGAATTGGTATTACGGATCGCTGCGATTTCTATCGGCTTCTAACGCTAGTTACAATGTGAAGTTGGTGTCAAACTATTACTCGACCAATTTACAAAATACGACTGTGGTAGCAACCGTGTTTAGCGTACTAAGCATTTAAATACATCGTATATATCGAAAAACAAGGTTATTATAGATCTTAGCGCGCAGTGCCGTTAACCTTATTTATCGGTCATCGGTACTGCCATTGCAAGCATTGATTTACCTACCTACTCTAGATATTTAATATTTGAACCATCAAACGAAAACACATATATTTTTAATTTTATTGAAAATATAATAAAAAGAAAACAAATAATAATCAAGTTATTTTATTTGAAATATCTCTGAGTTCACTTACAGTTCTATTCGGTTTCCAGGTCAGAAGGCAAGTGAGTCTTTATTTTCGACTCACCAACCATCGCCTGTCGCCATCTTCTTGTATTTTTTTTCACACTTCCGTTCATGATACAAAAGATGGTGCAGAAACGTATTAACATTTTAATTAATAATGTGTTAATAAATTCAAAAAATCATTTCTTAATTATTGAAACTTATTTACAGGATTAGCAAAACAAAAACCTTAATAAAAAATAATCTACTTAAAATTACCTTAAAAGTATTTCCGATAATTATAAGAATAATAATAAGAATAAGAATATTTATTGCCAAAATATAATTACACTAATTGACAGTATCAGCGAGGCCCAAACTAGGCGTAGAAGCCTGTATCTTGGGTCTCATGAGCTCGAGTTACCTAATTAATACATTTATTTGTTTGGCGATGATTGGCTTTAGTATACATATTACAAATGTTAAAATAGGCAGTTTTAGATTGCATGCATGTATTGTGTGTGTGTGTGTGTGTGTGTGTGTGTGTGTGTTTGTGTGTTTGTGTATGTGGATGTGTGTATGTATGTATATGTGCAGGTGAGTGAATGAAAGTGAGTGTGATTGAGTTTTTTTTTTTTTTTTTTTGCGCGGAGAACGAGCTATATCAAAGCTTCCACCTCATCATACGAAAGACTAAGAAGCCATTGCTGAATAGTCCTTTTGCAAGTATAAGCAGTGCAATCCCTAATGTCACACTTTTTACAAACATTGTTGTAGGTGTTCAGAAGTGAAAAACTCGGACTTCGTCTTGCCATTTCAGAATGAGTTCTTGGGATAGGGATTCTGTAAGAACGTCTTTCACATATGTCTAGGTAATCTGTACGATCCCTTATACTTTTGTGAGTTTTAATCGTTGCGCTAAGGACAAAGAGGTGGCGGACTCGCAAAACGTTAAACTCCTGGTAGAGGGTGTCGGTTGGGAAACGGAAAGGTTTATTAAGCATGACTTTGATCAGCGCCCTCTGAGCTCTCTCTACCTGTATGAGAAAGCTTTTTCCCGCGCTGCCCCAAACAGAGATGCAGTACTGGATTATAGACTGACAGAGAGCGGTATAAACTAGCTTTAAGATGTCAGCTGGCGAGCAGTTTCTAAGCTTTTTCATAATAAATATGAGCCTTCTAACTCGTCCAGCTAAATCCGATAGATGTTTTTTATAATTTAGATTTTCATCCAATGTTATGCCAAGGTATTTGAGAGTTGGTGTACGATCAATTGTATTGCAAGAACAGCTTTGATTTGAACTGAAAGGATCATATGAGCAAGTATGTAGTTTGAGTATCAGGTCTCTGGGAGCTCTTGCGACAGAGGTTTTAGAAAATGCGATGTAATTAGTCTTTGTAACGTTAAGTGTGAGAAGGTTGTTGTTTAGGAACTTCCCTACCTCAGAGAGTCCGACCTCTGCATAGCCTTTAACCAATTTAAACAGTACTCAAATAATTCGAAATAAATTCCATGAATTGATTTTAAATTATTAAAGAATTAAGAAAGCAATTAAAACCAAATTCGTTTATAATAATAAATTAACTTCCTTCTAAGCGTCATCATCACTTTTAAGTCGTCAAAACAATTAACAATTTGATAAGACATTCAATCATTACGAAGTAATGAATGAACCTGGCGTTAAAATAATTAATCAGGGTTTTTAAGACCTCATTCCATTAAATTAAGTTCCTTGCAAATTAAATCAATGACGCATTGTTTCACGAGGCGTAGGAACGCCGCGGCGACATATATGATTGATTGAAATAATTCCTATTGCTAATCGAAATTGATAGACATTGATGCCGATTGCTAATCGAAACTGATAGGCATTGATTGTATCAAGAGTTCTATAATCGCCCTACTGGTCTTCCTGGTCTTCCGCTGAGGCCAGAGTTCATTTCACGGACATCTTGATTCAAATCAGTACTTACACTCAATTCGTTTTATCAAAGTAACTTAACATATACAACAAACTACAAGATATATTAACTAAACATGATACAGCATCAAAGAGCACACAAAACAGTGAAATACTTAAAATATGATTACAACGCTAAAATTAAAATTATTTATTACGTTTTAAAAACTAAAAAGACAACTGACTTCATGTATATACACAAGGTAGTTACTGTTAAACTTTGAGGAGTTCCCTTGACTGTCTCGTCTTCATCATGAGACCCCTAATGATAGTCACAACCCTTCTAGCTGTAAAGTTCTCATCAATACAAATTAATGAAGCCCAAACACCAGGTAATTGCTGTAAATTGTTCAGGAGTTCCCTCGACTGTCTTTCAGCTCCATCATCAGATGGACTCCAAACCTTCATTAAATAGTCGTGCTTTAAAATATTTAATGAAAAAGTTAAAAAACGCTATAGTCACCACTACGATTTTCGAAGGTTCCCCTCGATTTCTCTTGGATGCCATTATTAGATCCTGGTTTCCTTATCATGATACCACCCTTGGAATATCTCATTTCCAACAAAAAAAGAAATAATCAAAATCGGTTCATAAACGACGTAGTTATCCGCGAACACCAATAAAAAAACATATATATACGGTCGAATTGAGAAACCATATTTTTTTTAAGTCGGTTAAAAATAACAGTAGCCGATTATAAGGTGAGTATTTAGCATACATTAAAAAACAAACTAAGAGGACAGTTGGAAGAACTAGCTTCCAATGTGCCGCGGCTTGCATAGCTAAGTACGTAGAGTATTACTACTTAGTAATGTGTGTGGTAAAATGTTAATATAAGTATCAATTTCTTACTGGTTACTCAAATATTAGCCAAATATTCGCGTGTTGCACGCGATGTTTCATTTAGACATCACTCACTATACTCGTAGGTTATCTTTTTGAAGGAAAATGCATGCATACACCGTTTTCTAACATAGTGCCATTAGTCATTCAAGTAGATAATTACTTGATATTGTAAAATATTAAGAAAGGAGAATTGAGTAGATTAAATTAAAAAATGTAATCCCAAGACATCTATCAATCTACTGTAGGTACAATATGTAATACTGTAATAATATCTAATCACACACAGTGTTGCAGAAGAGGGCTGTTCGTGCAATTTATAACATGGGCCCCAGAGAATCACTTAGAGAATCACTTAGAGATAAGTTTAAAGAAATTAATATTATGACAGTGCCTTGTCAGTATATATACGAAAATTTAATGTATGTGCACAAAAATGTTCATTTATTCAAAAAAAATTGCGATAATCATAGTATTAACACTAGAAATAAAGATAAACTCGCTGTTCCCACTGTTAGGCTCGCTAAAGTTAATAAGTCTTTTATAGGGCAATGTGTACGCTTCTATAACAAGGTCCCAAGCGACGTGTTAGATTTGTCGATTGGCAAATTTAAAAACGTAATTAAACATAAACTGTCTATTAAAGCATATTATAAAATATCTGATTATTTAGAAGACAAAAAAGCTTGGGATGAATCTGCTCCAACTCGACTCGGCATCCGTAACAAAATTGTCAAGGATCATACAAAAAAGTGTTAAGACCAGACAAGTTTCTTGCCGGATTCTTCTTGAACTGGGGTTAGGAGGAACCGGCACCTAGATTCACTAGCATGTAAGAAGACGATTCAAAGTGGTCCTTGTGATTGTAATGAATAAAGTTATTTTGAATTTTGAATTTTGAATTTTGACACACACACACACACACACACACACACACAAACTCATAAACACACTAACAGACTTATACTGTTAGTTGGAACACCTAAATCTCTGTAAACGGATACGGGCGTTGTGTCTGCGACACAGTTTTTCTAACTTCTGCAGATACCATCATTTTTCTAATTGTTTTATAAGCAATTGTTACTTGTTCCTAAATAAACATTTTGAAAAAAAAAAAATAGGCAATGAAATGAGATCTGAAATATCTCTGAAAAGATTTGCTAGATACACCGTATCTACTTTAGAGAGGTTTTGAAAACGTTAAGTGACAACATTTCTAATCAAACTGTAAGTGAAACAAAATTAATTTATTTACGCCAGCAGTCCCACCCTCTACCGCTGCTTGTAATTACAGATTTGAGCAGAGTTTACATTTTCAGCCGGTTTTGCCAATTTGTGGCTAAGACACAGGACAGCAAAGAACAGTTGGTTTAATTAAAAGACCAAATCATAACACATTCAAATGCTTTAAGCTGCTTAAAGAACTTGTTTGATAGATTACATAAGCTTTAATGAAAGATGTGTGTATTGATGCAGTTGAATTGGTATTTTCACCCTCAAAGAGAAATCTTGTACATGTAGTAACGTTTTTAAGCTGTGTTCAAAGTTTGGTGCCTTTGATCCGCTTTGATCTCAATAATGAGCGTTCAAAGCCGCAGATACTTCAATACAACCTACTTATATCAAGTTATGGCGGTACGAGTATTGTATTGTATATTGTATGTATTACGAAACTAAATACAATCATAGAGGCCGAACTACGGACTTTCTCGGTTTAAAAACAGTTACGCAATCGTATGGATTTTTTTACGAGGCTTTAGATTTCTGAATTTCTCAAGAAACTTATAGTTTCTACATATCCATCTGCTTTTCTGTCTGTCTGTCCACCCCTAATCAGAGCCCTTGCTCGTAGACTCATCATCATTGGCCGTCGTTAAGTAGGTGGCGTCAGTCAAGTTACAGAGCAGTTGTTTGTAATTGAAAACTTTCGTTCATGGATCCACTCCAGCAAGCTGAAGTGGGTGAAGTTTCCTCTTCACTGACGTACTCTACATCGGATTCTGTTTGATAGCGCAGGCCTTCCCAGGTACCCACACTAACCTCTCAACCTTGCCAACAGGACCCGCAGAAAAGACGAATCAGTACCTGCAGTGTTGGTTCGGTTGCAGGTACATAACGGCTCGTAGTCTAGACTATCCTTACTAATATTATAAACACGAATGTTTGTATGTTTGTTTGTTACTCTTTCACGCAAAAACTAGAACTTACAACTACAACAAACTAAACTTAATTAAAATCCATTTATATTTTAATGAAAATTTACAATAATATAGCTTATACATCAGAATAACACATAGGCTATAATTTATAAAGATATTGTGTGAATTGTCCAATATATAACAATAAGTATCAAGTAGGAAAAAGATCTACCATCTGCGAGCTATTCTGGCGTGCGCTGCAAAAACTGTTAGAATTACACGAATTCGCGGGCACCAGCTAGTTAGTAATAATTTTGACCTAGTGGTCACAACAAAGATATGAAATAACTGTATTGAAAAAATTTTTTAGAGGTAAAACATTTCACCATCAAATCGTGTGGCATCATGTTGGATAGGTATTTCAAAAGATGAATTGTTTTGGCACCACTAGCCCACTAGCCACTAGTCTTTTTTATTCCTATTGACTCTAAACATATGCCTTCACTGTGCTTGGTCTAGCCAGTGCTTCGCTAATATATTTGTAGCTAATTTTACGTACTACAGAAGCGCACCACAAAACCACAAATTTACCAGTCGATACGATAGTTAATATATAAAAATGTGTTTTGAAAGATTTGAATAAGAAGTAGGTACAACATTCTAGGTACAACATGTTGTTTCACGGCATGCGGCACCGAGGTCCAGTGTTAATACCGCCGCCTCCCCCGGGCCCGCACTACGCGTGCCGCAACCTACATTTATTCCCCACCATAATTAAACTTTGCTGCTTTTTAAATGAAAACCCTGAGTTTGTTTACTTTGGAACTTTATACGTGAAGCTGTATAAGAACAAACGTGTAATTAACGTGAGGGTTGTTTAGTAAGGAGATGAGCAAATTGCTTGTTTTGCTTACAATTTGTAGGATATTTATTTTTTGTGTCCCTGTGTTATGTCCCTTGTGCTCTCAAGCGATGTTTCTGACCATTGTATCACTTAAGTACTTGTGCTATATTTAAATTGTTGTTTAGTTTTTTTATTTCTATTAAGTTATCTTGTGAACTTCGTACCACCTAAAATTGATTTGATTGTAAATCATACCAAATTTAAGGCTAACAAAACAAAAAAATATATCTAATCGATCGAGCAATTTTCCAGACGGTGCACGATGACGATGCACGGCGATGATTATATATAAATATAGATGAAGATATATTGCTGGCAATTCGGTTGGTTCATTTCTAAAATTAGGAATTGTCTAAAATATATTTAGTTAGTCATAGCATTTGTAAAGCCTATTCGGTACCATCTAACTAAATTAGGAACGCTTAATTAAATTAGGATAAGTTGGTAGCAGCAGAATACTAAAGTTTTATTTGACAGTTCTAAACTTAATTTTAGCTAAAATTAGTTAGGTTGGTGCCAACAGAATTGAGGCCATTATCTTATATATAATAAAAATCAATTGCTGTTCGTTAGTCTCGCTAAAACTCGAGAACGGCTGGACTGATTTAGCTGATTTTGGTGTTGAAATGTTTGTCGTAGTCCAGGGAAGGTTTTAACGGTGAGAAAATGTGTGGCATTGCAACGCATGCCGGGTAGAGCTAGTCTTCCAATATATTCTAGAAGCTGTCCCGTTTGCGACTTTTTCCGTGCGTTTTAAAAGAAAATATATCAAATTGAAACATTTTAATTGACTTTACTTCTTTAAGACACAATTATTCAAGCGCGTACAATGACAACTGTCATTATCGGACTAACCGAACGTCGTCAATATTTATATCAAACTGAACTCACCACTTTAAATCATATTTTTTATTATTGTTTTGCACATTTTTAAATGTTTAAATAGTTTCTGCTATTCGGGGCGGAGACAAATCTAACAAATCAAAAATCATAAAAACCCGTTCAGCCGTTCTCGAGTTATAAATGGTGTAACTAACATGACCTTGTTTTATATAAATAGATTACTAGATTTTGCCCGCGACTTCGCACGCATAGTACATACATAAAAAGTAGCCTATGTCCGTTCCTAAGATAAAATCTATACCAAATTTGATTGATGGAAAAAAAAAGTTCTGTTGATCTGAAGTTTGGTATGTACCAAACTTCACAGGAGCACCCGCTAGGTCAATCTGAAGATTTCCTAAAAATAATCGTAATTGGTTCAGCCGTCTCGCAGTCTATAGGGAACATACATACATACACACATCGCCTTTTATATATATATAAATAAAGACCACTTGCTAAATAAGGTCAACATTTTAATTAGCTGAGTTCACTAAGTTGTCTTTACAATTTGACGTATTCCTTCGAATAAACCATGATTAAAAATATCGAAGCAAACGAAGCAGAGATAAAGACATTAATATTATTTATTCTCGCTACGAAGCTTAACTAGACGGAGGAATAAACTGTAGATATTTTTATGATGAGCTAGGGTTTATTTACTAGCAGTCTCTAAAGAATGGTAAGTTTAAAGTTGTCACGTGACTTGAGATACTGAGCAAATTGAATAGTTTTCTTATCTGCACCACAGTGCAGGCGGATCTAGTGAGCACTTGTGTAAGAACTCATAGATTCCTTAGCGGAGTCAGCATTTATGAAGAGCAGATTCTATTGATGCCAATTGATCTCAAGACGTGACAGGTTACAAGTTGTTTGTTGCTTGTTGTAACAACGGATTGGGTTGGAATTTTCAACTTCTAATAAGTTTTTGTAAGACTTGAAGACTTGAAGAAGAGATGAAACGTACGTTACGTTTCATAATAAAAAAAAAGTAGGTACGTTCAAACGTTTCTTTTGTAAAACCTTAAGCCAGAGCCGAGCGACTAAATAAATCGTCCAGGGTGTCTACTTGGCAAACCGATTTCGATGTATCGGAACGATAACGTCTTTGTTGTCGGCAACTTACGTCAAATTGACAGATGATTTGTTGTCAAGTTCATATTGTCATCTGTTAATTTGAACATCGTCTGTTATGGAGGATTACGACATCGATTGTCAAAAGCTTCTTTTTTATTTATCCTAAATCCTAAATATTATTACAATCTAGCCAAATAAGTTAATAAGTAAATTTGCTTTCACTTTATAAATAAATTATTCCTAAGAATGTAACCAATAGCACTTTTATTAGTCTCTAGTTTCTCTAGATTGTCAAAAGGTCGTCGCATCGTTCAAAACGAGTCGAAACTATGTAGAAAAGAGTAGGGTTCTGCACGATTATTGTCCCGATTATTGTATTGTTTATCGATTTGATCCTAAAGTAATTGGCTCGAATCCGGTCGTGCACCAATGGATTTTTCAGATCGAAATGTATGCTCGCTGTACAAGTATTATCAAACGGTGACGGAAAACATTGTTAGGAAACCGGCATGTCGTAGAACCTGAAAAGTTCTAAGACAGGTTCACGAAAGGAGCCTCTAAGTCGCAAAAGTAATGTCGGATGATCCATTGTTCAAAACGAATCGAAACGAAGTAGCTTAGACTTTTCACGATTATTGTCTCAATATGTCTTTCCTGAAAACTACAATCTGGGTCTCTTCAAGTCAAGAGTAAATAGGTATCTTCTAGACCTGTGTGCCCCATCGTCGGCCACATCGTCGCTTAACATCAGGCGAGTTCGTGGCCAAACGTAGGTTTATCTATGATAAAAATATATATATATATATATATATCTTTCAAAACTGTCGTGAGTTGTACTTTACATTTTGATAAACACGGGTTTTACTCACGTATTATTTTGTCGATGGAGGCACCGACATTGTTTCGATTCACCTAGATAATCTTCATCAGGGTGAGTTTGATCCGCGGTCCGCTCGTTGCCGCTCGAGTTCACGGTTCGTCGTGCGTGCAGGTAGAGGGGGAAACGTTGTCACGGCAGGCGGTAAAAAATTTGGTGCTGGTACTGGCCCTTCGACTTCGCCACTCGTGCTCTCAACATTGGGAACCGTCAAACATACAGCACTGATACTATCACTAACCGGCTATAATAACGGCATATATAACGGCACATCGTTACTCTAATACGTTCCATGCAGACGAGGTTTCCAGGCTGAGGAAAGAAACCAACCTTTGTCTCGGTTGAAGTTTGGAAAATAATACGTGAGTAGCCCGTGTTTATCGAAATGTAAAAAATATATAATAGATGCGTTACGATTAATTCCAGAGTAAGTATATATACCAATGTATTATACTTTGTGAGAGCTTATGAGAGCATATAGGCTTATTTCAAAAGCATACATAAGCAACGTACGTAAGCAAATCATAATGCCTTGCTTAAATCTGCTGAAATCTTTATTAATTGACATTATAATAACTAGGACAGAACTTACTCGAGTACTACATTAACTGATCATGTAAAGTAGAAGTTAATCTGGGCATTTAGAAGCAGTCTACTGGATGCATCAAGCTATGTCGTATACGAGACCGCGAGGGACCGTGTGAGCTATGAATACTAAAGCGAAAATATAAACAATGTAGTTAGCGTGCTCCCCCACGATCACGATTATTCATGTATGGAGACAAGTCTCGTTTTCGCCTTGTTTTCTTAAAAGTGATTGAAGTTTATCACTATATTTATATTAATAACTAGCGTATGTACTGTTTCTTGTCACAGACTAAATCTATACCAAGTTTCACCAAAATCTGTTCAGTCATTACGGTGTGGTTAAGCTAGATGCTAATATATAGAAATTTTGTTTCATCCACACAAACTAGATGGCGCTATAGGAAACATTAGAACGTTATTTGTTATAAATATTTTGCAATTTCTTACTTGTTTCAGAGAATATGTAATATTAGCAGGATAATGGCGTTGATTCCGTAGTTTTACGAGAACATTTTCTAAGACACGAAAGTTTCTTATTGCGATCGCAATAATGTCCAAATTAGAGTAACGTTTTTAAATTACAGTTTTAAAATAAATTAATAATGTCAATTTGTTCCTTTACTCAATTGATTTTCCTCGTATTTTTCGCAGTATTAATCAACACCTCTTCTTTTCTTCCTATAAGGGCATCAGTCTTCTTTACAATTTTGCCATTGTCAAGTGATTGTTTGGTTATAAAGTCGATCGTCATTTGTTTATTCTAAACTTCAACGCGGAACTGCTGTCTGTCTGTCTTGAACTTTTTTGGGATTTCTCGTCGTTCAAATCACATTGCAACACACTTATTATTATTATTAAACTTATTATTCAATTCTCCATACATGTGCAATGAAGTCACAATTCATTGATTAAAATTCCGCTAAGATTACTGAATTAAACACGAGAAAAATAATTAATCAAGATTTGCTATGTTGCTTCATGAAATGACAAACAATGAAACCAATGGACACCTCTTTACATGATGACTAAAATGACTTAAAACTCGGATTATTTTTGACCGTTTTGCGGAGTAAACTTTGTGCTCTTGTAATATTTATTTTCCTCGAGTTATTTCGGGTTTTATTTGTAATGTTGGTAATTTTATTCAAAAAAAGCTAGAGTTATTGGCTCGGGTGCGAATAATTAGACTGAAACTTTTGTATTTCTTTGTGAAACGACTAACTCAAACATACGACTTTGTGACGTCTATATAAACAATCTAAACACTTGAAATTCGCTAAATTGCCATTAACGAAAAAGGAGACTTAAACACGTCAATTTAGTAAAGTGTTATTTATAAATATTACTTGACTTTTTAAATGTTAATTCCTGGCATCAATATCGTCCTCTCTTGGATACCGAGCCATTCTGAGATTCCTGGCAATGAGGCAGCAGATTGTTGCGCAAAGATTGCCGCTCAGATAGGCACTCGAAGCACATGAAAATTTATTCGCATGACATTTGCTTGATTCCTATATCAGACCTCCAAGAGACTTGCACCAATGCCTGGAACACCTCAAACTACCTCAATCATTAAAGACAAACACTGCAGATATCCAACTGGATATACCCCGTGTCCCGTGGTTTTTTTAAATTTCGTAATGCATGCACTCCTGTCATTTTAGCCAAACTAAGGATCAGGGATCACTCAATGTGTGAATGTGGTCTAGATGAAGGAAACGTGAACCACATATTCGTCGACTGCCCAAAGTTGCGACGTTCTTTATATGATCTTCTTCCTCCTAAAATCCTCCGTCCTACTTCTTTGAAAAATGTATTATATTTAACCTTCTCCCCTAAAGTTATTTAATGTTTGTGTAAACTTAATACCGTAAATAAGATAAAATTATATTTGTACATAATTACTTGTTCTTTAGTGTTTACCTTTTTTTGATTATTTGTCATGTACGTAATGTTTATATTGTGCTGTACCTATGTAGTTCAGTTTGTGTTTTAGAAAAATCAGTTTGGTTACCAAAATGTTTTGAAATAAAGTTTTTTAATCTTACGCGATCAGAACACATTATTATAAATATTAACGGGTATTTATCGCAATTATTTACCTATTTTTCCCGACGTTTCGACAGGTTTACACTCTGTCGTGGTCACGGGATGACTGTCACGGGTCATCCCGTGACCACAACAGAGCGTAAACCTGTCGAAACGTCGGGAAAAATAGGTGAATAAACGCGATAAATACCCGTTAATATTTATAACAAAATGTTTTGGTTGACTCTCCCCTGAAGGTTACCTACCATATTATATACCATATTCTTTTACCAACATCTCCATTCTTCTTTATGACACTAACAATACACAGACACTGGCAGAACTGTGACAAATAAAGTCGCAGACGCCATAGAAAAAGTAGAAGAATAAATGTTAATTCAGACTTTGGTGCAAACTAAATGAGATCTCTCGTATTTTACGATTTTTTTGATAGTCCGCTGAAACCACATAATCGGAGCTAATATCTACAACGCATGACACTAGTACTAGTAGGAATTATTCGTACAAGATTTATCTGAATCCAGATGCACACAGATATTTAAGAAAACATTTTTTTATACCAGGGCGCGGAATTTAAAGGCAAAATATTTCAGTCAAATGTCTGAAAACTTTATGCCCTTATACATCAACCAACGTTGTCCACGAGTCCGTACATATTTCGTAATTTATAACTGGAAGCACCAACAGGCCGCCATTTTGAAATACGAACGCTAAAGTTTAGTGACGGGACACTGCGCTTGAAGATAATAGCATTCTACAATGTTTTTCGGCACTAAAAGTACCCAAAGCCTATTTCTTGAGACTTGTATACAATAAAATGTTCATCCATCTACCTGTTTATAAAAGCTTTGATGTATATGTACGTAGACGATCTAGTTAAGATACCATATAGCTATATATACATAAAAATTATTTGAGAAAGCATTAAACAACAAATATTTCACATTCCGCCAATATATTCCTCAAAAAGAAATTAGACACGTGTTTCGCCACGAGGCAACCTCAGAAACAATTGACTCGCTCCGCACTGTAACGAAAAAACATCTGGATTACTGGAGCGCTGGATGGAAACTGATTTCAATCCAGCGCTCGGCTAAGAAACAAGTCCGCAGAGCAGAGGATTGGTGTGTCGTTACAATGCGGATATTTGTTTAATGTTTTGTAATGGATTTCCGCAAAATCACGCCTGAATCAATTATCTAATATGCGAAAGCCTACATTTTTAATAAAGGGCCACTCTCCACTCGAAAGTACTAAGAGTACTCTCTTCTAGTATATTATACTATTCTGTGAAATACTCATAGATTGAAATACTTTATTGCACAGCGTAAATACATTGTCTGTTATAAGAAACAATGTATTGCTACTCTGTTGTACAATAGGATGTCTTATCGCTATAACCATCTCTGCCAGACAACCATGGGATTGTTAGAACTAAATATAGCTGGATATAAGGTAATATTAATAATAATACTGGACATTGCCTACAACGTCATCTAGCCTCAAAGTAAGAAGAGCTCGTGCTACATGAGAACTACATGACTGATATTAATTATACACGATTTTTGTAAATAATTACATATTATCTATATATATTATATATATTATATTAATACGTGAAGCAAAAACTTTGTACCCCTTTTTACGAAAATTTTGAAATGAAGTTTTGCACACTTATAGTTTATATACAGAAGGAGAGTAGAATGCTGATATATTTTGTTTAAATTATGCATAAAAAATACATTAATTTCTAATTAATTATGGTCGAATTTCAACCAATGGCCAACCAATAGTACATAGAGACACCAAGACCCAAGATAAATATTTGTAGATATAAATATTTGTCCCACAGCGGAATTCGAATCCTGTAATTTGCAGCTCAGGTGGACCTTAGCCCACAATTTTCGCCACAATTGTCATATTAGTGATTTATGATGAAAATAACAGGATAAATTAGAATAAAATAGATAAAATTGACAGAGAAAAATACCAAGTTCGCTTCATAAGTGCTTTTATAGCTCGTGTGAACATACCCCGTCCCTAGTATCGGGTTTGCACACGGGTTTTACGAGGCATGTGAGTGGCCGCCGGTCGGCTCGTCTCAGATGTGACTGCAGCCTGCTATTTACAGGCCAAGCCACATGTTACATAACGGACGCATAAATGTACAATTTACCTGGTAGCTCTGTGAATCGGGTATAATTTTTCCGTTTACATTTTACATGCTTTATTACTGCTCATACCTAATACTCGAAGTATTGATTCATATTAATAATAACATATATAAATAATCCCGGACATTTCACACCCCATCATCTGGCCCCAAAGTAAACAGAGCTTGTGCCACATGACTGATATAATACTTATATACCTTTTTTTGTAAATACATATATATTATACACAGAAACACCCAGACCCGAGACAAATACTCGCACATCATTCAAACATTTTGTCTCACAGCGGGAATCAAACCCGTTACCGTAAAAAGTTGTCTCAGCCGGGCCTTAGTCCACAGTGCCATAGAAGTCGTCGTCAGTAGTCAGTGGTCAAGTCCGTGATAATGTTCTAGATTCTTTGTTCTTTATTGGTGAGTCTCAGGGCTCTCAGCGGTAGTTTTGGCCCACAGTTTGTGTGGCACGCGGTAGACGTGCCCCGCACAGTTTCAGTTCCGCGGCCTCGTCGATTTTTTAATTCGTTGGGTGAGCTTTATGCCGAAGATGCTTCGCTCCATTGCCCTTTTACCAACCTCGAGTTTAGTACTCTGAAAACCAAGGGACCAAATTTGAGCACCATAGGATAAAAATGTGCTAGTACAGACGTTTTTAAGTTTACGAGTTAAGTTTAAGTTTAAGTGTGTCTTTATTGTACCCAAAACATTTATACACATAATATGAAACTTAAGCAATAATGGCATATACACAGGCTAGCTTTAACCTAAAAAGAGTTATCTTTCAGAAAACTTTGGGATATAAACCTATTAAAAATGAATGTACGAAGGGTTTCTTCACCGCCTGACAACTTTTAAAAAGGCGAATCCTATAGCGTAACGTACCCTCCAAAACGCGGAAGCGCTCTGATTGAATAGTCACTGCTTTTTTCACCTGCTCTCAAACATGTTGTCTTATGAGATTCAAAGATATGAATCCTAATTTAGTATCTTGTTCGAGCCGTTGTCTTATGAGATTCAAAACCATGAAACAAAACTAAGTATCTTATTCAAAGCCGTGACGCACCCTCCTGGTTTCCGCGGAAGATCAGCGATGTATTTAGTAGTACTACTAAATGCAACTTCATGCATGAGTCGGACACCATTTTGTGACGACATCCCATGGATTAAGAGAGACAACATAGAACTTTTTTTCCTAATATTGTTACTTGCTTTAATTAAATTTTTATGTGCATTTCTTGTTTTTAATATGTCTGTGGATATATATAATGAGGGATACACACAGGTTCCTAGTGTACCGTTGCAAATAAACTCTGTTTCTTTCTTTCTTTTTTTCAAAACGGCACCAAATCTATCCGCGTAGGCTTAGCGTGCACTGCAGATGAATCCGCAGCGAATTTTCTCGCGCTTTTCTGTGGAACAAGGAATCAGACGTAGTAGCAGAAAAAACAACATTCAAAATTACTTATTTTAGTATAGACTTCAGAAAGTGCGGTATAAACCGCATTGATTAATTTGGTAGTGCGCGCTAGGCCTGCGGCGGGAAACGAACCCGCAACCTTCTGCGTCTCAGCCGGGCCTTCGCCCACCGCGCTACAGAGGTCGAAAGAGAAAAGTAACGTCACAAAGTTGTGTGCAGTCGTCATTTGTTATTTTATACAAAATGCAAGATCTTTTGTATAAAATCTATGAACAGATTATTTTTGCTCTAATTACAAAAGAAATATAAAAATTGTATTCCAATTATTCACACCTGAGTCAGTATTTCTACATTTTAAAAAATATCACCAAAATTTCAAATAAAATTCGAAATAACTCCAGAAAAATAAATAATATAACAGTGCAATATTTGCTTTACATGACGGCAAAAAAATATGTTGGTACTCGCTATTCGTAGTATTTTTATTTATTTTCTTTTTCTATAAATGTCTAAAGCCTTACAATTGTAAGGAAATTTGTGTCTTCAACTGACGACTTTTAATTTCCAGATACCGACACCGAAAACTTTTTGATCGTCAATGAGTATGTGTTAAGGTCCCTAGGTTTCGACTAGAAAAAGTTAATAAGTCATTTATGGGGAACACGGTGCGCTTCTATAATAAGCTTCCTGAAAATGCTACTAAACTACCTATTAAGAAATTTAAAGGATACATTAAAGGTAGTCTTTTGAAGAAAGCTTATTATAATATAGATGACTATATTATTGATAAGAATGCATGGCCTCATGTCGCTCTGCCGTCAGACAGTTAACCGACACACTTGAAATGTATAAACTCTCTTGTATTAGTATTTCGTAGTTAAGGTAGTTACAAGATGGATCATATAAAAAAGCGCTAGGACCAAGACGAGTTTCTTGCGAATTCTTCTCGAGCTTGGGTTAGGATGAATTGGCACCTAAATTCACCTAGTATGTAAGACGTTTCAAAGTGATCCTTGTGATTGTATTGAATAAATCATCTTTTGACTTTGACTTTGACTTAAGTGGGAGCAACTGGACACCAAAAATGTTTACGTATGCGCAGGGAGTGGATGATTTCATACTGGTTCTATAGAAATCAAATATTCATCGGTAGCTTGTATCTGACACAAGACACAAAAGTGTCTACGTTTGCGCCCTGCCTTATTGATAATTGATGACAGTATCAAGTGGTTTTGTTTTATTATAATATCGTCACAAAGTCGTCGATGCGAAGAAGTTGGAGTCGATCGTCTATTCTAAGATATTCTACGATCGACTCCAATAATGGAACACAATACACTCATAGAGTTTCCACCCGTTTGACTTTAGTAAGCTTAGGGATTTAAGATATTAGCATAAAATATTTACCAATTCTCTACCTATGTACTGAGGCAATAAACGTTTTTGTTATATAATTTATATTTTAATTTTGCATAATCGTTTAACATAAACTTCATTTTCTTTCTCTTTTTGTGTGTCAAGTAAATAAACAAAAATGCGCAGCACTATCGGCTCCGGATTGTCGTAGCAGTGCTACAAAGCTGCGTAGAACTTTGCCGTAGCATTATATTATTACACAACATTGTAACTTTGTTGGCGTAGCGCTCTTCAGCCAGTACAGTGTCAATACTCTAATTCAATCGCTTCATAATATAATAACAGTGGTTTATCAATGGGGTCGCAAAAATGTTATGATTTGTACTTGGAAAGTAATACAATTGTTGAATTGTAAAAACATGGTCACCATAATTTGGAAGCCAAATAGTACTGCTATTTCACAATACCAGCACAGGAAAGTCTTCATATTAAAATTTTCGACTGTCACAGCATGGATTGGCTTAGACATCGAAACCCAGAGTACACACAATGGGTATCTGCACTGGAATTAACGAGTATACATTTTACAGCTTACAACATGTGACCTTATAACAACACCCGCACGCAATCACAAAACGCAAACTCACGTAAAACTTTTTTGTTTTTAAATTTTATTTTTAATATTTTTGTTGCCAGATATGGATTTGGTTTCTACCATACGCCAATTCTATTAAAGAGTAATCTAGTGACGTTGTACAGCAACTTTCAGACGCCAGCCAAAAGAACTTCACGCAAAAGTCATGGAGGTCCTATGGGTAGAAAAAGTCACCCGGACGTTCTGCGCAACAAAGTGTTGGGTCGATTTTGTTACCTAGACGTTCAAGTGGTTATAGACGCCTCTCAACTTAAACACTACCTGATCAGTGTTTTAGATTCTCCCTATTATTTATACAAGTAATTCTCATTGACCACAGAAAGGAAGAGACTCTTCTATCACAGGTTACTGCAACTTAACAGAAGAGACCCCAACCCAAATGTATACATCATACTTGTAATGTATACATTTGGGTTGGGTGTCTATTGGTCACTATCTTACAAAAGTGGATGGTACTAAACAGGCATTAACTTTTGATAGTAGTTGAGAGACGTTTCTAAGTAGAGGGGATGGTGTTATATCATTTAAATAAATATTGTCAAATTCTCAAAAAATGGGTGTTACCAATTTTTTTTTTCAGAGTTCAGTTAGTAGTAGTTTTGCCTTCTGTAGGTTGTGGGTTCGATTTCCGCTCACCCTGATGAAGATTCACTAGATGTATTTAGACATACCTACTAGATAGATGACATAAAATAATACCGTAAGTAAAACCCGTGTTTATCAAAATGTACGTAGAAGTTTGTTCAGTGTTTGGATGTTATTAAGTATCTCTGGATGTTATTAAGAGTCTAATCTAACTATATAACACCTTTAAACGAGCAATTCTAGTATATATATATATATATATATATATATATATATAAATATATTCTGAATCTCGGAAACAGCTACAACGATTTTCATGAAATTTAGTATGCAGGGGGTTTTGGAAGCGATAAATCGATCTAGCTAGGTTTCATTTTAGAGAACGTCGTTTTATCCGTGTTTTATACGGAGCAAAGCTCGGACATCTAGGTACTATTATTTTAAATTTGATAAGTATTCTATTAATTATCTGGTTCCTAGATGACTATGTCAGTTTATCACTATGCTCCTAGATAGCTATGCTTAGTTTAAGATTAGATGGTGCTGTGTTAATTGTCCTCAAATATGTATTATTATATTGTATAAAAAAATATGCGTGAGTGTTGTGAACACTCGGTTAGATCGAAGTTCCAATTTTAGTATATTATTATTGATAAAATCACAAACTCAGGATGCTAACGCATTTAAACGTATTATTTTATTGATAAACAAATGCAAATGAAGGAATTACTAGCGTCTTAGAGGAATTAAATGAAAAGCAGAAATAACTAATAAATTGAAGGAATGCGAATGGTAGGAAATTTCGTAATTCATATATTTTTTCGAGTTGTGAAAATAACGATTTTATTGTACATCATTCAATGCATCTAATTAATTCGTTCGTTTGTTCATCTAATTCATTCATTCGTTTCACCCTATGGATAACCGTCTACACTAAAGAAAGGGTCGTGACGGAAATCTTACACTTTTTTTTGCCTAGCCCCCATCCACCAAGACCGTACCGTGCGATAAGGAACGGCCCAATATGTAATGTAACACAATTTCAATGTTTTTAAATGTAAACACTCCAGTGTAACCGACTATACATCATCAACAATCGGCGATGTACCCATTTACACTAAATTGCAACAGCACCCATTAGTGTTGCACCCATCTATACAATATTTCGTGGTAAAAGCTATTACAAAGCGTTTCTCCCGGCTTCATAACAATACCTTGTTTGCGCTATGTACATACATAGCTGGTAAGTTATGAGACTTCGGGGAATTATCAATTATTCATAATGAATTAGTTGGTTTTACTTAATTTTTCCTACAGTTCTAAACGAGTTCAATACTATTAGTTCGCACCAAAATGAGATCTCACGACATGTGTATTATACGAGTATACAGCTGTTACCAGCAACTTCTATGCAATTATTTCGATAGAGTATAATTAAGTACTAATTATTGTCCAATGTTTTTACAACCTTAAATACAATCTCAATCTGGACTACAAGCTTTTTACATTGTATATTACAAACTATACATCCTCAAATTAAAATAAAAACCGTTTTGGAATATCCAAACAATGCTTTTTCATATGATTCATTTAAATAGTTTTTTTTCTCTCTTTTAGAAACCTATATCTTAACAAACCTTGTCCAATTTAGTTCAATAATTTACCAGCTCATTTCCTAATTCCAATCCGTCGACTTACTATGTTTAACTCATTCACTGCCACCACGATTTTCTTAAAGTTTATCGAGATGCCACCGTATAAAACCGCGGACACGCTAGGCGTGCTCACGGCATTGCTACTTGGAAAAATAGTGAACACGCCGCGCGTGTCCATGGCACTGACTAAAGGTAAATTATTTAAAACGGCTTTTTTTCTGTTTTAACTATGTTTGCCGGTTATTATTTCTTGTGCTGCGCGAGGATAAAGGTGTTTACAATAGTGTCGTGAGTTTTGGTACTTGGAATTATGGCGAAAAATTGATTTTATGGTAAGTAAATGTATTATAACCTAATTTAAGGTTCTCAAACTTTTTTACTAAAATTCCCATACATCAGATATGCCATATCAGATATGCCTGCTTCAATATGCCATAGCCTATCCCTTAAAAATTATGCAAAAATTTGAATAAAGTTTTATTGTGAACTGTAACATTGGAATTGCTAACAGTGCAAGTACATTTGTTTTATTAATATATTGAGTGACAATCATATTTAAACGTATTTTCAGTCTTATATGAGTGAATTCATTTAAATTATTAAACCAATAAAAGCTTTGAACTGCGAAAAGTTTGTTTACGTTATTTATCTCGTATTATCGTAATGTTGGTTGATTAGCCTTATCTAATTACATAAGTATGAATTAAATACAAAATATTCAAATAAAATAAATTGATTTCTTATCTTTTTTTCAGGAAAAGTTAAATTTGTACCGGAAACGGAAGATATTAATGATGACAAAAATTTTAGCGAGACAAACGAACAGCAATTGATTTTTATATATATAGAGATAATTCTACTGTACGTGTGTATGTCACTGTGTGTGTATGTATAATTATATAAAGATATACATCGTATAGGTAAGTTTTTTTATCATTGATGGCGTATGGAGTTGTATGAGCGACTTCATATAAGTAGTATATCAGTCATGTGGTACCCATAACACAAGCTCTGCTTACTTTGGGGCCAGATGGTGCTGTGTGAAATGTCCGGCATTATTTATTATTTATTCATACATGACACAGTACTGTATACGGTAAAAACAACGGTCCGATAAATTATGACATTCCGTTTTGTCATCAAATACTGGTTAAAAATCACATATCGCAAGCTTATAACTATGAAATTAGCGAAGCGTTTATTAGAATAAAAAAGTTTTGGAACCTAAGGGTAGCTTCAGTAAGTGAACACACCTAGCGTGTTCTCGGCTCTACAAAATACCTATTTTTCGTAAAAAAAACTAGTTTTTTTAACAATCTTCAATATGCCATAGCCTATCCCTTAAAAATGATGCACTAAAAATTAGAACAGAAAATCTGGCCTAGTTTTGGAAATATAACCGAAACATTCAAAACACGCCTGGTGTGTTCTTGGCGTAGAGACGTAGATTAGCTTGAACACGCGAGGCGTGTCAGTGGCAGTGAACGTGTTAATGCAGATCGGATCATCGCATCGGTTCGATAGTTATCGTCGAACAAACATACATTCAAAACCAATTCGCTCATGTTGCCCAGATCTTCGCTCGTTCGATCAATATGGTATGGATTCAAATTCCAGTGACATAAGACATAAGTAAGACACTAAATTAAAATCTGTGAATCCTTAATTAACATAAATAAATCTTTTTCGTCTTCTTCTTATAGATAACTTTAGTTAAATTATGGTGCAAGGATTTAGGTAAACCGCAGAGACTGTGCCTTTCCTGCACCTTTCCTGCACTTGGTAAATGCCTTCAAACTTTTATATCTATTGGTTCTACGATAGCCCGTTTTCCTCACAATGCTTTCTTTCACCATTTGAGTATAGCGCACGTACGTTTTTCGAATGACTGTATTCGAGCTCACGTACCACTTCCACTAGATCACTAGAGTGCTCTAATGATATTGATAAATAAATAAATTCCGGCTATACACACAGCATCATCATGAAACACCCAGAGCCGCGACAAATACTTGCAGATTATACAAACATTTGTCCCGCGACAGGAATCGAACTTCAAATAAATTCGTATTTTTCATTTAGCTTAATTGTATTTATATTTTTTAGTTATGGATATTGTTTGATAAGAACTTAATCGGTTTGTAGTAATTAATGTAATTAATGTTTCAAAACATCCGGTTGTTTGATTTTATATTCCATGAACAATATTGTTGGTTTATGGATTTCCGATGAAAAATGTATTTGGTAGAGTGGGCTGTTTCCGGGAGGAGAAACAGAGGGGACTGTGACTAATAATAATAACCGAAGCCCAGTGAAATGAAATGAAATAAGAAAAAAATTTATGATAAATATATATTTGACACGACACAACACAAAACAGATAGATAGATAGATTAAGATTTTATTGTACACAAAAAGAACACAGAAGAAATAATAGAAATAAAATTGTACAATGGGCGGCCTTATCGCTAAAAGCGATATCTTCCAGGCAACCTTTGTATGGACAGGATAAACAAAAACAGAACGACGGCGATGTACAAAAAGTTACTTAATATACTAATACCAAAAATATATATATACAAAATATTATTTTAATAATGCTAATTGTCATACACGATAAACACATAGATTGACACATACAAACAACTTTCTATAAATAAAATAAATTCGAAAAATGATACAAATTAGCAGTTTCCAGAAATGGACTGATAATGATCATGAACTTTGACTTTAAATATATGGATAGATTTGGATGCGCGGATAGATTCATGTAAGGAGTAATAGTAATAATAAAATGTGAAAGTGGTAAATGATACAAACAATAAAAAAACAACTAAAAAAAAATTAGTACCTACATCACAAAACTCGGTAGGTGACTAGTATTAGGTACCTACTTGCAATCAGAATCAATATGAAAAGGTAGGGTAGGTCGTCTTTTACAAAGATGCCTTACACACCTTACAACATAATGTGGTAAAAAATCATCATGTCGCGCCAAAAAGAGTCAGTTCAGCATAGTGCCAATTAGGTAGGGTAAACCTACCTACATAGCGCTGGTGTTATGCTAACTCCGTGCAGTAACGTCACGTCGCGTCGCCAGGATAATGCTTTAGTAGTTACTCGTAACATTTTTAGAGAATGCATTTAGTTTTAAATAAGTATTATTTAAGAATATTATGTTTAATATCGTAACTCCTATTAACACGACATTTTGATATCTATTACGTTTCCACTAAAACAACTTCAAGACGTCTCTAAATACCAAATTTAATACGCCACTGGCCGAGGCAACATTTCACCACCAATGATCCACATTATTGCTCTCTAAGCCCTATTAATGCCTGACCCTATTATGAATATTGATAATCATGATATACGTCATACTATTAAGATTATATCCTACAGTTATGTGCAGAGACACGCCTTGCCAGCCTTGCATTATGTTATTGGCTTCTGAGAAACCATGCTGGTTTAATAAACTATATATTTATTGAAGCTTTCAAATTATTCGTGAGTTGTGTACTATACATTTTGATGAACACGGGTTTTACTCACGTATTATTTTATCGATCGACACTGTTTCGTTCATCTAGAGAATGTTTATCAGGGTAAGTTTGATCCGCGGTCCGCTCGTTGCCGCACGAGTTCACGGTTCGCACTGAACCTAAAACCACACCCAGAACAACCGCGAAACGTGAATTCGAGCGGCAACGAGCGGACCGCAGATCAAACTCACCCTGATGAAGATTCTCTAGATGAATCGAAACAGTGTAAGTGCCTCCATCTACTAAATAATACGTTAGTAAAACCCGTGTTTATCAAAATGTATTTATTGATGGGTTAGAAATTAAAATTAAAAATTCAATATTTCTTTATTCAATACAATCACAAGGACCACTTTGAATCGTCTTCTTACATGCTAGTGAATCTAGGTGCCGGTTCCTCCTAACCCCAGTTCAAGAAGAAACCGGCAAGAAACTTGTCTGGTCTTAACACTTTTTTATATGATCCTTGACAATTTTGTTACGGATGCCGAGTCGAGTTGGAGCTGGAGCTCCAACTGCTGAATACTGCGGTTTTCAGTATTCAGCAGTTGGAGCTGAGAATACTGCGGTTGGCCGATAAGTTTCATAATAGCACTATATAGTTATAAAAGTAGGCAATTGCTTAAAAAAAAACAAACATAAAGTTTTTTAAACTTACGCGATCAGAACACATTATTATAAATACTTACGGGTATTTATCGCGTTTATTTACCTATTTTTCCCGACGTTTCGACAGGTTTACACTCTGTCGTGGTCACGGGATGACTAGAGTACTGGAGCTACCGCCTCTGCGAAGCGGGGCAACTTTTTTTGCAACTACCCTCACTTGTTTTTCCCAAATAGAAATGTCCATCTGCATACTCGGACGACACACAACACTAACCGTGTCCATTACGCATCGAGAAACCGGTCTACGTTGAGTACACTTAGCTATAACTGGATTCCATGAGGCAGAGAGTCTGAAACCGTCTTCACGATTGAAATTAGGATATTTCTTAATTTCAATCCCTTCCCGAACCATTCTCTTGTAGTAATGCCTTTCATTACATAAAACTTGAGGTTTATGTAATTCAATCCAGTGATTGGGTCCTGAGTCCACTATGTGCTCTGCTATTTATTGCAGACTTGTTTACTTGTCGATTTTTGACCGCCGCTATGTGTTCTTTAACACGTTCCGCGACCGTGCGTTTAGTCTGGCCTATGTAGGAACGCCCGCAGCTGCAATCTATTTTGTAAAACCCAGGAACTTGCAGAGGTACGACGTCTTTTGGTGTTCGTAGATACTTCGTCATCTTTGTGAGTGGAGTGTAGATCGACTTGATTGAAAATTTACTGAGCATGTTACCAATTTTGTCCGTAACTCCTTTCACATAAGGCAAGAACGCAGGCTGTCTTTTCACATCAATGTGTTCCTGTTTGCGCCTCCAGTTAGAACGACATCCGATTCGAGTATTGTAGCCATTCCGTTTCAGAAACCCTTTAACATGATCTAGCTCACCCTGCAGATGTTCAGGATCGCAAAGGTCATGAGCTCTGTTTACTAGTGAGGAGACTACTGACTCCAGGTGTCTTGGATGGTGGTGTGACGCTGCATTCAAGTATCTGTCCGTATGTGTAGGTTTTCTATACACTGTGTGTGCCAAGGTCCCATCACATTTTACCATCACTTTAAGGTCTAGAAAAGCTAACATTCTGCTTTCCTCCATTTCATGTGTAAAGCGAATCTTAGGGTGTATGGAGTTCAGATAATCAGTTAGCTGATGGTCTTCCTGGTTATTCCCGTTAATTATACAGAACACATCATCGACGTACCTCTTCCAAAGTTTTATACCATGGGCTGCCAGGTCTATCATGGATTCAAAATGTTCCATCCAGATATTGGCAAGAACAGGTGCCACAGGGCTTCCCATTGCTACGCCGTCTATCTGGAGGTAATGTTGCCCTTGATACAAAAAGAAGTTTCCATCAAGACAGTTCTGATGGAGCAAAATGTACTGATCAGGAAGTTCGTGATCACTCAATCTATGTCTCACTACATCAAGGCAATCTTTAAGAGGAACGTTGGTGAAAAGCGACTCAACATCGAAGCTCACCAGTAAGTCTCCGGGTTCCAACTTTATGTCCCTGATGATGCTGACAAAATGGCGCGAATCCTTCACAAAAGACGACGTCTTTCCCGTAAGTGGCTGTAAGATACCAGCGACGTGTTTTGCTAGATTGTAAGTCGGCGAGTCTATTTGACTTACTATTGGTCGTAACGGTGCGTCAGCTTTATGTACCTTCGGCGAACCATATAACTTAGGCGGCTGCACAATAGCTGGTCTGTATAAACGGTCGAAAACATCATCAGTGAACAGGTCTTTATACTCATGTATCAGTGCTCGTACCCGTTTTGTTACTCTAGCCGTGGGATTGTAAGCAACCGGCTTATACACTTTTTTGTCACAAAGCATCATCCGTATTTTAGTGTCGTAATCCTGTGTGTTCATAACTACGGTGGCATTTCCTTTGTCAGCTTTGAGTATTAGAATCTCCTTGTTTTTGCTAAGGTCTTCCAGAGCTTGACGCTCACCCGCAGTTATGTTCGGTTTCGGGAGTCTACATTTTCGCAATGTAATTGAAACATCTTGTCTCAGCGTTTCCGCGTTTATAGTAGGTATTTTATTACGAACAATGGTCTCCTCCACGCTATTCACAATATCCTCGTACGGTATTCTTTTCGAAAAAAATAGGTAAATAAACGCGATAAATACCCGTAAGTATTTATAATAAAAACAAACATTTTCTAAAGTCTGGTGTTCCCGAAATAAATATATTACGTTTTGTTCGGTGGATACTCTGTCTTCTACCAGAGATCGAATTGATCCATTTACCAGTCGTATAAACCCAATACATTCAAGTAAGCAAATAATTTCAAGCCGCTATCTTATCCTATAAAAATAAAGCCTATAAAAAGCCTGTGTATTCCGTTACTTAGGTGTTAGTTAAATAAATACTTGTTACGTTTTAAATTTAAATATGCTAAACATTCTTATATAATTTAGTACTTAAAATAATTTAGAATAAATTGTATTTGTGTTTCATTGAGTGTTTTCTTGTATATATTCAGTAAGGACCCCTCTCGCTCCCCTCTCCCCTCTCCCTCTCCAGTTCCTTCCATCTGTCGCGATCTATTGCCATTTCAGACCAGTCTGTTTCCCTCATTTCAGCTAGTCCTATTATGTCATATTATATATTTTGTAAAGCAAACTTTAACGTTAACATTCATTCTTCGGTGGACAGTGATCGTGCATTGTAGGTACATATAAAAATTGTATTTTCTTGTGGCTTTGGTTGAATATGTTGATTTCTATGAACTGGAGGGTTTTGGTCTAGCTCTCCCGCGGTGACCAGCCGTATTGGGATGCTTTCTTTTATGTTAAATTCGTTGTTTTCGGTTTTTGGAAGGGGAGGCGGCGCTAATTGCTATTGATCGTTAGAGTTGTTCTTCGATGTTGTATAGGTATTGTGTTATGTTTCTATTTTCGGTGAATATTTTGTACTTTTTTGCTGCTCTACTGCTCTCCTTGTTGCTCGCAGTTGGGCTAGGCAGGGTTCTCTTTCAAGTGAACTTTCCATCGTTTAATTGTGTGGTAGTTGGTTCTCTAACAATCAATTTGTTGTTTTTAATGTAAGCCTTATTTCCCATTTCTGTTTCCTTTTTAGCTGCTCTTGTAGGCTCTTATCCTATCCTATACCTACTATTAAACTCGTTTGTTACTCTTTCACGCTGTAACCACACTGGTCAAGTCACAATCATCACCAGCCTGCCGTTACTACCCGCTAAGTGGTGTCGGTACAACATGTTCTTCCTTCCATTTCCCTCTACCAATCTTTCTTTCTCTTTCTTTCTTACACATCCATCCATCTTTTCTTTGGCCTGTCTCTACGTCTGTCCTTTCATATTAATATCTAACACTTCTCGTCACATGACATTCATCCCTTCTCATTACGTTGGGCAAGTAATGAAGTAAATAGCCTGAAACAACTTTTAACCAACTTTTTATCCCATAAATCTGCTCCATAAGGTGTTGAAGTTTGTACGTTTTGAAGTGAAAACTTAAAATAAAAATAACTAAACTAAAACTACTAAAATACTAAACTAAAAATAACTTAACTAAAATTATGCGTACCGCGGCATATTTTAAGATGAGGTAAAACCTCTGGATTCGCGACACCGTTACCGAGACGCAGCCGGCTGCCGCGCTCGCCCCATTTGATTATAGTGCAAACCGTATTTTTTTAAAGTTTCCATTCCCTTGTAATCCACGACAAATAAACTTGGTGCACTTACGAAACACAACTGTATGTAAAGGTTTTTCTCACGGTATTATGCAATAGTAAAGGTGTAGTGCAGAATGTAGCTGTTCCGCAGCGGATGCATAAGAAGGCGGCTGTATCGGAGAGGATGCTAAGAACAGTGCACTCAGAGCCCTCGAGAATCTATTACATCCACCACTTTGCGCCGCAAATGCACCCGCATTTTGTATATTACACACGGATTCTAAAATCTCAGCTTATTTTCTTAGCTATGCAGTAGTAGAAATGCATCACTTCGAGTGATTACTATCAAAGTGATTAATCAAATATATTTCACGCATCTTAAATGCTGGATCTTGTGTAAAAAGTACTAACCATCGCACTGAGACCGAAAGAAAGAACTAAAACAATTATAACAGTCTTTTAGACTTATTAAATTAAATAATAAATAAATAATCCCGGACATTTCACACAACATAATGTAGCCGCAAAGTAAGCAGAGCTTGTGTTATGGGTACCACATGACTGATATACTACTTATATATTTTTTTTTAAAACACATACATAATATACTTAGAAACACCCAGACCCGAGACAAATACTTGCAAATCATACAAACATTGTCTTGTCCCGCGGCGGGAATCGAACCCGCAACCTTCTGCGTCTCAGCCAGACCTTAGCCCACTGCACCACAGAGGTTGTCCTTAAACGAATATTACATTTTTATCGGATAAATCACAAAGTATACAACCAGCTCGATATAAGAGACATAATCAGTATGTAAGGGTTAAAAGGCTACACTTACAAAGACGGCTTTCATTATAACTTCTGCAAACAACTATAGATAAACCTAAAGCATGTTTCTCCGTGTCTTCAAAACTTTTGGGTAGCGTGATTATCATTTCAGATAAATACTACTCATTAGTTTGCTTATTTGTTAGGATTAGTTGGTCAACAATTAGACTTAGTTTGAAAACTTACCCTTTCATAATTACTTTTTAAAACGCTTAATATTCATGGTCTGTTTTATCAATTAAACTAGCATGTCAGACGATTCAGAGTCGTTTATGCGATTGTATTAGATAAAAGATGGGATATAGAACGCATCAAAATTTATGTTCCATCTCTTTCATTCCTCATCTTCCCTCTCTTTCTATATTATAATAATCCCGCATTAACAAATCACGGTTTAACTAAGAAACTGATTAGAAATGTTAAATTAATGTCAACAGATTTCAATACCATTTTTTATTCTTCAAAAAGGAGGAGGTTCTCAATCCGTCGGAATCTTTTTTTTTATGTATGTTCACCGATTACTCAAAGACGCCTGAACCGACTTCAAAAATATTTTTATACTCTCAAATTGTATCCAATGAAGTCGGTTTTCTTTTTAGTTTTTAAATTGTAATTATGGCAATATAACACCTACAACTATGACGAATAATGGGTTGGTCAGAGGCTCCATCGATCCAAAATGGCCTATAGCAGTAAATTTTATACCTCATGTTTGGCATGGATTCATAGTGTTATTTTGGGTCTTGAAAATTATAATTGACGATTAGACGATTAGGTAAGATTAAGAATTGACGATTCAGGAAAGTACAAGTGATAGATAGTATTGTGGGAAGGTTATCCATCAATATTATTGATGTGTAACATCTTTTCTCTCACATTTCTGCAATCTGTGAGAGTGATTCCATGAAATGAAACGGAAGTGTGAAATAGAGAAAAGAGCGCATCAGCTGTGCGCTCAACTTACAATGTTGTATATAAAGTGCGCTGTTATAGATATAAACTATTAAATTAATATTATTATGTAGTTATTGTTGCTTATTACCAAAGTGAGAAGTCATACACATCATATGCGACTTTTTTCTACTCCATCACGAGCGTTACAGAACGGTATTCGTTTTTGGTAAACCAAAGTCTTTCCACGGTCAAGGTGCGTGCAAAACAGTTCTACCTGATAAGTAAATTGCTTGAAGTTTGATCGGCCGTGTGTCCCGCGAATTAAACTTGCATTTACCACGCTCCAAGTTTCGCTCACGCCCGCTACTTCGCTTTGTTTCGAACGGCGCCTAATTTATATCCATTACTGATTGTGAGGAACCGCTAGTCGATCTCTTAGTAGATTAGAACTTCAACTATACGACTCGAGGTTATTTGGGGAGCTACATTAATAAACGTATGTCTCTAAGTCGTGTTAGGTTGTCGAGTGCTTGTTTTGCGCACTGCTTATCATGTAATTTTTATCGCTTTTCATTAGTGGCTTTGGCTGAAATTCAGAGACGTAACTAAACGTGAGCTTACTCCTACGTTTGTCAAAATTCAATGTCATTTTGAAATACGTTATCATGAGCCAATTCCTAATCTTTACCACAACATTCATGACAAAAGACTCTTCGTCTTTAACTTATAACTTATAACTTATAAATATCCGGCCCAACTCGCTGAATCCTGCAAAACAGATTTACAATTCCTATCCAATTTTTAACCTTCGGCGTAAAAACAATGAAGATTTTCCCATTTATCCACTGACCTCCATTTTCCAATTTCGATAGCGGATGGAACGAAAACATGAAAAACCGGCAGGTATGCAACTCGCATTCATTTCTCACAAAAACGGCTTTTTCTCATATCCGTGATATTGGAATGGACTGAAAAAAATGAAATACAAAACTCACATACGTAACTGAATTGCACTTGTATGCCGTAGAGCAGTGCAGGTGCGTTGACTTTATTTTACTTATCTACGGGAAATTTAATTAAGAAGCAATCCAAAACTTATTATGAATCAGTTAAATCAGATTGTACGGCATTGATCACTATTATTAAAACGAAAGTAGCATCATTTTACCATCAAAACCAATAATTTGGAAGATAGGGAGCGATTTTAGGTTTTAATCTATTATATTTTAGTAAAAAGCACACGTTTAGGATATGAGGTGAGCGAAGGTTCATACCTAATCTTGAAATTAACTTCGGTTTGCACAGGCGGCGGTGGCTTAGCGCATTAGTGCGCGATAGATATAGACACA
Source organism: Lampropteryx suffumata (assembly GCA_948098915.1). Classification (NCBI taxonomy): domain Eukaryota; kingdom Metazoa; phylum Arthropoda; class Insecta; order Lepidoptera; family Geometridae; genus Lampropteryx; species Lampropteryx suffumata. Next base: position 3,532,903 of record OX402562.1, read on the forward strand.
ATTTTGTCACTAACCGTATCCAACTCCACAAAACCAGATAATAATAAAAAATATTGGTGAAAAATGCACACAACGCCACCTAGCCTTAAACTTAGCACAGCTTGTAATATGGTGACTAAGTGACTGATAGAATACTAATATATTTTTAAATACATACTTATGATAATACACCCAGACACAGAACAAACACCTATATTCATCACACAAATGTTTATCCTGGGAGGAAATCGAACCCTCAACCCACAGCGCAGAAGGCAGAGCTACTACCAACTGGGCTGACAGATAGAAAATGTTCAAGGTCGTTCGTCGCACTCTCAAACGGGTAGGGCTGGATCCATTAGATAGCGGGCTATAGTTGCTCTTGTAACTTCAGAAACTCCGTAAATCCGCAACATTCTCACTAAATCAGGCCCATATCTAATTACCAAGGCTCAGTGTGTCATCTATCGGTGAATCCCCTAGAGAGAAAACATACAGTAAAACAACAACGTTTGAATCGATTACTTTTTATTATATGCAACCATTCTTTAAAAACAATTTAGTTTCATTGTCATAGAAAATATATCGAGAATATAATTGTGATATGATATTTAATCCTAGTTGGAGCTTCGTGTTCGTCTGGGCAGTGGACCTACTGCTTCTATAAGTCAACTATGCATGTTCTCTGAAGTAAGATCAGATTAGGGAACGTCGAACAAGAGAATGCTTTGATCGGACACTATCAAGAATCCGTTAGACCTAGTTTACTTTGTACCTATAGGATGAGCTTTAGTTAAGCGCTAGGAATTTCGTTGAGGTATTTTATAAAGAAAATGATTCTTGCGTCGTGATTTTTTAACGTTTATTAATGACATTTCATATAAAATAATTGTGGAAGTACAACTTAAAAGGTACATAATGATATGGGTTCTTATTGCAAAGTCTACCACAGCTGTATTGGTAAATTGCTCAGCTCTCCGGTATAAAAATATTTTCTACTCTATCTGCAGTGTGCTTTAGGTCACTGACTGCCCGGATGCGCCGTGCCATTTATTTCAACTATATAATAGCGCAATATTCTGCAGCGCCAAGAGAGCAAACACAAGTACCTCCGTCAGACAGTGAGGGAGTGATAATCTTAACTGCTGAGTAATAATACCCAAAAGGTTACTTTTTGTAAATTATTAGTTTTGTAGAAAAAATGTGTTGATCAAAAGTGGGACATCTATCCCGCTTTTACTCTAAACGCTGGAAGTGTTTCGATCGAAAGAAAGTTTTTCTGAAGACATAATTTTCCTGTTTTTTTGGTTTTGCCGTAGGTTTGGTTTTGGTAGGCCGTTGATTCGATTTGAAATTTGGCAAATCGACCGATCGATCGATTTGAATTGAGAAATGAGAACTTGTAATTGAACCAAATTTACTTTACCAAACTTTATTCTTTATTGTACACACATATTGAACACATTCAGAAACATACTTATTAAATGTCATGTACACAGGCGAGCTTAACCCTAAAAAGAGTTCTCATACAGCAAACCTTGGGAAATGAAAATATTATAAACTAGTGGTGGGTATTATGCGTACAAAATCTCTCCATGCGATTTGTTTTTGGCTTGCGCAAGTACGATCATGTCTCGGACTTCCGCAAAAAGCTAAAATGGTTGCCAATCCGCCTTCGTCGGAATACGCACTTTCTAAATTTATTATATAATATCCTTTTCAATCCCACGACACCCTCCTATCTTAAAGAACGATTCCAATTTCTACACCTCTCCCACTCTCGATCCTTACGCTCCTCTGACACTCTTCTTCTCGCAATACCTGTCCACACTTCCTCCTACTATGCTAATTCCTTCACAGTACAAGCTGTTCAACTATGGAACGCACTGCCTGAGGCTATTAGACGCGCCAAATCACTTGATTGTTTTAAAACTATGGTCAGAACACTATTTGTCCTGTCATTAAACTGTTGCTTGATTCTTTATGTCATTTTAGATTTAGGTTTGTTTATGTATGTATTGTATATATTTTTGTATAAGTATCTATCTTTTTATTATCCTGTTGTTATTTTTGTTTCTACTTGTATATTTGGTGTGCAATAAAGTATTATCTATCTATCTATCTATCTAAAAGGGAGAAAGAGAAACAGAAATGATTAAATATTAAAACTTTTTAGTATATATGAGTAGGTGAGTACTATGTGCCTTTTATGTATTAACTTATGCTACTAACTTATCGAACAACGGTACGAGTCGGACATCACGATATCTCAGTTCGGGGCGAACTTTCCTTTTTTCTAGCCAGCTAAAGTGTACCTATTTAGGAGAGCAGTGATAGCCTATGCAATTATGTATTGTGATGCGAGTCAACCACTACTTTTCACCAATGTTTATGAGGCATGGCTCAAAATTGATTATCACTGAACGTCTATTTCCAATCTATGGTACGTGCTACGATTCCTCTTTTTTTTTTATATAATAAACCTACGTTTGACCACGATGTCGGCTGATGTTAAGCGACGATGTGGCCGACGATGGGGCACGCAGGTTTAGAAGACACCTATTTACTCGAGACTTGAAGAGACCTAGATTGTAGTTTTCAGGGAAGACAGACGACGGCAAAGCATTCCAATCCTTGGCTGTACGCATTATAAATGTGAAAGCAAAGCGCTTTGTTCGCAAGGGTGGTAGGTTGACAAGGTATGGATGGTATTGAGCGGTACGTCTGCTTGTCCTGTTGTGAAAAGGAGATGATGGAATCAAATCATGTAATTCCTGGGCACATTCTCCGAATTGTATCCTATAAAAGATCGAAAGGCAAGCAACTTTATGACGGTGCTCGAGACTCTGGAACTTAGTCTCAATGTTAAGTTGTTCACCCATCATCCTCAATGCTCTACGCTCGATCGAGTCCAAGGCAGCCAGCTGGTGTTTGGCTGAACCATCCCATAGATGACAGCAATACTCCATACCCGACCGGACTTGAGCTTTGTATAAAGTCTCTCGCCTCACCTTGTTGAGGATGCCAAGCTTCATGGCAGCAGTTTTGGCTTTAGACTCGATATAGGAGCCAAAATTGAGAGTGTAAGTGAAACTCCCAAGAGTTCGAGATGATCTTTTATAGTTACATTTCGGAAAACGGGGACTTGGAGAAACTCACTTTTTTTCGCCAAAAAGAGACAAGCTTGCGTTTTGGATGCATTGAACTTAACCAGATTGGAATCGCCCCAATCGGACACGATCTGGAGAGTCAAATCCAGACGCATAAGCATCTCGTCTCTGAGTTTCTGAATTTCAGTTTTACTGGCTCGTGCGTTTGCAAAGTATCTCTCCACAACTGTACTGTCGTCTGCATACCCAATGATTCTGGGCATAAGCAGATCGTTAATGTGTAGTAAAAACAGTGTGGCAGAGAGCACTGACCCTTGAGGTACCTCGGTATTAATTGCCAATCGATCAGACGAGCATCCGTCAACAACCACTCGAATTGATCTTTCTCTCAAGAAGCCATGAGCAGAACTGAACTGGCAATCCGTAAGCTGGAAGCTTACCAATAAGGCTAGCGTGCCAGACCCTGTCAAAGGCCTTTGAGATGTCAAGTGAAACAGCTAATGCTTCACCATGTTTCTCTATGGCCTCACTCCAAATGTGCGTGACATACGCAAGAAGATCCCCAGTAGATCGCTTTCGGCGAAAATCATATTGTCGATCACTGAGGAGGTCGTTGTCTTCAAGGTATGTAACGAGTTTCGTATTCAGGACACGTTCCATACTTTTGCAAAGTAGGGAGGTGACCGAAATTTGGCGATAATTTGATGGGTCAGCTCGACTACCTTTTTTGGGCACTGGTTGCACATTAGCAAGCTTCCAGGATTTTGGGACTATTCTAGTTTTCAGAGATAGGCGAAACAGTCTTGTGAGTATGGGAGACAACTCAGGGGCACAAGTTTTCAACACTACAGCCGAAATGCCGTCCGGACCACTAGTTTTGTTCACGTCAATACTTCGTAACGTTTTGAGCTCTTCTTTTTGATGGATACGAATTTCCTGCATTGTAGCTTCGCATCGAAGGCTAGGTGGGGTTTCGTTAGAGGTGTCTAAACGTGGGGCTTCTGCAAATTGAGCAGCAAAGAGATTTGCTTTCTCGATTGCAGTGTGGGCTAGAGATCCAAAATCCTCTTCAACATTTGGAAGTGCAAGTGGCATCAACGTGGATAATCAACGCTGATTCCTGCCAGATCAACGATGTTAAACAACGCTATGGGTGGTGAGTACCTGGATAGTGATAGTAAAGTGCATCATCTGACCGCTTCAGTGCCTCGGAAGGTATGTTAAGCTGTCGGCTCTGGTTTTTCTGTTAGATCATGATGGAAGCGTGTTAGCGGTCAATTGACTTCGCTAACAGAGTTAGTCACTGACTCAAACAGTGCTCATATCATAATACAAATAAAACAATAGTGGTGGCCAATACACACCATCTAGCTGCAAACTAAGCATCGCTTGTATTATGGCAACCAGATAACCGATATAATACTTATATATTTTAAATAAATACTTATGTTACTTTGTACACCCACACATAGAACAAACATCTATGTTCATCTACACTATTGTTCATACACTAATGTTTATGTTGGAGGGAATCGAACCCTCAATATACAGCGCAGAAGGCAGAGCTACTATCAACTGGGCAGGCCAGATATATTTTATATCACATCCTCCAGTAAACAAGTTACCGGAGAATAGTGAAAGCATTAATGGAAATTCGGTCTATATTATACTGAAAAAGTGGGCATATCGAAATATTTTTATTCAGTGAATTTTTTTTTTAGCTTTTAAGTAATTTTGTTTGTATATTTGCATGACCAACTATGATATACATGACTGATATACTCCTTATATAGTTTGTATATAGGTACATAGAAAAGCACCCAGACCCGGGTCAAATATGTGCAGATCATACAAACATTTGCCTCGCGACGGGAATAAAGCCCGCAATCTTCTGCGTAATTTTATTAGAATATTTGCATGCCCAACTTAGATAGAACATACATTGTACATCCTTAATTACATAAAATAAGACCTCGCAAATAAATGAATTTAATTGAACAAAGGAGTAGTAAGTAGTAGTGAAATAGCCGAAGTGGTGCTACTCCCTGAAGACGAGCCGTGCATCCGAGGGAGGTAAATCTAATAGGAAACTTTTGCAGTGCAGTTCGTTTCAAACGATTGTAAGTTTTAATATATGATCATTCGATCGCTGTTTGTTAAAAAATATGTTTTTAGGGTACCGTATCTCTAAAAGAAAAAAAACCTTTAAAGGATCGCTTCGTTGTCTCTCTGTCTATCTGTCTGTCTAATAAGAATGCATGGCTTCATGTCGCTCTGCTCTGCTGTTGCTGCTGACAGTTAACCGACACATTTGAAATGTATAAACTCTCTTGTTTTCGTAGTTGGTATTCGTAGTTAAGCTAGATATAAGATTGATCATGTAAAATAGCGCTAGGACCAGGACGAGTTTCTTGCCGGTTTTTCTCGGGCTTGGGTTAGAAGGAATTGGCACCTAAATTCACCTAGTAAGACGATTCAAAGGGTTCTTCTTCTTTGTTTAAGGCATGTGATATAATAATGTTAATTTTGCCAGTGTCAAGTGTTTATAGTCAATTTGTATGTTAAAGTTAGGAAAGTTCATAGTCATAGTAAAACGAGTAAGAAATTTTAAATTAGCAGAGCTTTGTTACTTCATGAAATGACAAACGAAGAATCCGTTACAATGTGATCCTTGTGATTGTATTGAATAAAGTATCTTTTGACTTTGACATTGACTTTGATTTTGTCTGACGATCTGTCTGTACTGTACGCCTTTTTTTTGTAACGCTTTAAGGCATCAAGTTGAAATTGAAATCAAATTTACATTTAAACAGATACTCACACATTTTACTTTTACATTTTACACATTTGACGACCTCTGTGGCGCAGTGGGCTTAGGTCCGGCTGAGACGCAAAAGGTTGCGGGTTCGATTCCTGCCGCGAGACAAATTTTTGTATGATCAGCAAGTATTTGTCTCGGGTCTGGGTGTTTCTATGTATAATATGTATGTATTTACAAAAAAAAAAGTATATAAGTAGTATATCAGTCATGTGGTACCCATAACACAAGCTCTGCTTACTTTGGGGTCAGATGATGCTGTGTGAAATGTCCGGTATTATTATATTATTATTATTACTTTTATAGGACATGTTTGTAATCATTGGGTTTTTATATTATACCTAATTTGGAATTCAACTTATCTCGATGTACTCAACTATATTCCGCAACGCTCTCACAGGGTAAAATGAAACTATACCAATAGCAATTTATGTTAGACCTTAGCTGAATGTACATTGAAGCATAAATCAATGATTTGAAATGAAAAAATCCAAAAAACCTTTAATACTTATACTTCTGTACTTATCTATACTTACAGGATATAAAAAATACTGTTTTTGTGATTACAAACTTACAATGTTCGGTGTGTTCTTAGTTTATGGCGGTATAATTGGAGTAGTTATAGTGAAAGATGGTAAGGGAAACACGATGCTGAAAAAATAAATTAGTAGGTACCTAAATAAATAAATAGTACTGTACGCTCGAGCGACTTTCGTAACCTACATCTAGCTCGTATCATCCAGCTCAGAACCTACATACTTTAGTAGTTTTAGGTTTTATTTATTTATGATGTTATACATAATTATTAAATTTATCAATCTCATTTTGACTTAGAAATTTAGCTTGGTAAAATCTTGGTATGGAGTCAGTTGTCGTATCGTTGGAACTGTATGAGTATCACTAGATACGTCGTCACTGCGCCGATCACCTGAAACACAAATAAAATGTACGCTCATCTTGCTAAAGATAATGGATTAAATTAAAGTAGAATGTATATTTAGACTCGATGTTCCTTGTAGTTAAAATATTGGCTTTATAATTTAGTATTTTCAACCGTCATTATTTTCAAGACGTTACATACAAAGTAAAGAAAACCATATTGTATTGTGTAACCACTTGATCGTGCGTAACGCCTCTACGTGTCGTAGAAGCAGCAACGTAGCGTCACCTCGCGGCGTAGCTACTGTACTACGTAGCTTAGCTTTTCAAAGCATAGCCGGTTGATATAGTGCAGTTATGTGTCATGAGATGGCGCTGTTTTGTATCTTACCGAGGCAACCAGGGGTCTGTCGAGTGTGCACATTCCCATGGGAGAGTAGCTCACGGACTGCAGAAGTAACTGCCGGGAAAACAGCTCTAGTCTTGATGGTAGCACGCCGGTAGATGGCGCTGAATTCATTAACTTGCATATGAGGCTTTCTGTTCTTCTACCCTGGAACCGAAGTAAAATTTATTTCATAGTGTATATTTGCCAGTAGTGCTGACCGCCAGTAATACTGGTGTACTTGTTTATAAAATTATGACACAGATGACGTCATCATCTTACACAAAATGTACTATTTTCGATTTAGACGATAACATCATCAGCATGAGATATTCTTCTTGCTTTCTAAGCTTATTGTACTATCGTGTTGTGGCATTTATGTGTGACGTGCACCTACCTCTGCTATCGTATAATGGCAAGGCTCCACCACGACTAGCATCCGAAGCATATGAGTCAAACACCACAGGAACTGGAGGATCAGGAAGTGAATCCGGTTCGTTGACACAACTGGAACAATACAACCATTTTGAACCATCTAGCAAACTTGCATTAATTATAACTGCTATATATATATATATATATATATATATATATATATATATATATATATATATATATATATAGTTTTATTTATAGTTATACTTAATCTTCAACAAAGAGTTTTGCTGACTAACAGAAGAGCTAGCAATAGAGAAGGAAAACTTGAAACAAGCCCCGCTCGGTGCCAGCCGTTATGCACCTGCAACCGAACCGACACCGAATGTACTGATTCGTCTTTCCTGCGGGTCCTGTCGGCAAGCGAGATCTTACATTAAGGCTTACCTAAGTGCACGAAAGGAGCCTCTGAGGCGCACTTTAATCCTTTCACCACACTGGTTAGAAATAATTAGTGACACGATAAGAAGAAGAAGAACAAAAGTTTGAATTGTAAAGTATATTTAGTAAAGATTAGAGTTCTTAACCCCGCTGCACGCAGAACAGTTGACGACTTCTGTGGCGCAGTGGGCGCAGCTGAGACGCAGAAGGTTGCGGTTTTGATTTCCGCCGTGGGACAAATGTTTCTATGAACTGGAAGTATTTGACTGGGTTTGGGTATTTCTATGTATAATATGTATGTATTTAAATAAAAGTATATAAGTACAATATCGGTCATGAGGTACCCATAACACAAGCTCTGCTTACTTTGGGGCCAGATGATGCTGTGTGAAATGTCTGGCATTATTAATTTATAAGTTTAACGTGCTTATCTGTTTGTATGTTTGTGTATGTAAGTATTTGTGTATGTATTGTAGCTACCAAAGAGATAAACTGATTTTGATTTAGTTTTTTTGTTTATGAATGTATTATAATATAAATGTGTCTTGTTTGAGAATATTCTTAGCTATGATTTTAGAAAATCAGCAATTTGATGTGCTGGGATACTTTATATTTTAATTCATACTGTCAAATACATAAGATACATTGTTATAACACCCAAAGAACAAATATATTGATTTAGTAATTAACCGGTATTTTTCGCGTTACCTTTTAATATATTCCTGATGAACATAAGGTGCACGTGGCTGAGATGCGAATGCTGAGATGGATGTGTGGAGTGACGCGAATGGACAGAGTAAGGAATGAGTATATAAGAGGAAGTGTGAAAGTGGCGCCAGTGCATGAAAAGATGAGGAGCAACAGGCTAGCATGGTACTTATGGGCATGTAATGAGAAGGGAAGAATGGCATGTAACTAGAAGAGTGCTTGGTATGAATGTTGATGGATTTACGAGTAGAGGTAGGCCAAAGAAAATATGGATGGATTGTGTGAAGGATGACATGAGTAAGAAAGGAGTGGGTGTTGAGATAACGGCTGATAGAGGAGAATGGAAGAAGAACGCATGTTGTGCCGACCCCACATAATGTGGGAAAAGGACAGGAATATGATGATGATGATGATGACGACCTCTTAATATATTCCTGACATTTCTGTTTTGTTGCAACAAACGTCGTGAAAGTCGTAAAACGTCAGGATTAAATTAAAATACGCGTTAAGTGCCCTATAATTATTAAAACAATAAAAATAAAGATCAGGAACGTTTAAATAGTAATACTAAAAACAAATCTACAAATATATTAATTAAACATATTATGGTTATTAAAACTTACTAATTTCCATTATAAGAAAGTAGGGGGTCACGATAAGATGCAGCAGCGTGGATATGAGTATGACGACGAGGGGGAGTCCGTAGCTGGTGTCGATCCGACGCACCGCCTCGCACAGGCAGCCGTGGAGCGAGGCCAGACGTCGCACCGCCTCGCATGGAGACACCGCCAGGCGAGCAATGCCTCTGCCTGATAAGTGATAACAAATAGCATCTAAACTAAAGCTTGTGCAATATGTTCTTCTGTTATCTTCTTTATGTTCACAAAAATGTTCAATTGTTTAAATAATAGCAATACTCATAGTATTATTACTAGAAATAGATATAAGCTCACTGTTCCTACAGTTATACTCGCTTAAGTTATAGGGTAAAGTGACCGTTCCTATAACAAGGTCCCAGCGACGTGTTTGATTTGTCGATTGGCAAATTGCGTAATAGAAATAGAAACTATCTTTTAAAGTTTTTTATAAAATATCAGATTATTTAGATGACCAAAAAGTTTCCAATGAATCTGCTCCAATTCAACTCGGCATCCGTAACAAAATTGGCAAGGATCATACAAAGGTGTTAAGACCAGGCGAGTTTCTTGCCGGATTCTTGAACTGGGGTAAGGAGGAACCGGCACCTAGATTCACTAGCATGTTAGAAGACGAATTAAAATGGCCCTTGTGATTTTATTGAATAAAGAATTATTTTCATTTGATTTGAATTGATACCACAGTCTTCGTATGAGGCAGTGCCAAACTGTGGTAAGGTACATGCGTCATCACAAGATTGGTAAATGTGAATTGAGTTAGTTTTATGGACGCGAAAACCTCTTATTTCTTAATTTTACTCTGAATGTTTCACCTATTTTCTTCATAAAAATAGACTGGCTTGAGCCTGCCAGTGTATTTATAGTGTATACGTCTTCGCAAGGTTGTAAATTTGAATTGAGTAAATAGTTATAATGACGCGAAAACATGATGAATTGATGAATGATGAATTGTTTCGTCACTATACTTGGAGTGTACCTGGTTTTTTCACAAAAATAGGCTGGTCCCGTCCTATCAGCGTGTCAACAAGCAAGCTCATGTTGGTGGCTCGCTGTGAGTCAGCCGGCACCACGCTCATGGCGTAGATATTCAGCGGTGAAGAGTTCTTTGGGGTTTCCACTGAAATATAATATGGAAACTTTTCTACGTAATTAAATAGAGGATCGTATTTAGATTGTAGAAACAGTTATTTATTTAAGGTCCAACACCATGTAATGGTCAGAATGTATATATACCAAAATATGTATTAAAAAAAAAAACATGTGGTACCGATAACAAAAGCTTTACTTACTTTCGGGCTAGATGACACTGTTTGTGAAGAGCGGCATTATTATCTTTATATCTTAAAATCTTCTGTGTGTTTGTAATTAAACTCCTCCTTAACGACCGACCGATTTCTATGAAATTTTTGGTGTGTTTTTAAAGGGATTCGAGAATGGTTTAGGGTCGATCCATATCTGACGGAAAATGCGTCGCGTATTATCGGTCGCGTAACGCCAGAACAAACAAATATATAATAAATCATTTAAACGTTCACACCCAACCGATGATGCGATAGTGCGTCGAACGTACAGCGCCTGTTCCGTTTCCGTCAACGCTTTGAAAGTTTTTTTGCGAAGATTTTTTGCATTAAAAATGATTATATTATTAAATACATATTATTATTAAATACCGAACGATTTATCACGAAAATTCAAAAAAGATTATGTCTTAAAAGAATGGAATGGAATGAGTGTATTGAGGCAGTGTGAGGTATAAGTTCGATGGGCTTCATTTTAAAATTCAATATCACACAACACAAACGCTCTGTAGATGCTGAACGCAGAAACTGACTAAACGCGTAATGTGGTAGGTCTAATTTGACCGAATAGACGCGACCGATGATACGCTCGACGAATTTTGCGTTAGATGTGAATCGACCCTTAGATTTACAATTAGATATATTTTTTAGCTATTCTTAGCTAAGAAGAACTTACAGAAGGTACCTATGTCCGTCCTTTGAGCATCTATAACGCTGTAAGAAAAACCTACGGCGTTGATAATTACAACTTACATGGAACAGTGACGTTTCTAGCAGTCAGCGCCAGAGCATCGTTAACAGCCTGGAACCTCGCTCGTACCGACATAGCCGTGAACGCAAACTGAAGCTCCAGAATCACCACCACGTACCACAGCAGGTAGAAACCGATGTAGTTGGTCACCACATCCCCTGATATCAATAAAAAAACGTTATTCAATCGAATAGCTGCTATTTCGATAAGTGACAGAAAACTGCGTTGTTACGCATCCTACTCGTAAAGTTTCCGTCCGTTGCTATGTTTTTATAATGTGAGTCCATCATTATCTTCAGGATAAGGTTTGCTTTTGGATACCAGCTTGCCTGTTTAAAATGGGAGTTCAGAAGAATCTAAGAAATACCGTGTATCCTGTGATAGCATTTATATATTTACTAGCTGTCCGCGGCTTTGCACGCGTGGTACCTACTTAATAAGTAAAAAATAAAAGCCAAGGTCCCATCTTTCTCTACACCAAAATTCATCAAAATCGGTTCAGCGATTTAGGCGTGAAAACGTAACAAACAGAAAAACAGACAGACAGTGTTACTTTCGCATTTATAATATTAGTAGGGATTAAAAGTTTAGTTGAGAGTACTGGTGAACTAGTGTAGTGTCCTAAGGTCGTGGGATCGAAGCCAGTCGTGCATCAATGGGTTTTTCTGTTCGAAAATGTTTGTACTAATCGTATGGAAACCGGCATGTTGTTAAACTTAAAAAGTTTGGAGATGTGTTAAGTGCACGAAAGGAGCCTCTGATGCGCACTTTAATCCTCTCACCACACTGGTTCGAAATAACTAGACATGATAAGAAGAAGAAAAAGTTAAAAGTACACTTACACTGTCTGTCCAGCTTCTGCGCCTGCATCGCGTAGAAGCAGAAGTCATCTACTAGCAGCACGGAGAAGAAGATAAGAATCGCAAGCAACAGTGCGCAGAGTTTGCGTTCCATCACTATCGAGTACTGTCCCCCTATGCTGTTGTCAACCTGGAAAGATATAATCAGTTCATAGATATTTGTTTTCAAAAAAGTAAAATTCATAAAAAAAACAAAAAAAATACCATTTCCATTCAAAAAATTACCTACTGTCATCCTATACTGTTAATATAATATAATAATCCCGGACATTAGAGACAGCATCATCTGGCCCCATACTAAGCAGAGCTTGTGTTATGGGTACCACATGACTGATATACTACATACTTATTAAAATATATTTTTTATAAATACATACATATTATACATAGAAACGCCCAGACCCGAGACAAATACTTGCAGATCATACAAACATTTGTCCCGCGGCGGGAATCGAATCCGCAACCTTCTGCGTCTCAGTCGGACCTTAGCCCATTGCGCCACAGAGGTCGTCTAACAATAATCTGAACCTACTTACTCGGACGACGTGACTTTTACCTGTATTGTTTATTATTTTAAATTAGATTTGTTCTCATGTAAGTAACTCCGACCAGGTAATTATTATAAAAAGGTAGGATATATATAGATTCATTTGAAGTAGGTATGGTATTATGTGCATCCTGCATTAATATTTACTAGTAGATTATTTTGGAAAGTAATTTTGAAACACATAGAGCGATGGTTTAGATTTAAATGTAATAAGTGAATTCGTATTTTTAATAGTTGTGGGTAGTTAAATTGTAAAGATGTGCAACTTCAAAAGTGATTATTTGTTTGCCATAGTTTGTCCGTATCTTTGGAAGAACCAAAAAACTCGCTCGTCGAGTGCTGCATTTGTTTGTATTTAAGAACGTGACAAAATCAGAAAGTAATGCCATGTTTAGAAGTTGTTCCTATTGCCTGTTAGAAGCCTGTAATTAAGAACGACCATTGATAAAACGCATGATAAAGTGATCACACGCAGAATGAGCTCGAAGTCGGTTGACGTCAGTTGAAAGTATCGACTGCGCAATTTCGACGCTAAAATTAGCGTTTGTGATAAATAACTCAATGCAAAGGCTGTTTTAATTCTGCCCATGCCTATCTTATCAAACCAGCCTGCTAGATCCAACTACCTGGTAAAGGCCCTCATTTTTTCACTATTCCTCACGGTACTAGAAAACTAGTAGAATCTAGAGGCTAGAGCTGGTGTGGCGAATGTGCCGAGGACCTCAAAAAGTGCAAATATGCCAGTCTTGCTACATATTTAAGCCTTTTGCAGTTGAGAATCTGAACCCGTGGGAAACAGCCCACCGCGTTTTCAAAATTATTTCACGGCGTCTGAGCCAGATAGGAGCCAGGAGCTGGCTCCTATCTGGCTCAGCGTATTAGCATTGCCATTCAACGTGGCAATGCCGCCAGTGTCGGGAACGGGCAGCGTTCCCGACTCAGGCATTGATCCAGTTGATCCTATTGAACAAATCATTCATCATTAATCATTGATCCAAATGATCTATTGATCTGGCAGTGATCTGGATCAGCTAAGATATCTATAGATCGTTTAAACGGTCCTTAGATAGCTCAACTGTTTAGATAGATAGATAGATAGATAAAGTATTTATTTGTAATAGCTACAAACACACATATACAAAAATAACAAAAGATAAGGAACAAAATTAAGTAGATAAGGAAAAAAATTAAGTAATACAAACAAAAACAATACAAAAAAAATGGAGAAATAAAAACTTAAAACAAAACATTTACATAGGTGTCCCATTAATCCATGTGTGTGTTGCTGCCAGACAAAAAGGTCATAGCTCAGCGCATAATTTTGCTCAAGGAGCAAACACTGATTTTCAGCTAAAACCCTTCGAGATGACAAGTTGAACGAGATGAAATACCTGCAGCTTAACAAGTAACATGTGTGCGTGTGAACCAACCAATGTGTGTCTATATAAGTGACCAGTGATAACACTACCCCTGAGCAATCCTCCTAAAGGCAAACGAAGTGTTTAGGAATGTTTCACAATGTATTTTATATTATTGTATATTATTCTGTACATTTCTGTAATGTATATCGAGAGGCATAAGCAAAACGTAAAACTTACTGAGCGTTAGTTTTAATTCGCTCGTCAATGGATTCCTGCTTAAAAAAATGATGTTCGCTATACCAGTAACCTTAAACGATGAAGAAAAACATAATTCCGGTTGCATGTCGTATAACCCAGATTTTGAAGTACGCAAACGGAGCCTCCGAGACGCATTTTAATCCCTTTACCACATTTGTTCGAAAGAACTTGTGACTTCTTCTTCTTTCGTATCGTTGTTACATCCTATTTGACCAGTAGGTAGCCACATCTACGGCATTACCCGAGCAGGACATGAGATCACCCATAGTGCATGAGTTGGGGTAAGATGGACACACAAGTATCCATGTTTAGGGTGAGGAATTTCAGCGACAAGTATTAGTCCAGGAATCTGCGGCCGTAGTTGTTCAGGTACGCGGTGCGTTTCTTGGAGGCACACGATGTCACAGTGCAGCAATTGGCACATATCTGATAGCAACTGGCTTGCTCGCAGATAAACCCTCAATATATATAGACACAACGATGAGGGGAAAGCCAAGTCAAAGTCAAAAGATACTTTATTCAATACAATCACAAGGATCACTTTGCAACGTCTTACATACTAGGTGAATTTAGGTGCCAATTCATCCTAACCCAAGCCCGAGAAGAACTGGCAAAAAATTCGTTTTGGTCCTAGCGCTTTTTTTACATGATCCATCTTATAACTACCTTAACTACGAAATACTAATACAAGAGAGTTTATACATTTCAAGTGTGTCGTTTAACTGTCTGAGGGCAGAGCGACATGAGGCCATGCATTGTTATATTATAGTCATTTATATTATAATAAGCTTTCTTCAAAAGACTACCTTTTATGTATACAGCATCAGTCAGTTCACTCTGGTAGGTGTTGGCTTTGGGTAATGTCGTAGGCATTTATGACATTTTATTAAGAAGTGCGAGTAGAGAACTTACAGAAGCGACATTATCCATGAACTTGAGCATGTTTCTCATCCTGCGAGGCGCCCCGTAGACGCCCGCGCCGGCCGTGGCCACCACCACCAGCACATCACACGTGGACACCACTTGCGACATGCGCGAAGACATCCGCACTGACAGCTCCACGCCGACATTTATCTCGGCGACGAGGCCGAATATTGTGCATATCACTGAAACATACTGTGGTGTGATGCACGAAATAAACATCCATATTCCATACTGCCGTAAGCCGATGAATATATACAGTTCTGTGTCCAGTGCTTTGAGCTAAGGTTACGACAGCGTCAAAGTCAAATGATTTAATTAAATGCAAACAATTTTAATCATCTTACATGCTAGGTGAATTTAGGTGCCAACATGTGAACATATTATGTTGAAATAATTGGTTACTGTCCTCACACAGGTAACCAAGTCACATGTTCACTATTCACATAGGTAACCTGGGTCGCTGGTAGCGTTTGTTCCCACAGTTAGGCTCGCTAAAGTTAATAAGCCTTTTATAGGGCAAAGTGTACGCTTCTATAACAAGGTACCAAGCTACGTGTTAGATTTGTCGATTGCCAAATTTAAAAACGTAATAAAACAGAAACTGTCTATTAAAGCATATTATAAAATATCAGATTATTTAGATGAAAGAAAAGTTTGGGATGAATCTGCTCTAACTCGACTCGGCTACCGTAACAAAATTGGCAAGGATCATACAAAAAAGTATTAAGACCAGACAAGTTTCTTGTCGGATTCTTGTTGAACTGGGGTAATAAATAATTGGTTACTGTGTGAGGACAGTAACCAATTATTTCAACACAGTATGTTCACATGTTGTCAACTAAATTCACCTAGCATTATAAGAAAACGATCCAAAGTGGTCCTTGTGATTTTATTGAATAAAGAATGTTTTGATTTGATTGATTAGATTTTAATTGAACCGCCTCCATTCAGCTATAGAGTTCTTTCTGAGCATGAAAGATACCATCCGAGTATCTAGACGTTTCGAAAATCGAAGTGTGTGACAATACGGCTACCAATAACAGGGGTAAATAGAGTAACTACTTACCTAAAATTGTGACTAGAATATAACTGTAGACACACATCGCGTTGGATATCGTAACTGTGAAGCCATTACTCTTCGATTCAAACTTCAACGGCGCCAGCCCGAAGAAACTGGATATCTAAATACAATAACAATTTAAACAACGTTTTTTTCAAATGAATATCATCAGGTACAGTTTTTTTTAATTATGGGCTAAATCATGTGCAGGACTTAAAAGGAAAAAAAATGGTTCTATTAAAAACAGAATACTAGGTAGTCCCAATAGGATTCTTGGGGCTCTTGCAGGCAGGTTGGACAGTGTCCTGCAAAGATTTTGGTGTCACCCATGATTAACCCTTTTGCTCGGCAAATCTATTAAATGAATTAAGGTGGAATTTAGGTTAGTAGGAATACTTTTTAACATTTAATTTAATTTATATTACTTTGTTATAGATCAATGATTTTATTTTATTTTATACTTTTATGGATGAAATGGATCTTAGTTATCTGAATAAATAATAATAATAATAATAATAATAATAATAATTATTATTATTATTAAATGAATCCATTACGCACAAGCTAGTACGATGTTCAATTTTTTTTTATTTCTTCATAACCGGTTTACAAACTTTTTCTTACCCAGCCGAAAACAGATAAGTACCTACTTTAACAGATGTACGTATTAGGTTTCTTATAGATTATTAAGCGCTATTTATAACTCCACCTGTCACTTTACTATAGCTATTCATCTAGAAGGATCTAGTATAATTTTTATTAAGTTTCAAAAGTTATATCACTCTAGTGTTTATGTTAGTTGGTTAGTATGTAAAATTACCCTAAGTATAAAAGCGTGCGCTCCGCCGACCATACATCTGGTCCTATGGTCGGCCCCGTCCGACTGGGTCGGAACTGCCTCTGTGGTTAAACCCTCCACCTTCGCGGACTCCAAACCTGAAAACCAGTAAAGTGCTGTTCAAGATCTATTGCTGACTACTGCTTTGCTTTGCGGTGATTAAGTTCAGACCAACATCTTAATTTATCAGTTCACAATTCTTCTTTAGATTACTCTTATTCTAGCCTGTGTTTATTAACTGGCTTGCCAGCTCAGTTGGTAGTAGCGCTGTAGGTTGAGGGTTCGATTTTCTCCCAGAATAAACGTTTGTGTGAAGAACACAGGTGTTTGTTTTGTGTCTGAGTGTTATAAAGTATCATAAAGTATGTTTTTAAAAATATTTAAGTATGCTATCACTCATCTGGTCACCATAATACAAGCTATGCTTAGTTTGGGGTTAGATCATTTTTGAAAACCAAAAAGTTATTTTAATTCGATCTTGGGTTTTATTAAGGGCAAAATAACCAATGTCATCATGATTTTGTTTAAAATTTTGCCAGCTATACCTTTGGGTACAACCTATCTGTCCGCGTCGGAAGTGATTCTTAACAGTATATTATTTTTCACTTTTAAGTTAGATTGTATTTCGATTTTATGTAGGTTTTATGTCATTGGGTGCTTTTTCCACGAATATACATTATTATTATTATTGAATATTGAGCGAGTGAAAGGACTCTCCAAAACTACCATTTAAGATTATACTCTTGAAACATGTACAAAAATTACTTCCCACACTTGATATATTAATGGGTAGTAACTAGGGTAGTAATCTATTTTAAGGACTTTCGGATTTATATTAATCTATATCAAAATGTATCACTTTGTTACACGACTTTTTTACCTCCCTTCGCATTGGCACAGGTTACAAAGTTCTCGAACCGATCTATCAAGTACGTAGGAAAACTCCAGCCTGATAAAGGGCACTTCAATAAAATCGTATCTATCATACGAGCTCTAAACTTTTTAATTAACTACGCGTTTGAACAGGTATCGACAATAATAATATAAATATCAGATATTTATTATCTACAAAACAAAATTACTCATCCACTTACAATCATTTTTGGAATTTACATACATACAAGCATCACACCTTGATTACTGTCGGTTAATTTTTTATTTATTTATTTTATTTGCACAGGAAAACAGTAATCTTTATATATAACTATAAACTAAATATATTACTATAGACTAATTAATTAATATATATATAGGTATATTTATTTTATTTATACTTAACGTAAATCCGTTATTGGCTGTCGGTTATAAATTTAAGTTTTGTGTATACTATTTTAAGAGCTGTGGATTTTGTACAACGAATAAATCTATCTAACTCCTTTAAACGAGCATTTCTTGTATATATGTAAATATATAATATGAATCTCGGAAACGGCTTCAACGATTTTCGTAGGTATGCAGGGGGTGATCGATCTAGCTAAATTTCATTTGTAGAAAACGTGGTTTTATCCGTGTTTTATACCGAGCAAAGCTCGGTCATCCATCATAAATGTAAAAGTAGATAAACCTTCATAATCGACCATCAACATAATGATTATGACGATTTTTCGTAGCAATCACTGTTTCAATGTAGAAAAATATGTTGCTTCTTTTATCGTGTCATTAGTAATTTTAAACCGGCATCAGATGGTGAAAGTTTTAAAGTGCGTCTCAGTGGCTTCTTTTGTGCACTTGGCACATATCTTCGAACTTAAAAACTTACCTTCTAGCTTACTTAGTTAAGTGACGCTTAAGTATGTTCTATCCTTGTCATTCTAGTATCAATGAATAGAGATAGCGACAGATTTAAATACCTTTAGCTCTTTAGCAAGTTGAGGTGGCAATGGGCAGGCGATATAGCTCGCAGAACTGAAAAGCGTTGGGGAATAAAAGTTCTCGAATGGCGACAGGAAAACGAAGCGTAGGACGATCTCCACCGGATGGACTGATGACATTGTAAAGATCGCTGGAAATCGGTGGATGGAGAAGGCTTAAAATCGTTCTTCGTGGAAATCTATTGGGGAGGCCCATGTTCAGCAGTGGACTTCTAGGGGCTGATATGATGATGATGATAATTGCTAGTGTGATTGGTATAGACTCTTAACCTGTTGCTTAGAAAATAGCATAATATCATAATATTGTACCGACTTTATATGGACTACTTACGTAATTGGAAGGAACACAGACACTCCCATTTTATAGTAAAAATAACACGTGTGCAAGTAAGAAACTCTTTACTTTATAAGGCTTCTATTCTGTTCTGAGAGCTCTACGTACTTGTAGAACTCAATAATGAGCATTGTACTATGTAAGTATAAAGTATATACACAGGAGTTATCGATGACATTTCAAGGCTTTTTTTGGTTATGATCGCCGAGGATTGTGTACGAATCCTCTAAATGTGTGTAGTTTCAAACTTCTATTTTGTTCAGGTAAAGTGATACACCACTTAACCTATTATAATGATGGTGCTGATTCTGAGCTTTCGTCAGAATAACAAAAATTTTGTAAAATCTGAACGATGTTATATTGTTTTGATCAAAGTTTTAATTAGAGAATTTTTTTTCAATAACAGTTCTTATATTACTAAATTTACGAGTTGTTTTCGTATTTAGCTCATTTTAATTGGTGCTGAACAAAACTGCTGATAATTCTACAATAAAATTACAAGTTTAACTTATTTTAAAACTGCCATTTTAAAATGTAACCCTAATTAGAAATTTATATAAACATAATTACGTTTTAAAACTAAAAAGACAACCCACTTCATGTATTTAAAATATATTATCGATGTATACAACTTTTAGGTTTTTTATAGTGTTTTAAAAACCGCTCGACCTATACCTGGGAATTACCCTTTGAAAGTAGGTAAAAGTAAAAAACAAACAGTTTAGTTTTCAAAGAATTTTCCTAATCGGTTCAGGCTTTTTTGAGTAATCGGTGAGCATACGAGTATGTACATAAAGAACAGATTGAGAACCTCCTCCTTTTTTAAGTCGGTTAAAAATAAGATCGTTAGTATATAACGAAATTTTAATTACGTCGATGAAACAACAGAATTGCCACCCTTATGTAGGTACTCATCACAAGTGCTTATCAAAAGTAATATTGTTTTGATGTTCGCGGGTGGTTATTACCTGTTATAAATAACTCAGTTGTGATAAGATATCGTCAGAAAATTGCTAATAAAAGCACTTCAATCATTTAATTGGGCATAAGTTGTACGATTATACTAGGTACCTTTTATAATCTGTAGGTAAGTATTTTGTCCCTACGGTAGACTAATACCGTAATAATAATAATAATGCAGGACATTTCACACAGCATCTTCTGGCGCCAAAGTAAGCAGAGCTTGTGTTATGTGTAATACTTGCATACCTTTTGCATACATATTATAAATAGTCCCTAAACAAATACTGGCAGACTGTTCCGCGGCGGGAATCGAACTCGCAACCTTCTGCGTCTCAGCTGGACCTTGGCCCACTGCGCCAAGAGAGTTCGTCTTGACTTGAAACATGCTGTTGATTATGTTGTTTCGCTGGAGTATCATTTCTATTTACTGGTCTGTCCGCTTAGTTAGTAGTAGCTCTGCCTTTTGCGCTGTAGGTTGGGGGTTTGATTCCCTCCAAGAACAAATATTTGCGTGATGAACATAGGTGTTTGTTCTGTGTCTGGGTGTCATAATCTATATCTATAAAAGAGCTTACTTAGGCTGACTGACTGACTGATTCATCATCGCAGAGCCGAAACCGCTGAAGCTAAAAAGCTAAAATTTGGAAGGTTGCTTCCTTTTACAGCAAAACCACACACTAAGGCGGGATTTTTTGAAATTCAACCTCTAAAAGGATAAAACGAATGTATGAAACTTTTTAAGGCGTGGTTCGATTTGCTTAAAATTGATAGTAGAGTAAATAAAATGCAAAATAAATGGACACGTGTTTCAGGATTTTCAAAATAACGCTCATAAAGAAGTAAAATTAAGTGTGAATGTTTGTATGGAAACTTTTTAATGGGTGGTGGGTGTGATTGGTTTGAAACTTATCAATAAAATTTTGCAAGAATATAAATTGCATCGTGGGGAAGGATTTAGGCTACAATTCGTTTCCAAAAAATGCGGATGGAGTCGCGAGCAACAGCTAGTATATCATAAGCACGTATTATAAAATACTAGCTGGTGCCCGCGACTTCGTCTGCGCAGGATTAGTACTTTGAGTAGCTTATTTTCTTCTCCAAGGTCCTATTTATCATTATACCAAAATTCATCCAAATTAAGGTAAATAATTGTTATATTTTGGACAATTCACACAATATCTTTATTAATTAAAACCTAGGTGTTATTCTGATGTATAATCTATAATATTGTAAAGTTTCATTAAAATCCATTCAGTAGTTTTTGAAAGAGTAACAAACATCCATACATTCAAACTTTCGCGTTTATAATATTAGAAAGAATAAGGATATTCTATCAGTCATCTGGTCACCATAATGCATGTTATACTTAACTTGGGGCTAGATGGTGTCATGTGAATTTTCCACCAATATATATAATTTAAAAAAAATTGTGCGTCTCGGAACGCCCGACAGAAGTGATAACTTAAACTAAATTTAAATAATCTTTAATCTAAATTTAAATTTAAATGAACTGAAACACGTCATTCACAAATCAGTCACACGTCATTTGTAAATTTAAGAACTGTTATTTAAAATGTTCAATTTTAAATTCTTCTAGAATTAATTCTAACATTGCGTGACCCAAAACCGATGCAGTGCAGTGTCGTCTTTGTGTCTTCAGAACTATTGTGAACTAACCTTTGAAACTGTCATGATTTCAAAAGTTATTTAAAAGGTTTTGAGCATAATTTTCACAGAAAACGGGATATTCACCATGATATGTGAGTATTTTGCTTCCCGATATTCATGATACGTGAGTTGATCTCATGATCAAGGCGCATGTAACTGAGCCGAAATATTGGGAAAACTGGGCCCGTGGGGAACAGGAGCCCACCACGTTTACAAAATTATTGCGCGTCTAGTAGAAACATTACGTGACCCAAGAGCTGGCTCCTATCTGGCTCAGCGTATTAGCATTTCTATTCAACTAGGCATTGCCGCCAGTGTCTTGGGAACGCTGCCTTCTGACACTGATCTGGATCAGTTGAGCTATCTATAAATCATTTAAACGGTCCTTAGATAGCTCAACTGTTTCACATGTAGGTATTTTATATTATTGTATAATTTTTTGTAATTCTTTCTGTCAATAAACATAAGTGTAGAAATTTAGATTGTGTTATAAGATCATTCGTATTTTACGGTTTTAATTAATCTTTAATCCTTTCACCACACTTGTTCAAAATAACTAGTCACACGATAAGAAGACGAAGAAGAATAACTTTCAGTAGGTACCTAATAACATTTCTTGTAGAACCACTTTTATCTCACCTTTTGTTACTAACTCTTTCATGTATAATACTGGCTGAGTATATAAGGAGCGTTTATCAGTGTAGGTAATTTGTCCAAACATTTTGTAAAAAAAGCCGACCGAAAAAAACAGATCACTTTCCGACAAGCTGAGGACGGTCACTGAGGAATCAGCTTATTTTCTTTAACTTATTGAAACAGAACTAAAATATACATTAGTAGTAAATTGATACATTAGTTCAAAACTTAGTGACTTATGGTTTTACTGTCTCGCACAAATGACATTCGACATTAGAAAATATACAGAATGTTTGTTTTAGGTTAAGCTAATTTAAACATAATAACATTTCAAGTTAGCATCCTGTATAATAAAGTCAGCCCTAACTTATAAAATCAAATCAAAACTTTATTTATTCAATAAAATCACAAGGACCAATTTGAATCGTCTTCTTACATGCTAGTGAATCTAGGTGCCGGTTCCTCCTAACCCCAGTTCATGAAGAATCCGGCCAGAAACTCGTCTGGTCTTAACACTTTTTTGTATGATCCTTGACAATTTTGTTACGAATGCCGAGTCGAGTTGAAGCAGATTCATCCCAAGCTTACTTGTCATCTGAATGATCTAATATTTTATAATCTGCTTTAGAAGACAGTTTCTGATTTATTACGTTTTAAAATTTGCCAATCGACAAATCTAACTTAACGGCGTAAAGAGAAGCTGTGGGATTTACCAAAATGCCAGGTCTACCGCTTTATCTTATAATGACATAATTAACTAACGTGGTGTTTAAGTATAGTTCGTCAATTAATAAAAATGGCTACAAACTTTAACCTCAAATTAGTTAATGTGTGATTAAAAGACTCTACCTTAGGGAATAGGAATTGTTTATATTTAAATAACTTAACTTTAATAAGATTTTTAAATATTTGTAGCATTCATTTATATGTTTCAAACTAATCCGATCCGACTCAATCATTGTTATCAATATACTAGCTTTATTTGATTTTTATCAGCTACAAAATCTCTAATTTACCACAAATGACGCATGTTGCGTCGTAGTTCGTAGACTTATTGGTAAATAACAGTTAACATACGAGCTACCTCAATAATTATCGAATCGACGATTGATGAAGCTGAAAACCTGATGAAAACAACATTTGTGGCATGGCGACTGGCTGGCCAGCTGAGGAGCAAGTTTTGTGGTTTTGAGTTACTTTTTTCGATCTCTGAGGCGGGTCAAATATTTGCACGATCAGCAAATACCTATCTGAGTCTTTACACTGTCATGGCTCTCGTAGTTCAAATATGCTATAGAATGAATACCTATGCAGTGCCATCCTTTCAGAGAGATGAAAAACCCACGCAGGTCACTTGAAATGTAAATTTTTGGGGTGACATGGTGACTTCATCTGCATAAGATATTTATATTACTTTTTGTGACACATCAGATCAGATCCCTGAACAGGTATGAGCCACATGGGTGTGTCTCCAACGTCATCCACAACGAATAGTCGAAGTCAAAGTCATAAGTCTGTTGAGGCAACAGACTTATTATATTAAAAACACGATCATCAAAAGCAAATATGTAGTTATTGTATGGAACGCCTGCGACTTTAATGTGAATTATTTGATTACTAACCTCCTTAAGGCACTTTTTAAAACTACTTTCAGCTCCTGAAACTCTAGCGTCTTCTAGATACAAAAATGAAAATACTTCCCCTAGTAGGGTAAATTCACTAAGGGTTGTTCGTTGGCAGTATTTTCGTCGTTGAGAGGCAGAGAGTATATAATAATATGTACTTTCGTAAGTAGGTTTTGTCGAAGCAAGCCCTAACTATAAAAATATTATGCTTTCTTTTCTAAATATTATTTAATGGATTTTCACGGCGTGTTGGTGTCGTCGCTTTGATATTAAGGGCGGTATCTTTTATGTTTATTTACGTTTCTATCAGGGTAGGTTTTGCGGTCAGGATAGGTTAGTTTAAGTACCAACTCAGACCTACCTACATTACTCGTTCCAACAAACTCTTATGTAAATATAATAAACTATTTATTATAATTTTATGTTGTTTGTTTAAAACATTATTAAAATACAACAAGAATCAAGTGTGAAAGCCACTCCGCAAAGGGACCTTACCGTACCTACTTCCCTACTCTTTAGGGTTTTGAAGTCCACAAGGTACCTTTATAGTTTCGATATGTCTTTCTGTCTGTTTGTTTGTCTGTCTGACCACCCCTAGTCTTGCTCTTGCTCGTTCACTACTAGTTTTATTGGGGTTAAATTACACAATAATACGTCTTAGAGACTCCTACAAATTTACAAAATAAAAACTAAATAAAAATGGTTTTTAGTGATAACTCTCTCCAAAGTAATCAGATCTTGTGTTATGGGGTACCACATGACTGATATGCTAATTCTAAATACATACAAATTATACATAGAAACACCAGAACCCTGCATGATGATCTGCAAATACACATATGTATTTGCAGATCATACAAAAATTAGTCCGCGTGGAATCAAACCCACGTCACCCGTACGTGACGTTGTGACACGTATGTCACAACATTCTGCATACAGATAAGTAGTAATTATTATGTTGACCTTACGGTGTACGTGATTGTTAGCAGTAATATTGCATTTAACTACACGTAGATAAGACTTTTGTAATTGAACTATTTACGAACGTATCCTTTCGTTACGGCCACGCGATTGTTGATTACCCGTTTTGTATTGGTTATAACGAAAGCTCTGATTGCAATGTAAATGAAACAATCTGCAATTAGAATATGAGTTTATGTGTGTAGTTGTGTGCAAACAATTAGGAAGATTATAATGAACCGTGTTCCTAACATAAAATTGTGTAAGTAAATGCCTTCTTGTATACAGTACTTACAGATTCTCACAGATTACAGAAATCTTACTAATATTATAAACGCGAAAGTTTGTATGTATGTTTGTTACTCTTTCACGCAAAAACTACTGAATGGATTTTAATGAAACTTTACAATAATATAGCTTATACATCAGAATAACACATAGGCTATAATTTATTAAGATATTGTGTGAATTGTCCAAAATATTACGATAAGTGTCAAGTAAGTAGGAAAAAATCTGCCAACTGCAAGATATTGTGGCGAGTGCTTCAAAAACCGTAAGAATTACACGAAGTACTAATCCTGCGCAGATGGAAGTCGCGGGCACCAGCTAGTATATAATAAATCAAATCTGGCTCAACGTATAAGCATTGCCATTCAACGTGGCAATGCCGCCAGTGTCTTGAGAACGCTGTCCTCTGGCAGTGATCTGGATCAGTTGAGCTATCTATATATCGTTTGAAACGGTCCTTAGATAGCTTGACTGTTTCACATGTATTTTATATTATTCTGTACATATCTGTAATTATTTTTATAAATCAAATTATAAAATGAATTATACACTGGTGGCATTGCGACGATGAATGGCAATAATAATACGCTGGGAGATAATAGGAGCCAGCTTTTGGGTTAGGTAATGTTTCTACGAGACGCCGTGAAATTATTTTGAAAACGCGATTTGCTCCTGTTCCCACGGGCCCAGGGTCTCGTCTCCAAAAGGCTTTAATATGTAGGCCTATCGCAACCGGCATATTTCGACTTTTTGAGATCCTCGGCACAATCAGCCGCTGCACCAGCTCTAACGAAAGTCCCCGACAGAAGGAATGGGGCCAGGGTATCTACGCAAGTAGCATCTTATATCAATGGCCTACTCAAAAGGAAATAAATAAATTAAGTAAAACAAAAAGCATGTTGAAATGTTTGAACTCACTTTAGATTTAACATTTTACAAACTACTCAAGTTTGTTATATTAAATCAAAAGTGAGTTGCATAATGCTGTCCACACAACATTATTTCAAAGTATTTCATGACGTTCGTGGATGCATGGTTGTTTGTGTAGTGTCAATTACAATATCGCTACTTTCAAACATCGTTCTATTATTATGATCTATGATTGAATTTTGCTTGAAATAATATTGATACTCTACTTCACAATTATTTTTGTCTGCTACAAAATTCACAAAAACTAAACTCACCCATCAGTCAATAAAATACACTTAGAAGTAACCACAAAAGTTAAAAATTTCGCAACGTACATTCATGTTGTAGTGTTTTTTTAAGAAAAAAATCTCAAGCCTATGTAAAACAAAAAATTTTTTACACAACCGTCAAATATATCAGTCAGCCAAGCCCACGAATATAAAAAAAATCCGAACTAATTAATATTTTTTTACTAAATTGATTCTGAAATACCAGGAGCCCAGAAAGGCGAGGAGATGTATGGCGGGCGGAAATACAACTGACGGGCGTGTAAACAAAAGTTCGCCGGGTCATATCAAACCGTGCTGTGTTGTGAAAATAAACGACTCAATAAAGTGTTTATTTTGTAGAACGGCTTTAACTTATTGGTTTATGGCATTGATTTTATTCCGTAACCCACTAGTGCATTGCTTTGTCTCAAAAGGCGACTATGATATCTTACAATCTGACAGCCAGATTCTTGTTTGTAGTTATTGAAAGGAATCTATTAAAGAAAACAATAAAACACATTACATATTTTATTTTTGGTATACAATGTAATAAACAAGCTAGGAAAAACATTTCAATGAACCCTGTATACTTAACGATATGATAATGAGTAGATAAACAAAAAACTAGCACAGTAAAACATTGCACTTATCTTAGTGCAACATTGTTAGGTTGCTTACACAATACTATGTCATTCCAACAAAACCATTACGCCACTAGCTCTAACAAAATAATGACGAATCTATTATTTCTGCTATTTGTTTCTACCATCTACGCAAATCCACTTTCCAGCGTACAAATAAACAATTTCGATGTATTTCAACAACAAGCCAACAATCACATGGAATTCTACAAAAATATTCTCATTAAGAATTTGATTACAACAAGTGACAATCTCAAATTATTCTTGAACATGGAACAAGCGCAAAACAATTTAAAAGAAACAGAACAAAAGAGTTTTTACGTGCCTGATTATGATTACAAAGATACCGAGGAATCGACATCCAAAGATCAAAATTTGTTAAAGGAACAATCAGATTCGAGTCTTCAGAAGATGGTGATGAAAAGGCAAATCGGAGGATTAGGAGGAGCTGGTGGTGATACCCAAGTGGTTTTGGGAACGTTTCAGGCAATGATGAGGCCTTTATCTACCAGTGATATACCAAGCCTGGGACAGAATTCAAAACCGCAGAAAATCGAAGTAAATGAAAATTCTGATACTGAAAATAATGAAGCGAAGGAAACGGAAAATTTAAAATAATTTATTTCAAAATCTTTTCACAAATATTTTTTTTAGTATGATATCGATGCTTGATTACCTTGACATAACCTAAAATCAACGTTATATGCTTGAGTCTCCAAAATTACTGTATACGGTTCATATTTGGTTTACGCAAATATGACCACATTTCTGAATTTCGCATTAAATTCAATGGATACCAATCCGTTTTCGCTGGATGCTCACATTCTCAATATTCTCTATAATAATCTCATCTCGGTTTCTTTAGATAAAAAGGAGTTCCAATTATTTTAAGAAACTAAAATAATTTCTCCACCTCTCTAACCATCGATCCTTACGGTCCTCGGATACCAATAAAATCAAAATTTTCAATCACAGTGCAGCCTTCTCTTGTGTAACGCGTTGCATTGTAGAAATCAAAACGCCAAGAATCATCTTCAAAAACTGAAACATCCCTACATTATTTGGCGTGCTTAGTTATTTTTGAATTGTTGATATTTTATACTGTATGTTAATTATTATATCTATTGAGTACCTATGTATGTATTTATTTAGTGTAGAGCTGTATGTAAGTATATAATTAAATATATACTCCACACCAACATGCCTTTTCTATTTATAAAGTCCACTCCATCCGAAGAATGCCTGGCAGAGACCGCTGAATATTGAAAAGGGCGCCCATTGTATTGCATTTCATATTGTAATGCAAAGGGCCTCATTGCGTGACCCAAGAGCTGGCTCCTATCTGGCCCAGTGTATTAGCATTGCCATTCAACGTGGTAATTCCGCCTGTATCTTGGGAACGCTGCTCTCTGGTAATGATCTGGATCAGTTGTGCTAACTATAGATCGTTTTAAATGGTCTTTAGATAGCTCAACTGTTTCACGTGTATTTTATATTATTGTATATTATTTTGTACATTTCTGTAATTATTTCTGTAAACATATTAAGTCTTTCATAGTAAAATGATATTTACTGTACCTTTCCATGTAATAGTAAATAAGGTGTAGAGATTTAGGGTTTTCGTAAAACAGGCTAGGCCCAGAGCTTGATTTGTTTTATAACGATCTTACATCTTTAGCATATTTATTCATCATTGTTTCATGGATATTTATTGGTACTTTAGATCATGCACTACAAAATAAACAGATACACAGAGAGAAAAAAAATAGGTCGATAAGTTTAAATATCTTGGAAGTAGCATTACAGGCAAAGGCGACCTTGATTCGAAGGTTAACAGTAGATTTGGTATTGCTATGGTCACTTTTGGGGGTTTTGTTCCGCTCTCACAACATCAAGTTGATTATCAAAATAACATCTTGTACTCATCAGAGAAATAAATCAAAATATATTGATGGCAATGCACACAATAGCCTCAAACTAAGCATTGCTTGTATTATGGTCACCAGCTGACTGATAGAATACTTACATTTTTTAAATACATACTCATGGTGCCTGTATCACAAAACATACGCATGCTAGACATATACCATCTTAATTACGTTTACATTTTTTACGTTTTCCATAGGTAATTACGTTTTGCTTGACCGATCTCCCGCGATACAGGCCTGGCCTAGTGCGGGGATCACCAGTAACTTGTATAATGTATGTGACATTTATTTGGTAATAAACATTATCATATCTTATCTTAATTACCGCCGTGACATTATGAATATTAAATGGTCGGTACTGTTGCGCAACACCGATTTTCTACGAAGGGCCTACGAGAGACTACGAAGATGGCAGGATCATACTTTGGTGCGGTCACGTATCCCGAATGTCTAACGAAAGAAAGGCGAAGCGCATGTTTTTTTCTGAACACTTTTCCGCTCTTTTCTGTTAAGCGGATACATTGCGGCCAGTCTCTACGCTATAAAGATGTTGTGGGGCATTTTATATATGGGCATATGATGTACATAATAAGGACTAAACACTAAACCCCAGGAAAACCAAACCAGTCACCGTAGCCGAAAAACTGCTAGCTGGATTATATAATTATACCATGGTTATACGACGACCTCTGTGGCGCAGTGGGCCAAGGCCCAGCTGAGACGCAGAAGGCTGCGGGTTCGATTCCCGCCTCGGGACAAATGTTTGTATGATCTGCAAGTATTCGCCTCGGGTCTAGGTATTTCTATGTAATATGTATGTTTAAAAAAAAAAGTATATAAGTGTATGTCATCTGTCATCTGTCATGGCCAGACAATACTGTGTGAAATGTCCGGCATTATTTATTTATTTATTTATCTAACTGTTTCATGCTAGTACAGTAAAGATCTTATAAATAGTGTTTGACATTCAACATAAACTCTACCGGGGCACTACAACGATTGTCTTAATTTAAATCTTAACTTAATTTTCATCACAATTTTATATGTGAATTAGCTCAACTGTTTCAATTGTATTATATTATTTTGTACATTTCTGTAATTATTTCTGTAAATAAAAGTTTTACACATGTAAAGTTATTCTATGGGTTTAATTAACGGTTACGGTTAAAGATTATTTATTTCTCATAATATTTACAAAATAAATCACTTAGGTACTGAGAAACCTTGAATATACTAAACAAGTATTTACTATGTTTTATAATACAGTGAGCGTTATATACGAAATTCTTATATAATAATAAAATTAATTCAATTTGCATTAAAATAGAAACAAGACAACAGAAACAAAACAACAAAGCATTGGAGCCTAGGTAGGTAACTTTGATTCGTTAAAAGAAAACACATTTAAAACCGTTCAGCTAATAGAGACATCGGAGGTGATAACCCAGCAGATACCAATCAACGTCAAACATCGTTAGGCTTAAACAAATTCTATAATTTTCTTAGAAGTCATTCATCACTTCATCAGCCATCACATCAGACGTTTGTACCAGTGTTCAAAGAATATTAACCTCTGGATATGATTTCAAAAAGAATCACTCTATCGACCATATCTAACCAATTAATACAGAAGTTTGACGTGTGGCGCAGTGGGATATGGACCGGCTGAGACGCAGAAGGTTGCGGGTTCGATTCCCGCCGCGGAACAAATGATTGTAAGATCTGCAAGTATTTGTCTCAGTTCTGGGTGTTTCTATGTATCTATATATTTACAAAAAAAAGCATATAAGTAATATATCGGTCATGTGGTACCCATAATACAAGCTCTGCTTACTTTGGGGCCAAATGATGCTCTGTGAAATGCCCGGGATTATTGTGAAATTTGATATTGCGGGGATTAAGCAGAGCTCTGTCAGACAGGGCGAATATGCCGGCTCGCAGATTCGCACGATGTACAGATGCGGTGAAGGTTACATTAATAATAATAATAATAAAATTAATAATCCCAGACATTTCACACAACATCATCTGGCCCCAAAGTAAGCAGAGCTTGTGTTATGGGTACCACATGACTGATATACATATATACTTTTTTTTTTGTAAAAACATACATAGAAATACCCAGACCCGAGACAAATATCGAATCGAACCCGCAACCTTCTGCGTCTCGAAGCCGAACTTTAGCCCACTGCGCCACAGAGGTCGTCATATTACATTATATTATTCAGAGCATACTTCATTTTACTCAGCGATGGGTCAACTATACCCAAAAGGCCTATAATGCTTTGCGGGTCCAATAAAACAACGTGTTTATGTTGCTGTTGCGACTGTCGCGATTCTGCAGTGCCTCGACCATGTTCGCCTTCGGCCAGGCACGCACTGACACCTTCGAGGCCATCTGGCGTCAAAAGTCAGCCTCACTGCTCAGCAGAACCCGAGAAAAACTTTAAAAAGTGTCTAAACATACTAGCAGTCATAACTTCGGTAACACTGCATGTATTCACCTCAAATAAAAACTAATATAACATACGTAAATCTATGCTTTGCTGTTAGGTATATTTTAGTGTAACATGTTGACCCTTTTGTGTTCTCCATTGTCTGAATGAATAAATTGAATTATAATTTTATTATTTATTATCAGCCTACACTGTCCCATTGCTGGGCAAAGACCTCTCCCCATTCTCTCCAATCATCCCTCTCCTGCTCTAAGACTGTCCAGTCGGCGCGGAATTTGGCGAGCTCGCCCCTCCACCTGATACGGTACGACGACGTCGCGGCAGACCGCGACTGCCGCGACGTCGTCGTACCATATCAGGGCACCACTCCTTGGTTAGTTTGGCCCACTGGTCTCCCGACATGCGGCAGACATAACCAGCCCAGTCTCATTTGAGCTTGAATTATAATTATTATTCATTTAATTTTCTATAAAATGTTGGCTTATAAAATAAAAAAATTAGACTACAGATGTTTTGGATTGCTCGGGTCGAGTCCGATGGATTTTCAATCAATAGTAACTAGGTCTATCTATTACCTATCCATTGAAAGTTTATCCATGACACGCCTAAGCATACAAACCACCCCTATTTAAATAAGCACCTAATGTTTTCATTCGGCTATATTTTTTCGACAAGGCGGAACGCTGTGATTTGTGCGTTTATTATTTTTAACCTTAAAAAATCGGTACAAGAGGTTGCTATGGTGGACAGAGGAGGTCCAGATACTTTCGTGTCTGGCGCGTTGGCTATTGTGCTCCAAGTGTCAAGAATATTTGGCATAGCCCCACTACGGTTTGAGAAACAACGCAATGGATGGCGCATCTGCCTATCCCCTCGCTTTTATGTGTACGGATGTGTTCTGGTTACCGCTATTAGTAAGTATTAATTGCATTTATTACCAAAAATAAAGCCAGTAACGGAAATAAGAGAGATACTAATACCATGAAAACTGAGAGTGTAAGACTGAGAAAATGTGTTTGTGTGCCAGTGTTATGTACCAAGTTTACGAAAGTTATACATACAGAGATATATACATTATTTTATTTTTTATAGATATATTGTAATATCTTTCTTTTCTACTTAGCTCGTAAACGCTCTTTATGTACATATTATATTATTTTACTTACGTGAAGATATGTAACGGATTATACTGCTCAACATAAACAAGCTGCGTCTTTAACCATATTTATGGGATTCCATTTTACTTTCGTATCCTTGACTTCATACGGAGTTTCCGAGCAGTTTAATCTGAACACTATCACAAATATCTACCACATTTTACGATGTTTATTTATATTCATAACTTTTCATTGTAAAATCTTTGTTTACATTTTAATTAATCAAAATTGAAAGGTGTAGGAAGCTGTCAATATATTTCATAAATTCTTATATTAGCGAGAGGTCTGCTAATATTACAATGAAAACTTTCATAATACTGTCTGGCTGAAACTTGAAATTCAAAATCCGTGATGGATTTGATATGCGCGATTTGCGCAGGAAAATGAAGGGAGGACTGAAAGATGTCATTCAGATCGGAGTTTTGAGACTGAATGGATAAAAAATATTATCTACTAGTGGAGAGAAAATGGAGGTCTGAGCTGAGCCAGAGAAACGCTACGGGCCCATATGAATTACAGGACCAATGGTGACAAGGACCCGAAGACCTTAGATTGATGAAAAGAGGAAGTCCCCATCTAACCAAATAAAAATACCAGAGACGGAAATAATCTGAATCATTAAACTATGTGTGGACCTCTCCGGTTAGTGTAACTCTAACATCTTTTAAAAAAAAGCCAAATGAAAGAAACATATAAACATTTAAACTAACTGAACTATAAAATATTAAAGTTTTTTTTTTACTGAGTGTATTTATAATAAAATATAATATTTATCTGATTATAATTTTCTTATTTTACTTAAAAAAACAGATAGTTTCTCTCGATTTCTATTTAAATTTCTAAAATAATTGCAGCTTACAATCCTTTTTTTTTATAGAAAGGAATTGTAACGCTACAATATATAGTGTAGATAATATAATTATATATAATAGCGGTTTTCAAGTCTGCAATGTCGCTTGGGACCACGACGCGACTTCTTACTCTTTTTTTAAAGTGATTATGCATGCATACATGTTCTATTGGATTGAAGTCAGGGTTGCGGGCTGGCCAGTCAATAGTAGACACCCCGACCTCTTGAACATACTGCCTTACCGAAGCAGCAGTATGTGGACGAGCATTATTTTGTAACAGTTGGAAATTTTCTCCGATAAAGCCAGCAAACGGTATAACATGTTCTTCAAGAATCTCTGTTATGTATCTCGCAGCAGTGATAGACCCATTTTCTATAAAGGTTAACTCTGTCTTTGCTTCATAAGAAAAGCCTGCCCAAAACATGACTGAGCCTCCTCCATAAAACATAGTTTTCCGCATGGTGCACGGTCCATATCTTTCTCCTGGGCGCCGATACACAAGGTTACGGCCATCCGCACCGTGTAAACACATTCTGCTGTCATCTGTTATAAGAATCTTCTTCCACTACTCTAAACTGCAATTTACGTGTTCTCGGGCAAAACGTAATCTTGCAACTCGATGTGCTGGAGTGAGTCTGGGCACCGTCCCAGGCTTGTGCGGGGTCAGATAAGCGGTTGTAAGGCGTCGTCTTACTGTCCGCTCACTAACATTAACACCTCTCACTTCTCGCAGGAGATTTTGAACTTCAAATCCTGTGCGATGACGATTTCGTAAAGCTGATATCAGAATAAATCGATCTTCACGTTCTGAAGTGGTTCATCTACGACCAGAACTGCGTCGTCTTCCAAAGCCTCCAGTCTCGATGTAGCGTTGGTATACTCCATGCACCGTAGATCGGCTCACAGAGAGAGCCCGAGCCACCTGACTTTGACTTTGTACTGTTTGAAGCAAAGTCACGATTCCAGATGATTCAGCTTCAGTCAAATCCATCTTCCAAAGCTTCAAATAGTCGCAGATTAAGGGAAAAGTGTTTCGATGAATAAATTAAATTCAACTGATCTTATAAAACCACTAAACCAATATTTAAACAAATAATGCAACATATCACTATTTTCGCTTATCGGCTATTGTTAAGCGCATACGTGCACCTACAAGAATTTCATGACAGAAAAGTCAGGAAAACAAAGGCAATTCTTCTTATAACCTTGCGGTATTTCTTCATATGAGAGGGAAAGAAACCACGTTAAGCATTTTATTTTGCACATATGGTGACTCTCTCACAATATGTGCAAAAGGATACATTTCGAGGATTTTTTAGACTATGTTGTAGAGCGTAGGATTAATAAGTGGAAGTAACGGCCTGCCAAAGCTGTTCTCCGGGGTTCAAATTTACAAACATGTCTGAACGACGTTTATTGAAGGTGTGATGAGGATCAAACAAGAAATACGAGTATTTGCGTAATAATAACAGTTGTCGAACAGAAAGTTCTTTACAAAACAAATATAATAAAGTCGTGGGATACCGTCTCGGCCTGGGGGACATCACTTTTAATACTGCCCTCTGTGCGTGCTCCACTCTTAGCATTTGGGTTTTAATGGAAGCCCCCCATGCCGTGAAGCAGTAGTTCAGCACTGACTGTGTTAAGGCGAAGTAAACCGACTTCAAGCAGTTAAAGTCAGCGGCACTTATTACGTTTTTAAAAACTTACGTATTTACGTACTCGAGACTTTAGACTCTTACGTATTTACCACTGTAGAATCAATATGAGGAATCCATGATAAGGTACTGTCTAGTTAATACAGTAAAATGATGTAACAGATAAAAACCTCTTCAACTCAAAGTGAAAGTCAAAAGATACTGTTTTCAATACAATCACAAGGATCACTTTGAAACGTCTTACATACTAGGTGAATTTAGGTGCCAACTCCTCTTAACCCAAGCCTGAGAAGAACCGGCAAGAAACTCGTCTGCAACTGCTAATATGCTCTACTTTTTTTCTAGATTTAATTACCTTTGCTACTTTGGTAATGGATTTCCAAGGCGCACCAGGTGCGTCTATCCGAATGCAGAGCCACATACGAGCCATAGTGTGGGTACTGGATGTCGCTATAATGACGACCCTGGCTTTCCACGGAACCCTTGCTTCTCCATGCCGTTTGAAGTCTAAGATTGTTTGCTTGGACTATTTGCAAGAGGTCAGTTTGCTCTTCAACTTTGAGCAAATCGCTAATCGCTTAGATTTTCAACCCCAAAAGTATTCATTTATTTTGCAGATAAACAAAGAACTGAATGTGCATCAATGGCCGAAAAAGAGAGAAATAAAGAAATGCATCTTTCTATTTTTATGGTCGCTGTTAACGATGACAGTGACTTTGACCGATTGTTTCTTGGTATTAAGGGGCATAAGTCTCCATCAAACTAATAGTATGTATAATAGAACACTTGAAGCTTGTGTGCGGGCATAATGCGTGTCCAAATGCCTGGCTTCTTATTCTTGAACAATTTTTATTATCTTTCAGCAATGATCTGCATCATGCATTTTTTCTACTACCCGTGCTATTGGATAAGGCAGCTACTTGTGTATCAGTTTGTGTTAATAACACTTCATATTCGTGATAGCTTTGTAGCATTAAATAATAAACTGGACGCTTTGTCGCAAGGTAAGTCAAGTACCCCGTAGACGAGTTTTGTAGTTAGCAATATTATTAAGCTATTTCTTATCTTGCTTAAGTATGCACTGTCCCTGTCATCATCATGTCAAAGAATATGGATGACAACAGATTTAAACAATTCTTTAGCCAGTGTGTGTATTAAAACTAATATTTCTTTGGGTGTTATTGTGTGCTGTCGTTGTTTAATATTTTTGTTTTGTTCATCGCTATTGTAGTTTTTATTGCTTATTGACAAGCGTTTGACCACTGTCTCACCGCTGGTAAGGTGTCTTTGAAGATGTAGAGCGCTTGTTTTTAAAGAGCTTGTTTACTTGAGACTTAAAGATTCTAGTATTTTGTAGTTTTACGAAATTACGAAGTAAAACCAGCAACTGGCCAAATTATTAATTTATAAACTACTTGCAGGACTGTCAGGCACCAAGAATGTGCCATTGAAATCTACAACGATTCCAGGAATTATTGCAGTGAACAAAAAGCGTAAGAAATCTGTGGATGCAATCATCGAATCCTTGGCATTCGTCAGGAAATTTGAAACAAGTATTTTTTCCTCCATCTATCATAGGTTTTAGTATAGTTTATCTATATGTTTGAGCAAATATTATAATAGATCGGGAGAGCGAAGCGATTGAAGATTTAAGAAGTAACTTGAGTAATATGTTTGTTTGTTCAACGATAACTATCGAACTGATAATCCGATTTACATGAAAATTAGAACTAAGAATTTATCATCAATTATTTTTGCAGCTGAGCAATTAGATCGACCAGTCCACGAAAGTGTTCATCGTCTCGCTCTAACGTTTGTATCGATATGTGACGTGGTGAAAGAGATAGATAAACGTCATGGTATTATGTTGCTGCTACTCCTTGCTTCTTTTCTGCTGCATATGATCATAACACCCTATTATTTGATCACCAATGTGTGTAAGTATATGGATAGCGTCAATATCAGACACGTCGAAACGAAAAGTGCTGCCTTTTTCACGTTGTTTTTTCCCTATTTCAGTTGATAATCGCTATAAGGGCACGGTTTATACAATTATTGAGTGCTTGTGGTGTGTTTTTCACTGCGGAAATCTGCTAATGGTGATTGAGCCTTGTCACTTAACACTTGAAGAGGTAAAAATCTGAGAATAAACTCGTTTCACAACGGTCTGCCTCCGCCTCTCAGAGCTGAACTACAAAAGCTAATGTCCGAAAACTAAAAGCATTTGAGACTAACTTGATCGTTTAAAGGCCACATACTTATCCAAAAAAAATGTATAAGGAATGTGACGGAAAGTGGAGTTTCAGTATTTAGACATTAGAAATTTAAATTTGGAGCAATTCAAGTATATTTAACTCTAGATAAAATATATCGTTGTAATTTTTCAGATTATAGCAACGCGAGCGCAGATTAGCCGGCTGATGCGCCACGTGAACCTGCCCAACGAGCCGCTGGCCATCGAACTGGACTTGTTCTATAGACACCTTGTTCTCAATCCGGTGTCATACTCTCCACTACAAATTACAACTCTTGCTAGGGGCCTGGTGGCTACTGTACGTAAGAATGATAAATTTTGTGATTCATATAGATATAAAACCTACATTTTACAGTTTTAAAATTAACATATTATATATAATAATGATTTCTCGATAAGAACTTAAAGACATGGATAAAATTATTTCAATGTTCTTCGAAATCTGTCGTCCCGTTAGTTACGGTGCGATGCTATTTAAAAAAGGGGACAGAGACAATTCAAGCAAAATTTTCTTGGGCTTAGTTTTAATAAATATTCAATGTACAGATTTGACTTCAGTTTAATTAAATAGATAATTTT
Source organism: Lampropteryx suffumata (assembly GCA_948098915.1). Lineage (NCBI taxonomy): Eukaryota > Metazoa > Arthropoda > Insecta > Lepidoptera > Geometridae > Lampropteryx > Lampropteryx suffumata. Next base: position 3,571,198 of record OX402562.1, read on the forward strand.
ATTTTCTGGATCCTAACGCGCCTTCTATGTCGTTTGGGGTATTATTAAATATTCAATGTAGAGATTTTGTCTAAGTATTATTAAATATATATGTTTTCTGGAACCTAACTCGCCTTCTATATATTTTGGGGTATAACCGTATAAACGTTACCTCACAAGCAAGCTACCTCACTGGGACCGTGGCAAGTATGTTAAATTAATATAGCAATTTCTAAGTGTTTTATTTAAACATTTTTCACTTTTTTCAGGTCCTAGGCAGCATAATTACCTACTTGGTTATAATCATACAACTATAAATACTACATGTATGCTTGGATGGATGGTCTTACGTTAATAAAAGATGATTTCAATGTAATAAACTGTTTTTATTCACCAACTCACCTCTCTTTCTTCTTGTTATGTTCTTCTAAAGCTTCCTCAACTTTCAGCGCTTGTTCTTCTACTTCTTCAGGGGATAAACAAAACTTGTTCCAATCTTTCGACCCTATGAACTTTTCATCGAAAATAACGTTTCTCTTCTTACCCTTGTCTTTTCTTCCAACTTTTTTATTCGTTTTTGTATTTTGATTTAATTTTGTTTTGATTTTCGGAACAATTTTCATGCTATAATCATTACGCGTATCTCTTGGTTTTATTTTGGGTGTCTCTACAGTGATTACACTTGCGGAATGATCATCATTATAGAATTTTGTGCGTTTTTCATCTTTGTTGTTAGTAGCAATATGTCTCTTAATTGCTTTTAAATTATCATTATTTGAAGCTAAGTTATCATCACACTGTTTAAGGACTTCTCTTTTAACTTTTCTTTTGTCTTCTCTCTCAGCAGCTTCTTGTGGTAAGTTTTGAAAGACTGTGATGTCATCTTTTTCCAAAATCTCTGGCCTTTCTTCGAGCATTTCTAGAAGATATTCAAAAAGCGTTGGTATGTTGAGAAATATTTGAGAATACTCCTCGCCTTGAATCTCATTAGGAGCAGTTTCTTCACTGGATTCTAACAAAAACATAGGTATTTAGTCTAATTATTTGAACTAGGTACCTATACTACTGCAAAATAATTCAAAATCCCAATGGTTATTTCTCTTCTTCGTTAATTTGGATAAGTATGCTATGACAATTCATTTTAGAATTATACAGAATAAGAAAATAAGATTAATCTGAATCAACTGAGTTAGCTTAGAACCGTTTCAATATTTAATAAATAACTTATCTACTTAGCTCACTTAACAAGGGGTGGTAATACCTTACCATCACATTCTCCCAACATAAATTTTAGAAAAAATACTAAAAAAACACAGTAACATAGTCTAGCCATTTCCAAGGTATGCGACTTTATGTTCCAACTCTTTTGACTCTGAATATTAAACAAGCTATAAATATTCATAGATGTTCATTTTCAAGTAGATTAGATTGTGAAAATTCATAATTGTACCCTTCAATGATAACAGCTGTTGATGAACTCAATTTTAGCTCTAACTACTCTATTTACTTTAATGTTCATACCTACTATTACGAATAAAATCAAATACTTAAATATATGTATTCTAAAATTTCATAATAAAAAAAATACATTTTAAAAAAGGTGACAATGGCCTCAATTCAGTTGTTTCGCTAGAGATACTTAAATTTCTTTAAATAAAAACGATCTCATTTTGTTTTCATTAATGCCTGAATTAGAATAACATTTTTTAGTGACATTTCCTAAATAAACGTATAACTGACGTGTTTTAGCTCAATTTAGTTAGCATGTAAGGAGTTGTTGGTTAAAACTGCGGTTATTTTCCGCAGTTTTTATCAACACCTCTATACATTATTTTCAATAAAGGAATTAATCGGAATAAAAATTATAACACTAAAACAAAAAATAATTTTAACTTATTTTAGAACTGTGATTTAAAATGTGTACCTACTCTAATTTGAACTTTATTGGTAGCAAAATAAGGTCGTCCATATTTTAGAAAATTTTAGCTAGTCCGGCGAAACAACAGAATTGCCAGCAATATTTCACTAAAATTTAAAAAGTAGATATCTGTGATAAGTTTTTCGATTAATATTAATCACATTTCTTAAAATTCGGAGGTTATCGTGTTGACTCAGTGTTTGTTAGTGGTAGAAACAATGGTCTACTCTACAATACACAGTAACAGTAAGTACCAAGAGGTTTGCGTGCCTACTATCAAACACATGAAGGAAAGATTGTATGTCAGTAATTATTTTTAAAAAGCTGTAGCCTACAATAATAAATGGTAGGTATAAAACATTGTAAGCGACGACAAGACGACAACACTTCAACATGTTTGCCGACAAGACTTGCTTGGTTTATTTGGGATTGGGACTCATTGGTAAGTAGGTCATTAATCAAGTCTTAAGGTTATATCTTATTACTTTTAACATATATAGAAACCCATTCCACAACTACAGAGCCTTACCGCTTTACTAGAGATATTTTTTCAAAAATACGGTTCAAATTATGATTATTAGGACATGAAAATGTGGGTATTGTACTCGTAAGTCTACAATAATGTTATTTTTTTAAATTAATAGTGAAGCAACTATTACGATGTTCATATTTTAGCTCTACAGACAGCAAATGGTGTCCGTTTCATCAGATCTCCTGATAAGGTGGAGATAGATATTCCTAATCGAGAGAGTGCAGAGTACCAGGAGAACATGAACGAGGAGGCGGAATACTTGCAGGGGAAAGGAGAGGATAAAGGGAAAGAAGAACATGAGCAAATTCATGAGAATAAGTAAATTAATTTCCTATAAGTATTTTAAGGTTGCGAAGGACTGAAGATATAAAATTAAAATTCAGTCAAACTTGTTGTTTCGTAATAAATCAAGAACTTCGGTTAAATGGGAATCTTGTGTTCTTGATCCCAATTCAAATAGTGAAATCCAATCTGTTACAAGGGTCATCATCGTCTTACCGATGTTCCTTTTGTTTTTGGTTAGCCATAATAATAGTTGATTGTAATAATAGTCCCGGACATTTCACACAACATTATCTGACCCCAAAGTACCAAATGACTGATATACTACTTACACACTTTTTTTTACGTGATAACGTCTTATAAATCGATGAACGCCGGCTGCACGCACGAAAAAATTACACGTTCCGCCTGAGCCGAGTGTGCAACCGAGAGGCACGATCGGATGTATTCTTATGACGTTATCACGTAATATTATCGTCGGTAAACTAACTATACAGACAACCATTTTTTTTTCTAAATACATACAGAAACATCCAGATCCGCGACAAATACTTGCAGATTATACATATATATGTCCCGCGGCGGGAATCGGACCCGCAACCTTCTGCGTCTCAGGCGGACCTTAGCCCATTGCGCCAAAGAGCTGTGCGTAAACATAGATTCTAGATCGTAAATGTTCAATTTACGAATATTTATTTACAGATATGTACAGAATAATATACAATAATATAAAATACACGTGAAACAGTTGAGCTATCTATGGACCGTTTAAAACGATCTTAAACGATCGACCTTTGTATTAACGTTACAGTAAGAATAAATCTAATGTTTCAGAGACAAAAACGAAGATACCTACCATCACGAAAAGGAGCATCATCATGAAAACCAGCAAACATACAACAAAGAAATGAATCACACCTACCAATCAGATAAAGATAAGATAGAATCCCACCACCAAAACAACCAAGATCATTACGAAGAGCATCATGATAAAGATACTGAAACACATCCAGAGCCGGGTATATCCGAGACAGAAACTGGAGACCGATATGAAGACAAGGGGAACGAGCATAAGGAAGAGGGTGAAGACGCGGTGCAGAACTATAAACCAGGACAAAATAATCCAACTATCACGTACACGAGGGACTAAAACCCCAGTGCTAATACGAAAACTACCTACTAGGCGAACCATACGGATAACTTTGAACTTGCAATAATCTGAATGTGTGTTTTAATAATATAGTGAAGCAACCAATATAAGCATTTTATTCTGCAATACATAGCTTGCGTTGATATATGTTCGTGCAAAAAAGTACCCATCGATAGCTAAGGCATATCGATAGCAAACGGACACTTTTGTGTCTTGTGTCAGATACAAGCAACCGATGAATATTTAATCTCTATAGAACCAGTATGAAATCATCCAGCGCACACGTTAACATTTTTTGTGTCCAGTTGCTCCCTCTTAACACTTACTCATTGACGATCGAAAAGTGTTCGGTGTCGCTTACTGGAAACTAAAAGTCGTCAGTTGAAGACATAAGCAACATTTACAAATTTCCATACAATTGTACTGACGGAAAACAAGCAACGAATTGTACCAGTGGCCAGTAGTAGCAACGGGCGACTGTGTCTGAACACCGCTACACGAAACAGCAACTACGGTTCCCTGTGATGTTGTGCCGTGTCGGCAACAAAAAGTGTCTACGTTTGCGCAGCGCCTTAATCGTAAACTAGGCATCTATGCAATGATCTTTACTAATTGTAAAATAACCCTACAACATGCCCTATCATGTAGTTAAGTAAGGTTATATTTAAAACTTTTAAGCCTTTTATGTTAAAAGTAGGTTTTCGCTTTGTTTGTCCTTTACATGAATTTGTGTAACCGTTTATATTGTAACTTTGTTTATTTAACTTTGTTTATCTACTTACAAGTTAATATTGTTAGTCCTTTCCAGCCTGAGACACAACCCTGAGACACAGTTAGTACGTCCATATTTTCAGCAGTTACCTAAGTATAAAAGTCGCTCGTAGAATCGTGGTCGTAAAAGAGCAGAAAGGAACAAGCTATTTTTACCTAGGGCTATAATCTTTAGGGCAGTCTGTAGGGCATTAAAAGAAGATGGTTTTTTTAATGACGAATTTTCTACTAGGTAAATTTTTCCTGATCTTGCAAAACTAGAACCGTTTCGACTAAAAACCTCTAAAACTCTTAGATCGTGGGTGCCGCTGCTGCTGCAGCAGAAGACTTTATGAGGCGGAAATATACATCCACTGCCAATGGTTATACATTTCTGCCATTTGGGGTAGAAGCTTTAGGCCCGTAAAGACCTGAGGCCTGAGTTATTAAAGGGAGTGGTGGACAAGACCAATGATCAAAGGGCTGGTGCTTACCTCGGAGAAAGGATTAGTACGGCTATTCAACGAGGTAACGTTGCCAGCCTTTTGGGCACTCTACCTGCGGTCAGTGAACTGAATTATGTCTTTTATCTATAAGTAATTGTATAGTGTAGTATAGTATAGGTAGGAAAAATAAGTTCGTACATACATAGTAACCCTCATCATATAACCTTCCACATGATACGGCCATTACTTAATAAAATGATCGATCTATTTGTCGAGCGAATTAATTAAATCACTTAAAAGTTTCCGGGTTACTCTGCTGATTGAAAAGAGACTAATTGAGTACCTATCTATTACAGTAATCACTACAATCAACGACCATTTTACAACATGAAAGCAGAGGCGATTAACATTTTTTTGCTGTCTAATTCGGTAAAACACGGAATCTATAGATATGGGCAGTGCCGGTTCCTTCTTAAATTAATAATTACGTTTGAAAAACTAAAAAGACAACCGACTTGTATCAAAAAGCAAAATTTCTTTTCATCTAAGTGGATGAATTATTTATTCAGCTTTTTTTAATATGAAAACTACTTAACCGATTTTTATGAAATTTATATGGGACCAATCGGGAAGTATATCCATTCACATGAAATCAGTTTTTTTTATCGGTTCATAAATGACGGAGATAGGCATGTCAAAAAAAATACAGTCGAATTGAGGACCTCCTCCTTTTTTGAAGTCTGTTGAAATCAGGCATTTGATGGTAGAGTAGTGACTATAAACAAAGCGATAATCACGTTTTTTAAGACCTGTTCAAGGGGGCATCCATTAATTACGTGAGGCATTTAGGGAGGGTGTGGGGGGGGGGGTCGAATAATAAATCGAATCGATATTTGTTGTATAATGGATGCCACCCAAGAGTTAAAATATGTTCTACGAAACATCAAGACTGTTGACGAAACCTTACTAATTCAGATCTCTGTATATATAACCATTTTAACAATGCTCTTGGTGAGTCCTGAAAAAAATGGCGAGAATACTATTGCTCTGTCTTCTGGCCACAAGTACCGTAGTAACGTTCTGCGCTAAAACAAGCGTAGCTCCTAAAAAAGAAGTCGTGACTGAAGCTCCGGTTTCGAGGATAGACAAGGGTATAGAGCAAGCATCCGTAGAGTCAAGGGCTGACTATGACCTGATGGGCGCCATGAAAGACTGTAACGAGACGTTCAGAGTTGAAATGTGTATGTATTCTCATATTTATCTCTGACAGGTTTGCGATGAAAACGCCAGAGAGTTTATCTTCACAAATTTTGCTATAGCTACCTAGAGCTCCGATGGAATAAAGTTGTATTAATTGATTTAACAAGATATTTGACAATTTCAGCATATTTGGAATCCCTTAACACGAGTGGTAGTTTTCCGGATGAAACAGATAAAACACCCAAGGTAAGTTCACACCACTCGGCTCTAACTAAGGCTCCAACTGACTACAAGTTTCGATCAAAATAAACCAGCCAACATTAAAGTTATTTCTATTCCACAAATGTACAGAATAATATACAATTATAAAAAATACATTTAAAATAATTAGCTTTCTATGGATCGCTTAAAGATTAACCTATCTTAACTAGATCACTGCCAGCGTCCCCAAGACACTCGCGATATTGTCACGTTGAATGGCAAGGCCAGATATGAGCCAGCTCTTGGGTCATGCAATGTTTCTACGCGGACGCCGTTAAGTCATTTTGCCAACGGGATGGGCTCCTGTTCCTCATAAACTAAAAGGTTGTAGGCCATCAAGCCCGGCATATTTATGCCTTTTGAAGTCCTCGGCAGAATCAGCTCGAACGGAAGTCCCCTACAGATGGGATGCGGTCAGGATGTCGACGCAAGTAATAATCAAATTTCCATTTAAAAGGCAAATTTTATTTGACATTATGTTATACAATCTGGATCAAATCAAATACCTATTAACTGAACCTGCACACTGTATCTTCTTGACCAGACATTGAACCGCCTCTAGCTGAACACGGAACAGTAGACAACGGTTTTAACTACAGATGAGAAGATGTGCCATTCTTGTTCTCAAATGCAGATATTTATCGGCACCATATCCCTCTTTTATTCCGTGTACGTTTTTAAGATAAATGTTTCCATATTTCCAGTGCTACCTGAAATGCGTATTAGAGACCTTGGCTATAGCCTCGCCTGAGGGAGACTTCGACCCTGAACGTACAGCAATGATCTTCTCAGGCGAGAGAAACGGCACCCCTATGGAAGGCATCAATGAAATTGCTACTCTGTGCGCTGAACGAAGTAAAGTCATTTCTCCAGGTTTTGATACCATTAAGAACTACATAATTACATAATTCCTAATTAACAATTCATAATTCCATAATTAACCTAACTACATAATTCTTCTTCTTCTTATTGTATCATTAGTTATTTCAAACTAGTGTTATGAAAGGATTAATGAGCGCTTCAGAGTAGGTTCATTTGATTAATTTATAAAAGAAAAACCAGCGAGCCTTACAGTAGACGCATATTATGACGTGTAACATCTGACATCTCACCTTGGTAATAAGCAACATTAACATCATTATCCTGAATTAGGTTATATAACAGCACACTTTATACACAACACGCGCACAGCTGATGCGTTCTCTTACTCCTCTTTGGTCAAATCAAATTGCGCGCGATTTCGACTTCATGTTACGCACTTCCGTCTCTTTCATGAATTCACTCCCAAGATGTCAGATGAAGAAAAGATGTTACACATCATAAACAACATTATTATATCGATAGAAACAGAAGACTAAACATGTCATTGACGACCTCAGTGGCGCAGAGGGCCAAGGTCCCGGCTGAGACGCAGAAGGTTGCGGGTTCGATTCTCGCCGCGGGACCAACGTTTGTGTGATATGTATGATCTGCAAGTATTTGTCTCGAGTCTGGGTGTTTCTCTGCATAATATGAATTTATTAAAGAAAAAAAGTATATAAGTGGTATATCAGTCATGTGGTAACCATAACACAAGCTCTGTTAACTTACGGGCTAGGAGCCCTAAACTAGATGATGCTGTGTGAAATGTCATAATTATTATTATATTATTTTTATTAATGTGTAAAATTGTTTCAGGCGAAACTTGCAAGTGTGAGAGGTCATACAACTACCTGAAATGCGTATTTTCAATGGAGATAGAAAAATACGAAAAGAATTGAGAATGATCTAACTAAACCAAACCTTAAAGACGACCGAAGCAGAGATGTGATCCATCATATTTTAAGTGCTCATAGGTTTTAAGTGTTCTATTGATTGTTGATGCAGCTGTAGATACGAGCATATTACATTACACATATGTAACTGAATATATATTTATGTATTACATTAAAGGAATTCAAACTATGAATAACAATCATTCCAAAATTTTATTCAAATTAAATCGAAATACAAAATTGGAAGACTAGGTCACAAACTTAAATACCAACAGATCTTTTTTATCATTAGGTGCCAAACTAGAATTTAATATTTAAAATTAGGATGCTTCTTTCCCGAATAGGTTCTGGAAGACTCCTCCGAACCACCCTGACTGCGGCTCTCTGAAATACAATGAATAGTTTTGTATTTGTTATGGAAAGAGACGAAACACAGACGATGCTTACATTGACATAATATTAGGTCGTGGGTTGGAATCCGGTCGCGCACTAATGGATTTTGAAGTGAAAACTTCTATAGCATCGTTGTGATTTGAAAGTCGATGAAACGAAAAAGCGACAGTAAAAAGAGACACTTAAATTCATAAGATTTAACGAGGGAGAAAATGAGATAGGAAGCATTATACAGTGTTTCTTTTTGTGCTCAAAATTTTTGAAGCTTTCACTTCTGCCACGTGTGAATTGCACACTTTTTTTTTCAGTTCGAAATATGTATATGCGCTGTAGCAGTACTCTGAAATGGTGAACGAAAACATCGTGAGAAAATCGGTATGTCGTAGAATCTAAAAAGTTCGTTGACCTGTGCCAAGTGCACGAAAGGAGCCTGAGGCGCACTTCAATCCTTTCACCACACTGGTTAAAAATAACTAGTAAAGAAGAACAAAGTAAAATTAAATAATTATGCTGACGACCGTCATCCACAGGCTTCTTATATCTTAAATATTTAATTACTTAGGTATTTGAGGATGTTTAAGTTAATACTCCCAGTAGTACGTAACATACAAAGTAAGTAGGTAAGTACCAACGTGAAATGTTATGTATGAGTACTATTGGTTTTGCTGTAGACTTTTAAAGAAATTATAGTTTAAACAATTTGTTATTCGTATAATAAATATTGCAGCACAATGCCCACAACACCATCTAGCCCCAAACTAACCATAGCTTGTATTATAACCAGGTGACTGATAGAATACTTATATATTTTTAAATACATACTTATGATATTTTATAACACCCAGACACAGAACAAACACCTATATTAATCACACAAATGTTTATGCTGGGAGGGAATCGAACCCTCAACCTACAGAAGCAGAGCTACTACCAACTGAGCTGACAGACCAGTCAAAGTGGCTGTCAAAGTGGATCCCTCCCAGGACACACATTTGTGCGACGAACATAGGTGTTTGTTCTGTGTCTGGGTGTTATAAGGTATATTATGTATGTATTTAAAAACCCATAAGTATTCTATCAGCCATCTATTCACCATATTACAAGCTGTTTAGTTTGGGACTAGAGGTGTTGTGTGCATTGTCCACCAATATTCAAAAAAACTTAATATTAACTACTCGAACAAATAAATACATCCTTAGTGAAAATACAAATACATCCTTACTAATATTATAAACGCTAATGTTTGTATGTATGGGTGTTTGTTACTCTTTCACGCAAAAACTACTGAATGGATTTTAATGAAACTTTACAAAAATATAGCTTGTACATCAGAATAACACATAGGCATAGACACATAGGCACTGCATAGTATAAAACAAAGACGCTTCCCGCTGTCTGTCTGTCCATATGTATGCTTAGATCTTTAAACTACGCAACGGATTTTGATGTGGTTTTTTTAATTGATAGAGTGATTCAAGAACAAGGTTTATATGTAAAATACATGCATAATATAGTAGAGAAACACTGATAATTTTAGAGGTTTCTAATGTGATGTCGTAAATAAACAATTTTTTTTGCGTTTATATTGCAATCGCTGGCTGAACCATTCTGTAGTATATTTAATAACACACTCAGGCCTACAGTTATACTATTATTATTTTTTTTCATATTTTTTCATAATAATTGACATATGTGGCGCAATAAGCGAAGGCCTGCCTGAAACGCAGAACGATGCGTGTTCGATTCCCGCCGCGGGACAAATGTTTGTATGATCTGCAAGTATATATCTCAAGACTGGGTATTTTTATATTTATAATATGTATTTACCAAAAAATAAAGGTATATAAGTAGTATATGAGTCATGTGATAGGTACCCAAAACAGAAGCTCTGCTTACATTAAAAAATGTTTCTCTACCTTTCAGTTTATTTTACGTGTTACTACTTAACATGTATAATGCCATATTTGGCTGCCTTGCTATTGTTAAGACATGATGTGGTGCCGTATTAGTATGGGACCACTGTTTAATGGGTATTAAACCTATTATTACCCATTAAACACACAACCTACAGCGCCGATGGTAGAGTTATAATATTCTGTTTTGGTAGAGGACCAGCTATATCTAGTATGTGCCACAGTATCAGCCAGTAAGTGTATTAACTCTTTATTGCAGTTATACATGTTGTTGACTTTTCTAACATCGCCGCGGCTTAGACCTTCTCTCTGTCCTAACTTCACGCCGCCCACCTAAAATAAACAGATTTATTAATTTTAAAAAAATCTGTCAGTTAATGTCGTCAGTGTTCAGTTATGACATAAGCTGTTGTCGTTCGTGCGATTTGTCAGCTGTCACCGGTTAGCTAAATGAATAGACAGTTCAATGACCGGTAAGTTATGAATGAATATTCAAATTTGAATTGAGTGTCAGCTGTGACCTTGCAGAAGACACATCAAAAATCGTGCATCAACTGTCGTGCGCGGAACATCTCGTTTTTTTCGTTTTTATTGTCAATTTTTCGCTATAACTTTTCGTACATATTTAACACATTAAAAATTATCGCCGCTGTGTGTGACATTTGTATCCTGTCGAGTGTGCAAAGGAATAGACTGGCCGTGCTCAAAGGGTTTGGTTGGACAACGTTCGTTAGTAATTGACGTAGGGGACAGTTAGATCTAGATTGGGCCAGAAGCTACTGAACCTTACAGTTTCTAACACCCAGGTTGAGAGCGTAGGACAAGTTGGAAGGTAAGTGTCTTTCTTCTTTGCACTATAAACGTCACACACTTTATCTATCGTGTCGATCAGTAATTTAATTTTCGTATAAAATAAACTTAACAAAAGAAACCTATACAGTCCACTCCATTATCGTACATTTTTGGTCCATACGGCCGGATTATTTTACTAGCAATCTAAGGAAGGTTCCCTTGATCAGCTTTTATTGTCGTAGATTCAATTCAAACAATGACAAAGGACATTTCGGTTCTTTAGTTCAGTAATATTTCAGCACCGTTTAAAATTATATTTCGTGTTTTCGTTGTCGTAGAAATAATTTCATTTTTAGGGTGTTCAAATAACTCACTGGTCATTGTATTGAAGCTAACTCATTTATTATTTTAATTTGTAGGTAGGTTGGCGATATGATTGTAGTCTGTCATTTTCGTGTCAACGTCATATTCAAAGTAACTGACAGCCACAATCAAATAGTCATTCGTTCACTTTTGGTCGTGAAAATATCCTTATAGTGTAATTCATTGTTAGTGAAAATATCCTCTGTCGTAGAAATATCTTTGTTTACGTTTTTAGAATTTGTTTGGATAATTGGATTTTAGTATAGTAATAACATAATATAAAATGCCAATGGAAACCAGACAAGCTACGAGGGAGGCAGAGGGTGATGCTGACAGGATCGCACGCGATTATGCGAATATGAGGATAGAAGAACTCGAGTCCTCGGATTTAAGTGGTGTGTCAGAGCAGGATATTTCAGATATAGCCTCAGAATTTCACGCTGCACAAAAGAATGTTCTCGTTAAAATACCAAAATCAGATAGGAATTCTGAATTCGCGTACACTGTTGCATTCGACCACAAAATACGCAGTATTATGATGAGATTAAGAAAGGCTGATGTAAAATCTTGTTATGAGCAAAAACCACACAGTAGTTTCGCTAAGCTTCCTAAAATAGTAATAAAACCATTTGACGGAAAGTTGGAGAATTGGGTGTCGTTTAAGGAGTTATATGATTCGCTTATACATGGTAGGGATATGCCAGACGTCGAGAAGCTTCATTATTTATTGGGCAGTGTGCAAGGCTTGGCATACGACCTTATTAAAAATTACCCATTATCCGACACAAACTATCTGGTAGCATATCGAGCTTTAACAAAATACTTTGATCGAAAGATGACTATAGCTGTAAGTTATTATGATCGGTTGCTTAATTGTGAAGGAGTCAAGAGTAAAAGTAGTGCTGAGTTAGAACGGGTTCATCGAACATTTACAGAAAATTTAGCTATCTTATCTAAATACAGTTTACCGAATCAGAACTTTATGCTTTTCCAGTTAGTTTGGTCTAAGTTGGACGGGTCAACTAGGGAAGCATTTGAGCTTCAGTTAGGTTCTGACGTAGATATCCCTCAATATGAGGATATAATGCTTTTTATTGAAAAACGGTCTCGTGCTCTGGAGAATTGTCAAAAGCAGCCCACATATGTCAAACCAGTCACTAATAAAAGTAAATCTGCACTTATTGTGGCACCCAAAAGATTGTGCATCTTGTGTCTGCGCCCATCCCACTCTGTGAGACAATGTACATCAAAACTTAAATGTAGTAAGTGTTATAATAATCATCATGTTTTGCTTCACTTTGAAGAGGCTACTCCAGAAGCTGGGCCTTCACAAGTAGCACTGGCCGCATATACCCCTATACCGAAGCACTGTTTTCAACGGCTGGTGTATTAATAAAAAACAAATTTAATAAATGGGTCCGAGCTCGTATTCTGCTTGATAGTGCCAGTGCCTGCAACTTTATGACTAGGTCCTGTGCACGTCGTCTTGGGTTAAAAATAGCGCCAAGGATGGCGATGGCAGGTCGTTGAATGATGTGTTGCTACCAGGGCCCAAGTTACAAAAGAGTATCTTCGATCTGTTGATCCGGTTTCGGTGGCATGCGGTCGTCTTCACCGGGGACATCAAACAGATGTACCGCCAATTCCTCGTGTCGTCATCTGATGTTGATTATCAGCGTATTATTGGCGAACATCTCCTGACAGTCCACTGCGTGATTTTAGACTCTTAACAGTCACCTATGGTGTCTCCTGTGCTCCTTATCAGGTGCTGTGGTGCATTGCTCAATTGGCCAAAATATACAGGACCCAAGCTCCACTTGGCGCAGCTGTTTTAGATAGGGATACGTATGTTGATGATGTCGTTTCCGGAGCTGACAACGTTGAAACAGCTGTTCAAATTCGTCGAGACCTTGTCAAGATTTTGTCGTCGGCGTCGGATTCACTACCGTCGTCCGACATGTATATGGAAAAGTTTCACAATTTTGAGGAGATTCAGGATGTCTCGCTGAAAATTCTAGGAATGTTGTGGCTGCCCACCGTAGACCAGCTCACATTCCAGACAGCACCAGTTGATTGTCGGTGCACGAAAAGGTCGATTTTGTCAGAGATAGCCCGGATCTTCGATCCTTTGGGGTTGTTATCGCCTGTCGTATTTCTTGCAAAATATATAATGCAGCTGCTGTGGTTGTCTGGTGTGGATTGAGATGAGGACGCGCCATCATATGTTGCGAATGAGTGGCTTAAATTTAAAACTCAATTGTCGTCGTTGAGTTCATTATCGCTGGACCGTAGAATGATTCAGTCGTTCACGGTTCAGTCGGAACGGCATATAGGCCACAATGGTTAAATGTAACTGAACTTTTGGATGCTTTAACTGACTCTATGTCTACCTTTTTAAATTGCGATAATCTAATATTACTGGGAGATTTCAATATTGACATGCTTGCGCCAAATGATTGTAAAACTAAACTATTTTCACAGTTCCTGCAATGTATGAATCTTCATCAATTAATTACCGAGCCTACACACTTCACTTCCCATAGCCAGACGCTAATTGACATAGTGTGCACAGATGCTTCAGTGAGTAGTGTGCATGTTAAATACAGTCCTGACTTGGGAGCTCATGCCATGTTGTTGGCTGAGTTTCGCATAAAAAAGGATAAGTCTGTCCCGCAACTAGTTACATATAGACCATTGAAATATATAGATTTGGACTTGTTTACTGAACACCTGGATGAAATCAATTGGAATCAACTTTTATTGACCAAAAATGTAAACGACAGAGTGTTAGAACTCTCTAGTATAATTCTAGCACTTTATGATATACATGCTCCTCTTAAGACCTCAAGTTTCAAAAGCCCCCCACACCCTTGGATTACAGACACAGTGAAAACTATGATAAAAATTAGGGATAGTCACCATGATAGATATAAGGAGCATAAAAGTGATAATCTTAGGCAAGAATATAAATGTATGAAGCAGCTGGTTGTGCAGGCCATACATAGTGAAAAGGTAGCATATTTTACTCAGCATATAAATAAAAACATTAAGAACTCCAGTAAATTGTGGAGAAACCTGAAAAACCACATCCTCCCAGTTAAAAAACAAGCCATGGAACTCCCATCACAGTTTACTGACCCTAAGGTTATTAATACTCATTTTCTGGATGTCCCTGGAGTCACTTCCGTCAATATTTCCCTTTTGACCTACTTCGAACATCACAGACATGGCACTGCTTCTTTCTCATTATGACCGGTCAGTGAGTATACTATTTTGAAGGTCATACAGGGCCTTAAGTCAAATGCCAAAGGTATTGATGGGATCAGTCTGGACATGATTTTTATGACTTTGCCACAATCCTTCAAAGATATTCAAAGATATTCAAAGATATTCAAAGATATTTATTTGCCAGAAAACATGTGTACAGAAGATGACAAAAATATAACAATGTGAAACAACATGCTTGACCGGTTTACGGTATGCAAATTAGGTAGAGAGATGGCATGCAAGTTTAAAAATAATTACAATTTATCAATAAAAAATTCGTCAAGATTATAATAACTCTTTTCAATTAACAATTTCTTTAGTTTTAGTTTAAACATTTGGATGTTCAGGTCTCTATATAGTGTAGGTAATTTGTTATAAATTTTTGGAGCAACACCAACAACACTTTTTTGCATTAGTGCTGTTTTTACAGGGTGTAATTTTAACCTAGTGTTATCCCGTCTGCTTCGAATTACAAAATCAGATAACCGGGGGAACAGATGGGGATTGTTTTTTACAAAAAGAGCTACTTCTAATATGTAGAGCGACGGAAGTGTCAGAATTTTGTGCTTCGAAAATAATGGTTTACAGCTATCAGTAATTTTTATTTTAAACATGGCTCTCACACATCTTTTTTGTAGCCTAAAAATGATATCTTTATTAGTAGAGTTGCCCCAAAATATTAGCCCATATCTCAGAACAGACTCTACCATACCGTGATATGCAATCAATAAGGCATCAGTATTGACTGTTGAAGACAGTTTATGCAGGGCATAGGCAAGACTACTAACACGCTTACTCAGTCCTTCTAAATGAGTTTTCCAATTAAGTTTTTTTTCAATTATAAGTCCTAAGAATCGTGTAGCATCAACTTGATTGATTAAATTGTTATTAAATGTTATATTTATGTTAGATGGGGTTTGGGATCTTTGGTCAAAATGCATTATCATGGTCTTACTTAAATTAATTTTTAAATTATTATTGTCAAGCCATTTTATTATTGATTGAATTGATTCATTTATGTCGGTTTCATAAGATTTAATGTCATTGCAAGAAATTGTTATTGTGCTATCATCAGCAAATAATGTCATGGGATTAGTTGTTGCTCTTGGCAGGTCGTTAATATATATAATAAATAGCAGCGGTCCCAGCACACTGCCTTGGGGTACGCCGTATTTAGGATATCGTATTTTTGATCTGTGTACAACTTCTAGTTTGGTTTTTGTCTCTATTCTTGATATCTCTGTGATTTGCTTTCTGTCACTAAGATAGGATTTAATTAAGTCCAATACGTTTCCTCTAATTCCATAAAACTCAAGTTTTTTTAGTATGATGTTATGGTCCACATATCATTAATATACCTTATCTAACCTTATCATTAATAACTTCTATTGTAAATGATTCTGTTGCTAGTGGCACCTTTCCTGATTGCTGGAAGCTGTCACTCATCAAACCTATACCGAAGAAGACCAATCCTGTTTCAGTTAATGACCTGAGGCCTATTAGTTTGCTTCCCTGTTTGTCTAAGATTCTGGAAAAGGTGGTGTGTATGCAACTCATAAAATGTTTGGAGGATAATAACATTTTACCACTGATCCAGTCAGGTTTTCGCAAGGGTCACAGTACTGCCACTGCCCTACTCGATGTGGTTGATAACTTACTGACAAACCAAGATAAGGGATGGTGCAGTATACTTGTTCTATTGGACTTCTCAAGGGCTTTTGACTCCATAAATATTTCACTTCTTCTTTCTAAGCTTGCTTTTTATGGTTTCTCCTCCAATACTGTACAATGGTTTCACAGTTACCTTAGTCATAGAAACCAGTGTGTTGAGTTGCAACTGCCAGATGGTTCTTCAGTCCGGTCAGCCCAGCATCCTGTGCTTCGCGGTGTTCCGCAGGGCTCCACCCTCGGTCCAATTCTCTTCATCCTGTACAGTGCAGATATCATCAAAAACATAGCTCACTGTCAATTTCATCTTTATGCTGATGATCTTCAATTGTATCATATATATATATATATATATATATATATATAGATAATATATAGATAATATATAATATATAATATATTATAATATAATATATATATATATATGTATATATAAAAGAAAGTCGTGTTAGTTACACTATTAATAACTCAAGAACCGCTGGACCGATTTGGATGAAACTTAAAATGTATATAGTTAGTAACTTGGATTAGGTAACTGGGTGTTTCTATGTATAACATGTAAGTATTTACAAAAAAAAAAGTATTTAAGTAGTATATCAGTCATGTGGTACCCATAACACAAGCTCTGCTTAATTTGGGGCCAGATGATGCTGTGTGAAATGTCCAGGATTATTTATTTATTTATTTATATTGATTAGGATATAGGCTATTTTTTATCCCGGAACAACAACGGGAATGGGAACGGGGCGGGCGAAGCCGCGGGTGGCTAGCGGCCACCATCTATCAATATTTATCCGTAAATTTCATCATAAATTAAATCTCTGTAATTATTACAATAGTTTGAATAGCTAGGAATCTTATTTTTAAAAGTGATATTAGTACTTTAGTACTAATATCACTTTTAATAAATTTTTAGTACATTAGTAATATTTTTGTGAATTTGTAACCGCCTAACGAAGTGGGCACGAGTCAGCTAATTATTGATAAACGTATTACTACTGGTCATTTGACTGGATACGACGAACATTTCAACGACTTTATCGTTTCGATAAATCGAAATCAGTTTGCCGAGTAATGCCCCAGTACCTTAGATTCAATAGTTTTCTGCGAGTTTCTCGAGAAAGCATACTCCGAGTAATGCATAACGCTGTTGTAGTCGTATGATACTCCGTAGCCGTCAGCATTCTTCGAGTCTGCTTTTCTGAAGTTGTTTTCCGTTTGTGTTCTCCTGAAACACGTGACATATAGATAAGTTTTTTTTTTATGTCAACGATAAGCCTACGTTTGACCACGATCTCGCCTGATGTTAAACGATAATGTGTCCGACGATTTGGCACGCAGGTCTAGAAGACACCTATTTACTCGAGACTTGAAAAGACCTAGGTTGTAGTTTTCAGGAAAGACCTTGGCTGTACGCATAATAAATGTGAGAGCAAAGCGCTTTGTTCGTAAGGGTGGTAGGTTGTGAAGGTATGAATGTACTATTTAAAACTTTGCTTTTAGGGTTCCGAACCTTAAATTAATAAAGGATCACTTGATATATTTGTTCATCCGTCTGTCTGACTGTACGACAAGACATTTTTCCTCACGTAGAGCTTAGAGGTATCGAGTTGAAATGTTTATCAAATACTAAGCTACAAAATCAACTCTTCAGTACATTTAATAATATGCCAAAACTCGCCAGTACATCTAAACCTATAGGGTACTTCTCGTGAACCTAGAATCACGACATTTGAGAAAAAGTAAGGTCTCTAGCACAAGTTAAAGAAAAAATCTAAAAGTTGATAATTTGTTTAGCATTTTTCGCGGTTTCTAACTTTCAAGACCATGACGGACCCATTAAAATCCCTACTAATAGTACAAATGCGAAAGTAACGCTGTCTGTCAGTCTCTTACGTTTTCACGCCTAAACCGCTGAACCGATTTTGATGATTATTGTAATAGAGATAAATGGGACCTTGGAGAAGGGCCAAGGGCCTACTTTTTATGTAGGTAACACGTGTGCCGCGGGCAGCAGCTAGTAAGTTATAAAAATAGGTTTAAGTTTTTTGATTTTATGATTTTGTTAAGAGCAATGTTAGGTGCATGGCTGTATTGTGACCGTGAGTTGGACTAGTAATTTTATTGTAATGGGTGATAAAAAAACCATGATTGTAATATATAAATAAGGGTCATATTAGAGTGCCACAAGACTGTTGGAACTGAAGAAATATCAGTAATAAAAAACAAACCAGTCGGTTACAAAATGTAACAAGCTTATATTTGGACGTAAACAAATTGGCGCGGTATAAGTTTGTAAAACAGACAACAGCAGTAGGCAGCAACTATACCATCTTTTCAGCTTAGTCAGTCGTATGCACAGGAAAAACATGCTCAATACGTGTGCAGTTGATTAAGCCGCGGCTTTCTTCACGATTTACTTCAGCCTTTGAGAGTAATAGCACAAAAACCTACTAAGGCAGCACAAACCTTGCTTTATATTCTGGTAGCGCACGTAAACCATCACATCAGACGTTTGTACCAGTGTTCAAAGAATATTAACCTCTGGATATGATTTCAAAAAGAATCACTCTATCGACCATATCTAACCAATTATTAATATACAGAAGTTTGACGTGTGGCGCAGTGGGATATGGACCGGCTGAGACGCAGAAGGTTGCGGATTCGATTCCCGCCGCGAGACAAATGATTGTAAGATCTGCAAGTATTTGTCTCGGTTTTGGGTGTTTCTATGTATCTATATATTTACAAAAAAAGCATTTTAGTAGTAAATCGGTCATGTGGTATACATAATACAAGTTCTGCTTACTTTGGGGCCAAACGATGCTCTGTGAAATGCCCGGGATTATTTTGAAATTTGATATTGCGATTAATTTGGGATTGAGCAGAGCACTGTCAGTCAGGGCGAATATGCCGGCCCGCAGATTCGCACGATTTACAGATGCGGTGAAGGTAACATTATTCAGAGCATACTTCATTTTACTCAGCGAGTCTATGCGTCAACTATACCCAAAAGGCTTATAAAGCTTTGCGGGTCCAATATAACAACGCGTTTATGTTGCTGTTGCGACTGTCGCGATTCTGCAGTGCCTTGACCATTGTTGCGGAGAGGCGCGGCTTGATCTTCGTTCTGGTCTTTATGGCTAGGTTCTAATGACTTATTTTAACAATATTTTATTTGACTAATAAAGTCGGCGTCGCTTACAACCATGTTTGCCTTTGGCTAGGCACGCACTGACACCTTCGAGGCCATCTAGCCAAAAAGTCAGCCTCACTGCTCAGCAGAACCCGAGAAAAACTTTAAAAAGTGTCTAAACATACTAGCAGTCATAACTTCGGTAACACTGCATGTATTCACCTCAAATAAAAACTAATGTAACATACGTAAATCTATGCTTTGATGGTAGGTATATTTTAGTGTAACATGTTGACCCTTTTGTGTTCTCCATTGTCTGAATGAATAAATTGAATTATAATTTTATTATTTATTATCAGCCCACACTGTCCCATTGCTGGGCAAATACCTCTCCCCATTCTCTCCAATCATCCTTCTCCTGCGCTAAGACTGTCCATTGGCGCGGAATTCGGCGAGCTCGTCCCTCCACCTGGTTCGCAGTCCGCCGCGACGTCGTTGTACCGTATCAGGGCACCACTCCTTAGTTAGCATGGCCCACTAGTCTCCATTATAAAATGTTGGCTTATAAAATAAAAAAAATAGACTACAGATTTTTTGGATTGCTCGGGTCGAGTCCGATGGATTTTCAATCAATAGTAACTAGGTCTATCTATTATCCTATCCATTGAAAGTTTATCCATGACACGGCTAAGCATACAAAACACCCCTATTTAAATAAGCACCTAATGTTTTCATTCGGCTATATTTTTTCGACAAGGCGGAACGCCGTGATTTGTGCGTTTATTATTTTTAACCTTAAAAAATCGGTACAAGAGGTTGCTATGGTGGACAGAGGAGGTCCAGATACCTTCGTGTCTGGCGCGTTGGCTATTGTGCTCCAAGTGTCAAGAATATTTGGCATAGCCCCACTACGGTTTGAGAAACAACGCAGTGGATGGCGCATCTGCCTATCCCCTCGCTTTTATGTGTACGGATGTGTTCTGGTTACCGCTATTAGTAAGTATTAATTGCATTTATTACCAAAACTAAAGCTAGTACCGGAAAAAAGAGAGATACTAATACCATAAAAACTGAGAGTGTGAGACTGAGAAAATGTGTTTGTGTGCCAGTGTTATGTACCAAGTTTACGAAAGTTATACATACAGAGATATATACATTATTTTCTTTTTTATAGATATATATAGTGTAGATAATATAATTATATATAATAGCGGTTTTCAAGTCTGCAATGTCGCTTTGGACCACGACGCGACTTCTTACTCTTTTTTTAAAGTGATTATGCATGCATACATGTTCTATTGGATTGAAGTCCGGGTTGCGGGCTGGCCAGTCAATAGTAGACACCCCGACCTCTTGAACATACTGCCTTACCGAAGCAGCAGTATGTGGACGAGCATTATTTTTGTAACAGTTGGAAATTTTCTCCGATAAAGCCAGCAAACGGTATAACATGTTCTTCAAGAATCTCTGTTATGTATCTCGCAGCAGTGATAGACCCATTTTCTATAAAGGTTAATTCTGTCTTTGCTTCATAAGAAAAGCCTGCCCAAAACATGACTGAGCCTCCTCCATAAAACACAGTTTTCCGCATGGTGCACGGTCCATATCTTTCTTCTGGGCGCCGATACACAAGGTTACGGCCATCCGCACCGTGTAAACACATTCTGCTCTCATCTGTTATAAGAATCTTCTTCCACTACTCCAAACTGCAATTTACGTGTTCTCGGGCAAAACGTAATCTTGCAACTCGATGTGCTGGAGTGAGTCTGGGCCCCGTCCCAGGCTTGTGCTGGGTCAGATAAGCGGTTGTAAGGCGTCGTCTTACTGTCCACTCACTAACATTAACACCTCTCACTTCTCTCAGGAGATTTTGAACTTCAACTCCTGTGCGATGACGATTTCGTAAAGCTGATATCAGAATAAATCGATCTTCACGTTCTGAAGTGGTTCATCTACGACCAGAACCGCGTCGTCTTACAAAGCCTCCAGTCTCGATGTAGCGTTGGTATACTCCATGCACCGTAGATCGGCTCACAGAGAGAGCCCGAGGCACCTGACTTTGACTTCGTACTGTTTGAAGCAAAGTCACGATTCCAGATGATTCAGCTTCAGTCAAATCCATCTTCCAAAGCTTCAAATAGTCGCAGATTAAGGGAAAAGTGTTTCGATAAATAAATTAAATTCAACTGATTTTATAAAACCACTAAACCAATATTTAAACCCATTTTAAGTTAAAACAATATAATGCAAGAAACCACGTTAAGCATTTTATTTTAAACATATGGTGACTCTCTCACCATATGTGCAAAAGGATACATTTCGAGGATTTTTTTTGACTATGTTGTAGAGCGAAGGATTAATAAGTGGAAGTGACGGCCTGCCAAAGCTGTTTTCCGGGGTTCAAATTTACAAACATGTCTGAACGACATTTATTGAAGGTGTAATGAGGATCAAACAAGAAATACGCATGTTTGCTTATTAATAACAGTTGTCGAACAGAAAGTACTTTACAAAACAAATATGATAAAGTCGTGGGATACCGTCTCGGCCTGGGGGACATCACTTTTAATACTGCCCTCTGTGCGCGCTCCACTCTTAGCATTTGGGTTTTAATGGAAGCCCCCCAGGCCGTGAAGCAGTAGTTCAGCACTGACTGTGTTAAGGCGAAGTAAACCGACTTCAAGCAGTTAAAGTCAGCGGCACTTATTACGTTTTTAAAAACTTACGTATTTACGTACTCGAGCCACTGTAGATTCAATATGATGAATCCATGATAAGGTACTGTCTAGGCAGTTAATACAGTAAAATGATGTAACATATAAAAACCTCTTCAACTCAAAGTGAAAGTCAAAAGATACTGTTTTCAATACAATCACAAGGATCACTTTGAAACGTCTTACATACTAGGTGAATTTAGGTGCCAACTCCTCTTAACCCAAGCCTGAGAAGAACCGGCAAGAAACTCGTCTGCAACTGCTAACATGCTCTACTTTTTTTCTAGATTTAATTACCTTTGCTACTTTGGTAATGGATTTCCAAGGCACACCAGGTGCGTCTATCCGAATGCAGAGCCACACACGAGCCATAGTGTGGGTACTGGATGTCGCTATAATGACGACCCTGGCTTTCCACGGAACCCTTGCTTCTCCAAGCCGTTTGAAGTCTAAGATTGTTTGCTTGGACTATTTGCAAGAAGTCAGTTTGCTCTTCAACTTTGAGCAAATCGCTAATCGCTTAGATTTTCAACCCCAAAAGTATTCATTTATTTTGCAGATAAACAAAGAACTGAATGTGCATCAATGGCCGAAAAAGAGAGAAAAAAGAAATGCATCTTTCTATTTTTATGGTCGCTGTTAACGATGACAGTGACTTTGACCGATTGTTTCTTGGTATTAAGGGGCATAAGTCTCCATCAAACTAATAGTATGTATAATAGAACACTTGAAGCTTGTGTGCGGGCATAATGCGTGTCCAAATGCCTGGCTTCTTATTCTTGAACAATTTTTATTATCTTTCAGCAATGATCTGCATCATGCATTTTTTCTACTACCCGTGCTATTGGATAAGGCAGCTACTTGTGTATCAGTTTGTGTTAATAACACTTCATATTCGTGATAGCTTTGTAGCATTAAATAATAAACTGGACGCTTTGTCGCAAGGTAAGTCAAGTACCCCGTAGACGAGTTTTGTAGTTAGCAATATTATTAAGCTATTTCTTATCTTGCTTAAGTATGCACTGTCCCTGTCATCATCATGTCAAAGAATAGAGATGACAACAGATTTAAACAATTCTTTAGCCAGTGTGTGTATTAAAACTAATTTTTCTTTGGCTGTTATTGTGTGCTGTCGTTGTTTAATATTTTTGTTTTGTTCATCGCTATTGTAGTTTTTATTGCTTATTGACAAGCGTTTGACCACTGTCTCACCGCTGGTAAATTGTATTTGAAGATGTAGAGCGCTTGTTTTTAAAGAGCTTGTTAACTCGAGACTTAAAGATTCTAGTATTTTGTAGTTTTACGAAATTACGAAGTAAAACCAGGAACTGGCCAAATTAATTATTTATAAACTACTTGCAGGACTGTCAGGCACCAAGAATGTGCCATTGAAATCTACAATGATTCCAGAAATTATTGCAATGGACAAAAAGCGTAAGAAATCTGTGAATGCAATCATCGATTCCTTGGCATTCGTCAGGAAATTTGAAACAAGTATTTAATCCTCCATCTATCATAGGTTTTAGTATAGTTTATCTATATGTTTGAGCAAATATTATAATAGATCGGGAGAGCGAAGCGATTGAAGATTTCAGAAGTAACTTGAGTGATATGTTTGTTTGTTCAACGATAACTATCGAACTGATAATCCGATTTACATGAAAATTAGAACTTAGAATTTATCATCAATTATTTTTGCAGCTGAGCAATTAGATCGACCAGTCCACGAAAGTGTTCATCGTCTCGCTCTAACGTTTGTATCGATATGTGACGTTGTGAAAGAGATAGATAAACGTCATGGTATTATGTTGCTGCTACTCCTTGCTTCTTTTCTGCTGCATATGATCATAACACCCTATTATTTGATCACCAATGTGTGTAAGTATATGGATAGCGTCAATTTCAGACACGTCGGAACAAAAAGTGCTGCCTTATTCACTTTGTTTTTTCCCTATTTCAGTTGATAGCCGCTATAAGGACTCGGTTTATACAATTATTGAGTGCTTATGGTGTGTTTTTCACTGCGGAAATCTGCTAATGGTGATTGAGCCTTGTCACTTAACACTTGAAGAGGTAAAGATCTGAGAATAAACTCGTTTCACAACGGTCTGTCTCCGCCTCTCAGAGCTGAACTACAAAAGCTAATGTCCGAATACTAAAAGCATTTGAGATGAACTTGATCGTTTAAAAGCCACATACTTATCCAAAAAAAATGTATAAGGAATGTGACGGAAAGTGGAGTTTCAGTATTTAGACATTAGAAATTTAAATTTGGAGCAATTCAAGTATATTTAACTCTACATAAAATATATCGTTGTAATTTTTCAGATTATAGCAACGCGAGCGCAGATTAGCCGGCTGATGCGCCACGTGAACCTGCCCAACGAGCCGCTGAACATCGAACTGGACTTGTTCTATAGACAACTTGTTCTCAATCCGGTGTCATACTCTCCACTACAAATTACAACTCTTGCTAGGGGCCTGGTGGCTACTGTACGTGAGAATGATAAATATTGTGATTCAAATAGATATAAAACTTACGCTAGTTTTAAAATTAACATATTATATATTAATGATTTCTCGATAAGAACTTTTAAAGACATGGATAAAATTATTTCAATGTTCTTCGAAATCCGTTGACACGTTAGTGACGGTGCGATGCTATTTAAAAAAAGGGACAGAGACAATTCAAGCAAAATTTTCTTGGGCTAAGTTTTAATAAATATTCAATGTACAGATTTGACTTCAGTTTAATTAAATAGATAATTATATTTTCTGGATCCTAACGCGCCTTCTATGTCGTTTGGGGTATTAATAAATATTCACTGTGCAGATTTTGCCTAAGTATAATTAAATATATATATTTTCTGGAACCTAACTCGCCTTCTATGTATTTTGGGGTATAACCGTATAAACGTCCACAATGCAAGCTACCTTACTGGGGCCGTGGCAAGTATGTTAAATTAATATAGCAATTTCTAAGTGTTTTATTTAAACATATTCACTTTTTTCAGGTCCTAGGCAGCATAATTACCTACTTGGTTATAATCATACAACTATAAATACTACATGTATGCTTGGATGGATGGTCTTACGTTAATAAAAGATGATTTTAATGTAATAAACTGTTTTTATTCACCAACTCACCTCTTTTTCTTCTTGTTATGTTCTTCTAAAGCTTCCTCAACTTTCAGCGCTTGTTCTTCTACTTCTTCAGGGTATCCCCTGAAGAAGTAGAAAACTTGCTCCAATCTATCGACCCTATGAACTTTTCATCGAAAATAACGTTTCTCTTCTTACCCTTGTCTTTTCTTCCAACTTTGTTATTCGTTTTTGTATTTTGATTTAATTTTGTTTTGATTTTCGGAACCATTTTCATGCTTTAATCATTACGCGTATCTCTTGGTTTTATTTTGGGTGTCTCTACAGTGATTACAGGCAAAATCTGCACAGATTTTGCCTAAGTATAATTAAATATATATATTTTCTGGAACCTAACTCGCCTTCTATGTATTTTGGGGTATAACCGTATAAACGTCCACAATGCAAGCTACCTTACTGGGGCCGTGGCAAGTATGTTAAATTAATATAGCAATTTCTAAGTGTTTTATTTAAACATATTCACTTTTTTCAGGTCCTAGGCAGCATAATTACCTACTTGGTTATAATCATACAACTATAAATACTACATGTATGCTTGGATGGATGGTCTTACGTTAATAAAAGATGATTTTAATGTAATAAACTGTTTTTATTCACCAACTCACCTCTTTTTCTTCTTGTTATGTTCTTCTAAAGCTTCCTCAACTTTCAGCGCTTGTTCTTCTACTTCTTCAGGGTATCCCCTGAAGAAGTAGAAAACTTGCTCCAATCTATCGACCCTATGAACTTTTCATCGAAAATAACGTTTCTCTTCTTACCCTTGTCTTTTCTTCCAACTTTGTTATTCGTTTTTGTATTTTGATTTAATTTTGTTTTGATTTTCGGAACCATTTTCATGCTTTAATCATTACGCGTATCTCTTGGTTTTATTTTGGGTGTCTCTACAGTGATTACACTTGCGGAATGATCATCATTATACAATTTTGTGCGTTTTTTATCTTTGTAGTTAGTAGCAATATTTCTCTTAATTGCTTTTAAATTATCATTATTTGAAGCTAAGTTATCATCACACTGTTTAAGGACTTCTCTTTTAACTTTTCTTTTGTCTTCTCTCTCAGCAGCTTCATGTGGTAAGTTTTGAAAGACTGTGATGTCATCTTTTTCCAAAATCTCTGGCCTTTCTTCGAGCATTTCTAGAAGATATTCAAAAAGCGTTGGAATGTTGTGAAATATTTGAGAATACTCCTCGCCTAGAGCCTCATTAGAAGCAATTTCTTCACTGGATTCTAACAAAAACATATTTAGTCTAATTATTTGAACTAGGTACCTATACTAATGCAAAATAATTCAAAATCCCAATGGTTATTTCTCTTCTTCGTTAATTTGGATAAGTATGCTATGATAATTCATTTTAGAATTATACAGAATAAGAAAATAAGATTAATCTGAATTAACTGAGTTAGCTTAGAACCGTTTCACTATTGAATAAATAATTTATCTACTTAGCTCACTTAACAAGGGGTAGTAATACCTTACCATCACATTCTCCCAACATAAATTTTAGAAAATATACTAAAAAAACACAGTAACATAGTCTAGCCATTTCCAAGGTATGCGACTTTATGTTCCAACTCTTTTGACTCTGAATATTAAACAAGCTATAAATATTCATAGATGTTCATTTTCAAGTAGATTAGATTGTGAAAATTCATAATTGTACCCTTCAATGATAACAGCTGTTGATGAACTCAATTTCAGCTCTAACTACTCTATTTACTTTAATGTTTATACCTACTAGTACGAATAAAATTAAATACTTAAATATATGTATTCTAAAATTTCATAATAAAAAAAATACATTTTAAAAAAGGTGACAATGGCCTCAATTCAGTTGTTTCGCTAGAGTTACTAAAATTTCGTAAAACAAAAACGATATTAATTTGTTTTCATTAAAGTCTGAATTAGAATAACATTTTTTAATGACACTTCCTAAATTAACGTATAACTGACGTGTTTTAGCTCAATTTAGTCAGCATGTAAGGAGTTGTCGGTTAAAACTGCGGTTATTTTCCGCAATTTATCAACACCTCTATACATTATTTTCAATAAAGGAATTAATCGGAATAAAAATTATATCAATAAAACAAAAAATAATTTTAACTTATTTTAGAACTGTGATTTAAAATGTGTACCTACTCTAATTTGAACTTTATTGGTAGCAAAATAAGGTCGTCCATATTTTAGAAAATTTTAGCTAGTCCGGCGAAACAACAGAATTGCCAGCAATATTTCACTAAAATTTAAAAAGTAGATATCTGTGATAAGATTTTCGATTAATATTAATCACATTTCTTAAAATTCGGAGGTGTTGACTCGGTTTTTGTTAGTGGTAGAAACAATGGTCTACTCTACAATACACAGTAGCAGTAAGTACCAAGAGGTTTGCGTGTCTACTATCAAACACATGAAGGAAAGATTGTATGTCAGTAATTATTTTTAAAAAGCTGTAGCCTACAATAATAAATGGTAGGTATAAAACATTGTAAGCGACGACAAGACCACAACACTTCAACATGTTTGCCGACTAGACTTGCTTGGTTTACTTGGGATTGGGACTCATTGGTAAGTAGGTCATTAATCAAGTCTTAAGGTTATATCTTATTACTTTTTACATATATAGAATCCCATTCCAGAACAACAGAGCCTTACCGCTTTATTAGAGATATTTTTTCAAAAATACGGTTCAAATTATGATTATTAGGACATGAAAATGTGGGTATTGTACTCGTAAGTCTACAATAATGTTAATATTTTTAATTAAAAGTGAAGCTACTATTACGATGTTCATATTTTAGCTCTACAGACAGCAAATGGTGTCCGTTTCATCAGATCTCCTGATAAGGTGGAGATAGATATTCCTGATCGAGAGAGTGCAGAGTACCAGGAGAACATGAACGAGGAGGCGGAATACTTGCAGGGCAAAGGAGAGGATAAAGGGAAAGAAGAACATGAGCAAATTCATGAGAATAAGTAAATGAATTTCCTATAAGTATTTTAAGGTTGCGAAGGACTAAAGATATAAAATTAAAATTCAAACTTGTGGTTTCGTTATAAATCAAGAACTTCGGTTAAATGGGAATCTTGTGTTCTTGATCCCAATTCAAATAGTGAAATCCAATTTGTTGCAAGGGTCATCATTGTCTTACCGATGTTCCTTTTGTTCTTGGTTAGCCATAATAATAGTTGATTGTAATAATAGTCCCGGACATTTCACATAACATCATCTGACCCCAAAGTAAGCAGAGCTTGTGTTATGGGTACCAAATGACTGATAATACTACTAACACACTTTTTTTACGTGATAACGTCTTATAAATCGATGAACGCCGGCTGCACGTACGAAAAAGTGTCACGTTACGCCTGAGCCAAACGTGCAAGCGAGAGCACGGAACAAGCAATAGAGAGGCACGATCGGATGTTTTCTTATGACTTTATCACGTAAATTATCGTCCGTAAACCGACTATACAGACAACCATTTTTTTTTTTGTTTTTTTTGTAAATTCATATAAAATTATACATAGCAACACCAAGACCCGCGACAAATACTTGCAGATCATACAAATATTTGTCCCGCGGCGGAAATCCGCAACCTTCTGCGTCTCAGGCGGACCTTAGCCCATTGCGCCATAGAGGTGTGCGTAAACTTAGATGATAAATGTTAGTTACACGTAGGTGCCTTTGTCTTAACTTTACAGTAAGAATAAAGCATAATGTTTCAGAGACAAAAACAAAGATACCTTACATCACGAAAAGGAGCATCATCATGAAAACCAGCAAACATACAACAAAGAAATGAATCAGACCTACCAATCAGATAAAGACAAGATAGAATCCCACCACCAAAACAACCAAGACCATTACGAAGAATATCATGATAAAGATATTGAAACACATCCAGAGCCGGGTATATCCGAGACAGAAACTGGAGACCGATATGAAGACAAGGGGCACGAGCATAAGGAACAGGGTGAAGACGCGGTGCAGAACTATGAACCAGGACAAAATAATCCAACTATCACGTACACGAGGGACTAAACCCCCAGTGCTAATACGGAAACTACCTACTAGGCGAACCATGCGGATAACTTTGAACTTGCAATAATCTAAATGTGTGTTTTAATAATATAGTGAAGCAACCGATATAAGCATTTTATTCTGCAATACATGGCTTGCGTTTATATATGTTCGTGCAAAAAAGTACTCGATACAAGCAACCGATGAATATTTAATTTCTAGTAAACCAGTTTGAATTCATCCAGCGCATACGTAAACATTTTTTGTGTCCAGTTGCTCCCACTTAACACTTACTCATTGACGATCGAAAAGTGTTCGGTGTCGCTAACTGGAAACTAAAAGTGGTCAGTTGAAGACACAAGCAACATTAACTAATTGCCTTACAATTGTACTGACGGAAAACAAACAACGAATTGTACCAGTGGCCAGTAGTAGCAACGGGCGACTGTGTCTGATCACCGCTATACGACAAAGCAACTACGGTTCCCTGTGATGTTGTGCCGTGTCGACAACTAAGAGTGTCTACGTTTGCGCACCGCCTTAATCGTAAACTAGGCATCTATGCAATGAACTTTAATAATTGTAAAATAACCCAAAATTATCAGTTATTAGTTGTAGGTTTTCGCTTTATTTGTCCTATGAATTTGTGTAACCGTTTATTTTGTAACTTTGTTAATCTAATTTTATTACTTAAGTTTACAGATTTTTTCTTTATTTACCAACGTATAAGTTAATATTGTTAGTCCCTTCCAGCCTGAAACACAGGTTCTCCTAGTTTGGACATTTGTCAGCTGTTACCTAAGTATGATGAATTGCGCAAACTCAGTCGTAAAATCGTATTCGTAGAAGATTAGAAAAGAACAATTTATTATAATATTATATTAAGGGCCATTAAAAGTCTCTAGGCCATTAAAAGAAAATTGAAATACCTGCAATGACCAATGACGAATTTTGGCGTAGTTAAAATATTCCCTGATCTTGCAAAACTAAAAAACTCTGACTAAAAAACTCTAAAACTCTACAGAGTTCTCTATATTAGTATCAGATATACATATATAATAAATAGTATAGGTAAAATATATAGTATAGTATAGGTAGGAAAAATAAGTTCGTACATACATAGTAACCCTCATCATATAAACTTCCACACGATACGGCCATTACTCAATAAAATGATCGATCTATTTGTCGAGCGAATTAATGAAATCACTTAAAAGTTTCCGGGTTACTCTGCTGATTGAAAAGATACTAATTGGGTATCCATTACAGTAATCACCACAATCAACGACCATTTTATAACATGAAAGCAGAGGTGATCAACATTTGTTGCAACAATCTACTTTGCCAAAACATGGACTATATAGATATAGGTAGAGTAGTGCCTGTACCTTCTTAAATTAATAATTACTTTTTAAAAACTTAAAAAGACTTCATGTATAAGAAGCAAAATTTCGTTTCATCCAAGTGGATGACTGTTTTTTTCAGTTATTTTTATTTAAAAACTACGATTACGAAACTACTACGATTTTTATGAAATTTATATGGGACCAATCGGGAAGTATATTTGTATATCCTTTCACATGAAATCAGATTTTTTTTATCGGTTCATAAATGACGGAGATAGGAGGTAACACACGCAAAAAAATACAGTCGAATTGAGAACCTCCTCCTTTTTTGAAAGTCTGGTCGAGCCAAAACTCACCAAACGTGTAGGAGAGGGTAGTCTCGGCATATCACGTAATTTTTTTTCCGCAAGAAACGGTGCGCTTTTTTTTATTATAAAAATTAAAAATATGCATTTAGAAAAATCTTACGGGTCGAGCAAAATCTCACAATATCTCACCAAGGGGAGAGGGGAGGTTATAAACTCGCCAAAATTGTCTTACGTAATTAATGGATACCCCCATAATGAAAAATATTCTGCGAAACATCAAAACTGTTGACAAAGCCTTACTAATTCAGATCTTTGTATATATAACCATTTAAACAATGCTCTTGGTGAGTCCTGAAAAAAATGGCGAGAATACTATTGCTCTGTCTTTTGGCCACAAGTACCGTAGTAACGTTTTGCGCCAAAACAAGCGTAGCTCCTAAAAAGGAAGTGGTGAATGAAGCTCCTGTTTCGAGGATAGACAAGGGTATAGAGCAAGCATCCGTAGAGTCAAGCGCTGACTATGATCTGATGGGCGCCATGAAAGACTGTAATGAGACGTTCAGAGTTGAAATGTGTAAGTATTCTCATATTTATCTCTCTCACTAAATAATTCTGAACTATGTCTTTCCAAATCAGACTATTTTGTTCCGGATCCCTAAAAAGACTGCGATGAAAACGCCAGTTATCAATAGAGTTTATCTTCACAAATTTTGCTATAGCTATTCCTACCTAGAGCTCCGATGGAATAGAGTTTTATTAATTGATTTAACAAGATATTTGACAATTTCAGCATATTTGGAATCCCTTAACACGAGTGGTAGTTTTCCGGATGAAACAGATAAAACACCCAAGGTAAGTTCACACCACTCGGCTCTCACTCAGGCTCCAACTGACTACATGTTTCGATCAAAACAAACCAGCAAACATTAAAGATATTTCTATTCCAGAAATGTACAGAATAATATACAATAATAAAAAATACATTTAAAAAACTTGAGCTATCTAAGGATCGTTTAAAGATTAGCTTAACTTAACTAGATCACTGCCAGCGTCCCCAAGACACTCGCGATATTGTCACGTTGAATGGCAAGGCCTGATATGAGCCAGCTCTCGGGTCATGCAATGTTTCTACGCAGACGCCGTTAAGTCATTTTGCCAACGGGATGGGCTCCTGTTCCTCATGAACTAAAAGGTTATAGGCCATCAAGCCCGGCATATTTATGCCTTTTGAAGTCCTCGGCAGAATCAGCTCGAACGGAAGTCCCCTACAGATGGGATGCGGTCAGGATGTCGACGCAAGTAATAACCAAATTTCCATTAAAAAGACAAATTTTATTTAACATTATGTTATACAATCTGAATCAAATCAAATACCTATTAACTGAACCTGCACACTGTATCTTCTTGACCAGACATTGAGCCGCCTCTAGCTGAACACGGAACAGTAGACAACGGTTTTAACTACAGATGAGAAGATGTACCATTCTTGTTCTCAAATGCAGTTATTTATCGGCTCCATATCCCTCTTTTATTCCGTGTACGTTTTTAAGATAAATGTTTCCATATTTCCAGTGCTACCTGAAATGCGTATTAGAGACCTTGGATATAGCCTCGCCTGAGGGAGACTTCGACCCTGAACGGACAGCAATGATCTTCTCAGGCGAGAGAAACGGCACCCCTATGGAAGGCATCAATGAAATTGCTACTCTGTGCGCTGAACGAAGTAAAGTCATTTCTCCAGGTTTTGATACCATTAAAAACTACATAATTACATAAGTCCTAATTAACAATTCATAATTCCATAATTAACCTATCTACATAATTCTTCTTCTTCTTATTGTATCATTAGTTATTTCAAACTAGTGTTATGAAAGGATTAATGAGCGCTTCAGAGTAGGTTCATTTGATTCATTTAAAAAAGAAAAACCAGTGAGCCTTACAGTAGACGCATATTATAACGTGTAACATCTGACATCTCACCTTGATAATAAGCAACATTAACATTAGGTATAACCTTAATTAGTTTATATAACAGAACACTTTATACACAACACGCGCACAGCTGATGCGTTCTCTTACTCCTCATTGGTCAAATCATATAGCGCGCGCTTCCCCGACTTCATGTTACGCACTTCCGTCTCTTTTCATGAATTCACTCCCAAGATGTCAGATGAAGAAAAGATGTTACACATCATAAACAACATTATTATATCGATAGAAACAGAAGACTGAACATGTCATTGACGACCTCAGTGGCGCAGAGGGCCAAGGTCCCGGCTGAGACGCAGAAGGTTGCGGGTTCGATTCTCGCCGCGGGACCAACGTTTGTATGATATGTATGATCTGCAAGTATTTGTCTCGAGTCAGGGTGTTTGTCTGCATAATATGTATTTAATTGAAGAAAAAAAAGTATATAAATAGTATATCAGTCATGTGGTAACCATATCACAAGCTCTGTTAACTTACGGGCTACGAGCCCTAGACTAGATGATGCTGTGTGAAATGTCAGAATTATTATTATATTATTTTTATTAAGGTGTAAAATTGTTTCAGGCGAAACTTGCAAGTGTGAGAGGTCATACAACTACCTGAAATGCGTATTTTCAATGGAGATAGAAAAATACGAAAATAATTGAGAATGATCTAACTAAACCAAACGTTAATGACGACCGAAGCAGAGATGTGATCCATCATATATTAAGTGCCCATAGGTTTTAAGTGTTCTATTGATTGTTGATGCAGCTGTAGATACAAGCATATTACATTACTCATATGTAACTGAATATAAATGTATGTATTACATTAAAGGAATTCAAATATGAATAAGAATCATTCAAAAATTTTATTCAAATTAAATCGAAATACAAAATTGGAAGACTAGGTCACAAACGTAAATACTAACAGATCTTTTTATCATTTAGTGCCAAACTAGAATTTAATATTTAAAATTAGGATGCCTCTTTCCCGAATAGATTCTGGAAGACTCCTCCGAACCACCCTGACTGCGGCTCTCTGAAATACAATGAATAGTTTTGTATTTGTTATGGAAAGAGGCGAAACACAGGCGATGCTTACATTGACATAATATTAGGTCGTGGGTTGGGACCTGGTCGCGCACTAATGGATTTTGAAGTGAAAACTTCTTTAGCATCGATGAGATTTGAAAGTCGATGAAACGAAAAAGCGATAGCAAAAATAGACACTTAAATTCATAAGATTTAACGTGGGAGAAAATGCGATAGGAAGCATTATACAGTGTTTCTTTTTGTGCTCAAAATTTTTGAAGGTTTCACTTCTGCCACGTGTGAATTGCACACTTTTTTTTTCAGTTCGAAATATGTATGTGCGCTATAGCAGTACTCTCAAATGGTGAAAGTAAACATCGTGAGAAAATCGGTATGTCGTAGAATCTAAAAAGTTCGTTGATCTGTGCCAAGTGCACGAAAGGAGCTTGAGGCGCACTTCAATCCTTTCGCCACACTAGTTAAAAATAACTAGTAAAGAAGAAGAAAGTAAAATAAAAAAAATATGCTAACGACCGTCATCCACAGGCTTCGTATATATTATATATTTAATTACTTAGGTATTTGAGGATGTTTAAGTTAATACTCCCAGTAGTACGTAACATACAAATTAAGTAGGTAAGTACCAACGTGAAATGTTATGTATGAGTACGATTGGTTTTGCTGTAGACTTTTAAAGAATTTATAGTCTAAACAATTTGTTATTCATATAATAAATATTGCAGC
This sequence comes from Lampropteryx suffumata, assembly GCA_948098915.1. Lineage (NCBI taxonomy): Eukaryota > Metazoa > Arthropoda > Insecta > Lepidoptera > Geometridae > Lampropteryx > Lampropteryx suffumata. The sequence continues at coordinate 3,606,296 of OX402562.1, forward strand.
ACAATGCCCACAAACACCATCTAGCCCCAATCTAAGCATAGCTTGTATTATGACCAGGTGACAGATAGAATACTTATATATTATTATATACATACTTATGATATTTTATAACACCCAGACACAGAACAAACACCTATATTAATCACACAAATGTTTATGCTGGGAGGGAATCGAACCCTCAACCTACAGAAGCAGAAGGTAGAGCTACTACCAACTGAGCTGACAGACCAGTCAAAGTGGCAGTGAAAGTGGATCCCTCCCAGGACACACATGTGTGTGAAGAACATAGGTGTTTGTTCTGTGTCTGGGTGCTATAATAGTACATTATGTATGTATTTAGAAACACATAAGTATTATATCAGCAATCTATTCACCATATTACAAGCTGTTTAGTTTGGGACTAGAGGTGTTGTGTGCATTGTCCACCAATATTCAAAAAAACTTAATATTAACTATTCGAACAAATAAATATATCCTTAGTGAAAATACAAATACATCCTTACTAATATTATAAACGCTAATGTTTGTATGTATGGGTGTTTGTTACTCATTCAGGCAAAAACTACTGAATGGATTTTAATGAAACTTTAAAACATAGCTTATACATCAGAATGACACATAGGCTATCACTACATAGTGTATAAAACAAAGATATGTATGCTTAGATCTTTAAACTACGCAACGGATTTTGATGTGTTTTTTTTTAATTGATGGGTGATTCAAGAAGAAGGTTTATATGTAAAATACATGCATAATATAGTAGATAATTACTGATAATTTTAGAGGTTTCTAATGTGATGTCGTAAATAAACACATTTTTTTGCGTTTATATTGCAATCGCTGGCTGAACCATTCTGTAGTATATTTAATAACACACTCAGGCCTACAGTAATACTATTATTTTATTTTTTCATATTTTTTCATAATAATTGACATCTGTGGCGCAATAAGCGAAGGCCTGCCTGAAACGCAGAACGATGCGTGTTCGATTCCCGCCGCGGGACAAATATTTGTATGATCTGCAAGTATATATCTCAAGACTGGGTATTTTTATATTTATAATATGTATTTACCAAAAAATAAAGGTATATAAGTAGTATATGAGTCATGTGATAGGTACCCAAAACACAAGCTCTGCTTACATAAAAAAATGTTTCCTTACCTTCCTGCTTATTTTACGTGTTACTACTTAACTTGTATAATGCCATATTTGGCTGCCTAGCTATTGTTAACACATGATGTGCTGCCGTATTATTACGGGACCACTGTTTAATGGGTATTAAACCTATTATTACCCATTAAACACACAACCTACAGCGCAGATGGTAGAGTTATAATATTCTGTTTTGGTAGAGGACCAACTGTATCTAGTATGTGCCACAGTATCAGCCGGTAAGTGTACTCACTCTTTATTGCAGTTATACATGTTGTTGACTTTTCTAACATCGCAGCGGCTTTGACCTTCTCTCTGTCCTAACTTCACGCCGCCCACCTAAAATAAACAAATTTATTAATTTAAAAAAAATCAGTCAGTTAGTGTCGTCAGTGTCGTGGAAAACTCGGTTGAAACGAAGTTTCTATCGTAGTTTATTTTCTATATATATATTTTTAAAAGAAAGTCGTGTTAGTTACACTACTAATAACTCAAGAACCGCTGGTCCGATTTGGATGAAACTTAAAATTTATATAGTTAGTAACTTGGATTAGGTAACCGGGTGTTTCTATGTATAATATGTATGTATTTACAAAAAAAAAAGTATTTAAGTAGTATTTCAGTCATGTGGTACCCATAACACAAGCTCTGCTTACTTTGGGGCCAGATAATGCTGTGTGAAATGTCCAGGATTATTTATTTATGTATTTATATTGATTAGGATATAGGCTATTTTTTATCCCGGAACAACAACGGGAATGGGGACGGGGCGGACGAAGCCGCGGGTGGCTAGCGGCCACCATCTATCAATATTTATCCGTAACATTGTTAATCTCTGTAATTATTACAATAGTTTGAATAGCTAGTATCTTTTTTTTTAAAGTGATATTAGTACTTTAATATTTTTTTGTGAAATTGCAACCGCCTAACGAAGTGGGCACGAGTCAGCTAATTATTGATAAACGTATTACTACTGGTCATTCGACTGGATGCGACGAACATTTCAACGACTTTATCGTTTCGATTAATCGAAATCAGTTTGCCGAGTAATGCCCCAGTACCTTAGATTCAATAGTTTTCTGTGAGTTTCTCGAGAAAGCATACTCCGAGTAATGCATAACGCTGATGTAGTCGTAAGATACTCCGTAGCCGTCAGCATTCTTCGAGTCTGTTTTTCTGAGGTTGTTTTCCGCTCCTGAAAAACGTGATATATAGATAAGTTTTTTTTTTATATCAACGATAAGCCTACGTTTGACCACGATCTCGCCTGATGTTAAACGATAATGTGTCCGACGATTTGGCACGCAGGTCTAGAAGACACCTATTTACTCGAGACTTGAAGAGACCTAGGTTGTAGTTTTTAGGAAAGACCTTGGCTGTACGCATTATAAATGTGGAAGCAAAGCGCTTTGTTTTTAAGGGTGGTAGGTTGTGAAGGTATGGATGTACTATTTAAAACTTTGCTTTGCAGTAGGCAGCAACTATACCATCTTTTCAGCTTAGTCAGTCGTATGCACAGGAAAAACATGCTCAATACGTGTGCAGTTGATTAAGCCGCGGCTTTCTTCACGATTTACTTCAGCCTTTGAGGGTAACAGCACAAAAACCTACTAAGGCAGCACAAACCTTGCTTTATATTCTGGTAGCGCACGTAAACGTAATCGTCTCTCTCCGGGCGACTCTGCTCGTGCATGAACCCAATGGCGTGTAGCAGCTCGTGCAGAACTGTTCCCTTCTTGGATATGCAGCCGGGGATCTGCAGGTTCACCTCCTGACGGCCACCTGAACCATGCATATGGAAATGCTCCATTTAGTACAATTTTATAAAATTTAATTAGCTCGCAAACCCGATTTAGTACAGTGTCGTCTTTGTGACATCAGAACTATTGAGAAGTAACATAAACCCCACTGGGGCACTACAACTATTGTCTTAATTTAAATCTTAACTAAATTTTCATCACAATTATAAATATAAATCAGCTCAACTGTTTCAACTGTATTTTCTATTATTCTGCACATTACTGTAATTATTTCTGTAAATAAAAGTTTTACACAATACATGTAAAGTTATCCTATGGGTTAATTAGGTACTTTCTTTTCCATAGCAAAGGAACCTAGGTAGGTATTATTGATTCGTTGAAAGAAAACACATTTAAAACCGTTTAGCTAATAGAGACATCAGAGGTGATAACCAAGCAGATACCAATCAACGTCAAACATCGTTAAGCGTAAAAAAAATTCTATAATTTTCTTAAAAGTCATTCTTGACTTAATCAGCCATCACATCAGACACCGTTTGTACCAGTGTTCAAAGAATGTTAACCTCTGGATATGATTTCAAAAAGATTCAGTCAATCGACCAAATCATACCAATTATTAATAAACATAGGTTTGACGACCTCTGTGGCGCAGTGGGCTAAGGACTGAGACGCAGAAGGTTGCGGGTACGATTCCCGCTGCGGGACAAATGATTGTAAGATCTGCAATGATTTTTCTCGGTTCTTGGTGTTACTATGTATCTATATATTTACAAAAAAAGCATATAAGCAGTATATCGGTCATGTGGTACCCATAACACAAGCTCTGCTTACTTTGGGGCCAAATGATGCTCAGTGAAATGCCCGGGATTATTGTGAAATTTGATATTGCGGGGATTGAGCAGAGCAATGTCAGTCAGGGCAATTATGCCGGCCCGAAGATTCGCACGATGTACAGATGCGGTGAAGGTTACATTATTCAGAGCATACTTCATTTTACTCAGCGAGTCTATGGGTCAACTATACCCAAAAGGCTTATAAAGCTTTGCGGGTCCAATATAACAACGCGTTTATGTTGCTGTTGCGACTGTCGCGATTCTGCAGTGCCTTGACCATTGTTGCGGAGAGGCGCGGCTTGATCTTCGTTCTGGTCTTTATGACTAGGTTCTAATGACTTATTTTAACAATATTTTATTTGACTAATAAAGTCGGCGTCGCTTACAACCATGTTTGCCTTTGGCTAGGCACGCACTGACACCTTCGAGGCCATCTAGCGAAAAAAGTCAGCCTCACTGCTCAGCAGAACCCGAGAAAAACTTTAAAAAGTGTCTAAACATACTAGCAGTCATAACTTCGGTAACACTGCATGTATTCACCTCAAATAAAAACTAATGTAACATACGTAAATCTATGCTTTGATGGTAGGTATATTTTAGTGTAACATGTTGACCCTTTTGTGTTCTCCATTGTCTGAATGAATAAATTGAATTATAATTTTATTATTTATTATCAGCCCACACTGTCTCATTGCTGGGCAAAGACCTCTCCCCATTCTCTCCAATCATCCTTCTCCTGCGCTAAGACTGTCCAGTGGCGCGGAATTCGGCGAGCTCGTCCCTCCACCTGGTTCGCAGTCCGCCGCGACGTCGTCGTACCGTATCAGGGCACCACTCCTTGGTTAGCATGGCCCACTAGTCTCCATTATAAAATGTTGGCTTATAAAATAAAAAAATTAGACTACAGATTTTTTGGATTGCTCGGGTCGAGTCCGATGGATTTTCAATCAATAGTAACTAGGTCTATCTATTATCCTATCCATTGAAAGTTTATCCATGACACGGCTAAGCATTCAAACCACCCCTATTTAAATAAGCACCTAATGTTTTCATTCGGCTATATTTTTTCGACAAGGCGGAACGCCGTGATTTGTGCGTTTCTTATTTTTAACCTTAAAAAATCGGTACAAGAGGTTGCTATGGTGGACAGAGGAGGTCCAGATACCTTCGTGTCTGGCGCGTTGGCTATTGTGCTCCAAGTGTCAAGAATATTTGGCATAGCCCCACTACGGTTTGAGAAACAACGCAGTGGATGGCGCATCTGCCTATCCCCTCGCTTTTATGTGTACGGATGTGTTCTGGTTACCGCTATTAGTAAGTATCAATTGCATTTATTACCAAAACTAAAGCTAGTACCGGAAAAAAGAGAGATACTAATACCATAAAAACTGAGAGTGTGAGACTGAGAAAATGTGTTTGTGTGCCAGTGTTATGTACCAAGTTTACGAAAGTTAGACATACAGAGATATATACATTATTTTATTTTTTATAGATATATATAGTGTAGATAATATAATTATATATAATAGCGGTTTTCAAGTCTGCAATGTCGCTTGGGACCACGACGCGACTTCTTACTCTTTTTTTAAAGTGATTATGCATGCGTACATGTTCTATTGGATTGAAGTCAGGGATGCGGGCTGGCCAGTCAATAGTAGACACCCCGACCTCTTGAACATACTGCCTTACCGAAGCAGCAGTATGTGGACGAGCATTATTTTTGTAACAGTTGGAAATTTTCTCCGATAAAGCCAGCAAACGGTATAACATGTTCTTCAAGAATCTCTGTTATGTATCTCGCAGCAGTGATAGACCCATTTTCTTTGAATGTTAACTCTGTCTTTGCTTCATAAGAAAAGCCTGCCCAAAACATGACTGAGCCTCCTCCATGAAACACAGTTTTCCGCATGGTGCACGGTCCATATCTTTCTTCTGGGCGCCGATACACAAGGTTACGGCCATCCGCACCGTGTAAACACATTCTGCTCTCATCTGTTATAAGAATCTTCTTGCACTACTCCAAACTGAAATTTACGTGTTCTCGGGCAAAACGTAATCTTGCAACTCGATGTGCTGGAGTGAGTCTGGGCCCCGTCCCAGGCTTGTGCGGGGTCAGATAAGCGGTTGTAAGGCGTCGTCTTACTGTCCACTCACTAACATTAACACCTCTCACTTCTCTCAGGAGATTTTGAACTTCAACTCCTGTGCGATGACGATTTCGTAAAGCTGATATCAGAATAAATCGATCTTCACGTTCTGAAGTGGTTCATCTACGACCAGAACCGCGTCGTCTTACAAAGCCTCCAGTCTCGATGTAGCGTTGGTATACTCCATGCACCGTAGATCGGCTCACAGAGAGAGCCCGAGCCACCTGACTTTGACTTTGTACTGTTTGAAGCAAAGTCACGATTCCAGATGATTCAGCTTCAGTCAAATCCATCTTTCAAAGCTTCAAATAGTCGCAGATTAAGGGAAAAGTGTTTCGATAAATAAATTAAATTCAACTGATCTTATAAAACCACTAAACCAATATTTAAACCCATTTTAAGTTAAAACAATATAATGCAACATATCACTATTTTCGCTTATCGGCTATTGTTAAGCGCATACGTGCACCTACAAGAATTTCATGACAGAAAAATCAGGAAAACAAAGGCAATTATTTTTATAACCTTGCGGTATTTCTTCATATGAGAGGGAAAGAAACCACGTTAAGCATTTTATTTTAAACATATGGTGACTCTCTCACCATATGTGCAAAAGGATACATTTCGAGGATTTTTTTGACTATGTTGTAGAGCGAAGGATTAATAAGTGGAAGTGACGGCCTGCCAAAGCTGTTCTCCGGGGTTCAAATTTACAAACATGTCTGAACGACGTTTATTGAAGGTGTAATGAGGATCAAACAAGAAATACGCGTGTTTGCGTATTAATAACAGTTGTCGAACAGAAAGTACTTTACAAAACAAATATGATAAAGTCGTGGGATACCGTCTCGGCCTGGGGGACATCACTTTTAATACTGCCCTCTGTGCGCGCTCCACTCTTAGCATTTGGGTTTTAATGGAAGCCCCCCATGCCGTGAAGCAGTAGTTCAGCACTGACTGTGTTAAGGCAAAGTAAACCGACTTCAAGCAGTTAAAGTCTGCGGCACTTATTACGTTTTTAAAAACTTACGTATTTATGTACTCGAGCCACTGTAGAATCAATATGATGAATCCATGATAAGGTACTGTCTAGGCAGTTAATGCAGTAAAATGATGTAACAGATAAAAACCTCTTCAACTCAAAGTGAAAGTCAAATGATACTGTTTTCAATACAATCACAAGGATCACTTTGAAACGTCTTACATACTAGGTGAATTTAGGTGCCAACTCCTCTTAACCCAAGCCTGAGAAGAACCGCCAAGAAACTCGTCTGCAACTGCTAATATCCTCTACTTTTTTTCTAGATTTAATTACCTTTGCTACTTTGGTAATGGATTTCCAAGGCGCACCAGGTGCGTCTATCCGAATGCAGAGCCACATACGAGCCATAGTGTGGGTACTGGATGTCGCTATAATGACGACCCTGGCTTTCCACGGAACCCTTGCTTCTCCAAGCCGTTTGAAGTCTAACATTGTTTGCTTGAACTATTTGCAAGAGGTCAGTTTGCTCTTCAACTTTGAGCAAATCGCTAATCGCTTAGATTTTCAACCCCAAAAGTATTCATCTATTTTGCAGATTAACAAAGAACTGAATGTGCATCAATGGCCGAAAAAGAGAGAAATAAAGAAATGCATCTTTCTATTTTTATGGTCGCTGTTAACGATGACAGTGACTTTGACCAATTGTTCCATGGTATTAAGGAGCATAAGTCTCCATCAAACTAATAGTATGTATAATAGAACACTTGAAGCTAGTGTGCGGGCATAATGCGTGTCCAAATGCCTGGCTTCTTATTCTTGAACAATTTTTATTATCTTTCAGCAATGATCTGCATCATGCAATTTTTCTACTACCCGTGCTATTGGATAAGGCAGCTACTTGTGTATCAGTTTGTTTTAATAACACTTCATATTCGTGATAGCTTTGTAGCATTAAATAATAAACTGAACGCTTTGTCGCAAGGTAAGTCAAGTACCCCGTAGACGAGTTTTGTAGTTAGCAATATTATTAAGCTATTTCTTATCTTGCTTAAGTATGCACTGTCCCTGTCATCATCATGTCAAAAAATAGAGATGACAACAGATTTAAACAATTTTTTAGCTAGTGTGTGTATTAAAACTAATTTTTCTTTGGCTGTTATTGTGTGCTGTCGTTGTTTAATATTTTTGTTTTGTTCATCGATATTGTAGTTTTTATTGCTTATTGACAAGCGTTTGACCACTGTCTCACCGCTGGTAAGGTGTCTTTGAAGATGTAGAGCGCTTGTTTTTAAAGAGCTTGTTCACTCGTGACTTAAAGATTCTAGTATTTTGTAGTTTTACGAAATTACGAAGTAAAACCAGCAACTGGCCAAATTATTTATTTATAAACTACTTGCAGGACTGTCAGGCACCAAGAATGTGCCATTGAAATCTACAACGATTCCAGGAATTATTGCAGTGAACAAAAAGCGTAAGAAATCTGTGAATGCAATCATCGATTCCTTGGCATTCGTCAGGAAATTTGAAACAAGTATTTTATCCTCCATCTATCATAGGTTTTAGTATAGTTTATCTATATGTTTGAGCAAATATGATAATAGATCGGAAGAGCGAAGCGATTGAAGATTCAGAAGTAACTTGAGTGATATGTTTGTTTGTTCAACGATAACTATCGAACAGATAATCCGATTTACATGAAAATTAGAACTTAGAATTTATCATCAATTATTTTTGCAGCTGAACAATTAGATCGACCAGTCCACGAAAGTGTTCATCGTCTCGCTCTAACGTTTGTATCGATATGTGACGTGGTGAAAGAGATAGATAAACGTCATGGTATTATGTTGCTGCTACTCCTTGCTTCTTTTCTGCTGCATATGATCATAACACCCTATTATTTGATCACCAATGTGTGTAAGTATATGGATAGCGTCAATTTCAGACACGTCGGAACAAAAAGTGCTGCCTTATTCACTTTGTTTTTTCCCTATTTCAGTTGATAGTCGCTATAAGGACTCGATTTATACAATTATTGAGTGCTTATGGTGTGTTTTTCACTGCGGAAATCTGCTAATGGTGATTGAGCCTTGTCACTTAACACTTGAAGAGGTAAAGATCTGAGAATAAACTCGTTTCACAACGGTCTGCCTCCGCCTCTCAGAGCTGAACTACAAAAGCTAATGTCCGAATACTAAAAGCATTTGAGACTAACTTGATCGTTTGAAAGCCACATACTTATCCAAAAAAAATGTATATGGAATGTGACGGAAAGTGGAGTTTCAGTATTTAGACATTAGAAATTTAAATTTGGAGCAATTCAAGTATATTTAACTCTAGATAAAATATATCGTTGTAATTTTTCAGATTATAGCAACGCGAGCGCAGATTAGCCGGCTGATGCGCCACGTGAACCTGCCCAACGAGCCGCTGGCCATCGAACTGGACTTGTTCTATAGACACCTTGTTCTCAATCCGGTGTCATACTCTCCACTACAAATTACAACTCTTGCTAGGGGCCTGGTGGCTACTGTACGTGAGAATGATAAATTTTGTGATTCATATAGATATAAAACATACGCTAGTTTTAAAATTAACATATTATATATTAATGATTTCTCGATAAGAACTTTTAAAGACATGGATAAAATTATTTCAATGTTCTTCGAAATCTGTCGTCCCGTTAGTTACGGTGCGATGCTATTTAAAAAAGGGGACAGAGACAATTCAAGCAAAATTTTCTTGGGCTAAGTTTTAATAAATATTCAATGTACAGATTTGACTTCAGTTTAATTAAATAGATAATTATATTTTCTGGATCCTAACGCGCCTTCTATGTCGTTTGGGGTATTAATAAATATTCAATGTACAGATTTTGCCTAAGTATAATAAAATATATGTCGCGTCAGGCATGGCAGGGTGCGACATCAGGTGGTCATTTTCTTCACCTTCCATTATTGTGGGCGCTAATAGGTTCTCCAGGCAACGAAGTAAAGGAAACACGTAACGCTTAGAGTTTTATTCGAATTTGCACACAGATTATTCTTAAAAACTATGCCTTTATTAACAGAATTACGCGGTAACAGACAAGTCTTTTGTCCACGTCTTGCTATTTCCAACTCTCACGAATATCTGCCCGAACCGAATTCACAAGCAAGATGTACTACAAAAGCTTTGTCCAGACGCCCCGGAAATCGTTGGCAACGTCTGCGTTTCCGCTTTCATGACATTTTAAAATACCAAGTCAAATTCCAACTAATTTGAATGGAAACGGATATGAACTTACAATAATACCAACACTCTCGGAAATCAAACGAATGACTTATTACACAAAAAATAATTAAACGGAAAAGGCTAACCGGAAATCATCTCGCAATTTTTAAAGATTAAGATTAGAAATCAAATGAACATCTTAGTACTTAATACATTTCAAAAATCAACAAAAATAAGTTTAGTTTCATTAACACAATCAAATTAATCAAGTAATATTTGAAACTAATTGATTGGTTATTTTCCATATTATTTTGTTTACTCTCCGACATATATATATTTTCTGGAACCTAACTCGCCTAACCTAACCCCAAAATACATAGAATTTTGGGGTATAACCGTATAAACGTCCACAATGCAAGCTACCTCACTGGGGCCGTGGCAAGTATGTTAAATTAATATAGCAATTTCTAAGTGTTTTATTTAAACATTTTTCACTTTTTTCAGGTCCTAGGCAGCATAATTACCTACTTGGTTATAATCATACAACTATAAATACTACATGTATGCTTGGATGGATGGTCTTACGTTAATAAAAGATGATTTCAATGTAATAAACTGTTTTTATTCACCAACTCACCTCTCTTTCTTCTTGTTATGTTCTTCTAAAGCTTCCTCAACTTTCAGCGCTTGTTCTTCTACTTCTTCAGGGGATAAAAAAAACTTGATCCAATCTATCGACCCTATGAACTTTTCATCGAAAATAACGTTTCTCTTCTTACCCTTGTCTTTTCTTCCAACTTTGTTATTCGTTTTTGTATTTTGATTTAATTTTGTTTTGATTTTCAGAACCATTTTCATGCTATAATCATTACGCGTATCTCTTGGTTTTATTTTGGGTTTCTCTACAGTGATTACACTTGCGGAATGATCATCATTATACAATTTTGTGCGTTTTTCATCTCTGTAGTTAGTAGCAATATTTCTCTTAAATGCTTTTAAATTATCATTATTTGTAGCTAAGTTATCATCACACTGTTCAAGGACTTCTCTTTTAACTTCTCTTTTGTCTTCTCTCTCAGTAGCTTCTTGTGGTAAGTTTTGAAAGACTGTAATGTCATCTTTTTCCAAAATCTCTGGCCTTTCTTCGAGCAATTCTAGAAGATATTCAAAGAGCGTTGGTATGTTGTGAAATATTTGAGAATACTCCTCGCCTAGAGCCTCATTAGGAGCAGTTTCTTCACTGGATTCTAACAAAAACATGTTTAGTATAATTATTTAAACTAGATACCTATACTGCAAAATAATATAAAATTCTAATGGTTATTTCTCTTCTTTGTTATTTTTGATAAGTATGCTATGATAATTCATTTTAGAATTATACAGAATAAGAAAATAAGATTAATCTGAATCAACTGAGTTAGCTTAGAACGGTTTCAATATTGAATAAATAATTTATCTACTTAGCTCACTTAACAAGGGGTAGTAATAACTTACCATCACATTCTCCCAACATAAATTTTAGAAAATATACAAAAAAAACACAGTAACATAGTCTAGCCATTTCCAAGGTATGCGACTTTATGTTCCAACTCTTTTGACTCTGAATATTAAACAAGCTATAAATATTCATAGATGTTCATTTTCAAGTAGATTAGATTGTGAAAATTCATAATTGTACCCTTCAATGATAACAGCTGTTGATGAACTCAATTTTAGCTCTAACTACTCTATTTACTTTAATGTTTATACCTACTAGTACGAATAAAATTAAATACTTAAATATATGTATTCTAAAATTTCATAATAAAAAAAATACATTTCAAAAGAGGTGACAATGGCCTCAATTCAGTTATTTCGCTAGAGTTACTAAAATTTCTTTAAATAAAAACGATCTTATTTTGTTTTCATTAATGTCTGAATTAGAATAACAATTTTTAGTGACATTTCCTAATTAACGTATAACTGACGTGTTTTAGCTCAATTTAGTCAGCATGTAAGAAGTTGTTGGTTAAAACTGCGGTTATTTTCCGCAGTTTTTATCAACACCTCTATACATTATTTTCAATAAAGGAATTAATCGGAATAAAAATTATATCAATAAACACAAAAAATAATTTTAACTAATTTTAGAACTGTGATTTAAAATGTGTACCTACTCTAATTTGAACTTTATTGGTAGCAAAATAAGGTCGTCCATATTTTAGAAAATTTTAGCTAGTCCGGCGAAACAACAGAATTGCCAGCAATATTTCACTAAAATTTAAAAAGTAGATATCTGTGATAAGTTTTTCGATTAATATTAATCACATTTCTTAAAATTCGGAGGTTATCGTGTTGACACAATTTTTGATATTTGTAGAAACAATGGTCTACTCTACAATACACAGTAACAGTAAGTACCAAGAGGTTTGCGTGTCTACTATCAAACACATGAAGGAAAGATTGTTTGTCAGAAATTACTTTCAAAAAGCTGTAGCCTACAATAATAAATGGTAGGTATAAAACATTGTAAGCGACGACAAGACGACAACAGTTCAACATGTTTGCCAACAAGACTTGCTTGGTTTACTTGGGATTGGGACTCATTGGTAAGTAGGTCATTAATCAAGTCTTAAGGTTATATCTTATTACTTTTTACATATATAGAAACCCATTCCACAACTACAGAGCCTTACCGCTTTACTAGAGATATTTTTTCAAAAATACGGTTCAAATTATGATTATTAGGACATGAAAATATGGGTATTGTACTCGTAAGTCTACAATAATGATATTTTTTTAAATTAATAATGAAGCAACTATTACGATGTTCATATTTTAGCTCTACAGACAGCAAATGGTGTCCGTTTCATCAGATCTCCTGATAAGGTGGAGATAGATATTCCTAATCGAGAGAGTGCAGAGTACCAGGAGAACATGAACGAGGAGGCGGAATACTTGCAGGGCAAAGGAGAGGATAAAGGGAAAGAAGAACATGAGCAAATTCATGAGAATAAGTAAATGAATTTCCTATAAGTATTTTTAGGTTGCGAAGGACTAAAGATATAAAATTAAAATTCAAACTTGTGGTTTCGTAATAAATCAAGAACTTCGGTTAAATGGGAATCTTGTGTTCTTGATCCCAATTCAAATAGTGAAATCCAATTTGTTACAAGGGTCATCATCGTCTTACCGATGTTCCTTTTGTTCTTGGTTAGCCATAATAATAGTTGATTGTAATAATAGTCCCGGATATTTCACACAACGTCATCTGACCCCAAAGTAAGCAGAGCTTGTGTTATGGGTACCAAATGACTGATAATACGACTTACACACTTTTTCTTTACGTGATAACGTCTTATAAATCGATGAACGCCCTACGAAAAAGTGTCACGTTACGCCTGAGCCGAACGTGCAAGCGAGAGCACGGAACAAGCAATAGAGAGGCACGATCGGATGTTTTCTTATGACTTTATCACGTAAATTATCGTCCGTAAACCGACTATACAGACAACCATTTTTTTTTGTTTTTTTGTAAATACATACATAATTATACATAGCAACACCATAACCCGCGCCAAATACTTGCAGATCATACAAATATTTGTCCCGCGGCGGAAATCCGCAACCTTCTGCGTCTCAGGCGGACCTTAGCCCATTGCGCCATAGAGGTGTGCGTAAACTTAGATGATAAATGTTAGTTACACGTAGGTGCCTTTGTCTTAACTTTACAGTAAGAATAAAGCATAATGTTTCAGAGACAAAACCAATGATACCTACCATCACGAAAAGGAGCATCATCATGAAAACCAGCAAACATACAACAAAGAAATGAATCAGACCTACCAATCAGATAAAGACAAGATAGAATCCCACCACCAAAACAACCAAGATCATTACGAAGATCATCATGATAAAGATATTGAAACATATCCAGAGCCGGGTATATCCGAGACAGAAACTGGAAACAGATATGAAGACAAGGGGCATAAGGAACAGGGTGAAGACGCGTTCCAAAACTATGAACCAGGACAAAATAATCCAACTATCACGTACACGAGGGACTAAAACCCCAGTGCTAATACGAAAACTACTTACTAGGCAAACCATGCGGATAACTTTGAACTTGCAATAATCTAAATGTGTGTTTTAATATGGACAAATTTTTGTATGATCTGCAACTATTTGTATCGGGTCTGGGTGTTTCTATGTATAATATGTATGTATTTAATAAAAAAAAAGTATATAAGTGGTATATCAGTCATGTGGTACCCATAACACAAGCTCTGCTTACTTTGGGGCCAGATGATGCTGTGTGAAATGTCCAGCATTATTATTATTATTATAATAATATAGTGAAGCAACCGATATAAGCATTTTATTCTGCAATACATGGCTTGCGTTTATATATGTTCGTGCAAAAAAGTACTCACCGATAGACTAAGGCAAACGTGGACACTTTTGAGTCTTGTGTCAGATACAAGCAACCGATGAATATTTAATCTCTATAGAACCAGTATGAAATCATCCAGCGCATACGTAAACATTTTTTGAGTCCAGTTGCTCCCACTTAACACTTACTCATTGACGATCAAAAAGTGTTCGGTGTCGCTAACTGGAAACTAAAAGTGGTCAGTTGAAGACACAAGCAACATTAACAAATTGCCTTACAATTGTACTGACGGAAAACAAACAACGAATTGTACCAGTGGCCAGTAGTAGCGACGGGCGACTGTGTCTGATCACCGCTACACGACACAGCAACTACGGTTCCCTGTGATGTTGTGCCGTGTCGAAAACTAAGAGTGTCTACGTTTGCGCACCGCCTTAATCGTAAACTAGGCATCTATGCAATGAACTTTAATAATTATAAAATAACCCTACAACATGCCTTATATTGTCCATTTTACGAAAAAACTGATCAGTTATTAGTTGTAGGTTTTCGCTTTATTTGTCCTAAGAATTTGTGTAACCGTTTATATTGTAACTTTGTTTATTTAATTTTATTACTTAAGTTTACAGATTTTTTAGTAAATAATAAAAAACACTTTTAAATACACATGTATTTAAAAACACATAAGTATTCTATCAGCCATCTATTCACCATAATACAAGCTGTTTAGTTTCGGACTAGAGGTGTTGTGTGCATTGTCCACCAATATTCAAAAAAACTTAATATTAACTACTCGAACAAATAAATACATCCTTAGTGAAAATACAAATACATCCTTACTAATATTATAAACGCTAATGTTTGTATGTATGGGTGTTTGTTACTCTTTCACGCAAAAACTACTGAATGGATTTTAATAAAACTTTACATAAATATAGCTTGTACATCAGAATAACACATAGGCTATCACTACATAGTATCAAACACACACACAACAAAGACGCATCCCGCTGTCTGTCTGTCCTTATGTACGCTTAGATCTTTAAACTAAGCAACGGATTTTGATGTGTTTTTTTTAATTGATAGAGTGATTCAAGAAGAAGGTTTATATGTAAAATACATGCATAATATAGTAGAGAAACACTGATAATTTTAGAGGTTTCTAATGTGATGTCGTAAATAAACACAAATTTTTTTGCGTTTATATTGCAATCGCTGGCTGAACCATTCTGTAGTATATTTAATAACACACTCAGGCTTACAGTTATACTAATTTTATTTTTTTTCATTCTTTTTCATAATAATTCACATCTGTGGCGCAATAAGCGAAGGCCTGCCTGAAACGCAGAACGATGCGTGTTCGATTCCCGCCGAGGGACAAATGTTTGTATGATCTGCAAGTATGTGTCTCAAGACTGGGTAATTTTTATATGTATAATATGTATTTACAAAAAAATAAAGGTATATAAGTAGTATATGAGTCATGTGATAGGTACTGAAAACACAAGCTATGCTTACATTAAAAAATGTTTCTCTACCTTCCTGCTTATTTTTCGTGTTTTTACTTAACTTGTATAATGCCATATTTGGCTGCCTTGCTATTGTCGAGACATGATGTGGTGCCGTATTATTATGGGACCACTGTTTAATGGGTATTAAACCTATTATTACCCATTAAACACACAACCTGGATGGTAGAGTTATAATATTCTATTTTGGTAGAGGACCAACTGTATCTAGTATGTGCCACAGTATCAGCCGGTAAGTGTACTCACTCTTTATTGCAGTTTTACATGTTGTTGACTTTTCAAACATCGCCGCGGCTTAGACCTTCTCTCTGTCCTAACTTCACGCCGCCCACCTAAAATAAACAGATTTATTAATTTAAAAAAAATCAGTCAGTTAATGTGGTCAGTATCGTGGAACACTCGGTTGAAACGAAGTTCCTATCGTAGTTTATTATATGTATATATATATTATTATCTATATATATAAAAATATATATATATATATATATAAAAGAAAGTCGTGTTAGTTACACTACTAATAACTCAAGAACCGCTGGACCGATTTGGATGAAACTTAAAATTTATATAGTTAGTAACTTGGATTAGGTAACTGGGTGTTTCTATGTATAATATGTATGTATTTACAAAAAAAAAAAGTATTTAAGTAGTATATCAGTCATGTGGTACCCATAACACAAGCTCTGCTTACTTTTGGGCCAGATAATGCTGTGTGAAATGTCCAGGATTATTTATTTATTTATTTATATTGATTAGGATATAGGCTATATTTTTATCCCGGAACAACAACGGGAATGGGAACGGGGCGGGCGTAGCCGCGGGTGGCTAGCGGCCACCATCTATCAATATTTATCCGTAACTTTGTTAATCTCTGTAATTATTACAATAGGTTGAATAGCTAGTATCTTTTTTTTTAAAGTGATATTAGTACTTTAATATTTTTTTGTGAAGTTGCAACCGCCTAACGAAGTGGGCACGAGTCAGCTAATTATTGATAAACGTATTATGAGGAACTACTGGTCATTCGACTGGATGCGACGAACATTTCAACGACTTTATCGTTTCGATAAATCGAAGTCCGTTTGCCGAGTAATACACCAGTACCTTACATTCAATAGTTTTCTGTGAATTTCTCGAGAAAGCATACTCCGAGTAATGCATAACGCTGTTGTAGTCGTAAGATACTCCGTAGCCGTCAGCATTCTTCGAGTCTGCTTTTCTGAAGTTGTTCTCCGCTCCTGAAACACGTGACATATGGATAAGTTTTTTTTTTTATATTAACGTAAAACCTACGTGTGACCACGATCTCGCCTGATGTTAACCGATAAAGGATCACTTGATAGATTTGTTCATCCGTTTGTCTGTCTGTACGACAAGACATTTTTTCTCTTAGCTTTCTCGAGCTTAGAGGTATCGAGTTGAAATGTTTATCAAATACTAAGCTAAAAAATCAACTATTCAGTACATTTAATAATATGCTGAAACTCGCCAGTACATCTAAACCTATAGGGTACTTCTCGTGAACCTATGTAGAATCACGACATTTGAGAAGAAGTAACTAGCACAAATTAAATAAAATATCTAAAAGTTGATAATTTGTTTGGCATTTTTCGCGGTTTCTAACTTTCAAGACCATGACGGACCCATTGAAATCCCTACTAATAGTACAAATGAGAAAGTAACTCTGTCTGTCAGTCTGTTACGTTTTCACGCCTAAACCGCTACACCGATTTTTATGAATTTTGTTATAGTGATAATTGGGACCTTGGAGAAGGGCATAGGCTTCTTTTTATGTAGGTACCACGCGTGCCGCGGGCAGCAGTAACTTATAAAGTTAAGTTTATGTTTTTTGATTTTATGATTTTGTTAAGATCAATGTTAGGTGCTTCAGGTTCATGACTGTATTGTGGCCGTGAGTTGGACTAGAAATTTTATTGTAATGGGTGGTAAAAGAACCATGATTGTAAAATATAAATACGGGTCATATTAGAGTGCCACAAGACTGGTGGAACTGAAGAAATATCAGTAATAAAAAACAAACGAGTCGGTTTAGTCGGCAATAGCACAAAAACCTACTAAGGCAGCACAAACCTTGCTTTATATTCTGGTAGCGCACGTAAACATAATCGTCTCTCTCCGGGCGGCTCTGCTCGTGCATGAACCCAATGGCGTGTAGCAGCTCGTGCAGAACTGTTCCCTTCTTGGATATGCAGCCGGGGATCTGCAGGTTCACCTCCTGACGACCACCTGAACCATGCATATGGAAATGCCCTATTTAGTACATTTTTATAAAGTTTCATTTAGCTCGCAAAACCGATTTAGTACAGTGTCGTCTTTGTGACTTCAGAACTATTGAGAAGTAATGTTTGAAACTATCATAGTTATGAACAAAATTTTCACTCAAAACGGGAATGTGTGAGTTTTTCTGCTTCCCGATACTCATAATACGTGAGTTTATCTCGTGATCATGGCGCATGCAACTGTGCCGAATAACGGGAAGCAGAAACAGTCACATATCACATATCCCGTTTTGAGTTTAAGTTATATTGTGAACTAGCTTAAATCTGCAGCTTCACACACCAGAAACATGAAAAAACAGCCTATATGGTATTCCAAGACATTATTTTGTCCAAATTTCACCCAAACCTGCTTAACCGTTGCAGCGTAATTGAGCCACATATTGATAGAATTGATATGTTCTCACTTATAAATTCGCTCTAATAATATTATATGATGGCGCAAAAAAGACAGTCATTAGTTGACTCGGTTTTGCAGAGGTATGTTTTTTAAATGTAGTCGATGTATGTTGAGTCAAACTAGATATAACTAGTTAAACTGGACCCGTGGGGAACAGAAGCCCACCACATTTTCAAAATTATTTCACGGCGTCTCTATTAGAAACATTGCGTGAGCCATGAGCTGGCTCCTATCTGGCTCAGCGTATTAGCATTGCCATTCAACGTGGCAACGCCACCAGTGTCTTGAAAACGCTGGTGATCTGGATCAGTTGAGCTGTCTATAGATCGTTTTAAATGGTCTTTAGATAGCTCACCTGTTCACATGTATTTTATATTATTTTGTACTAACTAGATTTACTCGTATGTTAATGAATTGAAACTTCACTGAAAAAGACCAATATATAAATCTGAAAAGTTTATGTAAGAAGGTTTACCAATCCGTCCAACACTGGACCAGCATCCGGTGCTCTTGCCCTGAATAGCCACGTAGTCGTGCTGTCCGGAGTTCGGTATGAACCGCAAGCAAGTGAGGCGATGGTAGTCGGCTATAGCCTTCATGATCGTATCACGTTGCTCTTGAGCTGTATGGGGATTTATGTAAGTACTACAACCTGCGGCTTCGCACGCTTTGTACTTACATTATAAGAAGCTTATAGCCCCAAGATACAATCTTTTTAAAACTATATCGAGATTCGTTTATCTGTTTAGCCATATAAAAGTAACAAACAAACAGACAGAGATAGAGATACAGACAGACACAATTTGAATCAAAAATATAGATAATTTATAGATAAAACAAAGTCGTGTTAGTTACATATTTATAACTCTAGAACGGCTGAACCGATTTTCATGATTTTAGATTTCATATTTTTGTCTCCGAATAGCACAATAACTATTAAAATATTTGAAAAATTCAAAAGTCTCTTTTTGAATTTTTCAAATATTTTAATAGTTTTAAAATTTTGATGACGATGGGTTTGTTAGGTTATGGCAGTTAATTGATATATATTTTTATTTAAAAATATATATGCACTGACGAAGTCGCGAACGGGTCAGTTAGTGATTAATAAAATTTGATAGGTTGGTAAAGGAAACTGTTTCACTCATAGTCCTAAAGGCAGGCCTGTTCTAGCCCACTTAGCTCGTCTGTAAAGTCCTAACAAGAAGAATATGTCACAGTTCCACTCAGGCGTTTCCTTAGCTTACGAACGCCTGACGTTCATCATCATTCTACTGAATTTTAACCTTATTGCGAACTTACTGAATCCGCCTTCGATAGAGTATGGAATGTGTCCCTCGGGCCACATATATGATTTCTCGCGAACTCCGTTCATAGCGTACGGCCCACGCGGGATAAGCATATCTCCTTCACCGTACTCGCCCATCTCCTCCGGGTTCATGAGGGACGTCTCGTTCCAGGTCAATAGATTATCTCCTGTAATCAGAAATATGGCATTTATTGGTTTTCTGTAACACAGTGTAAACTAACACAGAAACCAATGCATCACTAACTCTGTTACCTACAAAAAATATTTGAAATAAAACATTTGTATTTGAAAACTTTAGTCGCTTAGTGCGTAGATTTTTAACTCGAGAAAAATAGTGCAGGTAGGTATAAGTATGTAATAAATAAATAATGCCATTTCACACAGCATCACCTGGCCCCAATGTAAGCAGAGCTTGTGTTATGGGTACCACATGACTGATATACTACCAATATTATTTTTTTGTAAATACATACATATATATTATACGTAGAAACAGTCAGATCCGAGACAAATACTTGCAGATCATACAAACATTTGTTCCGGAATCAAACTCTGAACTTTCTGCGTCACAGTCGCACCTTGGCACACTGCGCCTGCACTGGTTGTCTGTAGTATACATAGTTCGTTATATTCTAAAATTCTTGTACCTAACCTAGATACATAACCCACATAACAGGAAGGTAAAATAAGAGTACCTACTTACTTACATAGGTACGTGTGTAAATAATATGTAGGTAAATACTTACTTGATTTAAACTATTTAGGATCCTTTGAATATTATTTGTGCTTGGGTTTTAAAACCTCCATAAATGGAAAAACACAGAACTCAAATTGTATTTCTGATATTAACACAAAACGATATCATAACGCGCGGAAGCAAGCCGTCACACCCAGGATCTGGTGTCGTTTCACACCACCTATCGGAGCTGCTGACAGGTAACACGTTGAGAAAACATGACAGAAGGCAGTTATCTGCTAACAGATTTGGGTCAAAAGTTTCCTTCGATCTTTAGGTTTGTAAGTATCCAGAATAGCATGGTTATTTTTCGGACATTCTTTACCTAGCTAACTGGGTAACAGAAGCACCTAGTAGTGGAAAAATCATATACATTTTATAAGTTTTAGCGCAGTTAAGCACCTACTTTATCATCAACCCGTATCAGTCCACTGCTGGACACACGCCTTAACCATGACACGCCACTTAGCTCGATTTTCAGCTCTTCTCCTCCTTGCCAGCTGCTTCACGAATATCATCGCTCCACCTAGGCACAGGGCGCTCTACACTACGTTTGCCGACACGCGGCCTCCAGTAAAGAACCAGTCTGTACCAGTACCTACTTAGTCTCCAGTCAATTTACTTCTAATTCATTAATGCCAAACTCTGATACCACATCTGATATGAACACGCTTCAACCTCCAATATTTCTTCTTATACTCGTATGATAAGTAGTTATAGGCCTATAACATCTATATGAAATGAAGATGACTTAAACAATGTCCGACGTCATTAAGCACTTACGTTCGTGACTTGTAAGGTAAGACCTATACGAGAGCGACAGATACGACCGCGTTTCAAACAAGAGAATTATGCCGTCCCTGTATGTGGTAGAGGGAGAGCAGCTCGTTGATGTCTCAAAGTACGCTTTTGAGAACGTAAGCTAAGCCATGCTCGTTCATATGCAACGGCTCCGTCGAAGAGAGACATCATTAGATATGTAATATTTAAGGACTTGCTATTAAATTGTGTAAACTCGAGCTTTCCATATGCTACCTTATAAAAACCTAAGTATGATCTTACCGCTTTCATTCTTGGGCAGCCCGAAAGCTTCCGGTCCCAAGCCAGTCAAATCGATTGTTTCTTCTCCATCAATAGTGTTGTCTTCTATGTCACTGGCGTAAATTTCCACTGCATCATCGTCGTCTATCGGCAAAGCGTGATAACAGGATAGCAGGAATATTAGATGGACAAATTTTAAGGAAATCATCTTGGAAACTATATTTGAAACTTGATTTTCTTTTTCAACGTTTGGTTTTTCTAGGTGGTTTTGAGCCTTTACTTGACGTGCCTCTTGAGTTGATTTTTATACGGAAAAAGGAATGATATTCAAGACAGTACTAAGCTTGCAGAAATCGCAAGAATGTATGATAAAAAATTAGCGAGCGTCGCGTATTTATATCGCCAAATGTTCGAGGATCAGTCATAGCAAACACACGCACATTGAATACGTGATAGTTTATTCGGGTTCGTTACACTCACTTCCTGATAAAGGATGTTTTGGCGAAAATGTAAACTTATTGATAAGAGCAGCCTTGTTTACTAAATCCTATTTTTTTAAGAAAAAACTGCAAAGAAAGCTAAATGCAGATATTTGTTTTCTTTTTCAGTTTGTCTGTTCAATGAAAGCTTGTTTCTCCATGGCCACTAATGTTATAGACTTGTTCGACAATAAAACAATACTTAGGCTCTAGTGGCGGCACCAAAATACAGCCTTGAGTGGCAGACATTGATAGTGTACAGCATGCAACGAAAGTAACCGAAAACTGTCTTCCTTCTAACAGTGTAAGACAGGTTTTGGACAAGAAATGGCAAAATCTCGTCACTGGCATTGCGATATTATTACACAATCGCAATTTACGAATAGGTAATGATGTAATGTTGATTTGTTGACATAGGGAGGGTTATCTGTCGTGAAATAATTTACAGTGCAAATGCATTTGACAATACTTCCGAAAAACCTGAAGGAAAACTGTCATAAACAATCATAAGTGACCGAAATACGGAAGTATGTATACAGGAAATGTAATTGTAAGTACTGGGATTTGGATTTTGATATTGATGAATTTTATCTAAGGAGTCATTCTCGGAAGGTCGTTAGACGGTCGGTTAGTTAGATGCTCTTGACAATGCAATGGCTGGACGTGGGTATGCTGAGAATTCGGACATACAAACGGTGCTGATTTTAGTAAATTTATTTATGTAAAATCTTGAAAAGCGTTTTCCAACATTACTGAACACGGTTCATATTTGGTTTACGCAAATATGACCACATTACTGAATTTCGCATTAAATTCAATGGATACCAACCCGTTTTCGCTGGATGCTCACATTCTCGATATTCTCTATAATATTCTCTTCTCTCCTCCGTTTCTTTGGATAAAAGGGAATTCCTTTTATCTCAAGAAACGAATTGAATTTCTCCACCTCTCTAACCTTCGATCCTTACGCTCCTCGGATACCAATAAACTCAAAATTTTCGATCACAGGGCAAGCTCTCCTCTAGTGTAACGCGTTGCATTGTAGATATCAGAAACGCCAAGAACCATCTTCAAAAACTGAAACATCCCATACATTATTTGGCGTGCTTAGTTATTTTTGAATTGTTGATATTTTTTACTGTTTGTTAATTATTATATCTATTCAATACCTACGTATGTATTTATTTAGTATAGAGCTGTATGTAAGTATATAATTAAATATATACTCCACACCAACATGCCTTTTCTATTTATAAAGTCCAGTCCATCCAAAGAATGCCTGGCAGAGACCGGTGTTAGTGAAAAGGGCGCCCATTGTTTTGCCTTTCATAGTAAAATTATGATTACTTATACGTACTTTTCCATGAAATAGTCTACAAGGAGTTCTAGAGTTCTAGAGGTTTAGGGTTTCCGCGAAACAGGCTAGGCCCCGTTCTAGACTTGTTTTATAACGATCTTACATCTTTAGTATATGTATTCATCAATGTTTCACGATTATTTATTGGTACTTTAGATAATGCACTACAAAATAAACTAAGCATAAATAAAATAAGCATTACAGACAAAGGCGACCTTGATTCGAAGTTTAACAGTAGACTTGGTATTGCTATGGTCACTTTTGGGGGTATTGTTCCGCTCTCACAACATCAAGTTGATTATCAAAATAACATCTAGTACTCATCAGAGAAATAAATCAAAATATATTGATGGCAATGCACACAATGGGCCTCAAACTAAGCATAGCTTGTATTATGGTCACCAGCTGACTGATAGAATACTTACATTTTTTAAATACATACTCATGGTGCCTGTATCACAAAACATACGCATGCTAGACATATACCATCTTAATTACGTTTACATTTTTTACGTTTTCCATAGGTAATTACGTTTTGCTTGACCGATCTCCCGCGATACAGGCCTGGCCTAGTGCGGGGATCACCAGCAACTTGTATTATGTATGTGACATTTATTTGGTAATAAACATTATCATATCTTATCTTAATTACCGCCGTGACATTATGAATATTAAATGGTCGGTACTGTTTCGCAACACCGATTTTCTACGAAGGGCCTACGAGAGACTACGAAGATGGCAGGATCATACTTTGGTGCGGTCACGTATCCCGAATGTCTAACGAAAGAAAGGCGATGCGCATGTTTTTTACTGAACACTTTTCCGCTCTTTTCTGTTAAGCGGATACATTGCGGCCAGTCTCTACGCTATAAAGATGTTGTGGGGTATTTTATATATGGGCATATGATGTACATAATAAGGACTAAACACTAAACCCCAGGAAAACCAAACCAGTCACCGTAGCCGAAAAACTGCTAGCTGGATTATATAATTATACCATGGTTATACGGCAACCTCTGTGGTGCAGTGGGCCAAGGCCAAGCTGAGACGCAGAAGGCTGCGGGTTCGATTCCCGCCTCGGGACAAATGTTTGTATGATCTGCAAGGATTCGTCTCGAGTCTGAGTATTTCTATGTATAATATGTATGTTTAAAAAAAGGTATATAAGTATATGTCATCTGTCATCTGTCATGGCCAGACAATACTGTGTGAAATGTCCGGCATTATTTATTTATTTATTTATCTAACTGTTTTATGCTAGTACAGTAAAGATCTTATAAATAGTGTTTGACATTCAACATAAACTCTACCGGGGCACTACAACGATTGTCTTTATTTAAATCTTAACTTAATTTTCACCACAATTTTATATGTGAATTAGGTCATATGTTTCAATTGTATTGTATTATTTTGTATATTTCTGTAATTATTTCTGTAAATAAAAGTTTTACAAATGTAAAGTTATTCTATGGGTTTAATTAACGGTTACGGTTAGAGATTATTTATTTCTCATAATATTTACAAAATAAATCACTTACTGAGAAACCTTGAATATACTAAACAAGTATTTACTATGTTTTATAATACAGTGAGCGTTCTATACGATATTCTTATATAATAATAAAATTAATTAAATTTGCATTAAAATAGAAACAAGACAACAGAAACAAAACAACAAAGCATTGGAGCCTAGGTAGGTAACTTTGATTCGTTAAAAGAAAACACATTTAAAACCGTTCAGCTAATAGAGACATCGGAGGTGATAACCCAGCAGATACCAATCAACGTCAACAACCTTAGGCTTAAACAAATTCTATAATTTTCTTAGAAGTAATTCATCACTTCATCAGCCATCACATCAGACACCGTTTGTACCAGTGTTCAAAGAATGTTAACCTCTGGATATGATTTCAAAGAGATTCACTCTATCGACCAAATCTAACCAATAATTAATATACAGAGGTTTGACGACCTCTGTGGCGCAGTGGGCTAAGGACCGGCTGAGACGCAGAAGGTTGCGGGTTCGATTCCCGCCGCGGAACAAATGATTGTAAGATCTGCAAGTATTTGTCTCAGTTCTGGGTGTTTCTATGTATCTATATATTTACAAAAAAAAGCATATAAGTAATATATCGGTCATGTGGTACCCATAATACAAGCTCTGCTTACTTTGGGGCCAAATGATGCTTTGTGAAATGCCCGGGATTATTGTGAAATTTGATATTGCGGGGATTAATCAGAGCACTGTCAGACAGGGCAAATATGCCGGCTCGCAGATTCGCACGATGTACAGATACGGTGAAGGTTACATTAATAATAATAATAATAAAATTAATAATCCCAGACATTTCACACAACATCATCTGGCCCCAAAGTAAGCAGAGCTTGTGTTATGGGTACCACATGACTGATATACATATATACTTTTTTTTTTGTAAAAACATACATAGAAATACCCAGACCCGAGACAAATATCGAATCGAACCCGCAACCTTCTGCGTCTCGAAGCCGAACTTTAGCCCACTGCGCCACAGAGGTCGTCATATAACATTATATTATTCAGAGCATACTTCATTTTACTCAGCGATGGGTCAACTATACCCAAAAGGCCTATAATGCTTTGCGGGTCCAATAAAACAACGTGTTTATGTTGCTGTTGCGACTGTCGCGATTCTGCAGTGCCTCGACCATGTTCGCCTTCGGCCAGGCACGCACTGACACCTTCGAGGCCATCTGGCGACAAAAGTCAGCCTCACTG
Source organism: Lampropteryx suffumata (assembly GCA_948098915.1). Lineage (NCBI taxonomy): Eukaryota > Metazoa > Arthropoda > Insecta > Lepidoptera > Geometridae > Lampropteryx > Lampropteryx suffumata. Next base: position 3,632,656 of record OX402562.1, read on the forward strand.
CTCAGCAGAACCCGAGAAAAACTTTAAAAAGTGTCTAAACATACTAGCAGTCATAACTTCGGTAACACTGCATGTATTCACCTCATATATAAACTAATATAACATACGTAAATCTATGCTTTGATGTTAGGTATATTTTAGTGTAACATGTTGACCCTTTTGTGTTCTCCATTGTCTGAATGAATAAATTGAATTATAATTTTATTATTTATTATCAGCACACACTGTCCCATTGCTGGGCAAAGACCTCTCCCCATTCTCTCCAATCATCCCTCTCCTGCGCTAAGACTGTCCAGTCGGCGCGGAATTTGGCGAGCTCGTCCTTCCACCTGGTTCGCGGTCCGCCGCGACGTCGTCGTACCGTATCAGGGCACCACTCCTTGGTTAGCTTGGCCCACTGGTCTCCATTATAAAATGTTGGCTTATAAAATAAAAAAATTAGACTACAGATTTTTTGGATTGCTCGGGACGAGTACGATGGATTTTCAATCAATAGTAACTAGGTCTATCTATAATCCTATCCATTGAAAGTTTATCCATGACACGGCTAAGCATACAAACCACCCCTATTTAAATAAGCACCTAATGTTTTCATTCGGCTATATTTTTCGACAAGGCGGAACGCCGTGATTTGTGCGTTTATTATTTTTAACCTTAAAAAATCGGTACAAGAGGTTGCTATGGTGGACAGAGGAGGTCCAGATACCTTCGTGTCTGGCGCGTTGGCTATTGTGCTCCAAGTGTCAAGAATATTTGGTATAGCCCCACTACGGTTTGAGAAACAACGCAGTGGATGGCGCATCTGCCTATCCCCTCGCTTTTATGTGTACGGATGTGTTCTGGTTACCGCTATTAGTAAGTATTAATTGTATTTATTACCAAAAATAAAGCCAGTAACGGAAAAAAGAGAGATACTTATACCATGAAAACTGAGAGTGTGAGACTGAGAAAATGTGTTTGTGTGCCAGTGTTATGTACCAAGTTTACGAAAGTTATACATACAGAGATATATACATTATTTTCTTTTTTATAGATATATATAGTGTAGATAATATAATTATATATAATAGCGGTTTTCAAGTCTGCAATGTCGCTTGGGACTACGACGGGACTTCTTACTCCTTTTTTAAAGTGATCATGCATGCATACATGTTCTATTGGATTGAAGTCAGGGTTGCGGGCTGGCCAGTCAATAGTAGACACCCCGACCTCTTGAACATACTGCCTTACCGAAGCAGCAGTATGTGGCCGAGCATTATTTTGTAACAGTTGGAAATTTTCTCCGATAAAGCCAGCAAACGGTATAACATGTTCTTCAAGAATCTCTGTTATGTATCTCGCAGCAGTGATAGACCCATTTTCTATAAAGGTTAACTCTGTCTTTGCTTCATAAGAAAAGCCTGCCCAAAACATGACTGAGCCTCCTCCATAAAACACAGTTTTCCGCATGGTGCACGGTCCATATCTTTCTTCTGGGCGCCGATACACAAGGTTACGGCCATCCGCACCGTGTAAACACATTCTGCTCTCATCTGTTATAAGAATCTTCTTCCACTATTCCAAACTGCAATTTACGTGTTCTCGGGCAAAACGTAATCTTGCAACTCGATGTGCTGGAGTGAGTCTGGGCCCCGTCCCAGGCTTGTGCGGGGTCAGATAAGCGGTTGTAAGGCGTCGTCTTACTGTCCACTCACTAACATTAACACCTCTCACTTCTCTCAGGAGATTTTGAACTTCAACTCCTGTGCGATGACGATTTCGTAAAGCTGATATCAGAATAAATCGATCTTCACGTTCTGAAGTGGTTCATCAACGACCAGAACCGCGTCGTCTTACAAAGCCTCCAGTCTCGATGTAGCGTTGGTATACTCCATGCACCGTAGATCGGCTCACAGAGAGAGCCCGAGCCACCTGAGGTTGACTTTGTACTGTTTGAAGCAAAATCACGATTCCAGATGATTCAGCTTCAGTCAAATCCATCTTCCAAAGCTTCAAATAGTCGCAGATTAAGGGAAAAGTGTTTCGATAAATAAATTAAATTCAACTGATCTTATAAAACCACTAATCCAATATTTAAACCCATTTTAAGTATAAACAATATAATGCAACATATCACTATTTTCAATTATCGGCTATTTTAACAATAGCCGATAATCGAAAATACGAATACGTGCACCTACAAGAATGCACGAATGATTTTTTTTGACTATGTTGTAGAGCGAAGGATTAATAAGTGGAAGTGACGGCCTGCCAAAGCTGTTCTCCGGGGTTCAAATTTACAAACATGTCTGAACGACGTTTATTGAAGGTGTAATGAGGATCAAACAAGAAATACGAGTGTTTGCGTAATAATAACAGTTGTCGAACAGAAAGTACTTTACAAAACAAATATAATAAAGTCGTGGGATACCGTCTCGGCCTGGGGGACATCACTTTTAATACTGCCCTCTGTGCGCGCTCCACTCTTAGCATTTGGGTTTTAATGGAAGCCCCCCATGCCGTGAAGCAGTAGTTCAGCACTGACTGTGTTAAGGCAAAGTAAACCGACTTCAAGCAGTTAAAGTCAGCGGCACTTATTACGTTCTTAAAAACTTACGTGTATACGTACTCGAGCTCCTGTAGAATCAATACATCATATTGATTCTACAGGAATCCATGATAAGGTACTGTCTAGGCAGTTAATGCAGTAAAATGATGTAACAGATAAAAATCTCTTCAACTCAAAGTGAAAGTCAAATGATACTGTTTTCAATACAATCACAAGGATCACTTTGAAACGTCTTACATAATAGGTGAATTTAGGTGCCAACTCCTCTTAACCCAAGCTTGAGAAGAACCGGCAAGAAACTCGTCTGCAACTGCTAATATGCTCTACTTTTTTTCTAGATTTAATTACCTTTGCTACTTTGGTAATAGATTTCCAAGGCACACCAGGTGCGTCTATCCGAATGCAGAGCCACATACGAGCCATAGTGTGGGTACTGGATGTCGCTATAATGACGACCCTGGCTTTCCACGGAACCCTTGCTTCTCCAAGCCGTTTGAAGTCTAAGATTGTTTGCTTGAACTATTTGCAAGAGGTCAGTTTGCTCTTCAACTTTGAGCAAATCGCTAATCGCTTAGATTTTCAACCTCAAAAGTATTCATTTATTTTGCAGATTAACAAAGAACTGAATGTGCATCAATGGCCGAAAAAGAAAGAAATAAAGAAATGCATCTTTCTATTTTTATGGTCGCTGTTAACGATGACAGTGACTTTGACCGATTGTTTCTTAGTATTAAGGGGCATAAGTCTCCATCAAACTAATAGTATGTATAATAGAACACTTGAAGCTTGTGTGCGGGCATAATGCGTGTCCAAATGCCTGGCTTCTTATTCTTGAACATTTTTTTTTATCTTTCAGCAATGATCTGCATCATGCATTTTTTCTACTACCCGTGCTATTGGATAAGGCAGCTACTTGTGTATCAGTTTGTGTTAATAACACTTCATATTCGTGATAGCTTTGTAGCATTAAATAATAAACTGAACGCTTTGTCGCAAGGTAAGACAAGTACCCCGTAGACGAGTTTTGTAGTTAGCAATATTATTAAGCTATTTCTTATCTTGCTTAAGTATGCACTGTCCCTGTCATCATCATGTCAAAAAATAGAGATGACAACAGATTTAAACAGTTTTTTAGCTAGTGTGTGTATTAAAACTATTTTTTTTCTTTGGGTGTTATTGTGTGCTGTCGTTGTTTAATATTTTTGTTTTGTTCATCGCTATTGTAGTTTTTATTGCTTTTTGACAAGCGTTTGACCACTGTCTCACCGCTGGTAAAGTGTCTTTGAAGATGTAGAGCGCTTGTTTTTAAAGAGCTTGTTCACTCGAGACTTAAAGATTCTAGTATTTTGTAGTTTTACGAAATTACGAAGTAAAACCAGCAACTGGCCAAATTATTAATTTATAAACTACTTGCAGGACTGTCAGGCACCAAGAATGTGCCATTGAAATCTACAATGATTCCAGGAATTATTACAGTGAACAAAAAGCGTAAGAAATCTGTGAATGCAATCATCGATTCCTTGGCATTCGTCAGGAAATTTGAAACAAGTATTTTATCCTCCATCTATCATAGGTTTTAGTATAGTTAATCTATATGTTTGAGCAAATATTATAATAGATCGGGAGAGCGAAGCGATTGAAGATTTCAGAAGTAACTTGAGTGATATGTTTGTTTGTTCAACGATAACTATCTAACTGATAATCCGATTTACATGAAAATTAGAACTTAGAATTTATCATCAATTATTTTTGCAGCTGAGCAATTAGATCGACCAGTCCACGAAAGTGTTCATCGTCTCGCTCTAACGTTTGTATCGATATGTGACGTGGTGAAAGAGATAGATAAACGTCATGGTATTATGTTGCTGCTACTCCTTGCTTCTTTTCTGCTGCATATGATCATAACACCCTATTATTTGATCACCAATGTGTGTAAGTATATGGATAGCATCAATATCAGACACATCGGAACGAAAAGTGCTGCCTTTTTCACTTTGTTTTTTCCCTATTTCAGTTGATAGCCGCTATAAGGGCACGGTTTATACAATTATTGAGTGCTTATGGTGTGTTTTTCATTGCGGAAATCTGCTAATGGTGATTGAGCCTTGTCACTTAACACTTGAAGAGGTAAAAATCTGAGAATAAACTCGTTTCACAACGGTCTGTCTCCGCCTCTCAGAGCTGAACTACAAAAGCTAATGTCCGAATACTAAAAGCATTTGAGACTAACTTGATCGTTTGAAAGCCACATACTTATCCAAAAAAAATGTATAAGGAATGTGACGGAAAGTGGAGTTTCAGTATTTAGACATTAGAAATTTAAATTTGGAGCAATTCAAGTATATTTAACTCTACATAAAATATATCGTTGTAATTTTTCAGATTATAGCAACGCGAGCGCAGATTAGCCGGCTGATGCGCCACGTGAACCTGCCCAACGAGCCGCTGGCCATCGAACTGGACTTGTTTTATAGACACCTTGTTCTCAATCCGGTGTCATACTCTCCACTACAAATTACAACTCTTGCTAGGGGCCTGGTGGCTACTGTACGTGAGAATGATAAATTTTGTGATTCATATAGATATAAAACTTACGCTAGTTTTAAAATTAACATATTATGTATTAATGATTTCTCGATAAGAACTTTTAAAGACATGGATAAAATTATTTCAATGTTCTTCGAAATCTGTCGTCCCGTTAGTTACGGTGCGATGCTATTTAAAAAAGGGAAAAGAGACAATTCAAGCAAAATTTTCTTGGGCTAAGTTTTAATAAATATTCAATGTACAGATTTGACTTCAGTTTAATTAAATAGATAATTTTATTTTCTGGATCCTAACGCGCCTTCTATGTCGTTTGGGGTATTAATAAATATTCAATGTACAGATTTTGCCTAAGTATAATTAAATATATATATTTTCTGGAACCTAACTCGCCTTCTATGTATTTTGGGGTAAAACCGTTTAAACGTCCAAAATGCAACGCCTCACTGGGGCCGTGGCAAGTATGTTAAATTAATATAGCAATTTCTAAGTGTTTTATTTAAACATTTTTCACTTTTTTCAGGTCCTAGGCAGCATAATTACCTACTTGGTTATAATCATACAACTATAAATACTACATGTATGCTTGGATGGATGGTCTTACGTTAATAAAAGATGATTTCAATGTAATAAACTGTTTTCATTCACCAACTCACCTCTCTTTCTTCTTGTTATGTTCTTCTAAAGCTTCCTCAACTTTCAGCGCTTGTTCTTCTACTTCTTCAGGGGATAAAAAAAACTTGCTCCAATCTATCGACCCTATGAACTTTTCATCGAAAATAACGTTTCTCTTCTTACCCTTGTCTTTTCTGCCAACTTTGTTATTCGTTTTTGTATTTCGATTTAATTTTGTTTTGATTTTCGGAACCATTTTCATGCTATAATCATAACGCGTATCTCTTGGTTTTATTTTGGGTGTCTCTACAGTGATTACACTTGCGGAATGATCATCATTATAAAATTTTGTGCGTTTTTCATCTTTGTAGTTAGTAGCAATATTTCTCTTAATTGCTTTTAAATTATCATTATTTGAAGCTAAGTTATCATCACACTGTTTAAGGACTTTTCTTTTAACTTTTCTTTTGTCTTCTCTCTCAGCAGCTTCTTGTGGTAAGTTTTGAAAGACTGTGATGTCATCTTTTTCCAAAATCTCTGGCCTTTCTTCGAGCATTTCTAGAAGATATTCAAAGAGCGTTGGTATGTTGTGAAATATTTGAGAATACTCCTCGCCTAGAGCCTCATTAGGAGCAGTTTCTTCACTGGATTCTAACAAAAACATATTTAGTCTAATTATTTGATCTAGGTACCTATACTACTGCAAAATAATTCAAAATCCCAATGGTTATTTCTCTTCTTTGTTATTTTTGATAAGTATGCTATGATAATTCATTTAAGAATTATACAGAATAAGAAAATAAGATTAATCTGAATCAACTGAGTTAGCTTAGAACCGTTTCAATATTGAATAAATAATTTATCTACTTAGCTCACTTAACAAGGGGTAGTAATACCTTACCATCACATTCTCCCAACATAAATTTTAGAAAATATACTAAAAAAACACAGTAACATAGTCTAGCCATTTCCAAGGTATGCGACTTTATGTTCCAACTCATTTGACTCTGAATATTAAACAAGCTATAAATATTCATAGATGTTCATTTTCAAGTAGATTAGATTGTGAAAATTCATAATTGTACCCTTCAATGATAACAGCTGTTGATGAACTCAATTTTAGCTCTAACTACTCTATTTACTTTAATGTTCATACCTACTATTACGAATAAAATTAAATACTTAAATATATGTATTCTAAAATTTCATAATAAAAAAAATACATTTTAAAAAAGGTGACAATGGCCTCAATTCAGTTGTTTCGCTAGATATACTAAAATTTCTTTAAAAAAAAACGATTTCATTTTGTTTTCATTAATGCCTGAATTAGAATAACATTTTTTAGTGACATTTCCTAAATTAACGTATAACTGACGTGTTTTAGCTCAATTTAGTCAGAATGTAAGGAGTTGTTGGTTAAAACTGCGGTTATTTTCCGCAGTTTTTATCAACACCTCTATACATTATTTTCAATAAAGGAATTAATCGGAATAAAAATTATAACAATAAAACAAAAAATATTTTTAACTTATTTTAGAACTGTGATTTAAAATGTGTACCTACTCTAATTTGAACTTTATTGGAAGCAAAATAAGGTCATCCATATTTTAGAAAATTTTAGCTAGTCCGGCGAAACAACAGAATTGCCAGCAATATTTCACTAAAATTTAAAAAATAGATATCTGTGATAAGTTTTTCAATTAATATTAATCACATTTCTTAAAATTCGGAGGTTATCGTGTTGACTCAGTTTTTGTTAGTTGTAGAAACAATGGTCTACTCTACAATACACAGTAACAGTAAGTACCAAGAGGTTTGCGTGTCTACTATCAAACACATGAAGGAAAGATTGTTTGTCAGAAATTACTTTCAAAAAGCTGTAGCCTACAATAATAAATGGTAGGTATTAAACATTGTAAGCGACGGCAAGACGACAACACTTCAACATGTTTGCCGACAGGACTTGCTTGGTTTACTTGGGATTGGGACTCATTGGTAAGTAGGTCATTAATCAAGTCTTAAGGTTATATGTTATTACTTTTTACATATATAGAAACCCATTCCACAACTACAGAGCCTTACCGCTTTACTAGAGATATTTTTTCAAAAATACGGTTCAAATTATGATTATTACGACATGAAAATATGGGTATTGTACTCGTAAGTCTACAAAAATGTATTTTTTTTAAATTAATAGTGAAGCTACTATTACGATGTTCATATTTTAGCTCTACAGACAGCAAATGGTGTCCGTTTCATCAGATCTCCTGATAAGGTGGAGATAGATATTCCTAATCGAGAGAGTGCAGAGTACCAGGTGAACATGAACGAGGAGGCGGAATACTTGCAGGGGAAAGGAGAGGATAAAGGGAAAGAAGAACATGAGCAAATTCATGAGAATAAGTAAACGAATTTCCTATAAGTATTTTTAGGTTGCGAAGGACTAAAGATATAAAATTCAAATTGAAACTTGTGGTTTCGTAATAAATCAAGAACTTCGGTTAAATGGGAATATTGTGTTCTTGATCCCAATTCAAATAGTGAAATCCAATTTGTTGCAAGGGTCATCATCGTCTTACCGATGTTCCTTTTGTTCTTGGTTAGCCATAATAATAGTTGATTGTAATAATAGTCCCGGACATTTCACACAACATCATCTGACCCCAAAGTAAGCAGAGCTTGTGTTATGGGTACCAAATGACTGATAATACTACTTACATACTTTTTTTTACGTGATAACGTCTTATAAATCGATGAACGCCGGCTGCACGTACGAAAAAGTGTCACGTTACGCCTGAGCCGAACGTGCAAGCGAGAGCACGGAACAAGCAATAGAGAGGCACGATCGGATGTTTTCTTATGACTTTATCACGTAAATTATCGTCCGTAAACCTACTAGACAGACAACCATTTTTTTTTGTTTTTTTTGTAAATACATACATAATTATACATAGCAACACCAAGAACCGCGACAAATACTTGCAGATCATACAAATATTTGTCCCGCGGCAGAAATCCGCAACCTTCTGCGTCTCAGGCGGAGCTTAGCCCATTGCGCCATAGAGGTGTGCGTAAACTTAGATGATAAATGTTAGTTACACGTAGGTGCCTTTGTCTTAACTTTACAGAAGAATAAAGCATAATGTTTCAGAGACAAAAACAAAGATACCTACCATCACGAAAAGGAGCATCATCATGAAAACCAGCAAACATACAACAAAGAAATGAATCAGACCTACCAATCAAATAAAGACAAGATAGAATCCCACCACCAAAACAACCAAGATCATTACGAAGAACATCATGATAAAGATATTGAAACACATCCAGATCCGGGTATATCGGAGACAGAAACTGGAGACCGATATGAAGACAAGGGGCACGAGCATAAGGAACAGGGTGAAGACGCGGTGCAGAACTATGAACCAGGACAAAATAATCCAACTATCACGTACACAAGGGACTAAAACCCCAGTGCTAATACGAAAACTACCTACTAGGCGAACCATGCGGATAACTTTGAACTTGCAATAATCTAAATGTGTGTTTTAATAATATAGTGAAGCAACCGATATAAGCATTTTATTCTGCAAAACATGGCTTGCGTTTATATATGTTCGTGCAAAAAAGTACTCATCGATAGACTATGGCAGGGCGCAAACGTGGACACTTTTGTGTCTTGTGTCAGATACAAGCAACCGATGAATATTTAATCTCTATAGAACCAGTATGAAATCATCCAGCGCATACGTAAACATTTTTTGTGTCCAGTTGCTCCCACTTAACACTTACTCATTGACGATCGAAAAGTGTTCGGTGTCGCTAACTGGAAACTAAAAGTGGTCAGTTGAAGACACAAGCAACATTAACAAATTGCCTTACAATTGTACTGACGGAAAACAAACAACGGTGGCCAGTGGCCAGTAGTAGCAACGGGCGACTGTGTCTGTTCACCGCTACACGACACAGCAACTACGGTTCCCTGTGATGTTGTGCCGTGTCGACAACTAAGAGTGTCTACGTTTGCGCACCGCCTTAATCGTAAACTAGGCATCTATGCAATGAACTTTAATAATTGTAAAATAACCCTACAACATGCCTTATATTGCCTTTCTTACGAAAAAACTGACCAGTTATTAGTTGTAGGTTTTCGCTTTATTTGTCCTATACATGAATTTGTGTAACCGTTTATATTGTAACTTTGTTTATTTAATTTTATTACTTAAGTTTACAGATTTTTTCTTTATTTACCAACGTATAAGTTAATATTGTTAGTCCCTTCCAGCCTGAAACACAGGTTCTCCTAGTTCGGACATTTGTCAGCTGTTACCTAAGTATAGATGATTGCGCAAAGTCAGTCGTAAAATCGTAGTCGTAGAAGACTAGAAAAGAACAATTTATTATTACCTAGAGCTATAATATTTAGGGCAGTCTGTAGGCCATTAAAAGAAAATTGAAAAACCTGCAATGACCAATGACGAATTTTCGCGTAGTTAAAATATTCCCTGATCTTGCAAAACTAAAAAACTCTAAAACTCTACAGAGTTCTCTATATTAGTATCAGGTATAATATATATAGTATAGGTATAAATATAGTATAGTATAGGTAGGAAAAATAAGTTCGTACATAATACATAGTAACCCTCATCATATAAACTTCCACATGATACGGCCATTACTTAATAAAATGATCGATCTATTTGTCGAGCGAATTAATGAAATCACTTAAAAGTTTCCGGGTTACTCTGCTGATTGAAAAGATACTAATTGGGTATCTATTACAGTAATCACCACAATCAACGACCATTTTATAACATGAAAGCAGAGGTGATCAACATTTATTGCAACAATCTACTTTGCTAAAACATGGAATATATAGATATAGGTACAGTAGTGCCTGTACCTTCTTAAATTAATAATAACTTTTTAAAATCTTAAAAGATAACTGACTGCATGTTTAAAAAGCAAAATACTTTTTTTTTAAGTTGTTTTTATTTAAAACCTACGATTACAAAACTACTACGATTTTTATGAAATTTATATGGGACCAATCGGGAAGTATATTTGTATATCCTTTCACATGAAATCAGATTTTTTTTATCGGTTTATAAATGACGGAGATAGGAGGTAACACACTCGTTACCTCCTATCGTCTCGAGACTATTGTCTCCAGTCTGGGTGTTTCTCTGCATAATATGAATTTATTTATGAAAAAAAGTATATAAGTAGTATATCAGTCATGTGGTAACCATAACACAAGCTCTGTTAACTTACGGGCTAGGAGCCCTAGACTAGATGATGCTGTGTGAAATGTCATAATTATTATTATATTATTTTTATTAATGTGTAAAATTGTTTCAGGCGAAACTTGTAAGTGTGAGAGGTCATACAACTACCTGAAATGCGTATTTTCAATGGAGATAGATAAATACGAAAAGAATTGAGAATGATCTAACTAAACCAAACGTTAAAGACGACCGAAGCAGAGATGTGATCCATAATATTTTAAGTGCCCATAGGTTTTAAGTGTTCTATTGATTGTTGATGCAGCTGTAGATACGAGCATATTACATTACACATATGCAACTGTATATAAATTTATGTATTACAGGAAGGAATTCAAACTATGAATAAGAATCATTCAAAAATTTTATTCAAATTAAATCGAAAAACAAAATTGGAAGACTAGGTCACAAACTTAAATACCAACAGATCTTTTTTATCATTTAGTGCCAAACTAGAATTTAATATTTAAAATTAGGATGCCTCTTTCCCGAATAGGTTCTGGAAAACTCCTCCAAACCACCCTGACTGCGGCTCTCTGAAATACAATGAATAGTTTTATATATGTTATGGAAAGAGACGAAACACAGGCGATGCTTACATTGACATAATATTAGGTCGTGGGTTGGAATCCGGTCGCGCACTAATGGATTTTGAAGTGAAAACTTCTTTACCATCGTTGTGATTTGAAAGTCGATGAAACGAAAAAGCGACAGTAAAAAGAGACACTTAAATTCATAAGATTTAACGTGGGAGAAAATGAGATAGGAAGCATTATACAGTGTTTCTTTTTGTGCTTAAAATTTTTGAAGGTTTCACTTCTGCCACGTTTGAATTGCACACTTTTTTTTTTCAGTTCGAAATATGTATGTGCCTTATAGAAGAACGAAAACATCGTGAGAAAATCGGTATGTCGTAGAATCTAAAAAGTTCGTTGACCTGTGCCAAGTGCACGAAAGGAGCTTGAGGCGCACTTCAATCCTTTCACCGCACTAGTTAAAAATAACTAGTAAAGAAGAAGAAGGTAAAATAAAATAATTATGCTGACGACCGTCATCCACAGGCTTCTTATATCTTAAATATTTCATTACTTAGGTATTTGAGGATGTTTATGTTACCTAATACTCCCAGTAGTAGGTAAAATACAAAGTAAGTAGGTACCTAAGTATCAACGTGAAATGTTATGTATGAGTACGATTGGATTTGCTGTAGACTTATAAAGAAATTATAGTCTAAACAATTTGTTACTGTTTTACTTGCGTAGACACCCTGGCCGCATCCCATCTGTCGGGGACTTCCGTTAGGGCTGGTGCGGCGGCTGAATGTGCCGAGGACCTCAAAAACCGCAAATATGCTGGTTTGGATAAGGTCTACATATTTGAGCCTTTTGGAGTCGAGACCCTGGGCCCGTAGGGAACAGGAGCCCACCGCGTTTTTTAAATTATTTCATGGCGTATGGTAGATACATTGCGTGACCCAAGAGCTGGCTCCTATCTGGCCCAGCGTATTAGCATTGCCATTCAACGTGGTAATGCCGCCAGTATCTTGGGAACGCTGCCCTCTGGCAATGATCTGGATCAGTGGAGCTATCTATAGATCGTTTTAAACCGTCCTTAGATAGCTCAACTCTTTCACGTATATTTTATATTATTGTATATTATTTTGTACATTTTTGTAATTATTTCTGTAAATATATTTGGAAGCTTCCTTTTAAAATACATCCTTACTAATATTATATAACACAAGCTCTGCTTACTTTGGGGCCAGATGATGTTGTGTGAAATGTCCGGGATTATTTATTTTATTTATTTTTATTTTTTATAAACGCTAATGTTTGTATGTATGGATATCTTTTACTCTCTCACGCAAAAACTACTGAATCGATTTTAATGAAACTTGACAATAATAAAACTTATACATCAGAATAACACATAGGCTATAATTTATACAGATATTGTGTGAATTGTCCAATAACGATGAGTGTCAAGAAGGCATACAAAAGGTAAAATATTTGGTGTTATGAAGTGCTTCATGTACTCGATATACATCGTTTCAATTTATATATATATTACATAATATAAAACAAGGGTCTCTCAAAGTAACTCTGTTTGTCATTTACGCCTTCACGACTAAACCGCAGAACCTATTTTGTTCATTTTAACGAGGCAAACCGATGTAGCTGCAGCACTTGCTGTGTCTCATCGTTGGCATAATGATCTGCAAGTATGTGTCTCAAGACTTGGTATTTTTATATGTATAACATGTATTTACCAAAAAAATAAGGTATATAAGTAGTATATGAGTCATGTGGTAGGTACCCATAACACAAGCTCTACTTACATTGGGGCTACATGAAAAAAAATGTTTCTTTACCTTCCTGCTTATTTTACGTGTTACTACTTAACTTGTATAATGCCATATTTGGCTGCCTTGCTATTGTTAACGCATGATGTGGTGCCGTATAATTACGGTACAAATTAGAGTTATAATATTCGGTTTCGGTAGAGGACCAACTGTATCCAGTATGTGCCACAGTATCAGCCGGTATGTGTACTCACTCTCTATTGCAGTTATACATGTTGTTGACTTTTCTAACATCGCCGCGGCTTAGACCTTCTCTCTGTTCTAACTTAACGCCGCCCACATGAAATAAACAGATATATTAATTTAAAAAAAAAATGCGTCAGTGTCGTGTATTATCTACATATAATATATACGAGTAAAAGAAAGTCGTGTTAGTTACACCACTTATAACTCAAGAACCGCTGGACTGATTTGAATGAAACTTAACATGAATATAGTTAGTAACCTGGATTAGGATATAGGCTATTTTTTATCCCGGAACAACAACGGGAACGGGAACGGGGCGGGCGAAGCCGCGGGTGGCCGCTAGCGCTATCTATCAATATTTATCCGTAACTTTATTAATCTCTGTAATTATTACAATAATTTGAATTGCTATTTTTTTTTGTTAAAACGATATTCGTACTTTAATATTTTTTGTGAAGTTGTAATCGCCAACGAAGTGGGCACGGGTCAGCTAATTATTGATAAACGTCTTATGAGAAACTACTGTTCATTCGTTCATTCGAGGAACATTTTAACGACTTTATCGTTTCGATAAATCGAAATCCGTTTCCCAAGTAATGCCCCAGTACCAACCTTAGATTCAATAGTTTTCTTTGAGTTTCTCGAGAAAGCGTACTCCGAGTAATGCATAACGCTGTTGTAGTCGTAAGATACTCCGTAGCCGTCAGCATTCTTCGAGTCTGCTTTTCTGAAGTTGTTCTCCGCCCTGAAACACGTGACATATAGATAAGTACTATTAAAACCTTTGCTCTTAGGGCTCCGAACCTTAAATTAATAATGGCTCACTTGATATCTTTGTTCATCCGTCTGTCTGTCTGTACGACAAGACATTTTTTCTCACGTAGAGCTTAGATGTATCGAATTGAAATGTTTATCAAATACTAAGCTAAAAAATCAACTCTTCAGTACATTTAATAATATGCCGAAACTCGCCAGTACATCTAAACCTATAGGGTACTTCTCGTGAACCTAGAATCACGACATTTGAGAAAAAGTAAGGTCTCTAGCACAAGTTAAAGAAAAAATCTAAAAGTTGATAATTTGTTTAGCATTTTTCGCGGTTTCTAACTTTCAAGACCATGACGGACCCATTAAAATCCCTACTAATAGTACAAATGCGAAAGTAACGCTGTCTGTCAGTCTCTTACGTTTTCACGCCTAAACCGCTGAACCGATTTTGATGAAATTTGTAATAGAGATAAATGGGACCTTGGAGAAGGTCTGTAGGTACCACGCGTGCCGCGGGCAGCAGCTAGTAAGTTAAAAAAATAAGTTTATGTTTAACTAGAAATTTAATTGTAATGGGTGGTAAAAAAACCATGATTGTAAAATATAAATACGGGTCATATTAGAGTGCCACAAGACTGTTGGAACTGAAGAAATATCAGTAATAAAAAACAAACCAGTCGGTTACAAAATGTAACAAGCTTATATTTGGACGAAAACAAATTGGCGCGGTATAAGTTTGTAAAACAGACAACAGCAGTAGGCAGCAACTATACCATCTTTTCAGTTTAGTCAGTGAAAACATGCTCAATACGTGTGCAGTTGATTAAGCCGCGGCTTTCTTCACGATTTATTTCAGCCTTTGAGAGTAATAGCACAAAAACCTACTAAGGCAGCACAAACCTGGCTTTATATTCTGGTAGCGCACGTAAACGTAATCGTCTCTCTCCGGGCGACTCTGCTCGTGCATGAACCCAATGGCGTGTAGCAGCTCGTGCAGAACTGTTCCCTTCTTGGATATGCAGCCGGGGATCTGCAGGTTCACCTCCTGACGGCCACCTGAACCATGCATATGGAAATGCTCCATTTAGTACAATTTTATAAAATTCAATTAGCTCGCAAACCCGATTTAGTACTGTGTCGTGTTTGTGACATCAGAACTATTGAGAAGTAACATAAACCCTACTGGGGCACTACAACTATTGTCTTAATTTAAATCTAAACTAAATTTTCATCACAATTATAAATATAAATCAGCTCAACTGTTTCAACTGTATTTTATATTATTCTGCACATTACTGTTATTATTTCTGTAAATAAAAGTTTTACACAATACATGTAAAACTATCCTATAGGTTCATTAGGTACTTTCTTTTCCAAAGCAAAGGAACCTAGGTAGGTAACATTGATTCGATGAAAGAAAACACATTTAAAACCGTTCAGCTAATAGAGACATCGGAGGTGATAACCAAGCAGATACCAATCAACGTCAAACATCGTTAAGCGTAAAAAACTTTCTATAATTTTCTTAAAAGTCATTCATCACTTAATCAGCCATTACATCAGACACCGTTTGTACCAGTGTTACAAAGAATGTTAACCTCTGGATATGATTTGAAAAAGATTCACTCAATCGACCAAATCATACCAATTATTAATAAACATAGGTTTGACGACCTCTGTGGCGCAGTGGGCTAAGGACAGGCTGAGACGCAGAAGGTTGCGGGTACGATTCCCGCCGCGGGACAAATGATTGTAAGATCTGCAATGATTTGTCTCGGTTCTTGGTGTTACTATGTATCTATATATTTACAAAAAAAGCATATAAGCAGTATATCGGTCATGTGGTACCCATAATATAAGCTCTGCTTACCTTGGGGCCAAATGATGCTCAGTGAAATGCCCGGGATTATTGTGAAATTTGATATTGCGGGGATTGAGCAGAGCACTGTCAGTCAGGGCGAATATGCCGGCCCGCAGATTCGCACGATGTACAGATGCGGTAAAGGTTACATTATTCAGAGCATACTTTATTTTACTCAGCGAGTCTATGGGTCAACTATACCCAAAAGGCTTATAATGCTTTGCGGGTCCAATATAACGCGTTTAGGTTGCTGTTGCAACTGTCGCGATTCTGCAGTGCCTCGACCATGTTCGCCTTTGGCATCTGACGAAAAAAGTCAGCCTCACTGCTCAGCAGAACCAAGGAAGAACTTTAAAAAGTGTTAAAAACTTACTAGCAATCATACCTTCGGTAGTACTGCATGTATTCACATGAAATAAAAATAATATAACATATTCTTTTTATTTCATGTGAATATCTATCTAATATAACATACGTAATCTATGCTTTGATGTTAGCTATATTTTAGTGTAACATTTTGACCCTTTTGTGTTCTCCGTTGCCAGAATAAATAAATTGAATTATAATTTTATTATTTATTATCAGCCCACACTGTCCCATTGCTGGGCAAAGACCTCTCCCTATTCTCTCCAATCATCCTTCTCCTGCGCTAAGACTGTCCAGTGGCGCGGAATTCGGCGAGCTCGTCCCTCCACCTGGTTCGCAGTCCGCCGCGACGTCGTCGTATCGTATCAGGGCACCACTCCTTGGTTAGCATGGCCCACTAGTCTCCATTATAAAATGTTGGCTTATAAAATAAAAAAATTAGACTACAGATTTTTTGGATTGCTCGGGTCGAGTCCGATGGATTTTCAATCAATAGTAACTAGGTCTATCTATTATCCTATCCATTGAAAGTTTATCCATGACACGGCTAAGCATACAAACCACCCCTATTTGAATAAGCACCTAATGTTTTCATTCGGCTATATTTTTTCGACAAGGCGGAAAGCCGTGATTTAAGGGTTTATTATTTTTAACCTTAAAAAATCGGTACAAGAGGTTGCTATGGTGGACAGAGGAGGTCCAGATACTTTCGTGTCTGGCGCGTTGGCTATTGTGCTCCAAGTGTCAAGAATATTTGGCATAGCCCCACTACGGTTTGAGAAACAACGCAGTGGATGGCGCATCTGCCTATCCCCTCGCTTTTATGTGTACGGATGTGTTCTGATTACCGCTATCAGTAAGTATTAATTGCATTTATTACCAAAACTAAAGCTAGTACCGGAAAAAAGAGAGATACTAATACCATAAAAACTGAGAGTGTGACACTGAGAAAATGTGTTTGTGTGCCAGTGTTATGTACCAAGTTTACGAAAGTTATACATACAGAGATATATACATTATTTTATTTTTTATAGATATATATAGTGTAGATAATATAATTATATATAATAGCGGTTTTCAAGTCTGCAATGTCGCTTGGGACCACGACGCGACTTCTTACTCTTTTTTTAAAGTGATTATGCATGCATACATGTTCTATTGGATTGAAGTTAGGGTTGCGGGCTGGCCAGTCAATAGTAGACATCCCGACCTCTTGAACATACTGCCTTACCGAAGCAGCAGTATGTGGACGAGCATTAATTTTGTAACAGTTGGAAATTTTCTCCGATAAAGCCAGCAAACGGTATAACATGTTCTTCAAGAATCTCTGTTATGTATCTCGCAGCAGTGATAGACCCATTTTCTATAAAGGTTAACTCTGTCTTTGCTTCATAAGAAAAACCTGCCCAAAACATGACTAAGCCTCCTCCATAAAACACAGTTTTCCGCATGGTGCACGGTCCATATCTTTCTCCTGGGCGCCGATACACAAGGTTACGGCCATCTGCACCGTGTAAACACATTCTGCTCTCATCTGTTATAAGAATCTTCTTCCACTACTCCAAACTGCAATTTACGTGTTCTAGGGCAAAACGTAATCTTGCAACTCGATATGCTGGAGTGAGTCTGGGCCCCGTCCCAGGCTTGAGCGGGGTCAGATAAGCGGTTGTAAGGCGTCGTCTTACTGTCCACTCACTAACATTAACACCTCTCACTTCTCTCAGGAGATTTTGAACTTCAACTCCTGTGTGATGACGATTTCGTAAAGCTGATATCAGAATAAATCGATCTTCACGTTCTGAAGTGGTTCATCTACGACCAGAACCGCGTCGTCTTACAAAGCCTCCAGTCTCGATGTAGCGTTGGCATACTCCATGCACCGTAGATCGGCTCACAGAGAGAGCCCGAGCCACCTGACTTTGACTTTGTACTGTTTGAAGCAAAGTCACGATTCCAGATGATTCAGCTTCAGACAAATCCATCTTCCAAAGCTTCAAATAGTCGCAGATTAAGGGAAAAGTGTTTCGATAAATAAATTAAATTCAACTGATCTTATAAAACCACTAAACCAATATTTAAACCCATTTTAAGTTAAAACAATATAATGCAACATATCACTATTTTCGCTTATCAGCTATTGTTAAGCGCATACGTGCACCTACAAGAATTTCATGTCAGAAAAATCAGGAAAACAAAGGCAATTCTTTTTATAACCTTGCGGTATTTCTTCATATGAGAGGGAAAGAAACCACGTTAAGCATTTTATTTTAAACATATGGTGACTCTCTCACCATATGTGCAAAAGGATACATTTCGAGGATTTTTTTTGACTATGTTGTAGAGCGAAGGGTTAATAAGTGGAAGTGACGGCCTGCCAAAGCTGTTCTCCGGGGTTCAAATTTACAAACATGTCTGAACGACGTTTATTGAAGGTGTAATGAGGATCAAACAAGAAATACGCGTGTTTGCGTATTAATAACAGTTGTCGAACAGAAAGTACTTTACAAAACAAATATAATAAAGTCGTGGGATACCGTCTCGGCATACTGCCCTCTGTGCGCGCTCCACTCTTAGCATTTGGGTTTTAATGGAAGCCCCCCATGCCGTGAAGCAGTAGTTCAGCACTGACTGTGTTAAGGCAAAGTAAACCGACTTCAAGCAGTTAAAGTCAGCGGCACTTATTACGTTTTTAAAAACTTACGTATTTACGTACTCGAGCCACTGTAAATTCAATATGGTGAATCCATGATAAGGTACTGTCTAGGCAGTTAATGCAGTAAAATGATGTAACAGATAAAAACCTCTTCAACTCAAAGTGAAAGTCAAAAGAAACTGTTTTCAATACAATCACAAGGATCACTTTGAAACGTCTTACATACTAGGTGAATTTAGGTGCCAACTCCTCTTAACCCAAGCCTGAGAAGAACCGCCAAGAAACTCGTCTGCAACTGCTAATATCCTCTACTTTTTTTCTAGATTTAATTACCTTTGCTACTTTGGTAATGGATTTCCAAGGCGCACCAGGTGCGTCTATCCGAATGCAGAGCCACATACGAGCCATAGTGTGGGTACTGGATGTCGCTATAATGACGACCCTGGCTTTCCACGGAACCCTTGCTTCTCCAAGCCGTTTGAAGTCTAAGATTGTTTGCTTGAACTATTTGCAAGAGGTCAGTTTGCTCTTCAACTTTGAGCAAATTGCTAATCGCTTAGATTTTCAACCCCAAAAGTATTCATTTATTTTGCAGATTAACAAAGAACTGAATGTGCATCAATGGCCGAAAAAGAGAGAAATAAAGAAACGCATCTTTCTATTTTTATGGTCGCTGTTAACGATGACAGTGACTTTGAACAATTTTTCCTCGGTATTAAGGGACATAAGTCTCCATCAAACTAATAGTATGTATAATAGAACACTTGAAGCTTGTGTGCGGGCATCATGCGTGTCCAAATGCCTGGCTTTTTATTCTTGAACAATTTTTATTATCTTTCAGCAATGATCTGCATCATGCAATTTTTCTACTACCCGTGCTATTGGATAAGGCAGCTACTTGTGTATCAGTTTGTGTTAATAACACTTCATATTCGTGATAGCTTTGTAGCATTAAATAATAAACTGGACGCTTTGTCGCAAGGTAAGTCAAGTACCCCGTAGACGAGTTTTGTAGTTAGCAATATTATTAAGCTATTTCTTATCTTGCTTAAGTATGCACTGTCCCTGTCATCATCATGTCAAAAAATAGAGATGACAACAGATTTAAACAATTATTTAGCTAGTGTGTGTATTAAACTAATATTTCTTTGGCTGTTATTGTGTGCTGTCGTTGTTTAATATTTTTGTTTTGTTCATCGCTATTGTAGTTTTTATTGCTTATTGACAAGCGTTTGACCACTGTCTCATCGCTGGTAAGGTGTCTTTGAAGATGTAGAGCGCTTGTTTTTAAAGAGCTTGTTCACTCGAGACTTAAAGATTCTAGTATTTTGTAGTTTTACGAAATTACGAAGTAAAACCAGCAACTGGCCAAATTATTTATTTATAAACTACTTGCAGGACTGTCAGGCACCAAGAATGTGCCATTGAAATCTACAATGATTCCAGGAATTATTGCAGTGAACAAAAAGCGTAAGAAATCTGTGAATGCAATCATCGATTCCTTGGCATTCGTCAGGAAATTTAAAACAAGTATTTTATCCTCCATCTATCATAGGTTTTAGTATAGTTTATCTATATGTTTGAGCAAATATTATAATAGATCGGGAGAGCGAAGCGATTGAAGATTTCAGAAGTAACTAGAGTGATATGTTTGTTTGTTCAACGATAACTATCAAACTGATAATCCGATTTGCATGAAATTTTGAATTTTGAATTTATCATCAATTATTTTTGCAGCTGAGCAATTAGATCGACCAGTCCACGAAAGTGTCCATCGTCTCGCTCTAACGTTTGTATCGATATGTGACGTGGTGAAAGAGATAGATAAACGTCATGGTATTATGTTGCTGCTGCTCCTTGCTTCTTTTCTACTGCATATGATCATAACACCCTATTATTTGATCACCACTGGGTGTAAGTATATGGACAGCGTCCATTTCAAACACGTCGGAACGAAAAGGGCTGCCTTTTCACGTTGTTTTTTCTCTATTTCAGCTGATAGCCTCTATAAGGGCACGGTTTTTATAATTATTGAGTGCTTATGGTGTGTTTTTCTCTGCGGAAATCTGCTAATGGTGATTGAGCCTTGTCACTTAACACTTGAAGAGGTAAAAATCTGAGAATAAACTCGTTTCACAACAGTCTGTCTCCGCCTCTCAGAGCTAAACTACAAAAGCTAATGTCCGAATACTAAAAGCATTTGAGACGAACTTGATCGTTTAAAAGCCACATACTTATCCAAAAAAAAATTATAATGAATGTGACGGAAAGTGGAGTTTCAGTATTTAGATATTAGAAATTTAAATTTGGAGCAATTCAAGTATATTTAACTCTACATAAAATGTAACGTTGTAATTTTTCAGATTATAGCAACGCGAGCGCAGATTAGCCGGCTGATGCGCCACGTGAACCTGCCCAACGAGCCGCTGGCCATCGAACTGGACTTGTTCTATAGACATCTTGTTCTCAATCCGGTGTCATACTCTCCACTACAAATTACAACTCTTGCTAGGGGCCTGGTGGCTACTGTACGTGAGAATGATAAATTTTGTGATTCATATAGATATAAAACTTACGCTAGTTTTAAAATTAACATATTATATATTAATGATTTCTCGATAAGAACTTTTAAAGACATGGATAAAATTATTTCAATGTTCTTCTAAATCCGTCGTCCCGTTAGTGACGGTGCGATGCTATTTAAAAAAGGGGACAGAGACAACTCAAGCAAAATTTTCTTTGGCTAAGTTTTAATAAATATTCAATGTACAGATTTGACTTCAGTTTAATTAAATAGATAATTATATTTTCTGGATCCTAACGCGCCTTCTATGTCGTTTGGGGTATTAATAAATATTCAATGTACAGATTTTGCCTAAGTATAATTAAATATATATATTTTCTGGAACCTAACTCGCCTTCTATGTATTTTGGGGTATAACCGTATAAACGTCCACAATGCAAGCTACCTCACTGGGGCCGTGGCAAGTATGTTAAGTTAATATAGCAATTTCTAAGAGTTTTATTTAAACGTTTATCACTTTTTTCACAGGTCCTAGGCAGCATAATTACCTACTTGGTTATAATCATACAACTATAAATACTACATGTATGCTTGGATGGATGGTCTAACGTTAATAAAAGATGATTTCAATGTAATAAACTGTTTTTATTCACCAACTCACCTCTCTTTCTTCTTGTTATGTTCTTCTAAAGCTTCCTCAACTTTCAGCGCTTGTTCTTCTACTTCTTCAGGGGATAAAAAAAACTTGCTCCATTCTATCGACCCTATGAACATTTCATCGAAAATAACGTTTCTCTTCTTACCCTTGTCTTTTCTTCCAACTTTGTTATTCGTTTTTGTATTTTGATTTAATTTTGTTTTGATTTTCGAAACCATTTTCATGCTATAATCATTACGCGTATCTCTTGGTTTTATTTTGGGTGTCTCTACAGTGATTACACTTGCGGAATGATCATCATTATAGAATTTTGTGCGTTTTTCATCTTTGTAGTTAGTAGCAATATTTCTCTTAATTGCTTTTAAATTATCATTATTTGAAGCTAAGTTATCATCACACTGTTTAAGGACTTCTCTTTTAACTTTTCTTTTGTCTTCTCTCTCAGCAGCTTCTTGTGGTAAGTTTTGAAAGACTGTGATGTCATCTTTTTCCAAAATCTCTGGCCTTTCTTCGAGCATTTCTAGAAGATATTCAAAAAGCGTTGGTATGTTGTGAAATATTTGAGAATACTCCTCGCCTTGAACCTCATTAGGAGCAGTTTCTTCACTGGATACTAACAAAAACATATTTAGTCTAATTATTTGAACTAGGTACCTATACTACTGCAAAATAATTCAAAATTCCAATTATTTTATTTCTCTTCTTCGTTAATTTGGATAAGTATGCTATGATAATTCATTTTAGAATTATACAGAATAAGAAAATAAGATTAATCTGAATCAACTGAGTTAGCTTAGAACCGTTTCAATATTGAATAAATAATTTATCTACTTAGCTCACTTAACAAGGGGTAGTAATACCTTACCATCACATTCTCCCAACATACATTTTAGAAAATATACTAAAAAAACACAGTAACATAGTCTAGCCATTTCCAAGGTATGCGACTTTATGTTCCAACTCTTTTGACTCTGAATATTAAACAAGCTATAAATATTTATAGATGTTCATTTTCAAGTAGATTAGATTGTGAAAATTCATAATTGTACCCTTCAATGATAACAGCTGTTGATGAACTAAAATTTAGCTCTAACTACTCTATTTACTTTATTGTTTATACCTACTAGTACGAATAAAATTATATACCTAAATATTTTCTAAAATTTAATAATAAAAAAAAATACATTTTAAATAAGGTGACAATGGCCTCAATTCAGTTGTTTCGCTAGAGTTACTAGAATTTCTTAAAACAAAAACGATATTATTTTGTTTAAGTCTGAATTAGAATAACATTTTTTAATGACACTTCCTAAATTAACGTATAACTGACGTGTTTTAGCTCAATTTAGTCAGCATGTAAGGAGTTGTTGGTTAAAACTGCGGTTATTTTCCGCAGTTTTTATCAACACCTCTATACATTATTTTCAATAAAGGAATTAATCGAAATAAAAATTTTATCAATAAAACAATAAATAATTTTAACTTATTTTAGAACTGTGATTTAAAATGTGTACCTACTCTAATTTGAACTTTATTAGTAGCAAAATAAGGTCGTCCATATTTTAGAAAATTTTAGCTAGTCCGGCGAAACAACATATTTGCCAGCAATATTTCACTAAAATTTGAAAAGTAGATATCTGTGATAGGTTTTTTGATTAATATTAAACACATTTCTTAAAATTCGGAGGTTATCGTGTTGACTCAGTTTTTGTTAGTTATAGAAACAATGGTCTACTCTACAATACACAGTAACAGTAAGTACCAAGAGGTTTGCGTGTCTACTATCAAACACATGAAGGAAAGATTGTATGTCAGTAATTATTTTTAAAAAGCTGTAGCCTACAATAATAAATGGTAGGTATAAAACATTGTAAGCGACGACAAGACGACAACACTTCAACATGTTTGCCGACAAGACTTGCTTGGTTTACTTGGGATTGGGACTCATTGGTAAGTAGGTCATTAATCAAGTCTTAAGGATATATTTTATTCCTTTTTACATATATAGAAACCCATTCCACAACTACAGAGCCTTACCGCTTTACTAGATATATTTTTATTTTAAAAATACGGTTCAAATTATGATTATTAGGACATGAAAATGTGGGTATTGTACTCGTAAGTCTACAATAATGTTATTTTTTTAAATTAATAGTGAAGCAACTACGATGTTCATATTTTAGCTCTACAGACAGCAAATGGTGTCCGTTTCATCAGATCTCCTGATAAGGTGGAGATAGATATTCCTAATCGAGAGAGTGCAGAGTACCAGGAGAACATGAACGAGGAGGCGGAATACTTGCAGGGCAAAGGAGAGGATAAAGGGAAAGAAGAACATGAGCAAATTCATGAGAATAAGTAAATGAATTTCCTATAAGTATTTTAAGGTTGCGAAGGACTAAAGATATAAAATTAAAATTCAAACTTGTGGTTTCGTAATTAATCAAGAACTTCGGTTAAATGGGAATCTTGTGTTCTTGATCCCAATTCAAACAGTGAAAT
Organism: Lampropteryx suffumata; assembly: GCA_948098915.1. Lineage (NCBI taxonomy): Eukaryota > Metazoa > Arthropoda > Insecta > Lepidoptera > Geometridae > Lampropteryx > Lampropteryx suffumata. The sequence goes on from OX402562.1 coordinate 3,657,528, forward strand.
CCAATTTGTTGCAAGGGTCATCATCGTCTTACCGATGTTCCTTTTGTTCTTGGTTAGCCATAATAATAGTTGATTGTAATAATAGTCCCGGACATTTCACACAACATCATCTGACCCCAAAGTAAGCAGAGCTTGTGTTATGGGTACCAAATGACTGATATACTACTTACACACTTTTTTTTTACGTGATAACGTCTTATAAATCGATGAACGCCGGCTGCACGTACGAAAAACAAGCAATAGAGAGGCACAATCGGATGTTTTCTTATGACTTTATCACGTAAATTATCGTCCGTAAACCGACTATATTGACAACCATTTTTTTTTTTTTTTTAAAAACATACATAATTATACATAGCAACACCAAGACCCGCGACAAATACTTGCAGATCATACAAATATTTGTCCCACGGCGGAAATCCGCAACCTTCTGCGTCTCAGGCGGACCTTAGCCCATTGCGCCATAGAGGTGTGCGTAAACTTAGATGATAAATGTAAGTTACACGTAGGTGCCTTTGTCTTAACTTTACAGTAAGAATAAAGCATAAATTTTCAGAGACAAAAACAAAGATACCTACCATCACGAAAAGGAGCATCATCATGAAAACCAGCAAACATACAACAAAGAAATGAATCAGACCTACCAATCAGATAAAGACAAGATAGAATCCCACCACCAAAACAACCAAGATCATTACGAAGAGCTTCATGATAAAGATACTGAAACACATCCAGAGCCGGGTATATCCGAGACAGAAACTGGAGACCGATATGAAGACAAGGGGCACGAGCATAAGGAACAGGGTGAAGACGCGGTGCAGAACTATGAACCAGGACAAAATAATCCAACTATCACGTACACGAGGGACTAAAACCCCAGTGCTAATACGAAAACTACCTACTAGGCGAACCATGCGGATAACTTTGAACTTGCAATAATCTAAACGTGTGTTTTAATAATATAGTGAAGCAACCGATATAAGCATTTTATTCTGCAATACATGGCTTGCGTTTATATATGTTCGTGCAAAAAAGTACTCATCGATAGACTAGGGCAGGGCGCAAACGTGGACACTTTTGTGTCTTGTGTCAGATACAAGCAACCGATGAATATTTAATCTCTATAGAACCAGTATGAAATCATCCAGCGCATACGAAAACATTTTTTGTGTCCAGTTGCTCCCACTTAACACTTACTCATTGACGATCGAAAAGTGTTCGGTGTCGCTAACTGGAAACTAAAAGTGGTCAGTTGAAGACACAAGCAACATTAACAAATTGCCTTACAATTGTACTGACGGAAAACAAACAACAAATTGTACCAGTGGCCAGTAGTAGCAACGGGCGACTGTGTCTGATCACCGCTACACGACACAGCAACTACGGTTCCCTGTGATATTGTGCCGTGTCAACAACTAAGAGTGTCTACGTTTGCGCACCGCCAATTCAATTCAATCACAAGGACCACTTTGAATCGTCTTCTTACATGCTAGTGAATCTAGGTGCCGGTTCCTCCTAACCCCAGTTCAAGTAGAATCCGGCAAGAAACTTGTCTGGTCTGTTATGCCTTAATCGTAAGCTAGGCATCTATGCAATGAACTTTAATAATTGTAAAATAACCCTACAACATGCCTTATACTGTCCATTTTACGAAAAAACTGATCAGTTATTAGTTGTAGGTTTTCGCTTTATTTGTCCTATGAATTTGTGTAACCGTTTATATTGTAACTTTGTTTATTTAATTTTATTACTAGAAAAGAACAATTTATTATTCCCTAGGGATATAATATTTAGGGCAGTCTGTAAGGCCATTACAAGAAAATTTAAAAACCTGCAATGACCAACGACGAATTTTCGCGTAGTTAATATATTCCCTGATCTTGCATACCTAAAAAACTCTGACTAAAAAACTCTAAAACTCTACAGAGTTCTCTATATTAGTATCAGGTATACATATGTCATAAATATAGTATAGGTATAAATATAGTATAGGTAGGAAAAATAAGTTCGTACATACATAGTAACCCTCATCATATAAACTTCCACACGATACGGCCATTACTCAATAAAATGATCGGTCTATTTGTCGAGCGAATTAATGAAATCACATAAAAGTTTCCGGGTTACTCTGCTGATTGAAAAGATACTAATTGGGTATCTATTACAGTAATCACCACAATCAACGACCATTTTATAACATGAAAGCAGAGGTGATCAACATTTATTGCAACAATCTACTTTGCTAAAACATGGAATATATAGATATAGGTAGAGTAGTGCCTGTACCTTCTTAAATTAATAATGACTTTTAAAAAACTTAAAAGACAACTGACTTCATGTATAAAAAGCATAATTTCGTTTCATCCAAGTGGATGACTTATTTTTTCAGTTATTTTTATTTAAAATCTACGATTACGAAACTACTACGATTTTTATGAAATTTATATGGGACCAATCGGGAAGTATATTTGTATATCCTTTCACATGAAATCAGATTTTTTTTCGTAAAAAAATACAGTCGAATTGAGAACCTCCTCCTTTTTTGAAAGTCTGGTCGAGCCAAACCTCACCAAACGTGTAGGAGAGGGTAGTCTCGGCATATCACGTATTTTTTTTTCCACATGAAACGGTGTGCGAGAAAACTTGGTTAAATTAAGTAAAAAATGCTTCTGTACTAAAATATGACTAAATCATACATATTCATATGCCGTCAAAACATAAAATGTAAAAAAACAAGTCTCGCACAACTCAGTTCTTCTAGTTTTATCCACAGCGAAGTTATAGGGGGTCAAAAATGGCCTGAACTGCGTCGAGGAAAAAATGGTTATTTTTCGCTCGACTTGGCGGATTCTGATCGAAGAATTAACCGCGATTTATGCACAGATTAAAAAAATTATTTTACATAAAAAAATATATTTGGAAACTCATTTATTTTTATATAAGAATAATTGTTAATAAATCGAATCGAATAATTGTTATACATATAATCGAATTTTATTTAAATTTAAATGTTTTTTATTATTATAAAAAAAAAATATGCATTTAGAAAAATCTTACGGGGAAGAGGGTCGAGCAAAATCTCACGATATCTCACCAAGGGGAGAGGGGAGGTTATAAACTCGCCAAAATTGTCTTACGTAATTAATGGATACCCCACATAATGAAAAATATTCTGCGAAACATCAAAACTGTTGACAAAGCCTTACTAATTCAGATCTCTGTATATATAACCATTTTAACAATGCTAATGGCGAGAATACTATTGCTCTGTCTTCTGGCCACAAGTACCGTAGTAACGTTTTGCGCCAAAACAAGCGTAGCTCCTAAAAAGGAAGTGGTGAATGAAGCTCCTGTTTCGAGGATAGACAAGGGTATAGAGCAAGCATCCGTAGAGTCAAGGGCTGACTATGACCTGATGGGCGCCATGAAAGACTGTAACGAGACGTTCAGAGTTAAAATGTGTATGCATTCTCATATTTATCTCTGACAGTAAACAAATCAGACTATTTTGTTCCGGATCACTAAAAAGACTGCGATGAAAACGCCAGAGAGTTTATCTTCACAAATTTTGCTATAGCTACCTAGAGCTCCGATGGAATAAAGTTGTATTAATTGATTTAACAAGATATTTGACAATTTCAGCATATTTGGAATCCCTTAACACGAGTGGTAGTTTTCCGGATGAAACAGATAAAACACCCAAGGTAAGTTCACACCACTCGGCTCTCACTCAGGCTCCAACTGACTACATGTTTCGATCAAAACAAACCAGCAAACATTAAAGTTATTTCTATTCCAGAAATGTACAGAATATTATATAATAATAATTAATACATATCAAAAAGTTGAGCTATCTAAGAATCGTTTAAAGATTAACCTAACTTAACTAGATCACTGCCAGCGTCCCCAAGACACTTGCGATATTGTCACGTTGAATGGCAAGGCCTGATATGAGCCAGCTCTCGGGTCATGCAATGTTTCTACGCAGACGCCGTTAAGTCATTTTGCCAACGGGATGGGCTCCTGTTCCTCATGAACTAAAAGGTTGTAGGCCATCAAGCCTGGCATATTTATGCCTTTTGAAGTCCTCGGCAGAATCAGCTCGAACGGAAGTCCCCTACAGATGGGATGCGGTCAGGATGTCGACGCAAGTAATAACCAAATTTCCATTAAAAAGACAAATTTTATTTAACATTATGTTATACAATCTGAATCAAATCAAATACCTATTAACTGAACCTGCACACTGTATCTTCTTGACCAGACATTGAGCCGCCTCTAGCTGAACACGGAACAGTAGACAACGGTTTTAACTACAGATGAGAAGATGTACCATTCTTGTTCTCAAATGCAGTTATTTATCGGCTCCATATCCCTCTTTTATTCCGTGTACGTTTTTAAGATAAATGTTTCCATATTTCCAGTGCTACCTGAAATGCGTATTAGAGACCTTGGGTATAGCCTCGCCTGAGGGAGACTTCGACCCTGAACGGACTGCAATGATCTTCTCAGGCGAGAGAAACGGCACCCCTATGGAAGGCATCAATGAAATTGCTACTCTGTGCGCTGAACGAAGTAAAGTCATTTCTCCAGGTTTTGATACCATTAAGAACTACATAATTACATAAATCCTAATTAACAATTCATAATTCCATAATTAACCTATCTACATAATTCTTCTTCTTCTTATTGTATCATTAGTTATTTCAAACTAGTGTTATGAAAGGATTAATGAGCGCTTCAGAGTAGGTTCATTTGATTCATTTAAAAAAGAAAAACCAGTGAGCCTTACAGTAGACGCATATTATAACGTGTAACATCTGACATCTCACCTTGATAATAAGCAACATTAACATTAGGTATATCCTTAATTAGTTTATATAACAGAACACTTTATACACAACACGCGCACAGCTGATGCGTTCTCATACTCCTCATTGGTCAAATCATATAGCGCGCGCTTCCCCGACTTCATGTTACGCACTTCCGTCTCTTTTCATGAATTCACACCCAAGATGTCAGATGAAGAAAAGATGTTACACATCATAAACAACATTATTATATTGATAGAAACAGATGACTAAACATGGCATTGACGACCTCAGTGGCGCAGACGGCCAAGGTCCCGGCTGAGACGCAGAAGGTTGCGGGTTCGATTCTCGCCGCGGGACCAACGTTTGTATGATATGTATGGTCTGCAAGTATTTGTCTCGAGTCTGGGTGTTTCTCTGCATAATATGAATTTATTATAGAAAAAAAAGTATATAAGTAGTATATCAGTCATGTGGTAACCATAACACAAGCACTGTTAACTTACGGGCTAGGAGCCCTAGACTAGATGATGCTGTGTGAAATGTCAGAATTATTATTATATTATTTTTATTAAGGTGTAAAATTGTTTCAGGTGAAACTTGCAAGTGTGAAAGGTCATACAACTACCTGAAATGCGTATTTTCAATGGAGATAGAGAAATACGAAAAGAATTGAGAATGATCTAACTAAACCAAACGTTAAAGACGACCGAAGCAGAGATGTGATCCATCATATATTAAGTGCCCATAGGTTTTAAGTGTTCTATTGATTGTTGATGCAGCTGTAGATACGAGCATATTACATTACACATATGTAACTGAATATAAATTTATGTATTACATTAAAGGAATTCAAACTATGAATAAGAATCATTCAAAAATTTTATTTAAATTTAATCGAAATACAAAATTGGAAGACTAGGTCACAAACTTAAATACTAACAGATCTTTTTATCATTTAGTGCCAAACTAGAATTTAATATTTAAAATTAGGATGCCTCTTTCCCGAATAGATTCTGGAAGACTCCTCCGAACCACCCTGACTGCGGCTCTCTGAAATACAATGAATAGTTTTATATTTGTTATGGAAAGAGGCGAAACACAAGCGATGCTTACATTGACATAATATTAGGTCGTGGGTTGGGATCCGGTCGCGCACTAATGGATTTTGAAGTGAAAACTTCGTTAGCATCGTTGAGATTTGAAAGTCGATGAAACGAAAAAGCGACAGCAAAAATAGACACTTAAATTCATAAGATTTAACGTGGGAGAAAATGCGATAGGAAGCATTATACAGTGTTTCTTTTTGTGCTCAAAATTTTTGAAGGTTTCACTTCTGCCACGTGTGAATTGCACACTTTTTTTTTCAGTTCGAAATATGTATGTGCGCTATAGCAGTACTCTCAAATGGTGAACGAAAACATCGTGAGAAAATCGGTATGTCGTAGAATCTAAAAAGTTCGTTGACCTGTGCCAAAGTCACGAAAGGAGCTTGAGGCGCACTTCAATCCTTTCGCCACACTAGTTAAAAATAACTAGTAAAGAAGAAGAAAGTAAAATAAAATAATTATTCTAACGACCGTCATCCACAGGCTTCGTATATCTTATATATTTAATTACTTAGGTATTTGAGGATGTTTAAGTTAATACTCCCAGTAGTACGTAACATACAAAGTAAGTAGGTAAGTACCAACGTGAAATGTTATGTATGAGTACGATTGGTTTTGCTGTAGACTTTTAAAGAATTTATAGTCCAAACAATTTGTTATTCATATAATAAATATTGCAGCACAATGCCCACAAACACCATCTAGCCCCAAACTAAGCATAGCTTGTATTATGACCAGGTGACAGATGGAATACTTATATATTATTATATACATACTTATGATATTTTATAACACCCAGACACAGAACAAACACCTATATTAATCACACAAATGTTTATGCTGGGAGGGAATCGAACCCTCAACCTACAGAAGCAGAAGGTAGAGCTACTACCAACTGAGCTGACAGACCAGTCTAAGTGGCAGTGAAAGTGGATCCCTCCCAGGACACACATGTGTGTGAAGAACATAGGTGTTTGTTCTGTGTCTGGGTGCTATAATAGTACATTATGTATGTATTAAGAAACACATAAGTATTATATCAGCCATCTATTCACCATATTACAAGCTGTTTAGTTTCGGACTAGAGGTGTTGTGTGCATTGTCCACCAATATTCAAAAAAACTTAATATTAACTACTCGAACAAATAAATACATCCTTAGTGAAAATACAAATACATCCTTACTAATATTATAAACGCTAATGTTTGTATGTATGGGTGTTTGTTACTCATTCAGGCAAAAACTACTGAATGGATTTTAATGAAACTTTAAAACATAGATTATACATCAGAATGACACATAGGCTATCACTACATAGTGTATAAAACAAAGACGCATCCCGCTGTCTGTCTGTCCCTATGTACGCTTAGATCTTTAAACTACGCAACGGATTTTGATGTGTTTTTTTTTAATTGATGGGTGATTCAAGAAGAAGGTTTATATGTAAAATACATGCATAATATAGTAGAGAAACACTGATAATTTTAGAGGTTTCTAATGTGATGTCGTAAATAAACACATTTTTTTGCGTTTATATTGCAATCGCTGGCTGAACCATTCTGTAGTATATTTAATAACACACTCAGGCCTACAGTAATACTATTATTATTTTTTTTCATATTTTTTCATAATAATTGACATCTGTGGCGCAATAAGCGAAGGCCTGCCTGAAACGCAGAACGATGCGTGTTCGATTCCCGCCGCGGGACAAATGTTTGTATGATCTGCAAGTATATATCTCAAGACTGGGTATTTTTATATTTATAATATGTATTTACCAAAAAATAAAGGTATATAAGTAGTATATGAGTCATGTGATAGGTACCCAAAACACAAGCTCTGCTTACATAAAAAAATGTTTCGCTACCTTCCTGCTTATTTTACGTGTTACTACTTAACTTGTATAATGCCATATTTGGCTGCCTTGCTATTGTTAACACATGATGTGGTGCCGTATTATTATGGGACCACTGTTTAATGGGTATTAAACCTATTATTACCCATTAAACACACAACCTACAGCGCAGATGGTAGAGTTATAATATTCTGTTTTGGTAGAGGACCAACTGTATCTAGTATGTGCCACAGTATCAGCCGGTAAGTGTACTCACTCTTTATTGCAGTTATACATGTTGTTGACTTTTCTAACATCGCAGCGGCTTTGACCTTCTCTCTGTCCTAACTTCACGCCGCCCACCTAAAATAAACAAATTTATTAATTTAAAAAAAATCAGTCAGTTAGTGTCGTCAGTGTCGTGGAAAACTCGTTTGAAACGAAGTTCCTATCGTAGTTTATTATCTATATATATATTTTTAAAAGAAAGTCGTGTTAGTTACACTACTAATAACTCAAGAACCGCTGGACCGATTTGGATGAAACTTAAAATTTATATAGTTAGTAACTTGGATTAGGTAACTGGGTGTTTCTATTTATAATATGTATGTATTTACAAAAAAAAAAGTATTTAAGTAGTATATAAGTCATGTGGTATCCATAACACAAGCTCTGCTTACTTTGGGGCCAGATCATGCTGTGTGAAATGTCCAGGATTATTTATTTATTTATTTATATTGATTAGGATATAGGCTATTTTTTATCCCGGAACAACAACGGGAATGGGAACGGGGCGGGCGAAGCCGCGGGTGGCTAGCGGCCACCATCTATCAATATTTATCCGTAACATTGTTAATCTCTGTAATTATTACAATAGTTTGAATAGCTAGTATCTTTTTTTTAAAGTGATATTAGTACTTTAATATTTTTTTGTGAAGTTGCAACCGCCTAACGAAGTGGGCACGAGTCAGCTTATTATTGATAAACGTATTACTACTGGTCATTCGACTGGATGCGACGAACATTTCAACGACTTTATCGTTTCGATTAATCGAAATCAGTTTGCCGAGTAATGCCCCAGTACCTTAGATTCAATAGTTTTCTGCGAGTTTCTCGAGAAAGCATACTCCGAGTAATGCATAACGCTGTTGTAGTCGTAAGATACTCCGTAGCCGTCAGCATTCTTCGAGTCTGCTTTTCTGAAGTTGTTTTCCGCTCCTGAAAAACGTGACATATAGATAAGTTTTTTTTTTATATCAACGATAAGCCTACGTTTGACCACGATCTCGCCTGATGTTAAACGATAATGTTTCCGACAATTTGGCACGCAGGTCTAGAAGACACCTATTTACTCGAGACTTGAAGAGACCTAGGTTGTAGTTTTCAGGAAAGACCTTGGCTGTACGCATTATAAATGTGGAAGCAAAGCGCTTTGTTTTTAAGGGTGGTAGGTTGTGAAGGTATGGATGTACTATTTAAAACTTTGCTTTGCAGTAGGCAGCAACTATACCATCTTTTCAGCTTAGTCAGTCGTATGCACAGGAAAAACATGCTCAATACGTGTGCAGTTGATTAAGCCGCGGCTTTCTTCACGATTTACTTCAGCCTTTGAGAGTAATAGCACAAAAACCTACTAAGGCAGCACAAACCTTGCTTTATATTCTGGTAGCGCACGTAAACGTAATCGTCTCTCTCCGGGCGACTCTGCGCGTGCATGAACCCAATGGCGTGTAGCAGCTCGTGCAGAACTGTTCCCTTCTTGGATATGCAGCCGGGGATCTGCAGGTTCACCTCCTGACGGCCACCTGAACCATGCATATGGAAATGCTCCATTTAGTACAATTTTATAAAATTCAATTAGCTCGCAAACCCGATTTAGTACAGTGTCGTCTTTGTGACATCAGAACTATTGAGAAGTAACATAAACCCCACTGGGGCACTACAACTATTGTCATAATTTAAATCTTAACTAAATTTTCATCACAATTATAAATATAAATCAGCTCAACTGTTTCAACTGTATTTTATATTATTCTGCACATTACTGTAATTATTTCTGTAAATAAAAGTTTTACACAATACATGTAAAGTTATCCTATGGGTTAATTAGGTACTTTCTTTTCCATAGCAAAGGAACCTAGGTAGGTATTATTGATTCGTTGAAAGAAAACACATTTAAAACCGTTTAGCTAATAGAGACATCAGAGGTGATAACCAAGCAGATACCAATCAACGTCAAACATCGTTAAGCGTAAAAAAAATTCTATAATTTTCTTAAAAGTCATTCATCACTTAATCAGCCATCACATCAGACACCGTTTGTACCAGTATTCAAAGAATGTTAACCTCTAGATATGATTTCAAAAAGATTCACTCAATCGACCAAATCATACCAATTATTAATAAACATAGGTTTGACGACCTCTGTGGCGCAGTGGGCTAAGGACTGAGACGCAGAAGGTTGCGGGTACGATTCCCGCCGCGGGACAAATGATTGTGAGATCTGCAATGATTTGTCTCGGTTCTTGGTGTTACTATGTATCTATATATTTACAAAAAAAACATATAAGCAGTATATCGGTCATGTGGTACCCATAATACAAGCTCTGCTTACTTTGGGGCCAAATGATGCTCAGTGAAATGCCCGGGATTATTGTGAAATTTGATATTGCGGGGATTGAGCAGAGCACCGTCAGTCAGGGCGATTATGCCGGCCCGCAGATTCGCACGATGTACAGATACGGTAAAGGTTACATTATTCAGAGCATACTTCATTTTACTCAGCGAGTCTATGGGTCAACTATACCCAAAAGGCTTATAATGCTTTGCGGGTCCAATATAACGCGTTTAGGTTGCTGTTGCAACTGTCGCGATTCTGCAGTGCCTCGACCATGTTCGCCTTTGGCATCTGACGAAAAAAGTCAGCCTCACTGCTCAGCAGAACCAAGGAAGAAATTTAAAAAGTGTTAAAAACTTACTAGCAGTCATACCTTCGGTAGTACTGCATGTATTCACATGAAATAAATATAATATAACATATTCTTTTTATTTCATGTGAATATCTATCTAATATAACATACGTAATCTATGCTTTGATGTTAGGTATATTTTAGTGTAACATTTTGACCCTTTTGTGTTCTCCGTTGCCTTAATAAATAAATTGAATTATAATTTTATTATTTATTATCAGCCCACACGGTCCCATTGCTGGGGAAAGACCTCTCCCCATTCTCTCCATTCATCCCTCTCCTGCGCTAAGTACTGGTGCACCTGGTTCGCGGTCTGCCGCGACTTCGTAATACCGTATTAGGGCACCACTCCGTGGTCAGTTTGGCCCTCTGGTCTCCCGACATGCGGCAGACATGACCAGCCCAGTCCCATTTGAGCTTGAATTATAATTATTATTAATTTATTTTTTATTAAATGTTGGCATAGGTAGTATATTAACTGAATCTACTGCGACAATAACATTTAAAAAACAAAAAAATGGACTATAGATATTTTGGATTGCTCGGGTCTAGTCCGATGGATTTTCAATCAATAATAACTAGGTCATATCATATTCATTGAAAGTTTATCCATGACACGGCTAAGCATACAAACTACCCCTATTTAAACAAGAACTTAATGTTTTCATTCGGCTATATTTTTTCGACAAGGCGGAACACCGTGATTTGTGCGTTTATTATTTTAAACTTAAAAAAATTGGTGCAAGAGGTTGCTATGGTGGACAGAGGAGGTCCAGATACTTTCGTGTCTGGCGCGTTGGCTATTGTGCTCCAAGTGTCAAGAATATTTGGCATAGCCCCACTACGGTTTGAGAAACAACGCAGTGGATGGCGCATCTGCCTATCCCCTCGCTTTTATGTGTACGGATGTGTTCTGGTTACCGCTATTAGTAAGTATTAATTGCATTTATTACCAAAAATAAAGCTAGTATTGGAAACTATAATACTATAAAAAGAGTGTGAGACTGAGAAAATGTGTTTGTGGGTCAGTGTTGTGTACCAAAGTTTACGAAAGTTATAAATACAGAGATATATACTTTATTTCACTTTATATAGATATATAAATTTAGTGTAGAAATTTGTATATATATAAATAATTATAGCGGTTTTCAAGTCTGCAATGTTGCATGGAACCACGTCGCGACTTCTACTTTTTTTTTAAGTTGAAAGTTTTATTGGATTGAGGTCAAAGCTGCGGGCTGGTCAGTCAATAGTAGACACCCTGAACTCTAGACATACTGCCTTACCGAAGCAGCAGTATGTGGACGAGCATTATCTTGTAACAGTAGAAAATGTTCTCAACCAGCAAACATGTTCTTCAAGAATCTCTGTTATGTATCTCGCAACAGTGATAGACCCATTTTCTATAAAGGTTAACTCTGTCTTTGCTTCATAAGAAAAGCCTGCCCAAAACATGACTGAGCCTCCTCCATAAGACACAGTTACCCGCATGGTGCACGGTCCATTTCTTTCTCCTGGGCGCCGGTACACAAGGTTACGGCCATCCGCACCGTGTAAACACATTCTGCTCTCATCTTTTATAAGAATCTTCTTCCACTGCTCCAAACTCCAATTTACGTGTTCTCGGGCAAAACGTAATCTTGCAACTCGACGTGCTGGGGTGAGTCTGGGCCCCGTCGCAGGCTAGTGCGGGGTCAGAGAAGCGGTTCTAAGAGTCGTCTTACTGTCCACTCACTATCATTAACACCTCTCACTTCTCTCAAGAGAATTTGAACTTCAACTCCTGTGCGATGACAATTTCTTAATGCTGATTTCACAATAAATCGATCATCACGTTCTGAAGTGGCTCTTCTTCGACCAGAACCGCGTCGTCTTACAAAGCCACCATTCTCGATTTAGCGTTGGTATACTCTTTACACCATAGATCGTTTCACGGAGAGAGCTTGAAAAACCTGAGGTTTACTTTGTACTGTTTGAAGCAAAGTCACGATTCGAGATGATTCAGCTTCAGTCAAATCCATCTACCAAAGCTTCCAATAGTCGTAGATTAAGGAAGAAGTGTTTCGTTCAATAAATTAAATTCAATTAAACTTATAAAACAACTAATCCAATATTTAAACACATTTTAGGTAAAAACAATATAATGCAACATTTCACTATTTTTCGCTTACCGGCTATAATTGTTAAGCGCATACTTGCATCTCCAAGAATTTAATCACAGATAAATCAGGAAAACAAAGTATTAGTTATATCTAGTAAAGTTTACGGGAACGTCAACTTTGTTTTTAAAAACTAACTTTAAAATTAAATGAAGGAAATTCTAAATGAAATCCGACAATTTAAGACGAGACGTCTGAGACAAGTTTTATTCTCTTTACGACTGATTAATAAAAGCTTACAAACTATGGGCCACACGGCACAGAATACGTAGGTGGCAGAGATAAGGCTCCCGGCTGCAGCTGCTAATATGCTAGCTTGCATTCTCACACATTCAAAGTTGTGATTAGCCTACTAGCCGGTTGCATAACTCCTCCCTCCTCAAGTGCGAAATTATCGGTTCTCGCGGAAGCTGAAATCCGATCATTTCGCATTAACATGAAACGGTACACAAGATATGAAATAAAAATAGAAATTAAAATTAAGTACAATAGTAGTGTGCCTAAACTAACACTCTTAACCGTAACGCCACTGATCTCATTTTCACTTTCGTTTTCACTGAATTTATCGTCTTTTAGTTTTAGAATACGTGAAAGATGCTTCATTTCCTCTAGATTAATATTCTTGATGTTTACTGTAGGTAAAGAAGTTGTATTTATAGATTTCAATTCCGGTAGAGTTACTATTGGAGTAACTTTAAACTGAAGGCCTTCTGCAAACGTTCTGTGATAGCTTAATTTATACTCATCCAGGTTAACTTCACAATCTTCTGTAATTGTTAAAACATATGTACCATAAAGTGACTCTCTTATGTTGTCATGGCCACATTTTTCTAACAATTTCGTATGTTTTCTTGTAAAAACGATCCAGCTATCTAGACTGATTCGCTGAATCTTGATGTTTTCGATTTCTACGGCGTATGGTACACATGAAGCTGGTTCTGCCTGGAATTCCATAAGCTGCTCTGCACAAGTCAGTGTTGGAAACTGAGCCACGTTAGCGCTATTGCAGAGGAAAGTGTTGTCCGCAGCAATTCTCTCACATGACTTAGTAACTGGTAGGTATTTAGAATCATTCACCAATAGGTAGGGGAATTCGGGAAAAACTACTACAGTTTTGTTTATGGAGTCTTTGTATATAGGTAATGAATAGATTTTAAAATAATTGTAAGTATTTTTATCTGTGAGTGGCACTTCCAATATGAACGTTATCTGGTTTTCCTTTACATAAGCCTTAACCTTAATAAGCCTTTCTAACCTTAACAGGTTACTCTCATTTACTTCGTACACTAAACTATTTACTTGCTCTATATTTTTCAATAGGTTTAACAGTTCGGTGGAGTTTACAATCGACTGATGTAGAACAGATACCTTACTAAATGCCAAAGCTGTCTCTATTTCATTTAATGTCACATAGATGGTCCTAAACATACTCATAAACATATCAAACATGCTTAATACGTATGTCAAATAGAGGCAGGTATTTTCTTGAAAATGTTTATATTTAATCAATTCTTCAATAACTTTCAATCGTTTATCCAATATTAATGTATTTTCGTGTAAGATTTCTGTACTATTCACAAAATTATCCAACATTCTGGTGATCATTGTTATCTTTTTATCAATAACCATTTCTTTGGAACCTATTTGTGCAATGAGAGAATCATATCGAATCGCGTCATCATTATCTAGATTTCCTGATACTGCCTTAATTAATGATCCCAGGGGGTTAACTAACCCTCTCTTATATCGATATAACGGAACCAACTGCCTCAATTTCCCTACAGTTATGTTACGTACATACTCTACTTGAGTCCTTATGCCAATAAATTCATTGACAAGGGGTTTATGTCTATCAACTAAATTAATTAACTCATAATACTTTACAATGTGAAACTCTAAATCACTACTAATACCGCTAAGGTCTAAAATCTTAACTATCAGCCACTTGTCCTCCACCTTGAATGCTCGTCCTTGCTTAACAGGTAAGATTCCAGGATTATTTTCAATCCTTTGAAGATGAAGGGCCTGGAACAGGGGAAGTAAGGTCACTACGACCAAGCACCACCTGTGGAGGGCGTTTTATATTTTTAATTGCTACCTTCGTATTTCTCATTCCCAATCGTATTGATGCTATATTCCGCTCTACATCTGATTTTATTTTAGCTTTCTTGTACCTCGGTTTGTCTTTACTTTTTCTAGTATTTATGTCTTTTGTGTAAACAATATCGCCTGGTTTTAACTCTACGGTTTCGCCTAATCTTTTTTGTCTAATATGTTCCTTCTTTTCGACCATTTTATCAGAAAGATATTGATAAAGGCGTTTTGTTCGTTGTGCGTGATCATTAAGTAATTGCTGCATGTAAGTTCTTTCAAAGTTGCCGTCAAATAGTTTATTAGAATCGGTATGACCAAAAACAATTTCAAATGGGGTTAAATCTGTTGTAGAATGGATCGTGTTGTTATAAGCCATTATAGAGTACGTCATCACTGAAGCGGCGTCTGTACACTTTTGTTGATATTTCGCTAAACGATAGATTTCTATTAAGGTTGAGTGAAAACGTTCAACGATACTTGTTGAATTAGGATTATTTGGTGTACAGATGTGTAACTGGATGTTGTACATACTAGCAAACTCTTTAATTAAATCATTATTAAATTCAGATCCTGGGTCGCTATTTATTTTGTTGGGGACACCATACATTGAAAAGAATTTGATCAATGCACGGACTACTTCGGGTGTTGATTTGTTCTCAATTTCCAACGCCTGGCCTAGCTTACTAAATGCACCTACAATGGTCAAATAACTTCGGTTTTCTATTGAAAATATATCAATAAAAATTTCTTGGAATGGAGCTGACTGTGTTTGCGTTAACTCTATTGTTGGTTTCAACGGTTTTCTATCATACTTCATCATTTGACAAGCTTCACATGCATTGATTACAGCCGATGTCATCTCTTGCATGTTATTCCAGTAATAATTTCTTTTTATCCTAACCATAGTTTCTTTAATTCCTCTATGACATGTTTTTCCTTCATGATGCTGTAATACAATTGCTTTCTGTTCATTCTCGTCTTCTATATACATGACTCTTTCAGTACACTCATAAAACTCTACCATATCTTTCTTGAATAATTTTATAATAACCTTGTTAAATATTTTTCTATGTTTACTATCTTCGAAATAGATGAAATATTTTGTTTTAGGCTTAACATATTCTTTCAGAAACTGTTTTACTAAATCTTCTTCATTTATTGACAAAAACACTTCAAGGACTTTCTGTTTTTCCCTAGTTATAATTTTTACTTGTATTTCTTTCCTAAACCAAGTAAAGACCAATATTTGGTTAGGTTTTGTGTCAATAGCTTCATTCAAGATAGGAATCCCTTTGGATTCTAAATCTTCCGCTGAATGAATAGTTCCACCCGTGCAACTTGATAACGGCGGTAATGGATAATTATGTTCTAATTCTGAAACATTACGCACCGTTTCCGTATCAGATGTATCTGACAGTTCTATTATTTCTACAGGTGTTTCATCGGTGTCTTTAGAGTCTCTACTTAATTTTTCAATTTTCTCAGTTACTTTTTGAATGTGTTTTTGAAGTCGCTGTTCTTTTTCGTCTACATTAACCTTCATTGATTTGTCTGACGAATCATCGTCTTTAGCATAAACCTTGATGCGTGATAATGCGTCGGCGTTCGTATTTTGCTTACCAGTTTTATATTTAGTCTCAAAATTATACTCTTGCAAACGAAGTCGCCAACGTGTTAACTTACAATTTGGTTCCTTTAGAGAATCTAGCCAAGCCAAAGGGCGATGATCTGTATAGATAGTAAAATTTGTACCGTATAGGTAGGGCCTGAAGTGTTTGACAGCCCACATAACTGCTAAGAGTTCGCGTTCAATGGTGCTATAGCGCATTTCAGTCTCACTGAGGGTTCTACTCGCGTAAGCGATAGGCTTATCAGTTCCTACAATACCCTGTGATAATACGGCACCTATCGCGACTGTGGATGCGTCTGTTGTTAGAATATAGGGCTTTGATGTATCGGGGTACTGAAGTATAGGTGCGTGTGTTAAAAGTTCCTTGCACTGATTAAAAGCATCTACGTATTTTTGATCTATTACAATCTTACACCGTTTTTTAAGGCAATTCGTTAATGGTTTCGTTATTTTGGCAAAATCTTTGATAAAGCGCCTGTAATATCCTACGAGACCCAGAAAACTCTTAATTTCAGTAACTGTTTCTGGTAGTGGATAGTTTAAAACTGCCCGTATTTTATCATCATTCGGCTTAAAGCCTTGGTCGGTGATAGTATGACCTAGATAAAGTACCTCTTTTCTTAAAAATTCGGATTTATCAAGTTGTACCTTAAGATTGGCCTCTCTCAGCCTGTTAAAGATGGATTTTAAATCTTTAATGTGTTCCTGCATACTCGTACTATAGATAATAATATCGTCCATACATACCAAGCAATGCAACCCTTGGAGCCCCCTTAGGACATTGTCCATGGCTCGTTGAAAAGTCGCTGGTGCGGTCTTGAGGCCAAACGGCATTCTCAGGAATTCGTAATGCCCTGCTTCTGTACTAAAAGCTGTCTTCTGTCTGTCAGTCTCGTTAATTTCAATTTGATGGTAGCCGTTAGCTAAGTCTAAAGTCGTAAAATATTTGCTCTTACCTAGTTTATCAAATAAGTCTGTAATATTGGGTAAAGGGTATTTGTCGTCTGTCGTAATTTCGTTAAGTCGCCTGTAGTCAATGACCATTCGATACTTCACTTCCCCAGAAGCGTCCATTTTCTTGGGAACAAGATGAACAGGTGCGTTCCATGGTGAATGCGATTCCTAAACTACGTTATTTTTTAATAACTTTTCTACTTGAGATTTTATTTCTTGTGTTTGGACTGGAGGTTGTCTGTATGGCTTAACATAAATAGGATCTTCATTTTTAGTTCGAATAAAATGTTTAACTTGATTTGTAAAGCTTAAAGGAAGCTGGTCACAATAAAATATGTCTTTATATTCTTTACATAACTCAGAAATGCACTTCTGTTCCTCTTGGTTCATGTGGTCTAATCTAAGTCGTGTCAAGTTTTTTTCTAAAATGTCATCTACTTCCATATCTTTCATTTCTACGTCATTATAACAGTTTACGTTTATGACGCTATCGTTATTAAATTCCATTACCTTGAACGGAGCAGTGATAGTTAAAGTCATTTCCGTCTCTAGCGCGTTCTGAATAATGGTGGTAGCATATCCATTTTTGCATCTAACAATAGCAGCAGGCATTCTAACACCATTGCAGAATGGTTGAAAGTTTATTAGGGCATCCCCAGAATACAAGTCCGTAGGTATTTGTACTCGTTGTTCGGTGCGGGGGTTTAACTCTATCACATGGTTCGTTATACATTGTTTTATAGGTAGAGTTGTGGTTTTTGTTCTGAGCTTATTGTGTTTTAAGTCAATTACTGCCTCTAACTGTATTAACAGGTCGTTTCCTATAAGTCCGTCATACTGAGCGTCCACATCGTAAACGTAGAACTTATGAAACTCATTACATTGAAAAGATGGCATTAGTGGAATTTCCACGACCTCATTATGACTGCTCGATGCATGCGTACTTATTACCGTGAATGGCTCACATAAAGTAAACTCGCTGAAAAATTGGTAAGCTTTTCTTGGACTAATAAAAGATCGCGTACTTCCCGTATCTATCATAAATTTTCCATTAATTTCTGGTAGATAGATATACGGTAATTTCAATTTTATATTACAATTTAGATTTATTACTTCCCTTTTTTTATTGAGGCTAATATGTGAAAATTTCCAATTTCCGTGCTATTCACGTTATCGTCAGTCACCAATTTTTCCGGCTCGCTTTTGTTCTCAATCGCTGGAGTCTCTGGTTCCGTTTGGGAACCATAGTATTCCTCATAGTTATACCCATCATCACACTCATAATATCCTTCATTTTCAAAATCTTCATCGTATGCATAATACCCATAGCAATCGCCTAAATCCAATTCATTTAATCGAAAGCCTTGAGGCTGATAGCCTTGTGGCTGTTGTGTCGGAACCTGTGTTTGTGGTTTTTGAGGAAGTGCAGTCCTCATAGATATATCATTGCTGTTTAACGGGTTGGGAGGCTTGTACCCGAATTGATTTTGAGGCCTATAACCAAACTGCGGCGGTCGATAACCAAACTGCTGTGGTTGATAACCAGACTGCTGTGGCTTTAAATTAGAACCTTGAGGTTGCATATACCTTGGCATGCCGAATTGTTGTGGCTGTACTAACTGTGGCCGATAACCAATCGGAGGAGTTTGTGAAGCAAACCTAGGCACAAACGCTTGTCGGTATTGACTATTACCCGGAATACCAAATTTAAAACTAGGGGGCGCATATATTGGCTTCAAGCTATTGGGCTGAAATGGCATGCTTTGAGCTGGAAAGTTGCTACCAAATTTAGCTGGTGTTGGTGTGCCCATTGCAGGCTGTGGCTTAAACATTTTACTACGGAGGCTATACTGCTCATAAAAGTTAACTTCCTCCAGTACGAACTCAAGTGCTTTTTCTAAAGTATCGGGCATTTTCATACGTACTGACCGAATAAGGTTTTCGGGCAAGTTATATAAAAATACATTTAGCGCTGTATTGTTATAAATACTAACCTTGCTGGTTCTAGTGTTTGCGTCTACTAGTTGGTTCACCTTAGATATCAGTACTGATCGAACTGACTGTACCCTATTACAAAAATCTAAATAGCTTTCCCCATGTTTTATTTTTAAAGTTTCCAATTCTATCGCTATACATTCTTCGCTTCTCGGATCACCAAAGTGTTGGTTTAATAAGGTCTTAAGTTGACCCCATGATTGTACATCATTTCGCTTACTGACTAATGCAGCGGCCTCTGCAGTTAACCTGCTTGTCACAGTGTGAAACACATATAGATCTTGTTCTGCATTTCCACGATATTTATTAATGACATACTCACATTTTCATAAAAATAAGTTTAAATGACGTTTACTACCGTCAAAAATTGGTATAATACATACTATTTCCCTAGGTATTACATTTACTGTAGTCATTTTTAATACTCTATATCTACTCTACTTACTAAAATATATATTAAACTAAACAAGAATTTATCACAATACTATTTTATTTATATTTTAACGAAGTAAGTAATTTATATCCTGGTTATTTATTTTATTTTAATAAATAATACCAAGAACTAACAATGACCTAAATTTAGATACGCACTGTTTACTTAACTCTACTTATGCTATTTCACAATTTCCTATGACAGGAAACCAGAATACGTTATATTGGAAGAAGTTCGATTCCGAATAATAACAAACACAAAGTACAAAAGGTAGGAAAGGATGGTGAAAATTCTACTCACCAGCCAGTCACCAACATGTTCGATCGCCTCCCAGATACACTTCACTTATTTATTTGGTTCAAACAGATCCGATCCGTCGGAAAACTCGCGAAAATTGTAGTATTTTCCGTGGGAAAACTCGGGAAATCTGCCCCGGCTGCGCCAGTAAAGTTTACGGGAACGTCAACTTTGTTTTTAAAAACTAACTTTAAAATTAAATGAAGGAAATTCTAAATGAAATCCGACAATTTAAGACGAGACGTCTGAGACAAGTTTTATTCTCTTTACGACTGATTAATAAAAGCTTACAAACTATGGGCCACACGGCACAGAATACGTAGGTGGCAGAGATAAGGCTCCCGGCTGCAGCTGCTAATATGCTAGCTTGCATTCTCACACATTCAAAGTTGTGATTAGCCTACTAGCCGGTTGCATAACTATCTGTCATGAAATCTTCTAATCACTTTGCTGTATTTCTTCATAAGAGAGGGAAAGAAGCCACGTTAAGAATTTAACTTTGCACTTATGAGAGAGGATACATTTCGAGGATTTTTTTGACTATATTGTTGAGCGAAAGATTTATTAGTGGAAGTGACGGCCTGCCAAATCTGTTCGCCGGAGTTCAACTTAACAAACATGTCTGAACGACATTTATTGGAGGTGTGATGAGGATCAAACAAGAGATGCGAGTGTTTGCTTAATATAGTCGCTAAAACGAACAGTTCTCGAACAGTACTAAGTACTTTACAAAACTTTAAAAAAGTCGTGGGATACCGTCTCGTCTCACTTTTAATACTGCCCTCTGTGGGCGCTCCACTCTTAGCATTTGGGTTTTAATGGAAGCCCCCCATGCCGTGAAGCAGTAGTTCAGCACTGACTGTGTTAAGGCAAAGTCGACCTCTATGGCGCAGTCGGCTAAGGTCCGGCTGAGACGCAGAAGGTTGCGGGTTCGATTCCCGCCGCGGGACAAATGTTTGTACGATCTGCAAGTATTTGTCTCGGGTCTGGGTGTTTCTATGTATACAATAAACATGAATTTACTTAAAAAAAATAAAGGTATATCAGTAGTATATCAGTCATGTGGTACCCATGACACAAGCTCTGCTTACTTTGGGGCCAGATGATGCTGTGTGAAATGTCCGGGATTATTTAAAAATTTATTTATTTATTTATCTTAGGTATGTATTTAAAAAAATATAAGTATTCTATCAGTCATCTAGTCACCATAATACAAGCTATGCTTAGTTTGGGACTAGATGGTGTTGTGTGCATTGTCCAATATAAAAAAATAAAAATAAAAAAATAGTAAACCGACTTCAAGCAGTTAAAGTCAGCAACACTTATTACGTTTTTAAAAACTTACGTATTTACGTACTCGAGCCACTGTAGAATCAATATGATGAATCCATGATAAGGTACTGTCTAGGCAGTTAATGCAGTAAAATGATGTAACAGATAAAAACCTCTTCAACTCAAAGTGAAAGTCAAAAGAAACTGTTTTCAATACAATCACAAGGATCACTTTGAAACGTCTTACATACTAGGTGAATTTAGGTGCCAACTTCTCTTAACCCAAGCCTGAGAAGAACCGGCAAGAAACTCGTCTGCAACTGCTAATATGTTCTACTTTTTTTCTAGATTTAATTACCTTTGCTACTTTGGTAATGGATTTCCAAGGCGCACCAGGTGCGTCTATCCGAATGCAGAGCCACACACCAGCCATAGTGTGGGTACTGGATGTCGCTATAATGACGACCCTGGCTTTCCACGGAACCCTTGCTTCTCCAAGCCGTTTGAAGTCTAAGATTGTTTGCTTGAACTATTTGCAAGAGGTCAGTTTGCTCTTCAACTTTGAGCAAATCGGTAATCGCTTGGATTTTCAACCCCAAAAGTATTCATTTATTTTGCAGATAAACAAAGAACTGAATGTGCATCAATGGCCGAAAAAGAGAGAAATAAAGAAATGCATCTTTCTATTTTTATGGTCGCTGTTAACGATGACAGTAACTTTGACCGATTGTTTCTCAGTATTAAAGGGCATAAGTCACCATCAAACTAATAGTATGTATAATAGAACACTTGAAGCTCGTGTGCGTGCATAATGCGTGTCCTGGCTTCTTATTCTTGAACAATTTTTTTTATCTTTCAGCAATGATCTGCATCATGTATTTTTTCTACTACCCGTGCTATTGGATAAGGCAGCTACTTGTGTATCAGTTTGTGTTAATAACACTTCATATTCGTGATAGCTTTGTAGCATTAAATAATAAACTGGACGCTTTGTCGCAAGGTAAGTCAAGTACCCCGTAGACGAGTTTTGTAGTTAGCAATATTATTAAGCTATTTCTTATCTTGCTTAAGTATGCACTGTCCCTGTCATCATCATGTCAAAAGATAGAGATGACAACAGATTTAAACAATTCTTTAGCCAGTGTGTGTATTAAAACTAATTTTTCTTTGGCTGTTATTGTGTGCTGTCGTTGTTTAATATTTTTGTTTTGTTCATCGCTATTGTAGTTTTTATTGCTTATTGACAAGCGTTTGACCACTGTCTCACCGCTGGTAAGGTGTCTTTGAAGATGTAGAGCGCTTGTTTTTAAAGAGCTTGTTCACTCGAGACTTAAAGATTCTAGTATTTTGTAGTTTTACGAAATTACGAAGTAAAACCAGCAACTGGCCAAATTATTTATTTATAAACTACTTGCAGGACTGTCAGGCACCAAGAATGTGCCATTGAAATCTACAATGATTCCAGGAATTATTGCAGTGAACAAAAAGCGTAAAAAATCTGTGAATGCAATCATCGATTCCTTGGCATTCGTCAGGAAATTTAAAACAAGTATTTTATCCTCCATCTATCATAGGTTTTAGTATAGTTTATCTATATGTTTGAGCAAATATTATAATAGATCGGGAGAGCGAAGCGATTGAAGATTTCAGAAGTAACTAGAGTGATATGTTTGTTTGTTCAACGATAACTATCAAACTGATAATCCGATTTGCATGAAATTTTGAATTTTGAATTTATCATCAATTATTTTTGCAGCTGAGCAATTAGATCGACCAGTCCACGAAAGTATCCATCGTCTCGCTCTAACGTTTGTATCGATATGTGACGTGGTGAAAGAGATAGATAAACGTCATGGTATTATGTTGCTGCTGCTCCTTGCTTCTTTTCTACTGCATATGATCATAACACCCTATTATTTGATCACCACTGGGTGTAAGTATATGGACAGCGTCCATTTCAACCACGTCGGAACGAAAAGGGCTGCCTTTTCACGTTGTTTTTTCTCTATTTCAGCTGATAGCCTCTATAAGGGCACGGTTTTTATAATTATTGAGTGCTTATGGTGTGTTTTTCTCTGCGGAAATCTGCTAATGGTGATTGAGCCTTGTCACTTAACACTTGAAGAGGTAAAAATCTGAGAATAAACGCGTTTCACAACAGTCTGTCTCCGCCTCTCAGAGCTGAACTACAAAAGCTAATGTCCGAATACTAAAAGCATTTGAGACGAACTTGATCGTTTAAAAGCCACATACTTATCCAAAAAATGAATGTGACGGAAAGTGGAGTTTCAGTATTTAGACATTAGAAATTTAAATTTGGAGCAATTCAAGTATATTTAACTCTACATAAAATGTAACGTTGTAATATTTCAGATTATAGCAACGCGAGCGCAGATTAGCCGGCTGATGCGCCATGTGAACCTGCCCAACGAGCCGCTGGCCATCGAACTGGACTTGTTCTATAGACACCTTGTTCTCAATCCGGTGTCATACTCTCCACTACAAATTACAACTCTTGCTAGGGGCCTGGTGGCTACTGTACGTGAGAATGATAAATTTTGTGATTCATATAGATATAAAACTTACGCTAGTTTTAAAATTAACATATTATATATTAATGATTTCTCGATAAGAACTTTTAAAGACATGGATAAAATTATTTCAATGTTCTTCTAAATCCGTCGTCCCGTTAGTGACGGTGCGATGCTATTTAAAAAAGGGGACAGAGACAACTCAAGCAAAATTTTCTTTGGCTAAGTTTTAATAAATATTCAATGTACAGATTTGACTTCAAATTAATTAAATAGATAATTATATTTTCTGGATCCTAACGTGCCTTCTATGTCGTTTGGGGTATTAATAAATATTCAATGTACAGATTTTGCCTAAGTATAATTAAATATATATATTTTCTGGAACCTAACTCGCCTTCTATGTATTTTGGGGTATAACCGTATAAACGTCCACAATGCAAGCTACCTCACTGGGGCCGTGGCAAGTATGTTAAATTAATATAGCAATTTCTAAGTGTTTTATTTAAACATATTCACTTTTTTCAGGTCCTAGGCAGCATAATTACCTACTTGGTTATAATAATACAACTATAAATACTACATGTATGCTTGGATGGATGGTCTTACGTTAATAAAAGATGATTTCAATGTAATAAACTGTTTTTATTCACCAACTCACCTCTCTTTCTTCTTGTTATGTTCTTCTAAAGCTTCCTCAACTTTCAGCGCTTGTTCTTCTACTTCTTCAGGGGATAAAAAAAAACTTGCTCCAATCTATCGACCCTATGAACTTTTCATCGAAAATAACGTTTCTCTTCTTACCCTTGTCTTTTCTTCCAACTTTGTTATTCGTTTTTGTATTTTGATTTAATTTTGTTTTGATTTTCGGAACCATTTTCATGCTATAATCATAAAGCGTATCTCTTGGTTTTATTTTGGGTGTCTCTACAGTGATTACACTTGCGGAATGATCATCATTATAGAATTTTGTGCGTTTTTCATCTTTGTAGTTAGTAGCAATATTTCTCTTAATAACTTTTAAATTATCATTATTTGAAGCTAAGTTATCATCACACTGTTTAAGGACTTCTCTTTTAACTTTTCTTTTGTCTTCTCTCTCAGCAGCTTCTTGTGGTAAGTATTGAAAGACTGTGATGTCATCTTTTTCCAAAATCTCTGGCCTTTCTTCGAGCATTTCTAGAAGATATTCAAAAAGCGTTGGTATGTTGTGAAATATTTGAGAATATTCCTCGCCTTGAACCTCATTAGGAGCAGTTTCTTCACTGGATTCTAACAAAAACATATTTAGTCTAATTATATGAACTAGAACCTATACTACTGCAAAAAAAATCAAAATCCCAATGGTTATTTCTCTTCTTCGTTAATTTGGATAAGTATGCTATGATAATTCATTTTCGAATTATACAGAATAAGAAAATAAGATTAATCTGAATCATCTGAGTTAGCTTAGAACCGTTTCAATATTGAATAAATAATTTATCTACTTAGCTCACTTAACAAGGGGTAGTAATACCTTACCATCACATTCTCCCAACATACATTTTAGAAAATATACTAAAAAAACACAGTAACATAGTCTAGCCATTTCCAAGGTATGCGACTTTATGTTCCAACTCTTTTGACTCTGAATATTAAACAAGCTATAAATATTCATAGATGTTCATTTTCAATTAGATTAGATTGTGAAAATTCATAATTGTACCCTTCAATGATAACAGCTGTTGATGAACTAAATTTTAGCTCTAACTACTCTATTTACTTTATTGTTTATACTTACTAGTACGAATAAAATTATATACCTAAATATTTTCTAAAATTTAATAATAAAAAAAATTACATTTTAAATAAGGTGACAATGGCCTCAATTCAGTTGTTTCGCTAGAGTTACTAAAATTTCTTAAAACAAAAACGATATTATTTTGTTTTCATTAAAGTCTGAATTAGAATAACATTTTTTAATGACACTTCCTAAATTAACGTATAACTGACGTGTTTTAGCTCAATTTAGTCAGCATGTAAAGAGTTGTTGGTTAAAACTGCGGTTATTTTCCGCTGTTTTTATCAACACCTCTATACATTATTTTCAATAAAGGAATTAATCGGAATAAAAATTATATCAATAAAACAAAAAATAATTTTAACTTATTTTAGAACTGTGATTTAAAATGTGTACCTACTCTAATTTGAACTTTATTGGTAGCAAAATAAGGTCGTCCATATTTTAGTAAATTTTAAATGTCCGGCGAAACAACATAATTGCCAGCAATATTTCACTAAAATTTGAAATGTAGATATCTGTGATAGGTTTTTTGATAAATATTAATCACATTTCTTAAAATTTGGAGGTTATCGTGTTGACTCAGTTTTTGTTAGTTGTAGAAACAATGGTCTACTCTACAATACACAGTAACAGTAAGTACCAAGAGGTTTGCGTGTCTACTATCAAACACATGAAGGAAAGATTGTATGTCAGTAATTATTTTTAAAAAGCTGTAGCCTACAATAATAAATGGTAGGTATAAAACATTGTAAGCGACGACAAGACGACAACACTTCAACATGTTTGCCGACAAGACTTGCTTGGTTTACTTGGGATTGGGACTCATTGGTAAGTAGGTCATTAATCAAGTCTTAAGGATATATTTTATTCCTTTTTACATATATAGAAACCCATTCCACAACTACAGAGCCTTACCGCTTTACTAGATATATTTTTATTTTAAAAATACGGTTCAAATTATGATTATTAGGACATGAAAATGTGGGTATTGTACTCGTAAGTCTACAATAATGTTATTTTTTTAAATTAATAGTGAAGCAACTACGATGTTCATATTTTAGCTCTACAGACAGCAAATGGTGTCCGTTTCATCAGATCTCCTGATAAGGTGGAGATAGATATTCCTAATCGAGAGAGTGCAGAGTACCAGGAGAACATGAACGAGGAGGCGGAATACTTGCAGGGCAAAGGAGAGGATAAAGGGAAAGAAGAACGTGAGCAAATTCATGAGAATAAGTAAATTAATTTCCTATAAGTATTTTAAGGTTGCGAAGGACTAAAGATATAAAATTAAAATTCAAACTTGTGGTTTCGTAATTAATCAAGAACTTCGGTTAAATGGGAATCTTGTGTTCTTGATCCCAATTCAAACAGTGAAATCCAATTTGTTGCAAGGGTCATCATCGTCTTACCGATGTTCCTTTTGTTCTTGGTTAGCCATAATAATAGTTGATTGTAATAATAGTCCCGGACACAACATCATCTGACCCCAAAGTAAGCAGAGCTTGTGTTATGGGTACCAAATGACTGATATACTACTTACACACTTGTTTTTACGTGATAACGTCTTATAAATCGATGAACGCCGGCTGCACGTACGAAAAACAAGCAATAGAGAGGCACAATCGGATGTTTTCTTATGACTTTATCACGTAAATTATCGTCCGTAAACCGACTATACAGACAACCATTTTTTTTGTTTTTTTGTAAATACATACATAATTATACATAGCAACACCAAGACCCGCGACAAATACTTGCAGATCATACAAATATTTGTCCCACGGCGGAAATCCGCAACCTTCTGCGTCTCAGGCGGACCTTAGCCCATTGCGCCATAGAGGTGTGCGTAAACTTAGATGATAAATGTTAGTTACACGTAGGTGCCTTTGTCTTAACTTTACAGTAAGAATAAAGCATAAATTTTCAGAGACAAAAACAAAGATACCTACCATCACGAAAAGGAGCATCATCATGAAAACCGACAAACATACAACAAAGAAATGAATCAGACCTACCAATCAGATAAAGACAAGATAGAATCCCACCACCAAAACAACCAAGATCATTACGAAGAGCTTCATGATAAAGATACTGAAACACATCCAGAGCCGGGTATATCCGAGACAGAAACTGGAGACCGATATGAAGACAAGGGGCACGAGCATAAGGAACAGGGTGAAGACGCGGTGCAGAACTATGAACCAGGACAAAATAATCCAACTATCACGTACACGAGGGACTAAAACCCCAGTGCTAATACGAAAACTCCCTACTAGGCGAACCATGCGGATAACTTTGAACTTGCAATAATCTAAACGTGTGTTTTAATAATATAGTGAAGCAACCGATATAAGCATTTTATTCTGCAATACATGGCTTGCGTTTATATATGTTCGTGCAAAAAAGTACTCATCGATAGACTAGGGCAGGGCGCAAACGTGGACACTTTTGTGTCTTGTGTCAGATACAAGCAACCGATGAATATTTAATCTCTATAGAACCAGTATGAAATCATCCAGCGCATACGAAAACATTTTTTGTGTCCAGTTGCTCCCACTTAACACTTACTCATTGACGATCGAAAAGTGTTCGGTGTCGCTAACTGGAAACTAAAAGTGGTCAGTTGAAGACACAAGCAACATTAACAAATTGCCTTACTGTACTGTATTGTACTAACGGAAAACAAACAACGAATTGTACCAGTGGCCAGTAGTAGCAACGGGCGACTGTGTCTGATCACCGCTACACGACACAGCAACTACGGTTCCCTGTGATGTTGTGCCGTGTCGACAACTAGGAGTGTCTACGTTTGCGCACCGCCAATTCAATTCAATCACAAGGACCACTTTGAATCGTCTTCTTACATGCTAGTGAATCTAGGTGCCGGTTCCTCCTAACCCCAGTTCAAGTAGAATCCGGCAAGAAACTTGTCTGGTCTGTTACGCCTTAATCGTAAGCTAGGCATCTATGCAATGAACTTTAATAATTGTAAAATAACCCTACAACATGCCTTATACTGTCCATTTTACGAAAAAACTGATCAGTTATTAGTTGTAGGTTTTCGCTTTATTTGTCCTATGAATTTGTGTAACCGTTTATATTGTAACTTTGTTTATTTAATTTTATTACTTATTTTACAGATTTTTTCTTTATTTACCAACGTATAAGTTAATATTGTTAGTCCCTTCCAGCCTGAGACACAGGTTCTCCTAGTTCGGACATTTGTCAGCTGTTACCTAAGTATAGATGAATTGCGCAAAGTCAGTCGTAAAATCGTAGTCGTAGAAGACTAGAAAACAACAATTTATTATTACCTAGGGATATAATATTTAGGGCAGTCTGTAAGGCCATTACGAGAAAATTTAAAAACCTGCAATGACCAATGACGAATTTTCGCGTAGTTAATATATTCCCTGATCTTGCATAACTAAAAAACTCTGACTAAAAAACTCTAAAACTCTACAGAGTTCTCTATATTAGTATCAGGTATACATATGTAATAAATATAGTATAGGTATTAATATAGTATAGGTAGGAAAAATAAGTTCGTACATACAAAGTAACCCTCATCATATAAACTTCCACAGGATACGGCCATTACTCAATAAAATGATCGGTCTATTTGTCGAGCGAATTAATGAAATCACATAAATGTTTCCGGGTTACTCTGCTGATTGAAAAGATACTAATTGGGTATCTATTACAGTAATCACCACAATCAACGACCATTTTATAACATGAAAGCAGAGGTGATCAACATTTATTGCAACAATCTACTTTGCTAAAACATGGAATATATAGATATAGGTAGAGTAGTGCCTGTACCTTCTTAAATTACTAATTACTTTTAAAAAACTTAAAAGACAACTGACTTCATGTATAATAAGCAAAATTTCGTTTCATCCAAGTGGATGACTTATTTTTTCAGTTATTTTCATTTAAAAACTACGATTACGAAACTACTACGATTTTTATGAAATTTATATGGGACCAATCGGGAAATCATGTCCAATCGGGAAATCTGATTTCATGTCCAATATGGGACATGAAATCAGATTTTTTTTATCGGTTCATAAATGATGGAGATAGGACACACGTAAAAATATACAGTCGAATTGAGAACCTCCTCCTTTTTTGAAAGTCTGGTCGAGCCAAACCTCACCAAACGTGTAGGAGATAGTCTCGGCATATCACGTATTTTTTTTTCCGCAAGAAACGGTGTGCGAGAAAACTTGGTTAAATTAAGTAAAAAATGCTTCTGTACTAAAATATGTATAAATCATACATATTCATATGCCGTCAAAACATAAAATGTAAAAAAACAAGTCTCGCACAACTCAGTTCTTCTAGTTTTATCCACAGCGAAGTTATAGGGGGTCAAAAATGGCCTGAACTGTTTCGAGGAAAAAATGGTTATTTTTCGCTCGACTTAGCGGATTCTGATCGAAGAATTAACCGCGATTTATGCACAGATTGAAAAATTTATTATACATAAAAAAATATATTTGGAAACTCATTTATTTTTATATATGAATAATTGTTAATAAATCGAATCGAATAATTGTTATACATATAATCGAATTTTATTTAAATTTAAATGTTTTTTATTATTATAAAAAAAAATATGCATTTAGAAAAATCTTACGGGGAAGAGGGTCGAGCAAAATCTCACGATATCTCACCAAGGGGAGAGGGGAGGTTATAAACTCGCCAAAAATGTCTTACGTAATTAATGGATCCCCCATAATGAAAAATATTCTGCGAAACATCAAAACTGTTGACAAAGCCTTACTATTTCAGATCTCTGTATATATAACCATTTTAACAATGCTCTTGGTAAGTCCTGAAAAAAATGGCGAGAATACTATTGCTCTGTCTTCTGGCCACAAGTACCGTAGTAACGTTTTGCGCCAAAACAAGCGTAGCTCCTAAAAAGGAAGTGGTGAATGAAGCTCCTGTTTCGAGGATAGACAAGGGTATAGAGCAAGCATCCGTAGAGTCAAGGGCTGACTATGACCTGATGGGCGCCATGAAAGACTGTAACGAGACGTTCAGAGTTGAAATGTGTATGTATTCTCATATTTATCTCTGACAGTAAACAAATCAGACTATTTTGTTCCGGATCCCTAAAGAGACTGCGATGAAAACGCCAGAGAGTTTATCTTCACAAATTTTGCTATAGCTGGAATAAAGTTGTATTAATTGATTTAACAAGATATTTGACAATTTCAGCATATTTGGAATCCCTTAACACGAGTGGTAGTTTTCCGGATGAAACAGATAAAACACCCAAGGTAAGTTCACACCACTCGGCTCTCACTCAGGCTCCAACTGACTACATGTTTCGATCAAAACAAACCAGCAAACATTAAAGTTATTTCTATTCCACAAATGTACAGAATAATATACAATAATAAAAAATACATTTAAAAAAATTAGCTTTCTATGGATCGCTTAAAGATGGAACCTATCTTAACTAGATCACTGCCAGCGTCCCCAAGACACTCGCGATATTGTCACGTTGAATGGCAAGGCCAGATATGAGCCAGCTCTTGGGTCATGCAATGTTTCTACGCAGACACCGTTAAGTCATTTTGCCAACGGGATGGGCTCCTGTCCCTTGTGAACTAAAAGGTTGTAGGCCATCAAGCCCGGCATATTTATGCCTTTTGAAGTCCTCGGCAAAATCAGCTCGAACGGAAGTCCCCTACAGATGGGATGCGGTCAGGATGTCGACGCAAGTAATAACCAAATTTCCATTTAAAAGATAAAATTTATTTAACATTATGTCATACAATCTGGATCAAATCAAATACCTATTAACTGAACCTGCACACTGTATCTTCTTGACCAGACATTGAGCCGCCTCTAGCTGAACACGGAACAGTAGACAACGGTTTTAACTACAGATGAGAAGATGTGCCATTCTTGTTCTCAAATGCAGTAATTTATCGGCTCCATATCCCTCTTTTATTCCGTGTACGTTATTAAGATAAATGTTTCCATATTTCCAGTGCTACCCTGAAATGCGTATTAGAGACCTATGCTATAGCCTCGCCTGAGGGAGACTTCGACCCTGAACGGACAGCAATGATCTTCTCAGGCGAGAGAAACGGCACCCCTATGGAAGGCATCAATGAAACGCTGAACGAAGTAAAGTCATTTCTCCCGGTTTTGATACCATTAAGAACTACATAATTACATAAATCCTAATTAACAATTCATAATTCCATAATTAACCTAACTACATAATTCTTCTTCTTCTTATTGTATCATTAGTTATTTCAAACTAGTGTTATGAAAGGATTAATGAGCGCTTCAGAGTAGGTTCATTTGATTCATTTAAAAAAGAAAAACCAGCGAGCCTTACAGTAGACGCATATTATAACGTGTAACATCTGACATCTCACCTTGATAATAAGCAACATTAACATTAGGTATAACCTTAATTAGTTTATATAACAGAAGACTTTATACACAACACGCGCACAGCTGATGCGTTCTCTTACTCCTCATTGGTCAAATCATATAGCGCGCGCTTCCCCGACTTCATGTTACGCACTTCCGTCTCTTTTCATGAATTCACTCCCAAGATGTCAGATGAAGAAAAGATGTTACACATCATAAACAACATTATTATATCGATAGAAACAGAAGACTGAACATGTCATTGACGACCTCAGTGGCGCAGAGGGCAAAGGTCCCGGCTGAGACGCAGAAGGTTGCGGGTTCGATTCTCGCCGCGGGACCAACTTTTGTATGATATGTATGATCTGCAAGTATTTGTCTCGAGTCTGGGTGTTTCTCTGCATAATATGAATTTATTATAGAAAAAAAAGTATATAAGTAGTATATCAGTCATGTGGTAACCATAACACAAGCTCTGTTAACTTACGGGCTACGAGCCCTAGACTAGATGATGCTGTGTGAAATGTCAGAATTATTATTATATTATTTTTATTAAGGTGTAAAATTGTTTCAGGCGAAACTTGCAAGTGTGAGAGGTCATACAACTACCTGAAATGCGTATTTTCAATGGAGATAGAAAAATACGAAAAGAATTGAGAATGATCTAACTAAACCAAACGTTAAAGACGACCGAAGCAGAGATGTGATCCATCATATTTTAAGTGCCCATAGGTTTTAAGTGTTCTATTGATTGTTGATGCAGCTGTAGATACGAGCATATTACATTACACATATGTAACTGTATATAAATGTATGTATTACATTAAAGGAATTCAAACTATGAATAAGAATCATTCAAAAATTTTATTCAAATTAAATCGAAATACAAAATTGGAAGACTAGGTCACAAACTTAAATACTAACAGATCTTTTTTATCATTTAGTGCCAAACTAGAATTTATTATTTAAAATTAGGATGCCTCTTTCCCGAATAGGTTCTGGAAGACTCCTCCGAACCACCCTGACTGCGGCTCTCTGAAATACAATGAATAGTTTTATATTTGTTAGGGAAAGAGACGAAACACAGACGATGCTTACATTGACATAATATTAGGTCGTGGGTTGGAATCCGGTCGCGCACTAATGGATTTTGAAGTGAAAACTTCTTAAGCATCGTTGTGATTTGAAAGCCGATGAAACGAAAAAGCGACAGTAAAAAGAGACACTTAAATTCATAAGATTTAACGTGGGAGAAAATGAGATAGGAAGCATTATACAGTGTTTCTTATATTTGTGGTTCTTTTTGTGGTTCTCTGTGCTATGTCGTAGAATCTAAAAAGTTGACCTGTGCCAAGTGCACGAAAGGAGCCTGAGGCGCACTTTAATCTTTTCACCACACTGGTTAAAAATAACTAGTAAAGAAGAACAAGGTAAAATAAAATAATTATGCTGACGACCGTCATCCACAGGCTTCTTAAATCTTAAATATTTAATTACTTAGGTATTTGAGGATGTTTAAGTTAATACTCCCAGTAGTACGTAACATACAAAGTAAGTAGGTAAGTACCAACGTGAAATGTTATGTATGAGTACGATTGGTTTTGCTGTAGACTTTTAAATAAATTATAGTCCAAACAATTTGTTATTCATATAATAAATATTGCAGCACAATGCCCACAACACCATCTAGCCCCAAACTAAGCATAGCTTGTATTATAACCAGGTGACTGATAGAATACTTATATATTTTTAAATACATACTTATGATATTTTATAACACCCAGACACAAAGCAAACACCTATATTAATCACACAAATGTTTATGCTGGGAGGGAATCGAACCCTCAACCTACAGAAGCAGAGCTACTACCAACTGAGCTGACAGACCAGTCAAAGTTGCAGTCAAAGTGGATCCCTCCCAGGACACACATGTGTGTGACGAACATAGGTGTTTGTTCTGTGTCTGGTTGTTATAAAGTATCTTATGTATGTATTTAAAAACCCATAAGTATTCTATCAGCCATCTATTCACCATATTACAAGCTGTTTGGTTTCGGACTAGAGGTGTTATGTGCATTGTCCACCAATATTCAAAAAAACTTAATATTAACTACTCTAACAAATAAATACATCCTTAGTAAAAATACAAATATATCCTTACTAATATTATAAACGCTAATGTTTGTATGTATGGGTGTTTGTTACTCTTTCACGCAAAAACTACTGAATGGATTTTAATGAAACTTTAAAACATAGCTTATACATCAGAATGACACATAGGCTATCACTACATAGTATAAAACAAAGACGCATCCCGCTGTCTGTCTGTCCTTGTGTATGCTTAGATCTTTAAACTACGGAACAGATTTTAATGTGGTTTTTTTAATTGATAGAGTGACTCATGAAGAAGGTTTATATGTAAAATACATGCATAATATAGTAGAGAAACACTGATAATTTTAGAGGTTTCTAATGTGATGTCGTAAATAAACTCATTTTTTTGCGTTTATATTGCAATCACTGGCTGAACCATTCTGTGGTATATTTAGTATCAGCATTGCTCCTGTGCGAAGCCGGGGCGGGTCGCTATTAATTTATAAAGTTATTGTGTAAATTGTTCAATAACGTTAGTAGAAAAAACAATTTTTAGTCAATGTTAGTGTCAGTGGCCAAAATCTGTACTGTAAGTATACTGCCATCATGCAGTATTACTCAAACTAAAAAATGTGTTTATTATACGTGACAAAAACGTGATTTAAAAATTACAAAAGTGCTAAGTGCTGGAAGAGTTGAATGTTAAGTGCTGGAGGAGTGGAGGAACAGACCAGTGGAACTCAGCACTGGACTGGAGCGGGACGACCTGCCTACCTAGCTAGTCGGACATAACGTCAAGGTAAGCCAGAGAAAAATTCCAACTTCTATAGCCACCAAACATATATTAGGAGGTTTTTTGAGCATGAAGAAGGTACTGCTTAAGCTTAAGCTTAAAGGTGTACGATGATTTCAGGGCCCGCATCGGCGGAGGCAGATCGTTCTAGCAGCGGGTGGCTGCCAAACGAAACAAACCTCTAAACGAACAGTTCTGTGTTTTTTGGTGACAAGAACGGGAGAACATACCCTACGTGGGTAACGATTATTCTCCCATGACCATACTAGCTTATTGAAAAGGTAAGAGGGAGTATTTCCATTAATAACACCAAATAAAAGATTTGCCAAGTACAGATTCCTTCTCGCTTTAAGTTTTAACATGTTTCAAGCATTGAGGTAGGGTGTGACATGTGAACGAGGTGGTATTGAAAAGCAAAATCTTGCGCAGGCGTTCTGCACACGTTGAAGACGCTTTTCTGTTCTACCTAGGAGGCAAGGCCTATACACTACATCGCAGTATGTTAATTTTCATAAAATAAGTGACTCACATAATGCTATACGCACATCCTCACTAAGATATGGACGGATTTTATATAATGTTTTGAGCCTATAAAAACAACTGCACACACTCTCAGAGACCTGGCTTTCGAACTTAAGTTGAGAGTACATGACAAGACCCAGATTCCTTGCCTCGGATACATACTCAACGAGCTCACCTTCCACCATGATTTTAATATCTTCATGATTAAGTTTGCAAATGTTTACTCTACTACCAGTTATAATGAATTTAGAATTTCTTGGGTTCAGAACTAAAGAGTTGTTGTAGAATCATTGGTAAATCTGATTCAGATCATTATTTATGTCATCCACAGCTTTAACACTATCACTAGGCAATACAACTGAAGATCATCAGCATAGAGGTGAAATTGACAGTGAGCTATGTCTTTGATGATGTCTGCACTGTACAAGATGAAGAGAATCGGACCGAGGATGGAGCCCTGCGGAACACCACAGAGGACAGGTTGCTGGTCTGACCGAACTGAAGAACCATCTGGCAGTTGTAACTCAACACACTGACTTCTAAGACTAAGGTAACTGTGAAACCATTGTACTGTATTAGAGGAGAAGCCATAAAAAGCAAGCTTAGATAGAAGAAGTGAAATATTAATGGAGTCAAAAGCCCTTGAGAAGTCCAATAGCACAAGTATACTGCACCATCCCTTATCTTGGTGTGTCAGTAAGTTATCAACCACATCGAGTAGGGCAGTGGCAGTACTGCGACCCTTGCGAAAATGAGACTGGAACTGTGGTAAAATGTTATTATCCTCCAAAAATTTTATAAGTTGCATACACACCACCTTTTCCAGAATCTTGGACAAACATGGAAGCAAACTAATAGGCCTCAGGTCACTAACTAAAACAGGATTGGTCTTCTTCGGTATAGGTTTTATGACTGACAGCTTCCAGCAATCAGGAAAGGTGCCACTAACAATAGAATCATTAACAATAGATGTGATTAATGATAAGGATTGTGGCAAAGTCATAAAAATCATGTCCAGACCGATCAGTACCATGTCTGTGATGTTCGAAGTAGGTTAAAAGTGAAATGTTGACAGAAGTGACTCCAGGGACATCCAGAAAATAAGTATTGATAACCTCAGGGTCGGTAAACTGTGATAGGAGTTCCATGGCTTGATTTTTGTTTGGAAGAATGTAGTCTTTAAGGTTTTTCCACAATTTACTGGAGTTTTTAATGTTTTTATTTATATGCTGAGTAAAATAAGCTACGTTTTCACTGTGTATGGCCTGTATAACCAGATGTTTCATTAATTTATATTCTTGCCTAAGATTATCACTTTTGAGGTCCTTAAATCTATCGTGGTGAGTATCCCAAATTTTTATCATAGTTTTCACTGTGTCAGTAATCCAAGGGTGTGGGGGGCTTTTGAAACTTGATGTCTTAAGAGGAGCATGAATATCATATGGTGTTAGAATTATACTAGAAAATTCTAACACTCTGTCGTTTACATTCTGGGTCAATAAAAGTTGGGTCCAATTTATTTCATCCAGGTGTTTGGTAAACAAGTCCAAATCAATATTTTTTAATGGTTTATACGTAACTAGCTGCGGGACAGGCTTATCCTTTTTTATGCGAAACTCAGCCAACAACATGGCATGAGCTCCCAAGTCAGGACTGTACTTAACATGTACACTACTCACTGAAGCATATGTGCACACTATGTCAATTAGTGACTGGCTATGGGAAGTGAAGTGTGCAGGCTCGGTAATTAATTGATGAAGATTCATACATTGAAGGAACTGTAAAAATAATTTAGTTTTACAATCATTTGGCGTAAGCCAATATTGAAATCTCCCAGTAATATTAGATTATCGCAATTTAAAAAGGTAGACAAAGAGTCAGTTAGAGCATCCAAAAGTTCAGTTACATTTAACCATTGTGGCCTATATGCCGTTCCAATAATAATAGTTTTACCACAGGCCTTTAATTTCAACCACATCTGTTCGACTTTAGGAGCT
This sequence comes from Lampropteryx suffumata, assembly GCA_948098915.1. Lineage (NCBI taxonomy): Eukaryota > Metazoa > Arthropoda > Insecta > Lepidoptera > Geometridae > Lampropteryx > Lampropteryx suffumata. The sequence goes on from OX402562.1 coordinate 3,695,216, forward strand.
ATAATGAGGAAGAGGTTGAGCCCTGAGGCCCTTCCTGATATAGACTCCGGGAGGGATATACAAGCTTTATGGAAAAGAGCCAAGCAGGTGCTATAGGTGACTGCCCCTGTCGGTAAAAGATACTTCCCATAGGTTTGACACCACGTTTTCAAAATTATTTCACGGCGTCTCTGGTAGAAACATTGCGTGACCCATGAGCTGGCTCCTATCTGGCTCAGCGTGTGAGCATTGCCATTCAACGTGGCAACGCCGCCAGTGTCTTGAAAACGCTTGTGATCTGGATCAGTTGAGCTGTCTATAGATCGTTTTAAATGGTCCTTAGATAGCTCACCTGTTTCACATGTATTTTATATTATTTTGTATGTTTCTGTAATTATTTCTGTAAATAAATCTGTTTAACTAGATTTACTCACTATTAATGAATTTAAATGTCTCGAGTCTGGGTGTTTCTCTGCATAATATGTATTTAATTAAAGAAAAAAATGTATATAAGTAGTATAACAGTCATGTGGTACCCATAACACAACCTCTGTTAACTTATGGGCTAGGAGCTCTAGTTGATGCTGTGTGAAATGTCAGAATTATTATTATATTATTTTTATTAAAGTGTAAAATTGTTTCAGGTGAAACTTGCAAGTGTGAAAGGTCATACAACTACCTGAAATGCTTATTTTCAATGGAGAAAGAAATATACGAAAAGAATTGAGAATGATCTAACTAAACCCAACGTTAAAGATGACCGAAGCAGAGATGTGATCCATCATATTTTAAGTGCCCTTAGGTTTTAAGTGTTCTATTGATTGTTGATGCAGCTGTTGATACGAGCATATTACATTACACATATGTAACTGTATATAAATTTATGTATTACATTAAAGGAATTCAAACTATGACTAGGAATCATTCAAAAATTTTATTCAAATTAAATCGAAATACAAAGTTGGAAGACTAGGTCACAAACTTAAATACTAACAGATCTTTTTTATCATTTAGTGCCAAACTAGAATTTAAAATATAAAATTAGTATGCCTCTTTCCCGAATAGGTTCTGGAAGACTCCTCCGAACCACCCTGACTGCGGCTCTCTGAAATACAATGAATAGTTTTATATTTGTTATGGAAAGAGGCGAAACACAAGCGATGCTGACATTGACATAATATTAGGTCGCGGGTTGGAATCCGGTCGCGCACTTATGGATTTTGAAGTGAAAACTTCTTTAGCATCGTTGTGATTTGAAAGTCGATGAAACGAAAAAGCGACAGTAAAAAGAGACACTTAAATTCATAAGATTTAACGTGGGAGAAAATGAGATAGGAAGTATTATACAGTGTTTCTTTTTGTGCTCAAAATTTTTGATGGTTTCACTGCCACGTGTGAATTGCACACGTTTTTTTTCAGTTCGAAATACGAATATGCGCTATAGCAGTACTCAGAAATGGTGAACGAAAACATCGTGAGAAAATCGGTATGTCGTAGAATCTAAAAAGTTCGTTGACATGTGCCAAGTGCACGAAAGGAGCCTGAGGCGCTCTTCAATCCTTTCACCACACTGGTTAAAAATAACTAGTAAAGAAGAACAAGGTAAAATAAAATAATTATGCTGACGACCGTCATCCACAGGCTTCTTAAATCTTAAATATTTAATTACTTAGGTATTTGAGGATGTTTAAGTTAATACTCCCAGTAGTACGTAACATACAAAGTAAGTAGGTAAGTACCAACGTGAAATGTTATGTATGAGTACGATTGGTTTTGCTGTAGACTTTTAAAGACATTATTGTCTAAACAATTTGTTATTCATATAATAAATATTGCAGCACAATGCCCATCTAGCCCCAAACGAAGCATAGCTTGTGTTATAACCAGGTGACTGATAGAATACTTATATATTTTTAAATACATACTTATGATATTTTATAACACCCAGAAACAGAACAAACACCTATATTAATCAAACAAATGTTTATGCTGGGAGGGAATCGAACCCTCAACCTACAGAAGCAGAGCTACTACCAACTGAGCTGATAGACCAGTCAAAGTGGCTGTCAAAGTGAATCCCTCCCAGGACACACATTTGTGTGACGAACATAGGTGTTCGTTCTGTGTCTGGGTGTTATAATGTATCTTATGTATGTATTTAAAAACCCATAAGTATTCTATCAGCCATCTATTCACCATATTACAAGCTGTTTAGTTTGGGACTAGAGGTGTTGTGTGCATTGTCCACCAATATTAAAAAAAACTTAATATTAACTACTCGAACAAATAAATACATCCTTAGTGAAAATACAAATACATCCTTACTAATATTATAAACGCTAATGTTTGTATGTATGGGTGTTTGTTACTCTTTCACGCAAAAACTACTGAATGGATTTTAATGAAACTTTAACATATAGCTTATACATCAGAATAATACACAGGCTATCACTACATAGTATAAAACAAAACGCATCCCGCTGTCTGTCTGTCCTTATGTATGCTTAGATCTCTAAATTACGCAACGGATTTTGATGTGGTTTTTTAATTGATAGAGTGATTCAAGAAGAAGGTTTATATGTAAAATACATGCATAATATAGTAGAAAAACACTGATAATTTTAGAGGTTTCTAATGTGATGTCGTAAATAAACACATTTTTTTGCGTTTATATTGCAATCGCTGGCTGAACCATTCTGTAGTATATTTAATAACACACTCAGGCCTACAGTAATACTATTATTATTTTTTTTCATATATTTTCATAATAATTGACATATGTGGCGCAATAAGCGAAGGCCTGCTGAAACGCAGAACGATGCGTGTTCGATTCCCGCCGCGGGGCAAATGTTTGTATGATCTGCAAGTATATATCTCAAGACTGGGTATTTTTATATTTATAATATGTATTTACCAAAAAATAAAGGTATATAAGTAGTATATGAGTCATGTGATAGGTACCCAAAACAGAAGCTCTGCTTACATTAAAAAAATGTTTCTCTACCTTTCAGTTTATTTTACGTGTTACTACTTAACATGTATAATGCCATATTTGGCTGCCTTGCTATTGTTAAGACATGATGTGGTGCCGTATTAGTATGGGACCACTGTTTAATGGGTATTAAACCTATTATTACCCATTAAACACACAACCTACAGCGCCGATGGTAGAGTTATAATATTCTGTTTTGGTAGAGGACCAGCTATATCTAGTATGTGCCACAGTATCAGCCGGTAAGTGTACTCACTCTTTATTGCAGTTATACATGTTGTTGACTTTTTTAACATCGCCGCGGCTTAGACCTTCTCTCTGTCCTAACTTCACGCAGCCCACCTAAAATAAACAGATTTATTAATTTAAAAAAAATCTGTCAGTTAATGTCGTCAGTGTTCAGTTATGACATAAGCTGTTGTCGTTCGTGCGATTTGTCAGCTGATTTGTCAGCGGTTAGCTAAATGAATAGACAGTTCAATGACCGGTAAGTTATGAATGAATATTCAAATTTGAATTGAGTGTCAGCTGTGACCTTGCAGAAGACACATCAAAAATCGTGCATCAACTGTCGTGCGCGGAACATCTCGTTTTTTTCGTTTTTATTGTCAATTTTTCGCTATAACTTTTCGTACATATTTAACACATTAAAAATTATCGCCGCTGTGTGTGACATTTGTATCCTGTCGAGTGTGCAAAGGAATAGACTGGCCGTGCTCAAAGGGTTTGGTTGGACAATGTTCGTAAGTAATTGACGTAGGGGACGGTTAGATCTAGATTGGGCCAGAAGCTACTGAACCTTACAGTTTCTAACACCCAGGTTGAGAGCGTAGGACAAGTTGAAAGGTAAGTGTCTTTCTTCTTTGCACTATAAACGTCACACACTTTATCTATCGTGTCGATCAGTAATTTAATTTTCGTATAAAATAAACTTAACAAAAGAAACCTATACAGTCCACTCCATTATCGTACATTTTTGGTCCATACGGCCGGATTATTTTACTAGCAATCTAATGAAGGTTCCCTTGATCAGCTTTTATTGTCGTAGATTCAATTCAAACAATGACAAAGGACATTTCGGTTCTTTAGTTCACTAATATTTCAGCACCGTTTAAAATTATATTTCGTGTTTTCGTTGTCGTAGAAATAATTTCATTTTTAGGGTGTTCAAATAACTCACTGGTCATTGTATTGAAGCTAACTCATTTATTATTTTAATTTGTAGGTAGGTTGGCGATTTGATTGTAGTCTGTCATTTTCGTGTCAACGTCATATTCAAAGTAACTGACAGCCGCAATCAAATAGTCATTCGTTCACTTTTGGTCGTGAAAATATCCTTATAGTGTAATTCATTGTTAGTGAAAATATCCTCTGTCGTAGAAATATCTTTGTTTACGTTTTTAGAATTTGTTTGGATAATTGGATTTTAGTATAGTAATAACTTAATATAAAATGCCAATGGAAACCAGACAAGCTACGAGGGAGGCAGAGGGTGATGCTGACAGGATCGCACGCGATTATGCGAATATGAGGATAGAATTACTCGAGTCCTCGGATTTAAGTGGTGTGTCAGAGCAGGATATTTCAGATATAGCCTCAGAATTTCACGCTGCACAAAAGAATGTTCTCGTTAAAATACCAAAATCAGATAGGAATTCTGAATTCGCGTACACTGTTGCATTCGACCACAAAATACGCAGTATTATGATGAGATTAAGAAAGGCTGATGTAAAATCTTGTTATGAGCAAAAACCACACAGTAGTTTCGCTAAGCTTCCTAAAATAGTAATAAAACCATTTGACGGAAAGTTGGAGAATTGGGTGTCGTTTAAGGAGTTATATGATTCGCTTATACATGGTAGGGATATGCCAGACGTCGAGAAGCTTCATTATTTACTGGGCAGTGTGCAAGGCTTGGCATACGACCTTATTAAAAATTACCCATTATCCGACACAAACTATCTGGTAGCATATCGAGCTTTAACAAAATACTTTGATCGAAAGATGACTATAGCTGTAAGTTATTATGATCGGTTGCTTAATTGTGAAGGAGTCAAGAGTAAAAGTAGTGCTGAGTTAGAACGGGTTCATCGAACATTTACAGAAAATTTAGCTATCTTATCTAAATACAGTTTACCGAATCAGAACTTTATGCTTTTCCAGTTAGTTTGGTCTAAGTTGGACGGGTCAACTAGGGAAGCATTTGAGCTTCAGTTAGGTTCTGACGTAGATATCCCTCAATATGAGGATATAATGCTTTTTATTGAAAAACGGTCTCGTGCTCTGGAGAATTGTCAAAAGCAGCCCACATATGTCAAACCAGACACTAATAAAAGTAAATCTGCACTTATTGTGGCACCCAAAAGATTGTGCATCTTGTGTCTGCGCCCATCCCACTCAGTGAGACAATGTACATCAAAACTTAAATGTAGTAAGTGTTATAATAATCATCATGTTTTGCTTCACTTTGAAGAGGCTACTCCAGAAGCTGGGCCTTCACAAGTAGCACTGGCCGCATATACCCCTATACCGAAGCACTGTTTTCAACGGCTGGTGTATTAATAAAAAACAAATTTAATAAATGGGTCCGAGCTCGTATTCTGCTTGATAGTGCCAGTGCCTGCAACTTTATGACTAGGTCCTGTGCACGTCGTCTTGGGTTAAAAATAGCGCCAAGGATGGCGATGGCAGGTCGTTGAATGATGTGTTGCTACCAGGGCCCAAGTTACAAAAGAGTATCTTCGATCTGTTGATCCGGTTTCGGTGGCATGCGGTCGTCTTCACCGGGGACATCAAACAGATGTACCGCCAATTCCTCGTGTCGTCATCTGATGTTGATTATCAGCGTATTCTTGGCGAACATCTCCTGACAGTCCACTGCGTGATTTTAGACTCTTAACAGTCACCTATGGTGTCTCCTGTGCTCCTTATCAGGTGCTGTGGTGCATTGCTCAATTGGCCAAAATATACAGGACCCAAGCTCCACTTGGCGCAGCTGTTTTAGATAGGGATACGTATGTTGATGATGTCGTTTCCGGAGCTGACAACGTTGAAACAGCTGTTCAAATTCGTCGAGACCTTGTCAAGATTTTGTCGTCGGCGTCGGATTCACTACCGTCGTCCGACATGTATATGGAAAAGTTTCACAATTTTGAGGAGATTCAGGATGTCTCGCTGAAAATTCTAGGAATGTTGTGGCTGCCCACCGTAGACCAGCTCACATTCCAGACAGCACCAGTTGATTGTCGGTGCACGAAAAGGTCGATTTTGTCAGAGATAGCCCGGATCTTCGATCCTTTGGGGTTGTTATCGCCTGTCGTATTTCTTGCAAAATATATAATGCAGCTGCTGTGGTTGTCTGGTGTGGATTGAGATGAGGACGCGCCATCTTATGTTGCGAATGAGTGGCTTAAATTTAAAACTCAATTGTCGTCGTTGAGTTCATTATCGCTGGACCGTAGAATGATTCAGTCGTTCACGGTTCAGTCGGAACGGCATATAGGCCACAATGGTTAAATGTAACTGAACTTTTGGATGCTTTAACTGACTCTATGTCTACCTTTTTAAATTGCGATAATCTAATATTACTGGGAGATTTCAATATTGACATGCTTGCGCCAAATGATTGTAAAACTAAACTATTTTCACAGTTCCTGCAATGTATGAATCTTCATCAATTAATTACCGAGCCTACACACTTCACTTCCCATAGCCAGACGCTAATTGACATAGTGTGCACAGATGCTTCAGTGAGTAGTGTGCATGTTAAATACAGTACTGACTTGGGAGCTCATGCCATGTTGTTGGCTGAGTTTCGCATAAAAAAGGATAAGTCTGTCCCGCAACTAGTTACATATAGACCATTGAAATATATAGATTTGGACTTGTTTACTGAACACCTGGATGAAATCAATTGGAATCAACTTTTATTGACCAAAAATGTAAACGACAGAGTGTTAGAACTCTCTAGTATAATTCTAGCACTTTATGATATACATGCTCCTCTTAAGACCTCAAGTTTCAAAAGCCCCCCACACCCTTGGATTACAGACACAGTGAAAACTATGATAAAAATTAGGGATAGTCACCATGATAGATATAAGGAGCATAAAAGTGATAATCTTAGGCAAGAATATAAATGTATGAAGCAGCTGGTTGTGCAGGCCATACATAGTGAAAAGGTAGCATATTTTACTCAGCATATAAATAAAAACATTAAGAACTCCAGTAAATTGTGGAGAAACCTGAAAAACCACATCCTCCCAGTTAAAAAACAAGCCATGGAACTCCCATCACAGTTTACTGACCCTAAGGTTATTAATACTCATTTTCTGGATGTCCCTGGAGTCACTTCCGTCAATATTTCCCTTTTGACCTACTTCGAACATCACAGACATGGCACTGCTTCTTTCTCATTATGACCGGTCAGTGAGTATACTATTTTGAAGGTCATACAGGGCCTTAAGTCAAATGCCAAAGGTATTGATGGGATCAGTCTGGACATGATTTTTATGACTTTGCCACAATCCTTATCATTAATAACTTCTATTGTAAATGATTCTGTTGCTAGTGGCACCTTTCCTGATTGCTGGAAGCTGTCACTCATCAAACCTATACCGAAGAAGACCAATCCTGTTTCAGTTAATGACCTGAGGCCTATTAGTTTGCTTCCCTGTTTGTCTAAGATTCTGGAAAAGGTGGTGTGTATGCAACTCATAAAATGTTTGGAGGATAATAACATTTTACCACTGATCCAGTCAGGTTTTCGCAAGGGTCACAGTACTGCCACTGCCCTACTCGATGTGGTTGATAACTTACTGACAAACCAAGATAAGGGATGGTGCAGTATACTTGTTCTATTGGACTTCTCAAGGGCTTTTGACTCCATAAATATTTCACTTCTTCTTTCTAAGCTTGCTTTTTATGGTTTCTCCTCCAATACTGTACAATGGTTTCACAGTTACCTTAGTCATAGAAACCAGTGTGTTGAGTTGCAACTGCCAGATGGTTCTTCAGTCCGGTCAGCCCAGCATCCTGTGCTTCGCGGTGTTCCGCAGGGCTCCACCCTCGGTCCAATTCTCTTCATCCTGTACAGTGCAGATATCATCAAAAACATAGCTCACTGTCAATTTCATCTTTATGCTGATGATCTTCAATTGTATCATATATATATATATATATATATAGATAATATATAGATAATATATAATATAATATATATATATATATGTATATATAAAAGAAAGTCGTGTTAGTTACACTATTAATAACTCAAGAACCGCTGGACCGATTTGGATGAAACTTAAAATGTATATAGTTAGTAACTTGGATTAGGTAACTGGGTGTTTCTATGTATAACATGTAAGTATTTACAAAAAAAAAAAGTATTTAAGTAGTATATCAGTCATGTGGTACCCATAACACAAGCTCTGCTTAATTTGGGGCCAGATGATGCTGTGTGAAATGTCCAGGATTATTTATTTATTTATTTATATTGATTAGGATATAGGCTATTTTTTATCCCGGAACAACAACGGGAATGGGAACGGGGCGGGCGAAGCCGCGGGTGGCTAGCGGCCACCATCTATCAATATTTATCCGTAAATTTCATCATAAATTAAATCTCTGTAATTATTACAATAGTTTGAATAGCTAGGAATCTTATTTTTAAAAGTGATATTAGTACTTTAGTACTAATATCACTTTTAATAAATTTTTAGTACATTAGTAATATTTTTGTGAATTTGTAACCGCCTAACGAAGTGGGCACGAGTCAGCTAATTATTGATAAACGTATTACTACTGGTCATTTGACTGGATACGACGAACATTTCAACGACTTTATCGTTTCGATAAATCGAAATCAGTTTGCCGAGTAATGCCCCAGTACCTTAGATTCAATAGTTTTCTGCGAGTTTCTCGAGAAAGCATACTCCGAGTAATGCATAACGCTGTTGTAGTCGTAAGATACTCCGTAGCCGTCAGCATTCTTCGAGTCTGCTTTTCTGAAGTTGTTTTCCGCTCCTGAAACACGTGACATATAGATAAGTTTTTTTTTTATGTCAACGATAAGCCTAGGTTTGACCACGATCTCGCTTGATGTTAAACGATAATGTGTCCGACGATTTGGCACACAGGTCTAGAAGACACCTATTTACTCGAGACTTGAAAAGACCTAGGTTGTAGTTTTCAGGAAAGACCTTGGCTGTACGCATAATAAATGTGAGAGCAAAGCGCTTTGTTCGTAAGGGTGGTAGGTTGTGAAGGTATGGATGTACTATTTAAAACTTTGCTTTTAGGGTTCCGAACCTTAAATTAATAAAGGATCACTTGATATATTTGTTCATCCGTCTGTCTGACTGTACGACAAGACATTTTTCCTCACGTAGAGCTTAGAGGTATCGAGTTGAAATGTTTATCAAATACTAAGCTACAAAATCAACTCTTCAGTACATTTAATAATATGCCAAAACTCGCCAGTACATCTAAACCTATAGGGTACTTCTCGTGAACCTAGAATCACGACATTTGAGAAGAAGTAAGGTCTCTAGCACAAGTTAAAGAAAAAATCTAAAAGTAGATAATTTGTTTAGCATTTTTCGCGGTTTCTAACTTTCAAGACCATGACGGACCCATTAAAATCCATACTAATAGTACAAATGCGAAAGTAACGCTGTCTGTCAGTCTCTTACGTTTTCACGCCTAAACCGCTGAACCGATTTTGATGATTATTGTAATAGAGATAAATGGGACCTTGGAGAAGGGCCAAGGGCCTACTTTTTAAGTAGGTAACACGTGTGCCGCGGGCAGCAGCTAGTAAGTTATAAAAATAGGTTTAAGTTTTTTGATTTTATGATTTTGTTAAGAGCAATGTTAGGTGCATGGCTGTATTGTGACCGTGAGTTGGACTAGTAATTTTATTGTAATGGGTGATAAAAAAACCATGATTGTAATATATAAATAAGGGTCATATTAGAGTGCCACAAGACTGTTGGAACTGAAGAAATATCAGTAATAAAAAACAAACCAGTCGGTTACAAAATGTAACAAGCTTATATTTGGACGTAAACAAATTGGCGCGGTATAAGTTTGTAAAACAGACAACAGCAGTAGGCAGCAACTATACCATCTTTTCAGCTTAGTCAGTCGTATGCACAGGAAAAACATGCTCAATACGTGTGCAGTTGATTAAGCCGCGGCTTTCTTCACGATTTACTTCAGCCTTTGAGAGTAATAGCACAAAAACCTACTAAGGCAGCACAAACCTTGCTTTATATTCTGGTAGCGCACGTAAACATTATCGTCTCTCTCAAGGCGACTCTGCTCGTGCATGAACCCAATGGCGTGTAGCAGCTCGTGCAGAACTGTTCCCTTCTTGGATATTCAGCTGGAGATCTGCAGGTTCACCTCCTGACGGCCACCTGAACCATGCATATGGAAATGCTCCATTTAGTATATTTTTATAAAATTAAATTAGCTCGCAAACCCGATTTAGTACTGTGTCGTCTTTGTGACATCAGAACTATTGAGAAGTAACATAAACCCTACTGGGGCTCTACAACGATAGTCTTAATTTAAATCTTAACTATATTTTCATCACAATTTTAAATGTAAATTATCTCAACTGTTTCAACTGTATATTGTATTATTCTGTACATTTCTGTAATAATTTCTGTATATAAAAGTTTTACACATGTAAAGTTATCCTAAGGGTTAATTAGGTACTTTCTTTTCCAAAGCAAAGGAACCTGGGTAGGTAACTTTGATTCGTTGAAAGAAAACACATTTACAACCGTTCAGCTAATAGAGACATCGGAGGTGATAACCCAGCAGATACCAATCAACGTCAAACATCGTTAGGCTTCAACAAATTCTATAAATTTCTTAAAAGTCATTCATCACTTCATCAGCCATCACATCAGACGTTTGTACCAGTGTTCAAAGAATATTAACCTCTGGATATGATTTCAAAAAGAATCACTCTATCGACCATATCTAACCAATTATTAATATACAGAAGTTTGACGTGTGGCGCAGTGGGATATGGACCGGCTGAGACGCAGAAGGTTGCGGATTCGATTCCCGCCGCGAGACAAATGATTGTAAGATCTGCAAGTATTTGTCTCGGTTTTGGGTGTTTCTATGTATCTATATATTTACAAAAAAAGCATTTTAGTAGTAAATCGGTCATGTGGTATACATAATACAAGTTCTGCTTACTTTGGGGCCAAATGATGCTCTGTGAAATGCCCGGGATTATTTTGAAATTTGATATTGCGATTAATTTGGGATTGAGCAGAGCACTGTCAGTCAGGGCGAATATGCCGGCCCGCAGATTCGCACGATTTACAGATGCGGTGAAGGTAACATTATTCAGAGCATACTTCATTTTACTCAGCGAGTCTATGCGTCAACTATACCCAAAAGGCTTATAAAGCTTTGCGGGTCCAATATAACAACGCGTTTATGTTGCTGTTGCGACTGTCGCGATTCTGCAGTGCCTTGACCATTGTTGCGGAGAGGCGCGGCTTGATCTTCGTTCTGGTCTTTATGGCTAGGTTCTAATGACTTATTTTAACAATATTTTATTTGACTAATAAAGTCGGCGTCGCTTACAACCATGTTTGCCTTTGGCTAGGCACGCACTGACACCTTCGAGGCCATCTAGCCAAAAAGTCAGCCTCACTGCTCAGCAGAACCCGAGAAAAACTTTAAAAAGTGTCTAAACATACTAGCAGTCATAACTTCGGTAACACTGCATGTATTCACCTCAAATAAAAACTAATGTAACATACGTAAATCTATGCTTTGATGGTAGGTATATTTTAGTGTAACATGTTGACCCTTTTGTGTTCTCCATTGTCTGAATGAATAAATTGAATTATAATTTTATTATTTATTATCAGCCCACACTGTCCCATTGCTGGGCAAATACCTCTCCCCATTCTCTCCAATCATCCTTCTCCTGCGCTAAGACTGTCCATTGGCGCGGAATTCGGCGAGCTCGTCCCTCCACCTGGTTCGCAGTCCGCCGCGACGTCGTTGTACCGTATCAGGGCACCACTCCTTAGTTAGCATGGCCCACTAGTCTCCAGTATAAAATGTTGGCTTATAAAATAAAAAAAATAGACTACAGATTTTTTGGATTGCTCGGGTCGAGTCCGATGGATTTTCAATCAATAGTAACTAGGTCTATCTATTATCCTATCCATTGAAAGTTTATCCATGACACGGCTAAGCATACAAACCACCCCTATTTAAATAAGCACCTAATGTTTTCATTCGGCTATATTTTTTCGACAAGGCGGAACGCCGTGATTTGTGCGTTTATTATTTTTAACCTTAAAAAATCGGTACAAGAGGTTGCTATGGTGGACAGAGGAGGTCCAGATACCTTCGTGTCTGGCGCGTTGGCTATTGTGCTCCAAGTGTCAAGAATATTTGGCATAGCCCCACTACGGTTTGAGAAACAACGCAGTGGATGGCGCATCTGCCTATCCCCTCGCTTTTATGTGTACGGATGTGTTCTGGTTACCGCTATTAGTAAGTATTAATTGCATTTATTACCAAAACTAAAGCTAGTACCGGAAAAAAGAGAGATACTAATACCATAAAAACTGAGAGTGTGAGACTGAGAAAATGTGTTTGTGTGCCAGTGTTATGTACCAAGTTTACGAAAGTTATACATACAGAGATATATACATTATTTTCTTTTTTATAGATATATATAGTGTAGATAATATAATTATATATAATAGCGGTTTTCAAGTCTGCAATGTCGCTTTGGACCACGACGCGACTTCTTACTCTTTTTTTAAAGTGATTATGCATGCATACATGTTCTATTGGATTGAAGTCCGGGTTGCGGGCTGGCCAGTCAATAGTAGACACCCCGACCTCTTGAACATACTGCCTTACCGAAGCAGCAGTATGTGGACGAGCATTATTTTTGTAACAGTTGGAAATTTTCTCCGATAAAGCCAGCAAACGGTATAACATGTTCTTCAAGAATCTCTGTTATGTATCTCGCAGCAGTGATAGACCCATTTTCTATAAAGGTTAACTCTGTCTTTGCTTCATAAGAAAAGCCTGCCCAAAACATGACTGAGCCTCCTCCATAAAACACAGTTTTCCGCATGGTGCACGGTCCATATCTTTCTTCTGGGCGCCGATACACAAGGTTACGGCCATCCGCACCGTGTAAACACATTCTGCTCTCATCTGTTATAAGAATCTTCTTCCACTACTCCAAACTGCAATTTACGTGTTCTCGGGCAAAACGTAATCTTGCAACTCGATGTGCTGGAGTGAGTCTGGGCCCCGTCTCAGGCTTGTGCGGGGTCAGATAAGCGGTTGTAAGGCGTCGTCTTACTGTCCACTCACTAACATTAACACCTCTCACTTCTCTCAGGAGATTTTGAACTTCAACTCCTGTGCGATGACGATTTCGTAAAGCTGATATCAGAATAAATCGATCTTCACGTTCTGAAGTGGTTCATCTACGACCAGAACCGCGTCGTCTTACAAAGCCTCCAGTCTCGATGTAGCGTTGGTATACTCCATGCACCGTAGATCGGCTCACAGAGAGAGCCCGAGGCACCTGACTTTGACTTCGTACTGTTTGAAGCAAAGTCACGATTCCAGATGATTCAGCTTCAGTCAAATCCATCTTCCAAAGCTTCAAATAGTCGCAGATTAAGGGAAAAGTGTTTCGATAAATAAATTAAATTCAACTGATTTTATAAAACCACTAAACCAATATTTAAACCCATTTTAAGTTAAAACAATATAATGCAAGAAACCACGTTAAGCATTTTATTTTAAACATATGGTGACTCTCTCACCATATGTGCAAAAGGATACATTTCGAGGATTTTTTTTGACTATGTTGTAGAGCGAAGGATTAATAAGTGGAAGTGACGGCCTGCCAAAGCTGTTTTCCGGGGTTCAAATTTACAAACATGTCTGAACGACATTTATTGAAGGTGTAATGAGGATCAAACAAGAAATACGCATGTTTGCTTATTAATAACAGTTGTCGAACAGAAAGTACTTTACAAAACAAATATGATAAAGTCGTGGGATACCGTCTCGGCCTGGGGGACATCACTTTTAATACTGCCCTCTGTGCGCGCTCCACTCTTAGCATTTGGGTTTTAATGGAAGCCCCCCAGGCCGTGAAGCAGTAGTTCAGCACTGACTGTGTTAAGGCAAAGTAAACCGACTTCAAGCAGTTAAAGTCAGCGGCACTTATTACGTTTTTAAAAACTTACGTATTTACGTACTCGAGCCACTGTAGATTCAATATGATGAATCCATGATAAGGTACTGTCTAGGCAGTTAATACAGTAAAATGATGTAACATATAAAAACCTCTTCAACTCAAAGTGAAAGTCAAAAGATACTGTTTTCAATACAATCACAAGGATCACTTTGAAACGTCTTACATACTAGGTGAATTTAGGTGCCAACTCCTCTTAACCCAAGCCTGAGAAGAACCGGCAAGAAACTCGTCTGCAACTGCTAACATGCTCTACTTTTTTTCTAGATTTAATTACCTTTGCTACTTTGGTAATGGATTTCCAAGGCACACCAGGTGCGTCTATCCGAATGCAGAGCCACACACGAGCCATAGTGTGGGTACTGGATGTCGCTATAATGACGACCCTGGCTTTCCACGGAACCCTTGCTTCTCCAAGCCGTTTGAAGTCTAAGATTGTTTGCTTGGACTATTTGCAAGAAGTCAGTTTGCTCTTCAACTTTGAGCAAATCGCTAATCGCTTAGATTTTCAACCCCAAAAGTATTCATTTATTTTGCAGATAAACAAAGAACTGAATGTGCATCAATGGCCGAAAAAGAGAGAAATAAAGAAATGCATCTTTCTATTTTTATGGTCGCTGTTAACGATGACAGTGACTTTGACCGATTGTTTCTTGGTATTAAGGGGCATAAGTCTCCATCAAACTAATAGTATGTATAATAGAACACTTGAAGCTTGTGTGCGGGCATAATGCGTGTCCAAATGCCTGGCTTCTTATTCTTGAACAATTTTTATTATCTTTCAGCAATGATCTGCATCATGCATTTTTTCTACTACCCGTGCTATTGGATAAGGCAGCTACTTGTGTATCAGTTTGTGTTAATAACACTTCATATTCGTGATAGCTTTGTAGCATTAAATAATAAACTGGACGCTTTGTCGCAAGGTAAGTCAAGTACCCCGTAGACGAGTTTTGTAGTTAGCAATATTATTAAGCTATTTCTTATCTTGCTTAAGTATGCACTGTCCCTGTCATCATCATGTCAAAGAATAGAGATGACAACAGATTTAAACAATTCTTTAGCCAGTGTGTGTATTAAAACTAATTTTTCTTTGGCTGTTATTGTGTGCTGTCGTTGTTTAATATTTTTGTTTTGTTCATCGCTATTGTAGTTTTTATTGCTTATTGACAAGCGTTTGACCACTGTCTCACCGCTGGTAAATTGTCTTTGAAGATGTAGAGCGCTTGTTTTTAAAGAGCTTGTTAACTCGAGACTTAAAGATTCTAGTATTTTGTAGTTTTACGAAATTACGAAGTAAAACCAGGAACTGGCCAAATTATTTATTTATAAACTACTTGCAGGACTGTCAGGCACCAAGAATGTGCCATTGAAATCTACAATGATTCCAGAAATTATTGCAATGGACAAAAAGCGTAAGAAATCTGTGAATGCAATCATCGATTCCTTGGCATTCGTCAGGAAATTTGAAACAAGTATTTAATCCTCCATCTATCATAGGTTTTAGTATAGTTTATCTATATGTTTGAGCAAATATTATAATAGATCGGGAGAGCGAAGCGATTGAAGATTTCAGAAGTAACTTGAGTGATATGTTTGTTTGTTCAACGATAACTATCGAACTGATAATCCGATTTACATGAAAATTAGAACTTAGAATTTATCATCAATTATTTTTGCAGCTGAGCAATTAGATCGACCAGTCCACGAAAGTGTTCATCGTCTCGCTCTAACGTTTGTATCGATATGTGACGTTGTGAAAGAGATAGATAAACGTCATGGTATTATGTTGCTGCTACTCCTTGCTTCTTTTCTGCTGCATATGATCATAACACCCTATTATTTGATCACCAATGTGTGTAAGTATATGGATAGCATCAATATCAGACACGTCGGAACGAAAAGTGCTGCCTTTTTCACGTTGTTTTTTCCCTATTTCAGTTGATAGCCGCTATAAGGGCACGGTTTATACAATTATTGAGTGCTTATGGTGTGTTTTTCACTGCGGAAATCTGCTAATGGTGATTGAGCCTTGTCACTTAACACTTGAAGAGGTAAAGATCTGAGAATAAACTCGTTTCACAACGGTCTGTCTCCGCCTCTCAGAGCTGAACTACAAAAGCTAATGTCCGAATACTAAAAGCATTTGAGACGAACTTGATCGTTTGAAAGCCACATACTTATCCAAAAAAAATGTATAATGAATGTGACGGAAAGTGGAGTTTCAGTATTTAGACATTAGAAATTTAAATTTGGAGCAATTCAAGTATATTTAACTCTACATAAAATATATCGTTGTAATTTTTCAGATTATAGCAACGCGAGCGCAGATTAGCCGGCTGATGCGCCACGTGAACCTGCCCAACGAGCCGCTGGCCAACGAACTGGACTTGTTCTATAGACACCTTGTTCTCAATCCGGTGTCATACTCTCCACTACAAATTACAACTCTTGCTAGGGGCCTGGTGGCTACTGTACGTGAGAATGATAAATTTTGTGATTCATATAGATATAAAACTAACATTTTACAGTTTTAAAATTAACATCTAATATATAAAATTCTTCTGTCACGGGGTGCGTAATCGAACTCCTCCGAAACGGCTCGACCGATTTTCGTGATCCTTAGCGAGGATATTAGTCAGGGGGGAGAATCGAACAACATCTTTTTTTCATCCCCCTAAATGTTAAGGGTGGTCCACCCCTTAATATTTTTTTTTTTATTTTTCAGACAAAATTTTTTGTTTTTATTTTTTTATGATACATCATACCAAAATACATGCAACCCTCAATTTTCACCCCTCTACGATCAACCCTTATTTTTTAAACATCATATTTACCTATAAAAATGTTTCCTAAAAATAACATACATGGCAAAACAACGTTTGCCGGGTCAGCTAGTATTATATATAATAATGATTTCTCGATAAGAACTTTTAAAGACATGGATAAAATTATTTCAATGTTCTTCGAAATCCGTCGTCCCGTTAGTTACGGTGCGATGCTATTTAAAAAAGGGGACAGAGACAATTCAAGCAAAATTTTCTTGGGCTTAGTTTTAATAAATATTCAATGTACAGATTTGACTTCAGTTTAATTAAATAGATAATTTTATTTTCTGGATCCTAACGCGCCTTCTATGTCGTTTGGGGTATTATTAAATATTCAATGTACAGATTTTGCCTAAGTATAATTAAATATATATGTTTTCTGGAACCTAACTCGCCTTCTATATATTTTGGGGTATAACCGTATAAACGTCCACAATGCAAGCTACCTCACTGGGGCCGTGGCAAGTATGTTAAATTAATATAGCAATTTCTAAGTGTTTTATTTAAACATTTTTCACTTTTTTCACAGGTCCTAGGCAGCATAATTACCTACTTGGTTATAATCATACAACTATAAATACTACATGTATGCTTGGATGGATGCTGCACGCACGAAAAAATTACACGTTCCGCCTGAACCGAGTGTGCAACCGAGAGGCACGATCGGATGTATTCTTATGACGTTATCACGTAATATTATCGTCCGTAAACTAACTATACAGACAACCATTTTTTTTTCTAAATACATACAGAAACATCCAGATCCGCGACAAATACTTGCAGATTATACATATATATGTCCCGCGGCGGGAATCGGACCCGCAACCTTCTGCGTCTCAGGCGGACCTTAGCCCATTGCGCCAAAGAGCTGTGCGTAAACATAGATTCTAGATCGTAAATGTTCAATTTACGAATATTTATTTACAGATATGTACAGAATAATATACAATAATATAAAATACACGTGAAACAGTTGAGCTATCTATGGACCGTTTAAAACGATCTTAAACGATCGACCTTTGTATTAACGTTACAGTAAGAATAAATCTAATGTTTCAGAGACAAAAACGAAGATACCTACCATCACGAAAAGGAGCATCATCATGAAAACCAGCAAACATACAACAAAGAAATGAATCACACCTACCAATCAGATAAAGATAAGATAGAATCCCACCACCAAAACAACCAAGATCATTACGAAGAGCATCATGATAAAGATACTGAAACACATCCAGAGCCGGGTATATCCGAGACAGAAACTGGAGACCGATATGAAGACAAGGGGAACGAGCATAAGGAAGAGGGTGAAGACGCGGTGCAGAACTATAAACCAGGACAAAATAATCCAACTATCACGTACACGAGGGACTAAAACCCCAGTGCTAATACGAAAACTACCTACTAGGCGAACCATACGGATAACTTTGAACTTGCAATAATCTGAATGTGTGTTTTAATAATATAGTGAAGCAACCGATATAAGCATTTTATTCTGCAATACATAGCTTGCGTTGATATATGTTCGTGCAAAAAAGTACCCATCGATAGCTAAGGCATATCGATAGTAAACGGACACTTTTGTGTCTTGTGTCAGATACAAGCAACCGATGAATATTTAATCTCTATAGAACCAGTATGAAATCATCCAGCGCACACGTTAACATTTTTTGTGTCCAGTTGCTCCCTCTTAACACTTACTCATTGACGATCGAAAAGTGTTCGGTGTCGCTTACTGGAAACTAAAAGTCGTCAGTTGAAGACATAAGCAACATTTACAAATTTCCATACAATTGTACTGACGGAAAACAAGCAACGAATTGTACCAGTGGCCAGTAGTAGCAACGGGCGACTGTGTCTGAACACCGCTACACGAAACAGCAACTACGGTTCCCTGTGATGTTGTGCCGTGTCGGCAACAAAAAGTGTCTACGTTTGCGCAGCGCCTTAATCGTAAACTAGGCATCTATGCAATGATCTTTACTAATTGTAAAATAACCCTACAACATGCCCTATCATGTAGTTAAGTAAGGTTATATTTAAAACTTTTAAGCCTTTTATGTTAAAAGTAGGTTTTCGCTTTGTTTGTCCTTTACATGAATTTATGTAACCGTTTATATTGTAACTTTGTTTATTTAACTTTGTTTATCTACTTACAAGTTAATATTGTTAGTCCTTTCCAGCCTGAGACACAACCCTGAGACACAGTTAGTACGTCCATATTTTCAGCAGTTACCTAAGTATAAAAGTCGCTCGTAGAATCGTGGTCGTAAAAGAGCAGAAAGGAACAAGCTATTTTTACCTAGGGCTATAATCTTTAGGGCAGTCTGTAGGGCATTAAAAGAAGATGGTTTTTTTAATGACGAATTTTCTACTAGGTAAATTTTTCCTGATCTTGCAAAACTAGAACCGTTTCGACTAAAAACCTCTAAAACTCTTAGATCGTGGGTGCCGCTGCTGCTGCAGCAGAAGACTTTATGAGGCGGAAATATACATCCACTGCCAATGGTTATACATTTCTGCCATTTGGGATAGAAACTTTAGGCCCGTAAAGACCTGAGGCGTGGCTCCTATTCAGAGAGTTATTAAAGGGAGTGGTGGACAAGACCAATGATCAAAGGGCTGGTGCTTACCTCGGAGAAAGGATTAGTACGGCTATTCAACGAGGTAACGTTGCCAGCCTTTTGGGAACTCTACCTGCGGTCAGTGAACTGAATTATGTCTTTTATCTATAAGTAATTGTATAGTGTAGTATAGTATAGGTAGGAAAAATAAGTTCGTACATACATAGTAACCCTCATCATATAACCTTCCACATGATACGGCCATTACTTAATAAAATGATCGATCTATTTGTCGAGCGAATTAATTAAATCACTTAAAAGTTTCCGGGTTACTCTGCTGATTGAAAAGAGACTAATTGAGTACCTATCTATTACAGTAATCACTACAATCAACGACCATTTTACAACATGAAAGCAGAGGCGATTAACATTTTTTTGCTGTCTAATTCGGTAAAACACGGAATCTATAGATATGGGCAGTGCCGGTTCCTTCTTAAATTAATAATTGCGTTTGAAAAACTAAAAAGACAACCGACTTGTATCAAAAAGCAAAATTTCTTTTCATCTAAGTGGATGAATTATTTATTCAGCTTTTTTTAATATGAAAACTACTTAACCGATTTTTATGAAATTTATATGGGACCAATCGGGAAGTATATCCATTCACATGAAATCAGTTTTTTTTATCAGTTCATAAATGACGGAGATAGGCATGTCAAAAAAAATACAGTCGAATTGAGGACCTCCTCCTTTTTTGAAGTCTGTTGAAAACAGGCATTTGATGGTAGAGTAGTGACTATAAACAAAGCGATAATCACGTTTTTTAAGACCTGTTCAAGGGGGCATCCATTAATTACGTAAGGCATTTAGGGAGAGTGGGGGGGGTCGAATAATAAATCGAACCGATATTTGTTGTATAATGGATGCCACTCAAGAGTTAAAATATGTTCTACGAAACATCAAAACTGTTGACGAAACCTTACTAATTCAGATCTCTGTATATATAACCATTTTAACAATGCTCTTGGTGAGTCCTGAAAAAAATGGCGAGAATACTATTGCTCTGTCTTCTGGGCACAAGTACCGTAGTAACGTTCTGCGCTAAAACAAGCGTAGCTCCTAAAAAAGAAGTCGTGACTGAAGCTCCGGTTTCGAGGATAGACAAGGGTATAGAGCAAGCATCCGTAGAGTCAAGGGCTGACTATGACCTGATGGGCGCCATGAAAGACTGTAACGAGACGTTCAGAGTTGAAATGTGTATGTATTCTCATATTTATCTCTGACAGGTTTGCGATGAAAACGCCAGAGAGTTTATCTTCACAAATTTTGCTATAGCTACCTAGAGCTCCTATGGAATAAAGTTGTATTAATTGATTTAACAAGATATTTGACAATTTCAGCATATTTGGAGTCCCTTAATTTGGTAGTTTTCCGGATGAAACAGATAAAACACCCAAGGTAAGTTCACACCACTCGGCTCTAACTAAGGCTCCAACTGACTACAAGTTTCGATCAAAACAAACCAGCAAACATTAAAGTTATTTCTATTCCACAAATGTACAGAATAATATACAATAATAAAAAATACATTTAAAATAATTAGCTTTCTATGGATCGCTTAAAGATTAACCTATCTTAACTAGATCACTGCCAGCGTCCCCAAGACACTCGCGATATTGTCACGTTGAATGGCAAGGCCAGATATGAGCCAGCTCTTGGGTCATGCAATGTTTCTACGCAGACGCCGTTAAGTCATTTTGCCAACGGGATGGGCTCCTGTTCCTCATAAACTAAAAGGTTGTAGGCCATCAAGCCCGGCATATTTATGCCTTTTGAAGTCCTCGGCAGAATCAGCTCGAACGGAAGTCCTCTACAGATGGGATGCGGTCAGGATGTCGACGCAAGTAATAATCAAATTTCCATTTAAAAGACAAATTTTATTTGACATTACGTTATACAATCTGGATCAATTCAAATACCTATTAACTGAACCTGCACACTGTATCTTCTTGACCAGACATTGAACCACCTCTAGCTGAACACGGAACAGTAGACAACGGTTTTAACTACAGATGAGAAGATGTGCCATTCTTGTTCTCAAATGCAGATATTTATCGGCTCCATATCCCTCTTTTATTCCGTGTACGTTTTTAAGATAAATGTTTCCATATTTCCAGTGCTACCTGAAATGCGTATTAGAGACCTTGGCTATAGCCTCGCCTGAGGGAGACTTCGACCCTGAACGGACAGCAATGATCTTCTCAGGCGAGAGAAACGGCACCCCTATGGAAGGCATCAATGAAATTGCTACTCTGTGCGCTGAACGAAGTAAAGTCATTTCTCCAGGTTTTGATACCATTAAGAACTACATAATTACATAATTCCTAATTAACAATTCATAATTCCATAATTAACCTATCTACATAATTCTTCTTCTTCTTATTGTATCATTAGTTATTTCAAACTAGTGTTATGAAAGGATTAATGAGCGCTTCAGAGTAGGTTCATTTCATTAATTAATAAAAGAAAAACCAGCGAGCCTTACAGTAGACGCATATTATGACGTGTAACATCTGACATCTCACCTTGGTAATAAGCAACATTAACATCATTATCCTGAATTGGGTTATATAACTGAACACTTTATACACAACACGCGCACAGCTGATGCGTTCTCTTACTCCTCATTGATCAAATCAAATTGCGCGCGCTTACCCGACTTCATGTTACGCACTTCCGTCTCTTTCATGAATTCACTCCCAAGATGTTAGATGAAGAAAAGATGTTACACATCATAAACAACATTATTATATCGATAGAAACAGAAGACTAAACATGTCATTGACGACCTCAGTGGCGCAGAGGGCCAAGGTCCCGGCTGAGACGCAGAAGGTTGCGGGTTCGATTCTCGCCGCGGGACCAAAGTTTGTATGATATGTATGATCTGCAAGTATTTGCCTCGAGTCTGGGTGTTTCTCTGCATAATATGAATTAATTAAAGAAAAAAAAGTATATAAGTAGTATATCAGTCATGTGGTAACCATAACACAAACTCTGTTAACTTACGGGCTAGGAGCCCTAGACTAGATGATGCTGTGTGAAATGTCAGAATTATTATTATATTATTTTTATTAATGTGTAAAATTGTTTCAGGCGAAACTTGCAAGTGTGAGAGGTCATACAACTACCTGAAATGCGTATTTTCAATGGAGATAGAAAAATACGAAAATAATTGAGAATGATCTAACTAAACCAAACGTTAAAGACGACCGAAGCAGAGATGTGATCCATCATATTTTAAGTGCCCATAGGTTTTAAGTGTTCTATTGATTGTTGATGCAGCTGTAGATACGAGCATATTACATTACACATATGTAACTGAATATAAATTTATGTATTACATTAAAGGAATTCAAACTATGAATAAGAATCATTCAAAAATTTTATTCAAATTAAATCGAAATACAAAATTGGAAGACTAGGTCACAAACTAAAATACTAACAGATCTTTTTTATCATTTAGTGCCAAACTAGAATTTAATATTTAAAATTAGAATGCCTCTTTCCCGAATAGATTCTGGAAGACTCCTCCGAACCACTCTGACTGCGGCTCTCTGAAATGCAATGAATAGTTTTATATTTGTTATGGAAAGAGGCGAAACACAGGCGATGCTTACATTGACATAATATTAGGTCGTGGGTTGGGATCCGGTCGCGCACTAATGGATTTTGAAGTGAAAACTTCTTTAGCATCGTTGAGATTTGAAAGTCGATGAAACGAAAAAGCGACAGCAAAAATAGACACTTAAATTCATAAGATTTAACGTGGGAGAAAATGCGATAATTTTTGAAGGTTTCACTTCTGCCACGTGTGAATTGCACACTTTTTTTTTCAGTTCGAAATATGTATGTGCGCTATAGCAGTACTCTCAAATGGTGAACGAAAACATCGTGAGAAAATCGGTGTCACACAAATGTTTATGCTGGGAGGGAATCGAACCCTCAACCTACAGAAGCAGAAGGTAGAGCTACTACCAACTGAGCTGACAGACCAGTCAAAGTGGCAGTGAAAGTGGATCCCTCCCAGGACACACATGTGTGTGAAGAACATAGGTGTTTGTTCTGTGTCTGGGTGCTATAATAGTACATTATGTATGTATTTAGAAACACATAAGTATTATATCAGCCATCTATTCACCATATTACAAGCTGTTTAGTTTGGGACTAGAGGGAAAGACTTTTTTTTAATATTGGTGGACAATGCACACAACAGTGTGCATTGTCCACCAATATTCAAAAAAACTTAATATTAACTATTCGAACAAATAAATACATCCTTAGTGAAAATACAAATACATCCTTACTAATATTATAAACGCTAATGTTTGTATGTATGGGTGTTTGTTACTCATTAAGGCAAAAACTACTAAATGGATTTTATTGAAACTTTAAAACATAGCTTATACATCAGAATGACACATAGGCTATCACTACATAGTGTATAAAACAAAGACGCATCCCGCTGTCTGTATGTCCCTATGTACGCATAGATCTTTAAACTACGCAACGGATTTTGATGTGTTTTTTTTAATTGATGGGTGATTCAAGAAAAAGGTTTATATGTAAAATACATGCATAATATAGTAGAGAAACACTGATAATTTTAGGGGTTTCTAATGTGATGTCGTAAATAAACACATTTTTTTGCGTTTATATTGCAATCGCTGGCTGAACCATTCTGTAGTATATTTAATAACACGCTCAGGCCTACAGTAATACTATTTTTTTTTTTCATATTTTTTCATAATAATTGACATCTGTGGCGCAATAAGCGAAGGCCTGCCTGAAACGCAGAACGATGCGTGTTCGATTCCCGCCGCGGGACAAATGTTTGTATGATCTGCAAGTATATATCTCAAGACTGGGTATTTTTATATTTACAATATGTATTTACCAAAAAATAAAGGTATATAAGTAGTATATGAGTCATGTGATAGGTACCCAAAACACAAGCTCTGCTTACATAAAAAAATGTTTCTCTACCTTCCTGCTTATTTTACGTGTTACTACTTAACTTGTATAATGCCATATTTGGCTGCCTTGCTATTGTTAACACATGATGTGGTGCCGTATTATTATGGGACCACTGTTTAATGGGTATTAAACCTATTATTACCCATTAAACACACAACCTACAGCGCAGATGGTAGAGTTATAATATTCTGTTTTGGTAGAGGACCAACTGTATCTAGTATGTGCCACAGTATCAGCCGGTAAGTGTACTCACTCTTTATTGCAGTTATACATGTTGTTGACTTTTCTAACATCGCAGCGGCTTTGACCTTCTCTCTGTCCTAACTTCACGCCGCCCACCTAAAATAAACAAATTTATTAATTAAAAAAAAATCAGTCAGTTAGTGTCGTCAGTGTCTTGGAAAACTCGGTTGAAACGAAGTTCCTATCGTAGTTTATTATCTATATATATATTTTTAAAAGAAAGTCGTGTTAGTTACACTACTAATAACTCAAGAACCGCTGGACCGATTTGGATGAAACTTAAAATTTATATAGTTAGTAACTTGGATTAGGTAACTGGGTGTTTCTATGTATAATATGTATGTATTTACAAAAAAAAAGTAGTTAAGTAGTATATAAGTCATGTGGTATCCATAACACAAGTTCTGCTTACTTTGGGGCCAGATAATGCTGTGTGAAATGTCCAGGATTATTTATTTATTTATTTATATTGATTAGGATATAGGCTATTTTTTATCCCGGAACAACAACGGGAATGGGAACGGGGCGGGCGAAGCCGCGGGTGGCTAGCGGCCACCATCTATCAATATTTATCCGTAACATTGTTAATCTCTGTAATTATTACAATAGTTTGAATAGCTAGTATCTTTTTTTTTAAAGTGATATTAGTACTTTAATATTTTTTTGTGAAGTTGCAACCGCCTAACGAAGTGGGCACGAGTCAGCTTATTATTGATAAACGTATTACTACTGGTCATTCGACTGGATGCGACGAACATTTCAACGACTTTATCGTTTCGATTAATCGAAATCAGTTTGCCGATTAATGCCCCAGTACCTTAGATTCAATAGTTTTCTGCGAGTTTCTCGAGAAAGCATACTCCGAGTAATGCATAACGCTATTGTAGTCGTAAGATACTCCGTAGCCGTCAGCATTCTTCGAGTCTGCTTTTCTGAAGTTGTTTTCCGCTCCTGAAAAACGTGACATATAGATAAGTTTTTTTTTTATATCAACGATAAGCCTACGTTTGACCACGATCTCGCCTGATGTTAAACGATAATGTGTCCGACGATTTGGCACGCAGGTCTAGAAGACACCTATTTACTCGAGACTTGAAGAGACCTAGGTTGTAGTTTTCAGGAAAGACCTTGGCTGTACGCATTATAAATGTGGAAGCAAAGCGCTCTGTTTTTAAGGGTGGTAGGTTGTGAAGGTATGGATGTACTATTTAAAACTTTGCTTTGCAGTAGGCAGCAACTATACCATCTTTTCAGCTTAGTCAGTCGTATGCACAGGAAAAACATGCTCAATACGTGTGCAGTTGATTAAGCCGCGGCTTTCTTCACGATTTACTTCAGCCTTTGAGAGTAATAGCACAAAAACCTACTAAGGCAGCACAAACCTTGCTTTATATTCTGGTAGCGCACGTAAACATAATCGTCTCTCTCCAGGCGACTCTGCTCGTGCATGAACCCAATGGCGTGTAGCAGCTCGTGCAGAACTGTTCCCTTCTTGGATATGCAGCCGGAGATCTGCAGGTTCACCTCCTGACGGCCACCTGAACCATGCATATGGAAATGCTCCATTTAGTACAATTTTATAAAATTCAATTAGCTCGCAAACCCGATTTAGTACAGTGTCGTCTTTGTGACATCAGAACTATTGAGAAGTAACATAAACCCCACTGGGGCACTACAACTATTGTCTTAATTTAAATCTTAACTAAATTTTCATCACAATTATAAATATAAATCAGCTCAACTGTTTCAACTGTATTTTATATTATTCTGCACATTACTGTTATTATTTCTGTAAATAAAAGTTTTACACAATACATGTAAAGATATCCTATGGGTTAATTAGGTACTTTCTTTTCCATAGCAAAGGAACCTAGGTAGGTATTATTGATTCGTTGAAAGAAAACACATTTAAAACCGTTTAGCTAATAGAGACATCAGAGGTGATAACCAAGCAGATACCAATCAACGTCAAACATCGTTAAGCGTAAAAAAAATTCTATAATTTTCTTAAAAGTCATTCATCACTTAATCAGCCATCACATCAGACACCGTTTGTACCAGTATTCAAAGAATGTTAACCTCTGGATATGATTTCAAAAAGATTCACTAAATCGACCAAATCATACCAATTATTAATAAACATAGGTTTGACGACCTCTGTGGCGCAGTGGGCTAAGGACTGAGACGCAGAAGGTTGCGGGTACGATTCCCGCCGCGGGACAAATGATTGTGAGATCTGCAATGATTTGTCTCGGTTCTTGGTGTTACTATGTATCTATATATTTACAAAAAAAACATATAAGCAGTATATCGGTCATGTGGTACCCATAATACAAGCTCTGCTTACTTTGGGGCCAAATGATGCTCAGTGAAATGCCCGGGATTATTGTGAAATTTGATATTGCGGGGATTGAGCAGAGCACCGTCAGTCAGGGCGAATATGCCGGCCCGCAGATTCGCACGATGTACAGATACGGTAAAGGTTACATTATTCAGAGCATACTTCATTTTACTCAGCGAGTCTATGGGTCAACTATACCCAAAAGGCTTATAATGCTTTGCGGGTCCAATATAACGCGTTTAGGTTGCTGTTGCAACTGTCGCGATTCTGCAGTGCCTCGACCATGTTCGCCTTTGGCATCTGACGAAAAAAGTCAGCCTCACTGCTCAGCAGAACCAAGGAAGAAATTTAAAAAGTGTTAAAAACTTACTAGCAGTCATACCTTCGGTAGTACTGCATGTATTCACATGAAATAAATATAATATAACATATTCTTTTTATTTCATGTGAATATCTATCTAATATAACATACGTAATCTATGCTTTGATGTTAGGTATATTTTAGTGTAACATTTTGACCCTTTTGTGTTCTCCGTTGCCTTAATAAATAAATTGAATTATAATTTTATTATTTATTATCAGCCCACACGGTCCCATTGCTGGGGAAAGACCTCTCCCCATTCTCTCCATTCATCCCTCTCCTGCGCTAAGTACTGGTGCACCTGGTTCGCGGTCTGCCGCGACTTCGTAATACCGTATTAGGGCACCACTCCGTGGTCAGTTTGGCCCTCTGGTCTCCCGACATGCGGCAGACATGACCAGCCCAGTCCCATTTGAGCTTGAATTATAATTATTATTAATTTATTTTTTATTAAATGTTGGCATAGGTAGTATATTAACTGAATCTACTGCGACAATAACATTTAAAAAACAAAAAATGGACTATAGATATTTTGGATTGCTCGGGTCTAGTCCGATGGATTTTCAATCAATAATAACTAGGTCATATCATATTCATTGAAAGTTTATCCATGACACGGCTAAGCATACAAACTACCCCTATTTAAACAAGAACTTAATGTTTTCATTCGGCTATATTTTTTCGACAAGGCGGAACACCGTGATTTGTGCGTTTATTATTTTAAACTTAAAAAAATTGGTGCAAGAGGTTGCTATGGTGGACAGAGGAGGTCCAGATACTTTCGTGTCTGGCGCGTTGGCTATTGTGCTCCAAGTGTCAAGAATATTTGGCATAGCCCCACTACGGTTTGAGAAACAACGCAGTGGATGGCGCATCTGCCTATCCCCTCGCTTTTATGTGTACGGATGTGTTCTGGTTACCGCTATTAGTAAGTATTAATTGCATTTATTACCAAAAATAAAGCTAGTACCGGAAACTATAATACTATAAAAAGAGTGTGAGACTGAGAAAATGTGTTTGTGGGTCAGTGTTGTGTACCAAAGTTTACGAAAGTTATAAATACAGAGATATATACTTTATTTCACTTTATATAGATATATAAATTTAGTGTAGAAATTTGTATATATATAAATAATTATAGCGGTTTTCAAGTCTGCAATGTTGCATGGAACCACGTCGCGACTTCTACTTTTTTTTTAAGTTGAAAGTTTTATTGGATTGAGGTCAAAGCTGCGGGCTGGTCAGTCAATAGTAGACACCCTGAACTCTAGACATACTGCCTTACCGAAGCAGCAGTATGTGGACGAGCATTATCTTGTAACAGTAGAAAATGTTCTCAACCAGCAAACATGTTCTTCAAGAATCTCTGTTATGTATCTCGCAACAGTGATAGACCCATTTTCTATAAAGGTTAACTCTGTCTTTGCTTCATAAGAAAAGCCTGCCCAAAACATGACTGAGCCTCCTCCATAAGACACAGTTACCCGCATGGTGCACGGTCCATTTCTTTCTCCTGGGCGCCGGTACACAAGGTGACGGCCATCCGCACCGTGTAAACACATTCTGCTCTCATCTTTTATAAGAATCTTCTTCCACTGCTCCAAACTCCAATTTACGTGTTCTCGGGCAAAACGTAATCTTGCAACTCGACGTGCTGGGGTGAGTCTGGGCCCCGTCACAGGCTAGTGCGGGGTCAGAGAAGCGGTTCTAAGAGTCGTCTTACTGTCCACTCACTAACATTAACACCTCTCACTTCTCTCAAGAGAATTTGAACTTCAACTCCTGTGCGATGACAATTTCTTAATGCTGATTTCACAATAAATCGATCATCACGTTCTGAAGTGGCTCTTCTTCGACCAGAACCGCGTCGTCTTACAAAGCCACCATTCTCGATTTAGCGTTGGTATACTCTTTACACCATAGATCGTTTCACAGAGAGAGCTTGAAAAACCTGAGGTTGACTTTGTACTGTTTGAAGCAAAGTCACGATTCGAGATGATTCAGCTTCAGTCAAATCCATCTACCAAAGCTTCCAATAGTCGTAGATTAAGGAAGAAGTGTTTCGTTCAATAAATTAAATTCAATTAAACTTATAAAACAACTAATCCAATATTTAAACACATTTTAGGTAAAAACAATATAATGCAACATTTCACTATTTTTCGCTTACCGGCTATAATTGTTAAGCGCATACTTGCATCTCCAAGAATTTAATCACAGATAAATCAGGAAAACAAAGTATTAGTTATATCTAGTAAAGTTTACGGGAACGTCAACTTTGTTTTTAAAAACTAACTTTAAAATTAAATGAAGGAAATTCTAAATGAAATCCGACAATTTAAGACGAGACGTCTGAGACAAGTTTTATTCTATTTACGACTGATTAATAAAAGCTTACAAACTATGGGCCACACGGCACAGAATACGTAGGTGGCAGAGATAAGGCTCCCGGCTGCAGCTGCTAATATGCTAGCTTGCATTCTCACACATTCAAAGTTGTGATTAGCCTACTAGCCGGTTGCATAACTCCTCCCTCCTCAAGTGCGAAATTATCGGTTCTCGCGGAAGCTGAAATCCGATCATTTCGCATTAACATGAAACGGTACACAAGATATGAAATAAAAATAGAAATTAAAATTAAGTACAATAGTAGTGTGCCTAAACTAACACTCTTAACCGTAACGCCACTGATCTCATTTTCACTTTCGTTTTCACTGAATTTATCGTCTTTTAGTTTTAGAATACGTGAAAGATGCTTCATTTCCTCTAGATTAATATTCTTGATGTTTACTGTAGGTAAAGAAGTTGTATTTATAGATTTCGATTCCGGTAGAGTTACTATTCGAGTAACTTTAAACTGA
This sequence comes from Lampropteryx suffumata, assembly GCA_948098915.1. Classification (NCBI taxonomy): domain Eukaryota; kingdom Metazoa; phylum Arthropoda; class Insecta; order Lepidoptera; family Geometridae; genus Lampropteryx; species Lampropteryx suffumata. The sequence continues at coordinate 3,725,700 of OX402562.1, forward strand.
AGGCCTTCTGCAAACGTTCTGTGATAGCTTAATTTATACTCATCCAGGTTAACCTCACAATCTTCTGTAATTGTTAAAACATAAGTACCATAAAGTGATTCTCTGATGTTGTCATGGCCACATTTTTCTATCAATTTCGTCTGCTTTCTCGTAAAAACGATCCAGCTATCTAGACTGATTCGATGAATCTTGATGTTTTCGATTTCTACGGCGTATGGTACACATGAAGCCGGTTCTGCCTGGAATTCCATAAGCTGCTCTGCACAAGTCAGTGTTGGAAACTGAGCCACGTTATCGCTATTGCAGAGGAAAGTGTTGTCCGCAGCAATTCTCTCACATGACTTAGTAACTGGTAGGTATTTAGAATCATTCACCAATAGGTAGGGGAATTCGGGAAAAACTACTACAGTTTTGTTTATGGAGTCTTTGTATATAGGTAATGAATAGATTTTAAAATAATTGTAAGTATATTTTATCTGTGAGTGGCACTTCCAATATGAACGTTATCTGGTTTTCCTTTACATAAGCTTTAACCTTAATAAGCCTTTCTAACCTTAACAGGTTACTCTCATTTACTTCGTACACTAAACTATTTACTTGCTCTATATTTTTCAATAGGTTTAACAGTTCGGTGGGGTTTGCAATCGACTGATGTAGAACAGATACCTTACTAAATGCCAAGGCTGTCTCTATTTCATTTAATGTCACATAGATGGTCCTAAACATACTCATAAACATATCAAACATGCTTAATACGTATGTCAAATAGAGGCAGGTATTTTCTTGAAAATTTTTATATTTAATCAATTCTTCAATAACTTTCAATCGTTTATCCAATATTAATGTATTTTCGTGTAAGATTTCTGTACTATTCACAAAATTATCCAACATTCTGGTGATCATTGTTATCTTTTTATCAATAACCATTTCTTTGGAACCTATTTGTGCAATGAGAGAATCATATCGAATCGCGTCATCATTATCTAGATTTCCTGATACTGCCTTAATTAATGATCCCAGGGGGTTAACTAACCCTCTCTTATATCGATATAACGGAACCAACTGCCTCAATTTCCCTACAGTTATGTTACGTACATACTCTACTTGAGTCCTTATGCCAATAAATTCATTGACAAGGGGTTTATGTCTATCAACTAAATTAATTAACTCATAATACTTTACAATGTGAAACTCTAAATCACTACTAATACCGCTAAGGTCTAAAATCTTAACTATCAGCCACTTGTCCTCCACCTTGAATGCTCGTCCTTGCTTAACAGGTAAGATTCCAGGATTATTTTCAATCCTTTGAAGATGAAGGGCCTGGAACAGGGGAAGTAAGGTCACTACGACCAAGCACCACCTGTGGAGGGCGTTTTATATTTTTAATCGCTACCTTCGTATTTCTCATTCCCAATCGTATTGATGCTATATTCCGCTCTACATCTGATTTTATTTTAGCTTTCTTGTACCTCGGTTTGTCTTTACTTTTTCTAGTATTTATGTCTTTTGTGTAAACAATATCGCCTGGTTTTAACTCTACGGTTTCGCCTAATCTTTTTTGTCTAATATGTTCCTTCTTTTCGACCATTTTATCAGAAAGATATTGATAAAGGCCTTTTGTTCGGTGTGCGTGATCATTAAGTAATTGCTGCATGTAAGTTCTTTCAAAGTTGCCGTCAAATAGTTTATTAGAATCGGTATGACCAAAAACAATTTCAAATGGGGTTAAATCTGTTGTAGAATGGATCGTGTTGTTATAAGCCATTATAGAGTACGTCATCACTGAAGCGGCGTCTGTACACTTTTGTTGATATTTCGCTAAACGATAGATTTCTATTAAGGTTGAGTGAAAACGTTCAACGATACTTGTTGAATTAGGATTATTTGGTGTACAGATGTGTAACTGGATGTTGTACATACTAGCAAACTCTTTAATTAAATCATTATTAAATTCAGATCCTGGGTCGCTATTTATTTTGTTGGGGACACCATACATTGAAAAGAATTTGATCAATGCACGGACTACTTCGGGTGTTGATTTGTTCTCAATTTCCAACGCCTGGCCTAGCTTACTAAATGCATCTACAATGGTCAAATAACTTCGGTTTTCTATTGAAAATATATCAATAAAAATTTCTTGGAATGGAGCTGACTGTGTTTGCGTTAACTCTATTGTTGGTTTCAACGGTTTTCTATCATACTTCATCATTTGACAAGCTTCACATGCATTGATTACAGCCGATGTCATCTCTTGCATGTTATTCCAGTAATAATTTCTTTTTATCCTAACCATAGTTTCTTTAATTCCTCTATGACATGTTTTTCCTTCATGATGCTGTAATACAATTGCTTTCTGTTCATTCTCGTCTTCTATATACATGACTCTTTCAGTACACTCATAAAACTCTACCATATCTTTCTTGAATAATTTTATAATAACCTTGTTAAATATTTTTCTATGTTTACTATCTTCGAAATAGATGAAATATTTTGTTTTAGGCTTAACATATTCTTTCAGAAACTGTTTTACTAAATCTTCTTCATTTATTGGCAAAAACACTTCAAGGACTTTCTGTTTTTCCCTAGTTATATTTTTTACTTGTATTTCTTTCCTAAACCAAGTAAAGACCAATATTTGGTTAGGTTTTGTGTCAATAGCTTCATTCAAGATAGGAATCCCTTTGGATTCTAAATCTTCCGCTGAATGAATAGTTCCACCCGTGCAACTTGATAACGGCGGTAATGGATAATTATGTTCTAATTCTGAAACATTACGCACCGTTTCCGTATCAGATGTATCTGACAGTTCTATTATTTCTACAGGTGTTTCATCGGTGTCTTTAGAGTCTCTACTTAATTTTTCAATTTTCTCAGTTACTTCTTGAATGTGTTTTTGAAGTCGCTGTTCTTTTTCGTCTACATTAACCTTCATTGATTCGTCTGACGAATCATCGTCTATAGCATAAACCTTGATGCGTGATAATGCGTCGGCGTTCGTATTTTGCTTACCAGTTTTATATTTAGTCTCAAAATTATACTCTTGCAAACGAAGTCGCCAACGTGTTAACTTACAATTTGGTTCCTTTAGAGAATCTAGCCAAGCCAAAGGGCGATGATCTGTATAGATAGTAAATTTTGTACCGTATAGATAGGGCCTGAAGTGTTTGAAAGCCCACATAACTGCTAAGAGTTCGCGTTCAATGGTGCTATAGCGCATTTCAGTCTCACTGAGGGTTCTACTCGCGTAAGCGATAGGCTTATCAGTTCCTACAATACCCTGTGATAATACGGCACCTATCGCGACTGTGGATGCGTCTGTTGTTAGAATATAGGGCTTTGATGTATCGGGGTACTGAAGTATAGATGCGTGTGTTAAAAGTTCCTTGCACTGATTAAAAGCATCTACGTATTTTTGATCTATTACAATCTTACACCGTTTTTTAAGGCAATTCGTTAATGGTTTCGTTATTTTGGCAAATCTTTGATAAAGCGCCTGTAAATTCGCCTCATAAATTTCAGTAACTGTTTCTGGTAGTGGATAGTTTAAAACTGCCCGTATTTTATCATCATTCGGCTTAAGGCCTTGGTCGGTGATAGTATGACCTAGATAAAGTACCTCTTTTCTTAAAAATTCGGATTTATCAAGTTGTACCTTAAGATTGGCCTCTCTCAGCCTGTTAAAGATGGATTTTAAATCTTTAATGTGTTCCTGCATACTCGTACTATAGATAATAATATCGTCCATATATACCAAGCAATGCAACCCTTGGAGCCCCCTAAGGACATTGTCCATGGCTCGTTGAAAAGTCGCTGGTGCGGTCTTGAGGCCAAACGGCATTCTCAGGAATTCGTAATGCCCTGCTTCTGTACTAAAAGCTGTCTTCTGTCTGTCAGTCTCGTTAATTTCAATTTGATGGTAGCCGTTAGCTAAGTCTAAAGTCGTAAAATATTTGCTCTTACCTAGTTTATCAAATAAGTCTGTAATATTGGGTAAAGGGTATTTGTCGTCTGTCGTAATTTCGTTAAGTCGCCTGTAGTCAATGACCATTCGATACTTCACTTCCCCAGAAGCGTCCATTTTCTTGGGAACAAGATGAACAGGTGCGTTCCATGGTGAATGCGATTCCTGAACTACGTTATTTTTTAATAACTTTTCTACTTGAGATTTTATTTCTTGTGTTTGGACTGGAGGTTTTCTGTATGGCTTAACATAAAAAGGATCTTCATTTTTAGTTCGAATAAAATGTTTAACTTGATTTGTAAAGCTTAAAGGAAGCTGGTCACAATAAAATATGTCTTTATATTCTTTACATAACTCAGAAATGCACTTCTGTTCCTCTTGGTTCATGTGGTCTAATCTAAGTCGTGTCAAGTTTTTTTCTAAAATGTCATCTACTTCCATATCTTTCATTTCTACGTCATTATAACAGTTTACGTTTATAACGCTATCGTTATTAAATTCCATTACCTTGAACGGAGCAGTGATAGTTAAAGTCATTTCCGTCTCTAGCGCGTTCTGAATAATGGTGGTAGCATATCCATTTTTGCATCTAACAATAGCAGCAGGCATTCTAACACCATTGCAGAATTGTTGAAAGTTCATTAGGGCATCCCCAGAATACAAGTCCGTAGGTATTTGTACTCGTTGTTCGGTGCGGGGGTTTAACTCTATCACATGGTTCGTTATACATTGTATTATAGGTAGAGTTGTGGTTTTTGTTCTGAGCTTATTGTGTTTTAAGTCAATTACTGCCTCTAACTGTATTAACAGGTCGTTTCCTATAAGTCCGTCATACTGAGCGTCCACATCGTAAACGTAGAACTTATGAAACTCATTACATTGAAAAGATGGCATTAGTGGAATTTCCACGACCTCATTATGACTGCTCGATGCATGCGTACTTATTACCGTGAATGGCTCACATAAAGTAAACTCGCTGAAAAATTGGTAAGCTTTTCTTGGACTAATAAAAGATCGCGTACTTCCCGTATCTATCATAAATTTTCCATTAATTTCTGGTAGATAGATATACGGTAATTTCAATTTTATATTACAATTTAGATTTATTACTTCCCTTTTTTTATTGAGGCTAATATGTGAAAATTTCCAATTTCCGTGCTATTCACGTTATCGTCAGTCACCAATTTTTCCGGCTCGCTTTTGTTCTCAATCGCTGGAGTCTCTGGTTCCGTTTGGGAACCATAGTATTCCTCATAGTTATACCCATCATCACACTCATAATATCCTTCATTTTCAAAATCTTCATCGTATGCATAATACCCATAGCAATCGCCTAAATCCAATTCATTTAATCGAAAGCCTTGAGGCTGATAGCCTTGTGGCTGTTGTGTCGGAACCTGTGTTTGTGGTTTTTGAGGAAGTGCAGTCCTCATAGATATATCATTGCTGTTTAACGGGTTGGGAGGCTTGTACCCGAATTGATTTTGAGGCCTATAACCAAACTGCGGCGGTCGATAACCAAACTGCTGTGGTTGATAACCAGACTGCTGTGGCTTTAAATTAGAACCTTGAGGTTGCATATACCTTGGCATGCCGAATTGTTGTGGCTGTACTAACTGTGGCCGATAACCAATCGGAGGAGTTTGTGAAGCAAACCTAGGCACAAACGCTTGTCGGTATTGACTATTACCCGGAATACCAAATTTAAAACTAGGGGGCGCATATATTGGCTTCAAGCTATTGGGCTGAAATGGCATGCTTTGAGCTGGAAAGTTGCTACCAAATTTAGCTGGTGTTGGTGTGCCCATTGCAGGCTGTGGCTTAAACATTTTACTACGGAGGCTATACTGCTCATAAAAGTTAACTTCCTCCAGTACGAACTCAAGTGCTTTTTCTAAAGTATCGGGCATTTTCATACGTACTGACCGAATAAGGTTTTCGGGCAAGTTATATAAAAATACATTTAGCGCTGTATTGTTATAAATACTAACCTTGCTGGTTCTAGTGTTTGCGTCTACTAGTTGGTTCACCTTAGATATCAGTACTGATCGAACTGACTGTACCCTATTACAAAAATCTAAATAGCTTTCCCCATGTTTTATTTTTAAAGTTTCCAATTCTATCGCTATACATTCTTCGCTTCTCGGATCACCAAAGTGTTGGTTTAATAAGGTCTTAAGTTGACCCCATGATTGTACATCATTTCGCTCACTGACTAATGCAGCGGCCTCTGCAGTTAACCTGCTTGTCACAGTGTGAAACACATATAGATCTTGTTCTGCATTTCCACGATATTTATTAATGACATACTCACATTTTCTTAAAAATAAGTTTAAATGACGTTTACTACCGTCAAAAATTGGTATAATACATACTATTTCCCTAGGTATTACATTTACTGTAGTCATTTTTAATACTCTATATCTACTCTACTTACTGAAATATATATTAAACTAAACAAGAATTTATCACAATACTATTTTATTTATATTTTAACGAAGTAAGTAATTTATATCCTGGTTATTTATTATTTTAATAAATAATACCAAGAACTAACAATGACCTAAATTTAGATACGCACTGTTTACTTAACTCTACTTATGCTATTTCACAATTTCCTATGACAGGAAACCAGAATACGTTATATTGGAAGAAGTTCGATTCCGAATAATAACAAACACAAAGTACAAAAGGTAGGAAAGGATGGTGAAAATTCTACTCACCAGCCAGTCACCAACATGCTCGATCGCCTCCCAGATACACTTCACTTATTTATTTGGTTCAAACAGATCCGATCCGTCGGAAAACTCGCGAAAATTGTAGTATTTTCCGTGGGAAAACTCGGGAAATCTGCCCCGGCTGCGCCAGTAAAGTTTACGGGAACGTCAACTTTGTTTTTAAAAACTAACTTTAAAATTAAATGAAGGAAATTCTAAATGAAATCCGACAATTTAAGACGAGACGTCTGAGACAAGTTTTATTCTCTTTACGACTGATTAATAAAAGCTTACAAACTATGGGCCACACGGCACAGAATACGTAGGTGGCAGAGATAAGGCTCCCGGCTGCAGCTGCTAATATGCTAGCTTGCATTCTCACACATTCAAAGTTGTGATTAGCCTACTAGCCGGTTGCATAACTATCTGTCATGAAATCTTCTAATCACTTTGCTGTATTTCTTCATAAGAGAGGGAAAGAAGCCACGTTAAGAATTTAACTTTGCACTTATGAGAGAGGATACATTTCGAGGATTTTTTTGACTATATTGTTGAGCGAAAGATTTATTAGTGGAAGTGACGGCCTGCCAAATCTGTTCGCCGGAGTTCAACTTAACAATCATGTCTGAACGACATTTATTGGAGGTGTGATGAGGATCAAACAAGAGATGCGAGTGTTTGCTTAATATAGTCGCTAAAACGAACAGTTCTCGAACAGTACTAAGTACTTTACAAAACTTTAAAAAAGTCGTGGGATACCGTCTCGTCTCACTTTTAATACTGCCCTCTGTGGGCGCTCCACTCTTAGCATTTGGGTTTTAATGGAAGCCCCCCATGCCGTGAAGCAGTAGTTCAGCACTGACTGTGTTAAGGCAAAGTCGACCTCTATGGCGCAGTCGGCTAAGGTCCGGCTGAGACGCAGAAGGTTGCGGGTTCGATTCCCGCCGCGGGACAAATGTTTGTACGATCTGCAAGTATTTGTCTCGGGTCTGGGTGTTTCTATGTATACAATAAACATGAATTTACTTAAAAAAAATAAAGGTATATCAGTAGTATATCAGTCATGTGGTACCCATGACACAAGCTCTGCTTACTTTGGGGCCAGATGATGCTGTGTGAAATGTCCGGGATTATTTAAAAATTTATTTATTTATTTATCTTAGGTATGTATTTAAAAAAATATAAGTATTCTATCAGTCATCTAGTCACCATAATACAAGCTATGCTTAGTTTGGGACTAGATGGTGTTGTGTGCATTGTCCAATATAAAAAAATAAAAATAAAAAAATAGTAAACCGACTTCAAGCAGTTAAAGTCAGCAACACTTATTACGTTTTTAAAAACTTACGTATTTACGTACTCGAGCCACTGTAGAATCAATATGATGAATCCATGATAAGGTACTGTCTAGGCAGTTAATGCAGTAAAATGATGTAACAGATAAAAACCTCTTCAACTCAAAGTGAAAGTCAAAAGAAACTGTTTTCAATACAATCACAAGGATCACTTTGAAACGTCTTACATACTAGGTGAATTTAGGTGCCAACTCCTCTTAACCCAAGCCTGAGAAGAACCGGCAAGAAACTCGTCTGCAACTGCTAATATCCTCTACTTTTTTTCTAGATCTAATTACCTTTGCTACTTTGGTAATGGATTTCCAAGGCGCACCAGGTGCGTCTATCCGAATGCAGAGCCACACACCAGCCATAGTGTGGGTACTGGATGTCGCTATAATGACGACCCTGGCTTTCCACGGAACCCTTGCTTCTCCAAGCCGTTTGAAGTCTAAGATTGTTTGCTTGAACTATTTGCAAGAGGTCAGTTTGCTCTTCAACTTTGAGCAAATCGGTAATCGCTTGGATTTTCAACCCCAAAAGTATTCATTTATTTTGCAGATAAACAAAGAACTGAATGTGCATCAATGGCCGAAAAAGAGAGAAATAAAGAAATGCATCTTTCTATTTTTATGGTCGCTGTTAACGATGACAGTAACTTTGACCGATTGTTTCTCGGTATTAAGGGGCATAAGTCACCATCAAACTAATAGTATGTATAATAGAACACTTGAAGCTCGTGTGCGTGCATAATGCGTGTCCTGGCTTCTTATTCTTGAACAATTTTTTTTATCTTTCAGCAATGATCTGCATCATGTATTTTTTCTACTACCCGTGCTATTGGATAAGGCAGCTACTTGTGTATCAGTTTGTGTTAATAACACTTCATATTCGTGATAGCTTTGTAGCATTAAATAATAAACTGGACGCTTTGTCGCAAGGTAAGTCAAGTACCCCGTAGACGAGTTTTGTAGTTAGCAATATTATTAAGCTATTTCTTATCTTGCTTAAGTATGCACTGTCCCTGTCATCATCATGTCAAAGAATAGAGATGACAACAGATTTAAACAATTCTTTAGCCAGTGTGTGTATTAAAACTAATTTTTCTTTGGCTGTTATTGTGTGCTGTCGTTGTTTAATATTTTTGTTTTGTTCATCGCTATTGTAGTTTTTATTGCTTATTGACAAGCGTTTGACCACTGTCTCACCGCTGGTAAGGTGTCTTTGAAGATGTAGAGCGCTTGTTTTTAAAGAGCTTGTTCACTCGAGACTTAAAGATTATAGTATTTTGTAGTTTTACTAAATTACGAAGTAAAACCAGCAATTGGCCAAATTATTTATTTATAAACTACTTGCAGGACTGTCAGGCACCAAGAATGTGCCATTGAAATCTACAATGATTCCAGGAATTATTGCAGTGAACAAAAAGCGTAAAAAATCTGTGAATGCAATCATCGATTCCTTGGCATTCGTCAGGAAATTTAAAACAAGTATTTTATCCTCCATCTATCATAGGTTTTAGTATAGTTTATCTATATGTTTGAGCAAATATTATAATAGATCGGGAGAGCGAAGCGATTGAAGATTTCAGAAGTAACTAGAGTGATATGTTTGTTTGTTCAACGATAACTATCAAACTGATAATCCGATTTGCATGAAATTTTGAATTTTGAATTTATCATCAATTATTTTTGCAGCTGAGCAATTAGATCGACCAGTCCACGAAAGTATCCATCGTCTCGCTCTAACGTTTGTATCGATATGTGACGTGGTGAAAGAGATAGATAAACGTCATGGTATTATGTTGCTGCTGCTCCTTGCTTCTTTTCTACTGCATATGATCATAACACCCTATTATTTGATCACCACTGGGTGTAAGTATATGGACAGCGTCCATTTCAACCACGTCGGAACGAAAAGGGCTGCCTTTTCACGTTGTTTTTTCTCTATTTCAGCTGATAGCCTCTATAAGGGCACGGTTTTTATAATTATTGAGTGCTTATGGTGTGTTTTTCTCTGCGGAAATCTGCTAATGGTGATTGAGCCTTGTCACTTAACACTTGAAGAGGTAAAAATCTGAGAATAAACGCGTTTCACAACAGTCTGTCTCCGCCTCTCAGAGCTGAACTACAAAAGCTAATGTCCGAATACTAAAAGCATTTGAGACGAACTTGATCGTTTAAAAGCCACATACTTATCATACAAAAAAAATTTATAATGAATGTGACGGAAAGTGGAGTTTCAGTATTTAGACATTAGAAATTTAAATTTGGAGCAATTCAAGTATATTTAACTCTACATAAAATGTAACGTTGTATTTTTTCAGATTATAGCAACGCGAGCGCAGATTAGCCGGCTGATGCGCCACGTGAACCTGCCCAACGAGCCGCTGGCCATCGAACTGGACTTGTTCTATAGACACCTTGTTCTCAATCCGGTGTCATACTCTCCACTACAAATTACAACTCTTGCTAGGGGCCTGGTGGCTACTGTACGTGAGAATGATAAATTTTGTGATTCATATAGATATAAAACTTACGCTAGTTTTAAAATTAACATATTATATATTAATGATTTCTCGATAAGAACTTTTAAAGACATGTATAAAATTATTTCAATGTTCTTCTAAATCCGTCGTCCCGTTAATGACGGTGTGATGCTATTTAAAAAAGGGGACAGAGACAACTCAAGCAAAATTTTCTTTGGCTAAGTTTTAATAATTATTCAATGTACAGATTTGACTTCAAATTAATTAAATAGATAATTATATTTTCTGGATCCTAACGCGCCTTCTATGTCGTTTGGGGTATTAATAAATATTCAATGTACAGATTTTGCCTAAGTATAATTAAATATATATATTTTCTGGAACCTAACTCGCCTTCTATGTATTTTGGGGTATAACCGTATAAACGTCCACAATGCAAGCTACCTCACTGGGGCCGTGGCAAGTATGTTAAATTAATATAGCAATTTCTAAGTGTTTTATTTAAACATTTTTCACTTTTTTCACAGGTCCTAGGCAGCATAATTACCTACTTGGTTATAATCATACAACTATAAATACTACATGTATGCTTGGATGGATGGTCTTACTTTAATAAAAGATGATTTCAATGTAATAAACTGTTTTTATTCACCAACTCACCTCTCTTTCTTCTTGTTATGTTCTTCTAAAGCTTCCTCAACTTTCAGCGCTTGTTCTTCTACTTCTTCAGGGGATAAATAAAACTTGCTCCAATCTATCGACCCTATGAACTTTTTATCGAAAATAACGTTTCTCTTCTTACCCTTGTCTTTTCTTCCAACTTTGTTATTCGTTTTTGTATTTTGATTTAATTTTGTTTTGATTTTCGGAACCATTTTCATGCTATAATCATAAAGCGTATCTCTTGGTTTTATTTTGGGTGTCTCTACAGTGCTTACACTTGCGGAATGATCATCATTATAGAATTTTGTGCGTTTTTCATCTTTGTAGTTAGTAGCAATATTTCTCTTAATTGCTTTTAAATTATCATTATTTGAAGCTAAGTTATCATCACACTGTTTAAGGACTTCTCTTTTAACTTTTCTTTTGTCTTCTCTCTCAGCAGCTTCTTGTGGTAAGTATTGAAAGACTGTGATGTCATCTTTTTCCAAAATCTCTGGCCTTTCTTCTAGCATTTCTAGAAGATATTCAAAAAGCGTTGGTATGTTGTGAAATATTTGAGAATATTCCTCGCCTTGAACCTCATTAGGAGCAGTTTCTTCACTGGATTCTAACAAAAACATATTTAGTCTAATTATTTGAACTAGGTACCTATACTACTGCAAAATAATTCAAAATCCCAATTATTTTAATTCTCTTCTTCGTTAATTTGGATAAGTATGCTATGATAGTTCATTTTCGAATTATACAGAATAAGAAAATAAGATTAATCTGAATCATCTGAGTTAGCTTAGAACCGTTTCAATATTGAATAAATAATTTATCTACTTAGCTCACTTAACAAGGAGTAGTAATACCTTACCATCACATTCTCCCAACATACATTTTAGAAAATATACTAAAAAAACACAGTAACATAGTCTAGCCATTTCCAAGGTATGCGACTTTATGTTCCAACTCTTTTGACTCTGAATATTAGACAAGCTATAAATATTCATAGATGTTCATTTTCAATTAGATTAGATTGTGAAAATTCATAATTGTACCCTTCAATGATAACAGCTGTTGATGAACTAAATTTTAGCTCTAACTACTCTATTTACTTTATTGTTTATACCTACTAGTACGAATAAAATTATATACCTAAATATTTTCTAAAATTTAATAATAAACAAAAATACATTTTAAATAAGGTGACAATGGCCTCAATTCAGTTGTTTTGCTAGAGTTACTAAAATTTCTTAAAACAAAAACGATATTATTTTGTTTTCATTAAAGTCTGAATTAGAATAACATTTTTTAATGACACTTCCTAAATTAACGTATAACTGACGTGTTTTAGCTCAATCTAGTCAGCATGTAAAGAGTTGTTGGTTAAAACTGCGGTTATTTTCCGCAGTTTTTATCAACACCTCTATACATTATTTTCAATAAAGGAATTAATCGAAATAAAAATTATATCAATAAAACAAAAAATAATTTTAACTTATTTTAGAACTGTGATTTAAAATGTGTACCTACTCTAATTTGAACTTTATTGGTAGCAAAATAAGGTCGTCCATATTTTAGAAAATTTTAAATGTCCGGCGAAACAACATAATTGCCAGCAATATTTCACTAAAATTTGAAAAGTAGATATCTGTGATAGGTTTTTTGATTAATATTAATCACATTTCTTAAAATTTGGAGGTTATCGTGTTGACTCAGTTTTTGTTAGTTGTAGAAACAATGGTCTACTCTACAATACACAGTAACAGTAAGTACCAAGAGGTTTGCGTGTCTACTATCAAACACATGAAGGAAAGATTGTATGTCAGTAATTATTTTTAAAAAGCTGTAGCCTACAATAATAAATGGTAGGTATAAAACATTGTAAGCGACGACAAGACGACAACACTTCAACATGTTTGCCAACAAGACTTGCTTGGTTTACTTGGCCAATCCCAAGTAAACCACTCATTGGTAAGTAGGTCATTAATCAAGTCTTAAGGATATATTTTATTCCTTTTTACATATATAGAAACCCATTCCACAACTACAGAGCCTTACCGCTTTACTAGATATATTTTTTCAAAAATACGGTTCAAATTATGATTATTAGGACATGAAAATGTGGGTATTGTACTCGTAAGTCTACAATAATGTAATTTTTTTAAATTAATAGTGAAGCAACTACGATGTTCATATTTTAGCTCTACAGACAGCAAATGGTGTCCGTTTCATCAGATCTCCTGATAAGGTGGAGATAGATATTCCTAATCGAGAGAGTGCAGAGTACCAGGAGAACATGAACGAGGAGGCGGAATACTTGCAGGGCAAAGGAGAGGATAAAGGGAAAGAAGAACGTGAGCAAATTCATGAGAATAAGTAAATGAATTTCCTATAAGTATTTTAAGGTTGCGAAGGACTAAAGATATAAAATTAAAATTCAAACTTGTGGTTTCGTAATTAATCAAGAACTTCGGTTAAATGGGAATCTTGTGTTCTTGATCCCAATTCAAACAGTGAAATCCAATTTGTTGCAAGGGTCATCATCGTCTTACCGATGTTCCTTTTGTTCTTGGTTAGCCATAATAATAGTTGATTGTAATAATAGTCCCGGACACAACATCATCAGACCCCAAAGTAAGCAGAGCTTGTGTTATGGGTACCAAATGACTGATATACTACTTACACACTTGTTTTTACGTGATAACGTCTTATAAATCGATGAACGCCGGCTGCACGTACGAAAAACAAGCAATAGAGAGGCACAATCGGATGTTTTCTTATGACTTTATCACGTAAATTATCGTCCGTAAACCGACTATACAGACAACAATTTTTTTGTAAATACATACATAATTATACATAGCAACACCAAGACCCGCGACAAGTACTTGCAGATCATACAAATATTTGTCCCACGGCGGAAATCCGCAACCTTCTGCGTCTCAGGCGGACCTTAGCCCATTGCGCCATAGAGGTGTGCGTAAACTTAGATGATAAATGTTAGTTACACGTAGGTGCCTTTGTCTTAACTTTACAGTAAGAATAAAGCATAAATTTTCAGAGACAAAAACAAAGATACCTACCATCACGAAAAGGAGCATCATCATGAAAACCAACAAACATACAACAAAGAAATGAATCAGACCTACCAATCAGATAAAGACAAGATAGAATCCCACCACCAAAACAACCAAGATCATTACGAAGAGCTTCATGATAAAGATAGTGAAACACATCCAGAGCCGGGTATATCCGAAACAGAAACTGGAGACCGATATGAAGACAAGGGGCACGAGCATAAGGAACAGGGTGAAGACGCGGTGCAGAACTATGAACCAGGACAAAATAATCCAACTATCACGTACACGAGGGACTAAAACCCCAGTGCTAATACGAAAACTACCAACTAGGCGAACCATGCGGATAACTTTGAACTTGCAATAATCTAAATGTGTGTTTTAATAATATAGTGAAGCAATCGATATAAGCATTTTATTCTGCAATACATGGCTTGCGTTTATATATGTTCGTGCAAAAAAGTACTCATCGATAGACTAGGGCAGGGCGCAAACGTGGACACTTTTGTGTCTTGTGTTAGATACAAGCAACCGATGAATATTTAATCTCTATAGAACCAGTATGAAATCATCCAGCGCATACGAAAACATTTTTTGTGTCCAGTTGCTCCCACTTAACACTTACTCATTGACGATCGAAAAGTGTTCGGTGTCGCTAACTGGAAACTAAAAGTGGTCAGTTGAAGACACAAGCAACATTAACAAATTGCCTTACAATTGTACTGACGGAAAACAAACAACAAATTGTACCAGTGGCCAGTAGTAGCAACGGGCGACTGTGTCTGATCACCGCTACACGACACAGCAACTACGGTTCCCTGTGATGTTGTGCCGTGTCGACAACTAAGAGTGTCTACGTTTGCGCACCGCCAATTCAATTCAATCACAAGGACCACTTTGAATCGTCTTCTTACATGCTAGTGAATCTAGGTGCCGGTTCCTCCTAAACCCAGTTCAAGTAGAATCCGGCAAGAAATTTGTCTGGTCTGTTACGCCTTAATCGTAAGCTAGGCATCTATGCAATGAACTTTAATAATTGTAAAATAACCCTACAACATGCCTTATACTGTCCATTATACGAAAAAACTGATCAGTTATTAGTTGTAGGTTTTTGCTTTATTTGTCCTATGAATTTGTGTAACCGTTTATATTGTAACTTTGTTTATTTAATTTTATTACTTATTTTACAGATTTTTTCTTTATTTACCAACGTATAAGTTAACATTGTTAGTCCCTTCCAGCCCGAGACACGGGTTCTCTTAGTTCGGACATTTGTCAGCTGTTACCTAAGTATAGATGAATTGCGCAAAGTTAGTCGTAAAATCGTAGTCGTAGAAGACTAGAAAAGATTAATTTATTATTACCTAGGGATATAATATTTAGGGCAGTCTGTAAGGCCATTACGAGAAAATTTAAAAACCTGCAATGACCAATGACGAATTTTCGCGTAGTTAATATATTCCCTGATCTTGCATAACTAAAAAACTCTGACTAAAAAACTCTAAAACTCTACAGAGTTCTCTATATTAGTATCAGGTATACATATGTAATAAATATAGTATAGGTATTAATATAGTATAGGTAGGAAAAATAAGTTCGTACATACAAAGTAACCCTCATCATATAAACTTCCACAGGATACGGCCATTACTCAATAAAATGATCGGTCTATTTGTCGAGCGAATTAATGAAATCACATAAATGTTTCCGGGTTACTCTGCTGATTGAAAAGATACTAATTGGGTATCTATTACAGTAATCACCACAATCAACGACCATTTTATAACATGAAAGCAGAGGTGATCAACATTTATTGCAACAATCTACTTTGCTAAAACATGGAATATATAGATATAGGTAGAGTAGTGCCTGTACCTTCTTAAATTACTAATTACTTTTAAAAAACTTAAAAGACAACTGACTTCATGTATAATAAGCAAAATTTCGTTTCATCCAAGTGGATGACTTATTTTTTCAGTTATTTTCATTTAAAAACTACGATTACGAAACTACTACGATTTTTATGAAATTTATATGGGACCAATCGGGAAATCATGTCCAATCGGGAAATCTGATTTCATGTCCAATATGGGACATGAAATCAGATTTTTTTTATCGGTTCATAAATGACGGAGATAGGACACACGTAAAAAAATACAGTCGAATTGAGAACCTCCTCCTTTTTTGAAAATCTGGTCGAGCCAAACCTCACCAAACGTGTAGGAGAGGGTAGTCTCGGCATATCACGTATTTTTTTTTCCGCAAGAAACGGTGTGCGAGAAAACTTGGTTAAATTAAGTAAAAAATGCTTCTGTACTAAAATATGTATAAATCATACATATTCATATGCCGTCAAAACATAAAATGTAAAAAAACAAGTCTCGCACAACTCAGTTCTTCTAGTTTTATCCACAGCGAAGTTATAGGGGGTCAAAAATGGCCTGAACTGTTTCGAGGAAAAAATGGTTATTTTTCGCTCGACTTGGCGGATTCTGATCGAAGAATTAACCGCGATTTATGCACAGATTGAAAAATTTATTATACATAAAAAAATATATTTGGAAACTCATTTATTTTTATATATGAATAATTGTTAATAAATCGAATCGAATAATTGTTATACATATAATCGAATTTTATTTAAATTTAAATGTTTTTTATTATTTTAAAAAAAAATATGCATTTAGAAAAATCTTACGGGGAAGAGGGTCGAGCAAAATCTCACGATATCTCACCAAGGGGAGAGGGGAGGTTATAAACTCGCCAAAAATGTCTTACGTAATTAATGGATCCCCCATAATGAAAAATATTCTGCGAAACATCAAAACTGTTGACAAAGCCTTACTATTTCAGATCTCTGTATATATAACCATTTTAACAATGCTCTTGGTAAGTCCTGAAAAAAATGGCGAGAATACTATTGCTCTGTCTTCTGGCCACAAGTACCGTAGTAACGTTTTGCGCCAAAACAAGCGTAGCTCCTAAAAAGGAAGTGGTGAATGAAGCTCCTGTTTCGAGGATAGACAAGGGTATAGAGCAAGCATCCGTAGAGTCAAGGGCTGACTATGACCTGATGGGCGCCATGAAAGACTGTAACGAGACGTTCAGAGTTGAAATGTGTATGTATTCTCATATTTATCTCTGACAGTAAACAAATCAGACTATTTTGTTCCGGATCCCTAAAGAGACTGCGATGAAAACGCCAGAGAGTTTATCTTCACAAGTTTTGCTATAGCTGGAATAAAGTTGTATTAATTGATTTAACAAGATATTTGACAATTTCAGCATATTTGGAATCCCTTAACACGAGTGGTAGTTTTCCGGATGAAACAGATAAAACACCCAAGGTAAGTTCACACCACTCGGCTCTCACTCAGGCTCCAACTGACTACATGTTTCGATCAAAACAAACCAGCAAACATTAAAGTTATTTCTATTCCACAAATGTACAGAATAATATACAATAATAAAAAATACATTTAAAAAAATTAGCTTTCTATGGATCGCTTAAAGATGGAACCTATCTTAACTAGATCACTGCCAGCGTCCCCAAGACACTCGCGATATTGTCACGTTGAATGGCAAGGCCAGATATGAGCCAGCTCTTGGGTCATGCAATGTTTCTACGCAGACACCGTTAAGTCATTTTGCCAACGGGATGGGCTCCTGTCCCTTGTGAACTAAAAGGTTGTAGGCCATCAAGCCCGGCATATTTATGCCTTTTGAAGTCCTCGGCAAAATCAGCTCGAACGGAAGTCCCCTACAGATGGGATGCGGTCAGGATGTCGACGCAAGTAATAACCAAATTTCCATTTAAAAGATAAAATTTATTTAACATTATGTCATACAATCTGGATCAAATCAAATACCTATTAACTGAACCTGCACACTGTATCTTCTTGACCAGACATTGAGCCGCCTCTAGCTGAACACGGAACAGTAGACAACGGTTTTAACTACAGATGAGAAGATGTGCCATTCTTGTTCTCAAATGCAGTAATTTATCGGCTCCATATCCCTCTTTTATTCCGTGTACGTTATTAAGATAAATGTTTCCATATTTCCAGTGCTACCCTGAAATGCGTATTAGAGACCTATGCTATAGCCTCGCCTGAGGGAGACTTCGACCCTGAACGGACAGCAATGATCTTCTCAGGCGAGAGAAACGGCACCCCTATGGAAGGCATCAATGAAACGCTGAACGAAGTAAAGTCATTTCTCCCGGTTTTGATACCATTAAGAACTACATAATTACATAAATCCTAATTAAAAATTCATAATTCCATAATTAACCTAACTACATAATTCTTCTTCTTCTTATTGTATCATTAGTTATTTCAAACTAGTGTTATGAAAGGATTAATGAGCGCTTCAGAGTAGGTTCATTTGATTCATTTAAAAAGAAAAACCAGCGAGCCTTACAGTAGACGCATATTATAACGTGTAACATCTGACATCTCACCTTGATAATAAGCAACATTAACATTAGGTATAACCTTAATTAGTTTATATAACAGAAGACTTTATACACAACACGCGCACAGCTGATGCGTTCTCATTGGTCAAATCATATAGCGCGCGCTTCCCCGACTTCATGTTACGCACTTCCGTCTCTTTTCATGAATTCACTCCCAAGATGTCAGATGAAGAAAAGATGTTACAAATCATAAACAACATTATTATATCGATAGAAACAGAAGACTGAACATGTCATTGACGACCTCAGTGGCGCAGAGGGCCAAGGTCCCGGCTGAGACGCAGAAGGTTGCGGGTTCGATTCTCGCCGCGGGACCAACTTTTGTATGATATGTATGATCTGCAAGTATTTGTCTCGAGTCTGGGTGTTTCTCTGCATAATATGAATTTATTATAGAAAAAAAAGTATATAAGTAGTATATCAGTCATGTGGTAACCATAACACAAGCTCTGTTAACTTACGGGCTACGAGCCCTAGACTAGATGATGCTGTGTGAAATGTCAGAATTATTATTATATTATATTTATTAAGGTGTAAAATTGTTTCAGGCGAAACTTGCAAGTGTGAGAGGTCATACAACTACCTGAAATGCGTATTTTCAATGGAGATAGAAAAATACGAAAAGAATTGAGAATGATCTAACTAAACCAAACGTTAAAGACGACCGAAGCAGAGATGTGATCCATCATATTTTAAGTGCCCATAGGTTTTAAGTGTTCTATTGATTGTTGATGCAGCTGTAGATACGAGCATATTACATTACACATATGTAACTGTATATAAATGTATGTATTACATTAAAGGAATTCAAACTATGAATAAGAATCATTCAAAAATTTTATTCAAATTAAATCGAAATACAAAATTGGAAGACTAGGTCACAAACTTAAATACTAACAGATCTTTTTTATCATTTAGTGCCAAACTAGAATTTATTATTTAAAATTAGGATGCCTCTTTCCCGAATAGGTTCTGGAAGACTCCTCCGAACCACCCTGACTGCGGCTCTCTGAAATACAATGAATAGTTTTATATTTGTTAGGGAAAGAGGCGAAACACAGACGATGCTTACATTGACATAATATTAGGTCGTGGGTTGGAATCCGGTCGCGCACTAATGGATTTTGAAGTGAAAACTTCTTTAGCATTGTTGTGATTTGAAAGTCGATGAAACGAAAAAGCGACAGTATAAAGAGACACTTAAATTCATAAGATTTAACGTGGGAGAAAATGAGATAGGAAGCATTATACAGTGTTTCTTATATTTGTGGTTCTTTTTGTGGTTCTCTGTGCTATGTCGTAGAATCTAAAAAGTTGACCTGTGCCAAGTGCACGAAAGGAGCCTGAGGCGCACTTTAATCTTTTCACCACACTGGTTAAAAATAACTAGTAAAGAAGAACAAGGTAAAATAAAATAATTATGCTGACGACCGTCATCCACAGGCTTCTTAAATCTTAAATATTTAATTACTTAGGTATTTGAGGATGTTTAAGTTAATACTCCCAGTAGTACGTAACATACAAAGTAAGTAGGTAAGTACCAACGTGAAATGTTATGTATGAGTACGATTGGTTTTGCTGTAGACTTTTAAATAAATTATAGTCCAAACAATTTGTTATTCATATAATAAATATTGCAGCACAATGCCCACAACACCATCTAGCCCCAAACTAAGCATAGCTTGTATTATAACCAGGTGACTGATAGAATACTTATATATTTTTAAATACATACTTATGATATTTTATAACACCCAGACACAAAGCAAACACCTATATTAATCACACAAATGTTTATGCTGGGAGGGAATCGAACCCTCAACCTACAGAAGCAGAGCTACTACCAACTGAGCTGACAGACCAGTCAAAGTTGCAGTCAAAGTGGATCCCTCCCAGGACACACATGTGTGTGACGAACATAGGTGTTTGTTCTGTGTCTGGTTGTTATAAAGTATCTTATGTATGTATTTAAAAACCCATAAGTATTCTATCAGCCATCTATTCACCATATTACAAGCTGTTTGGTTTCGGACTAGAGGTGTTATGTGCATTGTCCACCAATATTCAAAAAAACTTAATATTAACTACTCTAACAAATAAATACATCCTTAGTGAAAATACAAATATATCCTTACTAATATTATAAACGCTAATGTTTGTATGTATGGGTGTTTGTTACTCTTTCACGCAAAAACTACTGAATGGATTTTAATGAAACTTTAAAACATAGCTTATACATCAGAATGACACATAGGCTATCACTACATAGTATAAAACAAAGACGCATCCCGCTGTCTGTCTGTCCTTGTGTATGCTTAGATCTTTAAACTACGGAACAGATTTTAATGTGGTTTTTTTAATTGATAGAGTGACTCATGAAGAAGGTTTATATGTAAAATACATGCATAATATAGTAGAGAAACACTGATAATTTTAGAGGTTTCTAATGTGATGTCGTAAATAAACTCATTTTTTTGCGTTTATATTGCAATCACTGGCTGAACCATTCTGTGGTATATTTAGTATCAGCATTGCTCCTGTGCGAAGCCGGGGCGGGTCGCTATTAATTTATAAAGTTATTGTGTAAATTGTTCAATAACGTTAGTAGAAAAAACAATTTTTAGTCAATGTTAGTGTCAGTGGCCAAAATCTGTACTGTAAGTATACTGCCATCATGCAGTATTACTCAAACTAAAAAATGTGTTTATTATACGTGACAAAAACGTGATTTAAAAATTACAAAAGTGCTAAGTGCTGGAAGAGTTGAATGTTAAGTGCTGGAGGAGTGGAGGAACAGACCAGTGGAACTCAGCACTGGAATGGAGCGGGACGACCTGCCTACCTAGCTAGTCGGACATAACGTCAAGGTAAGCCAGAGAAAAATTCCAACTTCTATAGCCACCAAACATATATTAGGAGGTTTTTTGAGCATGAAGAAGGTACTGCTTAAGCTTAAGCTTAAAGGTGTACGATGATTTCAGGGCCCGCATCGGCGGAGGCAGATCGTTCTAGCAGCGGGTGGCTGCCAAACGAAACAAACCTCTAAACGAACAGTTCTGTGTTTTTTGGTGACAAGAACGGGAGAACATACCCTACGTGGGTAACGATTATTCTCCCATGACCATACTAGCTTATTGAAAAGGTAAGAGGGAGTATTTCCATTAATAACACCAAATAAAAGATTTGCCAAGTACAGATTCCTTCTCGCTTTAAGTTTTAACATGTTTCAAGCATTGAGGTAGGGTGTCACATGTGAACGAGGTGGTATTGAAAAGCAAAATCTTGCGCAGGCGTTCTGCACACGTTGAAGACGCTTTTCTGTTCTACCTAGGAGGCAAGGCCTATACACTACATCGCAGTATGTTAATTTTGATAAAATAAGTGACTCACATAATGCTATACGCACATCCTCACTAAGATATGGACGGATTTTATATAATGTTTTGAGCCTATAAAAACAACTGCACACACTCTCAGAGACCTGGCTTTCGAACTTAAGTTGAGAGTACATGACAAGACCCAGATTCCTTGCCTCGGATACATACTCAACGAGCTCACCTTCCACCATGATTTTAATATCTTCATGATTAAGTTTGCAAATGTTTACTCTACTACCAGTTATAATGAATTTAGAATTTCTTGGGTTCAGAACTAAAGAGTTGTTGTAGAATCATTGGTAAATCTGATTCAGATCATTATTTATGTCATCCACAGCTTTAACACTATCACTAGGCAATACAACTGAAGATCATCAGCATAGAGGTGAAATTGACAGTGAGCTATGTCTTTGATGATGTCTGCACTGTACAAGATGAAGAGAATCGGACCGAGGATGGAGCCCTGCGGAACACCACAGAGGACAGGTTGCTGGTCTGACCGAACTGAAGAACCATCTGGCAGTTGTAACTCAACACACTGACTTCTAAGACTAAGGTAACTGTGAAACCATTGTACTGTATTAGAGGAGAAGCCATAAAAAGCAAGCTTAGATAGAAGAAGTGAAATATTAATGGAGTCAAAAGCCCTTGAGAAGTCCAATAGCACAAGTATACTGCACCATCCCTTATCTTGGTGTGTCAGTAAGTTATCAACCACATCGAGTAGGGCAGTGGCAGTACTGCGACCCTTGCGAAAATGAGACTGGAACTGTGGTAAAATGTTATTATCCTCCAAAAATTTTATAAGCTGCATACACACCACCTTTTCCAGAATCTTGGACAAACATGGAAGCAAACTAATAGGCCTCAGGTCACTAACTAAAACAGGATTGGTCTTCTTCGGTATAGGTTTTATGACTGACAGCTTCCAGCAATCAGGAAAGGTGCCACTAACAATAGAATCATTAACAATAGATGTTATTAATGATAAGGATTGTGGCAAAGTCATAAAAATCATGTCCAGACCGATCAGTACCATGTCTGTGATGTTCGAAGTAGGTTAAAAGTGAAATGTTGACAGAAGTGACTCCAGGGACATCCAGAAAATAAGTATTGATAACCTCAGGGTCGGTAAACTGTGATAGGAGTTCCATGGCTTGATTTTTGTTTGGAAGAATGTAGTCTTTAAGGTTTTTCCACAATTTACTGGAGTTTTTAATGTTTTTATTTATATGCTGAGTAAAATAAGCTACGTTTTCACTGTGTATGGCCTGTATAACCAGATGTTTCATTAATTTATATTCTTGCCTAAGATTATCACTTTTGAGGTCCTTAAATCTATCGTGGTGAGTATCCCAAATTTTTATCATAGTTTTCACTGTGTCAGTAATCCAAGGGTGTGGGGGGCTTTTGAAACGTGATGTCTTAAGAGGAGCATGAATATCATATGGTGTTAGAATTATACTAGAAAATTCTAACACTCTGTCGTTTACATTCTGGGTCAATAAAAGTTGGGTCCAATTTATTTCATCCAGGTGTTTGGTAAACAAGTCCAAATCAATATTTTTTAATGGTTTATACGTAACTAGCTGCGGGACAGGCTTATCCTTTTTTATGCAAAACTCAGCCAACAACATGGCATGAGCTCCCAAGTCAGGACTGTACTTAACATGTACACTACTCACTGAAGCATATGTGCACACTATGTCAATTAGTGACTGGCTATGGGAAGTGAAGTGTGCAGGCTCGGTAATTAATTGATGAAGATTCATACATTGAAGGAACTGTAAAAATAATTTAGTTTTACAATCATTTGGCGTAAGCCAATATTGAAATCTCCCAGTAATATTAGATTATCGCAATTTAAAAAGGTAGACAAAGAGTCAGTTAGAGCATCCAAAAGTTCAGTTACATTTAACCATTGTGGCCTATATGCCGTTCCAATAATAATAGTTTTACCAATAATAATAATTTCAACCACATCTGTTCGACTTTAGGAGCTATAATGAGGAAGAGGTTGAGCCCTGAGGCCCTTCCTGATATAGACTCCGGGAGGGATATACAAGCTTTATGGAAAAGAGCCAAGCAGGTGCTATAGGTGACTGCCCCTGTCGGTAAAAGATACTTCCCATAGGTTTGACACCACGTTTTCAAAATTATTTCACGGCGTCTCTGGTAGAAACATTGCGTGACCCATGAGCTGGCTCCTATCTGGCTCAGCGTGTGAGCATTGCCATTCAACGTGGCAACGCCGCCAGTGTCTTGAAAACGCTTGTGATCTGGATCAGTTGAGCTGTCTATAGATCGTTTTAAATGGTCCTTAGATAGCTCACCTGTTTCACATGTATTTTATATTATTTTGTATGTTTCTGTAATTATTTCTGTAAATAAATCTGTTTAACTAGATTTACTCACTATTAATGAATTTAAATGTCTCGAGTCTGGGTGTTTCTCTGCATAATATGTATTTAATTAAAGAAAAAAATGTATATAAGTAGTATAACAGTCATGTGGTACCCATAACACAACCTCTGTTAACTTATGGGCTAGGAGCTCTAGTTGATGCTGTGTGAAATGTCAGAATGTCAGAAAATGTCAGAAACTTTAACATATAGCTTATACATCAGAATAATACACAGGCTATCACTACATAGTATAAAACAAAACGCATCCCGCTGTCTGTCTGTCCTTATGTATGCTTAGATCTCTAAATTACGCAACGGATTTTGATGTGGTTTTTTTAATTGATAGAGTGATTCAAGAAGAAGGTTTATATGTAAAACTAGAGGTCGCGTGGTGCGCGAGCTGTATACAGCTCGCGGGTTTAACCCCTACAAACCCCTACAACCCCTTAAAACCCCTACCAATCCCTACAACCCCTAAAAACCCCTACAACCCCTAAAAATTCCTACAACCCCTAAAAACCCCTACAAACCCCTACAACCCCTAAAACCCCTACAACCCCTAAAAACCCCTACAAACCCCTACAACCCCTACAACCCCTAAAAACCCCTAAAAACCTCTACAACCCCTAAAAACCCCTACAACCCCTAAAAACCCCTACAAATCCCTACAACCCCTACAACCCCTAAAAACCCCTAAAAACCCCTACAACCCCTAAAAACTCCTACAAACCCCTACAACCCCTAAAAACCCCTACAAACCCCTACAACCCCTAAAAACCCCTACAACCAAAACCCCTACAAACCCCTACAACCCCTAAAAATCCCTACAACCCCTAAAAACCCCTACAACCCCTAAAAACCCCTACAACCCCTAAAAACCCTTAAAAACCCTTAGACCCCCTTAAAACCCCTACAAACCCCTACAACCCCTAAAAACCCCTACAAACCCCTACAAACCCTAAAAATCCCTACAACCCCTAAAAACCCCTACAACCCCTAAAAATCCCTTCAAACCCCTAAAAACCCCTAAAAACTCCTACAAACCCCTACAACCCCTAAAAACCCCTAAAAACCCCTACAACCCCTAAAAAATCCCTACAACCCCTAAAAACCCCTACAACCCCTAAAAACCCCTACAAACCCCTACAACCCTTAAAAACCCCTACAATCCCTATAAACCCCTACAACCCCTACAAACCCATAAAAACCCCTACAACACCTAAAAACCTCTACAACCCCTAAAAACCCCTAAAACCCCTAAAAACCCGTACAACCCCTAAAAATCCCTACATTCCTAAAAACCCCTACAACCCCTAAAAACCCCTACAAACCCCTACAACCCCTAAAAACCCCTACAAACCCCTACAACCCCTTCAAACCCCTAAAAACCCCTACAACCCCTAAAAACCCCTACAAACCCCTACAACCCCTAAAAACCCCTACAACCCCTTAAAAATCCTACAAACCCCTGCAACCCCTAAAAACCCCTACAACCCCTAAAAACCCCTACAAACCCCTACAACCCCTACAAACCCCTACAACCACTGAAAACCCCTACACCCCTAAAAAATCCTACAAACCCCTACAACTCCTACAAACCCCTACAAATCTCTAAAAACCCCTACAATCCTTAAAATTCCTTACAACCCAAGGTTAAGTTTGCTATGTGTATCTAGCACCGTTTAGAAGTTATGGCAGTTTAAAGTTTTTTATTTCTTAATCGGATAATGAAGTAGTTCTTGAGCAACATTTGATAGAGCACCATCCCTCTTCGACTTGTAGTTTCCGAGTTAAGTGGAGAGAGAGAGAGAGGGGGCAGAGGAGGCAAGGACGGGGGGTCGGGTAACACATTTTTTTTCAACTCTACGAAGCATCCTCTATACGATCCCACCGAAGTGTACAACCCTACATGATGCCATCAAGTCTGCGAGATTTTGTATGGGAGTGCACATTTTTGTATGGGACAATATATTTTTGTATGGCGGCCATCTTTTTTTTTATAGATTCGGATATTGAAAAGGGTCTTGAGCAACATTAGTTTGAGCACCAACCCTCTCCGACTGTAGTTTCCGAGATAATGTGGGGGGTCAAAAGGGGGGGCAAAGAGGGAAGGTCACACAACTTTTTTTTAACTCTTCCGAGCATCCTCTATACGATCCCACTAAAATTCAAATTCCAACTTGACGCCTTCTGGGTATACCTTGAAGGGGGGTGAGAAAAATGGGGGGAGAGGGGGGAGTTTTAAAATCGTTTCTGAATCCTTGGAGCATCCTCTATACGATCCCAATAAAATTTCAATTCCAACATGACGCCTTTTGGGTATACCTTAAAAGGGGGTTAAAAAATGGGGGAACGGGGGGGTTAAATAAAATTTTTGTATTTCTTAAAGCACCATCTATACAAATCCTTAAAAAAAAACACTAAAATTCCTTGCAACCCAAGGTAAAGTTTGCTATGTCTATCTAGCACCGTTTAGAAGTTATGAGGCTTTAAAGTTTTTTTTTTCTGAATTGGATAAAGAAGAGGGTCTTGAGCAACATTTGTTCCAGCACCATCCCTCTCAGACTTGTAGTTTCCGAGATAATGAGAGAGGGGGGAAAAGGGGGCAAGGACGGGGGTGGGTAAAACATATTTTTTCAACTCTACGAAGCGTCCTCTAAACGATTCCACTAAAATTTCAATTCCTATTCAATTAATGATGCCTTCTGGGTATACCTAAAGAGGGAGGGGAGAAATGAGGGGAGGGGGGAGTTTAAAATAACTTTTGTATGTCTTGAAGCACCATATACAGATCCTTATACAAATCTTTAAAAAAAAACACTAAAATTCCTTACAACCCAAGGTCAAGTTTGCTATGTCTATCTAGCACCGTTTAGAAGTTATGAGGCTTTAAAGTTTTTTTTTTCTGAATCGGATAAAGAAGAGGGTCTTGAGCAACATCTGTTCCAGCACCATCCCTCTCAGACTTGTAGTTTCCGAGATAATGAGAGAGGGGGGAAAAGGGGGCAAGGACGGGGGTGGGTAAAACATATTTTTTCAACTCTACGAAGCGTCCTCTAAACGATTCTACCAAAACGATTCCACTAAAATTTCAATTCTTATTTAATTCATGATGCCTTCTGGGTATACCTAAGAAGGGGGGGGGGGGGAGAAATGGGGGGAGGGGGGAGTTTAAAATAACTTTTGTATGTCTTGAAGCACCATACACAGATCCTTATACAAATTCTCAAAAAAAAACACTAAAATTCCTTCCAACCCAAGGTCAAGTTTGCTATCTAGCACCGTTTAGAAGTTATGAGGGTTTATAGATTTTTATTTCTGAATCTGATAATGAAGAGGGTCTTGAGCAACATTTGTTCGAGCACCATCCCTCTCAGACTTGTAGTTTCCGAGATAATGAGAGTGGGGGGAAAAGGGGGCAAGGACGGGGGTGGGTAAGACACATTTTTTCTACTCTACGAAGCATCCTCTACGAACGATCCGACCAAAACGATTCCACTAAGATTTAAATTCCAACATGATGCCTTCTGGGTATACTTAAAAAAGGGGGGTGGGGGGGAAATGGGGAAAAGGGTGCATTTTAAAAAAACTTTTGTACATTTTGAAGCACCATGTACAAATCCTTATTCAAATCCTCAAAAAAAAACACTAAAATTCCTTACAACCCAAGGTCAAGTTTGCTATGTCTATCTAGCACCGTTTAGAAGTTATGAGGCTTTAAAGTTTTTTTTTTCTGAATTGGATAAAGAAGAGGGTCTTGAGCAACATTTGTTCCAGCACCATCCCTCTCAGACTTGTAGTTTCCGAGATAATGAGAGAGGGGGGAAAAGGGGGCAAGGACGGGGGTGGGTAAAACATATTTTTTCAACTCTACGAAGCGTCCTCTAAACGATTCCACTAAAATTTCAATTCCTATTCAATTAATGATGCCTTCTGGGTATACCTAAAGAGGGAGGGGAGAAATGGGGGGAGGGGGGAGTTTAAAATAACTTTTGTATGTCTTGAAGCACCATATACAGATCCTTATACAAATCTTTAAAAAAAAACACTAAAATTCCTTACAACCCAAGGTCAAGTTTGCTATGTCTATCTAGCACCGTTTAGAAGTTATGAGGCTTTAAAGTTTTTTTTTTCTGAATCGGATAAAGAAGAGGGTCTTGAGCAACATCTGTTCCAGCACCATCCCTCTCAGACTTGTAGTTTCCGAGATAATGAGAGAGGGGGGAAAAGGGGGCAAGGACGGGGGTGGGTAAAACATATTTTTTCAACTCTACGAAGCGTCCTCTAAACGATTCTACCAAAACGATTCCACTAAAATTTCAATTCTTATTTAATTCATGATGCCTTCTGGGTATACCTAAGAAGGGGGGGGGGGGAGAAATGGGGGGAGGGGGAGTTTAAAATAACTTTTGTATGTCTTGAAGCACCATACACAGATCCTTATACAAATTCTCAAAAAAAACACTAAAATTCCTTCCAACCCAAGGTCAAGTTTGCTATCTAGCACCGTTTAGAAGTTATGAGGGTTTATAGATTTTTATTTCTGAATCTGATAATGAAGAGGGTCTTGAGCAACATTTGTTCGAGCACCATCCCTCTCAGACTTGTAGTTTCCGAGATAATGAGAGTGGGGGGAAAAGGGGGCAAGGACGGGGGTGGGTAAGACACATTTTTTCTACTCTACGAAGCATCCTCTACGAACGATCCGACCAAAACGATTCCACTAAGATTTAAATTCCAACATGATGCCTTCTGGGTATACTTAAAAAAGGGGGGTGGGGGGGAAATGGGGAAAAGGGTGCATTTTAAAAAAACTTTTGTACATTTTGAAGCACCATGTACAAATCCTTATACAAATCCTCAAAAAAAAACACTAAAATTCCTTACAACCCAAGGTCAAGTTTGCTACGTCTATCTAGCACCGTTTAGAAGTTATGAGGCTTTAAAGTTTTTTTTTTCTGAATTGGATAAAGAAGAGGGTCTTGAGCAACATTTGTACCAGCACCATCCCTCTCAGTTTCCGATATATTAAGAGATTTTACAAAGAAGATGCAGGTGCTTTAAGATTTTGTATGGGAATGTACTTTTTTGTATGGGACAAAATTTTTTTTGTATGGCAGCCATCTTTTTTTTTATGGATTCGGATATTGAAAAGGATCTTGAGCAACATTAGTTTGAGCACCAACCCTCTACGACTTGTAGTTTCTGAGATAATGTGTGGGGGGGTCAGTTGGGGGGGGAAAAGGGGTACTTTCGGATTTTTCCCCCAGTCACCAAAACCCCCTCTATAGCTTTCCATAAAAAAAAACACACCTCCCCATTCACCATCTGGGAGAACAATTATGTCAATCAGTCAATCAATCAGTGGTAATTAAGCTATATATAGTATAATAACTAGAGGTCGCGTGGTGCGCGAGCTGTATACAGCTCGCGGGTTTAACCCCTACAAACCCCTACAACCCCTAAAAATCCCTACAACCCCTAAAAACCCCTACAACCGCTAAAAACCCCTACAAACCCCTACAACCCCTAAAAATCCCTACAACCCCTAAAAACCCCTACAACCGCTAAAAACCCCTACAAACCCCTACAACCCCTAAAAACCCCTACAACCCCTAAAAACCCCCACAAACACCTACAACCCCTAAAAACCCCTACAACCCCTAAAAACCCCTACAACCCCTACAAACCCCTAAAAACCCCTACAACACCTAAAAACCTCTACAACCCCTAAAAACCCCTACAACCCCTAAAAACCCCTACAACCCCTACAACCCCTACAACCCCTAAAAACCCCTACAACCCCTAAAAACCCCGACACAAACCCCTACAACCCCTCAAAACCCCAACAACCCCTAAAAACCCCTACAACCCCTAAAAATCCTACAAACCTCTACAACCCCTAAGAACCCCTACTACCCCTACAACCCCTAAAAATCCCTACAAACCCCTAAAAACCCCTACAACCCCTAAAAATCCTACAAACCTCTAAAAACCCCTACAACCCCTAAAAACCCCTACAACCCCTACAACCCCTACAACCCCTAAAAACCCCTACAACCCCTAAAAACCCCGACACAAACCCCTACAACCCCTAAAAACCCCAACAACCCCTAAAAACCCCTACAACCCCTAAAAATCCTACAAACCTCTACAACCCCTAAAAACCCCTACTACCCCTACAACCCCTAAAAATCCCTACAAACCCCTAAAAACCCCTACAACCCCTAAAAATCCTACAAACCTCTACAACCCCTAAAAACCCCTACTACCCCTACAACCCCTAAAAATCCCTACAAACCCCTAAAACCCCTAAAAACCCCTACAACAAATAAAAAATCCTACAAACCCCTACAACCCCTAAAAACCCCTACAAACCCCTACAACCCCTAAAAACCCCTAAGAACCCCTACAACCCCTAAAAACCCCTACAACCCCTAAAAATCCCTACAACCCCTAAAAACCCCTACAACCCCTAAAAACCCCTACAAACCCCTACAACCCCTTAAAACCCCTACAACCCCTAAAAACCCCTACAAACCCCTACAACCCCTAAAAACCCCTAAAAACCCCAACAACCCCTAAAAACCCCTACAAACCCCTACAACCCCTAAAAACCCCTACAACCCCTAAAAACCCCTACAACCCCTACAAACCCCTAAAAACCCCTACAACACCTAAAAACCTCTACAACCCCTAAAAACCCCTAAAAACCCCTACAACCCCTAAAAACCCCTACAAACCCCTACAACCCCTAAAAAACCCTACAACCCCTACAAACCCCTAAAAACCCCTACAACACCTAAAAACCTCTACAACCCCTAAAAACCCCTAAAAACCCCTACAACCCCTAAAAACCCCTACAACCCCTAAAAACCCCTACAAACCCCTACAACCCCTAAAAACCCCTACAACCCCTAAAAATTCCTACAACCCCTAAAAACCCCTACAAACCCCTACAACCCCTAAAACCCCTACAACCCCTAAAAACCCCTACAAACCCCTACAACCCCTACAACCCCTAAAAACCCCTAAAAACCTCTACAACCCCTAAAAACCCCTAAAAACCCCTACAAACCCTACAACCCCTAAAAACCCCTACAACCCCTAAAAACTCCTACAAACCCCTACAACCCCTAAAAACCCCTACAAATCCCTACAACCAAAACCCCTACAAACCCCTACAACCCCTAAAAATCCCTACAACCCCTAAAAACCCCTACAACCCCTAAAAACCCCTACAACCCCTAAAAACCCCTACAAACCCCTACAACCCCTAAAAACCCTTAGAACCCCTTAAAACCCCTACAAACCCCTACAACCCCTAAAAACCCCTACAACCCCTAAAAATCCTACAAACCTCTACAACCCCTAAGAACCCCTACTACCCCTACAACCCCTAAAAATCCCTACAAACCCCTAAAAACCCCTACAACCCCTAAAAATCCTACAAACCTCTAAAAACCCCTACAACCCCTAAAAACCCCTACAACCCCTACAACCCCTACAACCCCTAAAAACCCCTACAACCCCTAAAAACCCCGACACAAACCCCTACAACCCCTAAAAACCCCAACAACCCCTAAAAACCCCTACAACCCCTAAAAATCCTACAAACCTCTACAACCCCTAAAAACCCCTACTACCCCTACAACCCCTAAAAATCCCTACAAACCCCTAAAAACCCCTACAACCCCTAAAAATCCTACAAACCTCTACAACCCCTAAAAACCCCTACTACCCCTACAACCCCTAAAAATCCCTACAAACCCCTAAAACCCCTAAAAACCCCTACAACAAATAAAAAATCCTACAAACCCCTACAACCCCTAAAAACCCCTACAAACCCCTACAACCCCTAAAAACCCCTAAGAACCCCTACAACCCCTAAAAACCCCTACAACCCCTAAAAATCCCTACAACCCCTAAAAACCCCTACAACCCCTAAAAACCCCTACAAACCCCTACAACCCCTTAAAACCCCTACAACCCCTAAAAACCCCTACAAACCCCTACAACCCCTAAAAAACCCCTAAAAACCCCAACAACCCCTAAAAACCCCTACAAACCCCTACAACCCCTAAAAACCCCTACAACCCCTAAAAACCCCTACAACCCCTACAAACCCCTAAAAACCCCTACAACACCTAAAAACCTCTACAACCCCTAAAAACCCCTAAAAACCCCTACAACCCCTAAAAACCCCTACAAACCCCTACAACCCCTAAAAAACCCTACAACCCCTACAAACCCCTAAAAACCCCTACAACACCTAAAAACCTCTACAACCCCTAAAAACCCCTAAAAACCCCTACAACCCCTAAAAACCCCTACAACCCCTAAAAACCCCTACAAACCCCTACAACCCCTAAAAACCCCTACAACCCCTAAAAATTCCTACAACCCCTAAAAACCCCTACAAACCCCTACAACCCCTAAAACCCCTACAACCCCTAAAAACCCCTACAAACCCCTACAACCCCTACAACCCCTAAAAACCCCTAAAAACCTCTACAACCCCTAAAAACCCCTAAAAACCCCTACAAACCCTACAACCCCTAAAAACCCCTACAACCCCTAAAAACTCCTACAAACCCCTACAACCCCTAAAAACCCCTACAAATCCCTACAACCAAAACCCCTACAAACCCCTACAACCCCTAAAAATCCCTACAACCCCTAAAAACCCCTACAACCCCTAAAAACCCCTACAACCCCTAAAAACCCCTACAAACCCCTACAACCCCTAAAAACCCTTAGAACCCCTTAAAACCCCTACAAACCCCTACAACCCCTAAAAACCCCTACAAACCCCTACAAACCCTAAAAATCCCTACAACCCCTAAAAACCCCTACAACCCCTAAAAATCCCTTCAAACCCCTAAAAACCCCTAAAAACCCCTACAACCCCTAAAAACCCCTACAACCCCTAAAAACCCCTACAAACCCCTACAACCCCTTAAAACCCCTACCAATCCCTACAACCCCTAAAAACCCCTACAACCCCTAAAAATTCCTACAACCCCTAAAAACCCTTACAAACCCCTACAACCCCTAAAACCCCTACAACCCCTAAAAACCCCTACAAACCCCTACAACCCCTACAACCCCTAAAAACCCCTAAAAACCTCTACAACCCCTAAAAACCCCTACAACCCCTAAAAACCCCTACAAATCCCTACAACCCCTACAACCCCTAAAAACCCCTAAAAACCCCTACAACCCCTAAAACCCCTACAACCCCTAAAAACCCCTACAAACCCCTACAACCCCTACAACCCCTAAAAACCCCTACAACCAAAACCCCTACAAACCCCTACAACCCCTAAAAATCCCTACAACCCCTAAAAACCCCTACAACCCCTAAAAACCCCTACAACCCCTAAAAACCCTTAAAAACCCTTAGACCCCCTTAAAACCCCTACAAACCCCTAAAAACCCCTAAAAACCCCTACAAACCCCTACAACCCCTAAAAACCCCTAAAAACCCCTACAACCCCTAAAAAATCCCTACAACCCCTAAAAACCCCTACAACCCCTAAAAACCCCTACAAACCCCTACAACCCTTAAAAACCCCTACAATCCCTACAAACCCCTACAACCCCTAAAAACCCTTAGAACCCCTTAAAACCCCTACAAACCCCTACAACCCCTAAAAACCCCTACAAACCCCTACAAACCCTAAAAATCCCTACAACCCCTAAAAACCCCTACAACCCCTAAAAATCCCTTCAAACCCCTAAAAACCCCTAAAACCCCTACAACCCCTAAAAACCCCTACAACCCCTAAAAACCCCTACAAACCCCTACAACCCCTTAAAACCCCTACCAATCCCTACAACCCCTAAAAACCCCTACAACCCCTAAAAATTCCTACAACCCCTAAAAACCCCTACAAACCCCTACAACCCCTAAAACCCCTACAACACCTAAAAACCCCTACAAACCCCTACAACCCCTACAACCCCTAAAAACCCCTAAAAACCTCTACAACCCCTAAAAACCCCTACAACCCCTAAAAACCCCTACAAATCCCTACAACCCCTACAACCCCTAAAAACCCCTAAAAACCCCTACAACCCCTAAAAACTCCTACAAACCCCTACAACCCCTAAAAACCCCTACAAACCCCTACAACCCCTAAAAACCCCTACAACCAAAACCCCTACAAACCCCTACAACCCCTAAAAATCCCTACAACCCCTAAAAACCCCTACAACCCCTAAAAACCCCTACAACCCCTAAAAACCCTTAAAAACCCTTAGACCCCCTTAAAACCCCTACAAACCCCTACAACCCCTAAAAACCCCTACAAACCCCTACAAACCCTAAAAATCCCTACAACCCCTAAAAACCCCTACAACCCCTAAAAATCCCTTCAAACCCCTAAAAACCCCTAAAAACTCCTACAAACCCCTACAACCCCTAAAAACCCCTAAAAACCCCTACAACCCCTAAAAAATCCCTACAACCCCTAAAAACCCCTACAACCCCTAAAAACCCCTACAAACCCCTACAACCCTTAAAAACCCCTACAATCCCTATAAACCCCTACAACCCCTACAAACCCATAAAAACCCCTACAACACCTAAAAACCTCTACAACCCCTAAAAAACCCCTAAAACCCCTAAAAACCCGTACAACCCCTAAAAATCCCTACATTCCTAAAAACCCCTACAACCCCTAAAAACCCCTACAAACCCCTACAACCCCTAAAAACCCCTACAAACCCCTACAACCCCTTCAAACCCCTAAAAACCCCTACAACCCCTAAAAACCCCTACAAACCCCTACAACCCCTAAAAACCCCTACAACCCCTTAAAAATCCTACAAACCCCTGCAACCCCTAAAAACCCCTACAACCCCTAAAAACCCCTACAAACCCCTACAAACCCCTACAAACCCCTACAACCACTGAAAACCCCTACAACCCTAAAAAATCCTACAAACCCCTACAACTCCTACAAACCCCTACAAATCTCTAAAAACCCCTACAATCCTTAAAATTCCTTACAACCCAAGGTTAAGTTTGCTATGTGTATCTAGCACCGTTTAGAAGTTATGGCTGTTTAAAGTTTTTTTATTTCTTAATCGGATAATGAAGTAGTTCTTGAGCAACATTTGATAGAGCACCATCCCTCTTCGACTTGTAGTTTCCGAGTTAAGTGGAGAGAGAGAGAGAGGGGGCAGAGGAGGCAAGGACGGGGGGTCGGTAACCACATTTTTTTTCAACTCTACGAAGCATCCTCTATACGATCCCACCGAAGTGTACAACCCTACATGATGCCATCAAGTCTGCGAGATTTTGTATGGGAGTGCACATTTTTGTATGGGACAATATATTTTTGTATGGCGGCCATCTTTTTTTTATAGATTCGGATATTGAAAAGGGTCTTGAGCAACATTAGTTTGAGCACCAACCCTCTCCGACTGTAGTTTCCGAGATAATGTGGGGGGTCAAAAGGGGGGGCAAAGAGGGAAGGTCACACAACTTTTTTTTAACTCTTCGAGCATCCTCTATACGATCCCACTAAAATTCAAATTCCAACTTGACGCCTTCTGGGTATACCTTGAAGGGGGGTGAGAAAATGGGGGAGAGGGGGAGTTTTAAAATCGTTTCTGAATCCTTGGAGCATCCTCTATACGATCCCAATAAAATTTCAATTCCAACATGACGCCTTTTGGGTATACCTTAAAAGGGGGTTAAAAAATGGGGGAAAGGGGGGGGTTAAATAAAATTTTTGTATTTCTTAAAGCACCATCTATACAAATCCTTAAAAAAAAACACTAAAATTCCTTGCAACCCAAGGTAAAGTTTGCTATGTCTATCTAGCACCGTTTAGAAGTTATGAGGCTTTAAAGTTTTTTTTTTCTGAATTGGATAAAGAAGAGGGTCTTGAGCAACATTTGTTCCAGCACCATCCCTCTCAGACTTGTAGTTTCCGAGATAATGAGAGAGGGGGAAAAGGGGGCAAGGACGGGGGTGGGTAAAACATATTTTTTCAACTCTACGAAGCGTCCTCTAAACGATTCCACTAAAATTTCAATTCCTATTCAATTAATGATGCCTTCTGGGTATACCTAAAGAGGGAGGGGAGAAATGGGGGGAGGGGGGAGTTTAAAATAACTTTTGTATGTCTTGAAGCACCATATACAGATCCTTATACAAATCTTTAAAAAAAAACACTAAAATTCCTTACAACCCAAGGTCAAGTTTGCTATGTCTATCTAGCACCGTTTAGAAGTTATGAGGCTTTAAAGTTTTTTTTTTCTGAATCGGATAAAGAAGAGGGTCTTGAGCAACATTTGTTCCAGCACCATCCCTCTCAGACTTGTAGTTTCCGAGATAATGAGAGAGGGGGGAAAAGGGGGCAAGGACGGGGGTGGGTAAAACATATTTTTTCAACTCTACGAAGCGTCCTCTAAACGATTCTACCAAAACGATTCCACTAAAATTTCAATTCTTATTTAATTCATGATGCCTTCTGGGTATACCTAAGAAGGGGGGGGGGGGGGAGAAATGGGGGGAGGGGGGAGTTTAAAATAACTTTTGTATGTCTTGAAGCACCATACACAGATCCTTATACAAATTCTCAAAAAAAAACACTAAAATTCCTTCCAACCCAAGGTCAAGTTTGCTATCTAGCACCGTTTAGAAGTTATGAGGGTTTATAGATTTTTATTTCTGAATCTGATAATGAAGAGGGTCTTGAGCAACATTTGTTCGAGCACCATCCCTCTCAGACTTGTAGTTTCCGAGATAATGAGAGTGGGGGGAAAAGGGGGCAAGGACGGGGGTGGGTAAGACACATTTTTTCTACTCTACGAAGCATCCTCTACGAACGATCCGACCAAAACGATTCCACTAAGATTTAAATTCCAACATGAGCACCGTTTAGAAGTTATGAGGCTTTAAAGTTTTTTTTTTCTGAATTGGATAAAGAAGAGGGTCTTGAGCAACATTTGTACCAGCACCATCCCTCTCAGACTTGTAGTTTCCGATATATTAAGAGATTTTACAAAGAAGATGCAGGTGCTTTAAGATTTTGTATGGGAATGTACTTTTTTGTATGGGACAAAATTTTTTTTGTATGGCAGCCATCTTTTTTTTATGGATTCGGATATTGAAAAAGGATCTTGAGCAACATTAGTTTGAGCACCAACCCTCTACGACTTGTAGTTTCTGAGATAATGTGTGGGGGGGTCAGTTGGGGGGGAAAAGGGGGTACTTTCGGATTTTTCCCCCAGTCACCAAAACCCCCTCTATAGCTTTCTATAAAAAAAAACACACCTCCCCATTCACCATCTGGGAGAACAATTATGTCAATCAGTCAATCAATCAGTGGTAATTAAGCTATATATAGTATAACTAGAGGTCGCGTGGTGCGCGAGCTGTATACAGCTCGCGGGTTTAACCCCTACAAACCCCTACAACCCCTAAAAATCCCTACAACCCCTAAAAACCCCTACAACCGCTAAAAAACCCCTACAAACCCTACAACCCCTAAAAACCCCTACAACCCCTAAAAACCCCTACAAACCCCTACAACCCCTAAAAACCCCAACAACCCCTAAAAACCCCTACAACACCTAAAAACCCCTACAACCCCTAAAACCCCTACAACCCCTAAAAACACCTACAAACCCCTACAACCCCTAAAAACCCCTACAAACCCCTACAACCCCTAAAAACCCCTACAACCCCTACAACCCCTACAACCCTAAAAACCCCTACAAACCCCTACAACCCCTAAAAACCCCTTAAAACCCCAACAACCCCTAACACCCCTACAACCCCTAAAAAATCCTACAAATCCCTACAACCCCTAAAAACCCCTACAAACCCCTAAAAACCCCTACAACCCCTTAAAACCCCCACAAACACCTACAACCCCTAAAAACCCCTACAACCCCTAAAAACCCCTACAACCCCTACAAACCCCTAAAACCCCTACAACACCTAAAAACCTCTACAACCCCTAAAAACCCCCTACAACCCCTAAAAACCCCTACAACCCCTACAACCCCTACAACCCCTAAAAACCCCTACAACCCCCTAAAACCCCGACACAAACCCCTACAACCCCTCAAAACCCCAACAACCCCTAAAAACCCCTACAACCCCTAAAAATCCTACAAACCTCTACAACCCCTAAGAACCCCTACTACCCCTACAAACCCCTAAAATTCCTACAACCCCTAAAAACCCCTACAACCCCTAAAAAATCCTACAAACCTCTAAAACCCCTACAACCCCTAAAAACCCCTACAACCCCTACAACCCCTACAACCCCTAAAAACCCCCTACAACCCCTAAAAACCCCGACACAAACCCCTACAACCCCTAAAAACCCCAACAACCCCTAAAAACCCCTACAACCCCTAAAAATCCTACAAACCTCTACAACCCCTAAAACCCCTACTACCCCTACAACCCCTAAAAATCCCTACAAACCCCTAAAAACCCCTACAACCCCTAAAAAATCCTACAAACCTCTACAACCCCTAAAAACCCCTACTACCCCTACAACCCCTAAAAATCCCTACAAACCCCTAAAACCCCTAAAAACCCCTACAACCAATAAAAAATCCTACAAACCCCTACAACCCCTAAAAACCCCTACAAACCCCTACAACCCCTAAAAACCCCTAAGAACCCCTACAACCCCTAAAAACCCCTACAAACCCCTAAAAATCCCTACAACCCCTAAAAACCCCTACAACCCTAAAAACCCCTACAAACCCCTACAACCCCTTAAAACCCCTACAACCCCTAAAAACCCCTACAAACCCCTACAACCCCTAAAAAAACCCCTAAAAACCCCAACAACCCCTAAAAACCCCTACAAACCCCTACAACCCCTAAAAACCCCTACAACCCCTAAAAACCCCTACAACCCCTACAAACCCCTAAAAACCCCTACAACACCTAAAAACCTCTACAACCCCTAAAAACCCCTAAAAACCCCTACAACCCCTAAAAACCCCTACAAACCCCTACAACCCCTAAAAAACCCTACAACCCCTACAAACCCCTAAAAACCCCTACAACACCTAAAAACCTCTACAACCCCTAAAAACCCCTAAAAACCCTACAACCCCTAAAAACCCCTACAACCCCTAAAAACCCCTACAAACCCCTACAACCCCTAAAAACCCCTACAACCCCTAAAAATCCTACAACCCCTAAAAACCCCTACAAACCCCTACAACCCCTAAAACCCCTACAACCCCTAAAAACCCCTACAAACCCCTACAACCCCTACAACCCCTAAAAACCCCTAAAAACCTCTACAACCCCTAAAACCCCTAAAAACCCCTACAAACCCCTACAACCCCTAAAAACCCCTACAACCCCTAAAAACTCCTACAAACCCCTACAACCCCTAAAAACCCCTACAAACCCCTACAACCAAAACCCCTACAAACCCCTACAACCCCTAAAAATCCCTACAACCCCTAAAAACCCTACAACCCCTAAAAAACCCCTACAACCCCTAAAAACCCCTACAAACCCCTACAACCCCTAAAAACCCTTAGAACCCCTAAAACCCCTACAAACCCCTACAACCCCTAAAAAACCCCTACAAACCCCTACAAACCCTAAAAATCCCTACAACCCCTAAAAACCCCTACAACCCCTAAAAATCCCTTCAAACCCCTAAAAACCCCTAAAACCCCTACAACCCCTAAAAACCCCTACAACCCCTAAAAACCCCTACAAACCCCTACAACCCCTTAAAAACCCCTACCAATCCCTACAACCCCTAAAAACCCCTACAACCCCTAAAATTCTACAACCCTAAAAACCCTTACAAACCCCTACAACCCCTAAAACCCCTACAACCCCTAAAAACACCTACAAACCCCTACAAACCCTACAACCCCTAAAAAACCCCTAAAACCTCTACAACCCCTAAAAACCCCTACAACCCCTAAAAACCCCTACAAATCCCTACAACCCCTACAACCCCTAAAAACCCCTAAAAACCCCTACAACCCCTAAAACCCCTACAACCCCTAAAAACCCCTACAAACCCCTACAACCCCTACAACCCCTAAAAACCCCTACAACCAAAACCCCTACAAACCCCTACAACCCCTAAAATCCCTACAACCCCTAAAAACCCCTACAACCCCTAAAAACCCCTACAACCCCTAAAAACCCTTAAAAACCCTTAGACCCCCTTAAAACCCCTACAAACCCCTACAACCCCTTAAAAACCCCTACAAACCCCTACAAACCCTAAAAATCCCTACAACCCCTAAAAACCCCTACAACCCCTAAAAATCCCTTCAAACCCCTAAAAACCCCTAAAAACCCCTACAACCCCTAAAAACCCCTAAAAACCCCTACAACCCCTAAAAAATCCTACAACCCCTAAAAACCCCTACAACCCCTAAAAACCCCTACAAACCCCTACAACCCTTAAAAACCCCTACAATCCCTACAAACCCCTACAACCCCTAAAAACCCTTAGAACCCCTTAAAACCCCTACAAACCCCTACAACCCCTAAAAACCCCTACAAACCCCCTACAAACCCTAAAAATCCCTACAACCCCTAAAAACCCCTACAACCCCTAAAAATCCCTTCAAACCCCTAAAAACCCCTAAAACCCCTACAACCCCTAAAAACCCCTACAACCCCTAAAAACCCCTACAAACCCCTACAACCCCTTAAAACCCCTACCAATCCCTACAACCCCTAAAAACCCCTACAACCCCTAAAAATTCCTACAACCCCTAAAAACCCCTACAAACCCCTACAACCCCTAAAACCCCTACAACACCTAAAAACCCCTACA